>OX352773.1:151433770-153876270 GCA_947095535.1 Poecilobothrus nobilitatus | reverse complement strand
CAAAATTCTTTCTGTTCTGGATATTTGGTTCAAATAGTTGTTAGTTTTTAGATATAAGTACAGATACTTCCAAATTCTTCAGAAAGATATTATAAGTCATAAAAACAATTAAATTGATAGGTTGCACAATATTTTTTCACAATCTTTTTGTCACATTGGCTTTATGTGTTTTTTTTATTACACCCTTTCTTATAGTAACTATGTACAAACATTTCTTTTAAACTTTTTCTATATTTCTTTAAAAATCAAAATAATTATTGTTATTTTTTTTTTTTGTAGGTATTGAATGATTTTGACTTTTTTTATAACACCTTAAAGTTTTATTTTTCATGTAACAAAGAAAATAATAAAACAATAAAATATAAATAAAAGTACAAAGACCCTATCATCAGGCCAAAAGTATAAACAAAAGATTCATTCTTTATTTGTATATTAAATAATTTTCTTAAAAATGAAATTAAAAAAAAAAAAACCGATCACTTTGATTTTCTTTGAAAATTTGATCAAAAGATTGAAAGTTAAAAAAAAAATAAAAAACCTATTAAAGAAGAATCAAATAAAAAAAATAGAAAAGTCGGAGAAAGAAAAATAAGAAAACTGATTATTATGAAATATTGAGATATATTTTCAGATTGTAATATCAGATACAGAATAAATAGATTAATATGTATAGGTTATTTTTTTACTTATTTACAAAAATCGTAAAAGTATAATGGAAAACAATGATTACTACTAACTCTTTTAATAAAAAATCAAGAAGATAACAATAGAAAAAAAAATAAGGCGGGAAGTATTAGGTTGAACATAGTGATGTGTTCAGTGCAAGGATTTGGGTTGAACATTTCTTACAATTGAAATATTACAAAAAAAAAAAAACAAATGTTTAGATCTTCTATTATTTTTTTTTTTCAATTAAACGTGATGATAACTCCTACTTTTTTCAAATATTTAAAGTTGATTTTAAAATTTGCATTTCATTTATTTAATAATATTACATAATATTTGTATTATCATAATAATTTTCATTTTTAATATTTTATAATTTTTTATTTTTTATTATTACTTAACTTTGATTTATTAAATTTATTTTAATTGTTTTAATAATATGTAGTTTATATGCAAATTTTTTTTTTTATATTTTTAGTTTTTAAGTTTTTGACTTTTATATTTCGATTTTAGTTAGAAATTGATCTAAAGTTATTAGTTATTTAGTTGGTCCATCAAAATTTTTTAAATTTTCAAGTTTTAAAATTTTGTAAAAGAAAACTTTAGTAACACGCAGTTCTCTAAGGCGAGACTTTTTTATTTTTCCTATGTTAAGTGGCAAAAGCGTTTTTTAAGCGTAAATCATTGTTAAAAGTCAATTTTTGATTTTAAATAATACGCTTAATTAATAAGCGTAAATCATTGTTAAAAGTCAAAAAAATTGATTTTACTATTTAGGATGTTTCCGACTCGATGGTCTTCCTTGAAATGGGTGATCAGGCATGTCGAGACGAACAAAAAATTGTATTGAAGGGAGGGGGAAGGGGAGGAGGCTTTAGCCGGTTATAACACAGTTTTATATATCTCAAAAACGGTTAGAGATGTAGAAAAAGTTATTAGGTACTAATTATAGGGCTTGAAAAGCTGTTTCGAAAAATGCAATAAAAAGTACCCCAAATTCTGGGTGTTTTAAAAGAAAATTTAGTTTAAAACATAATTTTTTCATTTTAAATCATTTTGAACCTTCTTTTGAAACTTTTGTAACTGTTGGATATATGGGGATCATTAGTACATAAAAATTAAAGCTGACAACTTACTCTACAAAATGCATTTCTTTTATCTCTTTATAGCAGGCCTTTCAAAAATTATAAATTCTTTTATCAAAAGTCGCTAAAACATATTTAACCCCTCGAAAAGGGTCCAGAATAGACCTTTCCCTCTCCAATACAATTTTTTGTTCATCTCGATATGCCTGATCACCCATTTCAAGCAAGACCATCGAGTCGGAAACACCCTGTATAATTCTCAAATAGAATGCCAAGACGAGGGAATTCAATTACTAACGATTTTGAAGATAATTTGCTTAAATATATTAAAAGGATATCTATATATACTGTATAATCTAAAAAATCCTGATTATTAACTGTGTAACTAAAATTATTAGCTGTCATATGATGTATAGCTAAAATATAATTGTCAATTATGCTTGATTTCAATAAATATAAGTCAAGCATGATGACTTACTATATTTGATGAAGTATATATGTATATACAATCATCCCTCGATTTACAGGTTATTTAATTGGTATACGGTTTCCCGGTTATATATATAAGTACTGACTTTGAATTACTATATTAATTGAATTTATCCTGTGCTTCTAAAATTTCTCTAACCGAAAATTATTCGGTTTACACGCAGATTTGATGAAACGTTACAAACACTGGAATAAATAAAGATATGATCTATATGAGCGTATTTTGTAAAATTCCATATTCGGATGACAGTTTCTTTTTATACCCGTATGAAAATATGTTCAAGGATTTCTTTTTATATCCGTATGAACATATGTTCAAGGGTATACTAAATTTGCCATTACTTTTGTGACATCTTAAAGGATTTGAGGTTGCCTGAAATTTTTTGGGGATTGAAATTTTTTTTACATCATTTTGCAAAATTAACGGTACTTAACATTTGTACTAAAACATTTGAAATTTTGTAAAAAATGATCAAGTTATATGGAAACAGCATAATATTACGTTCATACAACGGGTATCCCAGAGTTGACAACAGACCATTGACCATTTTATTATATTTATTTTTATCATACAATATTATAAATTTGAATTTGAGTATAGTTTTGTAAAGTTCAAATAAAAAACTTGTTTAACATAAAAAATGAAATTAAAAGGCAATGATGCATATATATATGAAAAAAAGAGGGTAAGTTTATATAAAATAATAAATGAAAACTTATGCAAAAAAAATAAAAATAAAAGATAATTCAATAGATATATCTTAATAGTATAGTCACTGGGTTAACGAGTTATATTTACAATGTTGCACCAAAACCATATTTGGTAATAAATCCAATAAAGTTTTGATTAGTAAAAAATAATCATTTATCAAAAAAATTATTATTTGTTTATTTGATTAGTGATAAGTATTTTTTGCAAACAGGGCCCTAATCATATAAGATCAAATTTGATACGTCAATTTCTGTTACAAATTAATAAAAAACTTTTTATCAAAATAAATATTTCCAAAATTAAAATTATACAAAAAAATATTGAAATTAAAATTTAAATAATATGCTATAAACACAACTGTTACTTGGTTAAAATAACTTATATTCAAAAATTCAAACGAAAAAAAAGTTTATATGATTTTATTTTTCTTTTGAAAATTATATTTAAAAATAATCAATTGTTCCCCACTGTTATTGTTTTCTTATCGTTGTTGCTGTTTTTTTTTTTTTTTTTTTTTTTTGTTGCTATTAAAATTATTAAAAAACATGTTTTAAATTTATTTTATGATTTTATTTTTATTTTTTGTTATTTTTGTGATAAATATTAAAAAATCAATAATCATAAATTTTATGTTATTTAGCATAAATAATTTATTCATATTTTTTTTTTGTTTGAACTTAATGACAAATTCGTCATAATATTATGCAAAAACCATATTTACAAACATAACAAAAATAATAAAAAAAAAAAAAAACAAATGGAAATTGACGTTAAAATCAAATTGATGAAACGTTGATGAAATCTGAATTTTACTTTTTTTTTTTTTTTGAATTTTGAAATTTTCTTAAATAAAAAGAAAATGATGAATGATGAAGAAAAACAAATGATTTCTGTTTTAAGATGAGTAAATTAATAGATAAAGTTCCGAAAATTTTTCTCTGTTAACTTCTAATCCACTTTATATGATTAGATACCATAGTAATTCTTTATCATATAATCCCTACTCCTTTAATAATAAAAATTTTCTATATTAATCCTATTTAGTAAATTTCTTTACAATTGTACACATTGAAATCACGTGAACAATGCAATTTTATAATTTTGGGTGTTATCTAGTTATTCAGCTTGTCATAAAATAGGTTAACTTCTGACATTTTTAGAATTGATTCCATAATTCTGGTTATAAGCAGATATGGGTTTAATAAGGGAATAAGTATGTAATAAGCTTTAAGGGAAGTTTTATTTTTTTTTTTATTCATAAATCACAATCTAGGAATATGTTCGTTTGTACAAAAAGTTCCAATGAGACTTTTGGCGTTTTTAACCGAACTTTTCTGGGACTAAAATGGGCTTTTTTAATGGGACTTTAATTAGGAGAGATTTTAGAGTTGGATACAAAATCAACTTTTCCCCTTTTCCGGTATATATATATACATATGTATATATGTGAATTAGGAGGGATTTTAGGTTTGGTTATAAAATCAGGGTTATACACCTTTTCTAAAATATCTATATGTATATGTAAGATTCTGAATTAGAAGATATTTTAAAGTTGGCTCTAAAATCAAATTTTCCAGAATGTATCCATATAAAATGTTTTTAATTTCAAATTGCCTTCTAATTCATAATTTCAGATATACGTATATGTAACATAAATAACAAATCTGATTTTTCAAACGAATATAAAATCTCTCCTAATAGATATATGGATGGACTGGCTGAAATATAAATGTATTTGTTTTTATATAAATTAAAGCCGGGGCATAAATTAAAGTTTAGTTTAAAAAGTTTAGTCTAGAATTGCAGCTTCTCTAGTGGTAAATAATAGTGAAGGAAATAATTTAACATGGAGCCTCGGTGGCCTAGTGGGTAAGAGCGAATAAAATACGTTGTAAATACCGATGGAGTTCGAATCCCAAACACGTTGTAAGAGTTATTCTCCCTTACGACATTTACAGCCACGCCTGAACGGGAAAGGCTGTGTAATTTCCTTTCCACATTAATGTGACAGAGAAATGCATTAAAAAAAAAATAATAATTTAACATTTCATTTAAATGATACAAACCCCCGTGAGAGGAAAACTATTAAACTGATTTGGAAACATTAAATTATATAAAGCGAATAAATTGTTTTTAGTTTTGTATCTCTGTCCGCAACTGTATTCAAAATTTTATTGGTATGAATTTTTTATGATCAAAATTAAAAAATAATCTTGAACTAGTTATATACGTATATAGTTTTCGGAAGTTAACCCAAATTATATATTTTGAACTTATTTTTAACTTTATGATTTTTCAATTGAAATAAAAAAAAATTATATTATTCGATTTATTATTGTGCGATAACACAGCTAACAAAATCGATTTTATTATTCATAATTTCCATTTATTTTTTGTTTTTTTTTTTAATAATTTCATGACTATGATACAAAATAAGAAAATTTTCAACGTTAAATTCTATGATGACTTAAAAAAATGAAAAAAAAAAAAGTTTTGCAATAATTTTAAGAAAAAAAAAAGGAAAAGTTTTCATGTTTTATTGAATTTAAAATTTTTCAAGTCAATGTTGACTGTTTTTATTATCCTTTCCAATAGAATTGTCGTTTTTATTTTGGATTAATTTGAATCTTTAAAAAATATGTTATATTTCAAGAAAAAATCAATCCTGAAATAAATGGTCCTATATAAAAAACCCAAGAACACCTAGGAACCGAGAAAAAATTTATTTCCAAAGTATTAATAAAACGTAGAAGAAGACAGAAAAAGAAATTTGATATTTTTATTGAATTTGAAAAGTAAAAAAAACAAAAAATAAAAGCAAAGCATAGAAAATTGAAAATCAACAATAAAATTTATTGTATTGTATATTACATTTTAAATACATAAATAAAATTTAAATGTTAAATATTATTTAATTTGTTGTATTTAAAAAAAAAATTGTTTAAAGGAAATGGAAAAATAAGTGGAAAAATAAATTTCCTAACCTCTTCCGTTTCCCATTTTAGGTGATAGACATTAAAAATTGAATACGTGCATTAGAAAAGTTATGACTAAAACACTAAATTAAAAAATAAATTTATATAATGTAATCAGATTAATGTAAGTATTCAAATTTTAAACCATATTTTATAAGAAAAGGCGAGTTTCTAATATGAAATGTAAGAAAATCTTCAACATGTAAAGAAAATTTACAAATTAAATATAAATTTTTAGTATTGCTGTCTTTTAGGGGCTGTCAGCTGCTCAATTTCTGTTTTTAATTACCTGAAAATAAAAAAAAAATTTTTCAATTAGAAACAAAAATATTCATTATTTTTTATATTTAAAATTATTTGGTTGGTAAAAAAATATTTTTAATTCATTAACTTTATTTTTAAAAAATGGCATTATTTTGTTTTGTATTGATAAAAGTTTTAAAATTATAGGATATATTATGATATCTCAGAGATAGCAGTTTTGCAATATACTATATACAGGGGAGAATGACATATCATAAACATGACGTTTAATCAAAAGAACGATTTATCAGAAAATTTCATTTCATAAAACTGTATATTAAGGACATTTTTGAAAAATACTAATTGCAAATAATAAGTTTTACCTTCATTTCACAAAACGGAATATTACATAATATAATGTAGATAGGTTTATAAATATAATTTAGTTTCGAAAAGTCAGATATTTACCCTTTTTTCAATAATATGATTTTTTCAACTGATTTAGAAAAGCTATATATGTATATTGAGATATATGTATTTATACGCTTTACCAGAAATTTTACGGTTGAAGATGATTTTTTTTACGTTTACATAAACATTTTTCTGTGAGAGTTGGGTCATAAAATCAGATTTTTCGATTCTCTAGATTAATTTAATAGTTCTTTCTGTATATATATATGAAATGTTTTTTTTTTCTGTTAAACCGGTTTTTTAGAAAAATGGTAATTCTTGTCATTACAAATTTGCGAAGTGACTTTTTACTGAAACGAAAATCTGTGAACGGGCATTTTTGTAAAACGAAAAATTGTGTGAAGTGACTTTTTAGTGAAACGGGAATTTTGGGAACGACTTTTGATGAAAAATATCTTTGCAATATGTATTTTGTAATATTATCCTACCCGAACTACAAAAAGTATTCATATATATATTAAGTAATCCGTTAAAATATCGATAAAAGAGACACGAAATTTGTTATGGAATTATTTTGCACGTAAAACTAAAACTTTCGGATTTAACCAGATTTTATATTAACTATTTTTTTCTGATTACTTCTATTTTTTCAACTTTGATTTATCTAAAAAAAACAGTTTTAGATGAAGTTTTATTTCAACAGGTCGTAGAAAATTATTAAATTTGTATCTTCATTTCTTATGTTTAATATATTCATTGAAATATGTATTCACCCTATATATTGTATACCCTATTCTTCTAACTAAATAAAGACACTAAAAATTAATCAAATTTAATCAAATTTTCTAAAAAAATATTCCAAAATTCATTGTAATGTAAATAACTTATTAACAATCCCTATTTTGTATACTTAATTAGAGATTTTTTCCCTTTAAAACTATTCTAGTTCTAATTAAACCTTCACTTTTTTCGTTTTTACTTAGATATAAATGATTTCAATTAATTCTATTCACCTGTTTTATACCAAGAAGATACTTCTACAAAACAGAAAACCTAATTAACAATAACAACAACTACAAAAGGATAACTACAATTAGTAGTACCATATAAATAGTTTTGGTAATTTTGATTATAAATAACTCATACATCAGATTTATACATTTAACAATTACCATATTATAAAATGGAATAGAAAATTAAATGTTTAAAGGTTTTATATCATGATATAAATATATATCATGCATTTAATGGGTACGTATAAGTATATAGATAAATATTTACGTTAAGCAAAATAATAACTATATATAGTGATATAAAGATAATAATTTGAGGGTTTCATGAAGAATATATTTAAACAGAAAGAAAAAGGGGATCAAAATAGTGGTTACCCCACTATTATCCATATTAAAAAAAAATAAACTTGTTGTATCACTAATATAATATATAGCAATAAATAATATATACACTCCCAAACATATACAAACATACATACATGTATTAAATTTAATTATATATTATAAGATCCTGAGATATGCGAAATTATGTAAATGTGATTAAATCTTGATTAAAATAAAAAAAAACAAAATAAAATATATATGTATATGTATGTATTATATAATAAAAATACTTTTTATTTAAATTTTAACCTGAAGCATTAAAAAAACTAGAGACAAAAAAAAAATAAAAAGAACTAAAGAACAATTTTAAAAATGCTCATATCGTATGATGAACATTTTTTATGTACGCGTAATAAAATAGCTTAAAGGTGTGTGATACAAGTACAGGAGGTATTTTTAGGCAGTACATAATTTTAATAAAAACTTGAAAAAAATGTAAGAAAAACAAAAAAAGGTATGTAAAAGGTAGGTAAAAAAATGTTGTTATAGTTTTAGTTAAAATATAAAAAACAAAATCTGGTATAATTTTTAGTAAAAGTTAAGATCAGCAGACCAGATATAGCAAAGGTTAATGATTTGGTTGGATATGGTATGGTATGGTATGAAATTCATATTTCAGATTTTTAAGAGGTTTTGTATTAGAGAAAATTGAAATATATGGGGTCGTGTATCATATGTAAATAATAATGTCACTACGCCCTGAATAGGATATTGAAAGGAAAAGAAGATCATATGTAAAAGACGATATATTAGTTGATTTAAATTTTTTTTACTTTAAAACAAATTCAAATTTTATATTTTTTAGTATAAATTCTAGTAAATTTTGCGAAACCAAAAATATTTTCTTTTGTTATATGAAAAAAATTATATAATCAATAAAAAGAAAGGACTGAAAAAAAAACTGGATAAGACTGATAAAAAAACTGATAGAGTTCAAATATGTTAAATAATTTTCATTGTAATTATGAGCTATTAATGAAAAATTTTATTTATTTTAAGAACTAATTCTTAAGAACTTTCGTACTAAGCTCGTATCGCAAAAACTTCTGACTTTAAAATCTCATTTTACAAAACATCCGTTTGGTAAATTTTCATATAGTTCTTTGTATAGATAAACGCTTACGTCCATTGTTGAAAAGTCTTAGAAACTCAATTATTGAAACCTTAATTTTGTACTAACTCCTCTAACAGCCCTCACTAATTATTTATTTTACATACTGCATACACATACCAAATAATAAAACAAACACCTACTAAATGAATGATTAGAATCCTGATGCTTTATTAACCAATTATAGAATCCCTATACTAATTCAGAATCTTCCTTATTCTTATATACATATATACATATTCTGGGAAAAGTGTATAACCTTGATTTTATAACTAAAAATAAAATCTATTCTAATTATACATTATACATTTATATATTGATATATACATTGTATATATTTTACATATATATATAAAAAGCAATAAATCAGTTACTTTTTTTTTTAATTTTTTGAAAAATGGATATTTGGGAATTGACATTTTGTTATGTGAAAACTTTGTTAAAAATTTTTTGACATTTTGAGTTTTTTTTATAAAGTAAAATTAACCGAAATAAATCGTTTTTATTAGAGTTTTGCCAAGTGTTGCACTCACAATTTTAAAAATAATTAATAAAAATAATCCAACTTAAAACCGTCAAGTCGAAACCATTTATCTTAAAAAATTTTACTTTAATCATTTATTTAAATTTACATTTATTTTTGTTTTTTTAGAGTCTTTTTTTTCCAGGTGTGACTGTAAATGTCATAAGGGGAAATTATTCTCATGATATGTGTGGAATTCAAACCCCCACTCTCTTCGTGTTTACAGCCTACTTTATATTCTCTCACCACAAGACCATCAAAAGGCTGTTTTCTAATTTATAATTAAAACGAACTTTTAATTGTAATGTAACATATAAGTTTTGTCTGAAGTTTAAAATTTGAAAAGTTATAAATTTTATGACAAATAATTTTTTATTTTGCTTATCTTGAGTTAAGCGATTTTGCATTTTGGTGACAACAATATGTACCTATACGTATTCATCTTTAGATTTATTATAAAAAAAAAAAAATAATAATTGAAAGAAAAATAGTAAGGTAGTGCATTGCATTTATGATCATTATTATAATTGCATTGAATGGTCACAAAAAAATAGTAAGAAATAAATTTCATTACACCTATCGTTTTCTAATGATGTATGGTGCTACTTAACGCCAATTTATTCTGAAAACTATAAATATTATTATAAATTTCTAAAATGAAATAATTAGTAAACATTTTTACAGTACCTACCAGTTCTAATTACAATAACTACATAGAAGCAAGGTCTTGGAATATACGGTGTAAAATTATATTATATTACCTTTATTGTACCTAATTGAAAGGGGTTGTTTTGTTTGTTGGTAAAACCACCCAAGCAAGAAATTTTTCAATTTAGTATATTTACTTTTAAATATTAATAAAGTTTTTTTTTTTATATATTTTAATAAAAATTCCTTTTTTTTTTTTTTACTCAAATACAACGAAAAAAATTTTTAATTTCTTTTAATTATAAAAAACAGAACTCATAACTGTCAGAAAAATCAATAAATTATTAATTTTACTATATTATACGTTTTAATATGATTATGTTATTGATAAGATCAAATATCATAGGCTAATTAACATAATAAAAAATTTTAAATATTACCATATTAATAAATTTTAATTTTATGAGTTATTTAAAAAAGAGTAGCAATTAAAGTTATAATATAATAAATATAAAAATACCGGAAACTTACTGAAACATATCAATTACTTTATATATGTATACATTCAGATTTTTAATTTGTATGATTATTAACATCTTTTGACTTTATATTATGTTTTATGTATAATTTATATTATGTTATGTATAATATATATGTATAATATTTATTATATAAATTCAGTTATTTCACAAATTAATTTTATTTCTTTAGATTTATTTAAACATATTTTATTTGAATTTAATTTTAAATAAAAAAAAATATTTAACCCTCAACAGTTAAGAAAAAAAATATGTATGTATTGGTATAGAAGAGTCTCTTAATTTTATCTTTCTCTAGTAGCTATTTTATTTTTAGGGAGATTAATGTTTAGAAATATTAGTTATATCTTTATGAAAAACTATAATTTTAAAAATAAATTCATAACTGCAAAAGTATTAAATCAAAAAATTTTATACAGAGTATATAGTCTCACGAATGTTTCATGCTTATTTACTGTCGAAGAATTGAAACCTCCTAATTTACCGAAAATAAAACTAAATAATTGTGCCATTGAGTTTGTAGAGAGAGCGAAAATTCTAGGGGTTATATTCAATAATATATTTACATGGCATGATCATATTAATATATTAGCAACTCGTATATATTTACCCAACTCTTCGAAAACTTTGGAAATTCTCTCATTTCATAAATAAGTATGGGCAAAGACAAAAACTAGTCACATCCTTACTACTCCCTTACTTTGTATATTGATCTCGCATTTTCGGTTATGAATTTTACCAAAAGAATCCAAACTCAATATAATATTTAATGGCTGCCATTACATGTTCGTCTGTAATCGCAAACTATTTGATTAGATTTCGGATGCCTCTAAGCTGATTTTTGATTGTTATTTTAGCAACTATACTTAAATTTTAAAGAAATTCTTTACATGAGAAAAATACTAACAAAGTTACAATATTGGTAAATTTAACAGAAGTAAAAATATAGTAGATAATATATTATATAAAAGTAGATTGAGAAATTTATCATTTTTTGTGCGTGGAGCGTTACTTTGGAGCGCATTACCTAAAGCTATCAAGAATGCAACATTTGATAAAAAATTCACTGACCTCCTATGGAATTACTTTAAGTAATTGTTATCAAACTATAATATTCTATCACACCTTTTTTGACTCCAAAATTGAGGCAACTGTTATAAAACTACAATATAACTGTTATAAAACTATAATACTCTGTTACTCCTTTTTTTTTTTAAATTCTTATTTTCTTTTTTCTCTTTTCTTAATTTTTTAAAGAAATGCCGCAATGAAATTGATTTCGTGTTACATTAAATTTGCATAATATTACGTCGGCTATGATTTCGATAGTCATATCACTTTCATTTTTTATGAAAAACAAAATTTTTGAAAAATTAAAAGAAGTTGATTTTAATAGTCGTTTTTTATGAATATACTCATTTAAAACGTCAAATTTTCTCTTTTTGAAATTGTTAAATGAGTGCTTGTAAAAATGCATTTAGGAAAAAATTATGAAATATTTTATTTATATTTATGTGAATATAGGCATTTATAAAATCAACATATGACAATGCATAGCATAAGTTGCAAGAAAGCCCATTAATTTGTGAATTAGAAGTCGTTTGACATGATGATTTTAAAAAATGTACTCAGTAATCAACATTTTGTAAGTAATCACCGATTTTGTAGTAAAATTTAAATATCATTAAAAAAAAATAAAAAAGTTCAACTTTTAAGTCCGCCCCAAAAAACAGAACCCAAAAACTAAGGAGCCACTTTTCGAAACTTTTTTTCTATTGGTAACTACGTTTTTTAATCATATTGGTCCGAATTTTTGCTCCCAAGATACGGAGCCTTCTCCAAAATAACAGCATGTATTTATAGAAGTCAGTATTTTTTGGTCTCATTATGCAGACAATATTATTTAATAATTTAGGAGCACTTAATTTTTTACTTAGCTTTTCTTTGTATAGCCAAAACCTCAAAATAAGAAAGTATTGCCGGTTCAAAAAAAATATAAATCATTTTAATTTTAAATTCCATTTCATTTTCCCCGACTATCGAAATGGCAAAAAATTATTAAAATGAAATGAAATTTTTCAATTTTCATTTTTATGAAATGACTATCGAAATCCGGGCCTTTATTTACTTTTTTTTAGTTTTAGTATTGAATTGTATCGCTTACTTTATGTATATGTAAGGTATTAAAAATTATATTAGGTATATAAAGTGAAAAGACTTGTCGTCTTATGTATAAATATATGAATTAATATAAATAAATAAATATAGACATATATCTAAAAATACTTTTCCATTTTATATGATACGATATTAAAAATGATATACTTATTTTTCAAAAAGTATAATATTTTGATTTAAAATTAAAACATATTAGAATTCTTTTCTATAATGTTGAGAAAAACTTTAATAAGACGAAAAGTGATATGAACCTTTAATTAGGGAATACATTATCAGTTTAGTCGTCAGTTCAGCCGACAATTTTGTGACTGAACTGATAATGTATACCATACTTTGATAATCATGTTTCATGGTATGATATTATTTAACAAAATGGGTCCGGTACCTATATTATACACGTACCAAATATTTATACCAAAAATTTGAAATGGGTTCATTCGATTCTTTTGTACCTTTGAGGGTTAATATTTTTTTGATTAAGGTAATATGCAATAAACAGAAATACATATTTTGATTTTTCAATTAAGTACTAAATTTTTTATATAAGTTTATTTCCTATGTATTCCTATTTCCAGATAACTTTTATTTTTCATCACTCAATTTATTTTCTATATAATTAATATATAATTTTATTTAAAATAAATTTAATATCGTAGTAATTGGAAAATTTAATTTATATATTTTCTAAATTATTATATTTAATATTATTTTTTCTCTAATTTCATTATAATAATAATAAAAAATAAATAAAATAAATAATTAAATTTTTTTCTTTTATTTTGATACAAAATAGTGCGTAATTTAATGTCACACTGTTTTTGTTTTATTATTTTTCATTGATATTAACATACAATTTTCGTATTAAATAAATTATATCTGCATGTCAATATAATTTTATTATATGTAAATAATCAGATATAATATGTAATAATTAATTTACTGTTTATATTTCTCTATATACAAAAAAAAACGTAATACATATAATAATTATTTTGAGAGTTTGCAAATTTGCAAAAAAGAAAAAATTATGTCAACCAGCTATCAACCTATCTATAAATGAATATTCTAATTTTTTAAAAGAGACAAATGCGTCCTTTAATCTAATAAGTATAGAAACGCAGGTTGTAACGCATGTACATGAATTTTCCAATAAGGATGTTCCAATAAGTTTTCTCACATGAAAACCAAAAAAAGTAGTTGAATTAACCAGGTTATTTGTTTTTAACAATAAATGGCAATAATGCGACTATGTCTTTACTGTTTAATAGTCAGTAATTGAACATGTTATCCTATTAATTTCGTGTAATATTAAAGCGTGGTTGTTTCTCAACTTATCGAACAATTTCTTACGATATTGAAGTTAAATTTGGTCAATAGTTTTTGATAAACAAATATTTTCGGGTTTTATTCAACACACCATTCTGTATAGTCATATAAAATGACAAATTAAGTATATCCATGCTTTAATTGAAACTAAACCTTGATAATAGAAAAAAATATTACAAATTTTGTATTGAAATCGTTACAATTTTCTTGTTTAACTTTAGAATTTCATATCGAAAAAATCAAATTCAAGAATAGCGTGAATGGTATGAGATCGGAATCCTCAAGGAATAAAAAGACACGGCTGCGCTACCAAGAAATGGCGTAGAATAATTTACCAAGAATGGCTAAATGTAACATTTCCTGGGATGACATAAAAATATCGGCGAAACTTGCATGAGATGGAGACCTTTAGTTTGAAGAAGTCGAAGGTCTTTGTTCCCAAAAGGAAAGAGGAGTACGGTAAAAAAAATAAAAAATAAAAAAACTTTTCAACACCTATTTAGAGTATTTTGGCAAACTCATTAAAAAACCGTTATCAATATAACTGTATATACTTACATGTTATTACATAAGTACTTATTTATTAACCACTATAAATTAAATAAAAATCAAATAGTAAAATATTGATTTTATATTATGTTCAACAGCAAAACAGGAATCTTTTTTTTGGCTTTTGTGGTCTTGTATAGTGGTGATGGTGTAGAAAATGGTAATAAATGATGATGATAATAGAATCAAACAACAATAACGCATATAAGACCTTTATGTAATGATATAAAATGTAAAACTAATGGGTATTTAAAAAAAAAAACCAAAAGAAAAGGAAAAAAATAGTAATAATAGAAATAATGACAAATCTAAAATTCTATTATAAATTAGCTGATGGAACATTTGTTTTTTTTTTGTTTTGTTTATTGTTATTTCATTCTGCATTAATGTGAGCCCCACTTCAATCTTTATTACTGAATTGAATGTGAATTCTCTAAGGGGAATGCAGTATTTTAATGTTCATAAATGAAAAAAAAAACAACTATTACGACCTTCCATTAGAGGTACTTGTCTACAGGAAAAGATTTATCAAATCAAATTGTTGTTTTTTGTTTTTTTTTTTTTTTTGAGGATTGTATAAATGATTTTGTAATAAGATATGATATAAATATTCAGTTCTGGTAGTAATTATATAAAGGAAAAAAAAGAAGATTTTTACCTGTGTGGTAAAATTATATAGGTAATAGGTATAAGATTCTTTTGGATTCTTAAACCCATTTATTTTTAATTTTCAGAGTGCATTTTAATGCTTAAAAATTATTTTTGATCGTAAGTGGGTGATAAATTTATTAGAAAAGATTGTATATTATTTTATTTTTAATAACGCAACAATTTATCAAGCTTCTTTTTTAATGAGTATTTTAATTTCGAGTTATTTAACTTATTTATCTCTTACTTACAAGTTTCGTTCTATTTTTAGACGAACTATATAGTTTGTCTTGATTTTTCCGAGGATGGAATCGATCCATTTCTGATTTTAATTTTTTGTGACTATTTCTTTTAGTTCATTATCCGTTAATATCCAAAGTTATTAATTATTGATTCGTTTAGGCTATTTGTATTACAAAAACAAATTTATATGAAAACATCCCAAAAAATGTGAATTTTTCTAAATTATTTTTCATGCCCAAACTTCATTTTGGTAGTTTTTCAATATTCCTAACTTCTTGATCCTTGCCAGTTTTAGTATTTTGACTTTTCAATTCTTCTTATAGTGTTCGTTGATATTTAGTTATATATATTATCTTTGTATACTCATATCTGTTCATTTTATATTTTATCTGTGTTATCTACGATTAAAACGACTAATATAAGTATAATGTATCACTCTTCAGTTCATTAGAATTTTATGTTGTCTAAAAAAAAAAGTAGTATGCATGCATGCTGAAAATCGTTCGTCCGCGCTCAGTTTTTATTATAATAGGCTGATATTCTTTCGATTTCTCGAATTCTTTTATATATGAATTAAAATGAATTAAAAATATTATATGAATTTATTTAGTAAAAATCGGAATTCCAAAAAAATAAATCTGAAATTATTTAGTAAAAATCTGAATTTATGTAGTAAAACTCTGAATTTCAAAAAAAGAAATCTGAACTTATTAAGTAAATACCTGAATATATTTAGAAAAAACCTGAATATATATAGTAAATTCCTTTGCATATTTAATAAATAGAAATGCTATAAAATTTAAGGATATTTTCCAATCGATTAACATTTTACCCAAATATAATACACATTTATAATACCATTTTCTAAATACTTTGATTCAAATTAAAATTTAAATAATAGATAAAGAGTAAAAGATGAATAACAAAATAAAAAACAAAAAAAAAAGAAGAAAAATAAATAAAAATCCACAAAATTAATGTAATATATTTTAAAAATAAGTACCATATATAGGTACTATAAAACACTAATTCAAATCCTGGCATCATAATTCACATTTATCTATTTATATATATCTATAAAATATATATCTATAGATTAGAAATGAAAAAATTTTACATTTTTTTCTTCTAAGTATACGTATGAGTACATAATAGTAATAAAATTATAATATATCATTCGTATTAAAATTGTCACAACTTGGTTCGCTAAGCCTCTTCTATAACTCGTATGTGGTAAATCGGTAAAACACAGAAATGAAAAACAAAACCTTAGAAAATATTTTTATCATTATTCGCGTTGAATTTTGTTTTTTTTTTTTTTTTTTGTGACAATTGGGTACATTTTGATTGCGTATCTTTAGATATATAGATATATTTATATGTACATATATATATAATACAGAGGCTTATAAAAATATTAAATTTATATATACAAACATTCATACATAAAAGAAAAATAAATATTATTTACATACAAAAAAAAACAAAAAAAAGTAACAGAAAAAATTGGATGAAATTTAAGTTTTTCAAAGTTTGTTTTATGAGTCTCCTAATGGCTCTTCTTTTGTAAAATTTTATAGATTTATTTTTACTCTCTCTTTTCCCTTATTTTCCTCTTATATCTGGTTTTTTCTTTTCTATACTATTACAATATTTATAGGCTATTCAACTCTTTTGTTTTTTATTTCTTAGTTTTTATTTAACGATTTCAAGGTTTTATTTAATGCTGTTAAATATAATTCTAATAAAGGTGTAACTGAAACGGAATTTAAAAATGATAGGATGTCCGTTTGTTAAGGATTTTCTGATGGAAATTTTAGATATTATATTTTACATAAATATATTAATATTTTTAAAATTTAGGAGTAGGAAGGATCTTAAAGATGTTTGCCCAAATTATTGGAATAGTTTATAGTAGGATTAACGGACCACATTTAAAAGTAAAAATTAAATTAAAATTCTTCGTTTGTTTTTAGATGAATTTAGTAAATTTAATTTGCATATTTTTACTCACTAATTTTTAGTAAATTTTACAGAAAATTAAGGTCTATTTGGTATAGTAATTCTTCTTCAGTAGATATATACAGAGCAATATTGTTAATAAAAGAGGGCTTGATCGAAGTAGAGTGTCACTCTAATTATAATTTATTGTAAGAGGGTCATGTTTCGTCAATTTTAAAAGTTCTTGTATAAACTATATATGATTTTCTAATCCACTAGTATTTTACTCTACTCTACTAAGGTGGTTTTTGATATACTGTAACTCTATTAAGAAGGTTTCTATGTTATATATTAGTTTCTATGTTATATATTACGTTATATAATATATATATGTACATTTAATAGATATATATATTTATATATGTAACTCAATGATTGTATTAAAAATAATATACGTGTTTCTTGTGGATTCTTTAGTCAAAAATGATTAATCAGTTATGTAATAAATCTATATTTGGGGTTTGTCTTTTCCGTATTCCTGTGTATGCCGAAGATATTATACCCTATTATAATCAGGATTACTGATTTTATTATCTTTTAATAAATAGTTATTAATTAATGATAAAATCAACTGAATAGAAAGGACTCCAACCAACTAACTAAGAATTTAATTCCTAAGTAATCTTTTATATTTTATTAATTTTTGTTTTTTTTTTTTCCTTAACAACATTATATGGATTAGTTCTTTAGTACAAGAATACCTTGGCACAGAAAAATGATTCAATTGTATACAAACTAAGTAATATAATTTTTATTGAGTAATACGATAATATTTTTTAGATCCTAATATTTTCTCTTTTCAATTATACGTTATAACAAATACTAGAATTATATACTCGTACGTTTGAATAATTCACGTGTATTATCACGGTTATAGGATAAGATACACATATAGAAATTTATGAAGGTGGTATTTTATTTATACAATTTTTATGCTTTTTTGTTTTTTTTTTTAACTTTCTTAAAAGATTATCGTTCTATGGAACTTCTATATATATACGTTTCTATAGAGTCATAATATGGGCTGAATAAAATCTACAGAATAAAATTTACAAAAGTTTTTGTTTTGTATCATTTTTGAATTAAATTATATGTAAAGTACTGTTATGTGCGTAACTTATAAAGCACCTACCTACACCTAAAATAAAATAAATAAGTATATATATGACAATATATATATATATATATATATGTATATATACGTGTATTTAGATTGGACGACACAATTGACAATACACAAAAAATGTGAAATGAAAGGAAATTTATAAGAAAATGATGAAAATTCATTTTATTTATATTTCCTTTAAATGTTTTGTCATTTGTATTTTTATTTTTTATTTTTTTGTTTTTATTTTTTATACTTCGAAGTCGATACTCTATAAGTCTATAATAATGACAATCACCGCATTATAGTTAAAGAATATACTTATGAGTCTTCATACATTTTCAATATTTGATGGTGTATATAATATTGAAGAGTTACTAAGGAAGTAAGAACAGTACCAAAGAAATCGTACATATATTATATAAAATCGAATAATGAAAAAATTCAAAAGCAACAAAAAACAGAATTTTTTAAATGAATAGAAAGAGACAAAAAATAATTTTCCTATATTTTTTTTTTTTTTTATGACTACTGATTGTCATTACTTTTACGAATAATGGTACGTGGTACGTATAAAATTTTGAAAATAAATCTGTGATATGGGTATTGAAACGGTATATTCAGTAGTTTGGTGTCATTATGATGTGGTTTTTTCTTATCTATATAAAAAAAAAAGAAAACAAAAAACAAATTAAATTGTAAAGTCTATTAAAATAATGTTTTTGTTGTTATAGAAATGTTGTAAATGTAAAAAGTAATGGCTTCTGGGTAATTTTTATTTTTTATTTTTTATTGATTTGTTTTTTTTACCTTTTTTTTTGATAATAAATTTAAATACTTAAATTTATATGATAGCATTTAAGTATTCATTGTTTATAGGACAAGGATGTACTCGTAGGACTATATAATAAAAATAAAATGTAATACAGTTTTGGTAAATTAATTAGAAACGTTGAAAAAAAATAAGGCAGAATGTAAAATCAAAAATTTTTAAAGGCGCACATTTTTCAAAAAGACATTAAAAACTTTTTAGAATATGATGACTTGCATCAAAATTTGTTAATTTTTTTGTAAATTTTATATGTAAGAAAAAATTTAAAAAAATTAAGACGAACTTTCTTCAATTTAAGTGAAACACAATATAATTTAAGAAAAGCTGTTAGAATAATATGCAAAAAATATGCAAAAAAAAATGTTTGGCTACTCTTAGCTTTTAAAGGGATTTTATGAAGGAAGAACATAAATTTTATAATTAGAGACAGAAATGAACGAACGGACAGAGTAAGACTAATAAGTAAAAAAAGTTTTAAAAATTTTTTCAAAGTTGAAGTAAAATCGAGTAAAATTTGAAAAAGGTGCGGCTCTACAGCAAAACAATTTAAGTAATTGTAAAATATTAAGGATCGGAACGGTATTTTATTTTTCCAGAAATTTCTATATTTTTGGAACTACATTTATGTAGGTACTAAAAAAGTTGTTATTTAATGGCCAATACCCAATTGCTCTTTTTACATTAGCTCCAATTTTTTTGGATTAAGTGGCAGCTATACTGTGATGTTTGAATTTCCTTTATTAAGTTTTTATTTATTAAAAAATCACACCCATCAACTATTTGATTGATTGAAATAAGATGTGCAAAGGTTTTATATTAAAAAAAATTAATGAAAATAGAATACAATATAATTGCCAATATTTTTAAAAATATTGGTTTGTTGGAGATTAAAATAAAAGTTAATAAAATCAATTTTATACTTGATGACACAAAGTTGAAATAAATTATATAAATATGTAAAATATACCATATTTACTTTTCGTATAGGTGGAACATGAAAATTTTAGGATAATTCTTTGTTTTTCATTTTATAGAAAGTTGTTTAAATATTTAATTAAGTTTATGTTAGTATAGGTATAGATAAATTTATCATTTAAAAGTTGTCGTTTTTGTACGGGAATAATTTATTGATTTTAGCGGAAAAAAGCAATTAAGAAAAAACTAAAGGATAATGACAAAAGTTATAAAATATATTCATTTGTTTAATATGAATGTATTAAATTTGAATAATTAATCAATATTTTGCGTTTTTTTTAGGTAAGTATTAAAGTTTTCAATTTTATTTTTAACATTTAAGATTGAAAGCATTTTTACTAATAGAACAGTGGCTAGACCTCGTTTTATACCTACAATACTCTCATTATTTTATTCTAGTATTTACTCTTTTTTTTATAATACACAGAGTCCAACTTTCAATGATCTTCCTTGTTTATTTTTTATTTGAAAGGGTGGGTACAAATTATGTTTTTGTTTATTACCATTATATAACTTTTAAATTTACCAATACCTTGACTTGGAATCTTTAATATATATGTATATTGCCCATTATATTAATGTATATGTATGTGCCCATTATAAGAAGGAGCAATTGTTCATTTCAATATCATTTAAAGTACTAGTGAACAAAGATATAATAATAATCTTCTATTGTTATTAAGACGACCAATCTCGGATGATCAATTACACATATTATAGTGTAAAATTATTCCACATGTATTGCACGAAGTAGCTATCAGTGCAAGGTCCTATTGTACCACTCACTTATCACCAATCTATTAATAATTTTTTTGATAAGTTTTTGTTGCATCAATACCATATTTGGTAATAGCTCAATAAAGTTTTAATTAGGAAAAAAACACTTACTTATCAAAAAAAAAAATGATTATTTGATTAGTGATAAGTGGTTCGTGCAATACAGCTCTGGATAAATATATTGCATAGAGATTTCAACTATATAGGGTTAGATTAGACCTCTATAGATATGACTATATATTTATTTTCGAACATTTTGTGTGGAAATTTTAATTTTTCCTTTCGTTTTTAACTATTTAAGATGTTTTAGACTTTTCTTTCAGACTGCAGAAGGGTTTTCAGAGTTTCCTCCTACAGAATATATATATTTTTATAAATACATAAAAGTAGATTCACTTATTTAAATTTTAAGTACTTAAAAACAAAGACAGAATAATGTTATTTAAACGATAAGATAATTTAAAATGCAATTAGTTTTGTTTGGTGTTTCCCTCAAATATTCCCACGATATTGAATAGAAGCTTCGACATAATATGTAAGTAAAAAAGGTATGACTACATTTAACAATATTAAAAAAATATAATTAATTTCAAATTGTTATATACTTATGAGTGCAACATTTTTTTTCTTTTTGTAACGAACGATTTTGATAAATTTACCCTGAACAAAATCACATATTAATGATTTGTAATTTAAAAATGTCAATTAAATAAAAAAAATTAATAAAATACAGACTTTATTTTTTTACTTCAATATTAAAAAATTTAATATTAATGTTTAGAAAATTAATTGTTTTTTTTTTTGTTTTTTATATTTTTTTATTGCAAATTTCAAAATGACTTTAAATGGTAGTCCAATTAAATCGGCTTATATTGGTATAATATTTTCATTATTTAGAATTTCATGTATGTGCAACCAAATCTAGTAAATCATTATAAATAATCCAGGTTCATTGATTTACACTGGCATTTATTGTTTTTACGTGTGATAAAAAAAAAAAAAAAAAAAAAAATA
Source organism: Poecilobothrus nobilitatus (assembly GCA_947095535.1). Classification (NCBI taxonomy): domain Eukaryota; kingdom Metazoa; phylum Arthropoda; class Insecta; order Diptera; family Dolichopodidae; genus Poecilobothrus; species Poecilobothrus nobilitatus. The sequence continues at coordinate 153,853,823 of OX352773.1, read as the reverse complement.
CGGATATACGAAATACGAAAATAGCATTTACATTTTTGATTTAAACTTAGGTGGAGTTTTATTTCGTTTTTTTTTTGTTTTTTTTTATGAAGGTGTAATATGGTCAACAACCTGTGTTCAATTCTATAAAAATTAAATTTATATTAGTTTTTTTTTTTTACTTACTTAAGAAGGTGTTCTTGGTAGTGACACATGTAATTCTTTCCCATTTAAGAATTTTAATTAATAAAATATGGTTCTTATATCTAGAATATTAGTTAGCACATTAAAATTTCATTTAAAAGATATCTGTTGTTTAGTTACAAAAAAAAAAAAAAATTTAACAACATGTTAACATAATACACCAGCTTTAATTTTTATTAGTTTTTTTTTTTATTTTATTTTTTTTCAATTTGATTTATACTTTAAAAGAAATAAATAATTTCTTATTCATAATTCGTAATAATACTTCCGCATTTATATTTCATATTCACACTTTTCAATTTTTACACTGCACACTTTAAATCTATAAAAACATTTTTTTTTTTATTTTGTAAATAAAAATTTTGGTATTCTTGTTGCCTTTTTAGTTTCACTCTATTGCCCTTTTTTTTGTTCTTGTTGCTAGTTTAGTTTTTCTATTAGTTTCACTCAGTTCATCTGCCGCCCGTTCGTCTGTACGTCACTTTTCAAAACTTCTACATCGTTAAAGGTACAGCAATGGAATTTTATAGATGGTAGGTAACCCCAACATTTAGAGCTTCTACAGCTCCTCAAATTTTGAAAAAGATTTGAAACATATTTTTAGATATGTATTCTGCTTGCTTTGGATTCTGCTTTATATATTTTCATTCTAAAAACTCCAAAAGACAAGATTTTTTTTTTTACCTTTATAAATCAGATAATATATTATATATCAGATTTATACAATGTTTTTAAATTTACTATTCAAATTTACCGTTATATGAAAACAAAATTTTGCAAGATCTTCAAATATTCGCAACGCTTTCAGATAGAGTCTTAAAATTTTGAGACAAGAACGATCTTTTAGAATTAGTATAAGGGGACATTGGGAGATTTTTTTTTTATGCCATTCCCTCTCTTTAAGAGCTGTTACTGATCAAAAATTTTAAATGTTTTATTTTCAGACACCTGTAATTTAGGCACTTATTTCTACAACGTTTTTGCAAATTAATGTACAAAAATTAAAGCTTTAATATTATGTTTTTATGTTCTTAACAGTTTTTATACATTATATATATAGCCTTTTTTAAAAAAAATTATAGAAAATGTTTCTTGAGTTTTCTGAACATTTCATATATATATAAATTTCTAAGAAAACGTTAGAAAAACTTAGCACTTCAGTGCAAGTTACAATTCCAAAATCTTTTTATTGTTCTTTGGAAAATGTGAGCCTTTAAAAACCCTTAGTTTACTATCTGATTTGTTTTTGTTTTCTCTAACTATAATAAGTGACCGGAAACATCAAAAACCTTATATTGTTAAATTCTAATATTCCATTTATAAGAATTTTCAAATAGTATATTTAGTTTTTTTTAGGTTCTATGATGTTAAAAAAAAAAAAAATTTTAATTCAAAATAGTAATGTGGAAACGTTTATAAAAATTGTAGAATTTTATCACGTTTAGAACCTATTTTCAAAATACAAGTACAAATAAATAACCTATGATTTTTCATTATAAACTATATGGTATCTTAAAAATACGATAGGAAATACAAAAAAAAAAAAATCTTTCAATAAAATATTAATCAGATTATTATGATTATAATAAAATTTTATATTAATTATATATAAGAGGATCCTTAAATTTAAGAATCTGTTGTTTTTTTAATGATTATCTTATACCAATTGTCAATAAGATTAAATTTAAATTTTATTATAGTATAATTTTAATTTATTATCATTTAAATTTACGCCTATTAATTTTAATCTTTTTATATCATTTAAACCCTTAATACTTATTATGAGTTAATTTTGAGTGAAAACCAAAAATATTCAATCATCAAAAATGTTTAATCATTTTTAATGTGTTTATTACATGTATAAAGTATTAAGGTACGTTTATGATCAGATTAAGCTATTCATTTAAATATAAAGATTTTGCACTTCAAATTCAATCTTTTTTAAATCAAATTCAACCTTTTACAAATTAAATTCAACCTTTTTACAAATTTAATGATTGTAGGAGCGTGGTAAATTTTATACAACGTTCAGTTCCATAAAGCTCAGGAAGTTTTTTGTCTTCGTGTGATAAAACATATCCTTGTATTGCTGCCATTATATTCACCAATGAGCAATGATGAACCCCCTGATGAGCTTTTGTTCAAAATCAAATTGTATGCTCGAATTTATTAGCTGATTGTTTAAATTCTTCGAATTTAATAGATGAAATTGAAGAAGCTGCGGCAACTGTTATTCCTGGAGATTGCAATATTTATTATACCCATATGTATATGAAATTGTCATTAGCCACTGCAAAAGAATCACTACAGATAATTACTAGTAATGTGACTTTTTTTTGTACTAATTATACTATAAATTATAATTACTAATTAATTTATTTATTCCAAAGAAAATAAAAAACTTCTTATTTACTTTTATAATTTGAATTTATTTGATGTTAATTGAAGAGATAGGAATTTGATGTTAATTGAAGAGATAGGAATAGAGATATAGAATCTTGATAAAATATAAACCATTAAATCAGTTTTATTTGGTTGAAATTGATTTGTAAAAGTTTGAAATTGTTTGAAAAACATTGAATTTGATTTGCAAAAGGTTGAATTTGGAGTGCAAAACTTGTTATTATGTTAAAGTTGCAAGGGTGCTGGTATCCAGTTTGGGTGCAAATTGAAATTTTATGATAACAATTTTTTTTTTGTATTATGGGCATTACCAAACCATCACACTGAACATCGCACTTCACACTAAATACTATTTTATTGCACTATTTTTGTATCCGAAAACTCTGAATAGTACCAAGTGGTGTCTAGAATTCATCGCATTTAATACTTGATTATCTGTCAAAAATTTGTGTTTTGAAAAGCACACTAGATGATCCCATTTGCACTAAAAATATTTTTTTTTTGTTTTCGTTAAAAGTATAGTGAATATAAAAAAAGTATAAAAATGAATAATAATGCAAAAAATAACAGAAGAAGGAAGGTAATAAATATTCACTACCTTTCTTTTTTTGTCTAAACAATAGGTTGATAATTTTGTGTGTTCTGACAGTTTCTTTGTTGCTTTCATATTATATTTTGTACTTTGACAGTGTTTGTGCATCGAAAGAAAGGGCTAGAGAAATAATAAAATTTTAGAAATATGAATTTTAGGTGTAATTTTAGGTGTAAATATATAGTCATAAATTTTATGCGGTGTAGCATCTTCTTGAGGAGGTCGAAATATAGGCACTAGGTATTGTTCTGGAATTGTTTATTACTTAAGAAGGTTAAATTTATTTAAATCTCTATCGAATCTAAAAACAATTAAAAAAGAAAACAAAAAATACTGAAATTTTATTGTTTTAATTATTCTTTTGTTTTAAATATTTATTATTACACCGTTTTTAATAGGTGCAAATATAAAATTAAACTGTTTTTTTTATTTTATATTCTATTTTATATTCTTTATATTATATATAAGTAATAAAGATTTCATCATACAATAAAATCATCATAAATTTCTCATTAAAATAAAAAGAAAGTTAAAAACAAAAAAAAAAAAAAAATAGTTAAAATATATCGAAAAAACGTGAAAAAAATATTCTTTTTATATTCTTTCTTATCTCTTAAAAAGGAGTTATTTTTATATTTTTTTCATTATGGCGTTTAAAAGAATAATCGTGTTAATTACTTTATAAATGACTTTTTGAAATTAAAAAAAAAAATCTTAATTACGTGTCAAATTAAAATGATAGTTATGTCTTTTACGTTTAAATAATTACAAAAATGATAAAAAAAAAATTAATTATTTAAATAAATTAATTGTTAAAAAGATGTGATTATTATGATATGTAATTATATGGTTAAAAAAAAATTTTGAGTTTTATAAGGTCTTAATTACAGAAAATATTGATTTATCTTGATAATGCTACTTATAAAACAGCTATATTAATACAGAAAAACTAGGATCTTTCAAAAAAATCTTAAGATCTGACTCATGGCGTAGTGGTTAAGTCGCTAGCCTTTAAATCGGAGGATCTTGGGTTCAAACCCCGGTGAGGTCATATAAATAAAAAATATGTAGTAAATTATTGTAATAATGTATATAGTATAATTAATAGTAATAATAATAATAATAGCTACTACAGTGGTGCTATCTTTGGTTATATTATGCAATAAGGTGTTATATACTACAGCACATTGTAATCCACTGATGGCCCTGACTCTATAGTAAAAAAATAATAGCTGCTACAGTGACAGTGGCGGTTGCCATCAATAATTACATCATGTAGTAAGGTGTTTTATATTACTGTATGTTGTAACTGTTGTAAGGGCTATAGTCATTGTTATCAAAATAGTAATAATAATAGGCGAATTCATTGTTTTCTTACAGTCCCACTCCCAATTCAATATTTCCGGATCCTATCCTATTCACTAACTAATATACTGCGTTAACGGGTAAGGGTTTCATCATATTATATTGGTTAAAGGAGGAGCTGGATTTAGTCAGTAGGAATCTGACACTACCAAGAAGAAACCCTTGGTGTCTTTGACAGATTCCCACCTCCCTTAGGAAAAAAAACAGATAATGGAAATTTATCAAAGGCTTATGTTTTTATGTGTTTATCTTGTTTTTTTAATCGTATCGGTATTCTTATTGTCCTGTAACTATATCCACTATATATATATATATATATATATATATTATATACTTATGTGATATTTGGGCAGTCTTTTAATGCATTTTCAGTTAATTTTTAAGTTTGAAACCATTTTATTGGAAGGCAGAATGTAAAACCAGTTGGATTTGGAACACGTGAATTTGTAATATTGAATTTATGTAATTTATTTTTCTTAGAATTTTATATATATAAGAAAAAATTGTGAAAAATCAAAAAAAAATATGGTGTACCTGAGCAATCGAGTAGAAAAACAATTAAAAGAATTTTTTAATTAAATTAATTAATAAAATATTTAAATTAAAGTATCTTGAAGAGTACTTTTTTTTCAAAATTCCACTTAAAATGACAACATATATGTACTTATATAATTTGATGATCATTTATTTAATTAAAACATCAACACTTAATGATAATAAAAAAATATATACGTATATATTAAAAAAATGAGTCCGGATATTAATAAATTAATTAATTTAATTTATATACATACTTATATATATATATATATATATATATATATATATATATATATATATATATTTTTAAACATATTTTTTAAACAAGAAATTAAACTTGTTTTGTTTAATTTTTATCACACCTTGTTTTCTATTTTTTTACATTTAGACATTTTTTAAAATAGGTTTAAAATTCGTATGCACAAATTTTTTTTATATTTTGTATATTTTTTAAATGCATTTTTATATTATATTTTCTTGTTGATGTGTGAAAGTTTTCACTGAATTAATTTAATTTTAAAAAAAGCAAAAAAAAAAACAAAAAAAATAATGTTAAATTGTCATATTAAATTTAAAATATTCATTAAAATGCATTCATTATAGAGTATATAGAATGAATTATTCAACCATTAACAAAAACTAATTTATTTCATTTTGTTTTTTTTTTCGATTGTTTTCTCGAATTAAAAAAAAAAAAAATAAATGTATGCATTTTTTAAAATATAATATGATGATTTTATATACAAGGTAATTTACATATTATAGATAAAAACTAATTTAAAATAAAAAAATTAGATTAATTTAAAATTCAATTTTTATTTTGATTATATTTAATGACATATATTTAATAAATTTAAAAAACAAAAAAATCGAATTCGATAGATATCTAAGTTGTGATTAGGTTTTGAAATTCAGAAAATTTTTAACTAAAATTTTAAATGAAAGTTTGTATAATTTTTGAATTTATCTAAAGTGTTACTTTGTAGTTTTATTTTTACTTGCAAAACTTTTTTAAACGTTGTATAGAAAAGATTGATAACTGATAAAATGATAAAACAAGGTAGAATGTAAACCAACGGTTTTTAAAAGCGCACATTTCCAAAACTCAATACAAACTGTTTAGAAGTGTGACTTACACAAAAATTTGAAAATTTCATGTAATAAGAAAAAATGTGAAAATAGGACATTTTTGAAATTTTGAGGGGCCGTAATTCCGGAATCCTATATAACTAAGAAAAGCCGTTAACACACGTAAAAATATATTATTGAAGCTTTAATTTTTATGTCTTGCCGAAGAAAAATTTTTACAGGTGCCTAAGTTACAGGTGTCTAAAAATAGCAAATTTTTAATTTTTGAGGCGTAATAACTCTTAAAGAAGGGGTATCACCAAAAAATTTTCTAAGGAAACTTATACTAATTCTAAAAGTTCTTTCTTGTCTCAAAATTTCAGGTTCCTATCTAAAGGGGTGCCGGAGTTATGAAAAAAGAAATTTCATGCAAAATGTGTTTTTCACATAACGGTAAATTTAATTCGTAAATTACAAAATATTACATAATTTTGATACTGTTTTATATAGATAATAAAATTTTCGATCTTCTGCCGGTTTTAGAATGCAAAACTATTACGCAGAGCCCGAGATATATACATCTGAAAATGGGGCTTTTTCGCAATTTTGAAGAGCTGCAACTTTGGAACCCTTTACAACTAAAATAAACCTTTCACACACGTAAAAACATATTATTATAGCTTTAATTTTTACATCTTGCAGAAGTAAAATGTGTACAGGTTCCTAAGTTACAGGTTTTTAAAAATAGCAAATTTTCAATTTTTAAGCCCTAATAGCTCATAAACAGGGGGTGGTCCAAAAAAATTTTCTGAGCAAACTTATACTAATTCTAAAAGTCCTTTCTTGCCTCAAAATTTCAAGCTTCTATCTAGAAGCGTACCGGAGTTATGAAAGTAGAAAAATCATGCAAAATTTGGTTTTCACATAACGGTAAATTTAAATACTAAATTTAAAAAAATTGTATAATTTTGATATTAATTTACAAAGATAAAAGAAATACCTGTCGAATGACGTTTTCAGATTGAAAAAATCTTAAGCAGAACATAAGATATATGCATTTAAAAATAGGGCTTTTTCAAAGTTTGAGGGGCTGTAGCTCCGTAATGGGGGGGGCTACATGAAAAAGTTGTTCCACAAAATTATTTTTTTATGAGACCTACCTATGGTTAAAATTTTTTTTCTCTATCTTTAACGGTGTAGAAGTTTTGTAAACAGACGGACGGACGGACGGACGGACAGAGTGAAACTAATAAGCACATTTTTTCAAAATTTTTTTGGAAATGTGCTAAAAACTGTCTCTTGAGAATGGAACGCAGTATTGTAAAAGTAAAATTGCGAATTACTAAAATATAGTCTAAAAATCTTTTTACCTATAATGATAAATATCTTGCCATTAAATTACTAAAACTTGTATTATATATTTGAATTATCAATTATATACATTGAAATCAATTTCGGGCAATAAAAGAGGTAGTTATTGATGTAATGGTAGTTGTGAACCAAAAATAGTTAGTAGTAATTGTAGTTTTGAACTAAGGAGTAGTATTATTTAAAAATGTTTGACTTAACTATTAAAATAGTTTCTTATTATTCAATTTGTCAAAAGAAAAAATACTTAATTAATGATTATTACCTGAAAGTATGCAATTTTTTTTATTATAAATATTATACAAAACATTCGACAAAAGTCTGGGGCCTCGGTGGCGTAGTGGTTAAACACGTGGCTTATTAACCGAGGGAGTGCGGCTTCAAATCCTGCACAGGTAGCAAGTTTTATTAATTGAAAACAAATCCAAATATAGTGTAAATATAAAATATTTTATTTATTTATTTATTTATTTATATTAATATTACATACATTAATGTAGTGCAATATTATTGAACCATCGGCTACTAAGGCCATTATAGGTTTTTATACTATTATTAAATTATATACTAATATTATTTATTTTGTTTATATTATATACTATATATTTACATTATATTAGGTCGTAAGAGGGGTATGTAAAGAAAAAAACTTACGACCTGTGCAGGGATCGAACCCACACTCCTTCGGTTAATACGCTACACGCCTACCCACTAGGCTACCGAAGCCCCTATAAAATATATAATATAAACAAAATAAATAATATCCATAATTATAATTTAGTAATTTTCAGCCACACACTACGTATTATGACATTCACCAAACATTCGCTAAGTTTTGTATACAAGTACATATATTTTATTATATGGTTTTTGTATTACGAAACCTATAATAATAATAAATAAATATTAAATATACATTATTAGTATGTTTCATAGTAGTGATCCGTAAGAAACCTATAAGTGTTAATTATAGGTTACATAATTGCTAATGCTGTCTACAATAAAAATACATAATAAAATTCCACTTAATAAAAAAAAATATATAAATCTAAATGTACATACTACAATACTTAGGGTATTGTTTAAATAGAAATAAAAAATAAAAACAAATTTAAAAATTGATGAAATATCATAATTCATCTTTACATGCATTGAAAATATTATGATGAATGATATTGATTGAGATTTTTGTTTTATTAATTTTACTTTCATAGATTGCTTTGGTTTGATTGTTTTTATTTTGAATATTTTTTTAAAACTGTTAAATTTAAATATTTTATAAAGTGTATACATACATATATGATGTAAATTTATAAACTGTCTCTTTGAAATTACGTACACAGGGTAAATGACACAGGGCTACAGGGGTACAGGGCCCCTAGTTAATGGATAATTTAATAATAGTATTCGACCTATAATGGCCTTTAGTAGCCGATGGCTTTGTAATATTGCAATATCCTATATGATTTGCGATATTAATATAAATAAATAAATAAATAAATTCAAAGCCTGATTCTGAATACAAACATTTTTATTCAAATAAATATTTATACAATGAATCAAACATAAATAGGATCGATACTTTTATAATAAAACTAATTCGCAAGCATTATGAAAGAGCAATGAACACTTCTGAATATGGTCTAATATCAAATATATTCTATACCACAATGAGGAGTACATTAAAAAAACTTTGCTCACGGGATTTATAACCTTTGAGCATTTATTTTTCTCGAGAAAAATGGTTACGTAGTAAAACTATGATCTATGATCATGTGCCTATACTATATCAATTATAGTAGACAAACCACATGCAAAAAAATTGATTAAAATTGGATTACAATCCGAGTAACATGAACGTATATAATATGACATATGACATGTCAATTCCAGATAAAGACAAAACAATAACGGAAGAATTTTTGTGGTTGGAGAGTATGTAAAAATGAATTATTAAATTTTTCTAGTTTATCTAACTTATCTAAATAGAATTAATATACCTTGAAAATGCATAATATAAACAAAATAGATATTAATACTATACTATATATAAACTGCAATGGATTTAGTAGTAGATGGTTTAATGATATTGCATTTTACTACATGATTTGTAATATTAATATTAATTAAATAGAATCAAAATTTATTTTTATTTTTGTATAAATAAAATATAGATAAAAACGAGGATACAGTTGCCTTTGTCAACTCTTAGATACCCGTACGAACTGTTAGTGTGTTCATAGCCTGTCACTTTGCTTATAATATTTTTTTAAAATTTTTTAGTATTTTAAAATAATTTGGGTGAATTTTATAATTTCTAGAACTATGGGTTGTACATATTTTGAAACTATATGTTTACACATTCTTCAAAAGCAGATTCTAATCTTCCACATAACGATTATCAATTCAAAACTTTTCAAATATGCTATAGTACCATTTAATTCTTAGCGGCAAATGTATAATAATTTATACTAAGCATATGTATTATATATCATTCATTCATCAGTGACATGCGATATGTAAATAAACATGAGTTATATATATAAGTATGTATACCAATATCATATGAATATCAATTCTTCAAGTAACCGTTAATTTTTTATTTACTCAAATTTTTTTGTACTACGCATCATCCTCAACAATTTCAAATTATCGAGTAAAAAGAAATGCAAAAAACACGTTAAAAAATTTTATTAGAAAAATTTAGAAAAATGAAGTCACACTTTCGTCAATTTTAAGGTAATCCTATATTATTAATAAAAAAAGTTATTAATAGAAATAAAAATATAATATTGGAGCTTTAATTTTTGTATATTACTTCAAAAAAATTTGGACAACAAATTATTAAGGGGGCGTTACAAAAATATTTTCTAAAATGACTCATACTTATTTTTAAAGAACTAACTTCTCTCAAAAATTCTAACTTAGTTTCTAACTTAAGCTGTTTGAAAGATAGAAGAAGTTAAGAATTTTGCAAAATTTGAGTTTCGCATAACGGTAAATTAAGACACCGTATAGCACAAGTATATATTCATTGTATATATATTTTTAAAGCTAATAAAAGGAGTAATCGTTTGGGGTTTTCAAATTGAAGATATGCCTTATAAAACTTGTGTTATAACAATTTAAATATAGAGCTTTTTCGATCTTTGGCGAGCTGTAGCTCCGTAACTCAATAATCTTAAAATCGAACAAATACTGGCATAATAAAGTTTCATTAAAAGATACGTGACACATTTTTCCCTATAGTAAAAATAAAATTCTCTATTAACATTAATTGCCATTTGCTAAAGAGAGGCTCATGCTAAATATGAGCAAGATTTAAAATGTTAATTGCAGTCTATCTAAAAATATTACATTTCATACCTAAAATAATTAAACAAGAAACTTAAAGATTCAAATTAAAATTAAATAATTGTATGTAACCGCATCAATATGGTAAAAATCTTTTTATATATTGAAAAATTTTACTCTTTAACCTTTAAAAATAAATAATAATTAAATTATTAAAGAAATAAAATATATTTTTAAAATTTTTTATTTATTATTTTTATTTCCTTAAAATGATTAACAATACCTTTGATAATTACATTAATATTTGATAGACTTTTGTTTTATGCGTATACAAAAGTACAAATTCATTTAAATTTCCTAAATTAATCTAATTAAAAGAATCATTTTGTTTTAAATTATTAAATCCCATATGAGTTCAATAGGGATTTTACGATTTTACAAAACAAAAAAAAAAAAAAAAAAAAAATGTTTATAAATCAATTGATTTGTTCAATTTACATTTTATCATTTTGAAATTAAATTAAATTTGCTTTAATAATCAAATTTAAATACTATCATATATTATTTTCCATCGATTTTTATAATTTGTAGCAATGTACAAATTATATCTAATGAATATTACTATATTTGATTCATTGAATATCCTTTGAGCATATATCCTGTTTAATAAAATGAATAAATGACAACAATAAAAGATGGGCGTATAATGGAGAGAAAGAGAAAGAAGATAACATAAACCATGACAAAATTATTTTATTGAAAGATGTAGAAAATAAAGAAAATAAAAACAAAAACAAAACAAAAAAAAAAAAATCAATCAATCAATCAATCAACCAAGTCTTTTGTTTTGTATCTGAACGAACAAAATAAATAATAGTAGCAACATCATCATTGTCATCATATCAAATTCACCATTTATTTAATAAAATCTTATAGATACAAAATGTTATCTACATAATATATTGACAATGATGAGATTTTATATTCTTATATATGTATTTATTAGTTGGCTATCATGTTGCTACTGTTGGCTTGAATGGTCTTTTTTTATACTTTATTTTATTTTAATATTTGTTTCGTTTTATTTTCAACTAATTAAGATTAAAATTTTTATTTTCATTTTAATTTTATATTCAACTTTATATGATTAGTAAATGAATTTCTAGTTAATGATTCTTGTGATTCATACTGTATATATACTTATATATATATATATATATGTATACAATATAATATAAAATATATATTTTGTATGTATTAAAAATAAATAATATAATAAGTCAATGATGTTTGATTTTTGTCATTTTGATTGAATGACAAATGATAAATAAATTATTTTATTAATTTTAAGAGTTGAGTTGAGTTGAGAAAAAAAAACAAAAGAATAATTTCGATTTTTTTTTTTTTTTAATTTAAGGACACAAAAATTTATATATAAAATATGGTTTTAGACTAATTAAATTCTTTAGGTTTATGGAAGTTTTGTTTTTATTTTTGGCTTGATATCTTAGAATGAATGATGAATTTAGATCTTATAAAAAAAAAAGTCTTGCATTAGAGATTAAATCTTAGTTTTAAGATCTTAAGATACATATATTAGATATATATATATAATATTAGTTCTATGATCATAAGAACACGTGATTTTTTTTTACGAGGTACAGTTGAAAATATCAAAAGCAAGTCAAAAGCACTTGAATTTGATTTTAACCAACCAAAATCACCTCCTTTAAGACCAAATTTTAATACATATAGTGATGAGTCCTTTTATAAATATAGTGACGTAATGTACAGTTTAGTTTTGGGGATAAGAATGTGGAAAATTGATTTTGGAATAATTGGGATTATTAAGGATGAAGGAGAAAATTTTGATAATTGTTTTAAAGAAAGATGTTAACATTCTTCTTAAATTTCGTTATACATGAATTATTAATTTTTGGGATGATTCATGTTATGATTCCGATTACTCTGTTTTTTAAAAAATTCTCATAACTAATTAATTTTGATTTTGTGTTATTTGATTTTTAGTGTTTTACGAACTTTTCGTTTTAATAAGTGTTATAAATCTATATATGTACTATATAAATATAGAAGAAAATTTCCATTGATTAAATTTAGTTGTAAAAAAATTAGTGGATATTTCAGATATATTGATCATATTGAACAAAATCAACCTACTTAGTTTTTATTTTCAGTAATTTCTAAAATTATGTAGTATGGACTTTAAATTCTTTTTATATTATCGTTGTACAGATTAACATTTTATTCAGTTGTTCCTTCTATACTGTTTTCTATTCAATTTTTTCTTTATTTTTCCATTTTTGGATGATTTGTAGTAGAAAAACCCGATATTTAAATTGAATGGTATAAAAATAGAATAAAAGCACATCAGAATATGCAAAAAGAAAAAAAAAATTATAAAAAAATGCTAATTATAGGATTCTAATCCTTCTGTTAACATGACATACCTTTTCTTTTTGTTTTTCTAGAAATTTAATTTTTTTTTTTCTTTTAAAAATTTATGGATTTATTTCTTTTTCATGCATAGTCTTTTTTCATGTAGAAATGAAAAATAATTGATGAAGTTGGGTAGACTGAATACTTACCTTAAGAAGCTTATAATAAAAAAAATAGTAGTGTAAAAAATCTCAGATAATATGGCAGAGAATTAAGGATCTTTTTTTTATGATATTTTTGGTAGTAAAATAATTTATAAAGGAATGGATGATGTAATGGAGGCTTTTATTTTTATAATGGGGAACATTTTATTTTTAAAATAAAAGTAAAATAAATAAAAAAAAATCAAAAGTTAAGAGCACCTTAAATATTTTTTATTGCTTTTTGTAAAGAGATACAAGGAGAAAAGAATTAATAAAATTTGATATATTTATTGTTAGAAGCATAAATGTGCGAAAGTATTGAAATTTCAGGAATTTTGAATTTATTTTTATCAAGTTACATATTCAGGATAAATTAACAGACATATTGTAAGAATTTTTTTTTAATTTAATATAAATGATTATTTTTTTTTTTTTTCTTCCGAGGGTTGACGGAAAACTCGAAAGTCACCAAGAGGAACTGCACGTGCTTCCTCACGGTAGTGTTGGACTTTAACCAACTAAAACCACCCCCCTTTTAAAACTAAACTTTAGGATGGAACCTTTAATACGAATGTACAGTTTGGTTTTGGGGATATGGATGTGGGAAGGATAATTGGGAAAATTGGAATTGGGAAATTTGGATTATGGGGGATAGGTAAGAAAATTTTGAGGGACATTTTGAAGAAAGATGTTGATGTTCTTCTTAAACTTAAGTAAATCGTACACATAAGAATTACCAACTTTAGGGAACACATGCGATGGTATATGGTTACACAGGCGGGACGTGCGCATGACAAACGAATTTCCATAAGCTGGTTATTTCCATTTGTTTGGTTTGCACCGAAATCATGTTAAATTTATGGCAATATTTTAAGATATCATTTAATTCTGTTTTGTTTCTATATTTTTCGATTTTATTTCATTTTTAAATTTTGTCAAATTTTACCATTTTCGACTTTAGTTCATTTAATTCATGCAACCATAAATATGTATAAGAATATTAAAAATTAGTTGAATCAACAAAAAAAAAACAAATGTAGTTCTAAGAAAAATTTCATAGTAAACTTAACTACTTTGCCCATAAAATGAAACATCCAGAAAAATATATCCACCTTATTAATCTCTTTTTACCCTATTATTTAGCTTTTTTTTTCCATTTATTAAGTATTTTAGCTTATTAAGCACTAAGAATATGAATGGTCAAATGTTATGTTATGGTAATGGTGATATATGATCGATGATCATGATCGAAGCATAAATCGTAACAAAAACTTCTCTCAATAAATTAGAAGCTAAGAAAGAAGTTCTAAGAAAAATAACAACGAAAAGTTAACTACTTTGATTGATCATATATAATTTTATATAAAATGTCACTAGATATTCAGATAAGATCTACTATATCTCATTCTTGAAAGCAAAATAATTTGAAGAAGAGGAGGCCAGAGAGAAGAGATATATATTGGCTGAAAAATCTGGGTTTGGCTGAAAAGAACATATGATTTAATAAAAAATTATTATACAGAGCAGCGATGGAGAAAGTGTTATCTCTAACATGATAGTCAATGTTCCATATTAAAGAAAAAACGTCAAAAAGTAAAGGTATAGAAGAAAAGGAAAGGGGAAAGGAAAAGATATTTAAAGAAGAAGTATTTTTTATAAAATATTTTTCATAAATTGTATTTCATCAAAAATTTTATTTATTTCAGTTTATTTCATTTTTTAATTCAGTGTTTTATTTTTCGGTATACGGTTTTATTTTAAGTATTAAAAATATAAACTTATGCCGCTCACTATACACAAAGTTCCAATATTAGACAAAATATTTGAATCATTAAAATATTTCTATTTTTTTTTTTTTTGTTCTATTTTCTTTTCTGTTCCATTTAATTTCTCTTTCATCCCTCTAGATTTCTAGTAGCTATTAAGAGTCATCAAACTGTTGAAAAGGAAATAATTTGGTTTTTTTTTTATCAACTATAAAAAATGGTCGAACAAACCAAAAAATACAAAAAAAATAAAGTTAATACTATTGTCAAATTATTATGGAAATCACGTTGATGTTTAAAAAAAATACTTTAAAATAGGATTTAAAAATAATATATATAAGTATTGAAGGACGAAAATAAATTGATTCCAATGGAATACTAGGACCATATTATTATAGAATATGCAAAAAAAAAAAACAAAAAGTATAAAGAAGATTTTGTTATTTAAATAACGATTTATGGTCTTAAAAATACTATAAATAAAAGGAAATAATATAATATAGGTCAATAAATTTTAAAGTTTATAGTAATTTTAATTATCCAATTGGAAATTTTATTTTTTTTATTTTAGTACTTTAATTTTTAATAGCGAATAGCGAATAAATATACATAGATATGTATCTGAAGATGTATCTAAATATTTTTTCCCGGAAACATTAAATTTTTAAATAAAATCATAGAATTCATGAAGATTTAAAAAAAAAGGTTTATTTATAGATTTTAAAGTGTACTTTCTGGTAATATAATGTTTATTTATATGTAGGTTTAACAGTTAATCTGTGATTTCCAAACATTTTTATTACCAAATTATTAGAGCTGATTTTTTTCTTTTTTGATTAAATGTTATAAAAATATATTTTTATTCTTGATTTATTATACATTAATCTTGATTTTATATTTATATATAATATAAAAGATTTATAAGATATTTTTGTACTTTCTGTTTTAATTTATGATTCATAAAATAATGAATTATAAACTTATTATTATAATAAAGTTCTGTCATCATTATAAATATCGCGATTTTATTTATGACAATAAAAAATAGTATCACTTACAAATAATCACCTAAAAAATTTATTTTGGATTAATTTAACAGATACTAAGGTTAGTTTATAAGCTAATTACAATTTATACAGTATTTAAAAATAGTCTGCATATAAGATCTAATCTTATTATTTGGTCACAGTTCATAAGATCTAATCTTATTATTGGTGTTGAGTTAAGATTTTAGATTTTGTTAGATTACTTAGAGTTATTATTCTAACATTACTCACTGTAATAAGCAGTAACTAGTATTAGTAATAAACAAGTAAAAGTAACAGTAAGTCGATGCAACCGACTTATTTATACCCTACACCTAAAAAATTCAAATTAAATTAAAAATCCATAAGTTATTTTAGTTAGGTATTTAATATAACTAAGCTAAAAAAATAAATGCTTTTACAACCTTTGTATAAAATTTCAGATTTCTATCTTTATTAAATTCGAAAATATGCTTGTTAAATCTTGGGAAGTGTGTGGAGGCACGCGGACCACTTACCCCAATTCATCTCAAATTTTAGAGACATCAACAGGGTAGAACATTCTTATATCAAATTTCAAGTTTTTATATTGATTAATTTCGAAGATATACTTGTTTGGTCTTAGGAGTTGTGTGGCAGATACCCAAACAACCATTCTAATTCATCTTAAATTTTGGACAAATCAGGGGTTCAGGAAAAAACATCCTAGTACCAAACTTGAAGTTTCTATCTTTATTAATTTCGAAGATATGCTTGTTCGGTTTTGGGAGTTGTATGGGAGGTACCCGAACGACCATTCCAATTCATCTCAAATTTTAGGCAAATCAGGGATTTAGGAAACAACACCCTCGTATCAAATTTGAAGTTCCTATCTTTATTAATTTCGAAGATATGCTTGTTCGGTTTTGGGAGTTGTATGGGAGGTACCCGAACGACCATTCCAATTCATCTCAAATTTTAGGCAAATCAGGGATTTAGGAAACAACACCCTCGTATCAAATTTGAAGTTTCTATCTTAGTCATTGTTAACCTACAGTATAAATTTCATCAAGATGGCATCATTATTTTTTGAGTTATCGTGCGTACGGACGGACGGACGGACGGACATCGCTAAATCGACTCAGGCGGTGATCCTGATTCAGAATATATATACATGTCTATACCTAACTCGCTTCCTTTTGGTGGTTACAAATACCATACCAAAGTTAATATACCCTATACTTAATGTGTAGAGTATAAAAAGACAATATTGCAGTCAAATAATATCTTTCTGAGTACTAAGATTAAAATAATTAAAACAAACATAAAATTAGTACTTCTATACGCATGTGAAACATAGAAAGTAATCGCCAATATCTCCAAAAAAAAAATACAGAAGCATATATTAACAAATGTTTCAGACGAACCTTGAGGATTATCTGGCCATAAATAATTGACAATTGACTAATGTGGCAAAGAACAAACCAAGAGATGATCAAAACCGTGATCCGAAGAGAAATATGGAGTGGATGGGATGCACTTGGCAGACAGGTGAGATGTCGGAAGACCGTAAATAACATGGAGAAGTACTGTTTTGAAAGAAACTAGGAAGGAGACGCGAAGAAGAAGAAAAACATCTTTTGGAGAACTAAAGCCAATCGTTAAAAATCGAACGAGATGAAAAGAATTTACGACGCACAAAACCTCACTAATGGGGTTCCGGAGTTCAAAGAAGAAAAATATTAGCAATAATTATTTAATTTGATTCAATTTCTATAATATTTAGCGTAATTTACTCATATATACTAACATTTGTGAATAATGACTTTTTTAATGAGTTAATTTGTAATAGTTCACTAAATGAACAATATATGTAGTTGATACTTGCAAAATATCTGATTTAAAACTCATTATTTTCATCATTAAAATCATTTTTTTTATTTGGTTTAAAAAAAAGAGTGAAAAAAAAAAATTTAAATAAAATTATTTATTCAATAATGCAATTATGATTTTACTTTAACTGAATTATATTTCTTGTTAAACAATCGTTTAATGAAACAAGTAAAGGTGGTTGTAATTTATCTATGTAAGTTTAAAGTTATCTTTTTAGCACATTTAAAAAAAAAAAAAAATTTAAAAATTTTATTGTGTTGAACTCTATCCATTTGTTCTTCCCATCCTCCTCCTGTTTTCAAAACTATTACACCGTTTAAAATGGGAACATGAAATTTTAACCATTCATAGGTCTCATTAAAAAAATATATCCATGTATTGTCGAAAAACATTTTTTTTTTATCAATTAAGGAGCTACTTCTCTGCAAAGTTGCAAAAAGTTCTATAATTTTCAAATGTTAATATCTCAGGGTCAGATTAACATTCTTTCAATCTAAAAACGCTAAATACCTTTCAATATCAAAATTATACAATTTTTTCGAATTTAGTAATAAACACCTTAACTTCAGCACGCTATTAGTTACAACCTTGAAATTCTGAAATATTTTTCAGAATTGGGATACCTCATAAATTATTTTTGCACCTCTTTTAAACAGCGGTGGTTAGGGGTCGAAAAGTGAACATGCGATAGTTTTAGATATCTGTACAAACATTTCCATATTATCTTAACAGTTTTTGTTAATTATATATGGTTTCCCTAAGATTGACGTAAGTGTCTTTTAATTTTTTAAAAATTATTTCTTAAGTACATATATAAATTCTAAGAAAAATTACAAATTTTGGTAGAAGTCACAATACTCTAAACCTTTTTTATTGTATTTTGGAAAAAGTGCACCTTTAAAAACTTTTAGTTTTATACTCTGCCATGTTTCTGCAAGTTTAAGAAATATTGTTGAATATGTGTTCATTAATCTTATTTTAATACTTACTTAGATTAGTAAAATGATTTAAGACTTTTTTAAATTATTCTAATAATAAATCTAATGCTTACATTATTCGATTATTCTTATAAAAAATTATTCAATCTATTTAATTCTAAATTCTATTAAACTTTGTAAGGTCAATATAATATAAAATTAATATTGCAATTTATATCCATATCATTTAATTAAAATTTATTTATATAGGATATAAATTAATTAATTTTAAGATTAACACTCAAATTATTAATTTTAGTAGATTTAATATTGCAATAGAAATGTAAAGTTCATAAGAAATTAATAGATTGTATTAGATAAGTTTAGTAAAAATAATCAATCAGTACTCACTTTTTGTTTAAGGGTCAAAAAAAAAATTCGAGTTCTTCAAACCTTCAGTTTAGATAATTGAACTAATACAATTGTTCTACCTCCTTACGAAGTTAATGTAATCAATCTTAATTCTATCTAGTCTCTCCAATCTTTATTGTCCTTTCCGATTAGTGGCAGATTTTTTGTTTGTTTAACAAATAATTGGCGCCGATATTATTCCCGCTCAGATTCATGAATAGATGATATTTAAGAAAAATCCAAACAATTTAAAATTGTTGAAAATTTTTTAATATTTCACACCATTCAACAAATTACGAAATATTTAAATCTATATCGCGAATGGTAAGAGAGGTCAATTTGACTGTCTATAAGCTTTTTGATATAAATGTTAATAGATTAAAGTTGAAAGCCATACTTTACTCGAGTATATGTATTAATAGTAGTCAAAGTATATGAATAATACAAATCAATAAACGTATAATCTATACTGAGGACTGCGAAGTGAAATATTATTTGTTTTAAATTGCTATAAAAAAATCTGTCAGATTTTCTAAAATGCTAATAACGAAATGAAACCGTCCAATATCATTATTTTTTTAAATAAAATAAAATAAACCACTTATTATTGTTTCAGAAATTTATTTTTACTAATTTTTTATTAATTTATTTTATTTGAAATAAATATCTTTATCAGGAATTTACTTTTTGTTTTTTTTAAATATTTATTATGATTTGAATTTATATTTTGAACTTTTTATAAGTCTTGTGACATCAAACTAAATAAATTCGCTGAGAGATTTTTTAGAACTATTTTAAATGAAACTATACAACTACTGGAAACCTTAGGTTGCAAAATTTTTCTTTCTTGAAATATTCACTATCAAAAGATACTAATTAATCAGTTTTTATCTCTGAAAACGAGAAAAAATATCATTGAAAAGAAACTACCTTAAAAACTTTGAAAATAAAAAACTATACTTTAAGGACTTCTGAACCTATCAAAGAAATGGAAAACTTCAAAAGTAGTTAGAAAAAGAAAAACTTCTTTTATATATAATTTTATATTTTTATGTAACACCTAATAACATCATTTTATATATTCAATTAATAGAACTCTCAAAACAAAGGGTATATATATAATCATATCTTTTATATAGTAGTTTTTATGTTGTGAGAATTCAAAACATAAAAATAAATCGCCCACAACTTATACAAATAAAAAATAAAAAACGGAAAAAAAAAAAAAAAAGTTAATCTTAACAACTTGCAAATATGAAATTCATTAAGATTATATTAAATCCAATCAAACATAATTTCTTATTTTTTTCTTTTTTTTTTTTTTTTTGTATTAAATCTTTTACAACATCAACATCAAAACGCCTTCATAGATTTTAACCTAAACTCAATACTCTAAAATAAAAAAAAATATTAAAGCGTTATGGTAATAACTCATTTTAAGAGTTCATAAAATGACTGAATGCCTTTAATCTATTCATCCTAAAGATCATTTAAATATGCAATTTTCCATACTATATTTAATCAATATTTTATTAAAAAAAAAAAAGAAAAATATTTTTTTTTAACACAAATCACTGGAAAATTTACATTGAGTTAGGATTATTGATTACCATACACCATAATAATATACCATATATCCACAATATTATAATTCGAAAAGAAAAAAAAAAAAAAAAAAAAAAAGATTTAATTTTAAAATGTAGGTATGTATTAATGTTTGTAAATAAAAAAAAAAAAACTACACCTAAAAGTTATGTAAAACTTTAAAAAAAAAAATTGTTGGTATATGCAAATTGTCCAAATCTTGCATATGTGTTATTAACTTATATTGCATTGTTCTATATATTATTGAAAAACATCATTTTATATGTACTTGTATATATATATGTTTGTATGTATATTTATACATTTTATAACTTTTAGCTAAACTATATATACATGTACAAATAAATATTATGTATATATATTATATAATTTTTTCTTTAAGAAAAAATTAAATAATAAAATGATTTTGAAAGGAAAGAGAGAAAAAAAAAGAAAAAAAAAAAAAAAGTAGAAACACGTCGTCGATTTGAAACTGCCAATAATGGACAATTTTAATGATGCCAAACTTACAATTTATTAAAAAAGAAAAATAAAAAGTTTAAGATATTAGCAGTTTTCATATATATGTACATATATATGTACGCTTTATAAGCCAATTACTGTCTTAAATTACATACATATTACTACATAAATATATATATACATTTTATATTATTACATTTGGTCATAACTTTTATCAGGCTATTGTGTGTTTTTATACTTAAAACTAAAAATTTTTAATTGAAAGTTAATGGTTGAAAATTTTATTCTTAGTTAAATAATAGTATCCACTATTACAAAAAATCTCTTTTGTATAATTAAACTGTGAGTGTTTTTTAATCTGATTATGGTAGATATATGGTAGGTGTATAGGTTATATGGTAGGTCTCTTCAATAACCAAAATCAATTTTGACTATGCATTTTTTTTATTAAATTTGACAACTGACAGTTCAGATTGTCTTGATATGATTGTCAGTTGTCTTGATATTGATATGAAAGGAAGGAAAGGATATGAAAGAAAGGATGAAAGGATTCATATATTTTTTTGGGCATGTTTTAAAAATAAAAAGACATTTTTTTCAATATTTCGAAAAAGTGCTCTGTTTGAATTAGGAATTTTTGAAATATTTGAAGGATTAAAAGTAGTTCGGTGGCCCCAAAAATTTTTATGAAATATTAATATTAAAGATTTGTCACTCATGGATAAATTGGTCAAAATTGACTGTGATGAAATAAAGTAACTATAACAATCAAACAATTCTTAACTTATGATAAAATCAATAAAATAAATTTAAGCCCAATATTAAGATTCCTAATAACTTAAAATATTTTGAATAAATTCATGCAACGTGAATAAATGACAGCAAATTTAAAAATTTAAATGACCTTATTAAAAATTAATCTAATGCAATCAAAATTAAATAAGGTTAAAATACCTATAGTGAAAATCTTTTTAAAATTCTATACATAATATTATATCAGAAAAATATAAGTTGCAACTTGCAACAAATTAAAACAAAAAGATGAGTTATAATATAATCAAATCTCAGAACATTTCAGCGTTGGTTCACTAATTAATTTATCAAGATGTCTGTCTCTAATATTTTTTTATTTTCCCCTAGAATAAGGCATGTTTGTAAAATAATGATGATTTCACTGTTTATGTGTTGACGATGTTTTGCATTTGATTTTAGTGTCATTGATTTTAGCAAATAAAATTGTAGCAAAACTTTTTATTCAGTTCTAATAATTTGAAAAATTACAAAATTTTAAAATTCAATATACTAACGCGCATCAATAATTTTCATAAGTAAACATTTTTATTGTTTGATCTATTGAAAATTTCATAATTTGCTGAACATGATTACATTACATAATATTAAATATGTTATTTATAGCCAAAATAGACGTTACGTATAAAGTGACATTTTTGATAGAATGAAAACCGTAAATGTAACCGTAAAAATCTGTGGTTAATTTGTTAGATTTCAAAATATCCAAATGTTAAAAATACGTTTTTAAATTAAAAAAAAAAAAGTATTTCAATATTTCAAAAAGTAATAAATAATAATAACGTTTAATCTTATGTAAAGTTTAATGCTTACTGAGCTAAGCGTGTACACATAAACGACATTTATAATATTAATAATTTTAATGAATGTATAGCAAGAGTCTAATTGCGGTTAATTATGATATACTAACAAACCGACGAATTTTTACATTCCATTATTTTAGTTACAGAGCCAAAGAATACTTAAACCAAAAGTTACAAAATATTTCAAACATTTTAGAAATTAATTTAAAATATAATTATATAAGATTTTCATTATATTTCGATACTCGAATTTCATCAAAAATTTAACTTAATAGGTATATCAATTAGGAATTAAAAACGTTATTTAAAATTGTAACATCAAATTAAATCGAAATATATGCGTACTGTTGTGTTTTTATTATTTTTATTTAACATGATATAACAAAATTGGAAATTTTAATAACATTTCTTATTAAAAGTTTTTAAAGGAAGCGAATGTACAACATATTATAATCAATACATTCGATATTACATGTATGTAATCTATCCATGATGATAATAATATGCCAATTATTGTCGCAAATCATAAAAAAAACAAAAAAAAAAAAAAAAAAGTTTAATATTTAACTTAAGTCGCTGTGTTAAGTGCCAATATATACCAAAAATAACTAAATTCGTAAAAAATTGGTTTTTGTTTTTTATTATTAAAAATAAAGCTAAAATTAAAAAGCTCTATTAGCCTTAAGGTTTTTCAATCAAAAGAATTGGAAGGGGTAACTCTTCCAATTTGAACATTTTAGACAACCATTTAAGATAAATCTTTTCACTTTTTTTTTTCCCAGTTTTTATTTTTATTTTATTTTTTAGTCGCAATGCAATTATATGCAACATTTTTGTTCTTTTTTTTTTTTTTCTACTTTAATCTTTTATGCAACACACGAATTTTATCTTTTGACCGTACAACACAATATCACAAATATTTTATAGTTTGCCAGTTCATTATTTTACAGCATTTTGTATAGGCATCGAAATATGCCTTAAAGTGTTTCTAAGTGCAGTTTTTTTTTCACTCTTTCTTTTCTTCTTTAGTTATTTTGCATTGGTTAATAAAATATTGTTTTTTTTTTTTTTATTTCATCAACAGTCCTTTATTATACACGTACGCTTAAAGCTTGTAATGTTCATTGATCTGTCTAAACATATAAAACTATTAATAAATAGAAGTAGCAACTAAAAGAGGTCTATCTATTCTTTATTATCAATCAACAAAAAAAAAAAAATATCAGTAATCCTTATCAGATGCAGCATCACATTTATTATTATAATCATAATCATCATAATCAATTATAATCAACTTAATGCTGGTTGCATTGCATTGCATTCATTCATATACCAATTTATTTTTAGTATAATTTTATTATCGTATCCTTCAATCTTATGACATTTGTTAAATATTAAAAAGAAATCAAAAAATAAAGAAAAAAAATGTTTGGTTCTGCTGTTGTTTCATCTATATCATGTTGTTGGAAGAATTATTGAATAACAACTGCATTATAAAAGTACATAAAAGAAAAAACAAAAATCAAATTGCAATTCATAAAAAATTGCTTAAGGCATCTGTAATTGGTCAGCAGTGTTAACATGAAGAACTTATATCTAAAATTTCTGAGCATAAAAATATAATAAACAAGACACAGATCTGATTACATAAGTACAGACTCTATTATTTAAAAGAATAAATTTAATATTACATATACTTCTTTTTGTTTTTTTTTTTTCTTTTTTTTTATAACATTTTAACAACTTTGCTGACAGGTTGACTCAAAATGTTATTATAATGTACAATTGTCTGTAATGTAATGGACATCACATTACATTCAGATTATTATTACTTATTGTTTTGTTACTGAATATGAATGAGTAGCAGTAGACAATAATAAAATATATGTACATATGTATGAGAATTTAAGTAGAAGAGACAAGTTGATTTCCTCTAGTATATCTAAATAGAACTAGTAACTATGTACGTATATCTACTGATAAATGGATGATAAAATTATATTTAAATTATTTTTTTTTTTTTTTAAATACGTAATAAACGCTTAAAAATTACTATAGAAATGACATTTAAATTTAATTTTTTTTTCAAATCATACAAAATGTAAATCATTTGAGGTGTCAAACAAAATGTCATAATTTTGACATGGGGTTAAAAATAAGAAAAATTAAAATAGCTTTTTTAATGAACTTGGGGGAAGTCTAAAAAATAAAAAAAATATTTGTTTTGAAATATTTATATAGATTTTATTTAAAAACAAATGTTTTACAATTAAATTAAATTGTAAATTATTTTATGTATACAGGGTGACATGTAATTTGTGAAAAAAAATGTATTATGTATGTATATATGTATATGGTATACGGCAGGATAAGTAAAGTAATTTTTTTTTTTTTGAGAATGCTTAGAGGTAAAACATTTAGTTCCTTATAAATTTTTTTTGATTTTTTCGAACTGCTCTATTCAATTTCCCACAAAATTAATTAATGGTTAAGACGGTATGCACTTGTACATTTAATTATTTATTCCAAGTGAAATTTTGGGAACAAGAAAATGTATCATTATATTAGGTTTTTAGATAATTTTTATTTAAACAGACATTGTACTACAAATAACCTTAGAATTTTGATGGAGAGCCGGGATCCCACTGACATATTTGCGATGTAATTCGATTTCGAAGTAAAGAAAAAAATATACAAAAAAATGTATAAGATTGAAATGTACTTTCATCATTTATTTGAATAACTGAAAAAGGCAAACGCAAAAATAAATTAATTTTTTTAGACTTTTCTTAGAAATATTTGTTACATAGTTACTTTCTTCAAAATAATCTAAAATAGTACACGTACATTACATCTGTGACCCGAATTAAAAGAATGAAGGTAGGCTTTTTCAAGAGGTAAACTAAATGTAATTTATTCCAATTGGAGTAGAAATTGCAACCCGCAGCCTCTGAAAAATTTAAAATTTAAATTTAATTTTGTATCCTATATTTTGTATGATATACCTTTTTTGATTTAAAAGTATTTCCAGTTTAAATGCAATGATTTTCTCTTTAATGGTTTGGTTTCTTTATGGTTTCCTTTTTAATTGTACGTATTTTTTTTTTTTTCTTAGAGCAACTTTTTATTTTAAAGTGCAAGAAATGATTTTTAACTGAATCTTATTATACCCGACACTTTAAGTATGGGTATATTAACTTTGGTATGGTGTTTGTAACCACCAAAAGGAAGCGAGTTAAGTATAGACATGTATATATATTCTGAATCAGGATCACCTCCTGAGTCGATTTAGCGATGTCCGTCCGTCCGTTCGTACGTTCGTACGTCCGTTCGTACGAACTCAAAAAATAATGATGCTATCTTAATGAAATTTATACTGCAAGTTAACAATGACTAAGGTAAGGCAGGGATTGTAAATGGGCAAAATCGGACCATCTTCGAAATTAATAAAGATAGAAACTTAAAATTTTGTACGAGGCTCTGTTTTCCTGAATCCTTCATATCCCTAAACTTTGAGATAAAGTGGAGTGGTTGTTCGGGTACCTCCCATACAAATCCCAAAACCGAACAAGCATATATTCGAAATTAATAAAGATAGAAACTTCAAATTTGGTACTAGAGTGTTGTTTCCTGAATCTCTGATTTGTCCAAAATTTGAGATGAATTGTAGGAGCTGTTCGGGTACCTCCCATACAACTCCAAAACCGAACAAGCATATGTAGAACAAGCATACAAGCACATGTTCTGATGATGTCTCTAAAATTTGAGATGAATTGCGGTGGTGGCCCAGGTGACATCACACACTTCCCAAGACCTAACAAGCATATCTTCAAATATTTTTTAATAATTTTCTTTTTTTAATAAAGATAGAAAATATTAAATATATTAAATACCTAACTAAAATAACTTATGGATTTTTAATTTAATTTGAATTTTTTAAGTGTAGGGTATAAATAAGTCGGTTGCATCGACTTACTGTTACATTTACTTGTTTTAATAAAAGTTTTGGCTGATTGAAAGTGCTTTGTTTTATATTTTATGAAAAAAAAAAAACTTATGTGTATAGTTTTGTAGCGTGGCTGAAAGATTTTTAAAGATTAATATACTTACCTACAATTACTTATAACAGAATATCTAAATACAAAAACTTGCAGTTAAAAAGGAAGTACATACACTTGGAAAAGGAAATCTGAACTTAACATGAAATTACTACCATATACAAATAAAAACTTTTATTTAAAATGTAAATCATTCTTAAAGTAAAAAAGGTATAGTCTAATAAAGGTATAAAATTCTAATTCTACCTTTTGTATAATTAATAACATTAAATATAGTTGTGTTATGTGTATTACAAGTTTTCTCTTGCTTGGTTGGTTGGTTGGTTAATTGTTAGGTTTAAATTACCTTACAAAAAATTTCAGACGAGCTAATTTTCGTTTTATAAATAACGGTATATAGAAAATTTAATTAAATTTTAAATTTTAATAAAAACATTAAATATGTATTTATGAAGTACACTGTATATAATTAATGTACATGTTTTATTATATTAATCTTGTGTTGTTTTAAATTTTATGATACAGCCACACTATATAGTTTTCAAATTGAAATGAGAATATTTCCTTATTAAGTTATTAAATTAATAGAACCACGTTCATTTATAATAAAATATTTACTTTTTTTTTTTTATAGCTAATTAAGATTATACCTACAAAACTTTTTTTAAAAGCTTTGGTATAACTATCATAGTTATACTATTTGCAAATCAAATTTTTTTTTGTTAAATTACAACTATAAAATTAATATTACATGGATTTTAAAAATTAAAAATTAAAAGGAAAAAAAAAAAAAAGTGCTACTTTTATTGTGCATTTAATAAGACAATATAAAAATACAAGCTAATAAAAATATGTAATAAAAAATTTCTTATTTACATTTACAATATAATTTTTAGTTATGACAATTTTATTTTATAACAGTCAGCAGTTGATTAAGATAAAAAAAAAAAAAAGCAATTGAGTAGCTAACTATTGAGAAGATTGAATTGGAATAGCAAAACTTGCAAAATTAGTTGCATTACTATAGCGGTATAAAAATAAAGGAACTTTATTTGTACTGAAATAAATATATGAAATATGAATATTTATATATGATATATTTACCTATATATATATGTTTAACTTTAAAATTTAACATAAATAAAATTATGAAATTTATCTTCTAAGTATAGTCACAAGTTTAGTTGTTAAAAAATTAAAATTTATTTTATGACAATTTAGTTAGAAATTGAATTTTCATAGGAAATATTTAAATATCATATGGATTACTTATACAGTAGATACTATGTTGAATGTTGATTGTGGTAGCACTCTTTAATCAGTACTTAAGGTATTGGTCCAATGTATACTTTGCTTCGTTGCTTTTTCAAAATATTCAAACAATATTCAAGCAAAGTAATTCAAATAAGTAACTACTGGTCCAATGAATACTTTGAAAAGTTACTTTGAAATTACTCATACATATATGTTATTTTTTGTGAAAAATGGACAAATATTTTTTATTGGGTTTGGCAAAATAAACAAAAATTAATTGCTTAATTTCGTAAATATTAAACAATATTACGATCTAGAAAAATTGGGGAATACCATATTGATTTATTAATTTAAAGAATTTATTATTAAATTCATATTTACAATGAAGTTACAAAAAAGACCAAGCTTTATATCAAGTAAAATTTTATTTCTCTATAATAAACTTATTTTGTCCCAAATACCTACATTTATTTGTAAAAATTTCTTCAACCATTTTTAAAACTTTAAAATAACAAATTTTTTACGTTAAATTGTCAAAATATTCAAAATGTGAAACTGTCAAAATATTCGTAGAAAAGCATCAAAATGAAAATTATATTTTCTTGATTCTTGAAAAATTACAAATCATTACATTGTTTCGTTTGGTTACTTTAAAGACCATTCCCGAATGCTGGCGTTAGCGTGTAATTTTAACTTTAAAAAAGTTTCACGGCAGCGGTTTTTTTATTTCAATCTCCAATACTAGCGTAACTTTAATTGTCGTGCCACTGTGAAGTGCCATTGTATCAATATTAATTTAATTTAAAAATTAATAGTGAGAAATTAAAAAGAAAAGTAAATATTGTTTTTCGTAATTACTTTAAATCTTTTTTTTATTGTTTACAAATAAAAAAAAAAAAAAAACAACAAAAATGAATTGTCAATTTAATCAAACTGTCAAATAGTTCACCGGTCAGCGTTCAACTTTTAAAATTGGTCAACTTCAACCTGAAAAAAACTATACGTCAGCAGCTGCCAACGCCAGAATTGAAGAAGGTTACATTAATATCAATATTATGTTTAAAATAGTTTGGCGGTGAAATTACACGCTAACGCTGGCATTGGAGAATGACCTTAAATACTTTGTGTATTTGGCCAAGTATCGTATGAAATAATGTAATTTATTTCAGCTGTCAAAGTTTTTGAAGGAAAGAAGTAAAGGAAGCATCAAAGTAAGCATTGGACCATCATCTTTAGTTTTTTTTTTTTTTTCAAAAAAAATAATGCAATATTAATTTGTCAATATTTTGTTTGTCAATAATATACAAAAATTTACAAATGAATCGATATAATATGACCATGAATATTAAAATTTAAAAGCAACTTTATTAATATTATTTTTCTAATATATTATGTAAGTACATATTTGTTTTATTTTATTGAATGTTGCCAATATTGTAATGTAAAATGCAAAATATACATACTTAAGTGTACAAAAAATTGTTAATTGTAAATTGTATGATTTTTGTAAATCTTACTGCAATTAATTATAAAATAAAAAAAAAAAAGCACAGTTAAAAAAAGTTTTTATTGTATTGTGAAATAATTGAAGTTTTTGGGTGGTAGAATATATGACACTATTTTTTTTCTTTGAATTATGTTCAATTTATTGCACAATAATATACTCGTATTAATTTTGTATCTTGTATTTGATGAATTATAACACAAATAAGGGTGTGGAGTTCAACAATTGATACAAGAACTCAGTTAGTTGAGTTGTAAAGTTGAGATAATCAACAAAAAAAAAAAAAAAACAAATATGAACTATACATTACATTTACATAGTATGTACTTACTTGTATGCACATTACGCAGTCATTGTTTTTTTTTGTTAACATAATTAATTTTCATAAAAAAAGTATATTAATATCGAATGTGGGTGGTTATAATAAGGTTAGAAAAAATGATTTTTTTTTTGTTTATTTTTCATTCTTTGATGTAATAATTCTTTCTATGGGGTTAAAAGGATTGTAAATAATATACTATATATAGGTACATATATAAACATACATATATAATAGGTGTACGATTTTAATATCAATTAATTATTATTTTTTAGATTGTTTATTATAAATAAACGTATGAACTAAATATTATATATTTTTTTAATATTTTATATTCTATGAATATATTTTTCAAATAACAATATTTGAAACTATTTTGAATTTTAATGTATATAGATACGGAAATTTTTTTCAAAACTTTAGTAAAAAATTAATTCTGAAGATTTTAGTTATTTTTTTTTTGAATGGAAAAGTTATTTATATATTGAAGTGATGTTCTGTTTTCTTATATTAAAATGGATCTTATATTTAAATATGGTAATTTTGAAAATCCAAGAGAAACTGGACAACATTTTAAAAAACTTGTGCATTAGCGACAAATTCTCATAAGAAAAATTATTTCTATCTAGAGACCTTTAAGGTATAGAAATTGGATTTTAGGCCCGTTCCACTAGAACAGTTCCATTACTTATACATAATCCCATTAAATATAATTCCTTTAGAGATAATTCTACTAAACATCATTTTGCGGGGCACAATTTTACTCGGACAATTCCACTTGGCATAATTTCACTAGGGAACAATTCCACTTGCACAATTCTACTTTTTATTTGTCAAACGCATTTAGAGTTCAAAATCGTGGCGATTGAATTATGTCGGTGAAATTATGCCAAGTGGAATTGCCCGAATGAAATTGTGTCTAGTGAAATTGGGTCTAGTGGAATAGATCTAGTGGAATCGACCGATTACCTAGAAATTGTGTTTAAATTATTGATTTTTAGAATTTTTTTTTTTTTTTTGATATACCTAATATATTTAAAGTTTTTGTTTTAATGATGAAGGCTGAATTAAGACTCTTAAGTAAGTAGTGCATCTTAAAAAATATACAAGAACTAATTGCCTATTGGGTCAGAGTTGGTGTTAAGCTCCGTAGATTGATGTTACAATAATATTCCATTCTGGAGAGAAAAATTTTGAAAGCTTCTCAGATTCATGTCAAAGAGTTCATTTAAATCTTAGGAAAAGAAACTACTGAGATATTTCTGCCTTTATCTTGACAGATTGGGACAGTATTAAATCAATGTGATTAATACATTGTAATATCTAAATTTGTTCTTAATTGACTTTTATTCTGTTAATGTTTTGTTGAATTCTTATTCAATCATAAATTTTCCTTTAATTTTTTTATAAAATTTTGGAAAAATCTCTTTTTGTTGTATTCTTGTTTCTCGATCCATCTAACCACAGACTTTACATAAGACATTTTTAATTATTTGGACTACATACACTAAATTTTGTAATATACTAGTATATATTCTTGTATAACCATATAGCTTTTAAAATTAATTTGAAACCAATTGAATAACCACCATAAAACGAATCACCTTTCTTATAACACATTCTTAAAATATTTTTTTAATTTATATTCAGAAAATGGTTTATTTCTCATTAATTTTTTTTTTTGCTTTTTTTTATGAACTCATAAATTTTTAAAAATTTTTAATAAAAATCTTTAGAATAAATAGGTTTCTATAAAATTATCTGTTTATATTATAATAATCAATAGTTATAATTTTTAAAGTTAATTTTATTTATCTTTTATTTTTTTTTTTTTCATTTACCATAATTATCATCAATTTAGCATCTTGTTAGTAAAAAGAAAATATCGAAAATTGAATTTCAAATTTTAACCTAAATTTTTTTCGATATACATGCATACATGCATACATGTACATACATACATATTATATTGATTAGAATTTGTTTTGAGAAAATGTGCATAAGTATTAGTTTTACTCTGTCCGTCTGTTTTTTCGTTCGACTATCTGTCTAAGGTATTTACAAAACTTCTACACCGTTTAAAATAAAGCACTGAAATTTTAACTATAGATATAAGTATAGCAAAAAAATTAATTTTGTTGAATAACTTTTTCCTATATAGCCTCAACCGTTACGGAGCTACAGTTCTTCAAAGTTCAAAACAGCCCTATATTTAAATTGTTATGACAGTAGTTCTATTAGGTATGTATATTTTCAATCTGAAGACGCCAAACGATAGCTGCTTTTATAAGCTTTTTTTTTTAATGAAAAACGGTATCTCCTTTTATAAGCTGTTTTAAGTTAAATATATATAAAATACATAAGTATATTGTTTAGGAATACGGTATTTTAATTTACTGTTATGCAAACATAAATTTTTGCAAAATTCTTGACCCCTTCTATCTTCCAAACGGTTTTGAAAAGAGTTAGTTTTTAGAAAATAAAATGTCATTTTTGTATGAACCAATTCAGAAAATATTTTTGTATCGCCTGGAGTTGTAAGGGGGTCAAAATTTGAAAATTCCCTATTGTGAAACACCTACAACACATCTGTCCATATGTTTTTTAATATATTTTGTAACTATATGTACTCTTTAACTTATTATTGAATATTTTTTAATTTTGGAAATATGCTTTTTTGAAAACCCTTGGTTTTCTTCTATACTTGTTTTTGTTTTTTTGTTCCAATTTTTGAGTTTCTGTTCAAATCCGTATGAATCGTGATTTTTCGATTAAATAAATTTTTTATTTTCATATTATGTTGTGCGAAATTATTCAAATTAATATTTCGGTTTTATTGAAAAAAATTTCCAAAATTTATCGATTTAAATGAATTTAAATTTTTTCTTTTTTATTTGTTGTTTTCTAACCAATTAACTGTTATGACTGGACTGTTAACTAAATAACATTTAACTTAACATGAAATATTATTATAATTAGATAACATTAAGACGTGTTCTATTATAAAATATTCAATCTTTTCTTTCATATATTATAATTTACATATATATTTTGTTTCTTGATGGACGTATGCACATTTAGAATCATTTCATAACAAGGTATTTAAAATGATTATATGTTGTAGAATTTTTTAAAGTCTATATAGATACCCTGTTAGGATATTTTTTCAAAGAATGTTACATTTTAAAAATTCCTCTGTATTTTTTCATAATTATACTAATTATGAAGAAAAAAAATTATTATTTAAATAAAAAAAAATTTTTAATTTATTTTAAATAAATAAATTTTATATAAAAAAAAAAATATTAAAAATTATTAGTTTTAATAAAAGTTGTTTATTAAATATTGTATTAAGTATAACATTTTATTTTAAATTAATATTCAGAGCTCATTATTGCATTTCGTTGAGATGTTATAATTTTTATAATTTTCAAGAAAGATGCAGAACCTCCAGCGTTTCAGACTAAAATAAATTAATTATATGGGTTTATGATATGATGGAAATGATTAGATAAAAAAAAAAAAAATAGTAAAAAATTTAAACATAATATTAATATTAACAGCATTGGAGTCCAAATTACGTCTAAATTACGTTCTTAATTAAAAAAAAAAATTTTTAAGTGTTATTAAAAACTTAATAAATAGATAGTTACTATATAATACAACTCATTTTTTCTAAGACATTTGACATGTTTCTCTTTTTATGTAACTTGAAAAAAAATTAGAAATTTCATTTGTATTTTAGTTTTATAAATGTTTTAATTGTTTGGCATTTTTAAAGTTAAAATTACATACCTACATATAAAAAAATCTACCTATGTAATATAACTGTTGAATAACACAGATTTCTTGAATATACTTCTTGTCTAACTATGAGTAAAAAACTCTTAGTAAAGATTTAATTTTTTATTAAAAATTTTTCTTTACGATGGACCCTTAAATATTGAAAAATATCAAAAATTTCAAAGATCCAAAATAAACAAAACAAAGAAGAAGTTATAGTTGACTGTGTTAACTCTAAAACATCCGTACGAACATAAGTTATGCTTTTACCATATAAACTTTAATTATCTTTTAAAAAATTTCAATATCTGACTTAATTAAATAGCGTGATATATAATTATGTAAATATTGGAATTTCATAATATATCTACTCGCACCTACTGCACTATAGACTAATTAATTACGTGAACCTGCTCGGCTAGACTTTAAATTCTAGAGCAACCAAATTTTACGGAAGTTGTTGGTATACAACTTGACTTTTTTTCTTAAATTTCATTTCCTAATAATAGTTCTTTATAAATAGTAATTATTGTAATATAAAGAAAGAAGTTGTATGGCACCTACTGGAAAGCGCCGATCAAACTTACTGAAAACAAGCTTTACAAAGTAGAAATGGTAAAAATTTCCTAGCTCCTTTAGTTTTTGTGCTATCGTGCGGCCGGACAGACGGAAGTACATATGGCTTAATCGACTCAGAATTCGATCTCAAGCAAGAATATAAAGAATTTTCCATATCTACATCGTCTCCTTTAAGATCATCACAAACACAAGGATAAATTTATTATAACCTGAGAACTACGTTCGTACAGGTGTAAAAAAAATTTTCTCTTTGATATTTTTTGGGACTACTACTTCAAATGGATTACTACTTCAAGATTAAGTATATGGATCAATTGTAAATACTCTTCATATATCTTGAAATGTTGGAAGATATATGAAAGTATAATGAAAAATATTTAGCTAGCATTAGATTATCTTTACCCATCTTGAAATGTTGTAAATTAAATGTTGATTGTTTTTTTTTGTGTCTTGCCACTCCTATTAGGAGCATAGGGCATCCACTAAGTCATTTATTATTCATATTTGATTATCATAGAAGATTAAGCTTCAGTTTCGTGAATCATTAATTTCATACTAAGCCGTTGATTACTCGGCTGTAAAATGTTGGATATTTTCTAAGTGTAAATATTAAACATTATGTTATAATTGAACATGTTCTCATTTTTTAAACATATTCTACAAACCACCAACTACAAATTTGTATTATTAACACAAATTAGCCTAAAATCAAACAATTAAAAAAAGTATTTCAAAAACAAAAGTTTAAATTAATCTATTTTGTTCATATAATACATAAATACAATTTGTATGTATGTTTTGGTTATATGTATCTGTTTTTAACAATTAACAACAGTTTAAAAATAAATTTTGAAATTCTTAAGATATTTTATAGATAATATCTATCAAAAATTTTGATAAAAAAGTCAAAACTACTTATATGTACGTAACGTACCTACCTAACCTACTACTAAAATCGGAATAACTTATTATTATTAAAATTTATTATGAAAATAACTTACAATTTATTTATTAGGAAATGTTTTAAAACAATTTTTGATATATACCTAATTGAAAACCATTAAAAAGTAATTTATTTTATGTTTCGCATCATAATAAACCATAAAATATTCATTTTAAAAATAATTCAACATAAAAAAAAAAAAAACCTTTTCAACGCTTTTGTTAAATGTTATTTTTTACTCATATTCTTCTATCATTTAACAGTTTTAAGATAAAAAAAAAATTTAAATCAATATTTATCATATTTTTGTGTATCTATAGTTTTTTTTTTTTTTATTTGAAATTTAAACTTTTGTAAATTATAGCGCTAGTAAGTATGGAAAATATTAAAAATTGACCCAAATAATAAATTTGAAATTAATTGAAATGAAATAAAAAAAAAAAAAAAACAAATGAAGAAGAAAAATTGGAACACAAAAACCTGACCATTAAATTGAATACAAAATAAAGATACAAAAAAAAAAAAAAAAAAAAAAAAAAAAAGAAATA
The DNA here is from genome assembly GCA_947095535.1 of Poecilobothrus nobilitatus. Classification (NCBI taxonomy): domain Eukaryota; kingdom Metazoa; phylum Arthropoda; class Insecta; order Diptera; family Dolichopodidae; genus Poecilobothrus; species Poecilobothrus nobilitatus. Next base: position 153,817,751 of record OX352773.1, on the reverse strand, counting down.
AAAAAAGAAAAACAATGAGAAGAGTGAAATTAAAAAAAAAACTTTTATATTGGTATATATAAAATTATGAACTTTAGGTGTCCTTGAAATAATCTAGGAAATTGGAAATGTTTTGTGGTCGATTTATTTTTTATTTATTTATTTTTTTTTTGTTTTTTGCTTAAAGTGAAAATATGGAATACTTTTAATATATAGATAGATACATATTTATATAACTCAGTTTCTCATATATAGTGTATATAAACTTTTATATACTATTAAATTAATGTAATATAAACACGATATTTACAAATTAATTTATTACTTCAGGGTTCATAAATTTTTAACAATTTTTCCATTTAGGAAGTGAATTTTTTTTTTTTTTTTTACATATGCACCAAATTGACTAGAAATTAATAAGCCAAGTAAAAACTGAATTGTTTTTCTTTTTTTTGCAAAAATGGTTAAATTTTCAGGAATTTTTCAAAGTTAATGTATGTATATATATACCAAATGTATATATAAATTTAAAGTAAATTATATAAAAAAAAAAACTTTAATTTGTCTAAAAATTAATAATCGAGAAAATTGAAAATTTAAAAAGTGCTTAGTATGTTGATAATATTGTATATTGACAAGGTATTATAAATGAAAGAACATTAAATTTAATGGGATATGTTATAAATTTATAAAAGATAAATAATATTTATAATTTTATTTGTAAATATTATACTGATTTGTTGAAATAGTAAAATTTTGTAAGTATCTCAGTCTTAACGTAAAATGGAGCCAAAGGTTTTTTTTTATAGATCAGAAATAATGCATTTAATTAAGTCGACTGGATTTTAGAAGTTAAATTCTAAAAGTACAAATTAAATCTAAAAATGTTTAAACTGATTAAGAAAAATTAACTAAAAATAGTTGCAGGAGACTTCAAAAAAAAAAACATTGGAAGAAAACTTAACAGAAATAAATTGCAGATAAAATCCTATTTAAAATGCCAAGGTAAGAGATTTTGAATGCTTTACTCAAAAGCTTCAGATGTATTATATAATTTTTACACAATTTTTGGCAAATTTAATTTTAAAATATACTGCTACGTGAAAACAAAATTTTGCAAAATTTCGCCTTCTTCAGATCTGCAGTACGCTTTTAATTAAAACATTGAAATTTTCAGATAAGAAAAATCTTTCAGAAATAACATAAGTTATTCCGAAAACTTTCTTTACCTTCCCTACTATGGGTGAAAAATTTATAATTTACTATTTTTATACATCTGTAACTTTTAGCGACTGAATAAATTTTGTAGATTGCACCAGCAACTTGTATAAACCTATAAATTTAAAGTAAAATATAAAGATTAAAGCTTCAACATTATGTGTTAACATCAGTTTTTCTTAATTATATAGAGTTTCCTTAAAAGTGAAGAAAGTATCTTGTAATTTTTCACAATTTCTTTAATTTTGGTGCAAGTGTCGCAGAATCTAAAATGTTTTAATATTCTTTTCGGTAATGAACACTTTTAAAAACTTTTCCTTTTTTTTCTTTTTTATAACAATTTTGATTTAATACTTTAGATACACTTTTGTCTATCCATTGGTAGACTTTTGTTGCATTCCAAATTAATTATTTATGCTTATGCTAATTAATTTTTGTAATTATTAATACAAAAAAATAGCAGTTAATTTTCAAAACTTGACGTGTTAATGACCCTTCTATGAATACAAATTCAATTTTGGTAAGAAAAAAAGCAAAAACTGAAGTAATTAATGCGTTTCAATATTACTGTGGCAAAAAAAAATTATATTGATTTTAATTGTATTATACCTATATACCTTTTGACCTATTAAGAGTTTAAAATTAAATAGTGAAACCATATTCACATTTTAGCACATTAACAAAAAAAATTTTTTGAAAAAATGTATTTATTAGTTACATTCAGTCCGTTCGTCCGTCTGTTTGTTTACAAAATTCTTATACCGTTAAAAATGGACCAATGAAAATCTATGCGTATGCTTTGTGCGACAACTTTTTTGTTTAACCATCAAGGAGTTTCAGCTTCATAAAGTTTGAAAATGTTCTATTTGTAAAACTCTAGTTTAGTTTAATATTTATACAATTTAAAAACGTCATACGCCGATAATTTAAATTAAGCGTTTAAAAACAAAATAAAAGTTATATAATTTTTTGTAATTTAGTATTTAAATTTACCGTTATGTAAAAACAAAATTTTGCAATACATATATTGTTTTTTTCATGTCTCTGAAACCCTTTCAGTTCGAATCTAGAGAGAAGGAAGATACTTATTTGAAAATTAGCATAAGATACCTCAGAAAAAAAATTGGTCTGTTTAAGAGTTATTAGCGGTAAAAATTGAAAATTGTTTATTTTTAGTTACCCGTAATTTAAGCACCTGTAAAAATAAGTAAGACATTAAAGCTCCAATATTATATTTTTACGTATTGTGTTAACGGCTTTTCTTAATTATCAATAGGATTACCTTAAAACTGAAGAAAGTAGGTATCTCTTGTTTTTTCATAATTTCTTCTTATATTAAAAATTCTAAGAAAAATTAGAAATGTTTTATGCATAAAAGTAGTCATTATTCTAAAATGCATTTTATTATCATTTTTTAAGAAGTGTTACCTTTAAAAACCTTTAATTTTTACACGCTTCCTTGTTATTTACTATTATTTTATATTCAATTGGATTTATTTAAACTTTTTAATTAGTTTTTAACAATTTTTCACCTAATGGATTTTCACTTCCACATCAATTATTTCTCACCTTTTAATATTTTTGCAATTTTTTTTTGTGTACAAAAAAGTAAAAAAAAAAAAATCTTTACTTTAAAAATCCAATTAATACTTTTTTTTATTTTTTTATTTTAAATCTGTATTTTTATTTAGAAAAGTTATTACTATACAATTTATAAATTGAATAAGCTGTCATTTGTTACAAAAAATTCAAAATATACATATAACTATTATTGTATTTTATACAAAGAGGAGCACCTTTATTTCCGTATTATTTCCTCTTAAAAAAGATATTTCAATATCTGATAGTTTTGCAACATATATTTTATTTTCCATAACTTAAAATAAAATAAAAACTTTTTTTTTTTTACATAAAAAACCTCTTAAAATAATTTTTTTTTTTTTAAATAAAACAAACAAATAACAGCCCACTGTCATATGAGATTAATAAATATGCCATATCTGTAAAAGAAGAACAACAACCAGGTAAACAGGATGACAAAAAAAAAAACAAAACCAAAATAATCATTTTTTTTTTATATAGATATATTAGATTGCGATTACAGTTCATCTTAGGTGTTTTGTCAATTTAAAATTTCTATTAAAAAACTTATTAAGTATGGTGTAATCTGTCTAGTAAATAGGAACGGAGAATATAAGAGGAATAAAACTATAAAAGATTCTTTTATAATCTATAACAATAATGTATCTTTAGATTTTAAAATCATAATTGATTTACTATATTATTATTAATGATATGTGCATAATTATGTTTATATACATATGTACATATACATATATTCTAAGTAAGTATATATATTATATATGTGAGTAAAGGTGCGGTTTTTGTTTTTCGAAAATAAATTTAAATAAATTCGTAATTAATTTTATTAAATGTCACATATTCGTATATATAGAATTATATATGTATATTGTAATACGTAGGGTATATACGTAGGGTAAAAACTATTTATTTCATTAAAATTTGAATTATATATTAGGTATATGAAAATGTAATTTGATATTTCTAAACTTAACAAAAAAAAAAAAAACTATTTAGAATAAATAAATAAGAAAAAAAAAAAATATAAAAACTAAAATGTTCATATACATATATAATAAGTATGTATTAAATGGTTTTTAAAATGCATATCATTCGAATGAACACAGTGATGGACCAATCATATTGGATATTTTATAAATAATAAAATTTGATACCGTAAAATTTAAGAATCATCTGTTTATTGAAAACTAATTGCCGAATAAATCCGAATAAAGTTTAAAGAGAAACCTTAAATTCAACATTTCGCGAGGTATAGTATAGAAAAGGTGTGTTTCGTTTGCAATAGCAAATTTTTGAAAATTTTGTAATAATGGAGATTTTCAATGTGTATTAGCCAAATGCCTAAAAATCGTACTACTTGAGGAAAGTCTAATTGGCTATTTTGATTAAAGAGTATTTAGACATACAGAAACCGTTTTATATAAAATAGTAATTAAATTTATATTCTTTCTGCTCTTTTTGTTTTAACATGACATTTTAAGTATTTTGTTATTCTCAGAATGGTGGAAAAGGTGGAAAAGGTGAAAATATTGCGGTAGTTTCTTTTTTCAAAATTTATATTAACTCTTTGACATGGATCTGAGAAGCTTTCCAAATTTTTTCCGTCAGATTTAACTTTTGTCGAATAGGTTCTTCTATATACGTTTTAAGATGCTCTACGTTCCTAGAGTCTAGTTATTACTGATGCGTCATTTTTTTACTTTACCTATATAATTTATAAAGGAAACTTCAAGCTAATTTTTGTATCCTTCCTATTATTGGCAAAACTTTATAGGGCGTATATTAAAAAAAAAACAAATTTTAACCAATTTTATTAGTAGCGAAATAAAAAAATTAATACATATTTTGTAAAAATTACATATTGGTAAGGTATAATGGACCTTAATGCCTGTTGCAATAAAACCAAAAGGTGCAAATATCAAAGGTGAAAACCCTTAAAATTTAACTATCTTAAAATTGAAATTTTGCAAATGAACAAAATTATATAAGACGATTTATAATATTATTACAGTTATACAATTATTATATGGAGCCTCGATGGCCTAGTGGATAAGAGCGTATGAAAAACGTTGTAAACACCGACGGAGTGTAGGTTTTAATCCCCCACACATTGTAAGAGTATTTCCCTCTCACAAAATTTAAAGCCACGCCTGAAAAGGAAAGCCTGTGTAATTTACTTACTTGTCACATTTATTTGGCAGGAGAATTACACTAAAAAAAAAAATGCTCTTATATAATTTTGGCCAACATTGTATTATAAATTAGTTCCAAAATTCTATTATAATATAAAAATAAAATTTATAGCGATTTTTCCATATTCATACACATACATACTTGTTTAACAATCATTATTAATAAATTACTGTTGTGTGGTTATCAATACAATAGTAATAGAAAACTTGCCCTCAGATAATGAATTATTTATTATGATGAAGGAAGACAATTTTGAAAGAATCCAGAGTATACAAATTACTAATACATAATATGTATGTTTATCCCCATGTTATATGGAATGACAATTACAATACTATACAATAAATAATTTAATATGGAAAGGGAATTTGAAATAAGAAAAAAATAATATATTTTTTATTTTTAGAATGTGAAACTATAATTCTATGTTTTCTATACCCTATTGTGGTATTAATTGGGTAGAAATAAAAAAAAAACTTTACATACATATTAATTTGCTAAATAATTTTTGGAAAACATTTTTTTTTTTTTGTAATGGATTCATAAAAAATGTAGATTTTGTGTCAAATTACTTTTTAATAAATTTTGAAATTATATCTATGAATTTGTATCTATAGAATGTTGTATCTATAGTATTATATAAGATGAGTATATATCGTACAGTACATAAACTAAATTATATGAATTTTATAAAGAATAATAAATGTATCTATATATAGATGTATATGTATAGCCTTAATTTGTAAATTAAATAAAATTTATTAATTTATATCACAAAATATTAAATTGTTTAGTTTTTTTCTTATTTAAGAAGGTGTAAAAATAATAAAAATAAATTTTTGTAGGTTTTTCTTTTCAACTAAATGATATTATAAATAAAAAACTAAGAAAAATCTTGAAATTTTTATTTGTTCTTAATTAATTTATTGTATTTTAAATGATGAAGGACAATAATATTAATCCCACTTTTATATTTTATATTACAAGTTGAATAACTGGCGCCCTTTATAAATTATTGTAAATTAAATTAGAGATTTGTGCCTTAACTATATATTAAAAATAGATAAACCACCAATTGATTTAGATTATTATTCTCTAAAAACTACATTTGTTCAGAATGAATACTTAAAATACTGCGTCTTTTATGTTTAGTTGTTTTATTTTAATGCTGCATAAGTCATATTTCTTATGTATAAAACAAAAAAAGGTTTTAAATAACAAGAAAGATAAAAAAATAATTTAAAAAAACAGCTTTAAATAAATCTGAACTGAAATATCTGATATAAATGTTTTTAAATTTTTGTTTTTTCAAATTGTCTTAAATGAAAGACTTATGATATAACTGACAGGGATTCTCGGCGTTGCCTGTAGTATTTTGTTGGTTTTATGAAATAAAAATTATTATCTGTTATTTTTACGTTAATTTAATTTATAATATAAAATACGCTGTAAACACCGAGGGAGTGTGAGCTCGATTCTCACACACGTTGTAAGAGTTATTCCCCCTTACGACATTTACAGCCACGTTTGAATACGAAATTATTAATATGTATTAGGAAATTTTAGTACTGTAAAAAATTGGATACGATTCAGAAAACATTTTATTTTTACAGATTTGCGTGCCGAAACTGATTAACGGATTCTGATCATATCAATCCAGCCAATTCCTTTAGTAGAGTAGGAAACTGCGGGTTTTCATAAAATTTGAACTCAACTCAATCGGTTGAACAGTGTTTTACGTGAAGCAAAAATGTCTGTAAAAAGCCATAGCTCCGGAAAGGATTAACAAAAGTTTCGAAACATTTTCAGACTTGTTCTTTAAAGTCATTAAAGGACTCTGCAAGCAAAACTGGATATGATTCGAAAAAAATATTTTTTTTTTTGACTGATCCCTCTGTCGGAAATGGGTTAAGAAATTCTAAGCTTATCCAGCGAACTTCTTTAGTAGCGAACTACGTTTCTACAAAGTTTGAACTCAATTGATGAAACCGTAAATAGATACAGGACAACGAAAAAATCAAAAACGCTTAAATTTCTCTGCTGCCGGAACAGGTTATCGAATTTAAAAAACAGGTAGTTCACAGAATCTTTCGGCTTCATAGCAAAATTCCTGTAAAATTTGGTTACAATCGGGTACACCGTGTATGAATGCATAAATAACAATCAAAGAAATAAGCATTCTTTCTAATAAGCATTTATGTAATAGACATTTTCTTTATAAGGGCAATCAGTTAAGAAATATGATATCTTTCAATTCACATCATCCTATTGTTTTCTTATTTCAGATTTTCAGTTTAAGTAATGAAGTAAGTTAGTCTTATTCTATCTTATAAATAGTAGAGTGTAGACTATACAAATCATTCTGAGAATCAAAGATAACTTTAAATTTAAATATATTAAGTTAATTTTTAGGAAATTATTCTGTTTTAATAGCTAAAAATTTAATACCAAAAGGAAATCTAAAACAAATATTATTTTATTTTTATACCCTAAACCTAAAGTATAGGGTATATTAACTTTGGTATGGTGTTTGTAACCACCAAAAGGAAGCGAGTTAGATATGGACATGTATATATATTCTGAATCAAGATCACCTGAGTCAATTTAACGATGTCCGTCCGTCCGTCCGTCCGTCCGTCCGACTCAAAAACTAATAAAGCTATCTTGATGAAATTTCTATAGTAGGTTACTAATTCCAAAAGGAAGGCTAAGTTCGAATCTGGACAAAATCCGTCCATGGGTTCGGATTCTGGAAGCTTCCGAATGATTCCGGAGCAAACGAGATTATCTCCAAAACCAACAAAGATAGATTCTTTAAATTTTGTACAATGATGTTCCTTCCCATTCGATTTATGTCTCTGAAATTTAAGAGGATTTGGTCCATGGGTTTGCATTTTGTAAGCTTCCGAACGAGCACCAGAGCAAATGAGGTTATCTCCAAAACCAATAAAGATATAACCTTCAAATTTGACAGAGTGGTGTTCTTTCATGTTTAATTTAAGTCTCTAAAATTTGAGAGAATTTGGTCCATGGGTTTGGATTTTGGAAACTTCCGAACGAGCACCAGATCAAATGAGATTATCTCCAAAACCAATAAAGATATAACCTTCAAATTTGACAGAGTGGTGTTCTTTCATGTTTTATTTAGGTCTCTGAAATTTGTGAGGATGGGTCCATGGGTTCAAATCTTGGAAGCTTCCGGACGAGCCCCAGACCAAACGAGTATATCTCCACAATCAACAAAGATAGAACTTTTTAGTACAAAGGTGTTCTGTTATGTTTCCTTTTCTGTAAAATTGGAAACTGACATTTGAAAGAATTTGAACCATGGGTTCGTATTTTGGAAACTTCCGGACGAGCACAAGAGCAACGAGCATATCTCCAAAACCAACAAAAGTAGAACCTTTAAATTTAGTATAATGGTGTTCTGGCATGTTTTCTTTATGTTCCTGAGATGAATTCGATGAATTGGAGTGACAATTCGGGTACCTGACACACACCTCCCAAGGACTAACAATCTTCGAAATTAATAAAGATAGAAACTTAAAGTTTTTTACAAAGGTGTCAAGCATATCCCAAGAGGATGCCTCTTTTACTTTCCTGAAATTCGAGTTGAATAAAACACAAAAGGGAAGAAGTTCAAGCAGCTGCCAAAAAAACTTATGGATTTTTAATTTAATTCGAATTATTGAGGTGTAGGGTATTAATAAGGCGGTTGCATCGACTTACTGTTACATTTACTTGTTTTTTTTTTTTTCAGAATTTATTATAATTAATCTTTTTAATTTCATTAATTTTTCTGGTGCTTTTGCGTATAATTATATTAAAATTATAAATTGTTGCCTGCATCAAAATTATGTTCTAACTGTATCTAGTATCTGTATTAATTATTTCGCTCCATTGGAATCAGATAACTGTATTAAGATAATTAGATAACTGTATAACTCTATTAAGTCTCTAGCTCCATTGGAAGTGTTTCTTAAATCTTCGACTATATTTCAATCAAAAAATCTCACGTTAAAAATAAAAAATAGTCGGAAAAAGTAGAAGTACTCTAGGATACACGTGTTTATGCGTTCACTTAGTTAAGTACCGAGATATATTTATGTAAATTAAATTTTGGTGGTTGAGGATTTCAGTTGTTGTCCCGAACCAACCGAATTTCATGAAAATTCTTGCTATAAAACTTATGGTCAAATTTTAGAAAATTTCAGATTTCTAGTTTTATTGAGTACCAAGACATAAAGATATAAAATTCGTAGCTAGCTAAACCTCTTGGGTTAGACTAATCAAATTTGCCAAAAATCTTTGATATTCAATAAACATTGAGTTATTTTCATGTTGTATGACAGGTACTCGAACTCGGTGAACGACTTTGCCTTCTTAAATTGTAATCTTTATGGTGTTACAAACGTAATCGCAAATGCATTATACCCTGAGAACTAAATTTGTATACGTTTGGGTATAAAAAAGCGTTAAGTTGTTATGTTAGTTTAAAGTATTTTTTATAAATTATGATTGCTCAAGGGCTAATAATAAACCAAGAAATTTAATTCATTAAATAAGATTTCAAACAAAAAAATGTTTGAAGCAAAATTGATTCCAATGGGCTAGGGAAATTATCGTTTTTTATATCAAGATAATGACTATTTGGTTTTCATATCAAGTTAAATAAGTAAGTGATTCTTTATTTTACTTTCTTATTTTTAGCACATTTCCAAAAAAAAAATTGAAAGATGTGCCTATTAGTTTTACTTTGTCCGTCTGCTTACAAAACTTTTACATCGTTAAAGATAGAGAAAAAAAATTTTAACCAAGGGTAGATCTTATAAAAAAAAAATAATGTTGTAATAACTTTTTCATGTAGACTCCTCCATTATGGAACTACAGCCCCTCAAACTTTGAAAAAGCCATGTTTTTAAATTCGTATATCTCATGCTCTACATAACATCTGAAAACACCATTCGACTAGAATTTTTTTTGACGTTTATAAATAAATATCAAAATTATATAAGTTTTTTTAAATTTAGTATTTAAATTTACCGTTATGTGAAAACCAAATTTTGCCTGATTTTTCTTTCTTCATAACTTCGTCACGCTTTTAGATAGGAACTTGAAATTTTGAGACAAGAAATAACTTTTAGAATTAGTATAAGTTTTCTCAGAAAATTTTTTCGTACTACCCCCTACTTAAGAGCTATTACGGCTCAAAAATTGAAAATGTTGCTATTTTTAAACACCTCTAATTTAGACACCTGTACAAATTTTTCTTCGGCAAGACATCAAAAATTAAAGGTTCAATAATATAGTTTTAGGTGTGTTGACGAATTTTCTTAGTTATATAGGGTTTCGGACTTACAACCCCTCAAAATAGCAAAAAAGTCCTATTTTCACATTTTTTCTTATATGAAATTTTCAAATTTTGGTACAAGTTACTTTTTTAAACAGTTTGTATTGTTTTTTTGGAAATGTGTGCTTTTAAAAACTTTTGGTTTACATTTTGCCTTGTTTTAATCCTTATCATTACCATGATTTTGTAATACCATCTTCAGTTCTAATTTTTATATTAATTAATTCTACCTAAATTTTAATTTATACAATAAATTTCTCTACATATATAAAATATTTATATCGAATAATTAAAGAATACATACTTATACATATTTTATTTTCATTATCCATCAATTAATAGTTTTAGAAAGCAATAATAGCTTCAAGTTATGTTTCTTATTAAAAAAAAATTAAAAATATTTCAATAAGTTTATTAAAATACTAAGAAAATAATAAGGAAAAATATAATATTTAAAAAAATACAAATTTTCTTTAATTATTATAATATTCTTTAATATATTTACTTAATATATATAATATACTTAATTCTCTTAAATATATGCCTTATGCAAGTATATTATATTGATTTATTCATTAAAGATACCTAAAGGCATAAACAAATTACATTCAATATAAAATTGTTATACTTATATTTTATGCAAAAATAATATGTTAAGAAAACTTAAACAAACTAAAACTTGCTTTTAATAAATCAATTAAATGAAACTTATTTTATAAAGTTATTATAATGATAATATATGTATATAATTACTTATGTATTATATATTTTATATGAGATAATATTTACTTCTCTTCTGTTTCTAGCTCTTATTAATTAAACTAACATAAACATTAAGTTTAAAGACACTAATGATCCAAAAAAATGTCTTTTAATGATTTAAATGGGAATGCATTTTTTATAAATAGTATGTATTTATTTATAATGTATATATAAGTATAGTAATTTGAACAGTTGTGGTTAAAATAGAAGAATTGTTTTGATAGAAAAAAGAAACGAAAATATTCGGTCTATATGACCACCATAATGTGAGGTAATAAACTTGCCATCTTAAAATCATTTTCAAAAGAAAACTACAGATTTTTTAAAACTGTTTAACTTTACTGTTTAACTTTAACTTTACAAAAATATAATACGTGTAGCTTGTAGTTTAATTTTCCCAAGTAGGTAGTAAAGGTGAATTTTATATTTTATATTATTTAATTGTATTTACTGCAGGTAGTAGGATAAATGAAATCCAAAAAAAAAATATGCGATCCTCTAAAAACTTCTACCAAAAAAGTTTTTGTAAAACATATGGCATATTTGTAAAGCATTCAGAAATACAGTAGTGGAAACAACAACTTAAAAGTTACTTCTACCTTATTCATTGTGCTGCAATACAAAAGTCCAACGCATTCAGCTGCAGTACAATGTGTGCTGCAGCTGAATGCAGATGTATCATTTTTCGAATAAAGTTTTCATTTTTAACAATCAAAATCTAATTAAAAACAACAAATAAGGGCTCTTTCAGAAGCCTAAACAATTTATTAATCTTAACGAACAAAAATAACTTTTAGTTTCTGTTTTTTTTTTGCTTTTTTGGTAGGGTAGGTGGGAATCTTGGAAGACAATAATGAGATCTACGTGCGAATTTTCTTTGATAGTGTAGGACTTTAATCAACCAAACACTACCTTTTTTTAAACCAAAGCTTATGTTAGAACCTATAGTAAAATGTACTGTTTGATTTCGGAATTGGGAAAATAGCAATGCAAATACTATAAATATTTCTTTGTAATTAAACTCAAATATTTATTTTCACTTAAGAAATTTCAAGCTTAGTAATAAAGATATAAGTCTTTTAATTTCAAGAAGAGACTGATAGACTGATGTTGTATTAACCTTAAAAAGATTAATAAAAACCAATGATAAAAAATATGTGTTGTATTCATTTTTCCTGACACTGTATATATTATTCTTACATATATTATGTTGATCGATAGATGTACTTTTTCATCAAAATCTTAGAATTTTAAATTTTGCGATAAGAAATTTTTAATTTATACACACGTTTAGAATAAAGAAAATCTAATGCTGTTATAATTACAAAGTAATTTTAGATATAAAAGTATTTTATTAGATATATATAAATCCATATTAAGTATATATTTATTCACTCATTCACTCAAGGAAGAAAATAAAATTTTCTTTTAAGAAAATTATATTATAAAGTATACACATACTTAATAACAAGTGTATAATATTTACTGTCATGAAAATTTCATTACTTTTTAAAGAAAATAAATATAGTAAAATTATTCTTAATTAGGAAAAAGTTATGCAGAAAATATTAATAAAATGGTATTATATAAAAGTACTAAAGATTTTCCATAAGAAATGAAGATTTAAAGAAATCTTTGAAAAAAAGCACAAGCTCGATGCATTTTTTTTTTTTTTGTAATTTGATGGAAAATTGCCTGGTGGGTAAGAGCGTATAAAATGACTGACACTTTTATTCCCCATTACGATAATTACCACCACGCATGAAAAAGAAAGACTGTGTAATTTCTTGTTTATATTTATGTGGCTTAGGAATGCACTAAAAAAAAAAAAAAAAAAATTGATGGAAATGTTTTTTATTAATTTTTTAGTTTCATTTTTTGTCTCTGAATATTTACAAATTTTCAATTTTTAAGTTTTAAAATTCTTATGTTGTAAAATTGGGGATGTTTATTCCAAAATATCTTAATCTAACTTATACTTTTCTGATTAAAAAACAAATAAATGTAACAGTAAGTCGATGTAACCGACTTATTAATACCCTACACCTAAAAAATTCAAATTAAATTAAAAATCCATAAGTTATTTTAGTTAGGTATTTAATATAAGCTAAAAAAATAAATGCTTTTACAACCTTTGTACAAAATTTCAGGTTTCTATCATTATTAAATTCGAAGATATGCTTGTTAGGTCTTGCGAAGTGTGTGAAGGTACTCGGACCACCTCCCCAATTCATCCCAAATTTTAGAGACATTATCAGAACAGGATGGAATACTCTTATATCAAATTTCAAGTTTTTATATTTATTAATTTCGAAGATATGCTTGTTCGGTCTTGGGAGTTGTGTGAGAGATACCCGAACAACCATTCCAAAATCGACTCAGGAAACGATCCTAATTCAGTATATATACATGTCCATATCTAACTTGCTTCCTTTTCGTGATTACAAACACCATACCAAAGTTAATATACCCTATACTTAATGTGTAGGGTATAAAAACAGTTCGAGAGTTATAATCTTTTGAGTTTAGACAAATTATCGACTTCAGATGAACACGAGAAAAAAGTTTCACACAAAATTAAAAATTAATTTTGTAAACAAAAGAATGGATGGAGTAAAATTTATACATAAATGTTTTCAAAATTTTTAAGATAATTTATTAATAACCGTAAAAAACAGTAATAATTTTAATTATAAGCTATAGGTAATACTAGTATTAACTATTAATTATATGCAAATTAATTAAGGTGTGTTAGTATAGGAAATTAAATATGGTTTATATATGTGTTTGTGTTTTTTAGTAAACTAAAATAAATTTTTGAAATGATATAATAAGTATAATCTGGTATAATATTAAAGGAATACACAAATCGAAAGGAAGGTAAAGAGTGTAAATCAAAATAATTAAGTTAATTAATTGCTAAAAGTACGACAGTTAATGGAAATAGTAATATATCTGTCTGACATTATTTTTCGTTTAGTTTTTTAAATATGCTAAGGGCATATATTTTTCTCCTTGTGACTGATAAGCGGACCGTATTGACTATTATATTTGGGAAGTAAGTTCTAGTCAACTAGGTAATGTATTTGATATAAAGGTTAAAAAACGTTGGCAACACCTAACGATTCGTAACGAAACATAATTTGTTCTTGATATAATATATGAGTATGTATACGACTAAGCCAAGGCAAAAAGTGAATAAAGTTTTTAAACAATTAACAACAGATCTATTAGCATGAATGTTTGCTTAGTAACATATTCTTAAACATCAAAAGTGTTGCATATTTGCACTATTTGAAGTTTAGCTTTGAAATAAACATGATTTAATTTATAATTATAAAAGAAGAATTATTAAGAAAAAATTAACAGCATCGATTTTAACTCACAAAAGAAGGTCTTTTTTTAGTCTTTAGGAAAATAAATACTTCGATCCGATCACCACCTTAGCATTTCAAGAAGAGGTTTTCCAATATTCCAGGGAATTTCATATTTTTGGTATGGGTATAATGGAAATTAAGTTGACTAAACCAAATTTTTGATGTAGTTAAAGATGTGGCTATATGTCTCGATATTTTGTATCGACGAAAAACTTTCCTTCTGTTTTCTAATCTTCAAAATATCTATAAAATTTATATAAAAGTAAAAAAGAAATACAATTATGCAAACATTTGAGTGCTTTTCTCTAATCTTAAATTTCGCTTCCATAAATATAGTACATTAGTATACTAAAGTAAATCTTGAAAACCTATTGTTTAGTCAAAAGAAATGGTGATCTTTAATTGATTAAAGGTTAACTAATACAGGATTCGTGTTCATTCCACTTCTCTATAACGTCTTTCTATTATTACAATTTACATTTACTTTGACAAAAAAAAAAAAATTATATGTAATTTATCACATAACCTCCAAATTTATTTCAAAGTTAATTTAAATTCTTGTTTTTTTTTTTTTTTTTTTTTTTGAATAAATTAACTTTATTTTAAATCTGTCATTGTAGTATAAATTAAATAATGTTATTTTGAATACATAAAAATTTGGTTACATAGAAGCATCACAAAAAAAAAGGGATTTCAAATCTATATATAATATATTTTGCTTTGATAGACATTTTCTCCTTTAAAATGAAAAATTGCAAATAGATGACAATTCCACGTAGATTTAAAATATTTTTATATAGAAAAATGTTGAATATATTGTGTCTCTTTTTATTTTTATTATTCGCATATAAAAAGAAAAGTTGGTTGATTCAGCATCATTTTTTTTAAATTTTATAATTAATTTACATATTATATGAATATATATATATGATAGACAATTAGATATAATATCTACAGATAAAAATGATACATGATTTGATTTTTAATCAAATTTATTTTTATGGTCTCAGAACATGTTATTTTTTACACCTACATATTTACATATGTTTTGCGACTGAAATATCAACCACAGTCACACCAATAAGTGCTATATGCTATACACTAATTTGTTTTAACAAATTATAGTTAAAAATTGTTAATTTTTTTAGTTTTGTGGTTTTTAGTTTAAATTAGTGAATTTGATTTTTAATGTTCTGTTGTAAAAAATCAAAAATTTATTTATGTAGCAAAATTAAAAAGAATTATAATAATAATTTCATTTTATACAATTTTCATTCAAAATAAGTGATTAATTAATTAATAATTAGTTTATAGTTAATCAGGAAATGTAATTTTTAATAAAGCAATAACAATTTATTACAAATATGGGGTATTTTTTTTTTTTTAACATTGGTAGAAGAGTAACGTTGGTAGTAGAAAACATTGAAAGTCACTGAAAAGAGGCGGTATCCACGATCGACTTTAACCGATTAAACATAACTTCCCTGTTGGATCAAACAATAGGTTAGAAGACATTTACTACTTTTACTTCACTACTTTACTTCACAGTACTATTTGAGCAATTGAAGATTCTATTATAAAGTAAAAATAGGGTCACTTTTAAGAAATATATGAGATGGAAGATGCCTCTGCATTCGCGATATTCAAGTCAAACGAATTGCCACATGCTGAATTATGTCACTCTCCTTATTTCTCTTGGAAAATCGTTGCTAGAAGGTATCAGACTTATATCAAAAAGATTTTTTTAATACCGCTGCAGTGATATGATTTTTATTTTGACTTGTCGAAGTAGTTTTGTGAGCTCTTCATGCTTCACGCTGTTTGTTAATAGCACAAATCATATCATGGATTTTTCTGAATTCCCTATATTCTGCTTATGTAAAAATATTTGAATATTTCTATCCTCCGTAAAAAGTTGAATTACAAATATATCATTCTTATTAATGCATTTGTAGTTCTCCTGGAAAAATAAAAGATTTTAAAGTGTAAATTGAAGTAATAAATAGTTCTTGAAGTTCTAATTGAAATATTAAATTCTGGTTATACAAACACAGGTGAGAAGTAATATTATATGTATGTGGTATGTAGAGGTTAAATTTTTTCAAACAAAAGGGCATTCATTTTTAGCAATCTTTAATATATTTAAAGTTTAAAATTCCTTTCCAAATCGAAAGATATACAATTTACATTTTCTCATATTCTGAAAAAAATGTATAGAAGTACAACAAATATTGAATTATCTTAAAAATAATAACAGATTGATAGCAATCAAATCGAAAAAGTACAGATATTTATAAACTGATATATATTTATGTATTATATGCAGAATATTCTGGCCAATAAAACTTCAGAAATGAAACTTACAATAAAAGAGAAAAATGAAAATCGATAAGATATACTGAAAAAAGATCAAAGCAAAAGTTGGAAAATGGGGTCAGCGTGAAACTTCCAAGGTAGGTGAGATGCTAGTGTACCATCTACCGTATATAGATTATTACGCATCATAGCATAGTGAAACTAAAATAATGTAACCTTCCATGGGAGAATATAGAAATAACAGTATAAAATCGTGAGAGATGGAGATTATCAAGTGGAAGCTTTATGCTGCCTAGCGGACTTAAAAGATTTATTCGTTTTGGACATGGACAACAAAAACGAAAGACAGAAATCAACAAAAATCCCTTATGTAAAAAAAAGGTTGAATTTTAAATTTACAACTTATTTTCTAAGAAATTTTTTCCTCTTCACTATTTATATGTTAAATAGTTTAATAGCCCCTATGATATGTAGGTTAATTTTACCGATTTTGTGTAAATAAATAAATTATACAAATTATGTACTAATCAAAGAATAACAATTAGCTGTTAGATACAAGTTTTTTTTTTATCTACGCTTCTTTTCTGCCAATTTATTCCAAACAAAAGAAAATAAAAAAAAAAGCCAAGAACTCAATTTAAAAATGACAAAATATATTGACACCTTTGTTTAATTATTTATGATTGTTTGATTGTATCCATATTGTTAAAAGATAAACTTTCAAGTGAAAAAAAAAAAATTAACAAAATTTTCATTTAATAAATTTTTCCTCTTGAATTTTTGTCTCTTTTAAATTTTCTTTCAATTGTTTTTCTTCTTGACATTTTTATAATATGTATTTTCTTATATTTTTCTGCTTTATTTCAATTTTTTTTTTTTTATTTTATCTTCAATATTTTTTTTCCTTCTGTTTGTTGATTTTTTTAATAAATTGTTGAAAATAAATTATTTTCATAATTTATTTTAATGTTAACCAAGTTACTCGTTGAAGTGATGAAAATAATTTTTTTCATCAGATCAGAATTATTTGAAAAAATTAATGGAAAATTCATGTTTAAAATAAAAAAAAATGATGAGTATTGAACTGAATAAGAAAAAAAAACAAGAAAGAGAAAAAAAAAACATATTTCCTCTTCTACTTATTTTAACCAACTTCCAATTCTGAATTCAATTTATTTGACTTTGTCTTTGTTGTTTTTGTACCGTATTCTGTTTTTTTTTTGTATCATTATCTTGGTAACAATTTTGGTTATATAGTCATCATGTTATTTAATGACAGCAACAGATACTTTTTTTTCTGTTTTTATTATGATTTTTTTTTTGGTTTTAAATAACTTTGACAGGTTGTTGTAATTTTTCATATTTTAAAGAGTTTCTAACGCATTAAACGCATTAGAAAGAATTATGGAGAACAAAAACTCGTATTTTTATTGTAGTTATAGATATTTTGCATAACGGTCGAAGAGTTTAGGTAGAAGAATATATATAGCATTTTCTGGCCAAAGTCAGGTATTTACTAATTATATTCAGGTTTTTGCTAAATATATTCAGGTATGTACTAAATAAGTTCAGATTTTTGTTTTTGGAATTCAGAGTTTTACTAAATAAATTCAGATTTTTACTAAATAATTTCAGTTTTTTTTTTTGGAACTCAGATTTTTACTAAATAAATTCAAATAATATTTTTAATTGAAAAATATGTAAAAATTAAAAACTTTTTATTGATAAACATGCAAACATTTTGAAAAACATTTACCATCGACTTATCTAACTTTGATCACTTTTTAAGACTAAAAGTGTAATAATAATTAAAGTACCTATTTTAGCTAGAAAATAGAAATTTTTGCAAAATTAAGTCAACGTTAATGGTTTTAATCAACTATGAGAAAACAGGTGGTCAAAGTTTGAATAACCCCAGTGAAAGTTTGTGGTTTTAATCAATTTGTTTGATCAATGTTAATGTTACCCTACCTGGTACCTACCAAAGGTGAGACAAGTCGAAGATAAATATTTTAAAAAATTTTTACATGTTTATCAATAGAAAAGTTTTAATTTTTACAATTTTTGAATTAAAAAAATTATCTGAATTTATTTAAAAAAAATCGGAATTCCAAAAAAAAAAATCTAAAATTATTTAGTAAAAATCTGAATTTATTTAGTAAAACTCTGAATTCCAAAAACAAAAATCTGAACTTATTTAGTAAATACCTGAATATATTTAGCAAAAACCTGAATATATTTAGTAAATACCTGAGAATATTTAATAAATACCTGAATTTAACCAGAAAGTGCTATATACCCTATATCAAAAAATGATAAAAGTAAATATATAATTTAAAACTGTAATAGAAAAATGAAAGTGAACGTCTGAAAATAATTTTTTTTAAGAAATTTTGTGGTATCAGTTTGGTTCCTCAATGGGATGTCTAATAATAAGAAAAAGATGAAATTATCTTAATTCAATTTTGTCGACACATTAATTATTTTTGATTAAATGATAAATCGTTTCAAATAAAACCAATGTTTTGTTGTTTAATAAGTTTTTTTTTTTTTAATTTCTATGTATTGCATACTTTATTCTAATTAAGATACTATTAAGTTTATTTTTTTTTTTTGTTTAGTTTTCGTGTAGTTGTTGTGAATAATTTTGCCTCTCACTAAATAACAAAAAAAAATTATTCTTAACTTTACAATCAAATCGAAGTGTATTTTAAAGTATTGTAGATTCTCTATACCTAATATACTTATATTTTTTCTAATTAATACCAGACATTAACTATTCAAAATGTTAATTTAAATGTAATAATATTGAAAATTATTTTTAGATTATGCGTAACAAAGCAATACAAGAGTTATCCTGTTGAACGGCAGATAGCACGACATGGACAAAACTTAATTGATTAATTTTTCGATTCTAATCCTTTCCATGCACTTAATTCTATATTTATCACGATTATTTTGAGGTGTTACAAAAGAGCAAAACATTTTAATATACTCGAGACTCGAAAGGTCTCGATTTCAAACTGCGGCTGATTTGTACAAGTACCTATAATAAATGGAATCTGATAACAGTAGGTCAAAATTAATAACTCTAAAGTTATTAAAGTATACAATTTTACCACTGAAAACAACCGTTTTATTTTAAATGCATCAAAAAATTATTTGTTCGAAATATCAAGTGTAATTATGTTCAAATGTTCGAAATATAAATTTACTTAATTTTGATACTGCTATAATAAGGATTAGCATGCTATAATTACATAACAATTAAAAAGGAAATTGCACAGAAAAATAACAATAAAACAAATTAAGATTCATTATCTTTCAATTTATCCAGCTGACGGAGCAGTGGTTAAGACGCTGGCCTTTTATAGGAAAGGTTTCGGTTTTTCAAACCTCGAAGGGAGTGTGGGTTTCAACCGAAGATTTTAAATCATGCACAGGTTCTAAAACGTCCTTGCGACCATACAGATTTAATATACAAATTTAATACATATAAATTAATAAGAGTACAGGATGGCCCACATGTCTTTTGAAAAAAATAAAAATAAAAAATAATTCTTGTGCAAGATAATAGATGGCGCATAAACAAAAATATTAGTATTTCAATTTTGTACAATATAGCTACAGACGAGTGATCAACGGCTTACTGAAATTATTGACTCTATACTATAGAAACTGAAACATAGTTAAATATGAATAATAAATGACACAGTGAATGATCTTTGCCCGTTATAGGAACAGAAAGGAAAAAATAAAAAAAAAATTTTTCATTTTATTAGAGAAGATAATTATAATAAAAATAAAAAACTTATTTGAACAATCACTACTATATCTTTTATTTTCAATAAAAAAAAATTTTTTAAAATATTTAGTAACACAATTATCATGTATATTTTTTCCAAGTGAATGCAAAATAAGTATATATTTTTTTTTATCATTTAAGATCTGAAATGAATATTGAATTTATACCAAATAAAGACATTTTCATTATTTTATTATTTTTTGTTTTTATTTCTTTTTAGTTATTTTTAGTTTTTTTTTTTCTATTTTGAACATAAAGACTTTGGCTATTACAGTTTATGTTGTTGTAGTAAAAAAGAATGGTAATCACATATAATTTAAACAGTAAATAAGTTTCAAATTATTTTTTTTTTTTAAACATTTTCCAAATATTTTTATTTTAATTTATGACTTTTTTTTTTTATTATTATTTCTGGTAACTTATTACCCATCATAATAAATTTTAAAATGAATCATTATACGAATAGATTGTAAGGTAATCATTACTGTTATTACTGTTATGGAAAACAAAAAATTTTCATCTTAACAATATTTTCTTAAAAAAAAAAATTATGTTGATGTTACTGGATGTCCGTAAACAATTTCAAATGGACACGCGTTCTTTTTGTATTATATATACAGGGTGTTTTGTAATTAAGTGCACTTCTATATGTCATAATTTAGATTTCGATTAGTAGGTAACAATTTTATATTAAGTTGATGGCCAGGTTCAAACAATTTCTCAGATAAAAGTGCAAAAAACCATTTTTTTTATGTTTTTTTTTTTTTCGGAAATTGTCTCATATCGTTGTTCGTGAAAAACATAACGATATGATTAAAAACGCGAAAACGGTCGAAAAGAGGTTGTCAGCTATACCTTTTTAATAATTATTTTATTGAGCTTTCTGTCTTTCTTAGTTTGGAAACAACAACCTCTTAAATCTAAAAATATTTGAATTTTTTCATTTTCATTATTGAAAAACGTTTGTTTTTCTTGATGACGTACAGCATTTTTACATTTTGACTATCAAAATTCAAATTCTCTGAGTTTCAAGCTTTAAACAAATGTATGAATATTTAAAATTATATTTTACCATTTGAAATTTTTTTCATGTTATGTCATTTTATAAACATGCATGCAAAAAAATAAAAATTAGAAAATAGAATAGATAGAAAAATGAATTTACATACACTTGTTTGAAAGAAAATTTCTTAAGCTTTCGAATGCATTTTTACTGAATTTTCATAAATGGTGTGTCAGATGCAAATCTTTTTAAATTATAAAAAAAATATGAACATTTCATTTAAGTTTTCATATCTTCGAAATTAAAGAGCCTCAGCCCATCAAAAAAACATTATTTTCTTATAAAAGTTTATAAAACGATATATATGCGAGGTCTAGTTTTTTTGTTATGTGTCACCCTGTATATTGATATATATATATATATAAATATAAATATTATACATTATCAATATAATAATATTATGGTTACAAAAGTATTTTTGTACAGTAATAAAACATGTCAATAGACAAGAAAATTTTTAAAATAGTAATAGGTATAATAGAGTCATTTAAAAAGTTGATGAGAGTTGTGTAGAAAAAACAAAAATTGATTTTTATGATGACTGGGAATAAAAATAAGAGAAAAATTAAAAGAAAAAAAAAAAAAACACAACAAAAATGGACAGTCATTTTAAAAAAACATTTTTAGACTTGTTGTTTTTTATTAATTTTTTTTTTATTTCTCTGTTGATGAGTATAGGTAATATAAAATTGTAAATCATTTTAATCCAGTAGTGGAAATTGTAAGCGAGAATGTAATTAAAAAAAAATTTACTGAGGGAAAAAAAAAAAACAAAAAAAAAAAAGAGTTAATCATAAATCTCAAAATCTTAAAGAATATCTTGTAAGTTACATTTATGGCGATATGAATATATATACTTATATATTATATACGCAGGTACATATATAGTACACACATATAAATGTTAATGTTTAAATTTTAATAAGAGGATTTTAAATTTTAAAGAAATCATTTTTTAATCTTTAGTTTACTAACTGTTTTTAATTTTTTAATATTAATCATTTATGTTTTTTTTTTGTTGTGATTTATTATGTTTAAAAATGCCTTTCTTTTTTTAATTTTGTGTTATAGAAGTGATCAATATTTTTAAATTGAAAATTTTATAAGTCAAAATTAAAATTAAGTATTTTTAATTTTTTTTTTATTTTAATTGTAAAAATTAATAAAAAACTAACTAAGAAAATAGACAGAAATATTAAAAAAATATTCAAGAATAGAATGTTGATTTTAATTTGTTATTTAGACTATATTTGATTTTTTAATTGTAGATTACGCAGTATGTATTAAAGGGAAAAATGTTAAAATAAGAAAATTCTATAAGATCATAGTTTAAACAAGCATCCAACAAATGGTGTAATCGTTAAGGTCACAGCTTTTTATTTTAGAAGTCTTGGATTCAAAATTGGCTAAGTCATATATAGTTTATTTATGTCTAAGTGATATAATATAAATATTTTATATAATATAATTAAATAAAAATAAGTAGATAAATATGTATATCGCCGTATATGTATTATGTATATCCTAATATAAATTAATAAGAGCAAGATATAATATATAAGGTGTCCCGTTATCGTTTTTTTTTTTTATTTTTTTTTTTTAGATTAGGAGTACTCTATATTATATTGTTATATTATTTATGAATTTAGCTTTCATAATTATCCCGTTATCGTATTGCCATAAGTGAGGTGTGTGAATGTGTGATTGGGTGTGTTGGATGTAACAAAACAAGAAATAAATTGTGGTGAAGAAGGGAGCAGAAGGGAAGGGGTTTTTCGTTAAGCATTCACGATTTACGGGGCTGTAAAAAATGTTATTGTACAAATTATTTCATTTGTACTGCAATTATTTTCATATTTTCATTACTACACATTTTTGGTTATTCTTTGGTTACAGTCGTAACGGTAAATTTGGTTCGTAAAGTAATACTCATTTATATAAACTTCCTTACAACCATATATCATGTAAAATATATATATATAATGTTTAATATGAACAAAATAAATAAGATTCTATATATATAAATTAAGAAGAGTAAGTCATATTTGCTCGACATGTATTGTAGAAAAAAGGTCTAAAGCTTATCCAATAGTTTGGATGTTAAAACTATTGAGTTACATACGATAATAGATGGTGCAGAAGTAATAAAAATATGCGAAATTGCTATACCTTGAATAAAAGAACTGCTTATAGTGAACCTAATGATAACAGAAACTAAAGCTTTAGTCAAATTATAAAAAAAATGATTTAATGGATACATAGGATTGATTTATATTTTTTAGAGAACACTTTTTGGGATCTCTTTTTCAGAGAACAAATTCTCAATATAAGTTTCATAAAAAGAATTTTAATTTTTTTTTCGATACAAGTCGAGATTATACGCTATCTTTTGATTATCTAAAATTTATCTGTCGTTTAGCATATATAAAATTGTAATCGAAAATAATGAATAAAAATCATCTTTCGAAATAATAATAAGAGTATAAAATTATCATGGTTTTTATCATATTATATCTTACAATTTCCAAAATAATAAGGGTTCGTAACACAATTATGATTTTTATTATTCATATGCGTTAAAATTCAGACAAATTCAATTTATTTGGAAAAATCAAAATTCAGATAATTCAATATTCAGACAATTTAAAATTAAGAAATTTCTAAATTCTGAAAAAAAAAAAATTATATTATTAAAAGGTTTATGACAATTGTTAAAATATGTATGTAAAAAATAATTAGCAGGGATTTTAAAGTTGCTTACAAAATCAAGGTTTCAATAATTTGTTTTGCGAGGGTTTGGGCACGGCAGCCCCACTATTTAAATCTGAATTACACGAAAAAGAAAATTTGAATTTTTTTTTTTTGAATATTTGTATGAATTTTAAATATCTGAATTTTGATTGTCCAAATTATGATTATCTAAATTTTGATTTTCTCAATATCATAATAAATCCAATAAT
This sequence comes from Poecilobothrus nobilitatus, assembly GCA_947095535.1. Taxonomy (NCBI): domain Eukaryota; kingdom Metazoa; phylum Arthropoda; class Insecta; order Diptera; family Dolichopodidae; genus Poecilobothrus; species Poecilobothrus nobilitatus. Next base: position 153,793,126 of record OX352773.1, on the reverse strand, counting down.
AAAATATTAATTTTTTTGTTCTTTGATAAGTTCATGATACAAATTGATTTTTTTCTTGTAATTGCGTAATTTGTATTGTAATCTTTAATTTCAATTATCTTAAGTACAGTTAAATATAGAACCTCTTTTCTCCAGAAACTTTTTGATTGATTCGAAAATTTCTTTTTTTTAAACCGTTTGTTTGTATTAAAGTAAAAATTTCATTAATTTTTTTAATCGAAAATTTTTTATACAATGTACATACATGTATATAATATAATATATAATATAAAATATATTATATGATTAATATTATAATAATGTATTTATTATATATAATGGTATTTTTTTTAAATTTAAACCTTTAAAAAATAAAACAAGAATTTAATTTTTTAGATGTTATTCATTCATTCATATAAAATGTATTTAAATTACAAATTACAGTTTTGCTCCTGAATACGAGAAGCATTCAGTACCTCCATGATGCTGGTCCATGAATGAATGAATTTTTCAAAGATAATTATAAAATGTGCATATTATATTATCCAATCAATGTTATTACCTGTAAATAAAAAGAAAAAAATAGATATTAATCTTTTATTTAAAAAATCTAAAATTATTAACTTTTAACTTAAAAAAAATACAAAAAAAAAACATTTAGAATTTCAATAGATTTTGAAATTAAATATAAAAAATATTTGCACTAAATTAAATTTTAAAATTTTTCTTTTAAAAAACTTTAAAAATGTTAATTTATTTATATTATTTTAAAATTTTAATAGTGTTTTTTGTTTTTATAGAGAATAATGAAACTAAAACTTTTAATATAATTTATATTTTGTTATTTAACTTTTTAATAATAATTTTAAACGAACATAAAATTATGCAGTTATCATAAAATTTAATCATCTTTTACAAAATTTCAGAGTAACCAAATTTCACAGAAGTTATTGCCATAAAACTTCAAAATTTTTATAGTTAACAAAGCTAAACGTAAGATATGAGGATATGAATTTCGAAGTTTCCAGAACCTGTCGCTTTAAACTAACTAAATTTTGCAGATCTCCTTGTTTTTTTTTGATAAATTACCGAAACCTATCTTATGCTCATATAGAAAAGAAGTTGATGACAGCTATTGGAATCTGTCAGCCAAACTTGCTCAATTTCAATAGTGAAACTAAACATTTTACAAAGGTGAAATGGTGAAAATTTTAGAATTCTAATTCCATTATTTTTTGAATTATCGTACGAGCGAATGGAGTACAAAAAAAGAAATAAAGGAAATATGATTTTTTTAAATTTAGAGTAAATCGGATCAAAAATAATTCTTGAGACATTATTATCTTTTGTTCAATTTTAAAAAAAATATTAGGGAACTAACATGGAGTCATCCAATTTACAATAATTAATAAATGCGCACTGAAAATCACTGTTAAAATTTAAAATGAAAATTAAGTCACTATTGAAATAATAAAATTACACAATAATAACGTATTATCACTTTCCATGTCACATTTAAAAATTACAAAATAATTTAGAATTTCTTAAATGTAAGATTTTATAAGCATTTTTTTTTTAGTATTTCTGTAGAAAATTTCCTTTATCGACAAACAACGTCTCATTATCCAACAATCTACATAAATTCATATTTGTACGAACAACCTATTTTGTAAGAAGTATCTAATCATTTTTAACTTTCAAGTTTTCAAATTAAAAAATTTAAAAAAAATGAGCAGACGAATTAGCAAAACCGGATTAGAGGAATCTAAGTGGGATTATCTAAGTAATTTCAAAACATCAAGAAAGATGTAATCCAGAGAAAGAAAATTATATAAGAACTCCTTTTATACATTCATGTAAACACTACTATAGAGTCATCTGATAATTACGAGTTATTGATTAATAGTAACGCTTACCACCAGAATGGATATTTCTTACAACACGCATTGTCGAAACTGCAAAAAGAAAAGAATGAAGGAGACTCTTCATCAATTTCTCTGTTAATGTTCGGCCCTACCTGCTCGTATAGATTTCTAGATATCAGCCATGTAAACTAACCTACCAACCATTAGAAATTACAAATATGATTCTATACACATTATAGGAATGGTTCAATGTAAATTATTGTAATATACAAGTAATTATCGTTCATGAGTCATTTAATTTGAACATGTAACTATAATTCAATATGACCAGGTATAAAAAACTCATTGAAAAGTAAAAGTTTTTGTTTTTGGCCGCTTTATAGTTAAGTACATTCCTTAATGACAAAGTTTGATGAAACTTTTCAAAAAGAAAAATTCGCTCGTTAGCAAAAGTTTCGGTCAGACCACAGATTATGATATACTTCAAATAATACTTCTATTAGACATTTAATTTATCATTATAGCAATAAAATAAATTCTTATTTATTGCCGTTTTTTTTTTTTTTGTTATATTCAATACCCAATTCATTATATATATTTAATAACAAAGAATATTTATTTTAACCTTTAACTTTTATTTACAACACAAAAACAAAAAAAAAACATAAATATATTAACTTTCAATATTATCATCATTATTATTATTATAAAAAAGTCTTTTTAAACTTCTGAACTATGCATATTAAATAATTATTTAAAATGATGCCAAAAAAAGAACCAAAAAAACCAAAAATGGTTACCATAAGAGGAAAAACTAAAATATACAAAAAAAATTAAAACTTTATCGTAATTTTCTCAACCAACAAAAAAAAAAAAAAAATAACCTTATCGTCTCGTCTCATATTCATGAAAATGATGATGAACACAGCCATTTAAATAATAATATGTAAAACATGACCACAATTTATTACGAAAAAAATAAAAAACACATAAAAAAAAAATATTAAAATTACTGAAAAACTTTTTTTTTCCCACAACCGAAAAAGAAAAGTGCTTTTTACGTGCCAGAATAAAAAAAAAAAAAAACACTGATAAAAAAAAACGAAAGTACAAAGAGAAAAAAACTTATTTTCTTTTTCTCACAGTTTTTTTTTTTGTTTTTGTTTTTTTTTTTTTAGAATGAGATATGACTATTGGCAACCTTTAGTTACTATAATGTTAATTTTTAATGGCCCTTGGTCAATGTCGTTGAATATTTTCCAATTTTCGAAATCATCAAGTTATTTTATGAAGGATAATAATGTGAAAATCGATACGATTTAAATTAAAATTGAAGGTTTTAAAAAATTTTCTTTTGTTTTTAATTTTTTATTACCCTCTAAAGTTTATAAGATATAATTAAAATTGGAAATAAAAAAGAAAAAAAGAAAATTCGTTGGTTTTTCGTTCATATTTCTGATAAATTTTTCAAATTAATTCTTTAAAATTAACGTATAACGTTAAATCAAAGGTTTAAATAATATTTGTAGTCATTTTTAAGTTGTGTTATGCAGATATAAATTTATTTTTGATTTATTTTGCATTATGTACAATCTTGTATCATGAATCTTAAAAAATTGATTTTTTTAAATTTAAAACTTTAATCTTGTATTTTTTTTTTGTTTATTTCATTTCGCGTGGGAACATATAGAACTCCTATTTTACATTTCCATCTGACACGATTTCCCGCTGCTGATTTTGCATTCTTCCATATGCGGCAGCATTTCTAGAATTAGGTTATTATGATGCGTCTCTAAGTTTTATTTAGATGGCCGTGTCTTCTACTTTCATAGGGGTTTCACTCCAAGATCATGCATTTTACGTTTGTCTGATTTTTTCCATTTTTTCTTTTTTAGTTGTCTCTACAAGGGGTTCCTCATTTGTTAAGTTCCATAGATCTTTATTGCTGATTCTGTTCGGCCAGAAAATTCTGCATATGATTCTTAGGTGCTTGTTTATGAAGACTTGCAGCATTCTTGATGGTGTTCGTTAGCAGCCATGACTCACTACCATATGTTAGAGTGGTTTTAACACAGGAGTTGAATATGCTAATTTTTGTTCTTCTAGATATTTGGTTGCTGTTCCATATAGGCCGAAGTCTGCCAAATGCTGATCTTGCCTTGTTGATTCTATTTTGTACATCTTCCCTAGTACCACCTGTAGGAGTTATTATGCTACCGAGGTAACAGAATTCGTCTACGCTATCTATGTGTTGGCCTTCTAGTATGATAGGGGTGTTGCTTGGGCAGTGAACAAACATTGCCTTAGTTTTGTTAATGTTTATTTCGAGCCCTCTTTTCCGTGCCGCCTGTTGTAGAAGGTTCAGTTTCGACTGCGTTTCAGCTTGGCTGTGCGACAAGAGGTAGATGTCGTCAGCGTAGTCGAGATCAGAGAGATTCCTATCATCAGACCAATTGATGCCATCCCAGGTGTTACTGATTTCTCTCATTATGTCATCCAAGACTATTGTGAATAATAGTGGCGATAGAGGGCATCCTTGTTTGACTCCTGCATTCGTTGTGAATGGATCGCTGATATTTCCACTATGTGATACCGAGAGTTCGGCGTTATCATAGAGAGTACGAATTATACTCACGATTTTCCTTGGTATATTCCTGTTCACAAGGGCTTTCCATATGGCTTCTCTTTGTATAGAGTCGAATGCCTTCTTAAAGTCAACGAAGACCAGACACAGCGGTGATCGCCATTCGTGTGATTGCTCCACTATTATTCTTAGTGTGTTGGCTTGATCGAGACAGCTTCTAGCCGGCCTGAAGCCAGCTTGCTCGTTTCTTAGCGTGTTCTGCACCTCTTCTTGGAGTCTATTCTGAATAATATAATCCTTTCCTGTAACTCTCCACAAATCTTCGTTATTTATTTTGCCGGACTAGAATATTCTGCAGACAATCTTTTATTTTAGACAAATATATATTATGTTTATCTGTATATTCTGATGATAGTCCAAAGATAAACACTGTATTACCTTCAAAAAAGAAATTTATGTCGAGAAAAACGTTTCAAATTTATTTTCATAAAGTTCAACTTAATTTTTAAAATTTTTATAAAAGTATATAATTTATATCACAATCCAATTGGCATTTTTATTTGGTTTGAAATCTTTTGGGTGCTGTTTTTCTACATATATAATTATATGCCAAATCAATTTATGTTAGAATACTCCAAAAAAGGAAATTATTACCTTAACTAAATTTAATTTAAATTTCAAATTAATGGCGTTCCATGAAAAGACTTTTTTAATCACGTTTTAAGAATTTCGATTAAATATTTTTACAAAATTATCTAATCTTATCCATCAAATTAATGAACAATTAACTGAACTATATTCAACTTTAATACTTGAGTATTAGTTTTTAATACTTTAATTTTATTTCGCTTATTATAATAAATACTTTTAATCTATTTTTATCATTCTTTCTTTAATAATGGGATTCAATTGTAATCTTCAATAAAATAAATTAATAAAATATTAATCTTCTTTAAAAAAAATACTCATAAATCTTTTTAATTTTATTGTGTATATATATATATATGTCTGTATATATATATATTTCAATAATAATACAAAATTTTTCTAATGAAAATGAGTTTACAAAATATAATTTTCATATACCGTTTTCTCATTATGAGATGATCTAATTAAATATCATTTCATTTATCACCTACATCCCTTTAATTTTATTTCATAACTATATATCTGTTAACCACATACATATACATATACATATCTGTTAATATACATACATATATATATATACATTTTTCCATTTTGAAATATCATTTTATTTAATCTTATTCTCTTTAAGATCTTATTCATTAAATATTTAAAAATCAGCCTACAAAAATAAAACAAAAGAAATATGTATATATGTATGCATGTATAGATGAAATAAAAAATCAAGAATAAAAAATTCTTAATGACATCCTAAATGTAGTATAAATAATTTTAGTACAAAAAAGAAAAATCAACATATTATTAAGGTTTTTAATAAGTATGAAGTAATAAAAGGATATATGTATATAATATGTAATACTATATATTAAGTATATTTTGTAATAAATATTCGAATAGTATACAATATATAAAAGTCCGAAAAGAAACCTTAACAATAAATAAACACAGATGTCATGATTTTGTTTTTTTTTTTTTGTTTTTGAAAAAAAAAAAAAAAAAATTATCTATAAGATACATATGTATATGGAAAAAAAAAAATTGTTTAGTTTTTGTATATTATTTTATCCAGTATTATCCTTTATATTTTTTTAACAAACAAAATTTAAACAAAATATATTTAATATAAAAATAACAATGAATGAATGAAAATAAAATACTGAAAAGCACGTATCATATTACACCCTAGTTACAAAAAAATTAAAGAAAGAGAAAAAAAAAAAAGAGACATTTAATATGTTTAATGAATAAATATCGTAATCCTTGATTGTTATTTAAAGGAATAAAATTTAAGAATAAGTAAATATATTATATACCAACAAAATATATAATAAATATCGTATTCATACTTACATATTCAATTATATATATTTATACTAGTAGAATTTTTATTTTTGTAATATATAATGTATGCATAAAGAAAAGAAAAATTTAATACGCCTAAAAGTATGCAAATCAATAATAATTAGTGAAATTTTTTTTTTATCCATTTGTCAACAGGGGGCTTCGGTAGCCTAGTGGCTAGGCGTGTGGCGTATTAACCGAAGGAGTGTGGGTTCGATCCCTGCACAGGTCGTAAGTGTTTTTTCTTTATATACCCCCCTTACGACCAAATATAATGTAAATATATAGTATATAATATAAACAAAATACATAATATTAGTATATAATTTAATAATAGTATAAAAACCTATAATGGCCTTTAGTAGCCGATGGTTCAATAATATTGCATTACATTTATGTATGTAATATTAATATAAATAAATAAATAAATAAAAATTGTCAACAGTTTTTGTAATAAAAGAAAAGTTTAAGAAAAAAGAAAATTTTAAATCATTGTTTCAAAGAGTGAATAAGTTGTTGTTAAAGTTGCAAAATTGCGAGAAAATTAATTTTATAAATAAATTAATATTATAAATTAATCGGATAATTTTGATTATATTTTGAGAAAATGAAAAATGGTCTTTCCAATCCACTAATATTTGTGTTAAAATTTGTTGCATCATATAAAAAAGAACTTAATTATGATAATCGAATAAATTTTAGTTTTAAAGATAGTTCTTTAATTTTCCACATTATACTCAATTTCGATTGGTGATTAAAACATCTTTGGAAATAAAATCTGCTAAACTTAATTGAAAAATTTTATCAGTGATTTTCAATTTGTTTTTTGAAAGTCAACGTCAAAGGGTATTGTGAAATTGTATGTTAAGAATTATATTAACCATAGTTTTAATTTCGTACCCTATTTAAATTTAAAATAAATTAGAATAGCTTTGGCACTGCCTGCACAAAACCTAAATAGAGTGAGTTGACAAAAATTTTTAAGAAAAAGAGACAGCACAGAAAATTCTTTTTGACTTTTTGAGTCAAGTGATCAAGTGGAAAAAGATTTTAAGAATCAATATGTAGACATTTTTTACAGTTATTAGAAAGTAAAATTTGACTATTCTAAGTGCATTCGTTTTTTTTTGGCAAACATCAAGTTTTGTAAAAAAAACTATAATAACATTCCCAATAAGTTGCCGATTTATACTTTTATAAAAAAAATTAGTTTTTTAAATAATGAATTTGCAAATTAGACAAGCGAAAATAAAAATAATTTAAAAGAATATAAAATAAAGTAACAATATTGTACAGCACAATAAATACAAAAAAAAATACTAAATGCCAACTTCTGACTGTTACAAAAGTATAAGAAAGAATTGAATAAAAATAATCCTTGAAAATTGTCCTTATTATGGAACAATGATTAGTTTTTACGAAAAAAGAAAATCTTCTTACAAATTTTTTTTTTTTTGTATTTTTCTTTTGCTTGCTTGACCTCTAATATAGGTTAGGTTTTTAAAAGTATGTACATACTTTGTTTTTATTTTATTTTGTTGATATTTTAAGCTATTGAAGGATTAACAGGATTTTTATTTTGGAACGGACACCTTAATAAATTTTTTCTTTTTTTTTTTAATCCTTTTAAAATATTAAAATCATTCTTTGAATTTAAAACCGTAAAAATTTAAGATTATGACATTTAAATTTAAATAAAAGAAAAGTATTATTAAGGGTCATTAAACATAACCTTAAAAAAAAAAAAATATTTATTTTCAATATGAGATTTCCAAATTATATGATTGTAATAAATATTCTTATAAAATGTCTTTGAAATTACTTAATCCTGTTCTGTATTCTTTTTATGTTTTGTTTTATGTTATGTTTGTTTATTTCAGCTGTTGGTTCTCTAAATTGTTGTATTATTTTTATTATGTTGTGTTTATAGTAAAATGTAATAATTTATAATATTAATTTTAGGTTATGGACAATTTCTAACAAAGTTACAAATTTATTTAAATTTTGTACACTGACAGTTTAAGATTAGTTTAAGATTATTTTAAAGCATCTCCTATAAGAGTTTCTGGAACAAAATTTTAATACTAAGTTAAATTTATCAACTCTAGGTATCTTGTTTTTTAGAATAAGTTTTTACCATTGTAAGTTGTATATATAATCTGACTAATGGCGTAGCGATCAAATCGCCGGCTTTTATTCGAAAGATCTTTCAGATCATATTTAAGATCTGAAAGATATTATTATTATATTTTATTCGAAAGATCTTTCAGATCAGTTCATAAGATCTAGTCAGATCATATTCAATATTATTAATTTATATCGTAATATAAAATAAATAATTCTTGTATAAGATGTTAGATGGCCTACAAATATATCATTTACATTTGCTAATATTATACAATAATAACGACTCAACGACTTGACTTGATGAAAATAATGATTAAAAGGACACTGAAGCAAATATGAATAATATTCAACATAGTGGCTGTGCTGCACTCCTTATAGAAGTAGAAATGACAAAAAAAAACAACTATAAAAATACTATATTCCGTAAACAGCTTTAATTGTAATATTTTAGAAATTCAGTCCACTCAAATTTCAAACATGTAAATATTTATGTATTAGCTATTAGTTCTAACGTTAGCTCAATTTACGCTGCTTTAATTTTTAGCATATTTTAAAAAAAAATTTATAAAATTTGCTTCTTAGTTTCTCCCTGTCCTTTCGTTCGTCTATCTGTTTACAAAACTTTTACACCTGTTAGGATAGAACAATGAAATCTATGGAAGAGACGAAATAATGTAGAATAACTTTTTTGTGTAGCACCGTCCATTACCTACCTACTGGGGCAGTTTATAATATCATTCAATATCTTGCTTCTAATGAATTCTTAAAATGATTTTCACCCAAAAAAACTTATTGCATATTTAATATTAATTTTAATTTCAGTGGGGTATGTTTTCTATTGGTGATTAAAGGCGCCAATTTGAGTTAAGTACTAATTATTCTTGTAAATCAAACGATAATTACTGTACTATAATTACAAGACTATAATTACTGTCAGACTTAAGAACAAGAAAATGAAAAGAAGTGTCTTAGTTTTCTTATAAGAATGGTTTCACCATTCAATATAATATCTAGTTAAAAAAAGGAAAAGATTTATTATTTTAAAAATAGTTTTTAATAGTTTCCTTTAATATTACACATTTAACACTTAGATCAAATTTTATTTTCTAATATTTATAACAAAAAAAATATTGTTTTAGTTGGCAACATTAAAATTTTATTTTAACGAATGAATTTTTATGAAACCCATAGTGTCAAAAGTTTTTATCATTTTTATACGGGCATCATTTATACACTTTAGTGAATTTTTGTTATAAAAAAGAAAATCAAAATGTTTAGAAAACCACACAGGATTCCTAGTAATACCAAAAGTAATTTTTCACGGTATTTTTAAATGAAATATATCCTTGCTTGTATGTCCTTGTATATATGGTTTATATTTTTGTTTTACTTAAGTATAAAAATAAATTTTGTGGTGATATATCACAAAAAATTCACATCTTCATGTGTATGATTTATTTATTCTTTATTTTAAAGAAGATACGCTTAAAATGTTGTGTTTCAAGAAAATTGTAAATATTTACAATACTATCATTTGCTGTCGTTGTAAACAACAAGAGTATTTGTTGCGGTTGTCTCTCAAAATATCTTCATCCGAATCAACTGTATCAACAATTATATAAATATAAATATGTACATACATAGTACATACGTATATACTTAATAAAATATATTTGTAAGGTAACATTTGATGGAAGAGTGTGTGTTAAAACATTAAAGGATATTTTTTTATACAATATAAATCTTTATGTTTGTTTAACGATATTTTATCTGTTTCTTACTATAGTTTTGATATAATTATTTTCATTTACTTCTTATTTATTTTGAACGTAAAGTTTTTAAACAAGGGTTTTTTTTTCTTTATTTATTTTAATTGAAATTGATGGTAGAATTGAAGTTTTAAATTGTAAGTTGTTTCAGGACTCAGGACATTTTTTATTTCGTTTTTGAATTTTTTTAAATTTTATTTTATTTATTTTTATTTTTTTTTTTGTCAAGTTAAATTGTTCAGTTAAATTTACTTTGCCTTTATTTAATTTAAATCTTATAGATAGACTGATTACATTTTGGAAGTTGTTTGAAAAATTTGAGATTAAAAAAAAAAAAAGAAAAAATTAAAAACAAAATTGTAGAAAATTGCAAATATTGTTTCAAATACAAAACTACAGAAACTTTAATTTCTATTTTTATTTAAAGTTTAAGGATTTTTTTTTTTGTTTCCCAGTTTCCAGAATTTTCATTCGAATTTTATAAACTTATAAATCAAAGATAAATTTATAGAAATGAAGACAAAACTTTTAAATTAAAATATTTTTGTTATATTTAATATAACTATATTTAGAAAGCAATTAATTGTAGCAGGATTTCATTAGTTTTTAATTTAAGAAATTAGTTATTCATAAAAGAAGGAGTTCATAGTACATTACGATGAAACAAATTCGTTCAAAATTGACATAAAAACCAAAAAATAATAGCATAAAATAAATAAAAAAAGTCATAATTTTTAATTTTAAAATGTTTTCTCAAAGCAGACGAGAAAACTTCAGAATTAAAAATATAAAGTCCTAAAAATATGCAATTTTTGAATATGAGGAAATTGCGATTATTGTGAAAATTGCGGGAAATTCTCAAAATTAAGGAATAATGAAAATGAATTGTTATGTTTGAAATGATTTCTTTTTCTGGGTACGTATATTCTTGATTGCAGAGTAAGACAAATCATTGTTAAGTTTTCCTTTCTCTTTTTTGTTATTTCATTTTCACCACACTATCCCTGTGATCTCTGATAATTAAGAATTTTAAATAAAATTATGCTTTTAATTATTAAATTTTATTTGTGATTTTCTTTAATTAAATATGACAATATTATGACAAGTGCTATCCAATACATTTTTTTTATATATTAATTCCTCAAAAGGAAGTTAATAATTATTCACATATTTCAGTTGTATTGCCATTGTTAAATGTCCTTCAATATAGAAGGGGAGCGTTTTAAATCAATCAATCTATTACTAATAATTTACATTAATTTGTGGATATTTTATTTTGTTCTTTAATTTAAAAACCATATGATTATATTCCATATTATCATTTTCAAAGATTTCCTATTTAGTAGAAGTTATCCAGAGAATTTAGAGGTGACATGGTCGTCAAAATAATACCAAATTACGATTTTAATGATTACCTAAAAAAAATTATTGTTATTCTCTTTTTAGCACATTTAAAAAAAAAAATATAAAAAAAAATTTGCTTATTAGTTTCTGCTGGTCCGTCCCATCCATCTGTTTACAAAATTTCTACACCGTTTAAAATAGAACAATTGTTTCTCTCTTATGTAGGTTGTTTTAAAATTGAAGAAAGTGTTTCTTGATTTTTCACATTTTTTGGTACAAGTCACAATATTCTAAATTGTGCTTATTTGTCGTTTGCTATTTTGTTTTAAATTACTAGCTAGCAAAAACAATTTATAGAACTTGCAACAAATAATTTAATAAAAATATATTTTTCCACTTATTTTTGACAGTTTTCCATAGTTGAATTTCAAAAACTTGGCTATGGTTTGATCTATTATATACTGTTATTAATTGGCAAGGATGATTTGTTATTGATCACTTTACTTTTTCAATATTTTTTCTGATTACTGATTATTTATTTACTGATTTATTATACAATGTGGTTAACCATTTACCCATCGAAATCTCTCTCTTCCTTACTTTATTAATTGACCTGAACATTTATATGGAAAATAAAATAAATACTTTCAATGGACATAAATAAATATAGTAAAGCGCTAAGTAGTCCTACTTTTAGATAAAAATTTTTTTTAAAATGATATCATGAACTTTTGAAATAAAAGATGTTATTTTGAAAAGTTCTCAAATTTAAACTTTTTTAACCTTTTACAATTTAGATAGCCATCCAAAACTTGAAAAAATATATTTTTTTATTATTTTTTTAATAAAAATTAAAAACTTTCCTTAAAAAACTGTACAAAGAACTTATAAAAAAAAAAAAAAAATATATCAAAAAGTTATTAATAAATTTTTATTGTTTTTTATGACTTAAGTTTGATTTTTTCTTTTACATTTTTATTGAGTTTAACCATATTGTAATGGAAAATTTTACTTTAAAAAAAAAATTCGTTAGAATTTCTATAAAAGTTAAAATATGAAATAGATAATATTCAAATAAAATCCTTTTTTGTTTTAAAAATATTTGATTTTTGTTTTTAAAAATTAAGATACGTTCTTGTTGTTTTTGCTTTGTTTTATTGCCAAAGTAGAAGAATAAAAATCAAAAACTAAAAGTTTTTATTTTAGATTCGTTAATTTTAACTCATTGACCTCCAGTTATTGAAATTAAAAATTAAACTTTAAAATTTTAATACAATATCGGAGCCAAAAAATAACCTATTTTTTATATGAATGAAATTTTGGATATTTCTGTTGGTTATTTACTTGTATTAGTTGACCCTTTTCCTTGTAGGAATATTTGTATTAATAATACTCTTTTGCTTTTAGATGTCGGCCCACTTGGATCTTTCTTTTAAAAATTACGGTCACAATTGAACAATAATAAAAATCAATGAAAATAACACATTCATGAATATATCAGAAATCAAAGACAACAAATATGTAACAGATCTAGTTTCGTCAAAAAAATTTTTTAACCAGATGCAAAAAAAAAGGATTTCCTAAACACAGAAAGCAGAGATAGTGAGATAAAAATCTCATCATAAATAAATGAAGTATAGGCTATATACAGACGAACAAAATTATCTATTCAATAAAAAGATTTTCAAATACTACTTTTATAACGCAATATCGACCAGCACACAAATTGTGTTCAACTGTGTCGAATCATAAAATTGGAGTAGTATAAACATAATAGTAGAGCTGTTCAAACATCACAGAATATTGAAATACAATATTATTAAAAAAGAAAAATAAATTGTTGATCGATAATATGATAACGTAAGCTTTTGCCGTTGGAGATGTATGACCGTAACATAGATCTAAGGAAACTTAACATGAACTCTTGTCATATACGTTCTTACGTGTTTTCAGACTAAAGCACAATGCAGACCTAAAGTCTAGTTTACTGACCTGTTACTTCAATCTTTATCAAAAAAAAAAAACTAAAAAGTAGTACGCAATTGTAGCTAATTTACATATAACATACAACTGCCCACACACATAACATACAACCATTTCAAAATCTTAACGTAGCTATATTTCCATAATGCATTAATAAAATAATAATAATGATAATACTTAATAAGAATAAACATTCTTTTTTATAATTTTAAACCTAAATACATAACAGAATTGAGGCGATACTAAAGTCTCTTATGAACTTCTCACTTAGTTTACAGAATGCTTTAATATCGTCTAACTCCTGTTAAATATTATACTGTTAATCATTTGCTAACAATTTCAGTTAATATGTACACATTTGGACAAAAATTTATATCGACTGACAGCTACATAAATTGACAAAGATTGACAATAATATATAATTGACAACCAGTTGCTTTGTGTAAATTCAGAATTAAAAGGAAACTAATGTGCATATAAATACGATTTAATTTATGTTGTCTATAAGAATAAAAATTGTTTTCTGCTTCTGTTTCGCTTTATGCCTTCTTTCAAAATAAAGATATACTTTATACTAATTAGAGTTCATCAAATTCTGCTCAGAAAAATTTTCTTCATTGTTCTTTATTACTTCATTTTACAAATATTCATAGATAATTGAGTCGTCCGGTTCTATACACTATTTCTCCTAGTACAAAATTGTAAATTTAAAAATCTGGAACACTTAGGTTAACTTAGGTAAATTACAAAATCAACTTTTTTAATTATAAAATAAAACTATGAAACACAAAGCAATGTGTTAATATTTTAAGGAACCTTATTTTTAATATGGATGTTAATGTGTTAACGATATAAAAGAAAATTTTCAAAAAAAAAAAAAACTGAAAACTAAATTATTCTTTTACGTATTTTCTATTACGTTTAAAATAAAAACTAAAACTTTTTATTTCAGATTTTTTTTTAAAAAAAAAAAAACCTTTAAAACAAAATTTAAAAAAAAAAAAAATGTTTTTAAAAGAATTATATTTTTTATTTTATATTTCTTTTGAAAAATTTTCAATTCATTTTCAACATATTCTCTTTTTACATTTTAAGTCTGGTCAATATGGTTTACATTTTTTTGCTTTTATTTGCTTCATTAAATTTCAATGCTTAAAATAAATGTGTAAAAATATGCACAAAAATAAAAAATAAAAAAAAATTTTGATTATTTTACTTTAATTCTTGAATTCTATGTTTTTTTTATAATCCTAGCAAAAAATTAAAAAAAAAAGATTGCAATAATGCAATCCAGAACTACATGTTATGTACAGGTTTCCATAACCAGACACAATGTATCCTTTATATTTAATGACTGTAAAATAATTTATATATTTAATATGTATTTGTAAAATGTATATATGTATATTTAAAGGATCTGTTATAGAATTAGAACAAAAATTAAAAGTATGTATATAATATATAATATTATTTACAGATAAAAAGTATATATATAATATTATGTTCTTTTTTTTTTAAATTATAGGACCTATTTATTACATAATATAGGGTTTATTTTTTAAGTTAAATTTTTCATGTACTTTGTCTACCATATTTTTGTTTCTTAATGTTTTATAATGTGGCTTCTAATGTTTTACAAATAAAAAAATGGAATTAAACGTATGAAATCATTTTATATAGAGATATCTATTTTCTCTTTTCTTTATTTAATCCTTGATACGGATTAAATGGAAACCGCACGAAATCCTCAAAAAAAAATCTCCAATGACAAAATCCCAAATTAACTAGCAATCCAAAATCGAATCCAAAATCTCAAATTACAATATCCCATATACCAAAATCTCAAATTCAAAAGTCCCAAAATATCAAAATCCCAAAAATTTAAAAAGTAAAGCAAATCTATTAATTTAAGGATTATCTACAAAATGACGGAATTCTTTAGTAGGGGTTTCAGACTCATCAGAATTATTAAGGGAAAACTTAATTTGGTAAATATTTAAGAAAAAAAATTATTTTCACGCGTCGTTTAATGTCGTTTAAATATATATGTATTATAATGTAAATGCGAGATTCTGAATTGGAAGCGAATTTTAGTTTAGTTTTAGTTATGAAATCAATGGGCTCGTTCAGTTGACTAAAGCGCTTTGAAATTATTAAATCGCTTAAAGCAATTTGTTACTGAACGGTTTTTTTTTTCAAGCGCTTAAGTAAATCGCTTTATAAATTTTTAAACATAAAAAAAACTGTACTTAATGGATTTTACATTTGATTTGAATTTTATTTCTCAATTTGTATTTGTTTTGTTTTTTGAATTGTTCAAAAAATTTATTTTTTTAACTAACAAAATTGACAAATAAAAAATTTTGCTGGAAAACGTTCAGCATATTCATTTTAAGCGGTTCAATTCATCATTTGTGGCTTTGAACTGAACGGGCCCAATACGCTTTTACCAGAATAATTATATATATGTATATAATTATTTCCATGTGCGAGATTCTGAATTAGAGGAGGTTTTAGAGAAGTCAAATTTAAAATCAAAGTTATACGCTTTTTCAAAAATATTTATATATATATATGTATATGCATATATATATGCGAGATTGAATTATTTATATGCATTAGGAGGGATTTTAAAGGTGGATTCAAAATCAGCGCTTAATAATTTGTTTAGCGCGGGTTTTGGGATGGAGGCCGCCCAATTTAAATATATGTAAAATAAATAATTAGGAGGAGGGTATTGAGCTTTTTCCAGAATATTTGGTAAAAGAAATATAAATGTGGAGACATATATTCTTTTTTACATTTTTTTTTTCCAACATTTTTCTCATTCAACAGACTTTTTTTTTTTATTTTTGTTTTCAATAAATCAACTCACATCCGAAATAAAAGAAATTCAAAAGGAACTATGGTAAGAAAACTGCTTTGGAATTTTGGAATTTTAGAATTTTGGTATTTTGTATTTAGGATTTCGTGGCCAACCCGGAGTAAATCTATCTATATTGCGGTATTGGATTATTAGATTAAATAACTACATACTAATTTTTTTTTTATCCAACTTTAGTTAAAATATATTCCAGAAAATGTTCTAATTATTTTTTTAAAAAATGTCCTTTACAACAACATTACATATCATATCAAATAAGTTGTTAATTCTACCACAAAGTTAAAGTTACTTTACCTGTTTTGTTTTTCTCTTGTACTAAAATAAAACACTTTAGTTTAAAATCTTTTAAAGGATAATTAAAACCAACGTCATGATTTCAGTTTAAAAATAATCTCAATGTCCAACAGACTTCAAAAAGATTTATCTAATTTTGTATTATTTTTTACTTATATTGTCTTGCTATAAGTAAGAATATAGATTATTATAATCTGTACTAGAAAATCCCCTGTGCAATTGCACAAATTCTATAGATTCAAAAACATTTACGTTATCATACTGACTCCCTTAATAAACTACCTAAAAATTTCATTTTTACATCAGCACCATTAAAAAAACGTTGAAATCACTTACTTACTTGTAATAGAAAAAAAACATAAAACAAATCTAAACACATAAAATTAAAAATGTTAGGTACAGTTTATTAATTTAGTCTCGTTTTTTCGTGGCGGTAATATTTGACAGTTTGTTAATCATTGAGAAAAAATGGTCCAAGCTAAAAACACATTCAGGGTAAAAGTTCGTGCCGATATCTCAAAAATTGTTTGAAACACATGTATAAAGTGCACAATAAAAACCGGCGAAAAACCAACCAAGAGCAACCGCTACGACATTTTTTTTTTTGTTACATTTAAAACACTCCCAATAATCGAAATAATTTTAATATTTGTTAAAATTTTACTCTCTATTTTTCTTTAGTTTTAAAAAAAAAATTTTTTTTTAGATGAAAAACAGTTGTTTTCGCCGCGAAATTACTTCAATTACCAAAACTACTTTCAAGTCTTTTGCGTTTATTTTTTTTTTGCTTGAAAAAAATTTGCTGAATTTATTTTATTTAAATGTACTTTGGAAGAGGTCTTTAGTATATTTAATAAAAGATTCATGTCTCTGATAATGTAATTTCATAAATTTTCGGGGTCTTTTTTTTTTGTGACGGTCGTTTTCGACAGCTTTTTAATTTAATGGTCTAATAATAAATTAGTACAAAATTATGAATCTATTGTGAGAAAAGTCTTCTAAAATGATATTTTCTATGTTATTTTTTCTTTTTTTTTTAAGAAATTATCCATTTCTATAATATTTAGTAAGTTTCTGATTTCTGTTTTGAAATATAATTAGCTAAGTCTGCCGAATTTTATATTAATAAAAAAAATTCGAATATTTTATGTTATATCAAAAATTCAGCTTAAAAAATCAAAATTCTAACCTAAATAAACAAAACTACTATAAAGTTTGTTGCGAAGCTTTTACCAGCTTTTATAATAGTGAAAACAAAATCAAGAATTAAATCGGCCTATTATTTTTTTCTTATAAATATAAGGCTTATTATAAATTTTGCTCTTTTCACTTTCAGGTCTTTTAATTTTATTAAGAGTATTTTTATTTTTTTCAAAACAAAGAGTCATTTGAAACCTGCCAACAGAATAATAATAATTTATTTTTAATTTACCGCTGCGACCAGTTCATAATGGATGTGGCGGTCAAATTTAAAAACTTGCTTTAAATTTTGCGTCGAAAGTACTTTTTAAAAAGTAAACATTTGTGTCTCTGATAGGACTTTTAGTCGAAGATTTGTGTCTCTGATAATAAAATTTTAAATTATTAAATAAATATATAGAAATATCATCATTGCCAGTTTAGTTTACATTCAGTGTGAGTGGTTTATTATAGAAATAAAATATTTTTTTTTTACATGTTGGCAAGGTCTTATCATTATATAGTGTATATTATCAGAAATTCAATCATTAATTTCAGGTATTATATTATCTGATCTGATTAATAAATCTTATTTTTTTCCATGGCTAACAATATTATTAATGGTCTAATAATAAATTAGTACAAAATTATGAATCTTTTGTGAGAGAAGGCGTCTAAAATGATATTTTCTATGTTATTTTTTTCTTTTTTTTTAAGAAAAATATCCGTTTGTATAATATTTAGTGAGTTTCTGACTTCTGTTATGAAATATAATTATTTAAGTCTGCCGAATTTTACATTAATAAAAAAATTTCGAATATTTTATGTTATACCAGTTCTACCGAAAATTTAGCTTAAAAATCTAAATTTCAACCTAAATAAACAAAACTATTTTAAAGTACGTTACGAAGCTTTCACCAGCTTTTATACTAATGAAAACAAAATCAAGAATAAAATCGGCCTATTATTTTTTTCTTATAAATATGAGGTTTACTATAAACTTTGCTCACTCTCACATTTTCACTTTCAGGCGTTTTAATTTTATTAAGAGTACCTATTTTTATATTTTTTTTCCAAAACAAAAATTGAAAATGCCAACAGAAGATTAATAATTTATTTTTAATTTACCGCTGCGACCAGTTCATAATGGACGTGGCGGTCAAATTTAAAAATTAAAAATTTGCTGAATTTATTTTGATTGAAAATGTGTTTTTTAAGTATGTACTTTTCCTTTTTTGACTGTACTCACTTTTAATGAACGGTTTGTGTCTCTGGTAATACTTCTAGTGGAAATTTGGTCACTCGTAATAATTTTACTAAATTTATTTATATTTTTAATGAACGGTTTGTGTCTCTTGATAATACTTTGAGTCAAAAATTTGTGCCTCTGGTAATAAAATTTTAAATTATTAAATAAATATACAGAAATATCATCATTGCCAGTTTAGTTTACATTCAGTGTGAATGTTTTATTATAGATATAAAATATATTTTTTTGTATGTTGGCAAGGTCTCGCCAACATCTTGTGTATTATATTATAGATTTTAGTAACTTTAACTAAAAGACAATTTTTCTTTTTGGACATAAAGGACTACAAACAATGTATTTC
Organism: Poecilobothrus nobilitatus; assembly: GCA_947095535.1. Taxonomy (NCBI): domain Eukaryota; kingdom Metazoa; phylum Arthropoda; class Insecta; order Diptera; family Dolichopodidae; genus Poecilobothrus; species Poecilobothrus nobilitatus. Next base: position 153,773,519 of record OX352773.1, on the reverse strand, counting down.
ATATTCAAACAAAAAAACATCCTAATATTTAATTTCTAAAACGTCATAACACCACCGCCTCCCATCTTTTTCCTGCTATAAAATAAGACATTCTAAAAACACATTTTAATAAAATTCAAAATTACAAATTAAATAGTAATTTAAAAATTAAATTGACATTTATTTGACTATTTTGCATAAATTTTTATTTTTAATAATCCATTAAAATTCACAAAAAAACAAAAATAAATGGCGCCTTTATTGTTTATTTTATGAAAAATACATAAAATGACACTGAAAAATTATTCAAAATTCAATAACAAAAAAAAAAAAAAAAAACTTCCTCTAACTAAAAAAAAACAATCAGTTTATTCAAAACATATCCTAATGTTGACAGTAATTCTCTTGATTTTGTAAACAAATTAAATTTGTTTTTTTTTTTTTCAAAATAGGTACGTACTTTCTATTACAAGAGCTAATTCAGTTTTTAAATAAAATCCGATGAAAAGTAAAGGAAAAACTATACACTGTAATAGAGTAAAAAATAAGAAAAAAAAAAAAAGAAAATCTTTTGGTCCTATAATACATAAAAGGGAAATATCCTTTCTTTTCTCATTTTCAATTGCTGTCCAATACGATTACGTTCATTATCCAAATATTTACATTTTAAATTTTTCAACACAACAAAAAAATAAAAAAAAAAATGATGAAGAAAATAAATAAACTTCAATCAGTTTTTCTATACAAAAGAAAAAAAAAACTCAACCCCCAAGACGACTCTTCTTTACTAACAAATAATACGACTATATTATAAATACAGTACTATTTAAAATTGTACAACAGTCTGGTTAATATTATCAAATTATTGTGAATGCACTCTGTACTGTGAAATGTGCATATAATAAATATACAACATACTAAAGAGCTTAAATAGACATACAACATACTTACTAACATACTAAAGAGCTTAAATAGAAACCGATACTCCAATTTGGGAAATTTAGAAAAGCTAAAAATGGCATACCGATAAATTAATATTTTTATTTTTCAAAATTCCTTTTCTTTTCTGAATCTTAATTAAAATATTGTGCAAATAATCTTGGTTCCATTATTAGAATATTTTCAGGAAAATTAAATAGTTTGGAAAATATGATTATAGGCTTCAGTCAATGTCTGTCTAACTTTACTCGCATCCTTTAGAAAAATGCAATTAAGTTTTAACAATTCCTGAATCTTATTAAAACCATATATTATTACATTTCCGGCACCCCTTGTATGATAAGCCCTCATAACTCAAAAATTACATTTAAGTAGTTGTAAGGCAATTAAAATATCCTCAAAATCTAGAAGTTTTTAGTAGATCAAATTTATAATTTTCATGTCATTTAAGTTTAATTTTTAATTTTTCATATCATTTGAACTTTTCTAAAGTACTGTTAATGTATCTCATATTTAAAGGAAATTCAATAGTTTTCCTATTTTATAGTCTCAACTACATTCCCATGTGAAAATATGATGATTTTTTTTCTGGTATAAGAAGAAAAAAATGTTGTCTGTCTATTTGCTCATTATTCGACGCGTTTACTGTCTGCACATTGATTATGTTTGCGCAATATATATATACATATTTTTTTTCCTTTAATTTTTCTGTACTTTTCATATTTTATTTTTAATGTTATGTTTCGTTATATTTATATTATATCCTTTCATTTTTTTTCATTATTTTCATCTTTTTTTGTTTAATGTTTTGAATAAACATTTTTAGAAATAATTTTAAAATTTTTTAAGTATGAATGAAATGTTTGTATATACAGTATCGGACAAAATATATAATAAAATACTACATTTAATTATTTATATTATAAATTTTTGTTTTTGTTTTTTTAAGTAAATAACAGAATTTCTAATTTTAAAAGTTAATGTTACTTATAGTAATTTTAAAATTAAGAATTAGTGTATTGAAGAAGCTACTGTGTTAAGTAATCATTAAATGATATTAGAATTGAATCGAATGTATAAAACGGAGCTCAAATCTCAAACAAAACACGAGTTCAGGTACAGATTTCGTTTTAAAAAAGTGAGATTTGAGTTCAAGCTCAGTTTTATGTATTTGAACCACTATTATAAAACTCTCAACTTATTAAAAAACTACTTGTGTTTTGAAAATATTTTCAAAAAAATGTACAGTCACATTACAGATCTTCATCGCCTCAAAGTTAGGAAAAGTTCTATATATATCTGAAGTTTCAATTTCAATTTAAATACATCAATTCGGTTTCCATGTCCATTTCCATCAAATATCAAATGATTTCCATGATTTCGTTATGGGATTATGGTAAAATATTCGTTCCACTGCTATATTTTTTGGAACATGAAACTGAAAACTTTGAAATTTTAAGTGGACGAAGACTAATAAGAAAAATCATAAGTTACTGTAGAAAAAATTTTTGCGAGTGTGAAACTGAAAAGCAATATTTTAATAATAATATATATAGTATTATTTCCCTTTAAATGTGTTTTGTAGTTTGCCCATTTCTAAAATAAGGAAAAGTGTAATGCTTTTATCTAACTTAACTCAATACAATTTAATCTTCTTCCATTCAGCAAACTTCCGAATTGGACCAACATCTGAATTTAACTGGCCAACTAATTCCGCCCACAATCTCTCCGGTTTAACACTACCATCTGTACCTCTATATGATAGCTCTTAGCCAATATTTTATGCTGCGTCATAAAATCTATCATAATTTTAAACTGAGAAGGGCTAATATATAACACACTTTATTATATTTTGCATTATATTGTAAATTTTACTTTACTTATATTTTTAAAAAAATTCCAAAAATTTCCAAAACCGTGAAAAAAAAAGTTAATAAAAATAGCAATACAACCTAATCGTATATAAAATGGCTATCGAATGTTGTAAAAAAATATGCGAAAGTAGCATTACGCCGTACGCGGTAGGAAAAAACATAATAAAGCTCGCAACATTGATTTTCACATGCTATTTATGCGATTTTGGCTTTACATGGTACAAAATAACCGGATGCGAAAATTGTTTCGCAAAATTAGCACTGCATGGTAAGGGCCCTGGACATCTGAGCAAAATTCGTTTAAAGTTAGTGCAACTTTTAAAAGTCCAACATTTGTCTCCAACATCTTTATTAACAGCTTTTCTTCACAATATTATAAGGTTTCCTTAAATTTCAAGTTAATCTTGATTTTCGACAATTTTTTCATACCGATAGAAAATTCTAAAAAAAAAAATTTTAAATTTTCATGCAAAAATAGTCACAATTTGAAAAGAATTTAAAAATTTTGTAATTACAGTAAAATCCGCTTAAATGCTCTTACAAAAATGCAATTTTGAGCACTTACTCGAACAGAGCACTTAACCGAACTGGGATTAGTGCTCCTGGTAAGATACTTATTTAAAATCCGTTTAACTGCCTCATGGTAGGTATTTATCCATAACTTATGATTTTTTCTTACAGAAATTTTCTGAAAATTTAATAGTTAAGCTGTATATATGTATGTATGTATTAAAAAAATTATATTGTAATGATTAAGTATAAATGTATGTATTTCAATCAAAAATTTTATATTTTTTCGGTATCAAAAGTAGATGTCTCTTGTTGCACTTAAAAATAAAATTTTAATCAAAAATTGAATATTGTGCTTTGAAAAACAGAGTACTTAAAATGTTTAGGTACTTAAACGAGAAGCACTTAAGAGAGTATATTTTTGTATGCAATTCTCAGAAAATTTTAAAATGCCAATACTTATTTCTGGTTTTTAACCACGAAAAAGGTACTTATCGGGAACGTACTTAAGCGGGTTTTACTGTATTATTAAAAACAAAAACTATTAAATAAAATATTTTTATCATTCACTGTGTTAATATAAAATGGTATGGCTGTTAATTCCGCATAGAGAAAACTGAAAAATAGTTGCCAAATGAAAGAGACGTTTGGACAAAACCAATAACATAAAAAAATAAAATAAAATGAAATTAACAAAAACTGACTCCATCAGTAAAATGTGGTGAATGTGAATGTACACAATCACTCATTTGAATTGTAAATAAGGGAATCAAAAAGCAGTTTATTTTTTTGTTTTTTTTTTTGTTTTGGTAGGAGTAAATGGAATGGGAATAAATTGGAAACTGTGATAAAAGTTGAAATTTGAAATGGTTATTTACCAAAAAAAAAGGGGTTGTACAAAACAAAAATATTTTGTGTAGATTTAAAATTAAATTTATTCAATAAAATTTTTTGAGACAAAAATAGAGTAAAGCTATTGATTTAATTTTATTTTAGTTTATTTTATTTTGTTCTATTTTAAATGAAGCCTGTAAAAGGATATTTTTGATTTTTCAAATTTTAAGAATATTTTCGAGATAGATAATATAAATACAAAAGAAATTTCTGAAATATTTGTATTGGCATTTCTGAAATAAACTATTTGCATTTTGTTTTAACTTTGAATATTTGAATATTGTTAAATTTATTTGTGATCAGCATTTTAATTGTGATGTTATTAATGAACAACTAAAAGTTTTTATCTTTAATTTGGCTGTTAGTTTTTTTAATAAATTGTATAAAATAAATGATAAACTATCGAATATTGATTTAAAACCTTGATTTGTAAAATTAAAAATCATTTTTTATTTTAAAATTGAATAGTTTTTAGTTATTATTCAATCCATTCAATGGCTTTTCCAATTTGAGTGATATGATTTCTTTTCAAAAAAAAATTGAACACTAATTGTTAAGGAAATTCAAATGTTTTTTATTTAATGTGAAGTACAATCGATACAATTAAGTTCTGAATAAAACGTCATTCAAATGGCCTCCACAACTTCTTTTGCAGGAACGAATTTGATGAACCCAATTTTCGAGCACTTTTTCCACTAAATCAAGTCGTATGTCATGAATAGCACGTTCAATATTGAGTTCTAAACCTTGAAGAGAGTCTGGTTTATTGCTAAAGACCAATGACTTCAAATAACCCCACAATAAATAGTCTAATGGTGTTAAATCACAACTTCTTGGAGGCCATTCAATGTCACAATTTCTTGAAATAATCGAATCTCCAAACTTTTCAAACCACCTTTTCAAACCAAACGGTAGTTGCACGTGATGTGTTGCATGTAGCCCCGTCTTGTTGGAACCAGATGTTGTCAAGATCAACTTCTTTCAATTTCGGCCATAAAAAGTTGGTTATCATGGATCTATACCGCTTTCATTAACAGTTAGGGTTTTACCAGCTTCATTTAGAGAGAACCAAACCACACCAAACTGTCAATTTAGGTGAATGTAATGGTTGTTCGCACCAGAAGAACGTGCTATTCATGACATACGACTTAATTTAGTGGAAAAAGCTTGGAAATTGGGTTTATCGAATTCTTTCCTGCGAAAGAAGTCATGGAGGCCATTTGAATGACGTTTTATTCAGAACTTAATTGTATCGATTGTACTTCACATTAAATAAAAAACATTTGAATTTCCTTAACAATTAGTGTGTTTTTTTTGAAAAGAAATCATATCACTCAAATTGAAAACCCGTTATAAACTTTAATGTAATTATTTTTAAGGATGTTATGACTTTCTTTCGTTATTGATGTTAAAAGTTTTATGAAATAAAAAATTTCAAAGTTAAAATATATAAGCATTTAAGTAAATAAAGAAAAAATTAAAGATATGAGCAAACAAATTACAATAAAGTTAACTACTACTTATAGTATTGTACATTTTTTAATTTAACCGCAGATTTTGTTACTTTAAGTGATTATTTTTTATTTTAACTGAAGACAACTCTACTTCACGTGAGTATTTTCTACTTTAAGTGAAGACTTTTTTCTTTTAATGAGAAATCTTTAGTTAAAATCTTCAGTAACTTATGTTATATAAATATTTAATATATGCACATATATTTAATTTATTTAATACTTTATTTTGATCTGATATTTATGTATTTGTATATATGTATATATATATATTTATTACATATATGTATATTACTTATATGTATTTTTTTACTTTAATTTTTTTTACAAATGTGTTCACTAACAGTAAAAAATTTTCATTTAAAGTAAACATTTTTTCATTTTAAGTAAAAAATCTTTACTTAAAATAAAAATGTCTTCAGTTAAAGTTAAGAAGGTATATATTATCATATCGTTTAGTTTTAACTACTTGTTTTTCTAATTAGAGATTACAGAATTAAGTTGCATTACCAACTTGTTAAATATGAAAAAAATACTTTAATTGCCAATGACGTTTAGCGCGAACATACTTTACGCCTAATTCATATTACTTTATTTAAAAATGGAGAAAGAATTAGTTTTAAAAATTTTTCATACTCCACTGAGACATCATTGAAAGTACATCAGGAAAGTACATCAGGAAGATCGAAAATTAGATTTTCATTATTAAATCAGGGATCTGAACTAGCGTTTCTTAATAAGAGATTTGAATTGAACCTAAGTATCCAGAAGATGATTTTAGAAAAACTTGTATTTTCTTATTTTCTGTTATTGTTTGCGCTCCTTTTACAGAGTAAACTACTCTTTTCTACTCCTAATTACACCAGGCTGTGAAAAATACTAGATAAAAGTAAATACAATTATGTTAAATTAGCGTCTATTTACTAACAACACCCAACTACTCTATATTACTATTTTCGTGTAAAAAAAACGTTAACATTATTACTCGAATTGCCAACAAACATTTTCAATTAGGGTCACCTACGATATCTGGAAAAAAATCTCAAATTAAAAAAATCTTAAATTGAAAAAAATCGGGGAAAAGAAATTTCGAATAGAAATTATTTATTTTTGAAATCATAAAAATTCAGCGTCGAATTTTTTTGATTTATTTTGTAAACATCTAATTATTTGGTTTTTTTACACACATATTTCAACAACAAATCATTAAACATCTGGGAACAAAATATTATAAAAGAAAAAAGGCTGTTAAATGAGGTTATCAAAAGGGATTGTAATGGCAATGGGAACATGTGTTTATAATGTATGTATAGCTTTGTAAAATAACAAATAAATATTTATAATTGGGGGCCTCGGTGGCCTAGTGGGTAAGAGCGTATAGGAAATTCGTTGTAAACACCAATGGAGTGTGGGTTCGAATCCCACACACGTCGTAAGAGTTATTCGTCCTTACGACATTTACAGCCACGCCTATGAACAGGAAAGGCTGTGTAATTATGTGGCAGAGAAATGCATTAAAAAAAAAAATATTTATAATTGAAAAACTATACTTTTCTGTAATTATAAATAATTCTCGAAAATCTCGAATCTCGAAAAAAAATTTTATTTTGAGATTGGAAATTCATTATTTATTTTTTCAAGATATTTTTACTACCCATGACATTTTTACTCTCCATTTGTATATATTTTTCCTAATTAGAAATTATTTTATCGAGATTTTTGTTAAATCAAGATTTTTTTTTGTTTTCCAAATACTGGAATGTTTGTCCCTTTCAATTATTTTGATAAATTTTCATCAAGTGTCAAAATTAGAATCGTTCGGAAGTTAAATTTGATTTTTCCAATAATAAAAAATGATTTCTAACAAGAGAAGATATTTTTATACCCGTATGAACTATTGTCAAGGGTAAAATAAATTTCCCATTACGTTTGTGGCACCGTAAAGGAGTCGAGACAGATATAGTGTCAAAGGTATAGATCGATTCAGAATGTACGTCTGTCCGTCCGTTCGTCCCTCCGCACGATAACTCAAAAAATAAAGGAACTAGGAGGCTGACATTTTTTTACGTCACTTTTGCAAAATTGTCAGTTTTGCTATTTAAATTCAGCATTTTGGGTCGACGGGTTCGAGTAGCTGCCATACAAATTTTTTCTTTATATGGAAGTAACTCAGTATCTATTCAAGCTAGATATCTGAAATATTACAAATGTTGATCCAGTTTTATGGCAACAACTACTGTTAAATTTGGTTCTGCTTGTGGAACAAGTTCGGGTAGCTGCCATACAACTTCTCTTTTTACATGAAAATAACTCAGTGTCTATTGAAGCTAGCTATCCAGTGAAAAGATCTCGAATTACATACCAAAAACATTTGTAAAATTTGATTGGTCCAAAGCAGCCGTTTCAGGCTTCTTGCATTTCTTGGAACTGACTGAAGCTAGGCGCAATAGATTCGGGTAGCTGTCATACAACTCCACAATTTACATAAATATATCTCTGTAATTAACGTCGGTACTAAAACATCTAAATGTTTTTAAAATATAATCAAGTTTTATAGAAATAGGATATATTACGTTCATACGGCCATCCCAGAGTTGACACAGTCTACTCTACTGCACTCTTCCTCGTTTTAAAATAAAACTTAATATCATTAAAAGTTCCAAAATTATTTTATATTTCAAATACCAAATTACAAAAATTAAAATTGAAATTTAAAATAAATATTTAATTTCAATTTCAATTAATTTAATGCATATTATTAAATATAAATTTAGTTAAGTATTCATAATTTACGAAACAAAAAAAAAATAGGAAATTTATAACTGAAAATAACTATTATTATAAAATTAAATAAATTATTTGTGGTTTTTTATGATCTATTAATATATGTATGCAATTGACTTGTATTCAAACTATTTTTTTTAATTTAATTTAATTATAAAATATATAAAAAAGTAAATAGATATTAATTTAAAATATACATTGCAAGTCAAAATGCAGTTTAAAAATCCTGAATTAAAATACAATATAAAAATAGATTTTAAAAATGTTTTTAAAAACTTTAAAAAATAAATAAATTTGAGAAAAAATTGAAAAAAGTAATTTATAAAATTGATTCAATAAAAATTAAAATAACTAAGTACAGAAAATATTTAAAATAATAATAAATAAAGATTAACTCAACCGCATCATAAATAATTTAATTGCATTTTTAATGACATTTAAAATTTTTTTTGGCGGATTTTTTATTTTTGTCTGAAATATATTTATTTATTTATTTATTTAATCATATATATACATTGAGATGACAATAGTCTCTACAATATGTATAAAATAGAATTTCTTAACAATATAATAATGTAAATGTATTAAAATAAAATATAAAATCATATCAAAAATAAAGTTATATACCAAACAAAAGTTAAACTACATTATGTTATCATACCAAAGCTATCAATACTTTATAAGTTTTTAAAATATTCAAAACAAAGCATATTAAATTCATTACAAGATTGAGCATGCCGAATATCAGTCGGAAAAGAATTCCATAAAGATACTATTTTTATAAAGTATGACAATTGCCTTGACCTTGTACTGTGTTGTGGAACAATAAGAGGAATAGTCCTTAATTTAAACCCTTAATGCTAAAAAAAAAAACATATGTAATATAACATGACTATCGCTTCGCACGAATGTCTTGCAGAAGTACTTGACACTTAGGATTTTCACAATTACCATGATCATCAATTCAAAAACATACCTTTTCCGTTGAATAGAATAACAAATCATCGCGTCATTTATAATCTTCGTATGATACGTTTTGAAGAATATATGGGTGTATATATTTCAATTTCATTATTTTAACTTTCACTGAGCTGATAAAAAGCCGCCTAAACATCTCAATTAAATTATTTTTATAAAATGTCAAAATTCATATAAAAGTTATATATTTGTCATAAATTATGTGTGCAATGATAATATGGTAATATGACAATTAAGAATTAACTGTTAAAGACCCCTTTACCTTTTTAAAGTTCTATTTCACTTTCGAATAATTTATTTAATATTTTTTAAGAAATAATTTTAATAAAAAACAAATGATGCAATTATTATATAGTTGGCAATCATATTTTTTTATTTTTATATCTTTAACTTATACACTTTAGAAAAGTCTTTCATCTTAACAAAAAAAGAAATGACAATCAAAATGACAATTAAATAATAAAAATAACAAATAGAAAATTATTTTAAACAAATTTTAATCATTTAAAGGGAAAAAAAAATAGAAAAAACCAAAAAAAATGGTAATGGTGTAAATAATTTAGCGTTAAATGTTTTTACATGTATACACATTAAAAATCCCTTATTTTTGTTGGACACTTTTAAAAACAAAAAATTAGAAATGTGTATATAAAGGAATTAACGTTATAAGGGTATTTATGCCTATAGGTTTTTATAAAATTGTTTTTTTTTTTTTCTTTTTGAACTAAATAATTGACCTAAAATAGACCCATATCAATCCCATGTCAACAGATTTTAATTTCCTTTTTTTTTGTTTTTTATTTATGTGGCAATTGAAAATATTCCAACATATTGTATAGTACCTATTACTCGTCTAACGTCTTTTATATTTCAGCATTTTTTTAAAAATAAAATATTTAATTTTAAAAATTTAAGAATTTAAAAGATATAATTTTCACCAAGACCTTGTAAATGTCAATAGTTAAAAATCATAAGTTTGTAAAAAGATTGTTAAAAAATAAAAAAAAAAATCTATAATCGATAAAACAAAATTTTCTTTTAACTTTTAACACAGTATGACAGTGACAATTCAATTAAATCAGTCAATAAATCAAAAAAATAAAAAAAAATAAAAAAGAAAAAAAAAATTGTAAAATGATAATCATAATATTTTGCCTTATGGATTTTCTCTTTTTGTCAAAGTAAAACGAAACAACTTTGTAGTTATAAAAGCGATTAGACAAGGCTAATAATAATGATAATATTGATGTTTTTATGTCACAGTTTTTCTAATGAACTTTAAATTTGTTTCAACTTTTAGTAAGTTAAAAAAAATTAAAAAAAAAAAAATAAATAAAAAAAAATTTAACAAAACGAATAGAGAGCCAATATTTTACTAAAAAGACTAAAATAAAACTGGAAATAAGTGGTTAAAAATTTAAAAAAAGGAAGAAAAAAAAGTAACGGTTTTTAAAGGTACACATTTTTAAAAAGAAATAATTGTGACTTGCACGAAAATTTGTAAATCTATAATATAATACACAAGATGTTGGCGAGACCTTGCCAACATGTAAAAAAATATATTTTATGTCTATAATAAAATACTCACACTGAATGTAAACTAAACTGGCAATGATGATATTTCTGTATATTTATTTAATAATTTAAAATTTTATTACCAGAGACACAAATCTTTGACTCAAAGTATTATCAAGAGACACACACCGTTCATTAAAAATATAAATAAATTTAGTAAATATTATTACGAGTGACCAAATTTTCCACGTTTCCACTAGAAGTATTACCAGAGACACAAACCGTTCATTAAAAGTGAGTACAGTCAAAAAAGGAAAAGTACATACTTAAAAAACACATTTTCAATAAAAATAAATTCAGCAAATTTTTAATTTTTAAATTTGACCGCCATATTATGAACTGGTCGCAGCGGTAAATTAAAAATAAATTATTAATCTTCTGTTGGCGTTTTCAATCTTTGTTTTGGAAAAAAATAAATAAAAATAGGTACTCTTAATAAAATTAAAACGGCTGAAAGTGAAAAAGTGAGAGCGAGCAAAGTTTATAGTAAATCTCATATTTATAAGAAAAAAATGATAGGCCGATTTTATTCTTGATTTTGTTTTCACTATTATAAAAGCTGGTAAAAGCTTCGTAACATACTTTAAAATAGTTTTGTTTATTTAGGTTGAAATTTAGATTTTTAAGCTAAATTTTCGGTAGAACTGGTATAACATAAAATATTCGAAATTTTTTTATTAATATAAAATTCGGCAGACTTAAATAATTATATTTCATAACAGACGTCAGAAACTTACTAAATATTATAGAAACGGATATTTGTCTTAAAAAAAAAAAGAAAAAAATAACATAGAAAATATCATTTTAGAAGCCTTCTCTCACAAAAGATTCATAATTTTGTACTAATTTATTATTAGACCATTAATAAAATTGTTAGCAATGGAAAAAAATAATATTTATTAATCAGATCAGATAATATAATACCAGGAATTAATGATTGAATTTCTGATAATATACACAATATTATACACACAAGATGTTGGCCAGATCTATAATAAACCACTCACACTGAATATAAACTAAACTGGCAATTATGATATTTCTGTATATTTATTTAATAATTTAAAATTTTATTATCAGAGACACAAATCTTAGACTAAAAGTCTTATCAGAGACACAAACTTTTTAAAAAGTACTTTCGACACAAAATTTAAAGCAAATTTTTAATTTTTAAATTTGACCGCCACATCCATTATGAACTGGTCGCAGCGGTAAATTAAAAATAAATTATTAATCTTCTGCTGGCAGTTTTCAAATGACTCTTTGTTTTGAAAAAAATAAGAATACTCTTAATAAAATTAAAAGACCTGAAAGTGAAAAGAGCAAAGTTTATAGTAAGCCTTATATTTATAAGAAAAACAATAATAGGCCGATTTTATTCTTGATTTTGTTTTCACTATTATAAAAGCTGGTAAAAGTTTCGCAACAGACTTTAAAGTAGTTTTGTTTATTTAGGTTGGAATTTTGATTTTTTAAGCTGAATTTTTGATATAACATAAAATATTCGAAATTTTTTTATTAATATAAAATTCGGCAGACTTAAATAATCATATTTCATAACAGAAGTCTGGAACTTACCAAATATTATAAAAATGGGTATTTTTCTTAAAAAAAAAAAACTAACATAGAAACTTCTCTCACAATATATTCATAATTTTGTACTAATTTATTATTAGACCATTAAATTAAAAAGCTGTCGAAAACGACCCACACAAAAAAAGGCCCCGAAAATTTATGAAATTACATTATCAGAGACATGAATCTTTTATTAAATATACTAAAGACCTCTTCCAAAGTACATTTAAAATAATTTAAATTCAGCAAATTTTTTTCAAGCAAAAAAAAAATAAACGCAAAAGACTTAAAAGTAGTTTTGGTAATTAAAGTAATTTCGCGGCGAAAACAACTGTTTTTATCGACATAAAAATTTTTTTTTTAAACTAAAGAAAAATAGAGAGTCTGGTAAAATTTTAACAAATATTAAAATTATTTCGATTATTGGCATTGTTTTAAATGTAACAAAAAAAAAAAAAAAAATGTCGTAGCGGTTGCTGTTTGTTTCAAACAATTTTTGAGATATCGGCACAAACTTTTGCCCTGAATGTGTTTTTAGCTTGGACCATTTTTTCTCAATGATTAAAAAACTGTCAAAAATTACCGCCACGAAAAAACGGCGAGAAAAAATTAATAAACAAAAAACAAAACAAATCTAAACACATCTAAACACATACAATTAAAAATGTTAGGTACACATTTTTAATTGTATGTGTTTAGATTTGTTTTGTTTTTTTCTATTACAAGTAAGTATGTGATTTCTACATTTTTTTAATGGTGCTGATGTAAAAATGAAATTTTTAGGTAGTTTATTAAGGGAGTCATTATGATACCGTAAATGTTTTTGAATCTATAGAAATTGTGCAATTGCACAGGGGATTTTCTAGTATTCTTATATAAATGTAAGAAAGAATTGTGATCAAAAAAAGACATCCTAGGAATATGGGATATATACATTTGAAAATAGGACTTTTTGTCAATTTTGAGGGGCTCTGTAATCAATTTTAAGGGGCTCTCTTGGATAACTATGTAATACTATATTACTGTTAAGAGGTTTACACACGAAAAATACAGTATTCGAGCTTTAATTTTTTTCATCTTACTTTAAGAAAATTTGCACAGGTGCCTAAGTTAGAGGTGTCAAAATATTGAAAATTTTCAAATTTTGAACACTAATAGCTCTTAAGCAAAGCAGGTGATGGTACAAAAAATTTTTTGAGGCAAATTTATGCTAATTCTGATCTAGATCTTTTTTCTCTCAAAATGTCAAGACTTTATTTAAAGCTGTTATGTAGACATGAAGGAAGCAATATCCTGCTAAATTATCACGGTAAAATCACGGTAAATTTAAATACATTAAACAATCTTGTCGTTTGCCGTTTTTAGATTAAAAAAATGTTTAACAGAACCTAGGAACTCCACCACATTTAAAAATAAGCCTTTTTCAATTTTTAAAGGGCTGTAGTTCATAATTGGTTGGGCTACATAAAAAAGTTGTTATGAGACCTATCCATGGTTGAAATTTCATTGTTTTATATTAAAAGAAGAAGACGGTTTTTAAACACTGACCGACGGGCAGACAGACATAGTGAAACTAATAGGAATATTTTTCAATGGTTTTTTGAAAAATGTACTAAAAAGAAATTCTACACTCTGCAGATACTGATGTTTAAAAGTATTAAGACTGAAGTTAATAAAATTTAAATTTGTCTTTATACTTTTCAAACTTTAAAATTTAAAAGACATTTAATATATCTTTCATCGTTCAACTCTACTGGACTCTTCAATAGGTATGTAGAACTTAATTACCTAGATCCTCCTTTCAACTTCTAGTTTAAATTTTAGATTAGTCGTATACTCTTACACTTAGATGCCATTTTAGACTAATCGAAAATTTTTCTTCATTATACCCGTACGATAGGATGGGGTATAATAAAATTACTCCTCCGTTTGTAACACCTCGAAATAAGCGAGCTAGATATACCTTCAAAGGTATGGATCGGATCAGAAAAAAATTCTAAGACTTTTGAGCAATGCCCGTCCGTCCGTCCGTCCGTCAGCACGCTAACTCAAAAACTAAGAAAGCTAGAATCATGAAATTTACACAAAATATTCTGGGAGTAATTTGTAGGTTCCCTATTTTTTTTGGTTGAGTTTGGACCAAGCCTTAGGGTAGCTCTCGAACACCTAACTTTTAGATCCCCATATTTTTTTTGCAATAGAGCTATGAAATTTTAACTACTGATAGATCTCACAAAAATATTAATTTTATTTTTAATAACTTTTTTTTATAGCCCCACCCGTTACGGAGCTACAGCTCCCCAAGGGTTCAAAAAAGCTCTATATTTAAATTGTTATAGCACAAGTTGTATGAGGTATATCTTCATTTTGAAAACGCCAAACGATTACTACTTTTATTAGATTTAAAAGTATATATACAAAAAATATATAGTTGTGGCATACGGTGTCTTAATTTACCGTTATGCAAAACTAAAATTTTGCAAAATCCTTTAACCCTTCTATTTTCTAAACGGTTTAATTTAGAAACTTGAAATTTAGAAACAGAATTTAGATCTTTAAAAATAAGTATGAGTCATTTCAGAAATTTTTTTTGTATCACCCCCGGTTTAGGAGCTGTAAGGCGTCAAAAACTGAAAATTTCCAATTTTTAAACACCTGTAACTTGAACACCTGTTAAAATTTTTTTGAAGTAATACACAAAAATTAAAGCTTCAACATTATACTCTTATTTCAGTTAACAACTTTTTTTTAATAATATAGGGTTACTTTATAATTGACGAAAGTGTTACTTGATTTTTTCAAATTTTCTAACAAATTTCTTCAACGAATTTTTTCCATTTTGTTTTACTCGATAATTTGAAATTGTTGAGGATATAATGCGTAGTACAAAAAAATGTAAATAAATAAACAACATAACGGTTGCTTGAAGAATTTGTATTTATATGATATTAATATATATACATACTTATATAATATCATGTTTATTTACATATCGTATATGTCACTAGTGAATGAATGATAAGAGTATATATGTATATTATATAGCGCCGTATTTACTTACATATGTATTTTATTGTGTTTATAAGAAATTATTCTGTCAATGGAATATTTAAATATAATATAATATAATATTTAAAATTATATTTACTGTTTTGTACTTAGTAAATTTAATATACATTTACCGCTTAGTATTAAATGGTACTATAGAATATTTGAAAAAGTTTTGGATTGATAATCGTTATGTGGAAGGTTAGAATCTGCTTTTGAAGAATGTACATATAAACATATAGTTTGAATATATGTACAACCCATAGTTCTAGAAATTATAAAATTCACCCAAATTATTTTAAAATACTAAAATATTAAAAAAATAATATTGCAAGCAGAGTGACAGGCTGTGAACATACTAACGGTTCGTACGGGTATGTAAGAGTTGACAAAGGCAACTGTATTCTTCCTCGTTTTAATAAATAATAAGTTATACCTATAAAGTTTAAAAAGAAACTTATATATAGGCGAAGATTACATGCCATATAGGTTGTATCATACAAAAAGTTTGCTAGTGAACTGACGTGAACTGAATTTGTCCGGAACTTTTTTTTTTGCATATTTTTAGGGTTTAGGTTCAGTTTTGAAATAAAATTATATACAGTGGCGCATAAACAGTAAATAATGTTATGGTATAGTGTTTTGTTTCCGAATTCTATTCTAAAACAAAAGTTAGTTTATTTTTATAAGGGCGGTTACAGCAATTACGAAAAAGTTTCAGTAAAATTACGTGTCAAATTAAAATAAAAGTAATTTTGTGATTAGATTACAGCACATTTTTTTTCAATGACAGGCAGAAATGGAAAGGAATGAAACATATTGGAACAATTTTTATTTGATGTATACAAAATTACTGATCAGCTGTTCAGAAAAATAATTACCAATCCGAAAAATGATAAAATTGCGAAAATGTTTAACTATTTAAATCACAACCTTTTTGTTAAATTTTATATGTCTACGCTGCAAAAAAAATTTAAAATAAAAATTTCAAATGAAGAATTTTCATGATAGATGAACAAATTGGAAATACTTTTCTGTTTTATTTATTTTTATCTATTAAAAACAAAATTAATATTAATTTATATTTGCGTCCAATTAGTTGTCTAACTTTAACAAGTTTTTTTTTTTTTAAAGTTTGTTTTATTATTCGACTAAAATATTTATTAGTTAATTACAGTATTACATTATTATTAACTTAACTTCTAATTTAAACATTTTAATTTTCTTTAGTTAATTAAAAAAACAAAAATAAAATAAATTAAAATAAATAAATATTTTTTTTTTCTAAATCATTTGATTCTTTTTTTTACCATTATAACTTTTTTTTTTTTTTTAAAAGCTTAATAATAAATTATTTCTTAATTGAAACTGAGAAATTATTTGTTAGAAACCAAAAACAAAATGGAAAAAAAAAATTATTTTTTTAAAAATGTTTATTAAGTTTTATGTGGAGACCAAAATTATTTAATAGTTTTTAATTCATATATAACATCTATAAATATTATTTTAAAAATATGTGGTATTTAAGTATTTTTAGCATTATTCTAAAAAAATTTTGAAAAAATGTGACTTTTAGTTTCACTCTGTTCGTTCGTCTGTCTTATAAAAAAATTAATATTGTAGAACAACTTTTTGATGTGGTCACATCCATTACAGAGCTACAGCCCCTCAAACTTTGAAAAAGCCTTTTTTTTAAATGCGTATATCTCATGTTCTGTTTAAGAGTTTTTCAATCTGAAAACACCATTCGACAGGTATTTTTTTTTACCTTTATAAATCAATATAAAAATTTTATAAATTTTTTAATTGTATTTAAATTTACGGTTATGTTAAAAACAAATTTTACATCATTTTTCTATTTTTGCATCATTTCATTTTTCAAATTTTGCATCATACTCCGCTTTGCGCTTTTAAATAGGGACTTGAAATTTTGAGACAAGAAAGAACTTTTAGAATTAGTATAAGTTTCCCCAGAAATGTTTTTTGACTATTCCCCGTTTATGAGCTATTAGGCTTCAAAAATTGAAAATTTGCTATTTTTAAACACCTATAACTTAGGCATCTGTACAAATTTTTTCGACAAGAGATAAAAATTACAGACACGGTAATATATTTTTACGTGTGTTTACGGTTTCTTTTAGTTGTAGAGAGTTTAAGAGTTACAGCCTCTCAAAATTGCAAAAAAAGCTCTATTTTCATATATCTCAGGCTTTGTGTAGTAATTTTACAACCTAAAAAAGCTAGAAGACCGAAAATTTTGGTATTTCTGTAAAACAATATAAAAATTATGTAATATTTTGTAATTTACTATTTAAATTTACCGTTATACGAAAACCATATTTTGCATGATATTTCTTTTATCATAACGCCGGCAACTTTTCTGATTGGAACTTGAAATTTTGAGACAAGAAAGAACTTTTAGAATTAGTATACGTTCTTCAGAAAATTTTTTGTGACCAACCATTGTTTAAAAGCTATTAGAGCTCAAAAACTGAAAATTTGCTATTTTTAAACACCTATAACTTAGGCACCTGTACAAATTTTTCTTCGCCAAGACATAAAAATTAAAGCGTCAATAATATATTTTTACGCATGTTAAAGGTTTTTTTTAGTTGTGTAGGGTTCCAGACCTACAGACCCTTAAAATTGGAAAAAATAATTCTATTTTCTTATTATATTCAATTTTCAAATTTTGATGCAGTCACAATTCTAAACAGTTTGTATTATCTTCTGGAAATGTGCTTTTATAAAACCCGTTGGTTTACATTCTGCCCTGTTTAGTTTTAATTTATCCAATAGATACGTATGTATAATGTATAATTTATTGTTCATTTTATATTTTTAAATATTTCTCATAATAATTCTTTAGTGATTAAATGTAAATAAATGTTTAAATTATTTTAATTTAATATAATAACTATTAAAAATTTTTAATTACCATTTTGCATTCAATTGACACCTATTTAAATTGTTTACATATTTAATTAAATTGTGCAATTGGCAAGATTTTTTCTATATGGAATTTTACAACATATACATACTATACTTAAATAAAATTCATCAGGTATTTTTAAATTAAAAAAGATTTTTTTTTGGAATGTAGGTAATTTAACTGGGTCTATGACACTTTACTGAAAAAAAAAATTCCGATTGAAAAAATCCCAAATTAATTCTGTAAAAAAAATCCCGAATATTCCAAAATCCCGAAAACAAAATACTGAAAACTAAAAGTCCTGAAAACCAAAAATGGAACTTATTTCACAATGAAAGATCACCGCAAAAGTTTTTGTTTTTTGCGAATATATTTCATTTAATTTTTTATGTCTTTTTTTCACTATATGCCTTTTACAGAATATTTATATATAATATTTATATGTATATATGAATTAGGAGGGATTTTAGAGTTGGTGTTACGAAATCAGGATATTCGCTTTTTCCAGAATATTTATATATATGGGAGATTTTGAATTAGGAGGGATTATACAGTTGATTACAAAATCAGGATTTCAATAATTTGTTTAGCCGGGGCTTGGGGGGCGGTAGTTCCCACTTTATTCAATATATTTAAATACATTTCAACAGTGTATGTTATTATTAACATACTTAACTTATTTAATTTTTAATTTCTCGAAGTTATTTCAATCGAACTTATTTCGTACCGCCATTTACCAATAAAAGTTTGGTTTTAGAATTATTATGCACAAGAATAAGGTCAGTGATATATCAAGAATTATGGAATCATTATTACTAAGAGAGATTTTAGAGTTGGTTACAAAATCAGTGATATATTCGCTTTTCAGATTGATTGGAGATTCAGAATCAGAAGCGAATATATTATAAATATTCTGGAAAAGGCCTAAAACCTTTTAATATATTATAAATATTCTGGAGAAAGCGTATATAACTCTGATTTTGAATCCAATTCTAAAATCCTTTCTAATTAACAATCTCACATATACATATATACAAATATTCTGATTTCAAGTGAGAATCTAATATTAAAATTATTTGTTTTTGAAATCATCCAAATTCCGCCAATTCAAGATTTTTTTTTCCGAGATTTTTTTTGCAAGATTTTAAATGTACCAAGATTTTTAATGTACCTATGTAATTTAATTATATTAGCGGATATGCCAGACAACTAAGTCTTTCCTTATGTGGCTTTTGTAGAAGCTGCAAAGATGAAGACGAATTGTGTGGATGTTCAGCTCATAATGTAGAAAGAAAAAAGTTACTGAGGAAATTCTTCTTAAATAATCTTTTCCATTTGTAGGATGTGGGCTTAATCGATTTGCAGTGATTTGTAAAAAGCTCCCAATTGTTTTTAATTAGGTAAAAATATAGATTCAGAGTACCACAAAGGGACTAAAGCGGCCTATAAGTAAAGTAAGTATATGCATCTGCAGGTCCTACCTATCTAACTTTCTACCTTTGTTCTACCTTTGAAAGGCACAACATTTTATAAAAGCTAATAGTATAAAATTTATTGTGACTTGCACCAGAAATTTTTCTTAGAATTTTATAATAAAAAAACATATGATGTCTCTTGAAATATATGATTGAATGTGAAAAATGAAGAGACCTTTTCTTTAATTTTAAGGAACCCCTATATATATAATTAACAAAAGATGTTAACGAATGTTAAAATATAATGTTGCAGTTTTAATTTTTGCGTGCTACTTGCAAAAAATTTGTACAGGTGCCTAAATTTATAAATATAGCAAATTTTCATTTTTGATTTATTAAGGGAGAGTTAATAGGAGCTCTTAAACAGAAGGAAGTAAAAAAAAAGTACATTTTCTGCTTAGATCTCTGCTTATATACTAATTGTGAAGAATTTTTTTTTTTTTTGATTTCATACAATTTGTGCATTTATTAAAAAATTAAATATAGATCTATAAAGCTATAAAAAAATGTTAGGTTGTTTGAGATCTTTAGATTAATAAAATAATAAACAGAGATATAAGCATTTGAAAATGAAGCCTTTTTCCGACATTCAGCAGGTTCAGAATTGGTGGGATTACATAAAACTGTTGTTCTACACAAGATGAATTTTTGTAAGAGACCTATACACATGGTTAAAATTTTTCATCGTTCTATTTTAAATCGTGTTGAAGTTTTGTAAATAGACAACGTGACAGCAATTTTTCATTTAGTTTTCAAAAATGTGCTGAAAAGACTGTACAATTTATTTTGCTTTGTAAAATTTTACTGACATTAAAAATATGATAATCAGACATTGGAATTCTGGTTCTATAAAATGAACTATAGTTTAAAGTTTTTTTTTTAAATTAAATTATGAGAGTTCATATAATAAGTAAATAAATATAAATAAGTGTCACCAATGTATCAATATTTCTCAATAGTGATTGCAATGTCTTGCTTTGTATTGAAGAACTATTTATAATAACAATATCATTTTTTTTTGTATCTTATAGATATTTTATTAACTAGCTTCTTTATATGTCGCTCTTTTGAATTTTGAGTTTTGGATAGGAGAAAATAAATGTTACAATTTTAAAACAAAAGACAACTGAGCAAAGAGTAAAACAACCAAGCGATTTTCTTAAAAATGTCTACAGGACAAAGTAAATATATGTCTTTAATTTCGAATAAATGTTTCTCAAAATTTCTAATTTAAGTAACTAAAATTTTTTTGGGCTTATTATTAATTATTCTTGGGTTTGTCTTATTTACTTGTTTTAATATAGAAATTTATTTTACATCAGAACATATTTTTCAAGGTTTTCGGTTCAGAATATCTTACATTTCTAAACCTTAATTAATATATTTAATATTTTCGGATAATAAACAGATTTTCTCATGTCCCCCCGGACAATTTTTATCTTGTTGGCGAACAAACAAGTATTTTTTTCTTTCATACATCAGCCATAAGATAACAAAATAAATAATGAAGTATTTAATTAGGAAATAAATCTATTTGAATTATTTAACTTAAAAGTAATTTTCCTATTAAAATATTTTTTGTTAACAACAACTTAAGTGAATTTGAAAGAAATTGAAAAAACAAAAAATCCATTAATTTTTCATTATAAATTAAAAAAAAAACGTTATACTTATTATTTTTTTGCTAACAATAATTAATATTAATCATTTTATAAATAAAATACCTAAAAAATTGTTAAGTTTTAGTTTTTCATGAACTTTAAGTGATTTTCCTCATTTTTAAGTGATATACATTTGTGGTTACTGAAAGTTTATAAGCATTACTGATTTTGATTTATGTTTATTTGAATTAAACAAATTAAAACACATTTTAAACTTTTTAAAACAAATATTTTAAAATTTTCAGTATTCACTCGATTTAATAACCAAAATTTGTAAAACTTTTTAAAAAAACTTACTTGCACCAAAATTGAGAGAGATTAAAAGGACACCACAATGTGATTCTTTCAAATAACTGGTGTTACAGTGTAAAAAATATATTGTTTTATATAAAAAATAGATTGACTATTTGAAAATAGTTAGTATATAGGAACAGATTGTTCAGTCAGAACAGAGAAACAAAAGCATAGAAGTCTTTTAATTAAAAGTGAATGTTTTTTGATCGGAACAAATACTAAAGCTCAAAAGCACATTACTAAAAATGGGTATTTTCTAAGAAATATGACAATGTTTAAAAAAGTGTTATATAAAGAAGTATGAAATACAACATTTGTTTTATAAATTAACTGAATTAAAAAAAAAAAAGTAGTCATTCAGTTAAGTATACAATAATCGTATCTTTGATATTAAATCTTATTCTAGAAATTTATATCTAAACAGCATAAAGTGTTTAAGAAAAATTATTTCGAAAATTATTTATATCCCATTGTAAATTAGGTTATTACTATTTAAGGGCTATAAGTGATAATACGACCTTTCAATGAATATCTATTTTATTATGTTTTTTTCTTCCACTTATAATATTTCTCTCAGCTTTATTGCGTCTAAGAAAATTAATATTTGTATAAGATTTAATGTTGGAAGTTTATATTCGGCAAACGAATATGCTTCTAGATGCACATATCTTGCTTGGAGTAAAGCTCGGCAATTTTTGAGTATGTATCCTGAAGTCAGTCTTCTTTAAAGAATCTGCATGTACCGTCAATTTCTATTCCAATTTTCTTTAACTGTTTATTTAGCGGGTAGTGTCCCTTTTGTGGAACATATGACTTTTGCATATATTTTCCGGTTATAGTTTCCCAAAAGCTACTTAGATTGTCTCAGCACTTCATAGTTAACTCCTACAGTTTTCTCTTCAATTTATAGTGCTTCCTTTATTTTGCAAATACCTGTGCCACAAAAACATTCGGAATCTGTAAAATAAGTTGCAGTTCTTCTTTTGCAAAGTCTATCCGCTTGTTTTCTTCTTTAATATTCTATTTATTATACTTTAATTATTTTGTTATTATACTTTAGTTATTTTGTAATTATTATTATACTTTAATTTTTTTGTTAGACTTTTCACCTGTACTGATAGACATTGAAAACATATTATAAATTGAAAAACCTAGTAATAATAAAAATAAACAAGGAAGAAAGAACAAAGATTTCTAAAGGCCAATATTTCCCAAAAAACAAAAAAAAACAGTTTAAAATATTTTACAGAATGACGGGCGGACAAAGTTAAATTAACAAGCAAATGTTCTAAAATTTTCCATTTTTTTTTATAAATATGTTAAATAGAATAATATAACATTAATTATATTATTTAATATAATATATGTTCATATCTTAATAAGTAATTGGATTATTTTAATTCATTGACTCTTTTGTTTATCTAATATTTGACAATAACAAATAAATAATAAATTATTAATATTTTTTTTATTCTTTGGTACATTTGTACTTGCATTCATTGTTCCAATTACATTTGTTTTTTCTCTCAATACTTATAAACTTTACTATATAGAGAAAAAAAAAAAAAAAATCAAAAATATCAATTCTTCAGATATAAATTCTTTTTTTTTTATCTTAAGAAAAAAAAACAAAAATCCGTTGCATATTTTAATTCATATTTTTTTTTTTTTTTTTTTGTTTTTCTTATTTTTAGTTTTCTTTGTTACCATATTATTAAATATGCAATGATTTGCAATTAATAACTATCAAACAACAAATTTAAAGACAAACTACTACAACATACTACTAGTTATAAACTAGTTCTTAAATATATATATATATAATAAAAAAAAAGTTATGTATAAATTTATGTACTATATATAGTGTATATAATTTTATTTTAGAATTTCAGAAGTTGATTATGAACTATTTTTATTTATCGTTTATTCATTTTAGCCTACAAAAGCGCCTTGAATTGCATGATAAAAATTTGTATAAAAATATATATTTTTTTTTCTATTTTATTTGCTCTCAACAATGATTTTAGTATATTTAAAAGGAAAAAAAAAATATTTTAAATAATAACAATTTTATCTTATTTTTATACATTTACATATTAAATAAATTTTAAAGTATATTAAAATCTGAAATCCACTTAATAAAATTGTAAATATTGTCTTTAATATATTTTTTTCAACCATTTCTTAGCTAAAATTTCAAATTTTAAAACTCACAGAAGTAATAATCTTTTTGATAATATTATATTCTTTTAAATTCGCCTAAAAATATGCAATAATATTTTTATTTTTATGTTTATCTTCTTTTTTGAAGTAATTTGAAGGGGCCTATTAACTGAGGAAGTGCTGGTTCAAATCCTGCACAGATAGCAAGTTTTATTAATTTAAAATAAATCGCCCACGCTACCAAATACAGTGTAAATATATAATATATAATATAAACCAAATAAATAATATTAGTGTATAATTTAATAATAATATTCGACCTGTAATGGCGTTAGTAGTCAATGGTTTTGTAATATTGTAATATCCTATGTGATTTGTAATATTAATATAAATAAATAAATAAGTAATTTGAATATAGTTGCGTTAAAAAAATAACTTTTATTGTTAAAATAGTGAAGTATTTATACATTTCTTAGCCTTTGAAAAGAAATATAAGAAACTACAGTTATTTTAAGATTCCATCCTCCACAAAACTTTTTGTTATATCGGGATCGATCGTGTTTTGCTGATGCTCTAAATAAGCAAGAAGTTACAAAATTTTTAGCGGCAAGCATCAATCAAGGGTATATAGACGATTAGAGGCTAATTCAAATAGCTTAAAAAATTTTATGGTTACAGGTGTAGCTTAAACTAGAGTGAAAATATTTTTTTAATCTGTTATGGTTATTTTCAAGACAGAACAACTATACTAGATATTATTATGTTCTTTTTTTTTTGTACTTAAGATTATGTTTTGTTTAATACATGAATTAAGGAAATATGCTTTGGCTGAAAACAGTAATTTAAATATTAATTAAATTTTTTAAGTTGGCGCTACAATCGATTTTTGATTACTTATTTGTAAATTAAATTTAAATTTTCTTTTTTTGTTTTCTTTTTTGTGGATGGTGTATTTAATATGCTAAAATGTCGAACATTTTTTAAATGGTTAAAAATAGCAAGGTGTAATAGGTGTAAAATAAATTCTTGTTTTTTTTTTTTATTAAAAACAATTTTTTTTTTTTATCGTAAGTACATTAAAAATGACAAGAAGTTATATTACAAAATTATTATTTATATTTTGAATTTTTTTTTTCTTATATTTTAAATATACAAAATAAAAAAAAAAAAAAAAATAGAGTGGTTAGTTTCGAAAATACAAAAAAGAAAAAAAATTGGAAAATTCCATTACAAAAATATTAAAAACTCCTACTCAAAAAATATTTTCTCATTCAATTTAGATATCGGATTGGCACCTGAGAATTATATAAATTATTTCTCTACATACATGCATACATACATCCAATAATATCTATAATATACTTTGTAATTGTATCTGGAAAATATGTCAGATTCATTAAAAATAATTTTAATTTGACTGTTTAGTACATTTTTAAAATTTCATAATTATTATTTTGAAAAAAAAAAAAAAATTTTGTAAATATAAAAAATCGCTTGAAACTAATGTGATTTTAAAGTGGTCTTATATTCAATTTTTTTTTTTTTTTTAATATAAATTAATTAAATATGAAAAAAGAAAAAAAATTAAAATATTTTACAAAACAAAAACTAAAACTGATAAATAAAAAAATGTATTTTGGTTAAGAGGCGTCAAATTTCTCGCCTATTTAAAGTAATAAATTTATGACAGGTAAAAAATGATTAAAATTTCAAATAAATTTGATAAAATTAAAAAAAAAATAAAAAAAGAAACTAATAAATAATTAAAAATGTAAAGAATGTGACATTTTTGATTAAATGCCAATGATTACATTGTTGCAAATTAATTATTTGCATAGTTTTAGGGAAAATAATAGAAATTTTCAATTGAAATGATTTGAATAACATTTTTTGACAGTTATTTGTCATACTATTTAATATTATAAATTTGACAGTTAAATTGACAGGTTAATTGTTAGAAAAAATATTTATCAGATAATTATTATCAAAAGTTAATAATCTAAATTTAACAGGTTTATCTTTAATAATGAAAGTATTAAAATTTGTTAAATAAAAATTTTTTATTTTAAAATATTATAAACCAATATTAGGTTTTTAATGCTTTAAGCTCTTTGTTTTTTTTTTCAGTTTTATTAGGTTAAATATTTTAAAATAGTGTTTGTTTTATTGTAATTTAGCAATAAGTTTGAAGACCAACTATACTCTAAGCAGAATTTGAACACCGAGAAGACCTATACTCTAAGCAGTATTTGAAGTATATTTGAAGACCACCTATACTCTAAGCACTATTACTTTAAAGAATTAGGTTGGTTCTAAAAGTCCCCTATGTCAATTGAACAGATCAGAGACTATTATTCATATAGGAATAGAAAAAATCATTTGTTAACCAAATTTGAACAAATTCACAACAAATCATAAATTACAGGGATGACGATGACGATGGTATCCCGAAATCTAAACATAATTGTTATAGTCAGTTATTGACAAATTAATAATGATATCCAAAATAATTGACTAAGAAATAAAAACCTGAAGGAACGGGTATCCGGTGAACCGGAAAAATAAACTGTACAAGTCAAGCACAGGTAAATTAAAAAAAAAAAACAAAAACAGGATATAAATAATAGATATTTTAAATGTAATTTTGATTCTTTTTAATGATATTTATTCTTTCCAAGAATTTTAAAGAAACTTAATAGATACATATCTATTTATGTATATAACTTTTATTAGAATTTTGAAATAAAAAGTTTTAAAAGTAGAAAATTATGAACAAAAACTTTTTAAATATTAACAAAACGTATATTGAAGAAAACTTTCTTTTAAACCAATATTAAATTATTTACCCTTCAAAACATTGCTTTTTTTTTTTAATCCTTTTTATTTTCATTAAAAATTAGGTTAATGTTTTTTTTAGGAGAAAATAATATAAAATTTCTTTTATTTTTATCTTACTTGTAAAGGCTAATAATTTTATCTTGAAAAAACCATGAAAACTATAGAATTTAAAAAAGAAAGACAGAAAAACAAACAGAAATATTAGTTTCTATAACATTAAAATAACATCAAATAATGCTTATCATTCTTCAACAAAAAACGAATATCCTTTTCAAAATGAGTACAATTTTGAGTGGTTTTTAATGATCATCTAAATAATGCATATATAAAAAAAAAAAAAACTGTTCTTATGAGAATAGAATATTAGTCATTGACCCATTTTTGTTAGAATAAAAAAAGATGTACTGAAATTGAAAATATTTAATTTTTTTTTTTATTTTCCACAGTGAAAATTAAAAACAAAACTTGTGTTTCGTTTAAAATTGTTTCATTAAACGAGTTATTATTCTTTTTTTGTGGTTATTTGAATTTTATTTTATTTGTTATAAATCATAAGTTTTTCAATATATTTTTTTGGGGAAAGCATAGTGAAACATAAACATAAATTCTTGTACTGTTATATAGGGATTATATTTAATTTGAATTTAATATAATTATTATTAACTAAAAATTACACAAATACATGTATATCCATTTTATGTATAGAATACAAAAAAAAAGTTTTCCTTAGTTAAGACTCACAAAGTTAAAATGGTTTTCTATTACATGTTTAGTAATCCACAAAATCAACTGAGGAAAACCTATAATATAACTTCTGTATTAGGCACTACAAAAAATATTCAAACATTATTGTTGAAAAGATATGAATTCTTCCGAACAAATATTAACTTTTTTACTTATATAGTGCAATGGCGGAGACGTATAAATTTTAAGCAAAGTTATTTAAAAAAAGAAACTTTTAAATGATTTTCATACAGCAAAACTAAAATTGATTTATTACTAAGCAAAAATGTTTAAAATAGAAAAAAATTTGAAACAATATCAAATTTTGGTAAATAAATTTGATAAAAAGGATAACACAATCAACATGTGACATGCTTTTATTTAAACAAATCATTGCTAAATTAATTTTCAGTTACAATTAAAATATATCTGTTCAAATATAAAAAGTTATAACACTTATCGGCTTGTATGACCTAAAAAAGATGGAATATTTAAAACTAATATAAAAAAATACCGATTAAAAAATTTTGACACTTATTTAGAAATTAAGTTCCAAGAAAACCAATTCAGAACACTTTACGAGTAGATTTGCTAATTGATAAGAAAGACTTGCTTTACTTACCATTATTATAAATTCTCAATCATACCCTATAAAAAGATCTAAACTTTTGAAACTATTTCTTAAGATTTACGAATATAACTTAACATTATTTAAATTCAAGCTCTTCAATATTTCTTCATTAAAGGAAAAAATTTAGGGCTAAAATTCTCAGTTTGGACAGATTGAAAAAAAAAGTTTTGTGAAAAATGTTCAATGTTTAAGAGGCGAGTAAGTTAATCATTTAATATTTATTATATATATAATATTAAACCAGTTATCGTATTTATACTCCTTGAATACTTTCTAATGTCATATACCAAATGTAGTTTATAGTTCTGCCATCCATATTTTAAGCGCAGGTGTCTTACCTGAAAATATAGAAAAGAAAAATAAATTAAAAATTTGAATAAAATAAATAAAATTAAGTAATTTTAATTAAATTTTATTAAAAAAAATTTAATTAAAAAGTATTAAAATATTATTTAAAAGAAAAAAAATTAAATTCAATGAAAAACGAGGAAGAGTGCAGTAGAGTAGACTGTGTCAACTCTAGGATACCCGTATGAACGTAATATATCCTATTTCTATAAAACTTAATCATCGTTTAAAAACATTCAGATATTTTAGTACCCAACTACAGAGATATATTTATGTAAATTGTGGAGTTGTATGACAGCTACCGAATCTATTGCGCCTAGCTTCATTAAATTCCAAGAAATGAAGGAAGCCTAAACCGGTTGCTTTAGACCAATCAAATTTTACAAAAGTTTTTGGCATGCAACTCGACACTTTTTCACTAAATTTCAGATAGCTTCAATAGACACTGAATTATTTCATTTAAAAAGAGAAGTTGTATGGCAACTACCCGAACCTGTCATATCATCACAAGCAATTTTTACACAAGTTATTGTCATAAAACTGGATCATCATTCGCAAAATTTCAGATACCTAGATTGAATAGACACTGGGTTATTTCCATTTAAAGAAAGAAGTTGTATGGCAGCTACTCGAACCTATCGGCCGAAAATGCTGAAATTAAATAGCAAAACTAACAATTTTGCAAAAGTGACGTGAAAAAAATATCAGCCTCCTAGCTCCTTTATTTTTTGAGTTATCGTGCGGACGGACACTGAGTTCTTTTCATTTAAAAAGAGAAGTTGTATGGCAGCTACCCGAACCTGTCGCACCACCACAACCAAATTTTGCAGAAGTTGTTGCCACAAAACTTGATCATCATTCGCAAAATTTCAGATACCTAGATTGGATAGACACTGGGTTATTTCCATTTAAAAAAAGAAATTGTATGGCAGCTACTCGAACTCGGCGGCCGAAAATGCTGGAGTTAAATAGCAAAACTAACAATTTTGCAAAAGTGACGTGAAAAAAATATCAGCCTCCTAGCTCCTTTATTTTTTGAGTTATCGTGCGGACGGACACTGAGTTCTTTTCATTTAAAAAGAGAAGTTGTATGGCAGCTACCCGAACCGGTCGTACCACCACAACCAGATTTTGCAGAAGTTGTTGCTATAAAACTTGATCATCATTCGCAAAATTTCAGATACCTAGATTGGATAGACACTGGGTTATTTCCATTTAAAGAAAGAAGTTGTATGGCAGCTACTCGAACCCGGTGGCCGGAAATGCTGGAGTTAAATAGCAAAACTAACAATTTTGCAATAGTGACGTATACAAAATGTCAGCCTTCTAGCTTCTTTGTTTTTTGAGTTATCGTGCGGACGGACACTGAGTTATTATACCCGTATGAACTATGTTCAAGGGTATAATAAATTTGCCATTACGTTTGTGACACCTTAAAAGAGTCGAGCTAGATATAGTGTCAAAGGTATGCATCGCCTCAGAATCGAATTCTGAGTCGATTAAGCCATGTACGTCCGTCCGTCCGCACGATAACTCAAAAAATAAAGGAGCTAGGAGGCTGAAATTTTTTTTACGGCACTTTTGCAAAATTGTTAGTTTTGCTATTTAAATCCAACATTTTCGGTCGGCGGGTTCGAGTAGCTGCCATACAACTTCTATCTTTATATAGAAATAACTCAGTATCT
This sequence comes from Poecilobothrus nobilitatus, assembly GCA_947095535.1. Taxonomy (NCBI): domain Eukaryota; kingdom Metazoa; phylum Arthropoda; class Insecta; order Diptera; family Dolichopodidae; genus Poecilobothrus; species Poecilobothrus nobilitatus. Next base: position 153,743,102 of record OX352773.1, on the reverse strand, counting down.
ATTCAAGCTAGGTTTCTGAAATTTTGCAAATGATGATCAAGTTTTATGGCAACAACTTCTGTAAAATTTGGTTGTAGTGATGCGGCGGGTTCGAGTAGCTGCCATACAACTTCTCCGTTTAAATGAGAATAACTCAATGTCTATTGAAGCTAGCAACCTGAAATTCAGTAACGAGGTGTCGAGTTACAGGCCAACAACTTTTGTAAAATTTGGTTGGTCTAGAGCAGCCGGTTCAGGTTTCTTGCACCTCTTCGAACTTAATAAAGCTAGGCGTCTGAAATCTTGCAAATGATGATCAAATTTTATGGCAACCACTTTTGCAAAATTTGGTTGTGGTGGTGCGACGGATTTGGGTAGCTGCCATACAACTTATCCGTTTAAATGAGAATAACTCAGTGTCTATTGAAGCTAGGAACCTGAAATTTAGTAAAGAGGTGTCGAGTTACAGGCCAACAACTTTTGTAAAATTTGGTTGGTCTAGAGCAGCCGGTTCAGGCTTCTTGCACCTCTTGGAACTTAATGAAGCTAGGCGCAATAGATTCAGGTAGCTGTCATACAACTCCACAATTTACATAAATATATTTCTGTAGTTCGGTACTAAAACATCTGAGTGTTTTTAAAAGGTGATCAAGTTTTATAGAAACAGGATATATTACGTTCATACGGGTATCCCAGAGTTGACTTAGTCTACTCTACTGCACTCTTCCTCGTTTTCATTTAAAAAGAGAAGTTGTATGGCAGCTATCCGAACCCGTCGCACCACCACAACCAAATTTTACAGAAGTTGTTGCCATAAAACTTGATCTTCATTAGCAAAATTTCAGATACCTAGATTGAATAGACACTGGGTTATTTCCATTTAAAGAAAGAAGTTGTATGGCAGCTACTCGAACACGCCGGCCGATAATGCTGGAGTTAAATAGCAAAACTAACAATTTCCCAAAAGTGACGTAAAAAAAATTGCAGCTTCCTAGATCCTATATTTTTTGAGTTGTCGTGCGGACGGACACTGAGTTATTTTCATTTAATAAGAGAAGTTGTATGGCAGCTACCCGAAACTGTTGCACCAGCACAACCAAATTTTGCAGAAGTTGTTGCCATAAAACTTGATCATCATTTGTATAATTTTATGAGCCTAGCTTCATTAAGTTCAAAGAGGTGCAAGAAGCCTGAACCGGCTGCTCTAGACCAACCAAATTTTACAAAAGTTATTGGCATGTAACTCGACACCTCTTTACTAAATTTCAGATTCCTGACTTAAATAGACACTGAGTTATTCTCATTTAAACGGATAAGTTGTATGGCAGCTACCTGAACCCGTCGCACCACCACAACCAAATTTTGCAAAAGTTGTTGATAAAACTTGAAAGAAGTTATATGGCAGATACTCGAACTCGCCGACCGAAAATGTTGGATTTAAATAGCAAAACTAACAATTTTGCAATAGTGACGTAAACAAAATTTCAGCCTCCTAGCTCCTTTATTTTTTGAGTTATCGTGCGGACGGACGGACGTACATGGCTTAATCGACTCAGAATTTGATTCTGAGCCGATCCATACCTTTAACACTATATCTAGCTCGACTCTTTTAAGGTGTCCCAAACGTAATGGCAAATTTATTATACCCTTGAACATAGTTCATATGGGTATAATAAACGATAATTTTTATCAATATTTTAAATTGTACCCCGAAAAATATGCAATCGGTTTCTTAAAAAATCAATAATTTTTGAAGAAAGATGGGATAGTTTAGCACTATTTCTTAATTTTACTTTATAAGTTAAATATAATATTTAACATAAGATATGTGATATGTATTATTAATAAAAATAAATAAATACGAATAAAATATTTTAAAGAAAATGTTATTTCTCTTCATTTGTTGAAAAAACGTTTCGGCTTTCACTATTTTAATGATCTTGGATTTAAATAATATTGCTTAATCTTATGTTAAATAAAGATAATATTAAATTAAACAAAAAAAATTTTTTTGAAAATAATATTTTACAAATTTTCCACTGTAATTTATTACATGGCAAACTGAACTGACTTAAAAAATTGTAAGTGTAAAAATAACAATAAAAATTAAATGTCAACTATATTGATTTTTAATTAAAAAAAAACTCAAGTTGTATATCGACAAGTAACTATTTTTCCCAACATCTTATTCGATTTAAACTTTTTGACCCTTACTATAATGAACGGATATTAAATTTCCCTAAAAAAACAAATAAATAAAAAAAAAACTAAGAAAAACTATTTTAAATTTGTTGTAAGGATAAAGGATATCCTTAGTTTATAAAGTTTTTAAAGTTTATTTTCTATTTTAAAGAAATATTCGGTATAAGTGATTATTTAGCTCCCTCGACCTTCTATTCTTAATTTAAGCAAATATGAATATACGTTTTGTAATATTTTGAATCCTTTTTTGTTAAAAGCTCAAAAAAGAAAATAGGAGAAAAAATAGTTTCTTTTTTCTCATTATCAATTAATAGCTAAAAAGTTTATAAAGGTTTCTTTTCTTTTCATACGTTTTATATATACGTATACTTTAAATTCTAAAGTTTTAGATGATACTTTAAAGAACAGGATTCTTAAAAGTAAATTGAATAACCATCACACCAGACCTACTACTCATTTCATTTTTTCAAAATGCGAATTTTTTTTTTGTTTTGTTTTTCTAAAAACCAGAAGTTCTATAAGGAATTGTTAAAAATAAAGAAAAAGGATTCAATTAAAGTTATAAACATAGAAGGAAATTTTTTGTTTTAAAAAGTTCTTTTCAAGTGTAAAATTTATACACCTATAGGAACCTAAAGTGTAATTTTCTGATTTTCCTATTTAATTTTATGATTATTGTTATTATTGTATAATAAAAATCTTTTAATCCTATGAAGGCTCTTTGATATCCTTTCTCGAATGTTAATGTAAACATAATAGTCGTTTGGATTGGAGTGAATAATGGGATAAGAATAATAGAGTAGGCATATTGTGTTTATTTATTTATTTGCTAGCAAAATGTTAAAAGGATAGCAAATATTTTGATAGTTATGTTGGTGGTTGTTATTACTGTTTTGAAATTTTGATAAAGTTCAAGAGTTCAATGTTCGATTTGGTTTTTGAAAATCAGTCATGAGACTATAAGAGGTTTTTTTTTTTTTTGTGGCTAAATCAAGGGTCATTGAAGTAAAGTAAAATCTGTTTATTTTAAAAATTTAAAGTTGTAAATTGAAAATTTAAATGTTTTATTATAGTAGTAGTTTAAATTTGTCTTTGCTATTTTTGGTACAATTTTTTTAGTATTTTAGGAAAATATAATAAAACTGTGAGTGCTTTTCAAATTTATGTTTTAAAGAGAAAAAATAGAAAAAAAATAAAATAAAATATTTATATAAAATAAATAAACTAATTTATCTGGAAAGATATTAGTATTAAGGATACGAGTACTTATTTATTTACTATACCATGCAAAATAATCGAAAATTTTTGCTTAAAATAATAATTAAAACATACAATGCAAATTTGATTTCAAATATGGATAAAAACTTTACAAATATCATAAAGTTATAGCTCTGATTTTAACACCAACTCTAAAATCGTTTCTGATTACTTTTAAACCAAGTATTTACAATTACATTGGAATTTTCCAAAATACTAGGATTTTATGTTTGAAATTTTGTAAATTTGAGATTTTGAAATTTGCGGTTATGTGACTTGGAATTATGATTTTTAGATTTTGAAATTTTTGAAATTTTGTAATTTTAGAGTTTTGCCAAATGTCATTACGGAACACTACCTTAAAGGAGACGTTAGTCCTTATCTTTATATAACATATTCTAAATAAAGAAAGATGCTAAAGATGCTTTATATAACATATTCTAAATAAAGATGATTCGTAAAGATTTCTTATTTAGTGATGTAACAGCGCCCTATTTCTTATTAAAAAAAAATCTTAAGATTAGTGGCAAATAATTGATAGATTTTTTCAATAAGTTAAAGTTTTATTTGAGTTTTTCTAATAAATTTCCATTTTTTTCGACCCTCTTTTTTTTTATCAATTAAGCATTTGGAAGGACCTTTTTGTTTCCTTTTTTTTGTGGAAATATTTCAAGCATTTCAAACAAAAAACTCTTAACTCTTAACAAGTAAAAAAATTAAAACAAATTTTATATTAAATAACAGTTTTTCAAATAATGTTAAAAGGTATATGATTTTGAATATTAAATTTTTAATGTGTATTTTTAAGTTTGTAAAAATCTTTAGAGTGATTTCCTAATATAGTTCATTAAGATAATGAACACCAAGTTAAGTTTAGACATTTATTTTTATATATATATAAAATTTAATTTATTTTATTATTAAACTGACCTTTATTTACTTTAATATTATTTTAATTAAATATTGATTAAATGTAAAAATTAAAAAATTAATTAAATATTATTCCTAATTAAATTTTATATTGACTACATTTTAAATAAATTTAAAGCATAATAATTTACAGAATGTTAGCTTCTGATTTCCAAAAAAAAACTTCCATATTTATTTCAAAAATAAAAAACAAAAATGAATATATTTAATTTTATTATTTGTAAGATTGTTAAAAAAAATTAAAACAAATAAAATAAGTAAAAAATAAAAAAAAAATATCTTAAATTTACATAAAATTAATCTTTTAAAGAAATCATCATAAAATTTTATGGTATTCACTAACAAAAAAAAGATAAATCTATGCATTACTTTATGTTGTACTGTAGATACAAAAAAAAACAATTTTTCTATTCACAACATTATTTTTTGTATTTGTTTTCCTTTCATTCAAAACAAAAACTTACATAATTAAAATAATGTTAAAATCTTTATAAAAATACAAACATACCATAATCTAAGTAATATATCGGTTACTTCTCTCTTTTAATACTCATATGTTTTCATTTTTAGGTTTGCATCTTTTTCAAAAGAACTTCTTTGGAAAAAATCTTTCTGTATTAAATTTTAAACAAAGTTTTGAATTGTTGAATTCCTTGTCAATGCTTATGAAATCCTATCAATTTCTATCATATTTTTATATCTTTAAATAGCTCAAAAATTCTTAAGTTACTTTAATTAATTGATAAAATTAAATTTGCTTAGCAGATAACTCGTTAAAGTAAATATTATCCTTTTATTCAAACACAGATCTGAATAGCTTAAGTACCTCAAATTATTTAATATTTTATACCATTAAGTATAAAAATTATGAAACAATTTCGATTCCAGATCAGATAAGGTTTAAAGATAATCCGAACAATTTGAGATCGGTCGAGATTTTAGATATTCCACTCCACTATACAGAATATGAAAAGGTTGAAGTATTTTCGAGATTGCTGAAAGATACCAGCTCACAGTATGAACTTTTGAATATTAATATTAACAAACTAACAGTTAAAGCGAGATTGTACGGAAGTAGAAGCAATGACAATGATCTAGTAGCATAAATATTACCCGTAGTTTTCAAGTTTTTTTTATGTCCAATACAAAATATTGCCTCGTGATCTCTAATCAGTAGAATATTTCTAGTAATTATTTAGAATCGATCAAAATTTTATTTATTTAGCATTATTTACTAATATCCTAACACTTCTAATTGATGACTTCAGTTAATATGTTAGTTCTCTAAATGATCCTTGATAATCTCTGATAAAACTGATGCTTGTACTAAGCAACATGTACATTTGTCTGATACAAAAAAAAAATGTTGACTGGTATCATGACTGCATTAATAGACGAGCTTATTAGATGAAACTTCTTTTAATAATATTAACAAATTAAAACTTTATTTTACACTCTTTATAAGATTGAATAGTTAAACGAGGACATGTGAAGGATTAAGAGTATTTATGGTCTACATAGTTAATTTACATTATGAATTCTACCTACAGATATTTTTAGACTGCCTAGGATTGTGTTAGTATTTTTAAAATGACATTGTACTCACAGTACTCATTTTACAGAATAAACAGCTGTTTAAAAAAAAAAAAAACAAGATGATAATAACTTGATAAGCTCATGATTTCACTTTTTTTTTTATCCTTCAGAAAAGATAAGGATCAAGCTGCTAAAAATTGAATGAATAACAAAAGATAGATAGAATAAAAAATTAATTTAATTTAATTCAATGTAAAGTTGTGGCAAACAATTATTAATTTTTGTTTTACACTATTTTGGCTTCTTATAAAAGATCCATTCTGAAATAGTATAGTTGTCGCCTTAGTAAATGTTAAAATGTAACTGTTTTAAAGATTCACATAATGGAAAGTCAAATTCAATTTTACAATACCTATAGTTATTTTATAATATAATAATAATATTTTACCAGTAGCTCACAACTAATCACATGTACGTATGCTTAATTTTGTTCTGAAAGTTTCAATTTCTCACTTGCATATATTTTAATTTAATTTTTTCTTTTCCTTTTTATTTTTCCTTTCATTTCATTTCATTTCATCTAAAATCACATAGATGAAAAATTAATTTGAAATGGATTTTCATGTGCAATATAAAATACAAAGAGTACAAAAGATTTTAGAACTTCCCAAACAAAACGAAAAAAAAAAACTTAGACATACCAAAACCAAAAAACTAAAAGAAACTATTTTTAGTATGGTTAAGCACGTTTTAACCATCATCACTCCAAAAAAAAAAAATTTTTTTTTCTTTTTTTAGTGGTTTCATTAGTGTGCTTAAAATGAAAAAAAAAAAAACTTTTCTTTTTAATTTTTTTTTTCGTGTGGTTAATCAAAACTCAAAAGTAAGGGAAATTCGAGTACTTATGGTACGAAGAGAATTTTTAAAACACGACACTATGCCAAAAAAAACTGAAAATTAATTTTTCAAAATAGTGAAAAGAAAAATAAAAACAAAAAATCCTCTACATACCATATATATTTAGTACTCCATATCATTATACATACTTAAGTTTTTTAGTACTTATATATGTGGTTAGTCCTTTGAAATCTTTATTAATGCTGTTGGTTTAAAAAGATTCTATTGATAATTGTGGTGGTTAATAATTTTTTTTACCAGTTCATTTTTTATGAAGTTCTCAAATAATTTTCATAAAGTGCTTTAGAATGATTAAACTTTTTAATGTGGAAAAAAAAAGGAAAAAGCGTCAAATTTCGATCTTTTCAAAACAATTATTTTTTTTTTTTGCTTTTATAATTTAAAATCTGTACAGTTTTGAGCATAATAAAAAAATTCTCAAATTTGTTGTGCTATTTTAAGGTGCTCTTCGCGAAATTTATATTTATTATAATTTAAATTTACCACATTTTTAAAGTTTACTAAAAACGTTTTAATGTTCACTAAAGTATTATTGGGTGTAATGATATATAAAAAGGATTTGATTGAAACGATTTTATCTCATATTAAGGCTGCAACTGAACAAAACTTCCCGTTTCCAAATTTTTGTTTTTTAACTTTTATGCACACTTAATTTAATTTTAGCACAGAAGAGGCGGTATACCCTATATTTTCAAAATTCTAGTCAAAAAAAAAATTTATTAAAATAATGAACTTCTGTGAGGATCCCTATTGGCGATGGTGCCATCAAGAGATTGATATTAGCATTTAAAAATATAGATAGAAAATTTAAATTACTGTAAATATCTTTTAAACCTTTAAAAATGGTAACAAATATGGGTGGGGCCTTGGTGGCCTAGTGGGTAACTTATAAAATATGCTCTAAAAACACAGAGAGAGTGTGGGTTCGAATTCCACACACGTCGTAAGAATAATGCCCCCTTACGACATTTACAGCCACGCCTAAAAAGAAAAGGTTATGCAATTTCCTTGCGACATTTATGTGGCAGGTAAATGCACAAAAAAACGAGGAAAAGTGCAGTAGAGTAGACTCTGGGATACCTGTATGAACGTAATATATCCTGTTTCTATAGAACTTGATCATCTTTGAAAAACATTTAGATGTTTTAGTTCAGACGTTAATTACAGAGATATATTTATGTAAATTGTGGAGTTGTATGACAGCTACCCGAACCTATTGCGCCTAGCTTTATTAAGTTCTAAGAAATGCAAGAAGCCTAAACCGGCTTCTTTAGACTAATCAAATTTGACAAAAGTTTTTGGCATGTAGCTCGACACTTTTTCACTAAATTTCAGATAGCTTCAATAGACACTGAGTTCTTTTCATTTAAAAAGAGAAGTTGTACGGCAGCTACCCGAAGTTGTTGCACCAGCAGAACCTAATTTTACAGAAGTTGTTGCCATAAAACTTGATCATCATTTACAAAATTTCAGAAACCTAGTTTGAATAGATACTGAGTTATTTCTATATAAAGAAAGAAGTTGTACGGCAGCTACTCGAACCCGGTGACCGAAAATATTGAATTTAAATAGCAAAACTAACAATTTTGCAAAAGTGACGTAAAAAAAATTTCGGCCTCCTAGCTTCTTTATTTTTTGAGTTATCGTGCGGACGGACGTATATGATTTAATCGACTCAGAATTCCATTCTGAGCCGATCCATACGTTTGACACTATATCTACCTCGACTCCTTTAAGATGTCACAAACGCAATGGTAAATTTATTATACCCTTGAACATAGTTCATACGGGTTTAAAAATATATATATATATATGGGTTGATGATATAAAAGATCTTGAAAGGTTCCTGATGTATAAAATGATGTATAAATTTTGATGTATACAAATGATGTATAAAATTTGGAAATGCAGCCATAGGAATACATTTTAAATTATTAACTAATATCACCGTATCTTCCACCGTTTTAAGAGATAACTTACAGTATAGTTTGAATTTTGTGTCAATATTTTCGGAATCTTCAATTAAGCTTTTGATAACTCAACTTCATTAATTTATATTTTCTTTGTGCAAATTTCAAACAGCTCGGCTCGGCTGTATTCGAAATTAAATCCCTTAATTTTTTTTTTGTAAAGATATTTGAAATACATCAAAAGACACTATAGAAGAATAACACGAGTCCTCTATGAGTGTGTGGGATTTTAACCCATTTAACTCTATCTCTCTTTTCTGACGAAACATAATAATTTGTATGAGCTTTAGCACTCGTGTAATCTAGCCTAGCCAAAGGAATTTAAATTAAAGGATGAAAATTGACGGACCTTGATTCATTGCACGTTTTATATGTAATTATGATCAATTCTGGGGAACACATTAGGTAGCAGATGGTTCTATATTCACGATGTTCGTATCACAAACGAATTTCGATATGTCGAGTTATACAATCAGGAAAATTGAAATTACATAGGAATGACCAACAAAAGTTCTCATTATATCTCTTTTCAATGCTATGAGTGGAGGTATTAAACTTTTAATCACGTCAGTCAGATATAACGTATCTATAAAAATCAGGATAAATGTTCCTGTTAGACGGCGAAGGAAGATGAAGCCGGTGAAGCTCACTCTATAGATTAAAAATTCTGTTGAGACTATTTTTCTTTTTTTCAATTAACTGCTAGCTTTCTTACATTTCTATGCAAATTTTTGAAATTCTAACTGATGTTTTAATGTTTGTGGTGCATTCTGTACCACCATTTCAAGAGTGGAATATATAATTAATTCTGTTTAGATAATGAAATATATATTTTTGCATATAACTGTAGAATCATTATTTTTGCAATTATATTCGATAAGAATAAAACTTTTTTTTTTTGTATTATATAAAATTATGTAACGATCTTTAATAAATTGTAGTCTATGGAATAATATGAGATATTTTAGAATTACAATATTTTTCCAGAAATTCACATATGTTGATTCTATCATTACAAATGAATAAAAAAAATTTGAATTGAATAAAGAAATAGAGGAAAAATGTATTCTTAAAAACTAGCACAGTTCCCACATTTAAAATTTTATTATTTATGGAATACGTGATTGTTTAAAGGAAAATTCATTGTTATTCTTCTCATATGAAAATGAGTGTTCAAATTTTAAATAAACAATAATATTAAAAATTAAATAGTCATTTAAAAAACAAAAAGTTTCAGGATTTGAAAAAAAGAACAACAGAATATCATAATGGAAATTAATTAGAATTGTATGATTTTTTGACGTTAGATAACGATAAAAATTCCGGTACAGGCAATATTTTAATCATTAGTGTTTGTTTCCCAGTTGATTTATGGAAAAATTAGTTCCATAAACTAATCCCTACATAAACTAAAGCCCACAAAAAGAAATCAACTAATAACTAAAAAATTTATGGTGTAAGTTCATAATGAAGTAAAGCCCAATTTTAAAATTTTTAAAATCAACAAATGCCCACAAATTTATATACGAGTAAAATAATTAGACTAATAATTTTCCGTAATTAAAAAATGATCATCATAATCAATAGCCCAGTTTTGTATGAATAGTATGGGCACCTTAAATCATTACTGTTTAATTCATATGGACATTAGTGCCTGGGGCCTGAAAATAATGTATCTATTCTAGTAAACAGCTACCCATAAACAAATGTAAAAGTTTAATAAATTATATATATTTTCTTACTATCTTGTCATAAAACAGACTTTCATAAGACCGATAAAGTTCTCAGAAATAGAAACGAATGAAACTAGATCACTAAGTTGACAGGTTGGAAAAGTTGATTCCTATGTCACTAAGGGGTCGCAATAGTTGAAATTAAAATTATTAGTTTTACTAAGCAAGATATGGGAAATATTCAAATAAACTCTAAAGAACAACAATCAGTTTCATGACACCAAAAAATTACAGAAATACATAGAAATATGAGTAGAAATGTAAATTAAAGTCTCAAATGTATAAGTATGTAAATGTAAAAGTAAAAATCGAAACATTTTAAATTATCTATCATAAATACAATATTTTAAATTTAATGATTTGTTTTAAACAAAATTTAATCACCAAATAACAGTTGCACATAATAAAAGAATGATAAACCTTTAAAACTAAAAAGTAATTTTTCTTTTCATATAAACTCTATGTAAAAACAAGGCGGAATGTAAACTAACGATTTTTAAAAGCGCACATTTCCAAAAGATTATACAAACTATTTAGAATTGCGACTTGCACCAAAATTTTAAAATTTGATATAAGAAAAAACGTGAAAATAGGACTTTTTTGCAACTTTGAGGGGCTGCAAGTACGTTACCCTATATAACTAAGAAAAATCGTTAAGATACGTAAAAATATATTATTGAGGCTTTAAATTTTATGTCTTGCCGAAGAAAAATTTGTACAGGTGCCGAAGTTACAGGTGTCTGAAAATAGTAAATTTTAAATTTTTGAGCTCTATTAGTTCAGCCACTGTTTGTCCAAAAAAATGTTCTGAGGAAACTTATACTAATTCTAAAACTTCTTTCTTACCTTAAAATTTTAAGTCCCTATCTAAAAGCGTGCCGAAGTTATGAAGATAGAAAAATTGTGCGAAATTTGGGTTTTACATAACGGTAAATTTAAATACTAAATTTAAAAATATTGTATAATTTTGATATTGCTTTAAAAAGGTAAAAAAAATTCTGTTCGAATGGTGTTTTTAGATTGAAAAAATGGTAAGTAGAACATGAAATATAGGTACGCATTTAAAAATAGAGTTTTTTCAAAGCTTGAGAGCTCCGTAATGGATAGGGCTACATGAAAAAGTTGTTCTACAGCATTAATTTTTTTTATAAGACCTAACAATGGTTAAACATTTTTTTCTCTATCTTTAACGGTGTAGAAGTTTTGTAAACAAACGGACAGACGGACGGAGGGACAAAGTGAAACTAATAGGAATAGTTTTTAAAATTTTTTTTGGAAATGTGCTAAAAAGTTAATTTTTGGAATAATATGAATGAGGAGAAGAAGCGCCATCTTCTTTAAAGATGAATTAATTTGAAAGACTAATGACATTTCCGAAACTATTGCACTAGTATTTGACAATAGTACTGGACCTATAATAAAAAATATGAAGCGTAAATTTGAACTTTGAAGGGCTATTTGACACCTTTAATGAAGTCATCATTCAACCAAACCCCCGCCAAAAGTGTTTATTCATGTCCAAGCATGTTTGTATAAAAGTTTGGAATTGATTTGACACGGGACCTAAAGTAAAGTTTAGCCAAACCCTAAATATCATTAAGTTAATTGAATCCATTATAAAATTACTTCTTTTCTATTTTCTAATAAATTTTATAATAAAATTTATTTAATCAAAAAATGTTTTTTTGTGCTGTCAGTTTAAACAAAACAATTTTCTGTCAAAACTTGTTGAAAAGAAATAAATGTAAAAGTGATTTGACAGACTCCTTTTCTATTTCTTTTTAGATGAGATTTGATAACTTTAATACCATCTAAGATATTTACTGAGAAACCATTTTTTTTTTCACATATGAATTTTAAATTAAAAAAAAATTTTAAATTCTTTCTGAAATAATAATAATAATATCTTTTTATTTATTTTTTTATTTACACAATTTGTTATTGTTTCAAAAATAAACTAAAATTAAAATTATTTATTGAAAAATAATCAAATGGAATTTTTAAAAATCAAATAAAATAATATTTTATTACAATTTAATTATTTTTAATTATTTTATTATTAAATATGCATATTTTTACATTCCTTCTAGCAAATCTCTTTATTTTGATTAAAATTGAAATAATTTTCAAATATTTATTTTTATTTGCATTATTATAACTAAAAATGCTATTGTTTTATATATAAGGTGTCCCGCAATAGGTGGGCAATAATTTAATAATTGATTGAGAAAATCGTAATAATCATAAATTGAAGAAAATCAAAAATGATCTATCACTTTCAAAATACTTGGCTCTAAAGATCCTATAATGAAGTTAAAAAGTTCTATAACTGTTTCACCTATCGTTTCTTAGACTTATGACTGAGACGATGAAAAAAATGTATCGCATCATGTCTATTTAAAAATGCATTTTTCTGATATAGTAATTTAAAAACACCAATTTTATATCTAAAAGAATAACAAAACAACGGGCCATTGATATTCTTTCTAATGCCTCTGGAAAAATATGATAGATGAAACTTTATTAACAATATTTTTTTTATTAAGTACGATATAATATGTGGTTATCAAAATACGATAGCGGTACGATTAGTTCGTTTCATATTTCTCACAATTTTTCAGATAATTTATTTTAATTAATTTTTTTGTACTCCTTAAATTTTTCTAAGTCATCATAAAATTTAAGTTTTTAGCACATTTCCAAAAAAATTTTGAAAAAATGTGCTTATTAGTTTCACTCTGTCCGTCCGTCCGTCCGTCCGACTGTTTACAAAATTTCTACACCGTTAAAGATAGAGAAAAAAAATTTTAACCATAGGTAGGTCTCATAAAAAAAATAATTTTGTGGAACAACTTTTTCATGTAGCCCCCCCCATTACGAAGCTACACCCCCTCAAACTTTGAAAAAGCCCTATTTTTAAATGCATATATCTTATGTTCTGCTTAAGATTTTTTCAATCTGAAAACGTCATTCGACAGGTATTTCTTTTATCTTTGTAAATTAATATAAAAATTATACAATTTTTTTAAATTTAGTATTTAAATTTACCGTTATGTGAAAACCAAATTTTGCATGATTTTTCTACTTTCATAACTCCGGCACGCTTCTAGATACAAGCTTGAAATTTTGAGACAAGAAAGAACTTTTAGAATTAGTATAAGTTTCCTCAGAAAATTTTTTCGGACCACCCCCTGTTTATGAGCTATTAGGGCTTAAAAATTGAAAATTTGCTATTTTTAAACACCTGTAACTTAGGAACCTGCACACATTTTACTTCTGCAAGATGTAAAAATTAAAGCTACAATAATATATTTTTACGTGTGTGAAAGGTTTATTTTAGTTGTAAAGGGTTCCAAAGTTGCAGCTCTTCAAAATTGTAAAAAAGCCCCATTTTCAGATGTATATATCTCGGGCTCTGCGTAATAGTTTTGCAATCTAAAACCGGCAGAAGATCGAAAATTTTATTATCTATATAAAACAATATCAAAATTATGTAATATTTTGTAATTTACGATTTAAATTTACCGTTATGTAAAAACCACATTTTGCATGAAATTTCTTTTTTCATAACTCCGGCACCCCTTTAGATAGGAACCTGATATTTTGAGACAAGAAAGAACTTTTAGAATTAGTATAAGTTTCCTCAGAAAATTTTTTGGTAACGCCCCCTCTTTAAGAGTTATTACGCCTCAAAAATTGAAAATTTGCTATTTTTAGACACCCGTAACTTAGGCACCTGTAAAAATTTTTCTTCGGCAAGACATGAAAATTAAAGCTACAATAATATGTTTTTACGTGTGTGAAAGGTTTATTTTAGTTGTAAAGGGTTCCAAAGCTGCAGCTCTTCAAAATTGTAAAAAAGCCCCATTTTCAGATGTATATATCTCGGGCTTTGCGTAATAGTTTTGCAATCTAAAACCGGTAGAAGATCGAAAATTTTATTATCTATATAAAACAATATCAAAATTATGTAATATTTTGTAATTTACGATTTAAATTTACCGTTATGTGAAAACCACATTTTGCATGAAATTTCTTTTTTCATAACTCCGGCATCCCTTTAGATAGGAACCTGATATTTTGAGACAAGAAAGAACTTTTGGAATTAGTATAAGTTTCCTCAGAAAATGTTTTGGTAACGCCTCGTCTTTAAGAGTTATTACGCCTCAAAAATTGAAAATTTGCTATTTTTAGACACCTGTAACTTAGGCACCTGTAAAAAATTTTCTTCGGCAAGACATAAAAATTAAAGCTTCAATAATATATTTTTACGTGTGTTAACAGCTTTTCTTAGTTATATAGGATTCCGGACTTACGGCCCCTCAAAATCTCAAAAATGTCCTATTTTCACATTTTTTCTTATTACATGAAATTTTCAAATTTTTGTGTAAGTCACACTTCTAAACAGTTTGTATTGAGTTTTGGAAATGTGCGCTTTTAAAAACCGTTGGTTTACATTCTACCTTGTTTTCTATGTATTTTGGAATTTTTTTTTTTTTCTCTCCAACATAAATGTGAACAGGAAATTAGACAGTCTTTCCTATTCAGGCGTGGCTGTACATGTCGTAAGGAGGAATAACTCTTAGGACGTGTGTGGGATTCGAACCCACACTCTCTCGGTGTTTACAGCGTATTTTATACGCTCTTACTCACTAGGTCACCGAGGCACCTTATTTTGGAAATTTAAAATCATTTTAAGAACCATTAAAGGAAGATTCCATCTTTTTTACTTATTTTACTAGATTATTTTTACTTGTTACTTGTTTTGATCTCTCGAATCACATATTACATTTTTTCTTCACATTTTGTCAGACATCCTGTATAATAAATTAATATTTATAATTTTTAAAATTTATTATAAATCATATTTATTAAAAAAATTTTATCTTAAGATCTAATCACGTTATTAGTATCTCATGTCATGGAGTTTTTCAACTTTTAACTAAATAATTGAACACAAAAAAATTAATTTAAATAATTCGAAAAGTTTTTAGTGTAAATTAAATTTAAAGTTTTTAATGAAAATTTAATGTGGAAATTTTTTTAAATATAATGTTGTGGGACGAACTTTTAAATAGTCTGAATTTTTAGTTATCCCTATGTAGTTCAAATTCTCAGATGGCATAATTCGGCTTATGGAAATTCGTTTGTAGTACGAACATTGCGAATGTGGAACCATCTTTCACCTCATGTGTTGCTCAGAATTTGTGATGATTATATTTACAATGTGCAAAGATTCAAGGTGAATATTAACAATTTTGTTCACAATATGCCTGCCAATTTGAAATCTATTTTCATTCCTTAACTCAACTTCCTATGACCAGGTAGTACATTAGTACTTAAGGTCGTATAACTTATTGTTTGGTCAAAAAAGGGAGGTGGTGTTTAGTGGGTTAAAGTCCCACACACTCATAGAGGAATCGTGTTCGTTTTCACTCCTCTATAGTGTCTTTCGATGATTTCTACCTACCCTCGCAAAAAAAAAAAAAAATTCGTGTCCTTAATTTGTCCTCAAATGCGTGTCCTCAATTCATATCCTTAAAAATTTAGTAAAAATTTCAGAAAACATTTTTTAAATTGTTCTAAATAAACTAAATGCAAAACTTATTTGTGTTAATTCTGTCTACAGCACCAAAGGAATACTATTGACTTATAAAATAAATTGAAATATTACAATTGAAATACAGTAATAAAATATATTTGAACGCTCCGTTGACTTAATTTCTACGTACATAGATTCAATGCATCTTGTATCCTCTTAAATGGACTGAAGTTCCATAGAAATAAAGCCCGTTTTTTAATGGACTTAATTTTCATTAAATTAGAGACAAAAATTCCATGGAATTTATTATCAATTTGCTATGAGACACAAGTTCCATTAAAATTATGACCATTTTGTTTTAGTCATAAATTCCATCAAACAAAATAAAATCAAATTTAAATTTTGTAAAATATCGATATATATTATATATTATATGTATGTAGATGTATGAAACTTTCCCGCAAAAAAAAATCCCGAATTTAAATTTTACTGAAAAAAATTCCGAATGCTACAAAATCATGATTACTTCTTTTTCCAGAATATTAATATATACATATGCAGATTCAATATTCTTAATTAGGAGGGATGTTATAGTGTTAAATTCAAAATCAGTGAATTCTTTTTCTCTAGAATATATATAAATTCGTATATATACGAGGTTGTGAATTAGGAGGAATTTAATAATTGCATTCTGGAAAAGGGTATCTTGATTTTATAACCAACCAAAGGGTACTTTGACCGTAAAACCAACACTATAATCTCCTCTAATTATTTTTATTTCATATATATTTGAAAAGTGAAACTTATGACCACTTTATTTGAAACATAACTTGCAACAAAAAAAAAGTGCAGAACTTATGGTAATTTTATTTGAGACTTAAATTCAAATAAAAACTTCCAATAAACTTTCATTGAACTTAAGTTCATTTAGAAATGGTCATAAGTTCAATGTAACTTAAGTCCATTTAAAAGGATATAATTTCTATGGAACTTATGTCCGTAGAATTTAAGCCATCTCCCCTATTTGAAGCCTTTATATCTTTAATCTGGTTAATTTATATGCTAAATATATGCTGGAAAAAATTACCATTTATTATTTTTAATTTTATTTTTATAACAATGATTTTTGAAATTATTTACGATAACGGTATATCCTTTCCACAAATTCGAAATATATTTATGTAAATTAGTTGCAAACAATTTTTTTTTGTTATTTTTTTAGTAAATTTTTTTTCTGAATTAAATTTTAATAAAAATTTAAAAATATTTTTAATAAAATTTAATATTCAAGTTTTTTAATTTTATTTAATTGCAAAGTCTTTCAATTCAGTTAGTATTTATTATTCTTATCCTTTTAACTTTTCTCACTTATTATTTGTTTTAATTCTTAAGAAAATATCTACATGTTATATTTTCTATTCTTAATATATTTAGTTTATAACATATTTTCAAATAATTTTCAAATTAAAACTTTAAATAGCTATTCTTTTTTTTAAATTTCAATCTTTTTATTTTTCTGTTTTTATCAAGGATCAAAATAAAATTTTTTTGCTTGTGTTTTTGTTATCCTTAAAATATAAATAAAAAGTAAACAAGAGACAATAAAATTTGCAAAACGGGCAACTAAATAAAAAAAATTAAAATTGAAACTTTTTTTCAATATAAATTTTACAGATCAAAAGATATCTAACGAATCCAAGAGTATATTAAAATATCCTGCAAATACATAAGTAAAAACTTTTTTTTCTTTATTTTTAAATTGAAAAACTTTATTGTTTAAAATTCCTTTTCTACAGGTGTAAAATAATAGTTCTTTTTTTTTTCCAGATTTTTTCCATTTAATTTTTTTTTTAAACCAATAAAATCATTCAACCTTTCATGAAATCATTTTACACAAAAATGAACATAAAAATTGATATTTTTTTTTTTCTTTTACTAAGAGTAAAAAAATTTAGATATAGAATTTATTTTATCTGCATCAGAAAATCATTATAGATATGTAAAGTTAGTTTTTGTGAACAAAAAAAAAAAATAAAAATTTATCTCTAAATGTGCTTCAAAAAATATTTTTACGATAAAAAACCGATACGATAAAAAAATAATATAAGGAATGTTTTGCTTTGAATCAAAAAATTAAAAGAGTTAACCAGTGCATATTGAAAATATTTAAATAAATTTTTGAACTTAAATAAACAAATATATATATATATATTTTAATATTTTATTAATAGTTATGTTGATTTTAATATTTTTGCATTCATAAAATCCAAAAGTAAGTACCATTTCAAAACATGTTTTTTTTTTTTTACAACTAAATGAAATGGCACTTGGATGCATTCATTTACAAGTTAAGATACATTAATTTTTAAATAAAATTCGATCATTATTGCATCAATATTGCATCATTATTCATCATCTAGTGTTAACACGAGTTAATATTTATATTTTTCTTAGAAAGGTTGGAAATCTTTGAAAAACACTAATAATACCTTCTTGGTAGTGTCAGATTCTTACGGATAAAAACAACTTATTCCTTTTGCCAATATAATGGGACTAAACCCCTAATGTCTAAAATGCAGTATATTGGCTAGGGTGTAAGGATAGGAAAGAATATGACAGAGATGAGGTAACTTTAAAATGAGAAGTGGGAGTGTAAGGGAAAAATGAATTCGTTTATTTTTATTATTTTTATAATATTTCATACCAATTATGATATTTCATACCCCTAATCTCTAAAATGCAGTATATTGGCTAGGGTGTAAGGATAGGAAAGAATATGACAGAGATGAGGTAACTTTAAAATGAGAAGTGGGAGTGTAAGGGAAAAATGAATTCGTTTATTATTATTATTTTTATAATATTTCATACCAATTATGAAACCATCAAGAGTTACAACATGCTGTTAGTATATAACACCCCTATGTATGTGGTAATAATTGCAGATAATTTACCTGTAACAGCTATTAATATTAATTGTTACTATTATTACTATTAGTAGCAGAGGAAAGGTCATCAACTATAGTGTTAATATCAGTTTTAATACTTAAAAAACAAATCTGCAAACCTTGATTTTTATAAGTTCAGGCAAAGATTCTAGAACTAAATATTAGAAAAAATTCTAGAATCTCAAATTTTAGATTTACGTATTAGTTTTATATTAAGAATATAATAAAAACGATTTGTGAACATCATTAAAATGTTTATCAATAAAGTATGATCAATTTCAAAACAATTGATTCGTTTTCAGAACAATTGAGCTCAAGTAAGTATACACAGATACCTTAACAAACTCTCGTATAAGCGATAAAACTAATTAATAATTATTGATGAATTCCAGGTATTTTTGTGCGCATCAAATAATAATGTAAACTTCACTTTAGTGTTAAAAACTTTTAGTACATATTATGCAGCACTTTATTTAGCCTATGAACCAACACGAGTTATTTGCTAGTTATTTCTAGTTATTTGCTAATTCTATTGAAATTTTCTTAAAATCAAACAAATCTTTTGTAAAGATTCAAACAATTTTCAAAGAAAATTAATTTTGACTACGGTTGACGCATCAAAACACATTGATGAAGTATATTTGAATATTTGAAGATTTCAATCAAATTTGAAGTTATTTCATTAAAAGATATAATCGAATAAGAGAACAAATGGTTAATTTTAAATAGGTTAAGATATTGGAGTCGCAAAGGGTAGGGTTATTGAAACAAAACGACAAAATGTCAATTGTTAGACGAAAGTAATTAATTAATGGACAATTTTTAACTGAAAATAAATCATGAAATTGAAATATCATAGCAGTTTTAAGTACACATCATTCTAGTAAAAAAAGACAGCTTAAAGTTTTTTCTTAGAAGAAAATTATAATTCAAAATTTAATAACTTATATTTTATTTTAACAATATTATTAATGTCAAAAATGTTTTTAAAACAAATTTTAAAATTGTATTATTTTACATCAAATTTTACAATAATCTTAATTAAAGCACATAAAATATTGGTTCAGAAGAACTACACTTTAATTAAAAATTTAATAATCAAATTGAAAATAAAAGCAATTGAAAGGAAAAAAAAAACAAAAAAAGGAAAATAAAAATTGTAGCAGATACTCATAATCACGTTCTTCTGTACCTAATTAAAGTTAATTATTATTTAAAATGAAAAGAAATGAAAATGAATGAAAATATAATCATACATTTTTAATTGTAATAAGAATTACAGGAGAAATTTTTTATAAAAACATAAATCTGCTCCTGTAAATATGCAATTTATTCAATAATTCATTTGTTTTGCGAATAGATAAATTAGTTAATAGAAATTATTTGTGGTCGGAAAATACTTATGTATAGTGCTTCAAATATTTTAATATACGTGTATATATTATATCATTTTTAAGTAGAACAGTAGTTTAAGTCAGGTTAAGTTAGGTTCAGTTTTTATCTTAATATAGACGTTAGGTTTTAAATACCTTTTTTTTATTAAAAATATTAAAATTGTAAAAATACATTATATCCCACAAGCTATATATAACAAGATTATTACACAAAATTAACATAAAAATTATCTTTCTAGTTTAAATATTAATCAAACAAGCAATAAAGCTTGTTTTTGTGAACATTTTTTTGGGCTAAGTTAAATTAAGATTGTTGAAAAGGTAAAAAAATAAAGTTTTATTAAAAAAAAAAAAAAATTAATAAGGAAGAATCAAATTTTTTTGCATAATGAAAAGAAATTTTTTTTTTTTTTAATGCATTTCTCTGCCACATAAATTACACAGCCTGTCCTGTTCAGGCGTGGCTGTAAAATGTCGGAAGGGGGAATAACTCTTACGGCGTGTGTGAGATTCGAACCCACACTCTCTCTTACCAACTAGGACACCGAGGCCCCTAAAATGAAATATAATAGTCAAATGATCAATGGTGCGGGGCAGTAAGTCGTCTGAAGGCAAAGATTAAAAATACATTTTCATATATGACGTACTTCGATAACTTATTAACATAAATTTAAATACATTTTCTTAGACAATAAATTATTTAATACAAGTCACCATTAGAACGGACAAAATATAATAGTAATAATTTCGTGAAAAATTTTAAATTAAAACAAAAATCTTATTGAAATCAAAAGCAAATTATAAAATTTCATTATAAACTAAAAAAAAAAAAAATGAATTGAAAGCAAGAAAAGAACTTGTTCATTAGAGTATATCTATAGATATTTTGTTACACAGGTAAAAAAATAAAAAATAAATAGGAAAATAAAAAAACGAAAGAATTGTAAGATAAAAATTGAAATAATTGTCTTTTCTAATGAAATCAGGAAAAGAAACGGAAAAACCTATAGAACAAACATTGTAATATTTTTCTAATTTTTTGTTTTTTTTTTTGTTCCTGAATTTTCACGTATAAAAAGTAAAAGAAAAGGAGAAAAGAAAAATAAAGTGTTTACCACTACAGGAATTTTTAATTGAATTTTTATGAATTTATGTGTTTCTTTTCGTTTTCTTTATTTGTTTACTTTAAACTCTAAGGATTTTTTCATTAGAAAAGGACATAAATATAATCTAAAAGAAAAAAAAAAACTTTTAATTTTCAAAGAATTTTATGCTTTGTTCATAAAAATTATTTATGGATTGTTTAAAAATTGTTATTAGTTTTATTATAAGTGCTTTAGTTCAAAAATATCTTTTAAAATTTCCGTTTCATATTATATTTCCTTTTTTTTGTATATATATAGTAATTTATTAAAGTGTTATTCAAAATCTGATATTCATTCAAAAATTTCATCGTATTTTATAGCAAAATATAATATATAATAAATAATTCTTGTTTTATGATTTTATTATTAATTATGAAAGAAGCAATAAAAATTTTCCAAGAAAATTTTTACTAATTGATATTTACGTTAATTTTTCATTATATTTTTTAAATTTTAATATTAGCTAAGAAATCATTAATTAGTTAATTAGAACTAAAATTTAAATAAATTAAACAAATAATAATGATCATGAAAATAAAGAAATAAGAACTTTATGGGCCAACGCATTCAGATTTAGTTTGATTTAATATTAATAAAATTTTTACTTTTAAACAGACGTCAACCAGGGAATCATTAGCACATTTTCAAAACACAAAAAATTTAATTAAATTAACTTTCATATTTTGTTTTACGTTTCTCCGTTTTACACGTTAAAAATGAATTTACTTCATTTGCTATTTTTTATTTTCGAATTTCACGTCTCTTATCAATGAAGCTTAAGGATTTCATACCATGAAGAAATTTCCATTCCCATTATAATCAAACTAAAAACGTGGAATTATAACGGTGGAATTATATGAGAATATATAACGATATGAGATATGTTAAATTTTTTCTTGAATTTATCTAACAACGAAGACCAAATGTTACTGATACTGCTAAATAAAACTCTTACTATATATTCCAATGGTTTCCAAATTTACATTGTAAAAGAGTTTTTAAATTTTAGTATTCTTGTGTTCAAAATCGCACTTTTATAGAATTATATTAGATCAATGAGAATGGTCTGATAATGATCAATTGTAAGAAATGTTATACATATTTATAACAAAGTGCGGAAGCAATAAAAAATCAATTTAGAAAAAAAAATTGGTCATTGGTCAACAGAATATTAAATAATATGTATATTGATAATACAACTAAAATTTTTCCGCTTGTATTATGATTTTTTTCGAATAAAAATTTTTTTTTTTTTTTAATGAATTTCTCTAACATATAAATTCGGACAGGAAATTACACAGCCATTCCTGTTCAGGCGTGGCTGTAAGTGTTGTAAGGAGCAATAACTGTTACGACGTGTGTGGGGTTCGAACCCACACTCCCCTGGTGTTTACAGCGTATTTTATACGCTCTTACACACTAGGCCACCGAGGCCCCCATGGAATAAAATTTAGCCAGTTGCAATTAAAATAAAACCATAATAATATTTTTTTTATTTTTTATCGAATTTTTGAAAATGAAAAAGAAATTTTTAAAATTTTTTATATGGATAATTTTGTTCTTTTGGATATTTGCAGTAATAATTACAATTTATTATCTATTAGGCTAACAATATTGTGTATGTATTTATTCGCTACATGTAATGATATGATATTTATGTTTTTATTTTAAAAATATTAAAACGAAATTTATTTATTTTAATATAGGATTATGTGATATTACTAAAAGCTTCAGCTACTCATGTCATTGTATATACTTTTTATGTAATTGCCCGCTAACCCTGCTAAATGCTTTTTAAGTAATTCTCCTTTTTATTTAATTACCAGCCCTGCCCAAGTTTTGGTGCCGTATTTTCCTCTCACACTCTACCTCTCTTTAGTCTAAAATCTACGCCGCCTATTATATTTTTATAACATACTTAGGACAATCAATAATTTTCCTTAAAATTGAAAGCAATTGCTACCTGTGCAAGATTTGAACCCGCACTCCTTCGATTATTAATCCATGGGTTTAACGTCTAGACCACTGAGACTCCTTGATTATATTATATATTTACATTAAATTTGGTATAAATTTTTTATTTATTCAATTATAATTAAACCTAAAAAAAAGGATTACAAAAAAAAATGGTTATATTTGGTAGTAAAGGCTGTTCTTTAAACAAAACTACTTGTTTAATAATTTTGCTTACAATTAAAAACATTTACTACATGTGTAAAATTTTAATCCGTAAAAACTCTCGTTTAATAAGTCACGTACTTAACCACTAGACCACTGTAACTCCAAAAGATTTAATTTATTTATTTATTTATATTAATATTACATACATAAATGTAATGCAATATTATTGAACCATTGGCTACTAAAGGCCATTATAGGTTTTTATACTATTATTAAATTATATACTAATATTATTTATTTTGTTTATATTATATACTATATATAAACACTATATATGAAAAAATCACTTAAGACCTGTGCAGGGATCGAACCCACACTCCTTCGGTTAATACGCCACACGCCTATCCACTAGGCTACTGAAGCCCCTCAAAAGATTTAAATTACAGATATAAAATTGATTATAATTTAGCGACATTGCATACAGGCAATAAGAATTACTTATAACTGTGTCGTTGAGGTTTAATTGTCAATAATAAAATATAAAATGGGGCCCCGGTTGTCTAGTGGATAAGAGCGTATAAAATACGCTGTAAACACCGAGGGAGTGTGGGTACGAAACCCACACACGTCGTAAGAGTTATTCCCCCTTATGACACTTGCAGCCACGCCTTAAAAGGAAAGGCTGTGTAATTTCCTGTTCAGATTTATGTGGCAGAGAAATGCACTAAAAAAAATATATATATATATAAAATTGAATTAATTGAAATCTCCCATTGTAAAAACAAATTATGTTAATTATTCTTTTTTGTTAATTATTTTTATTTTTTCTTATACGTATTTCGACTTTTACGCCATCTTCAGAGTACTTGTATATTGCTACTAAAATATTAATAGTACCTACAGTAGTCAGTAATATTAATTTTAATGAGAACTAAATAAGAAATAAAAAACAAAAAATTGAATAAAAAAATAAGAATTGGATGGTATAATAGATCTGTTTCGTCGTTTAGAATGTTTTTACCTGATGAGAGCTTCTTTTTTTTTTTATTTCAAACGATTCTAAGATATTTAATTTCTTTCGTTTCTTTTCTATTTGTAAATGAATGAATGAATGAATGAATTTATTTAACAAAATTTTTAATTTAATAACAAAAAAAAAATGTATTTTAAAATTATTTAAACTACAAATTATGTTTTTCGTCTAAAACATGTTTAGACAAATTGAAGTCATCTTTGTTATATTTAACTGAACGAATATCCTCATAAAATCTAATTTTAAACTTTCTACCAGTTTTTCCTATATATTTACAATCATAATCACAACATTTAATTTCATATACATCAGATTTACAAAATTGATCAGTGTCGATAGATATATTTTTTTTAATGTATTTCTCTGCCAAATAAATGTCGACAGGAAATTACACAACCTTTCCTGTGCAAGCTTGACTGTAAATGCCGTAAGGGGGAATAACTCTTACGGCGTGTGTGGGATTTGAACCCATACTCTGTCGGTGTTTTCAGCGTATTTTATACGCTCTTACCCACATGGCCACCGAGGCACCAAATATTAGATATTCAGATAACTTGTTTCATCTATGCTAATTCAACTTTATCCACTTCCTGTCATTACTTTTTGGTATAGGAAAAATACTATCTAAAATTAGTTTCTTTTTTCTTTTTATTTTGTATTTGTAATTACTTCAGGAAAGAATTCGTTTCATGTTTCACAACCGAACGTGTTGAAATGCTGTTTCATAAAAATATAACATTTCAATCAATTAATTGTAACAAATTATGTTAACAATCTTTAAAATATACCCTATAATTTAATTTCCTAACTAAAGACTTTTTTCTTACTCAAGCCTTTTTACAGAAATTGAATTGAAACTAATAATTTAAATTAAATAATGATATCTTACTTTAACTACGAGTATATTACTTAATTAAGATAAAATAATTCAAAATAAGTTAAAAGAAATTCTTTTTTAAATAAGATTTAAAAAAAAAAAAAGTCTTAATACTTAATGATTTCGAATTATTAATTAATTTGACTTTTTGACATTCATTCAATTAATTACCTACAACTTATTACGTCAAAAAGGTAAAAAAATTAAATAAATGTTTATATTTTGTAAAAATTTAAGGCATTTTTTTTTTACCATTAATAGATACTTTTTTATTTAATAAATTCATTTTCTGCTATTTAATTTAAACTCATATTTTTTATGTTAAAAAAGTAAATTAGTTTTTTTTTCCTTTTTTTTGTATTTTCCTTTTATTTTTTACTAATAATTACTATTCTCCAATTTAGGTTAATCGATTTTTATTACTAAACTATATTAATTGATTTTGTGTAGGGAGTTAAATGAATTTATTTAACAAAATTTTTAATTTAATAACACAAAAAAATGAATATTACAGTTAATTTAAAGTACATTTATCATTTTCAATATTACAAAAACAAAAAAAAAAAATATCTAAAAAAAAAACAGGACTAATTAATTTAAAACTAAAAAAATTGTACATATATAAATAAAGAAATAATTAATTTTTTCAGGTTTTAAAAAGATAATTTTATAACAACTATAACGTCATTACTTTTAACTATTGTTAAAATAAGTAATAAGGAAAGAAAAAATTAATTACTTTATTCCTAAAAAAAAGACTCAATATTTATTTTAATCTTTATTTAAAAATTTGTCTATCCTATTATATTTTAATGAGAATTGTAAACTGAAATACCGTGAGGAGATTGAAAACAATTTTCTCTGATCTGTTTAGGCAGGAATACATAGGTTGAAGTTTTATATATATGTAAATATTAGAGAAATAAGGGGCCTCGGTGGCCTAGTGGGTAAGAGCGTATAAAATGCTGTAAATACCGAGGAAGTGTGGGTTCGAATCCCACACACGTCTTAAGAATAATTCCCCCTTACGACATTTACAGCCACAGCTGAGAAGGAAAGGCTGTGTAATTTCCTGTTCACATTTATGTGGCAGAGAAATGCACTAAAAAAAAAAGAAAATAGAGAAATAATAGAAGAAGTTTGTTTCTCCTTTCCTAATTTCATTAGTACAAACTACAAACTTTTATGCAATTTCTCTCAAATTTTCAAAGTTTTTCCATTAGACTGGCATTTACGTTATATACCACATAGCGGCTGCATACATCAGGGTACGGCTAATAAATGTTTGGTAGCTTATAATTTTTCCTCTGATATTAATTATCTTCTTATAAAATAGTTTTGTGCATGTCATAAATCTCTTATTGCTTTTAGGTATTGCTGCTTTAACCTGAGTTGAATAATTAAGGTTGCATTTCAGGTGAAACTCAGAACAAGTAAAGGGTATTTGTTAAGAAAAAAAACTATTTTTTTAGTAATTTTCCTTATAATTAAAAACACAAAAATACCTGTGCAGGAATTGAAAAGGCACTCCCTCAATTAGTATGTCACGAGCTTAAAGACTAAACAACAAAGGCTCCTCAACGACGTTTAAAAAAAAAAAAAAAAAATTATTCAATAATTGCATACTTTTAGGAATATACTAAACATTTTTTTGAAAAAAGTTTAATTTGAAATTCGTACACAAAATGAATTTAAATATGCAAAATTAAAATTAATAAAACAGATCATTTATATTGAAATCATATATAAAAGACTAAATCACAATTAATGGAAGCCTTAAAATATGCTCAACACTAAGAATCAAGGGTTAAGTTTAAGTTGATTATTATTA
The DNA here is from genome assembly GCA_947095535.1 of Poecilobothrus nobilitatus. Taxonomy (NCBI): domain Eukaryota; kingdom Metazoa; phylum Arthropoda; class Insecta; order Diptera; family Dolichopodidae; genus Poecilobothrus; species Poecilobothrus nobilitatus. The sequence goes on along the minus strand of OX352773.1, from coordinate 153,715,689 downwards.
TTACGTTCGTCGTTCGTCAATTTCAAATTAATAGTTTTGTCTTTTAGATAAAAATTTTTTTGAAAATTAAGACATTTTTAAAGAATGTGGTAATAAGTTATCAGAATTTTAAAATGTACTCCACTGGACCTATGGTAAGAAAAATATGATTGTTTTATTTTGAATAATGGAATGCGAATATTTAATATAAATTTATTAAAAATATTTATCTATAATGATAACGGTTAATATTCAATTTTATTTCATAAGTTAGTTTTTTTTTCTACACCTGCATTCAAACTGACATTTAAGTAAAACAAAAAATAGAAAAAAAATTAAAATAGATTTAAAAATAAAATAAATATAAAATTAATTGTATTTCAACTACCACACACATTGAAAAAAAAATGTTCCTTTGGAATTAAAATCATTAATCATGAAATATATGTACGATATATGCTATATTAAGTATTATATGTTTTTGTTGCTATTTTTATTTATTATATGAAATAATTTAACTATTTTACTGTCTAGACAGTAATGAGATTTTAAACTGACAGTATATATTTGAATTAATTTTACTTGGGTATTAATGAATATTCTTAAGTCTGTGTTTTTTTTTTTTCCTTTATTTTTGTTAGATTCTCTTATATGTTGTTATATTTTGTTTTTTTTTTTTTTCAAATAGCAAGCAACTGTGAGAAATAACTTTAAATTTTAAGGTTTTAATTATATTAAAAAAAATATTTTAGGAATATAAAACTAAAACCATCAATTAATGAATTAAATAAAAAAGTTTTCTGGATTTTCAAAAATTTAAGTAATATATATTGGTTGGATGCAAATATTAGCAGAAAGGAGTTTTTGAGAAGCAGCTATGATATTGCATCCAATAGCGATTGTAAAGTTTTCCTAAACTTCATTAAACTTAACGTTTTAAATCGTAGAAAGATAATATTGTTTATTTGTAAGTATTTAAGTGTCCATAACAAAACCTGTCTTAGGATGTGTTTTGTGTTTTGTTTTTTATTATTTTAAATTTTTATTGATGAAAAATAATGCAGGAATTATAATCAAAAAATACATTAATCAAACATAAGAACAATAACAATTTTAACATCACACTTGGATTATACGTCCTAAGATAACACGAAATATTCTTTGCTACAGCTTATATCCTAAGGATAAAGTAAAAGCAAAACCAATATTGAAGTAATGGTATAAAAAGCAAATAACACGACGACGAAAAAAATATCGGGAAGGGAATGTTTAAAAATATCGAGGACAATACATATGGAAAAAGTAAAAGAAAAATTTCATGAAATCATCATTTAAATATATATAATACCAAATATATATACTATATGGATGTAATTTGCATTCATTTTTGATGATCTCTAATACCCTATGAAGTTCTCTCAATAAAAACAGAAAAGTAAGTTCATTGAAGATGTTAGAAATTATTTTAGATATTTTGGTAGCTTTATTTGTATATATTAACTATGAAAACGAATCTCCAGGACACACATACTTAAATCTGCGAAGTCTTATTTCAAGCAAGATATGTGCATTGCACCTAGGTGCTCCGCTCTTTACCGAAATTAACTAAACAGAAATAAATCCTCTACAGATTGATTAATTTCTTAGAAGCAGTAGGGATGACAGAAATATTATAAGCGAAGGCGTACTACGTGTAGTAATACAGAGTGCACAAATCTACATCAAAAGGTCGCCATGTTACTTATAATTAATTATTTTTAAATAATATAATCTAATCTATAATTATAATTATTATATCATCACAGGTATTTTTTAACTAATATAATAGTAATTACATTAGTTAAGACGAATATCTATATAATATTTTTTAAGTTCTATTTTGAAGAAAAAATATTTTATAATTGAACAAATCTAAACGATTAATCATCAGTAAATTTAAATTAATTTAATTATAAAACAGAAGTAAATAATGACTATTAAATTAAGTAATTTTATTTTAATTAAATGATTCAATGAATTTCAAAAAATTGTTAAATAATTCGTTATGAGAATAAGGGACTACTTATAAGGGGAAAAAAAAACGCAAAAAATTAAAAAAAAAAAACTAAATTCAATTTATTTTACATTTTCCGTTATAGTTAAAATAATGAATAGTTATCCTTGGAGAAGTTTTTGTATTATTAAATTTTTATTTACTCTTTTAATTTGATTTAAACTAAAAAAAAAATGAAATTTAATTTGAAATTTATGTATTTTCCACTCCATACTCTTAATATCCTCCTTTTTTACAAAATTTTTTTCCAATTTTCTCAAGAATGATCGTAATTTTAAAAATAATATTACAAATAAATTTGAAGCTACTCGACTTAACCTTCATTATTTTCTTTTTCCTTTTTTTCATTCAATTATTTCTTTTCCCAAATATTTCATTTTAAATTACAGAAAGTACATGGTTTGTTTGTTTGTTCGGATTTTAATTTTCATTGATTTCTCTTTTTTTTTTAAAAAATGGGCTAAAATTTCAATTTTATAACCTAAAATCGTTATTTTCTTGTAATTTTTTTCTTATTTCAAATCCTGACCTATTCCAAACCTCTAACTAATGACGATAAGAGGAAAAAAATCCAAAAAAAAAAAAAAAAAAATTTTCTTTCTATTCAATTCAATTTAATGGCACTTCAAAATTCTCTTTAAAATCAATATATTTTACTTAAAATTGAAAAGAAGTGAAACAGAGAAGTAAAAGAGTAAAAGAGACGGAAGAAAAAAAAATAATTTTATTAACAATGAAATCTTCGTTCGTTAATATTTTTTTTTTTCGTTTCTTATTTTGATATCCTTATTTGGCAATCAATACACGCATATTAAGAAACAAGGATTTTTTTTTTTGGAAAAACTCACTACTATTTATTTATCAAGTAATATAAAAATTTTCCAAATTTTTGAAGTTTTTTTTTCTGTTTATAAAAAAAAAAAAATTCGATGGAAATGCAAATTAATTTTTTTTGCTCCTGATATTCAATTGATACGGTAAAATATTACGTTTATTGTTAAGGTAAGATAAAACTGAGAAAATATGTAAAGTACTTTAGCATAGTTAAATTTGAAGAAAATGAAACCAAAGTACTTTTTCCTTTAAATTAATATATTATAACAGTGGTTTTCAACCTGTTTTTTTTAAAAATTAATATTAGTGCCTATACTAAGGGTTGAAAATTTTTAGGTGAATTTGATAAATAAATTGATAACAATTTTTGTCTTCAATTTTTAGATTTCGAGTCTTAAAAAAAATATTTTAAAAACAACGTCAGATGTCAAAAACAGACAACGTCAGATGTCAAAAAAAAAAACAACAGATGTCATACTGTCATCGAGAACGTTATACTATCATTGCACAATTACAATTTTTCTAATTTGGTGAAACAACAATCAAATTTAGTCCTAGTGCCTAGTGTCCTTTTATTGTTTTATCAAAAATAACAATGATATTAGACAAACCTTGACAAATTACCAATATTCCTATGTGAAGCTACATTAAGATTAGACATAAAAAATTTAAAATCTAAAAACAGTTAATCAAGGACTTATTTATTTAAAGGACTACTGTCGTATAATCATTTACTCTAAACTTCTATTTGGCACAATATTTTCAGGTAACATAATAATTATACCGTCAATATACAAAATAATTGAAGAACCACTGGAATAAAATACATTCAATACATAGGACTTCTTATAAAAATTGATACAAAATCATAATGCATGTAATTTTCTTATAAAGAAAAATCGTATAACTTTAAGTGGAATAAAAGATAACTTTCTTTAGGTTTTTTTTTTGGATTTTTGGTTGGTTGCAATTCAATATGTCAATTTTTGCAATTGTTAAGTAAGCTAAAATTAAATGAAGCAAATAATATTGTAAATGAATATCCTTATTTCTTTTCCGATATTGAATGAAAATAAAACAAAGAAATCAGTGTGTGTAAGCATTTTTGCTATATATAAAAGATGGTATAAGATTTTTACCTGTATACGTTTTATTTTTATTAGAAATTTAAATTTTCGAAAAAAAAACTTACTTATTTTTAAACAAAAAAAAAGTTATTTTAATTCTAATTAAAAGATAAAAGAATATCTCTTTATTATGAAAATCAATTTGAAGAATTCTAAAGAAAATTTTTATATTTAACTAACACAACATACAGTAAAACATTGTGAAGTCTTAATAAGATTTTCAGTCTGATAATACGTATTTTATTTTTTAGTGTCCCAAAAATATATCGTCAATTCGTCTGAGAAACAAAATGTATATTACGCCTAAAAGTATATAAAAAAAATGTCTTTATTAGTTTTATCAGCTATTCATCGCTCTGTTTGTTTGGTAGTAGACGATATTCCAATAATGACAGTGGAATCCAATAATGACAACAAAAAATATCTTTCTTTGAACCAAAAAACTGGAAATTGAATCTTAATGAACTTCTAAAACTTGTTACAAAAATTTTACAAATAAATTAATACAAAATTTTCCATTAAAATTAAATGCGGTAGATACACTTCAAACAAACAAGGCAATTGCCTATAGAAATGACATTAGATATTAATAATTATTATTTTCCAAGTAAGAAAAATAACGTCAAAAAGGAAAAAATCGAACTAGAATCGTATAGAAGAATGTATTTTCTCCTACATAAAATTTAAGATTGTCAATTGAACTAAAATTTAATTAAAATTTTGTTATATAACTAAATATGTAATTAAACCTATTCGGTTTTACGGCATACATCTATGAGGTTGTAATAACCGAACACATATTTAAACGTACAAATTGTTGAAATTTATGCCTTACGTAACATGGTACGTGCACCTTTTTACATACTAAGTTCCGATTTACATAATAGAGATTTACAGATTCTTAAGGTAAGTAAAAAAATAAAAGAAACATGTTATAAAACATGAATTTAAGAGTATTAATAATCATATATATACCTATACGTTAATTTTTAAGTAGGCTTTAGGACTAGTTTAAATCATTTAAGATGGGGCAGGTGTTTTTAGTGTTTTACATTACCCTACGAAAAAAACAAACACTTTATATTTGAAAAATTTCTATTTCATATGAGATAAATAAATAAAGTATCACTAGTTTTGAAGAAATAACCTATAGAATTAGGTATATATTATACAAATCTTGCTGTAACTCAAACCACAAATATTGGAAATAATAAAGGCTAGCAAAAGGTTCTTTTCAACCATCTACTTTACCATCTGTCATGTAACTTTAAAACTTTCATTAAAAAACAATTGAATATTCAATAACATGCTATTGTTATTGTTATGTCTTATAAACAGATGATGGAAAATGTCGACAGTCTACACAAAAGATCACAGATCATATCAGAACATCTTCTGAAGGAAAGAAATAACTTAATATACAAATTCATTTGTCAAAATCAATCAAAATATGTAATATAATAAAACATTAATTTAACAAAAGATAATTCCAATACTTGGTTTGTGCAGTTTACATTACATCACATCTAAGCGTTTTTGTTTTGTTAAGTTTTTTATATTTGCAAAATGGCATCAGTTTTTTAGTTTTATGCTTTTAAATAATACATCTTTTTCTTTTTTCTTTATTATTATATAAAAAAAGATCATTAATCATTTACATTTTTTGAAATTTAATGATGACGGCAAGGCGTTTTTAAAAGTGAAATTTAGCCTATATTAATCAAAAATATTTTACTGAAAATTTGTTCAGTTTTTTTAAAAAGAACGTTAAAAATTAAGTTCTTTTTTCAAATACTACTATAGAAATCACCAAGAAACAATCTTTGTTTTGCAATTGTAACCTTATAAAATATATTTATAGTTCCACGAGCATTTCTTTAGACGCTAGACCTATTTTATATTATTTAATCATAGTTTTATTTTCCTTTGTTTTTTCGAAGGTAATTCGGAATCAACGAAAGACACTTTAGAGGAATGGAACGAGCACTAGTTCTCTATGAATGTGTGGGATTTTAATCGTCTAAACACCACCTCCCCTTCTGGGGAATACATGAGGTAGGACATCGTACCACATTCGCGATGTTCGTATTAGAAACGAATTCCCATAAGCCGAATTATGTCATCTGGAAATTTGGATTAGTTACAAAGGAGTAGTTAATGTCAACAAGACTATGGAAAATTAATATAGATAAACCAATATCTAAAAGAAGAACCCTTTTAAAAATCTAACACTTTTGATTCTGAAGTTATTTTACTGCGTATAAGACTTTGTAAATATGGAGTGAATAGGAGTTTATAGAGAATCTGATATAATATTAAGTAAAAACTGATACTGTATATACATTTATAAAAAAAAAGTTTTTTTTTTAAACTTTGACGGCTATAGCTCCGTTATGGTTTATGCTAGATCTTATGGTGGTTAAAATTTAATTGTTCTATTTTAAACGGTATATAAATAAAAGTTTATTAGACGGACCGAGGGGCACAAAGAAACTAATAAGCAAAATTTCTCAAAAAAAATTTTGAAAATTATTCTAAAAATCTAAAAGTTGTTTTATATACAAATAGCTTTTTTAAAATCCACCTTAAGCTTTGAAATTATATTTAAGCAAATATAATTGTATCATTATACTGAATTTAAAAAAAAAAAGGAGAAAGAACAAAAATACAATTCGTTAGCACATCATTTAAGGTGGTACATAATAGGTATATTTTATTTCATAAAAGATAAAGAAAATTTTTACTTGACACCATGATCAAAGTTTTATGCACTATTTTTATTTCAATGAAATATACATATACATTATGTTTTTAAAATTAAATCCTACAGATATTTTTAAATATTTTAAACCAACACTTGAAATTCAGTTCAATGACCATAAAAATTTATAAAAAAATAAAATTATTGAAAACAAATTTATTTTGTTAACAAGAAAATTGTTTTTGTTTTTTTTTTTTTTTGTTTTTGCCCTGAAAAGTCAATTAAATAATTTTTATTTATATGTAATTTATAACAAAATATTTATAAAAAAAAATCAAAAAAAAAAAAAAAATAAATAAAATATTAATAATTTACATAATATTAATATTCACTTCAATTTACTTTATTTACTTTTATTGTTATGCAAATGCATTTATATACATATGTTTGTATATAATTATATGTCTACTTAATAATGTTTTATATATATGTAATTGTACACATATTTTGTAGAAAATAATCAGTAATTATAGTGGTTACCTGTAACAAGTCACTAAATGAAAATTCAAAATTAAAACAAAAAGAAAAAAAAAAATTATGATTCCTTGACGTTTCACAAAATATAAAAAATCATAATTTTTAATTTACATTTTATATACCTAAATCCGCTTTTGTTTCTATTCATTTGTCTATCGGTCTGCTATCCGTTTATTAATTGACTACATACGGAGATAGAAAGAGTCTGCAAATATAGACTTAGGCCAATTTAGGCCCCTGGTTTATTTAAACCCCTTTAGGTTGTGACTCCATGAATCAGTTTTACATAAAATTAAAACTATTATGAGCTTATTACAAAACGCTGTAAATCGATTAAGTCCATCTCCGGACTGATAGAAAAGGTTATTTAAAAAGAACTTATGTGTATTAAACCAGATCTTGATGAATCAACCTACCTATCCTCCAAGTCAGATAATTATGATGTAATAGTAAAAACAATATGAATAACAGTCAATGGAGTAAAACAGAGATGTCTCATGAAATCTTATTTCTGTGCAAAATGAAGCTAAGAAAAATTAAATTTTCGGAATTATTCATAAGAAAAAGTTAATATAACCTACAGTTATTTTATACCTAGCATATTTACATGCGAATGAAATTAATTTATGATTTCGGCTACAAAGATTTTACACATAAATATCTATATATTAAGTAGGATTTCTGACTAATTGCACATCGGTTAAGTCGTCAGCCTTCCAATTGAAAAATCTAAAATTCGAATCCATATAGAGCCACAGTTGCTGATATTAGATTCGTAGTTTTTTCTTCTATCTTTCATAACTTTAGATTTATACCAAGGTTTAGTATAATGCACCTTAATTCTATAATAAATTCTAATTTGAAGATTTTCATGTACAAAATGTAAATTAATATAAAAATAAAAAATTTAAAAATGTAATTGCAATTCCAATTACGTTAAAAACATTTACTAAATAAAAAATTAAAATAAATTTTCATAATAATTGTAACTGCTGTTAATAATTTTTGTTACCTATAAAAAAAAAAAAAAGAAACTTACATGAAAAAAAAAAACATAAATATTGAGTAGTGAATCCCACACACATCCCCAATCAAATGAAAATTAAAAATGAAAAGTAATCATTTGAGAATGGTTTCAGGTATTTAACAGTATTAAAAGCGTCAATTTTTATTCATACATGGGATGGATTATAGTAAAAAGTCTAAATTTGCCAAAAGGCACAAAAAAAAAAATAAAAAAAAGAAACAGTGATTTTTTATTTTCTTTTCGACAATATATTAAAAAAACAAAAGCGAAACAAAAAAAAAAACAGAATGCTTGAATGCTGTTTAATTGACCTCGTTAGTAAAATATACTAAAATAATATCCAATAAGTATTGAGTGAGTGTGCATAAAATTACATAAGAATTTGCGAAATTTTACAGAAGAAAACAAAACAAAAATACAACATACAATTTTGTCTGCTGCCACTTCCTTTGCAAAAATTCCAATAATCTGGACACAACAGAACAGAAACAAAAAAAAAAAAAAAAAAAAAAACGCAACTTTTAAAAACTCCAAATTACTGTTGTTTTTGTGTTGTCATATACAAAAACAAAAATAAATAAATAAATTGGTAACTAAACAAACAGACAAAAAAAAAAGCAAAAAGTTGTTAAGAGTCGAAATTGGCCTAATATGGAATTAAAAACACACATACACAATATATATATTTTGAAGATTTAAACATGTATTAAATATTGCACATGGAAGTGTTATTAAGTAGCTACTATAGAGGACTTTTGCGATTTTTTTATTTTTTATTTTTTGAAAGTCATTACTGTAACAGACAGGTAACCAGAACAAAAATAAATACCATTTTTATTTCTTATTTTGTTTTTCAAGAATGATGAAAAAAAATTAAAGATAAAAAAAAATGACGGGCGCCATCTACCAACCAACCAACCAACCTATTTAAAATAACATATAAAAAATGCGCCAAATTATTTTCAGTGTTTACACAATTTCGAAATTTTTTCAATAATTTTTTTAATGCAGTAAAAACACTTGACAAATATGGAGAATGTCAGAATTTTACTGATTTTTTGTTTTATTTTTTTTGTTGTTTGGTTTAACTTTTAAATTATCAAAAAAAGCAAAATAAAAATAATAATAACGATAAACTTTATTTAATTAAAGCCATGTTAAATATATTTATGGTTTTTTTTTTGGAATTTTATTCGATAATGTTTTAATTAAGAATTTTTTTTTTTTTTTTTTTGAGAAAATTGTCATAAAAATAACATGACAATTGAATTAAAAAAAATTTCATTTTAAATTCTTTTACAAACAGGAGTTCTTTTACAATTACGAAAGTAGAAAAAAGGATATTAATAAAGTATAGAACTTAAAAGAGAATGAAAAAGTAGGATAAAAAAAACAATACCAAAAACAAAACTTTCAAATATCACTAGGAAAAGGTATAGGATTTTGGCCTTGATCAATTGACACCTGTAGTTTGACAAAATGTCACGTGAGTCCTGATTTAGACATCCAAGTAAAAACGATAGAAGTAATTTGAGTACAATTACATGATGAAAAAATGTTCCAAGTATAATGTTTAAATATGAATTTTTCTTCACTTTGATCAGAATTGTATAATTAATACTGAAATTTCAAAAAAACATTCTGATGATTTTTTTGGTTTTTACATATTCAAATATAAAACAAGGCAGAATGTAAACCTAGGGCTTTTAAAGGCGCACATTTCCAAAAGACAATACAAACTGTTTAGGATTGTGACTCTGCAACAAAATCTGAAAATTGCATGTAACTAATAAGAAAAAATGTGAAAATATGACTTGTTTTGCAGTTTTGAGGGGCTGTAAGTCCAAAACCCTAAATAACTAAGAAAAACCGTTAACACACGTAAAGATATATTATTGAACCTTCAATTTTTATGTCTTGCCGAAGAAAAATGTATACAGGTGCCTAAGTGTTTAAAAATAGTAAATCTTCAATTTTTGAGCCCTAATAGCTCAAAACAGGGGGTGGTCCAAAAAAAATTTCTGAGGAAACTTATGCTAATTCTAAAAGTTTTTTCTTATCTCAAAATTTGAAGTCCGTATCTAAAAGCGTGACGGAATTATAAAGATAGAAAAATCATGCAAGATTTGGTTTTCACATAACAGTAAATTTAAATCCTAAATTTAAAAAAAATTCTATAATTTTGATATTAATTTGCAAAGGTAAAAAAAAATCCTGTTGAATGGCGTTTTCAGATTGAAAAAATGTTAAGTAAAACCTGAGATACTTATACATATTTAAAAATATGGCTTTTTTAAAGGTTGAGGAGCTATAGCTCCGTAATGGATGTAGTTACATGAAGAAGTTATTCGACAAAATAAATATTTTATGAGATCTAAAATATCATTTCCCTATCTTTAACGGTGTAGAACTTTCGTAAACAGGCAGACGAACGGACGGACGGAGAGAGCGAAACTAATAGGAATAATTTTTAAAATTTTTTTTAGGAATATTCTAAAAAGATGACAGAAAATTTAAAAATTTGTTTCATGTTGTTCCGTTTGACGAGGAAAAATAAAATAAATTATTAAAAATATTTAGAATAAAGAAGCGAAATATTTACTTTTAATCAAAAATTTTAATGTAAATGCAAAAAAAAAATGGTAATTATAATTTAAAAAATGATTTACAAATAGTTTTATTTTATTATAATGTAAAAATTGAAGATGTATGATAGAAAAATCCGTATAAAATTCTTTTGAGCATTTTCCATATTATATAATAAATTCTTTAAAAGATTACAGTCAATCTCTTAAGTAAATCTTCTGTTTTTTTTTTCATTTATTCGATTGAAATAAACAATTCTTTAATTGCATCATGTATTTTACAAATCATGTCATTTTGACAAGTATACCTACTTGGATAATTTTAACGTCCACGTTAATAACTTAATTTTTTTATGATTAAATAGTTATTAACCTGGATATTAACCAAAAGATATTTTATTAAAATTAAAATGATAAAACTTTAACGTTATAAGGCCTAACAGAATGAAACTTTTGAATAAACATGTCTACTGTTTTTTTACTATCCTATATATTAAATATTAATATATCTATTAAAATAATATCAAATCTTCTCTGTAAAAGATTAATTACATTTTTCTAATATAGGCAATAAGAAAAATATTTGTTTATTTATGCAATCGAAAACGTAAACGATTGAAGCTATTTATTTTTTTTTTTTTAGAGTTCTGGTCGCAAGATAAAATACGAACAAATATTTAAGACATTTGAGTAAATTCTGTTTCTTAATATTAAATAAGATTTAAGCATCATAAATTGATTCTATAAAGTTCTAGAATTTTTATTTTTAGAGCGCAAGGTACAAAATACAAATAAATATTTAAGAATTCAAGTAAATGCTGTTTCATCTAATAGTTGAGCATCATGAATCGATTTAATAAACTTCAAGATTTTTTTTTTTTTAGTTTATACCTTTGCCACATAAATATGTCAAGCAAATTACTTAGTCTTTCTTTTCCAAGTGTGACCGTAAATGGTGTAAGGAAGAATTTTTATTATGATGTATGTGGGATTCTTCACTCTTTGCGGCCCCCTCGGTGTGTGTTTGGGTACTCCCACAACCTCGTTGTTTACAGCATAATTTATACGCTGTTATCCACTAGGCCGCCAAGCATGTATCTCGCCGAGAAATTTAGGTAGGTGATTTAGGTATCTTTATTTCTCCCCTTATTAGTCCTCCTTGCATTATTAAATGCTTACCAGTCATTTACACCAGACTCTCTTTGGGTCAGTTTTCTATGCTTTTGTGTGTTAATTGAAGTTAGTTATTACAGAATCGTATATTTTCGCGTGTTATTAAGACTAAAGTATCTAATGCTAGTATCTAAAGTATCTAAATCTAGAAAATCATTTTAACCAAAAATTAAGAAGGGTCAATCATATTTTCCGTAAATTAAGTGGAAACATTTTCGAAAACTTCAATGTCTTCAAAAATAAGATCTTCAATTATAACTTTTAATTATATAAATTCTATAAAACAAAAAACATACAATTTTTAAAAACTTAGAAGTATAGGTATTAGGCAGCACTTTTTGCTTGGAGGAAGAAACAAAAAGAAGGAGAAGGAAAAAAAAAATCCAAAATATATTTTTTTTTTTACCTAAAACTAAAATTTATAATTAATAATAAAAAAATTTTGTAATGTATTTTTTAACTATAGTTGAAACTAATTAAATATTATTAACATATAATCCTATTTTTCTAAGAATAATAATCCAAAGGCTGAACAATTTACATAAGATAATAAAGAAATTAATTTTCAATTTAAAAACTTTTTGTTTTGCCTTCGAAAAGAATAATCAAGAAAGGAAGAAAGTTTTACATCGAAGTTTTTACGTTCATCTACAAAATCCCAACGCATAAAATACAAAAACTCAAAATCCAAAACACAAAATCCAAATACAAAAAAATCTAAAAACCCACAAAATCCAAGCACGACAAAAATTCAAATACCTTAAAATACAAATTATAATTTCCGGCTGTTTAGATGCTTTTTTTTAGAATATTCCAGATTTAATATGGAATTAATTAAATAAATAACATTAAATAATATTTATTTTACATATTATATTACAACAACAAAGTATTTAAAATAGTGGAGGATGCCGCTCCCAAATCCCGCCTAAATATATATTAATATATAAATATATATATATATATATTAATCTTTCTGAAACCAACTATAAAATCCCTCTTAATTATGTTTTTACATACATATTTTAACAACAAGGCATTTAAAACTACCCCAAGTCCCCGTATTTTAACACTACCCCCAAATCCCCGCTGAACAAATTATTGGAACCTTTTTGTTTTATAACGAACTCTAAAATCCCTTCTAATTATTTTTTGTAACATATATATTCGAACTGCAAAACTTTGAAAATAATGGAGGTTGTCGCCTCTAAACCTCCGATAAACAAATTATTATCTATCCTACATTAACTATCCTAAACCTCGCATAAATTATTCTGTAAAAGGCGTATAATCATGATTTTGTAATCAACTATAAGGTGCCTAATAAATTATTTTTGTACAAATATATTTTAATTATACAGTATTCAAAATAGAGGAGGCTTTCACCCCCAAACGTGGTCGCACATTTGGATATACTAGTATGTAAGTTAAGATTTCGTCACGTTTGGATTAGGTGCTATTTAGATTATTAGTCTAAATAAAAAATGTTTGAATTTTGTGGCTTTTGGATTTTCAGAATTTGGATTTTGTAGGATTATCAAGTTTTTACCATGTTCTGTTAATATTAAATGTTTTATTAAAATTATAAAGATAACATTAAGAATCTCATCATTATCATCATTATAGCATAGTATTTATATTTCTTAATAGTAGTGTCTATAGAGTATAATTAAAAATAAATATAAAACTTCGTAAGAAGAAATGTTGAGAATATTTAGAAAAGATTTTTTAATCTCGAATGGATAATAATCATAATATGTACTATTATTAGTATAATAATGCTTTTATTTTATTTCTTAAATCGTAAATTTAATGATAAAAATTGTACAAATAAAAATAAAAGAAATTTTACTCCTTGTAGCGTTTTCGCGTATGTTTGTTTGTTTTTTTTTTTGTAGATTTCTAAATAGGAAATTTAAATTTAATACCACCTAAGGTTCTTAAATTTATTTAGTTTATGAATTGATAATTTGCTTTTTAGTTGGCTAGTATAAATCTAGACAAAATTTTAATTTAGTTTTCAGAAAAAAAAATTTTCCTATTTAAAATTCTACTAACATTTATATTCGATTTTTTGTTTTGCTCTTTTTAGCATCAAAAAATGGAGAATAACGAAAGATGTCATAGCATAGAGGATATAAGTATAAATTTATACAATTAAATAAATCAATGCAGTCAAAAAAATATAAATTTAGTAATTGTTTTCTTTTTAGATAAGATTTGCAGGTATTACACAATGGAACAATGTTCAATATTTTATTCGAGAATTCATGCATCTTGCTTGTACTAAAAAGTTAAAAACAGTATTAAGTCATAAATACACAATTCAATTTGTTGTATCAAATTTATAAGTGACAATACAATTTTTTGTATAAAATTTTTAGTCGTATAGTCTAATGTTGTTTTACAATGGTACAGTTATGAAACCGATTGCATGTTCAATTTTTAGTATGTAATCAAATTAACAACCATTGTACAGATTATTATTTTTTTTTTTTTTTAACATAAAGTCAACCAAAGGAATATAGCTATAAACTTTTGTGTTTTTATTCACAAAAAATTCATATTCATAAAATTCACAGATTATTTTTAGATAATACATATGAGCCAATAATGGTGGATTTAAAAACCACAAAGAACAAAAAAACATAAAAATTTAAAATATCTATAATATAATACACAAGATGTTGGCGAGACCTTGCCAACATGTAAAAAAATATATTTTATACCTATAATAAAACACACACTGAATGTAAACTAAACTGGCAATGATGATATTTATTTAATAAGTTAAAATTTTATTACCAGAGACACAAATCTTTGACTCAAAGTATTATCAAGAGACACAAACCGTTCATTAAAAATATAAATAAATTTAGTAAATATTATTACCAGAGACCAAATTTTCCACTAGAAGTATTATCAGAGACACAAACCGTTCATTAAAAGTGAGTACAGTCAAAAAAGGAAAAGTACATACTTAAAAAACACACATTTTCAATAAAAATAAATTCAGCAAATTTTTAATTTTTAAATTTGACCGCCACATCGATTATGAACTGGTCGTAGCGGTAAATTAAAAATAAATTATTAATCTTCTGTTGGCATTTTCAATCTTTGTTTTGGAAAAAAAAAAATAAAAATAAGTACTCTTAATAAAATTAAAACGCCTGAAAGTGAAAAGAGCAAAGTTTATAGTAAGTCTCATATTTATAAGAAAAAAATAATAGGCCGATTTTATTCTTGATTTTATTTTCATTAGCATAAAAGCTGGTAAAAGCTTCGTAACAGACTTTAAAATAGTTTTGTTTATTTATGTTGAAATTTAGATTTTTAACATAAAGCATAACATTAAATATTCAAAATTTTTTAATTAATATAAAATTCGGCAGACTTAAATAATTATATTTCATAACAGAAGTCTGGAACTTACCAAATATTATAGAAATGGATATTTTTCTTAAAAAAAAAAAAAAACTAACATAGAAAATATCATTTTAGAAGCCTTCTCTTACAAAAGATTCATAATTTTGTACTAATTTATTATTAGACCATTAATAATATTGTTAGGCATGAAAAAAAATAAGATTTATTAATCAGATCAGAATATCAGATAATATAATACCAGGAATTAATGATTGAATTTCTGATAATATACACAATATTATACCAGATTATACACACAAGATGTTGGCCAGATCTATAATAAACCTCTCACACTGAATATAAACTAAACTGACAATGATGATATTTCTGTATATTTATTTAATAATTTAAAATTTTATGATCAGACACACAAATCTTCGACTAAAAGTCTTATCAGAGACACAAACTTTTACTTTTTAAAAAGTACTTTCGATACAAAATTTAAAGCAAATTTTTGATTTTTAAATTTGACTGCCACATCCATTATGAACTGGTCGCAGCGGTAAATTAAAAATAAATTATTAATCTCCTGTTGGCAGTGTTCAAATGACTATTTGCTTTGAAAAAAATAAAAATACTCTTAATAAAATTAAAAGATTTGAAAGTAAAAAGAGCAAAGTTTATAGAAAGCCTTATATTTATAAGAAAGAAATAATAGGCCGATTTTATTCTTGATTTTGTTTTCACTATTATAAAAGCTGGTAAAAGCTTCGCAGCAGACTTTAAAGTAGTTTTGTTTATTTAGGTTGGAATTTTGATTTTTTAAGCTGCATTTTTGATATAACATAAAATATTCGAATTTTTTTATTAATATAAAATTCGGCAGACTTAGCTAATTATATTTCATAACAGAAATCAGAAACGTACTAAATATTATAGAAATGAATATTTTTCTTTAAAAAAAAGAAAAAATAACATAGAAAATATCATTTTAGAAGCCTTCTCTTACAATAGATTCATAATTTTGTACTAATTTATTATTAGACCATTTAATTAAAAAGCTGTCGAAAACGACCGTCACAAAAAAAAAGCCCCCGAAAATTTATGAAATTTCATTATCAGAGACATGAATCTTTTATTAAATATACCAAAGATCTCTTCCAAAGTACATTTAAATAAAATAAATTCAGCAAATTTTTTTCAAGCAAAAAAAAACAAGTAAAAGTAACAGTAAGTCGATGCAACCGACATATTTATACCCTACATCTAAAAAATTCAAATTAAATTAAAAATCCATAAGTTATTTTAGATAGGTACTTAATATACCTAACCTAAAAAAATACATGTAATAATCTCTCCCTTAATTCAGGTAGTAAGGGAGTCAGTATGATAACGTAAATGTTTTTGAGTCTATCGAATTGCACAGGGGATTTTCTAGTTATTATTTAAAATACATATATGTTAAAATATAATTTTGAATCAATTTTATTGAAAAATTGGTTTTGTTATAAAAAAAATTCTTTTTCACTAATTTTCGTTTTAATTAAAAAAGCTTGCCACTAGTGCAGAATTTACATCAGGCATCATCTCTTCAGCTCAACCAGTCGACTAATGAATTCTAGATGCTTTCCTTTTTTAAATAAAAAAGTACAAAACAAATTTTAATGCATACTTTACGGCGCAATTCATTTTTTTTAAATTTAAGTGATTGAATGATCTAGCATATAGAATCCCACATGTTTTTTAACTACTTAAATTCAGTTTATATAAAAAAAATTTAAAACTGAATGAATTTGTCTATTATTGTATTTCTAAATAAATTATATTTAGAAATTTTCTTATTTTGCTGCAAATTTGTAAATTCAGAGTTTACTTACACTTTTAAATAACAAAATTTTATCAATGAATGTAGTAGCCGAAAATTAAATTTTCAACTGTAAATACCAACTATTTTTTTAAAAATCACAACTGTATACACATCACTCGAAAAACAACAAGTGATAATAACCACATTATCAAATCACTATACATAACTTAATATCCATTAGTGGTGAAGAACGCATATAAAATTACATATAGCTGATAATTATTATTCTTCTGTTCCTTTTCATACTCTATTCAAGGTGTAAAGAACTTATAATCTAATAAAATTATTTACATGGTTGTGCCAAGTGGATTTATTATGTATATTTGAGTCGATTCTGCAGATGTTTTTCCTGTTCACGACTTCTTCCTTACAATACTAGTTCCTCCATGTTATCTAATTATCTGGCAGCAATTATCTAATTATCTGATCAAAATATTTGAGATAGGATTGATTTATTTTTTTTAGAAGTTTGCATTACAAAGTCACATTATATATTCATTACGATATAACATTATTGATCGTATCGCTTAAACTTAAAGAATGGCTAAAACTGATTATGTAATGAATTTTTCAACCACTAGATGGAATTTGCGTATAGTATATTCAGAATTTATATATCCAAATTGCACCCTTCCAAATTGGAAGTACAACCAAAGCTTTATCTTAGCAATTTATCTTTGATGAATTTTATTTGAAATTTAACATCTATAGAATTATTGGTTGTTGATTATACATTTGAATTAAATTTACGTTACCATTTCTCAACAGAGTTGTTTAAATTTTTTACAAGAATTATAATTACTTAACTGTAAAAAAAAGACCTATAATTATCATTTAACTGTTAAATTTCCAATTATTTGTTTCTGTTATTATTTTCCACAAAATCCAATTAACGATATTTTGTACGTTTTTATTTTCGTGAAATTAAATTTTAGCTTCTTTATTTCTTTTCCTATAAATAATTCACTCTCAACTGTTGATTTTTACATCATTAAAATAAATTATTTATTAACACTAGAACAACCAAAACAAATATTTATACAATACTGTTTTTTAATTTGATAAACAATAAGCTATAATGAAAAGATGGTGATCCTTAACGTTTTCGAAGATATATAATCCAAATAGTATTTTATAAAACATTTTTCCTCAAATATACCGTTATCTTATTTATTATCAAAATAATTAATTTTTTCAAATTTTAACATCCAGCCAATGGTGTAGTAGACATCGGTCTAGGATTCAAATCCCATATGATCCAAACCATATTACCCAAAATATAGATTTTTCTTATAATGTTAGTAGAATATAATTACATTAAAAATAAGTATATATGTCTTTTAAATTGAAATTAATATCATATTGTAATAAGTATATAATAAAATAATAATAAAACATAATTCTTGTAAAAGATAATAGATGGCGTAGAAATAAAAAGAAAGGTCTCATAGTCTTGCACAATAACTACAGCCGAGTAATCAACGGTGTAATGAAATTAATGATTCCCGAAACTGAAGTTTAGGGAATTATAAATAAAAAAAATGACTTAGTAGATGCCCTACTCTGCTTGTAGGAATGGCAAGGAAAAATAAAAAAAATATTTAAATACCGAAAAAGAGATGTGAAGTATTTTAAACCACTACCTAAAATTTTTAGATTTAATTTGTTTTAATAATGATTTTGATTTTTCTATTTCTAAAATTTATTAAGACATATTGCAATATAATATTTTATAAAGTGTTTGGATACAGTTCAAATCGGATTTTTTTTTAATTTCGGTGAAAAACCTAAAGCTTCTGCACATAGATCTTTGATTGTCAAACTTAACCGAAAACCTACTAACCTAGAAATTTATATAATAAATAATAAAATTACTTTTTCGTACTAGTGTTAAGATACCTTGTTAAATTAAATTAAATTTAATTAAAAAAAAAACAAAAAGAAAATGATTAAAAATACCACAATGGCTTAAAACAAAAACAAAACAACAGCATTTAATATTAATTTAATTCGAATTTTTATCTGTTAAATATCTGGGAAATACCAGCTGTTATGTTATATATTTTTAAACGAAACAGATGGAAAGTAATTCACTATATATTTATTATATGTACGTTCACACATACCTATTATAAATTTTAATTTTAAATGAAAATGATCACGTGCCAATCATTTTTTACTTTAAAAAAACACTATAAAAGTTTTTTTTTTTTTTTGAAAGAGACAAAAACAAAAAAATGCAGGAAATGAAATTCAGTAAATTTTTTTTTTTCGTATGTATCTATAAAATTATTTTTTTTTTTCGGATTATTTACTTTTGGTTCAATTATAATTGCAGTTCAGACTATTTTAATCCTGTTTTTTGTTTTTTACAATGTGTTGAAATTTTTGACGTGATGTGGTAAAATTTTTCGATTGAAAATTTATTTATTTTTCTGTTAATAATTTTAATATTATTTTTTTAAATATACATTAATTTCCTTTTTTTCTTTTTGTATTATGGGAGAATTTTTGTTATGTACATTATTTATTTAATATTCGAAGTAATAATATAATGGTGCTCTGAAATAATATCCCAAAAAATAACGTTATTTCCTATTGAACACAGAAATAAAGCATAACATCATTATTTTTCTGATTTCGGCCTTATTAGAGTTCCGAAGCAGAAATAATGCCGAAAATTATTTTTATTATAAACATTTTTTTCTTGTAATTCAACATATTGTAAAGCCCAATAACAAATTTATTGTTTTAATACTCAAAAGTATGAATTTAGCTGATATGGTTATTTAAAAAAAAATATTTTCTTAAAATATTGGGAGACGAGTGACCTTTTCGCTAAACGAACTTCCGCTAAACAAATTATTGAAAGTCTAATTTTGTAAGCAATTATAAAATCCATTGTACATACTTCAGAGTCTCTCATAAAGATTATAGATATAATCTTGATTTTATAACCAATCATGAAATACATCCTATAATTATTTTGTTTAGACACATATTTTAGCAACAAGGCATTTATAATTATTCCTCCCCAACTATTTATATGCTTTTTGGAAAAAGAAATGTATCCCTTTTTATACCCTACACATTAAGTATAGGGTATATTAACTTTGGTATGGTGTTTGTAACCACCAAAAGGAAGCGAGTTAGGTGTAGACATGTATACTTCAAACTTCAAATTTGATACGAGGGTGCTGTTTCCTAAATCCCTGATTTGTCTAAAATTTGAAAGGAATTGGAGTGATCGTTCGGGTACCTCCGATACAACTCCCAAAACCGAACAAGCATATCTTCGAAATTAATAAAGACAGAAACTTCAAATTTGGTACTAGAGTGTTGTTTCCTGAATCCCTGATTTGTGCAAAATTTGAGATGAATTGGAGTGGTCGTTCGAGTACCTCCCATACAACTCCCAAAACCGAACAAGCATATCTTCGAAATTAATAAAGATAGAAACTTCAAATTTGGTACAAGGGTGTTGTTTCCTGAATCCCTGATTTATCCAAAATTTAAGATGAATTAGAATGGTTGTTCGGGTATCTGCCACACAACTCCTAAGACCAAACAAGCATATCTTTGAAATTAATAAACATATAAACTTGAAATTTGATATAAGAATGTTCTACCCTGTTGATGTCTCTAAAATTTGAGATGAATTGGGGTGGTGGTCCGCGTGCCTTCACACACTTCCCAAGACCTAACAATCATATTTTCGAATTTAATAAAGATAGAAACCTGAAATTTTGTACAAAGGTTGTAACAGCATTTATTTTTTTTAGCTTGTATTAAATACCTAACTAAAATAACTTATGGATTTTTAATTTAATTTGAATTTTTTAGGTGTAGGGTATAAATAAGTCGGTTGCATCGACTTACTGTTATTTTTACTTGTTTTTAGAAAATTTTGGCTTTATTACAATTTGTTTTACTTTAACCATCTGGAAAAAAGTAATAAATCCAAATATAAACATTTATAGGCAACGCGAAACCAGACATGTATTTTTAAAATCTTTCGAAAAATGACAAAGAAACTTTTTTGAATATAAGCGGAGCAAAGAATAAAGGTAAAAAGCAAATATTTTGAAAACGAAAATTACGCGGATTTGACTTCATTTCGGCTTTAAAAGGAAATAAAATGGATTCGGTCATATTTCTTGGAGTATTATTTCAGGCCATCAATATAATTATAACATAAGTTAATATAATTTTAAAATTAACTTCTTCTTTTTGTAAATAAAAATGACTTTAAAATAAAAGAATTTTTTTACGCTTTAATTTAAACCAAGTTAACTTTAAGAAGCATCGTTAGTTAGTTGGTGTTGATTGGTATAACAGGATTTTATGAAAATTATTTAATTTGTAAATTTTTTATCTTGAAATTTTAAATGAAATTTCTTGTTTCTACTTTTTAATTGGTTTCGAAAATAAAGATTTGAAATATTTCAAAATACTTGTTAACAGTAAATTATATAATACTCAACATTATCATAGATGATTTCCAATTAAATATAACTTCATATGTATATAATCATTTTCTTCTTATGGCGTAAACATTACACAAATAATTCTCTATATAAATTCTATAATAATTTTACTAACTGACTAACGTAAACTCTATTTCATTCCATATTTATGCCTCTTTCTATATTGATATTCAGTATTCTTGTTTTTATTTAAAAAAATAACTTTAACAAATATTCGAGTACATTTTATTTTGATCTGTTTGTGTCACTTCCATTTTTGCAATGATAATCATATAGTATTTGTTTACAATATTAGAACACTAAATCGTGTGGTTTTTCATTCTTCTTATTATTGGTTAGATTATCATACAATTAAAATAATTTTAAAATAAAAAATTTATTCTAGAAATTCGAATCGAGTACAATTTACATTCACATTTTACATTTACAAGGTTAAATAAATCTTCTAACAAATTGAATCGATTTTAAAAAATCAGAAATTAAATTAAATACTAGTATTCGCCCGCCCCTCGAAATTCGAGGTGTTTTAATTATCAATTACAATAGAGTATATACAGTACAGTTTCTTTATGATTTTATTTAAAATGTAAAAATACAATTTTCAATAATTAAAGCCTTTATGAATTTAAAATTTCTTTGCAAATGATATTTTTTGTAAAAACACGGTTATTATTATCTTTTAGAAGTTGCCCTTGATTTATTGAGTATTGGAAACTCAATATATACCTATTATATATGTATATATTATAAGAAGCCTAAGATGGTAAATCATTGAGTGAAAGGGTTTTATATGTCTATCAATACAGATTAAATATTATGATGATATTGTGATATGTAAGAATTTATTTCGTTTAAAATATAAAAAAACCAAAAAAAAAAAAACAGAACTGCATCGAACTTGCAAGATTAAAAAGCAACTATTAATAACCTCACACTCTACCACTGTACTAAAACCTAAACTAAAATCTGAATGTTTATATGTATTCAGTTATATTGTGAAATTCCTACTCCTACCATACAACCAATATTTTAAAATTTTTAATCGAAAAGAAAAAATAAAACAAAAATTTAACAGAATCAAAGAGCGTCTTTTTTGTGATATGTATATTATAGGTATAGATTATACATACTATATGATACATATGTATATACTTTACATGGGTTTTTTTATAAAAATGGAAAATTATTAATGAAAATCAGAAAATTTTGAAAAAATATTGATCTTGTAAGATGGCTGTACTGAATATTTATCATTTAAAAAGAAAAAAATGAAAGTTGGTTGGTAAATCATTGAGTAAAAGGGTTTTAAATGTCTGTCATTTACAGATTAAATATTATGATTTAGTTGTTTTTTCTTTCACAAAAAAATAAGTTATTATAGTTTCACTCTGTCACCCCGTCCGACTGTTTCTAAATTCAACCATAAATCTGTTATAAAATGGATGCTAATGTTGTTTTTTTATAGAGCCCCATCCATTACCAAACTATAGCCCTCACAGTTAGAAAAAGCTCTATTTTCAAACGTGTACAAAATAATACAATTTTTTTGCAATTTAGTATTTAAATATAACGTTATATCTTTCGGTTTGCGACTTTTTGTGTTCCCCTTATTACTATGTGTTGTTCATTCGCCTCGCCTCTTATAATACTTCAGTCAACCGCACTACGTCTTAGAAAATAATTTACCGTTATTTATCGTTATGTGAAAAAAAATTTACAAAGTTTTGTTTCTTTCATATCTCCGCAACTCTTCTAGATAAAATCTTGAAATTTGAGACAAGGAACATCTTTCACATAACTTTAAGCTCTGTTTAAGATATATTAGTGGCCAAAAATTTTAAATTTGTTATTTTTAGACACCTGCACCTTAAGTATTTGTTCAATGTTTTTTAATTATACAGGGTTTCCTTAAAATTGTTTCTTCAATTTACTGTTAGATCTTTAAGCCTGATATTTTTTGATGTGGATCTATTGTGTTCACCCTATTACTATGTTTTGTGGATTCGTCTCCACCTATAATACTTTCGTCAATTTTACTGCCTTTAAGAAAGTAATTTTCCGTTATTTATCGTTATCGTATTCGCCTCTTGATTTTTCACATTTTCTTCATACATACATCTTCAAAATTTCAAAAAAAAATTATATGTTTTGGTGGAACTTTCATTGGACCACCTAAATTTTTATTTATCATTAATCTTTTTAACTTAACAAAAAATATGATGTACTTAAGCCAAAAAAAAAAAAAAAAAAATCAATAAATTTAAGAATAAGATCTTATTGAAGGTAATAATACCTTCCATTAAGTTAAGATCTTTAAGTTAAAATTTTCTTAAAAATTAAAGAATTATATACTCGTATCTTGTAAATATTACATTTATTCCTTGTTCTGTAAAATCATTTTATTACCTTAACTTTAATCAAAAAAGTCAGATTAACAGTTCATTACCTGTAAAGAAAGTAAAAAAAAAAATTTTAATTTTTTAAATATTCTAACAATTTTTTTTTTTTTTTCTTAATTTTTGTTTTAAATAATTCTGTCACAAAAGTAATAGTAATAAGTATTCAAATTATATTCGAATAATTCACTTTTTCCTTTCAGGTGTAAAAAAATTTTTTAAGGAATTTATTTGTAGGCTTTTCAAAAAATTTAATAAAAATTCAAAAAACAAAAAAAAAAAAAAAAAAGAAAATGCCAATCAAACTAATTCAATAAGAAGGGGCATATTTTGATAGAAGTTCTCTTTATTTTTCCTTTTTCTATATATTTTTTTCTTAATTCTAAAAATTCTCTATCCCAAATCAATTCAAATTTTATTCAATAAAAATTGAAAGAAAACACTTACAATATTTTAGAAGACGAAAATTTAATTTACATATTCAGGATCATGACAGGAAAAGAATTGCAGAAAAGAAAAAGAAAAACAATAAAATATATAAAAGAAAACAATAAAAAAAAAAAGAAAAATTTAACATCCTTACCATATACTGAAATTAGGATAATCAAATCAAATATATGTATATATATGTGTATGTTTATAGTTACGAATATAGGATACATATTATATTATTTTAAAGTAAAACCACAATATCTAACGAACTTTTAATTTATGTACAATTAAAAACATGAAATTATTTGGTATGGAAATAATTTTATTTTCATTTTGTTTTTTTTTTTTTTTTAGTATAAAAATTACAATTCGTTGCCTTTTTCTTCTAACCAATAATTAGTTTAGAAAAAAAGTTTTTCGTAAGAAAAAAAGAAAAACTTTTCCTTAACATGATTATGTAATGGTATCATCTGTAACAACAAAATTTCTAAAAAAAAATTTTTAACTTTGTTCAGTATTTTTATATTATGTTTAGCATTAGTTTAAATATCTGTTCGTGGCTAGGGAATATAAAAATTACAATGAGTGGAGAATACAGGTGGAGAATTTCTGATTTACTCTAAAGAAAAAGAAATAAACACTTTTACAAACATATTATAAGAGCGAGTGAAATTTTAGTGAAAAGTATGTTAACTTTCGGTATAGGTAATCTTTTCAGAAGTATTGAGTTGCCTTATATTAGAAGTATTAGAATTTCTCATTTAATCCCATTTTTATCTTATCGCTACCGCATTTACCATCGATTCATTATTGTGCGTATGCAGTTTAAATGTCCACCGTATTAGTCTGGCTTCGCACATAGGTGAAAAATCGATATCAATAACAAATTACCGATATATTAGAGGGATCTATTTAATTTTTGAATATTTTTTTAAAGACAGAAACCTATAGCTTCGGCAAAAAATTGAATATAAGTAATCATATTAAAAGTTCTATAAATTGAAACGATTTACATGCAATGCAACCGATTTTAAAATTTTTTGAACTGATGTATATTGAATTATATATTGTTCAAATTTTCTCAAGTTTATTATTTTTATTTTACAATTATTTTGTTCACGATTACTACTTATTGCTTTATATTCTGGGATCTAGGAAAATTTACAAATATTACAAATTAATGGGCCACATACGTAAAACTGAGATTGAACTCAAGTCGCACTTTTTTAAACAATGCGGATTGAATGCATAAAACTGAGACTTAAATTTTCATAAAAAAAACTACGGGTTCACATGTAGATTTTGTTTGAAAAAGTAAAACTTTAGTTCAAACTTAGTTTTATGCAGCTGAATGCATAATATCTGCGATATGAAGCGTAATTTTTTTTTTTTTGAGAAAAAAAGATTTGACTTCAAGCTCAGTTGTATGCAGTCAACCCTCCATATAATTTCCATTTTTTTCTTTATTTGCTGTTTTGAAGAATTTATTTATTACTTTCGGATAAATAATTTAATTCAATTTCTTATTCCAAAATTTCAATATGAGACAGCATGTTTGTGCTAGCTTTATTAGTCCCTCACTTTGTACATTTCAATATTTTATATCTGCGGGTATGTCTGCTAGTGAATCCAATTGTCTACAATTTATTTTTAATTCTTGTATGAAATTTGTTGTTAACAGATGGAGTTTTTTAAATCTAATTATTTTTATATTCTTCTTTTATTATATTAATTTTATTTTATTTTAAAAATATTTTTTTTTTATTCATTTTAAATTGTTCTCTCATAGTTCGTACGCTGCACTATCATCTTAAAAAAAAAGACTAATCATCTTAATCAAATATTTGAAATTTATATAACATTCTTCTGACAAGTTTTCTAGATCTAATTATCTAGATTTTTTAGATTTTTTTTAATTTTTGGGGTTAAAATAATGTAAAACTAATAAGTTTTATTTTCTTAAACTTCTTTTCTTAAACTTTATTCTAAAATTCTTATCATTTCAAAACATTTTAAATTTTCCTCGCCGAACATTTTTTTTCCAAAGTAAAAAAACATTAGTTTTAAACCACACATCAAAAAAAAGAAAAAAAGGTCAAATTAATTTCGCAAATATTCATATCCAAATCATTAAACAAAAAGAAAAATAAAACTAAGTTCATTTTCAAAATAATTTTCACATTTTCTTAAAATGTTTCCTTTAATTTTTTATTGTTGTTTTATTAATTTTCTTTTTTGTTTTCATTATTTTCCAAATAATCTTGAATTAATTTTCATTTTTGTTTTTGTGAATTTCCAGATTTTATCTCGTTAGGGCCCCTAAAATTATTTTTGAATAACAAATCAAACCATTGTAAGATCCTTCAATGTTTTTGTTTTTTTTTTTTTAATTTTCAACGCTCCATCTAGTGAATTAATAGAAAAATTACTTTTCATACTGATTTTTTTTTTTACTTTGTGCAAATTTTCTTAAAATTATTAAAAAGAATAAATGAATCTTAAGAACTGGTGGTTAAAATAAAATGAATGAATATGAACAAAAAACAAGACAGTTTTTAAATTTAAATTAACGGTTTTTAAAAGCGCACATTTCCAAAAGACAATACAAACTGTTTAAAATTGTGACTTGCACCAAAATTTAACAATTTCATATAAGAAAATATTTGAAAATATAATTTTTTTTGTAATTTTGAGGGGCTATAAGTTCGGAATCCTATATAACTAAGAAAAAACCGTTAACATACGTAAAAATATATTATTGAACCTTTAATTTTTTTGTTTTGCCGAAGAAAATTTTTTACAGGTGTCTAAGTTACAGGTGTCTAAAAATAAGAAATACGTGTGGTACAAAAAAAGGGAGGAAACTTATACTAATTCTAAAAGTTTTTTCCTGTCTCAAAATTTCAAGTTCCTATCTAAAAGCGTGCTGTATTTATGAAAAGAGAAATATCACGTAAAATTTGGTTTTCACATAACGGTCAATTTAAATATCAAATTACAAAATATTGCATAATTTTCTTATTGTTTTATAGAGGTAAAAAAATTTCCGATCTTATATCGCTTTTAGTCTGAGATATATATATCTGAAAATAGCGCTTTTTTGCAATTTTGAGGGGCTGTAACTTTGGAACCCTATACAACTAAAAGAAACCGTTAATACACGTAACAATATATTACTGGAGCTTTAAATTTTTTGTCTTGCCGAAGAAAAATGTGCACAGGTGCCTAAATTACAGATGTTTAAAAAAAGCTAATTTTCAATTTTTGAACCCTAATAGCTCATAAACAGGGGATGGTCTAAAAAAATTTTCTGAGGAAACTAATTCTAAAAGTTCTTTCCTGTCTCAAAATTCCAAGTCCCTATCTAAAAGTGTGCCGGAATTATGAAGATAGAAAAATCATGCAAAATTTGGTTTTCACATAACGGTAAATTTAAATTTATAAATATTGTATAATTTTGATATTGCTTTATAAAGGTAAAAAAAATTCCGCTCGAATGGTGTTTTCAGATTGAAAAAATGTTAAGTGGAACATGAGATATAGGTACGCATTTATAAATAGGGTTTTTTCAAAGTTCAAGAGGCTGCAGCTCCGTAATGGATGGGACTACATGAAAAAGTTGTTCTACAACATTAATTTTTTTGTGGGATCTACCCATGGTTAAAAATTTTTTTCTCTATATCTTTAACGGTGTAGAAGTTTTGTAAACAGGCGGACACAGTGAAACTAATAGACACATTTTTTCAAATTGTTTTTGGAAATGTGCTAAAAAGATTTTTTTGATACTTTTATTCACAAAAAAAAAAAAAACGAAAAAACCATGGACATTGTAATGGATTTAAAGTGGGGATTTACAAGGATTAAGGTTGCTAAAGATAGATTAGGCGCTAATGTTAATATTGAAAAAATCTTGGAAAATTTATTTTTTGTTATACAAATTTTTTTTTTTTTTAGTTATTTCCGTTTCTTAAATGACCCAACAGAATTTTTTTTTCGTCCTTTATTTTTGAAATAAATTGTT
Source organism: Poecilobothrus nobilitatus (assembly GCA_947095535.1). Classification (NCBI taxonomy): domain Eukaryota; kingdom Metazoa; phylum Arthropoda; class Insecta; order Diptera; family Dolichopodidae; genus Poecilobothrus; species Poecilobothrus nobilitatus. Next base: position 153,687,104 of record OX352773.1, on the reverse strand, counting down.
GTTAAAAACTGTTGTTTTTTATGCAAATTTTTGAAAAAGAAAGGAAATATTCAAAAAGTCATGATGAAAGAATAAACAATGAATTTATCAAGATTTTATAGCATATTGTGCGGACATAGATAGTAAATAATTTTTAATAAAATTCAAATGAGACCAATTCAAATAATATTTAAATTTGGGTGCCACATCGATTGTGTCTAACATCATTTTTCATTTAAAAAGATTTTTCTTCAAAAAATTATTGTTTTTCTTAAGTTTTTTTTTTATCCAGAAAAAATATCTTAAACAAAAGATATGAACATTATATAACGTTTATTTGTTCACTAACTATTATTTAGACTCCGCGCTTAAGTTAATATTTAGCATAAGAAAACTTATAATGGAAAAATATTTCTTTTACTTTATCGTCAAATTCTAAAAAAGGTTTCGCTAGTTTTCTTAATGTTATATTAACATTAATTGTATATATACATGGTATTTTTCTCCACTTATGTTTTTTATACTCGTATGATTGAGTAAGATAGTTTGCGGGTATAATAAAAATACTCCTCCATTTAAAAACATATAGAATTAGATATGATAAATTGAGTCTATGTTTGCATGAAAGTATTCATTCAAGAAAATTCATTCAATTTAACTTTCTATGTCAAAACTCAAAAAGCTTAAAAAGGTGAAACTCACCAAAAATATTTTTGAAGCTACTTTTCGTATTGTTTTTCTTTGTCCGAATTCTATTGTTTTTATTTGAAATTAGACAATGTTGTCGATTATAGTTGCCAAACAAATTATATATTCTGGAGCGATTTACATATCATCGAAGCGAATTAAACTAGAAGGTTTCAAAATTAAGTTGGTGTAACATGATTTCAAATTATTAAAATCATATTTACCGTTAGTTGTAGTAGAAATTTCAATTTATATCCAAGTAAAATTACAGAGTAGATATCTTTTCAAAGAATTAAATTATTTGCATCAAGATTTAGGGTAGTTGTCATACAAATTTTTGGACACAGTTTGAATATCTTCAACACTAAAAAGACTATTTTTTTAATTCCCATGGTTTTTTTTTTTTTCTTTCATAATATTTTGTACAAACATTTTTCATAGACGTACAGATACCTCTCGGTTAAACTCTTAGTTGAGATCACATTATATTTTTTTTCATTTGACGACATTAAGTATACGAAATGTTGATTACAAATAAAATAAATTTAAATAATATTGTACAAATTAACATTTTAAACTTAGAATATATAGTAATTATCATTTGATTCTAATTTGGGAAATTTTTATAACACATTCAATGCAGAAGAATTTTAAAAAATACAATGCCGTATAACGGAAAATAAAAATATCTTAAAGCGATGATGACGTGTTATGCGAGGGATGCTTGTAATAAAAAAAAAAATATTGATGCATAATATTTATAATACTCTTTAATATAAGAACGTTTTTTTTTAAAGAAATTTAATGTTATAATTTTTTTCAGTGTCTTTTATTTTCACCGAAACTCGAGTTTTTTAAATCCATAAAAAATCCATTATCTTCTCAAATTACTGACATAATTTTTTCTAATTTAATCTTTAATAAACCTTAATTCGTATAAATACAAATTGAAATCAAGTTTAATTTTACTAATTTTATTTTTCCTTAATAACTAAAATAACACTTTTAATACAAATCTTAATCTAATCCATAAAAAAAAAAAAAAAAAAAACCCACCATGTCTATTTTTTTTTTATTTCACCATTTTCATAGAATTAAGTACAAATTACAGTTAATACATAATGATTTAAAAAAAAAACGTAATTAAATTAAATGTAATATAAGTCGCAATTATTTGTAATATATTCAATTAATAATCATTGCATAATATCCAATAGGTATTTATTTATTTACGTGAACAGTGAACGTTAAAAACTTCGAGACAGTTAAAAATTTTTAAATCTAAAATACTTTTACTTCAATTTAAAGACATTTTACTAAATCTATTTATGAAAAGTCAAAAATCTTTTCAATTTGACATCCGGCAAATCAAATCGAGCCAAGCTACAAAGTTCGGAAATTTAAAAGTAAATTTTTAGTTTGTACTATTCTATTATATATCTGATTTATTTCAATTACCAAAAAAAAATTAGTTATTTCAAATGACACGCCAGCCAGCAGATACAAGTTGTTAACAATCTCTTAACTATAAAGAGATTTTTTATATCTTAAAAGAGAAATACAAGCATTTTGAAACCTATTCCACGTATTTACAATAGTCGCATTATTCAGTTGCAACTTTTTCTTTTCCCCTTTCTCGCTTCTCCTAAAAAAGAAATTTAAAAACGAAAAAAAAAAAACGACATACGAAAAATGTACGACGTAAAAAAAAAATGCGTAAAAATCCGAAAACGTTTATTCATTTTTATTAACCAAATTGTAGCTGCTTTAGTTGTTACAAGTCACCAATACAAGTAAAACAGCAATAAAAGTTTTTCAGGTCAAAAAAATAAGTTATAATAATAACGCACACATATAAAGTTGCAACTACAAAGTATAACTGCTACTATAATTTAATGTAAATGCGAGAGTTTTCAAGCACATTTAAATACAGCATTAAATACAGAAATGTCAACAAGTCTAAACAGGGAAATGAAATTGCGTAAGTTTAAATGAAAAGAGCGCACATTTTTATTAATTTTGAAAAAAATGTATTAGCTATAATTCTGCAAACATTAAGTATAATATTTTACAATTTCGGTGTGAAATTAAATAATTTTGAAAACATTCTTTCTAATTTGGCATGTAATTTGACATATAAATTATATCACTTTATTTAACAGTACTGTTAATCAGACAAAACATCCAAATTACGTGTCAATATGAAGTAACATTAATATATTTTAAGAAATGGGTCGATTTTGTATTTAAGTTAATGCAATTGTTAAAATTCTTTAAATGAAATTCACGAGTAAAGAAACATCTGTCATTTTATTAAAGATTTTTTATGATGAAATTTTTCAAGTCCGCCCGTTCGCCTCTTTAATAAAACTCTTCAACGTTGAGAGAACGATGAAATTATGTGAAACCGTGGATAGATTTCTTAAAAAAAAATCTAGAAAATAATATGTTTTATGTAGACCCACCAATTAAGGAACTACAGCAATTCAAAAATTTAAAAATCCCTATTTTCAAAAGTGTATATCTCAGTTTCTACTTAATATTTTTTTTAATCTAAAAGCACTCAACGACAGGATTTTTTGTTTGCCTATAATTCAATATCAAAATTAGTTATACACACTTTTTTGCAATTTAGGATTCACATTACCTTTTCTGTTCAGGCGTGGCTGTACTTGCCGTAAGAGGGAACTTACGACGTGTGTGGGATTCAAACCCACACTCCCTCGGTGTTTACAGCGTATTTTATACGCTCTTACAAACTAGGCCACCGAGGCCCCAACACCTGTAACTTAGGCACCGTTACAAATTTTTTCAAAATAAAACTCAAAAATTTTAAGCTTCAACATTATAATTTTATATGTGTTATTAGGTTTTTCTTAATTATATATAGGGTTTATTTAAAATTTGATTTTTGACACATTTTTCTTATACATAATTTTTGGTTCAAGTCACATTATTCTAAACTGTTTGGATTGCCTTTTGAAAAATGTTCATTTTTTTTCAAAAGCACCTTTTTGCTTTTCTCAAAAGCACCAATTGCACCTTGGTTTTAATAGTTAATACATCAAAATTAATTTAAATATAAATAATTTTGGAAAGTTCCCTTTAAATTACCTTAATCCTAACTATGTAACTGTGAAACTAAATGAATTTTTTTATTTAATTTATTTAAACAAATTTTTTTAACTCTCACTGTACAAATTAATACTATTATTTTTTTTGTTTTTCATTCGTATTTCGTACGTAATGAGAACGGAATACGATAATGATATGTTTTTAATCAAGACAAAAACACTATACATATTTATATATTTCATATTTTTTTTTTTTTTTTACAAATTATAATCCGATAAAAATGTAACTATAAAAATCAATGTACAAAAAAAAAAAAAGATACAACTGTGTGTTTGTAAAATGAATTGAAATTTGAGCAAATTAAACCTGATTAAAAACTAGTAATGTTTGATGAAACTCTAATTGAGAATTGCAATATACAGATTTTTTGAGCGCCAAAAAAAAAAATATATATGCCTCAAGCGTTAACTCATTTTTTTTATTTTTCATTTTTTAAGATTGAAATTTACACACACAAACATTTACTGTGTGTACATTGAATGAAACTCATAACATAGAAAATGGTATCAAAATGAAATAAAAATCAAATCAATATTATGATATAAAAATTGTTTTAAATTAATTCTTTATATAGCCGTGATCGTCTAGTGGTTAGGACCCTACGTTGTGGCCGTAGTAACCCAGGTTCGAATCCTGGTCACGGCATTATTTGATAACATTTCATTGTTACGAATGGAGATTTTTTTTTTTTTTCTGGTTTTTAAGAGGTGTAATATGTTATATACTAAAAAGCAAATGTGGTAAAACGGTGGTAAAAATTTAAAAATTCTATTCAGTACATATAGTTGTTAATTTTATAAATAAAAAATAAGTTTCTTTTATGGATCTCATTTGTTTTTCTCTCCCACTATGAAACATCTTCTCATATCTTAAGAAACTGTACAATAAGTTAAGGTCAAATAAAGGACATCTTTTACTTTATATGTAATTAAATTTAAAATATTTTTTCTTTTTTTTTATATGCGATGAAAATTTTAAAATTTACCTTAAAATTTTAAATTAAATAAAAAAAAAAAAAACCATCAAAATTATCACGTTCTGTTTTTGTGTCCTTTTCCAATGAGTTTTTTTTTTGTTTTCTTTTTTTATTATTTTGTTACACGTTTGTACGCGCCTTTTTCAACAACAAAAAAAAGAAGCATTTAAGTTATTTTAATATATGTACGTGTTTTTATAAGTATGACAGTAAGGAAATTAAAAAATTTATCCAAAGTTAAGGTGTTACATATAATAAAAAATTACTTAACCAAGTACAAAACTCTCAAGTGTAAAATTTAGTATCATATAAGTAATTTAAAACTAACGCCCGTTTATATATTACAACAAGTTAAGGTGTAAAGTTTTTTTTTTAACCATAAAAAAAATGTCATATTCACACGTATAAAAGTTCAGGTTAACCGCAAATTTGTAAAAAAAAATTTTCAATTATTTGTTTAAAATGTGAACTAAATTTATCTTCAGTAAAAACAATACATGTAGACAAAGTATGGAAATATTGAAAATTTTTATTTAAAAATATTTAAATACAAATTATTTCGTAGAGACTGTATCTTTTACCTTTCCTCTTAATCATTTCGTCCATGGCCTTTCATTTGAAATATACTAGATGTTAACGACTATTAAATTTTCTCATCATGTGTTGTATTCGAGGATAAAAATTGTTAGTTAACAAATCTTTCTTATCTACCTACAACACTTCTTCTTCTTCACTCCTTTAAATACCATTTATTTATGATTCTTAACATGTTAATGCCAAGTTGATTTATTTTGTGCAATATGAGTCGATTCTGTCGGTTTTTTTCAGTTTTTTTGTTGTTTTGCGACGTTAGGTAGACATCATCGGAAGACGCTGTTGATAGAGGAGTGGAATCAGCATAAGTCATATATGACTATACTGGACTTTAATACTCATGTACTGAATGGTCAAGGGAAGTTAGGTTTAGGGAATAAAAATTGATAGCAAATTGTCAGGCATATTGTGTAAAAAAATTGTTAATGTTGAAATCTTTAAATGTTGTATATATCAATTTCGATTATTCCAAGGAGCATATTAAATGGGAGATGTTTTGACATTCGCAATGTTCGTGCCACAAACGATTTTCCGTATGCCGAATTATGACATCTGGAAATTGGGACTACATAGGAATGGGCAGATGGACCTCTCTTTATTTCCCAACTATTAGTTAACAACTGTGGTTGATCTGACCATGATGTAGGAAATGGACCGTTTTACTGTTCACTCTTCCGTTCACCATTAGTTTCTCCATTTTACCTGATCGTCTGACAATGCATTCAAAATACCTCACAACCTGATACAAATTTAATCTAATCAAAACATTTTTTTTTCTACTTAAGACTTCTATATAGAAAGCATAGGGCATCCATTAAGTCATTTATTATTTATTACTTGACTAAACTTCCGTTAATGAAATCATTATTTCAAGTAAGCCATTAATTACTCGATCAAAGCAGTGATTCAACAAAAAGTTTTGTGAAATGATATGATGAATTAACTATAAGGTTATCGAAAATTTTAGAATATCAAAAGAGATTCATCCCAAGCTCATTGAGGGATAAAGAGATTAGAGAGAACATACTATTCAATGTAAAACATCCCAAAAAATCTATTGGCAAAGCTATCTAGAAATAATAAAATTTTATATAAAAATAATCCCTATTTAATAGATAAACCTTATACCAAATATAACATTTACACACCACTTTTTTTTATTTTGTATATTTTGAAAAGTGTTTCACTAAAAGTTTATCAAAATATTTATTTACACTATTTACATATATATTATATACATAAAATATATAAGCACACATATGAAACTTCGTTAGTTAATCCCTGAAGCAATAAAAAAAAAATTGCAACAAATAAATTTATATCATCATGTATACATATATGTATAAGTACTTATATATCACAATTTAACAAAGAAATAAAAACAATAAAAAGAAGGTCATAACGTGATAAAGGACTCAACCCATAATGAAGGCGAATAACTATTTTTTTTAAAAGATTGCACAATGTTAATATTGTTCAGTTTTATATTGTATTGTTGTAACTTGCATTCAAGCATAATATTTATATTATATTTTACCTGGTATATTAAATACTTAATAAAAGGGGGTAAATTAACATTGAAAAGGCAAACCAAAATAAAACAAAATATTATTTACAGTTATTATGTTAAAACACAACAGGATATAAAAATAAATGCATTCTATACATTGGAATTAATAGAAGTGTATATATATATATATACCTATATATGTACCTAACTAGTTGATAATATCAGTGGTAATGATTTAACTGATATTTTCGTATCCAACTTATTTAAATTATATTTTAATTGTTAAAAAATTTTCTTTTTTTGACAAAAATAATTTTTGTTGACAGTTTTAAAGTGTTAAAAATTTTTAAATCTTTACAGTTCTTTTTTTGCGGTTTGAAGTGTTGTTGTAAAATATTTTAAAAACTTTATTTACAGGTCAGGACATTATTTTTCGCTTTGAATTTTGTAGAATTCCTTTTTAAGTGAATATTATTTTTATCTTTTCTACAATTTGTTTAATACGGAAATGGGGTACGGATGGGGCTGTCAAATGAGTTTAATTTTTCAACAATAGAATTTTTTTTTTTTTTTTTAATTTTTTGTGACAGAGAAGAAATAATTTTAAATAGTAACAAAAACAAAAAAAAAATAAGCAAAAAAAAGAAAATATAGTTAAACAATAAAACCAACAAGACTTATTATAAAAATTGTTAAAAATTATGTTAAAAATAATTTAATTTTAAATAATAGTTATAAAGTGTATATAGTGCGGTTATATGGACGTAATGGTTTTTAAAAAGTTTAACCAACTTTTAATAAATTTATTGTATAAAATTAAAAAGTTATTTTATTAAAAAAAAAGAAAAATTAAAATTAAAACGTTTTGAAAAAAAAAAGAAGATGATATCATTAATTTGAAACTTTATTTGGGTTAACACCGCGTCACTAGTTCAAAATTGAGCAGAGACTACTTTTATAATATCTATAATTCTAATCAAAGTTTACTTTTCAAGGTAACTTCTTGTATATGATGACTGATGTACTATAAGTCAAAAATATTTTGAAATATAATCTTTAATTTTATAATATTAAAAAATTTTTTTACTTTAGAAAAGTATAATAGAAAAAAATACATGTTTTTTTATTCAACAGCATGCCTGAGTCAAATCAAATAAATCTTTTAGTATTTAAAAAATTTTTCGATTAAACTATTATAGGTATCTAATTTAAAAATTCAAAATTGACCGTATATTTTAAAAGAATTTAATTAAATTTTACTGATAAATAAATACTAATTGGCTAACAGACATTGTAAATATCGAAAAAATCAAAAAAAAAAAGATAATGTGGTAATGGTTTTTGTCATTTTTAATCAAACTTAATAATTTCAACTAAAATATTCTCTTCGTTTATAATGAATAAAATTTTGGATAGTTGGGGAAAATTGTAAGACCATGGTACAGAAATGTGTCAGGTAGCTATAACCCCTGTTTCCTTGTAGGAATGTGGGGTGTACGAGATATCATGTGATAATTAAGTATTTATATATTGCGATATATGAATATTTTTTTTTTTTATATTATAATTATTGTACCCAGCCGGGAATCGAATCCGACACCTCTCATTCCCTTATAAATGAAAAGCATGGCATCAACCATTGCACCAATGGCTGGATTATAAAGCGGTTCTTTTTATATCTAACGTTAACTTTAAAAATATATTTACATAAAGAATACAACAAATTAAATACCTTAAAAAATTATGTTTATTTTTAAACAACTTTGCAATAAAAACCCGTTTCTCCGTTAAATTCCATTTTAGTTGGTAAAATTTAAAAAACAAAAAAGATTATTTAATAAAATTTTTACACATTTTTTCTCTCAAGTTTATTACCATTAATTAACATACGAAATAATAAAAAAAAAGCATAGTTTTATGTATACATAATATATCACCATTATCATTATTCTGCTTCACTACAATTTTTTTTTTTCCGCTTTTTGATTCTTAAAGGACAAAATAAATAAAATGTCCTTGTGCTTGATTGTTAGGAAAAAATTTAGGTTAAAAACTATTTAGATTCATACATATATAATAAACTGTGACAGAATTTTAAAAATTTTATTTCAAATATTTACACAATATATATGCATACACACATATAAATAAAAAAAATTTAAATTAAAATCTAAAAATAAAACTAAAAAAAAAAATTTTAAATGATGCTTGGATTTTAGACTTTTATTTCTATTTGGTAAAATTTATATTCAGTATATTATGTTTTTTTTTTATAGAAAATTGCATACTTTTAGGAAACAAAAAAATAATTATTATGAACTTTTTTTTTTTTTTTTTTTTTATTGAACTTTTATTTTGTTGTTTGCTTACATACTTATGATAACTTAACCTACAAAAATAGTTAACAAAAAAGGTTTTTCGTGCTTTAAAAATTAACATGTAAAAATAAAATGTTTTTTTTTTATGTTAAATTGTTTGTCTTAATAATTATTATGAATGTTTACTGACTATCTTAATCATACCTTTGAGTATGTATTAATTCCTTAGTTTTAATTAATTGCAAAAAATTTAAAAAAGGCAATTTTTTTTATACTTTTTTTTTAAATAAAACCTTAACCTAACTTATCCTATTCTTACAACTAATTAAGAAACTTATAACTAAAAATTATTATTTTAATACTAAAATAACACTAATCTAATAATTTAAAGTACTAATCTTTTATACAAATAAATTATTTTTTGTTTATAACGTGCTTAACCACCAATAATTATTTTTTATTGATTTATCTATATCTGGTATCGACATGTCATATTTCATATTATCTGCGTTGATGTTACCTGGATCATATTCAATTTGTTTACATGTAGCCCGTCTACTATAATGAAATAGTATAGGGACATGATTTTGGTTTTGTATATAACCATGCTTGTCTAAGAAGATGAAATGCTCAGGTGCTATGAAGCCCGTGAGCAAAGTCTTCTTGATGTACTCCTCATTGTGGTAAAATATATGTGATATTAAACCATTTTCTGGAGTATTTAATGCTCTATCATAGTGGTTGCGAATTAATTTTATAATAAAATTATCGATTCTTATGATTTTTGATTCCTTGTACAAATATTTATTGGAGTAAAAATGTTTGTACTCGGATTCAGGTTTTCTATGTTTATTGATGCAAACTCTTATACACTTTCTTTCAAACTTGCGGATTTTTTCCATTAGGCTTGCACTGATATTGTACCATATGGGTACACCATATACAAGCGTAGGCCTTATTAATGTTTGGTAGCAAATAATTTTGACTCTGTTACTGATATTTTTGTTGTAGAAGAGATTTTTTGCTGCCATAAAGGATTTATTACCTTTCTCTTTTGTATATTTTATATGATCAATGAAGTTCAGATTTCTATGAAGGTGAACCCCAAGATATTTAACGACTTTTTTATTTGCGAGAGGTGAAATGGGCGATTTAATGGTAAAATTTTTCCAATTTTTTCTGATGTCTGAACTTGTTTTGTCTACCGTGTTACGGAATAACACGGTTTCACATTTACTAAAGTTCACTTTTAATTTCCATATTTTGCAATAATCTTGTACAATGTTAAACATTTTTTGAACAGTATACTGAATGCTATTTACAGTGTCATTCGCAGAGTATATTATTATGTCGTCTGCGAAAGCTAGGGCATAATTATTACCTTTAACTCGGTCTAACCAGAGCAAAAGATCTGCTATGTAGATCGAGAAAAGAATTGGTGCGTTAACAATACCTTGTTGGAGACCATTTTCAATTACAAATGTTTTGTTAGACATATTATTTTGGCTATGTACTAGAAATTTGTTATTGTATAACATATTTTTAATAAGTACTATTAAGCGTAATGGAAATTTATATTTTAATAATTTGTATGTTAAACCGTCCAACCAAACTGAATTGAATGCCTTCTCCAAATCAATGAGACAGGCACCAACGCCGTAGTTTTTATTTATGAACCAGCAAATATCGGAAGTTAATTTAGTTATAGTGTTAATTGTACTGTGTTTGTGTCTGAACCCAAACTGGTTATCAGGTATGAGGTTTTTTGAGTGTGCAATGCTCGAAATTTTATCATTTATTAAAGTTTCAAATATTTTACTTATGTTTGGCATTAGGCTTATTGGTCTATAATTGCTGGGGTTGGTTGGATCTTTGCCAGGTTTCTTTATCAATATGGTTTTCGCTGTTTTCCAATTCTTAGGAAAATACGAATTGTTTATTGCATTATTAAAAAGGACAACGTATTTAGATATTATAAATCTGCTTAGATTTTTTAACACAATATTTGGGATATTGTCGATACCAGAAGAAATTTTGTTCTTGAGAGCTTTGAACTTTGCAGAAAGCTCTACTTGATTCGTAAACTCACCACTCTGTTCAGATGATTTATTTGAGTTAGAGAATTTGGCAATAGAAATATTTTCATCTTTCACCTGTTTGATAAAATTATTGAATCGTTCTACTCTGTTTATTATTTTATTATGTATTCTTCTCTCTGATGTTAATTGTATTTTATGAGTATTTTCTAAATAAGAGCCCATTACATTATATATTTGTGATTGATCTTGTATTACAAATTGGTTTGTTGTTGTTTTATTTAAAGAATTGACATTTATATTATTTTGGGAAAGTAAGTGTATATCATTTTGTTCTACATGTAGTTTTGAAATTTGGTTATAGGATTTTTTACGGAATATTTTATTAATCTCGGGAAACATATTTGAACTATTTTTTGGTGAAATTTTTTGAAGACGGAATTGCCAATATTTATTAATTTCTATTTTTATTTGCTGTTTGATTAAGTTGTTTACGTTATTTAGAAGACTTCTTAGAAGTTGTTTGGTTTGATTTGAAATATTTAATCTTTGTTTATTAATTTTATGTATGTCTTTCATTAGGCTATGTTTTTTATTTAGAAGTATTTTTAATTTTACAGAATAGAATTTTGTTAAATTACTATAATTTTTATGTTTAGGGATGACGCTTTCCATAGTTTTCATAATGATTTCATTTAGTTGTAAGAGATGGAAATCTATATTTTGGTTGGAAATATTGCAATTGTCCAGAATTTTATTACTATTGTTTAAATAATGGAAAGCATAATTTTGATTTAATTTAGTCTGAAATTTAGCCCAATTTACTTTTGTGAATAAAAATTTATTGTCATGATATGGCAGCTCCTGTGATAAGAGCTCTTCATTTGTTATTGATATTGGTATACATATAGCATTATGGTCGCTATCATATGAGAGAGTGGAGAGTTTATTATCATTTCCGGAGAAACAAATATTTATTCTGGCATCGGAGAAAACTAAATCAATGAAAGAATTTGCACGCGGAAGTGTTGGTGCGTCAGTTAAGAGTAAATTACATTTATATATAATTTTGTAGTCTTGCAACCATTTGTTTAGTTGAACTCCTCTGGTATTGTTAACAGTGTTAAGCCATGTTACATGTTTGGCATTGAAGTCACCAGTAAATATGTAATAATTATTAAGATTTGATAAATTTAAAATTTCGAATATTTTTTCTATTTCTGTTAAAAAATTATGTGAATTTCTATTTGATGCATAAACAGAAATTATGAATAATTTTTTTCTTTTCTTTAATTGTATCGATATAATACATGTTTCGATGCATAAAAAATTATCGAAAATGCTATTATTTACAATTTCAAATTGGAAACAATTTTTAATGCCTATGGCAACACCCCCGCCTTCTAAATCACAATTTCTATCTTTTCTAATTATATTGTAATTATCAACTACCATGTGGTTAGTTGGTTTTAGTTTTGTCTCGCTCATGCATATAATGTCAGGTTTGTTGTTTTCTAAAAAGTGCATAAAAGAGAATTTTTTACTGTATGATATTAATGAATTGACATTGACAGAAATAATTTTGAGATTAATGTGGTCAGTCATCAATTGTTATTGTTAAGTGAATTAAGTGATTCATAAATAAAATTAATTTTATTTCTATTTTCTGTAATTTCTTTATGTAATTTTTTTTCTAAATTTGTAATTGAATTTTTAATTTCTAATAAAATATTGATATTTAAATCTGACGGATTTGTATTATTTATTAAATTAGTGTTATCAAATGTTTTGTTATTTGCTTTTGAATTATTTTTCACAATTTCAGAAAAAGAAATGTTTTTATTTACTATATTATTATTAATAATGTGCTTACTTATAATTTTTTGTTTGAGTGCTTTTTTCAATTGTTCCATTTTTGTGATTTTTTTTTGATGTTCTGGACATTTGCTAAAAGAAGCTGGGTGTCCGTGCTTCTTACATAAAGTGCAGAATAATTTTTCCCTGGGGTCTTCAGGTTTTATAGAGCAATTTTCAGGTTGGTGGTTTTCGCCGCATTTAACACAACGAAACTCCATTTTACAATTTGCTGATGAGTGACCAAATCGCTGGCATCTGGTACATTGAAGGATGTTTGGTTTATGGATTTTTTCCCAGTATATTATTTGATAATCAAGTGCAGTTATGTTTTTTATTTCATTTATGGAGCTACCGGGTGCAGCTTGAACGATGTAATATGGCAAAACAATATTCATTTCAATTGAACGCTTAGTTGTTAATCTGATAACCTTTTCGAATTTAGTTGAAGTTGATTCATGCGTTTTTAATAATTGGAGCACATCGTCTGGTGAGTAGGCATTGTTTAAACCCTTTAGAACCATTGATACTTTTTTTTCTTCCTTTGGGGTGTACGAAAAGTGCTTGATGCTAGCTTCACTTAAAAAATCCCGTGATTTTTTGTAATCACTTATATCATTTGTGTATAAAATTGAATGGTTATCATTCAATTCTTTAATTAGGAAATTGTCAACTCCTAATTTTGTTTTTATTAGGCTTTTTAGGTTATTTACCTTGGTATCGAAAAAATTGATAGGTGGCATTTTATTGATTTTGTTCGTTTTCTGTATTTTGTTGGTTTTCTGTATTTTGTTTTCAGTAGGTATTTCTGCTGTTTTTTTTTGATTTTTTGATTTTTTGAGGTTATATTTGTCCTCCATCAAATTTTCTTCTATACACATATTCGTGCTGCCTACTTCGGTGGTATTTGCAGTATCACCATCAGGAATCTCTTCAGTTAAGTCTATATCCTCTAAACTTGAATAATAATTATTATTCAATAATATTTTGTCACTGGTTGACGGGAGATATTTTTTTAATTCACTTTTAAGTTCTTCATTTTCTTTTAAAATTTTTTCATTTAATTTTGATATTTTTTCCACCAAATTTTTTAAATCACTAATTTCGCGAGTGGTTTTTGAATCCATTAATTCACCTTTATCAATTAAATCGCACAATTTTTTATTAATAGAGCTTTTTAGTCTATTTTTATGTTTATCAATGTTTTTGGCCGGCATGATTGCAGCCCTTTATTAAAAAGAAACCAATCACTTTTAGACCTATTTTATTGATAAGTATTTGTATTAAAAAAAAGAAAATATTTTTTATTAGTTAAAAAACCGAAATTTTGTGTTTAAAAGAATATATATACGCAATAATATCCTTTATTTTTATTACTTCGACTCAATATTAGTATTTCTCCTAATAAGACGACCGTTCAACACGAAGGTTCTGAGCTCCAATCTAATTATTATGAACAATAATTTATGATAAACATGTTATTAACTCAGGATTATGACGTCTAGCATTGACATTAATTTTCTAATTTAGGTCAATCGAAATTTTAATTTAGTCCTTTCAATAATGTTATCATTCCTTCTCTATTTTATGCAGATGCAGTTTAGGTGGAAAGGTATCAATTTTTCACAAGAAGTATATATTTAAGAGAAGAACTGCAGTATTCGATGTGGTCTACATCTGTGATCTTTTAAAAATAGTGTAATATTTATTTTTCACTCTTTATTATTAAGATAGTTTTTTTTTTTAGAATGAAAAAAAAGCGTTACGTAAGTATAAATAATAAAAACTTTAATTAAAGCGTAAATAAATAAGCATGGAAATTATAGAACATCAATTAAAAAAAATATTTTAATTTCGTTTTGACCAACTAAAAACATAATTGATCGAATTGGGTTTAGTCACTTAAAGCAAGAACCAGAACAAAATATTTTACAAAAAAATATTGAAGAATTAAAAACAGGAGTTCTAAATTGGGGACTAATAGAAGCCTTATCTAAGAACCAGATTATACATGATTATTTGTATAGCAAACGCAATCCCGGCTGGATGTACTTTCATGTTAAAATACCTAATTATCTTCTTTTTTTTTTATTACACACCTAATTAAAAAAAATTATGTTAATTTACAGATCCATTCCTATATGAATTCAGAAAAAAAACATTTTTTTAGTTTGTTAATTTTTCCGTATATTTATTTTTCTTTTTTATTTTTTATTTTAATTTAACTTTTATTAATGTATAATTTTTTTTTAATATGAAGTCTTTTATAGAAGTATATTTTAGTTATTTTAAATTGTTAAAATGTTCTAAAAGAAATGAGTAAAAAACTATAAAAAACAAAAAAAAAAACATAAAATAGCAGTTTACATCTCATTAGTAAAGTACATAAAAAAAAAAAAAATAAGGATAACAATTTGAAGTGTAAAATTTTAATGAATTCAAGGTTTTTAATTCTCCTAATAAAAAAACTAAAATATGAAATTTCATTATGAATTTTGTAGGTAAGTACTACTAAGCTGCATAAAATAAAAAAAATTAAATTTTTTAAAACTGAAAATATATTTTTAAATTTATAAGTCTTATTAATGCTTAAATCTAGAATTTATGATGATTATAATTTTAGTAAGATAAGAAATTATTTAAGCGCACCTTGAAATCTATATTAAATTAATTTCAAAGCAAGATTTCTTTACTACCATTTATTTCAAAGTACGACTTCTTCTGATTTCATGACATAGTTATGTAATGATGAGATTATTACAATATATTAGATATAGAGTCAATTCTAACTTTATTTATTACATAATTTAAGAGAGCTTAGCCTGGTTGCGTTATTTAGGAGGTTACTACATAACGGTGCAATTAACGCTTGGAGACAGCCTAAAAATTATGTCATTGCATTCAAGTACAATCAGTAGTGGTTTAATGGTTGCATACTCACTGAACTCAATATAATCACTATGAATCAACAATCTTTTGAAATGTTGTCCCCTAAATTTTTGTTTCCTTAAAAATGAAAAAAGTAAAAAAATTTATCAATATAGGACTTAAAGACGAAAAATTTGAATTTAAAATTCGATATTAAAAAAAAATAAATATATTTTTTTTTCTGTTAAATCAATAAAGTTCAGTATATGTAAAGTTAAAAATAAAACCTTATCTACCACAAAAGATAAGAAAAATAGAAAACTTAAACTTTTTGTTCAATCCTAACCTTTTATAACTATATATAGTCTCTTCTAAAAACTTTATCTGTTGCATACAAAATTTTTGCATTATGCTTTTAGTATATACCTTAACCTTCTACCCATGATTTAGTACTTTTTTTTTTTTTAAATATATCCTATCTTAATAATATGAATAAGTATTAAAGTAGTCCTTCAGTTCTTTAAATATAAATACTTTATAAATTTATTTTACCTTTTTACTAGTTCTGTTACTTAAAACAAAAAATATAAATTTAAGTCAGTTATAAAAATTAAAAAAAAAAAGTTTTTAAAGTTTTAAAAGTAATAATTTTGAAAAGTTTTTGGTTTTGATCCTTGTTTAATTTTTCTTCCTTATATGTATAACTTATCAAATTATGTACATAACATATACATATTCATATAAAGAAAAAAGCTTAAATCTTGATTTAAATGAAAAGTTTTAGAGGTTCAAATGGCTTGTTTTAAAAGGTTTTTTTTTCTATACCAAGGTAAAAAAAAAATTCGACTTAAAAAAACCATACAATAATTGGTATGACATAATATTTATAAGATAAAAAAAACTTATAACCTTAAGGTTTAATGCTTTAAAGAAGATAATAAGGGTTTTGCTATAAAATCCAAATTTTAAAATCCAAAACTATCAAAAATCCTTTCTAAGTCAAATATATACATATATATTCTGGAAAAAAAGTATAATCCTGATTTTCTAACCAACTCCAAAGTCCATTCTAACTCATGTATGTATATATTTTGAAAAAAGTGCATAATCCTGATTTTGCAACTAACTCTAAAATCCATTCTAATTCATATATATATATGCATATATTTTTTTTTTTATGAGGGTTGGTGGAAAACTCGAAATTTACCAAGAGGAACTGCACGTGCTTCCTCAAGGTAGTGTTGGACTTTAATCAACTAAAACCAGCACCTTTTTAAAACGATACTTTAAAATGGAACATTTAATACAAATTTACAGTTTGGTTTTGGGTATAGGGATGTTGGAAAGATAATTGGGGAAATTGGAATTAGGAAATTTGTATTATGGGGGATAGGTAGGAAAATTTGGAGGTACATTTTGAAGAAAGATGTTAATGTTTTTCTTTAACTTAAGTAAATCGTACACATATGAATTACCAACTTTAGGAAACAAATGCGATGGTATATGGTTCCACAAACGGGACGTGCGCAAGATAAACAAATTTCCATAAGTTGTATTTCGCCATCTTGATAACTCTACATGGTAGGGATAAACCAATTCTAATTCATATTAATATATATCGATACATATATATATATAGATATACATATTCTGGAAAAAACATGTGTAATTCTGATTCTGCATTTAACATTTTAAATTGTTACTAAATATTTATATTGCATAGATTTTTCAAATAGGGGGGTTCACTAAAAATTATTGAAACCATGATTTTGTAACCCATCAGACTAAAAACCATCCTAACTTATATATACACATATTCTATAATCCTGATTATTACTGATTGTAACCAACTATAAAATCTCTACTAATTATTTTTGTTATATATGCATATTTCTATAACAAAATGATCAAAATAGTAGTGGTTACCGCTTCCAAACCTTCGCTAAACCAAACATCGGAACGCTGATATTATATTGAAATACTATTGTTCTAAATAATGTATAATCTAAATAAAAAAGTACTGCAAATGCAAATTTACCTCTTGATACTTTTTTATCTTACAAATTTGACTTTTAAAAATTTGTAAGATGAAAAAATTCAATTTTGGCATTTTTAGGGTTTCGCTTCTTGGACTTTAAGCGTGATATGATAATAAAGTTCTGTATACAATTAAGGAATAAATTTGTGTAAAAAGAAAATGTTTTAATTTTACTTTAAATATATAAAAAAAAAAATCAGATTTATTTAATTATTTAAATATGTATTTTGAAAATTTTAACAAAATCTTAATTTACATATTGTCATAATATTTGACCTACTCTTTACTTTTTCCTTGACTTAATAATTATACTTGAAAGTGTCATTTATTATTTTTTTCCTATAATTATTCAATAATTTTGATGCTAATAAATGTGTCAATTCGAATATAATACCATTTTTTTTTTTTTTTTAAGTATTTATTCAAAATTGATCACGAGTTCATAATTCACATTAAATTGATTTCAAATATTCAATTAAAAGTTAACACAAAAACAAAAAAAAATAAAAATATGTATTTGGATTTTCAAATGATTTCACAGGAGACCATTAAATTTATGTATTTTTTCAATCAATTTATATAAAAATCACGTTTCACATCTTATTTTCTACTTTAATTTGGTTATTAAAACAGGGCCTATTGAAACTGAATTCAATTGCAATTTAAAATACGTACAGTACATACTTACAAAAAAACCAACAAAAGTATATGTAAAATCAAAGGTTTATAAAGAGTCACATTTTTTTTAAAAAGAAAAATAAAAAGTATGTATTTTTGGATTTTTGCCATGAAAATTTTTTGTGAAGAAAATTGTGAACAGTTAAGATTTTCAAATTTTATAGCAAATTTTACATTTAATTAAGAAAAGTCATTAATATAATGTAACGAAAAAGAATGTAAAGTTGTGTTAATACCAGTATTGATCTCTTTGCGCCAAACCAATCAAAGAAAATTTTACAAAAGTTGTTACAATAAAACTTAATGATTCTTTTTCAGAAAATTTCATATACCTAAGTAGCTTAATTAAGTACCATGATAGGAGAATATATATTTTACAGTTATTTGAACGTTACTGATTAATATTGACTGCCTAATCAAATTTTTTAGAAGTTTTTAGCATAAAACTTAATTATTTTTAATTATTTTTAAACACCCAGATTATATACAGATTTTAATTATTTTTAAACACCCAGATTATACACTGCGAGTTATGTTCATGTGACAATATATGCTTGTATTACAACTATACGGTCTGTGAAACATATTCAAATTCAATATTGAAACTGCAGTATCTACATAAAAATTTGATAAACTTCTGAATACTACCACTATTATTTTTTGGGTTAATGCAAGTGCAAGTGGATGGAGAGATGCAAATCGATTTAGAATTCGATCCTGAGCTAGACTATATCTATACTTTTCCATTTGTATCAAGTCATTTAGATTGTCACAAACGTAATGGGAAATTTGTTATATTCATATATCTATAAAAATCGAATATTGTAGCATCAAGTATTGCATCTTAGCTATATGAAAAATATTGCATAGGTTCCGGATGTCTAAAATCAGTAAGATATTTATAACATAACTTAAAGAGTTAGGAAGGTGACATCAAGGCAACTTTTTTTGCTATTTGTTTATTATCTTAAAGATTTTATTTCTTTTCAAAATCCATTCAAAATTTCCAGCTTTAACAAACGGACAAACAGAGAGAATAAAACAAATAAGTAAATTTTTTAAGAAGTTTTTGAAACATGTACTAGAAAATGACTCTTAAAATTACATTTAAATCATCTCTAATCATTATTAGTGCATAACATTAATCATTCCCATCATATTATATTATACATAAGTATAACATATCATATTTTTCTTTCTGTTTTTATTATTAGATGAACTAAATTTGAACCAATTTAAAAGGAATACATCAAACGGTGCTCATACTTGTATTAAAATTCTGTTTTTTTCTAAATTTTTTTCCTTAAAATAAATTTTTTTTTTTTGTATATATATAGAAAATGCAAAAATTTCAAAATCCATTGAATATTGCAATTGCATTATAAAAAAAAATTTTTTTTGGCACGTGACCTATGCAAATAATAATATTTAGTTCGAGGCTATAAACGATCCCACTTTATAACAGCAAAAAAGAAAAACAAAGAACCAATTAATTGGAGGAGGATAAAACTGTTATGTAATTTTATATTGTATCATTATTTTTACATTACATGTAAATGTTTACAGTAAAATGTTAAGAGTTGTGAAATGAGACAAAAAATATTTTATAAATCAATACTAATATTAAATGTTATATAGTTAATAAAACACATATGGTACATTAGTAATCATAATGCTGATTATAATGATAATAAAAATCATGAAAAGCGTTACCAATTTTTATTACAATAAAACAACTACATATATTTACTTAATACCGTTACCATCATAACGATAGTAAAACAGAAACCTAAAAAGTTTTCATAAAAATTTCTTTTTTATTTTTCTTCGTGCTCTTATTGCGCTTATATATTTTTTATTTTCAATTTTCATTTACTCTTTTATTAACGCTTGATATAAATTGTACCCTTTAATATTTTCATTTTAGAATGAAAATTAAAGAAAATATGGTAATAAATACAGTTTTGGATGAATGTTAAACAGACTTAAAACGCATTCATGCATTTAATTTGTTTAAAATACTGAAAAATAAATTAAATGCGGTAAAATGTGACGTAACATTTTTCTTTTTTTTGTTTTTCGGTTTTTCTAGCACATTTCCAAAAATTTTTTGAAAAAATGTACCTATTAGTTTCACTCTGTCCGTTCGACCGCCCGTCTATCTGTCCGTCCATCTGCTTACAAAAATTCTACACAGTTAAAGATAGAGCAATGAAATTTAAACATGAGTAGGTCTCATAAAAAAATTTGTTTTGTAGAAAAACTTTTTCATGAAGCCACATTCATTATGTAGCTATAGCCCCTCAAACTTTAAAAAAGTCCTATTTTTAAATGCGTATATCTCATGTTCTATTTAACATTTTTCCAATTTGAAAACGCCATTCAAACGGAATTTTTAGCTTTCTAAATCAATATCAAAATTAGGTATATAATTTTTTTAAATTTAGTATTTAAATTTACCGTTATGAAAATCAAATTTTACATGCTTTTTTTACCTTTATAACTTCTGCACGCTTTTAGGTGGGGACTTGCAGTTTTGAGATAAGAAAGAACTTTTAGAATAAGTATAAGTTTCTTCAAAAAAAAATGTTTGCATCACCCCCTCCCTGTTTAAAAGTTTTTAGAGCTCAAAACTTAAAAATTTGCTATTTTTAGACAGCTGTAATTTAGGAACATTTTTCTTTTGCAAGAGATAAAAATTAAAGCTCCGATAATATATATATTTTTACGTGTGTTAAAGTTTTTTCTTAGTTATATAGATTTCCGGAGTTACAACCTTTCAAAATTGGAAAAAGGTCATATTTCCAAATTTTTGTTAAGTAGTTATGTGAAATTTCCCAATTTTGTTACAAATCGCAATTCTAAACAGTTTGTATTGTCTTTTGGAAATGTGCGCCTTCAAAAACCGTTCGCTTACATTTATCCTTGTTTTTTCTATTTTTTAGTTCAAAATGCAAAAAAGTTTTCAGACTTTTTGATGCCATTGTTAATTATTATATTGTATAGTGTTTTATTTTGTTGTTGAATATCAATTAATGCAGCTATAAGAAATTATTTTAAAAATTAAAATAACTATTAAAAGTCAAAAATTTCAAAAATGAAAAAAAGAAAATCCAAAAACAGAAAAGAAAACTTTAAAACTAAAAAACAAAACTAAATTTTTGGATGAAAGGATAAAATAAAATAAATTTGCGGCTGAACTAAAAACAATAATCTATTGTAATTTTTTTTTTTTGGTTATAAAATTTTTGTAGTTTTCAAATTTTAAGTTTTTAAAATTATTTTAGTATACGAATCTATAGGAATTGTGCTACCGTTATTCTCATTCAATTAGAATGTGGAAAAGCTTAAAAACAAAATTCAAATAGAAGTTATCCAGTTCAACCTACCTGGTCTAACATAAAAGACAAATAGTGACGCACATAAAAGATGTCACAGAACTGTTAAATAACTTTCAATTCTCATCTAGATATTTTATGAGATCAAAACACATATAGGTCTATATATAGGGCAATTGACGATACCAATCAATAAGACTGGAATTTAAAAGAAGTTTGTGTAAGTGATAATATATTTTTAGCAACGGAAATTAAATTGAATAAGACACCCGCTTACAAGCAGACAGAAAACATTGCGGGAATGGTGCTAGAATGGCACTAGTAAGAGATCAGAAGACGCGGTCGATCAAACAACACTTGGGGACTAACTATTCTTCTGAAGCTGAATAGGATTAGTATAGTATGGAAAAATGCCAAAATAATTTAATCTAGTACAGATCGCTCCCAAGAAGAATTTATAGGAAAAAAAAATTATCTATTTTTATAGAGATGAAACTTTTTTTTTTGTAAATATATAAACGCAGGTTGGAAAATAAGCAGTTGACATATTTATATTTAGAACCATTTAAAAATTATCACTATAGTAATTTTACTACATTCATGTAAAGTATCTTTAGGCATCAGCACTGCCTTTTTTAAAAAGTAGTAAAATTGCTTTTACAAGCAAAAAAAAAATACAAAAATAATACCAGGTTACAAAAATAATTGTAGTTTGCCGCCACAATGCGTTTTACAAGGGATTAAACAAATAACTTCTTTTTTTTTTTTTGTCCATTTTAAACAGAGCAAAAAAAATGTTAACGTTTTTTTTTTGTTTTTAATACTGAGTTAAAAACTCAAGTGAATTTGAATGTTATCATTTGTTTTGTTTTTGCGCCTTTGTTTTTTGGGTTTACATAAAATCAATTTAATTCAAATGTCAAGAAACCTTCTGGACTATTAAATCGTAAAAATAAAATCAATTTTACATTTAAGGTTAATGGCTTTTGAAGTGATCCTAAATTTTATTTTCTCTTTACATATTCAATTTAATAGAAAATCTATACATTGAATAAATAATTTTATGTTTGAAACAAAACAAGTAATATTGTCTGTAAAGTTTTACAGGATCTATAATTGAATTTTGACCCCCGTTTAAGTTCAAAAATATAATTAAATATTTTATTATTATACCTGTGTGCATTTAAATGTGTTATCTTCGAGAAAATTTTTAAAATATATTTTGGGGGGAAAAAACAAATTTTTTTTTATTGAAAAATAACAATGTGTTTGGTTTGTGTCTATTATTGAAATATTAAAGATTGGTTTATGTCTCAAAACACCATCATAATTTATAAATAATTTTTTTCTCAAAATTTTGTACGACGAGGTTTGACAATCGAAAATGTCAGTCTTTCTATAGAAATACAGATACCAAAAAAGATTCCTGGGATTATCACTAAACCTCTGGTTCGATTAAATGCTTTGAATTGTAATAATTTGATAATTTTCTACTACAACCTCAAAAGTAGTAAGTCTCATATTGAAATATGTTATGATTCGTAAGAGGAACAAAATTCGATATGTATAACAGTAACAGATTCTTAGTATAGAAATGAACTTTCAACAATCAAAAGTTTGTGTTCTAAAAAAGCAATAGTTAATCTTAGTCTTAATCACTTTTTAAAACTAAAATTTTATAATATTTCAACACTTATTTTAAAATTTCTATTATATTTATGATTAGAAATTTTATGATTATGTTTCGGGATCGGAATAAGAGAGTGATAAATTTGGAACATTATATTAATTTTAAAATCTCAAAAGAAAACATTCAAATATTTTAAAACCATATTCAGAAAATTTTAACAAAAATTGTTTTTAAATACACTCTGTATAGAATTACAGAATATACACTCAGATTACTTAGATAACTAATAGTGTTATAGAATGAAACCTTAAATCAAATATGTTTAAAGAGTTGCTTGTGTGAAATCTTTCGTTTACGTTAGTTTGATTGAAAGCATAGTCAAAGAGCCTTTATTCTAAATTTTATAATTTCATTTACATTTTGTGACAAAAATTACTATACTCAGTTTAATTTTATTACTGAGTATAGTAATGTACAGTAAGTACACTGTCCATAAATATTTTATTTTATTGTTAGAAGATATTTTAAATTTTTCACTTGATTCATCTCCGGACGATCCGGTTAGATTAGAATTTTTTTTTTTTTTTGGAATAAATATTTTAGAAAATTTTATCACGGAAGCAAAATAAATTCTAGTTTTTCTTTTCTTTTATTTCACAGTTTTTATTCCGAATTAAAAAAAATAGCAAATAACTTTTTGGTTAAAGTGATTTCATTATTTAGATATTTATTTAATATTTGGTTTGTGTCTATTATTGAACTATTAAAGATTGGTTTGTGTCTCCAATTAATTTCACCATAATTTCACTAGACACAGAACTAACTGTTATTATAGACTTTTTATTTTTCCATTCTACTCTTATAAGAAGCATAGTTCATTCACTAAGTCATTTATTATTTATTTCTGGCTAAGCTTCAGTTTCTGTAATCAAAGATTAAGCAGATAATATAAGATATAATATATAATATAATAAGAAAGATTATAATTTATAATTATAATTTAGTAATTTTCAACCACAAATTACGTGTTATGAAATTCCGCTAAGTTTTGAATACAAGTGTATATTTAGATACGATTTTTCTATTACAAAATCTACATTAACATATAACATATATACATATATATGTATGTATGTTTAGAATCATGATTTTTTTGTAATTTAGATGTCACTCACTTATCTGCGGTTAAATATACGCACACCTGCTACTGCCACAAAGTCCTTAGTATAATATATAATATCATATTTATTATATAAAAAGCAATCATGGCGTTTTGGTTCGTTAAAACGAATAGAATGAAGGATAAAAGAATAAATTTAAAAGAAAATCTTAAACTAAAAAATTTTTTAAAACTAAAAAGAAAATCTATGAATTAATATAACTTAAGGGATGTTTTATAAATATAACCTTCACAGAAAAACATTTTTATGCTAAATATAAAACTAATTAATTTATTTAATTCTTTTAATTGGATTAATTATTGCTTTCAAATGATACTTATAACAAAAACTTTAGTAAATTAATGAAAATCCTACACAATATTAAATAAACACTTGATTTTTTTTTGTTTTGTAGCGTAACTTATAGAAAGTGAGAAAAATTAAACTTAAAATATAGCTATAAATATTTCCAATTTAAAAAAAGTTTATTCGAATTTTTTGAAATAATTTTATAAGATGTAAGTATAAACATTCCAAGAAATTCTTAATGATAATATAACATTTTCATTTCATATTATCTAATAAGAAAGTTTTTCTTTCTAATTTTCCACATTATTAAAACTTATATGGCGTTGTACATTAACGCCGCATGCAATAACTCTGCACTTCAAAAATGCAATAATTTCGCAAAAAAAAAAATAGGTTTTTTTTTTGCGAACTTATTGCATTTTTGTAGAGCGGACTTATTTCATTATGAAATAAGTGCCCAAAATTAAAAATCCAATTATCCCGCAAAAAGTGCTAACTTATCGAAAGGGCAAAAAGCGCGATGGGGGCAAACGATCGACGCGATGACGCAAAATAGGGAAATTATGAAATAATACCTCATTTTAAAAATGCAATAACTCCGCAATAAATGCAATAACTTTGAAAAAAATGCAATAAGTCCGCAAAATAAAATACTGATTTTTTGCGGAATTATTTCATTTTAAAGTAGGGTGTTTTTATTTTTTTTTTTTGCGGATTTATTGCATTTTATAATTCATTATGAAATAAGTCCTCACTTTTTGCTGAATTATTTAATTTTTGGAGTGCGGTGTTATTGCATGCGGAGTTAATTCACAACACCTACTTTTATAATTTTGTTTATATATTACAAGGCAGCAACAAAACAGCAATTAATCAATTTTTAAAATTAAAAATTAAGAATTTCATTTTTGAAGGATTATAACACTTAGATGGAATGGGAAAACTACTTTATTTATCTTTATATATACGTTTAACATTGAAAATATAATCCCAAATGTCAAAACAAATATTTTTTTTTTTATAAAATCAAACTTAAGCTTTAAATTTTTTTTTTTTTTTTTTAAATTCAAACGCTTTAACATTATTTTAATTTGATCCAAACAGATATTAACTATATAATAACAAAGAATAATCTGCTCTGTTGTTAACTAAAGTAATTATATGATCATTAATTTTAATTTTAATACTCACGATATTGAAGTTTAAATTGTATCAGTTCTGCTTCTGTTTATATTAAGTGTCAGAAAAAAATGGAGGGAAAACAGAATTTAATGAAATATACTGACAGATTTTTTCACAATATCATTTCAAAACATCATTAATAAAATCATCATTATAGTAATGTTTAACCACTACATTTGGTTGATTGTTGTATTTAAATGATATAGTTGACATTGTATAAAAAGCTGTATTTTATTTTATCTTTATCGTAACATGATGAAAACTTTTCTTTGAGGTTCTAAGAAAATCGGGAAAAGAAATGATGTTATGACAGTTTTGTCTTCGTTTTTTTTTTTTTTTTGTGTTGTTAAATTTAATGAATTTTTCATTTGATTTTATCTTTTTTTCTTTTTTTTTGTTTTTTAATTTTTCTTTTTTTTTATTAATATAAATTAAAAAATATTCTCAAGAAAAATAAAAAATATGAGAAATGTTAAAGTTGTTGAAAACAGAACTAATGGAGTAAAAATGAGGCAATATAAATAAATTATAAATTCAAAAAATAAAACTTTTAAGAATAATTTTTTAATCTTATGATTTTTTTTTTTTTTTTTGAAAATGATAAAAAAAACAAAAACAAAATGAAAATGAAAATTTTCATTACGTGGGATCTAAACAAAATAAAATACTGAAAATAAATGAAAAGGAAAATTTATTTTCCAATTAAGAAGAAAAAATAAAATAAAAACTTTAAAGTTATACAAGTAATTAAATAATTTTAATGAAAATTAAATTAGCAGTATAGAATGTACGTGTCATAAATAAGGATGAGAAAAATCGCAAAGTGTTAAACTAATAAACAAATATTTTAAATAAACTTTTTCTCGACAATTTTCCACTATATCTGCGAAAAAACAAAACAAAGGGAAAAATAATAAAATAACAAATAAAAAATAGATTTCTTTAAGAAAATGTGTCTGTGTTAAAAATATAGTACCTATACATTACTTATACATGTTTTTTTAATAAAGCCCTAAAAGGATGATGACATTAAAATTTTACTATCCTACTGTATGGAAATAAAAAGTTATTTCATATATAAGCATCTTAAGCATTTAGATGTGAACGCTAATAATAGATGTCAAGCTTTGTAAAAAAAAATATTTTTTTGAGGAAAACTATTGAGGAATGAGGAATTTTATAGATGTTGGTGTAGCAGAACACGTGCAATAAGGAATCTTGATATTATTTTTAAAATTTCACAACCAATTAAAAGCTCCACATTAAATTATGATATGAATTCAATTACAGTCTACAAAATGTGGACATATAAAACTTTATATGAATTTTAAAAGCCGAAAGTTATAAAATTGAATTTAGTTTTAATTTCGGTCAAATGAAAAACTGAATAAAAAGGTGAATTTTAAAAAGTTATATATAGTGAGTTCCCGTTATAGAAACAATTAGGTACAATTTTATTTTGGTTTTCTGTTTTTTTTTTCAAAAAAAACTTTGCAAAAGTATTTTCCATATTATTTTGAACAAATCAGTTCAAAAAGTTGTAATGTGAGTGATGATGCATTGAACCTTAGTGATAGCATAATTTATAAAAATAATATTATGGTATAATTTCCTAATGATTTTTGAATATAATATAATATGTTCCACCAATTCTGATTCAAAAACAATAATAAAATTAATGGCTTATACAGTTTTTCTTTTTTTTTCGAAAATTTAAACATTTTTTTTTTTAATACATTTTCTCTTCACATTTTCTTGTCACATATATGTATGTAGTGACAAGAAAATTACACAGCCTTTCCTTTTCAGGCGTGGCTGAAAATGTCGTAAGGTGGAATTATTCTAACGGCGTTTGTGGAATTCAATCCTCTAAAATAACAGCTGTAAACACTCTTCGGTGTTACGCTAGGCCACCGAAGTCATGTGGGTAAAAACGTGGAAAAGGAATGTTTAGGCATTTTAAAATTGATTTTAATTTTAACTTTAATTTATAATAAAAAATTATAATTAGAAATAATTCGGAAAGAATTCAATTTTCTAATTTAAATTTCATTTTAAATTTTTCGTATTTATATGATAATGAAATAAATACGAAAAATTAATATTGAATTAACTTCTGAAATAAGTACCTAATGGAATCAACATCTTTTTTTTTTTTTGTTGCCGGGCTTAATTCATTTTTAAGTTTTTGATTTTAACTTAATTTCTACCACTCAAAACTAATTCAAAACCGAAAATAAATATTAAAATGAAATATCTCCGAAATCTATTTTCAGAAAAATAAATGTCAAGTTTAGGCATTGTGGTCATTTGGATAACGTATGTTTAAAACGTATACATCATATAAGTTTTATCAGAAAAATTAAGTCTGGAGTTATATTATAAACGAAGGAGAGTGTGTGTCAAGTCTATTATATCCACACTAACATAAATTATAGTGTTACCATACAATTTATAATGATCTTTTAATAAATTTCAGATATTTGACTTAATGGAGTAACGAGATATATTTACATAAATTTGAGAGTTGTATGACTGCTACTTCAAAGCAAATGGTCGCGAAGCAAATTTGACAGAAGTTATTGCCATAAATATTTCATAAACTTTTAGAAAATTTTAAATCGCTATCTTTATTAAGTACCGAGATATGAGGATATAAATTTCGCAGCTACCAGATTCTATTGCGCTCAAATAACCAAATTTTGCAGAAATAGTTGTCATAAAACTTTACTTCTTTTCAAAAAGTTACAGATATACTCAGTATCTCATAGTTATTCCCATATAAAAATATAAGTGTAACAATAAAATGACGCAAAAATTGCAGAATCCTATGTTCAATTAGTTTTCGAGGTCTCGCGCGGACGCATTTATTTTAATCGATTTCATTTTAATTCTAATTATAATTTTTTGTTTAAATTATAATTAGAATTAAAAAAAAAAATTATAAAGAAACGTTTAACATAAAAAATTCTTAAAGTTCAACATTATTTTTCTATTTTTATTATATATATATTACTTATTCATAAATTTTAATTTTATTGAAAAAAAATGACAAAAAATCAATTTTATTTTATAAATTTTAAATTAGGATATAACTTAAAACTAAAGAGAATTCTAGCCTACCCTAAACTAAACCAACTAATTTTCTAAGCTATGTATTATTTTTCTAGCTAGCGATAAAGAATGTGATTTTCTTTCCTATCCTTTAGGATCCATAAGGTTTCTTATCCATAAGGTCTTACAGGTAATTTCCTATATATTTAGTTTTTTCTAAATACATGACTTTTGGTGATATTCAGCCTGTTAATAGTGCATTTTTTACATATTTATCTGGTGGGAATAGGAAACGATATAATATATTAGTGTTCATTTTAATTGCAATTAAAACTTTGTTTCACTCTATTTATTTGACTTTTTTCATATAAGATTTTGTTTGAACTCAAATTCTGATTTTATATTTAGGTTAGTCCTAAACATTTCCGATAAACATTTCGTTCCATTTTTTTGAAATAATACCATTTCTGATGCACTTATATTGAACGATATACGACCGCCATATGTTAAAATTGGTTTTATTTCAGCTTGGTACGCAATTATTTCCCGCCAAATTATTTTAACTTATATTTTTGTTAAAAAATATGCTCTACAGTCTACACGATTATTGTTGCCTTTCGTTCTTTAGTTATTTGCATTATGACATGAACTTTGAAGTTCTAATTATGGGTTAGATATAATTCCAAATATCTAACTGTTCTATTAATTTTAAATTTTTCGCGTTTCTTTTCATGTAAGCAATACATACATAATATATATATACTTTTCCATGACTATCCCATCTATTTTATGGTGGCAAAAAAATTTATTATACCCTTATTGAATTATATTCATATGGATATAAAACTATAATACGCATAATTTAAATAATATTAGTTTTTTTTTAGATCTATATGTGGTACATATGCGTGTCTTCAAACTTACGTAAAAACAGAAAATATAGCGAAAATGTAAAGAAGAAAAGTGAAAAAGCAAAATAAAAAAAAAACTATTAAACTCTAAATTTCTTTTAATAATATGTTAAATTATTTTTATAAATATTAATTTTAATTGTACTCTTATTACATTGTACTATAAAATTATAAAATCTCTCTAAAAAAAAACTAAATCATAAAACGCCACCTTGTGTCATTTGTATTTTTCTTTTTTTTTTTTATGTATATTTTATTATAAACTTCATTAACTTCTTTTAACTTCAATTTTAGTTTTAAAACGAAATAATTATGAATTTTTTTTTTTGCACTCTTAAAATATTCTTTATCATTTTAATCTTGCAGTTACCCTATTATGTTACAATTTAAATTGAAAAATTTTTTTTTGTTGTAGTTTACCTTCAAGAAATTTTTTTAATATTTTGTATTAAATAAAATAAAAACTCGATATCTAAATTTAAAATTTTCAAAAAAAAAAAAATAAATAAATAAATAAAAATTACTTTATTGTATGTTATTTAACA
This sequence comes from Poecilobothrus nobilitatus, assembly GCA_947095535.1. Classification (NCBI taxonomy): domain Eukaryota; kingdom Metazoa; phylum Arthropoda; class Insecta; order Diptera; family Dolichopodidae; genus Poecilobothrus; species Poecilobothrus nobilitatus. Next base: position 153,656,302 of record OX352773.1, on the reverse strand, counting down.
ATTACGATTTGAACATAATATAATATATACATATTATGTATATATATATGTATATATATAAATGATTATTATGGTACGACAGTTAAACCTAATATATAACTACTGTAATTTGAATTTTGAATTCTTACTGTCATAAAAATATCTAATACAAATCCTAGTTACAGGGTTAAAAGTCTCATAGCCAAAAGTCCCATGGGGCTTTTGACTTACCATTATAAGACAAAAGTTCCAAAAAAAAGATCAAAAATTCCATGATACTCCTGGCTCATTAAAGTGATTCAGAAGTTCCAATTTTGTTTTTGTAATGATAATAATTAATATTTGTAATAATATCGTTTAGACTGAACTTTAATTTATGCCCCGGTCAACTATAAAATCACATACATTTATTTTCCATATTTCCGCCAGTCCGGATTTATGCATATATATATATATCGGTTGCGAAATCAAATTTGTCCTTTTTTGCAGAATATGAATACATATGTCTGTCTGAGATTCTGAATTATGAGGAAATTTAGAATTGAATATTTTTATATAGATTCTGGAAAAAGCATATATAACCCTGATTTTGTAGCCAATTCTAAAATCTCTCCTAATTCAAAATCTCATATATATACATATGTACATATTTTGGAAAAGGCGTACGAGTATAACCTTGATTTTGTAACCAACTATAAAATCCTTCCTAATTCATTTATTGAAAGGAAAAAGGGAAACCCTAATTTTTTAGCCAACTCTAAAATCTCTCCATTAATCATCAATTCAGTATCTCACATATACATTCGGAATCTAAATTAGCATTTCTCTAGAATTTGTATCTCTTGAATATTTGTATCTCTAGAATATATAAATGAATTAGAAGTATTTTTCTAGAATGAATTAGAAAAGATTTTAGAGTTGGTTACGAAGTCACGGTCCTTTTCCTGAATATGTATTTATGTATATGTACTTTATGTAATGTACCTATATTATAATATATGTCTAGTATGTCTATATGACAAATTTTGATTTCTGTTGACTAAATTATTTTCTATTTCAATGTGAATTTTGATTCACTTTATTAAGACAAAAGGCCAGATTTCTGTTCTTAACACTGAGACAAAAGTCATTGAAGTGAGTCAAAAGTCCCAATGGGATTTCTGACCATGGGACTTTTCACCCTGCACGTGATACTAATACTACTATGTATATACTTTAATAGTTTTTATAATTTTAAAATAGACTTCCTTGTTATCATTATCATTACCATTACCATCACTACAAGAACTAAAATCATCATCATCATCATCATCAATATCATTATTATTATTATTATTGCTTAGTTAATTCAATATCACGAATGAATCATTTTTGCTCTTAAAACTCAGTAACGACAATTTTTTAACATAAAAAATTCTAATAAAATTGAAATAAAATAAAAAACGAAAAAAAAAAAATAAGAAAAATATAGAAAAAAAAAACAAATTTTATTTTGTTGTAAATGTTGCAAAAAAAAAAAAAAAAAAATTCTTTTAAATCATCTTTGGTGATTATTCATGCAAAAAAAAGCAAAAGCATTTTTTTTTATTTTTTTTTTTTATTTTTGTATTTTTACTGCATTTGCTAATGCTGTTATACTGTTGATGTTGTTGCCATTTTCAATATTTTTCCATCTCTATTTACATTAAAGCAAATATTATTATGTAATGGATAAAGTTAAAAGTATAGATACCACAAATATCCATGAAAATTGGAAAATATTAAAAGAAAAGTCTGAAAATGTTTTTGCATGCTGCCACTTTGTTCTTACTTTTTATTGTCTACATGTTTTTTTTTTTATTTTATTTCAATTTTTTTTTTTTTTTTGATACAAACAAAGAAACAATTTGCTTTTTAAACTTCATAATATTCTAAGTTGTATTGTGTTGCAATCGCAAATCATAAATAACAACAAAAAACGATAAAAAAAAAAATATAATAGCGTTTTGTAAAGTTAAATTTGCAGTCATAGAACAAAAATGAAGGAAAAATATTTTGAATTTTTCTTGCCGTTTTTCTTATTTTGTTGTTTTTTGTTGTTTTTTTTTTTTTTGTGTGCTTTATATTTTTTAGTTTGATGTGGTTGTTTGCTTGTCCTTGTGGCAGCTGTTTTCTTGATTTACCAGAGTTTTAAACTAAAAATATATAAGAAACAAAAAATACATAATAATAAAATGGACGAAAATTAAGTTCAAAGGAAAAACTCTGGTTGTTGGAATAGTGTCAGAAACCAATATTGTTAATTATTCAAAGAATAATGAATGTACTGCAAATACACTTTACAAATGGGTTTGAGAGGTTAAAAAATTGTTTGGAATAGTTCTTAACACAATATTGAATAATGAAATATAGAAAATTTTAAGTAGAGACTTTGTTTTATTTTTTAAATTTAAGTTTCATATACTTAGCCTTTTATTTATATATTTTATTGCTTTCTGTGTTGCAAGAGAGGGGGGCAGGGGGGTGAAATAAAGTCAAACGAAATAAAGTCCATTTGATTTTATTACCAAAAACAATGCGGAAATAGAGTCGAATTAACCATTCTATTTTATTTCTAATAAAAATTGGCAAAAAAAAAGTCTAAAGCAAAAAAACGTTCTTTTTTATCGTCTTTCGATGATTCCCATCTACCCTCGTAAAAAACAATTTTTGAAATTTTCGTTTCGACTTTATTTCATTTATTTTATTTTTTGAACATTTTTTTTTTTTTGGAAATAAGGTAAAATTACTAATTCGACTTTATTTCTATGATTTTTGATAATAAAGTCGATTCGACTTTATTTCACCCCTCCGTTACAGTACCAAATAAATAAAATAGTTACAGTATTAACTAAAATATAAAAAAATGTTTTTAACGAGGGTGGATGGGAATCATCGAAAGACGATAAAAAGGAACAGTTCAAGCACGTTTCCTTTATTACTTACTAAACACCACTTTCATTTTTGTGCAAATAATAGGTGAGGAGAACTTTAGTACTATTTTAGTGGGTAATAGAAAAATTTAGCTACGGCGTAAAACTTCATTTAAGATTTGCAGCAATATGATGAAAGAAAGTGTTGACGCTCTTCTTAAACATATATGTAAATTAAAAATGTAATCATACCTTAGTTTAGAAACATATAAGGTGGGAGATGATTTAATATTTTATTATAAGTTATAAAAGAAAGGGGAAATTCTCTTGTAGGGAAAAATTTCTTTTTTATTTGACCTGTTCTTATTTTAAACATCCCCATATCTGATAACTAAGATATATATTTCAAGGATAATATTTAACATTTTTCTTTGTGAAATTTTTAGAATTTTTTAATATTTAAAATTCGTCTATCTTTAACGGATCAAAAATTCTCTTTGATTTAAACAGCCTTCAAAGATTATATTTATTTACGTGTATAATTTTCATTTCGGGTTAAGAAGATCCTATATAAATGAAATACTCAAACAATAACAAATTTGTCCAAAGATCTGAAATTGTATATAGGTGTATAAGACAACATTTTTAGTTCTTTCTTAAACATCAACAATATTAAATTTTATAAAGAAGTCCAATAATTTACTTGTATAAAATTTACATCTTAAAGATTAAAATTGAAGTTATGTATTAAATCTCTATAAAAACAAAAATGTCATATTGAAAAAACTAACAAGTAATTCCACTTTTAAATCATATATACTAAATATTTTTCTATGTATATATACATATAATACATAGTGCCAACACTAAATCTAAATGATACTTTATATTATGCAATTAAAACGTATTATTTAAAAAAATTTTCTATTAAATTATAGAAATATGATATTTTTAGTGATTTGTGCATAGAACTTTAATTTCTTCCTCAATTTAATATGGATGAAAAACACCATAGAATTTATGACACCTTATGGTGAATTTTAATTTTAATTCGTGTAGGTTTTTTTTTTTTATTTTTTTATTTCTTTAGCGGTTTTGCGATCCTGTCATTAAAATAAATTTTTATGTTTCGTTTTTTTTTTTTTTTTAGACGATTTTAAAAATTTTTAAATTCATCAGTAATCACAATAACTAAATATTCTATCATATATAATAATCACTATCAATATCAATATCACTATACATCTACTATATTACATATACCATCTTCAGTATGATTTGAAGAATTCAAAGAGGTTTTTTTTTTATTTTACTAATTCTGGTTTTTTTTTTTTTATGGTTCCTATTTTAATTCTAATTCTAGATTAGATTTTCAAATGCTATAATAATTGTATTTAAGAACAATGTTAAGAAGAATGTTGGTATGTGCATATATAAATGCTGTGTTATTAGTTACTGCGGTTCGTTTTAATAATAAAATACAATACAACAAGTGGTAGGAACTTCGTTTATGTTTTTTTTTTTTTTGTTTTTGTATAATTTGAAATTGTCATAAAATTTTATGCTTTTAGAATGTAAAATTACCATATAAGAAAGAAAAAAGAAACATAAATTAATGGTTATTTTTTAGCAATTCTTTTACCATAAGCACTCATAAAATAAATTGAAAAAAATTGTGTGAAAAGAATCTGTAATTGCTAAATTTTAGAAAATAACATACATATTTTCTTTGTAGTTTTCTTAAATGAATGCAAATATAAATTTTTCGTAATTCGTTTATAATTATTTGAGTTTAATATAAAAAAAAAAAATAATGTAATTCAGTTCTAATAGGATTTTAGAATGATGGACTGAAGAAGTAAAACAAATATTTTAAAGAAATTGTTTATTTTTTTTTTTGTTTTGGTGTTTCTACTCCTCTTGAGAGCATAGGGTCTCCACTTGGCGCATTCAACAAACTTATAGTTATATAGTTATTCCAGTTTCTAACTCCATTATATAGTTATTCTGCGTCAAGTATTATTTAGCTGATTACGTCTTCTATAGCCAAGTGGATTCAAATCAAGAGCTATTTTCATTATATTTTCATGCTATTTTCCCAGCGTGTGTCCTATTCATTTATACATTTTTATTGCTTGCAAGATTTTGTAATTGCAATCTTCTGCGTAGTCTAGATTCATTTTTGAATTTTTATGTCATATTGATTGCTCTTCTATCTGGTTCCATAAATCTGTATTTGTAAATCCATTCAATTTTTCGAGGCCAACATTTTTTACATTTGATTCTGAAGCATTTAATAATGAATATCTATCACGTAATATTTGTAGTGAATGAAGTTAGCTAGTTCTCATTTCTCGGTACCATACATTAGGTTGATTAGTCCGAAAATCTGCAGCTTGGTGTTTCTGTAGTTTTATGAGTTTTTTCATACTCGTTATAGAGTTCCAAACACATCTATAGCTTTGTTTAATCGGTTATTCGTGTCTTTATGTGCTCTTCTGTTGGTTTATATAATGCTGACTAAGGTAGCAGAAATTATCGATATTCTCTATTATTTGACCATAAATATATGTTCTTTTACGATGTTGTTTATTCTCATCCTTTTGGTCGCAATGATATTAACTTCAAGTTCAACGTTGTTTAAGAGATTTTGCATTCTAATTTGATCCACATATTGCTGAACTTGGGCATATTATATGATATGATTGAACATATTATATCATATGATTAGTTGAGATCTTTAAGCTATTATTAAATGTTTGCATATATGTGAAAAAACACAAAAACTAACTTACGACATTGCATTATGTATTTTTTTTCTGTAAAATCTTTGAAGTTACTTTGGTTTTTACTTTACTTTTTTAACAAAATTCGTAAGAAAAAAAGTAATTACGTTTTGGAATTAGGTTCAACCATATATAGGTAATCTTCAAGAACTTCAATTTAATTGTTCTATTATTTGATATCTATACTTTTTTACTCTTTTATTATATTAAACTAAAATGTTCCTTCAGTTTTCAGTAATATTTTAACATAATGTGATTTTTAAATTCTTCATCACATGATTATACCATCTAAAAACATACTTTCATTGAAGTATTCAACCACATTTTAAAATTACTCTTAATATACTTATTTTTAATTTTAACTAATTAAATAATATAAAATTAAGAAAATTATATTTAATTTAAAGGAAATTCGACATAACTAAAAAAACGTCTACTCATATATAAAAATGAATAAGGTTTGAACTTCAATTTTTGCATACCTATCACCTTTAAAAATATTTGTATAGAAGTAAAGGTCTAAGTCCCCAAAAATAGTAAAATTTCAAATTTTTACCCCAACTTAATTTGATCTTCCATTTAAAAACAAAAATAAATAAAAAAATGTCCTTTTAATATGAGTTTTTGTAAAATTTGACAAAAATAAAAATTGTAAAGTTAATGCTAACTTTCGGCACAAGTTCAGCGGTATGCAAAATTATATTAGAACACATAATCTCAAATGCAACGTTGAACTTGTAGTCAATATTAATAAGATGAAAGTGATGAGAACAAACAACATCATCATTCTTCAAATAAATGGTCAAATATATTGATAATTGAGTATACTGATCATTTCTGCTACCTCAGACAGCATTATAATAACAGTTGGAGGAGCACATAAAGATATGAATAACCGATTTAAGAAAAGCTAGATCAGCGTTTCAAAGACTATACAACCAGTATGAAGGAAACATCATATCATTAAATATTTTCTCAATTTAACAATAAATTTTACGAGTACTGAACGAACAAAAATGATTTTCTTTACAATATATTATAACAACTGTAAAATTTTAAATTTTATACAATCTTCAGTTGATTTATATGTTAAATATAACATTTAAAGTAAAATTTTTCAAAACTTTAATATAAAATAAAATAAATAAATGTTTAAAAAAAAAAATATTCTTAATTGCCAAAATAATAAACCAAATACCAATGTTATATCTATTAATCGAAACCTTAAAAAAAAAGAAACAACAAAATACATATAAATTTTCCAAACAATAAATTTTTTTTTCTTTTAAGTAAAATATACTTGAATTTATAAGAAATTAACCTTAAAATGAATTTTTAACCTATAAAAGAAACAAAACAACATAAAAATCTTAAGAATTACTCATTAAAATTAACTATTTATCTTTTTTTATATATTTATAGATACATATTATACATAGGTACTTATAGATATTAATGTAGAAAAATACCATACTTACTTTACTTTATGTTGTACAAAATTTAAAAAAGTACTAAAATAAAAGTTAACCCGACCAATTTGTTACTCAATTTATATTTTTATTTAACTTTTTTATTTTTTTATTTTTTTTTTTTTGTTTTTTTTTGGTTTTTTTTTTTTAATCCAATTTGTAATTTTTTAACTCTCTTTTAAACTGGTATAAATTGAACAAATTTACTTTTCCTAACAATTTAATTTATTTTTTTTTTTGTTGCTGTTGTCCTAATCTTAGCACATTTTGATTTTTTGTTTTCGTTTTTTTTTTTTTCTTTAATTTTTTACATTCTGAACATAACCTTAATCTCACCTGTGAACGGTAAATATATAGTAAAGCTCATTAAATAAACTTTTTTTTTTTGTTGTACTTAAAGTAATATGTAATAAATATAATTATGTATGTATATAGTATATAAATAAAGATAATAAAAAAAAAAAAAAAACTTGAAGAAAAAGAAGTAAAATTATATAATAATAAATTAAATAAAGAAGAATAAAAGAAACCATGAAAAAGAAAATAATTATAAAATAAATAATAAAAATTTTTTAAATTGTTGAAATTAACTATACATAAAAAGTTCATAAAAAAAACAGTTTATCGAATTTTATCTTGTAAAAAAAAAAAAACAAAAAACTCTTTCTATATCTTTCTAATATTATATTTTGGTTTTAATTGACCGGATTTATTACGAATACAATTCTAAAAAATTATATATTTTACAGATATTATAACAGTAACGGTATCTCGAGAGTTTTATGTAAAAGAGGATAAAAACGAAATTGTATTTTGATACTTACTATATGTTTCTTCGTTTTCTTAATAATTGTCATAGTATGTTTTATAACTATATAGTCCATACCTCTTATAGGAATAAATTTAATTCTATAACTTTATTTCCCGATAACTGGCTTATATCTGTGAAAGTAGGGAATCCGAAAACTTTCCACAGGCCTTTAACTAGAATCGAACATTCACATAGAAAGTGATGCAGAGTCTTTTTTATCTTTTTCTCTTCACACTATCTGCACTGTGTAGCAATACCAGGTTAGGAACTCCTTCCTTTCACTTTCTCTAAAATTGGACAATATTTTTCTTTATCAGTTATACAACAAAGAAAAATAAGATATATGATGAATATGATTTTGTTCAATTTAAAACATCAATAATAATCTAAAATAATTAGTGACTCTGAATATTTAAAAAATTATATTGTTTTGTTAAAGATCAACAGACGCCATTTCTTACGTTATAAGTAAGTGACTAAGATGCAGATAATATAGATATGTGACATAGTAAATTCGACTTAATTATATATAAGTATACATAATATGACATCGCGTAAAAAAAAAATTCCTCTCAGTAGATTATTTGTTTTACGCTTTTCAAAATGTACATTATACTGCAATCCATATAACGTAACAATATCTCTCATAATCCAATCTAATTTACTGTTAAATGTAATGTTACACTATACTGATAATACTAAATAAGCATTTATAATACATATTTACATACATATACATTTATATTTTATATATTTTACTATAATATGTAAGTTTATAAAATGAGAGTAAATTAAGTGGATCCACTTTTTAACACTAATTTACCACTATATTAAAATATTGTTGATAATCCTCCTTCATTCGCTTGATTTGTTACTGCTAACTATTATGTATATCTACAAACATACATATATTATTATATCCATAAGTCATAACCATAAGTATAACTGTATGACCATAGTTATAAAAGTAATTTTATATATACTCGTAGCTGCAACAAATGAATCTTGGATAGACACAATGTAAATATTTACAGAACTTAAAATCTAAGTAAATTAACTGAAGAAAAAAAAAAAAACGGTAATAAAATGTGTATATGTGTTACATTAGATTTAAGGTTGGGTTTAAGAATATCTTAAGATAAAAATTAAATGAAAAATGTAAATAATGATTTTAAATTTCGTTGTTTTTATTTAAAAAAAATTGTTTTGTTGTTATATGTATAATAATTACAAATTAAACTGATACTATTTAAGTTCAAAGTACATATGTATGTATATATAGCTATAATGGACAGCAATCATAATGCAAAATAAAGATCTCTTTTTCTAATCATCTTGTTCTTTTAAATTTTATATTTCTCTTACACTTTATAATTATTGAAAACAGTGTTGGCAAAAATTATACGTATTATTTTATTATAAAATTATTTCGAATTATGATGAAATTTTGATCTTTGAAACATTAAACAAACAACCAATTAAGAATAAAAAATAAAAAGGCAAAACAAATCATAATATATGACAACTTCGCATTTTTTATATTTAAGATACAGATATATTCGAGAAGACAGAAAGGTTTTTCTTTTTTTTTGAATCTGTATGTGTTTTCCTATGTAGGTTACAAAATTGAATGTTCACTTTTCAAAAATGATTCATAATATGAACAAAAAAAATGTTAATGATGAACAACTATCCATGGTGATGGTATAATTAATAATAGTAACAGTGGATTTAATGATAATACAGGTGGTGCTTTAACAAAAAATAAAGAAAATAATCGTTTAACAATAAAAATATATCGTCCATCATCGAAATGAATTATGAAATGCTCATATTCATTTATTTTGAGAAGAAATAATCAGTTGAGACACTAAAATGTTCGTTTTTCCTGATTTTACTACAGTTGCCATTGAAATTTTTGAAAAAAAAAAAAAAAAATCAAATAAAATTTGTATAGGTAGTAAGATATAGAACTAGACTGTTAAGTGCAGTTTTAGTTTTTTTTTTGCATAATTAGAAATCCAATCTTAAATTTTTACCCTTCTTTAAGTTTTTTTTTGAATTTAAAAAAGGAAAGAAAATTAAATGAAATTTAAAAGTTGTATAGTTTAAATTTTTAAAGGTTAATTAATTTTTCATATTTTCGCATTTGTGTTATTTATTTTTTTTTTCTTTGCGGTTTCAAAGAACAGATCAAAAAATGTCGACAAGCCACAAAAGATCAAAAAAAAAAATGTATTTATTTTTTTCTTAAAGTTCTTTTGAATTTTACAATAGATATGTAATTTGAATTTGTATAACAACATAAGTAAGATTAAATCAAATCTTCTTCAAAGGTTAAATACAAAACAAAAATATATGTATATGTATATATGTATATATAGGTAAATGTATTTCTTCATAAAAGCTATATTAACCTTTAAGAACTGGTATTATGAAAATAAATTTAAGGGGGCTAAAAATACTAATGATAATGTTTAAAATTGATGATAATGATGATGTTGATTATAAAAGTTAAAATAAAATGTAGGATAGATTATGTAAAATTTAATAAATTTGAATATAATTTTTTTATAATGGACAGTTTTGAGTTTTGTTTTCCTTTTTATTTAAATTGAAACTTTTTAAAGTAAAATTAAGTTGTAAAAAATTTTAAGAATATGATTTTTAAAATACTAAGGTAGGGTTAAAGGATATTAACAGTATAAAAGTGAAGTAATTTTCTTATTAGTATTCATTTTATATAGCGTTCTTCATCAAATTAAAAATTTTATATTAAAAATATATATTAATGAATAGTTAAGCTATCCTCTTTTTACTCTTTTTCAAGCTGTTTGTAAATTTTAATAGTCAAAAACATTGTGTAATATATGTACGGAGTTATATTTTAAATTTTTAAAAGTGTAGGTACAACGCAAACTGAAATAAATGCTATATAGTGGAAGAGGGTTAAATGTAAAAAATCAGAAAAGGACATCAAATAGACCAAGTGATTTTGAATCACAACCTGTATGAATAAATAATAAGAAAGTTCTTTTAATAACTTCTAGAGTTAGTACGCATATATGTATTTAGGTTGTAATTTATATACAAAAATAATATATTACGGTTTTTTCGTTCATTTTCAGCTATAATTTTAATTATTCATACCTAATTTGACAAATTCATATTAGAATATTGAAATAAATCCAGTAAGAAATAAATTATTTTCTTTTTTAGTATTTCCAAACTAAATATTATAACAGTTATTTTTAATTTCTTGTGTACAAAAAAAAAATTATGTACCTATGTATTTATAAACACGGGTGGTTGACTTAGAACAAATTTTTTTTTGTCAAACATTTTAGAAAAGTCAAAGTACTTCCACCTAATGTCAAAAATATCGCCATTTTTTTTTATTACCGTCATATAAAATTTTTTAAATTGTCAAAAGTCATATGTTAGCCAGTTTTGAATCCATTTTGAATAAAATATTGGTTTAACTGCACCAGTTTAGTGTATTGTTTTGGTTTTATTAATAAATTTTAGATCAAATGCTTTAAAAATTAAAAGGTAAGTTTTGATTTAATTGAAGAGATAAAATTTTATATTTTATTTTATTTTATTTTAAATCATAGCAAGACGGCTTACATTTGTTATTGGAAATACGAAAAAATTAGAGGAACTCATTGCCATTTTAGGGTCTACCTCGTAGCTTACAATCAAAAAAGACAGATTTATCGGAATTCCAAGGTTGGACTGTGGTAATTATCCCTATAATTAATTCTCTTAACTTTGAAAAATAATTCTATTTAATTTAAAAATAAACTTTTTTTTAATTTAAAGTGAGATAGATGAAATTTGTCAAAAAAAATGTAAAGAGGAAAACGAGTAAAGCGAACAGTTTTGTTTGAAGATACATGTTTACAGAACGACTGTACAAAATGCTCAAAGGCTAAGAAGATAAATCAGCTGAAGCTGTTTCTACTTTAATATATTGTGAAGGTGAAAATCATAGTTGTTAATTTTTATGATTGAAATAAAATTTGTTATTACAATATAATTTTTTTTTTTTTATAAATTCGAAAAATAAAATAGGAAAGAAATATAGGTATAGAAATATAGGCGACATCTAGCGGCGCTAGTATCTAAAAATTTTAAGTAGGCTATCTATTATTACTATATATTATCTATGTTTATAAAATTTTTTTCCAAATTTAGTATAAAATAATAAACTTCAAAAATAGCAATTACTTGTCACTAATAAATTATTAATATCTTTAATTACTCTGTTTTTTAATTACTCTTAATAAACATCTGTCAAAAATCGAATACTTTAAATCGAACGCCATTATATGTAACCGTATATTATTGTAATTGCATTATATTCTATCTATTACTTATATTACTTACAAGTTATGCAATTACTTGTCACTAATAAATTATTAATATCTTTAATTACTCTGTTTTTTAATTACTCTTAATAAACATCTGTCAAAAATCGAATACTTTAAATCGAACGCCATTATATGTAACCGTATATTATTGTAGTTGCATTATATTCTATCTAATTTCTATTTTTACTGTATATAAAAAGGGACAGTTAAATATTTTTGAATAATTAAAAAAAAAAATTGAAAATCTCATATTTAATGACATTTCCATTGTTCAGAAATCCAAAAATTCTGTCAATATATGTATGTGACATGGGGAATTAAACAGAATATACCCGATTTCGAGAAGGAGAGAATATTATTCAAATAGTGATAATTCAAGTTCTAATATTAATTAAAGCAGCTTCAGACTATGTGTATTTTAATTTTTAAATCAAATGTAGATTTTTTCATATCGTTTTTATTATTTTCTCCTTTCACATCTATCTGACAATTTTGACAGGGTTTTTAAATAAATTTTAGAAAAAAATTATAATTAATCAATACGTAATAATTATATTTTCAAACTCCATTCTTTAAAATTTCAAGATAGCATTAGTCAGATAGCATTAGAACCGGTTCTAAAATAAAATACACACATTTTAAGTCATCTGACATGTCAAAAGTTCAATTTTTATTACGTTCACATTACCTGATTTTACATTTACATATAGTCTGAAGCGATCTTTTGCAAGTTTTTTAATCTTAAAACAGTAAACCAGAAATAAAATATAAAATTTTAATTTAAAATCGAAACAAAACAAAAATAAATTTTTTTTTTATTAATGTTGTGTTTAGATTTACCGAAATCTTTGTAAAGTTTCTAAAATATTGTTAGTATTTCCCAAACTTTAAAGCAATCTTTCCCCAAGTCTTCGTTACAGACTTATTCGACTATATCATTCAAATTATTTTCTATAAACTCTATTTTTATCTAAGAACTAAATATTCTTGACTTTGTTTGAATGCACAATAATTAAATGTTATTAAATTTTAAAAGATTCTTCTTTTATTTTAAAATCTTTTAGCCCTAACTTCACATAAAGGTTTGGCATATTAAAATGTCAAAATAAATATGTTTCTAATTTCTTTGTTTAAACACCGTCCCCATTATAGAAGATTACCAAAATGACAGTAAACAAATGTCAAAAACAGAAAAAAAAAAAAATAGTTTTTGAAGGTTAAATTTAAATATAATTTTTTTTTTTTCTTCTTTCACTTTCTATTAAAATGAAGGGTCCAAACTATTCTTCTTATTTAAAAGGAAACTAAAATGATAAAATCAAACAAACCAAAATAAAATTGATTGATGCAATTTATAACAAATACACAACGGGCGGTACTAGTAAACAATGAAAAAAAATTAGAATTGACAGCGTTTCTTATTATTTTTCGCTTTTCAAAATATAATAAACTATAAATAAAAAAAAAAAAACAATAAATTTTAAACTTGTCAGTTTTATTTATTAAACTGAACTGTTTAAAATTTACTTTTTAATTACATTTTTATTTTGAATAGGGACACAATAAAATCTTTTCATATGTTCTGAAACATTAGACTAAAATTAATTGAAATTGACAAAAAAAAAAAGAAAAGATTTAACCATTAAATTACAATAAACAAAAACCCAAAACCATACATAAATGGTGGTTAAAGTGGGAAATCTGTATCTATAGAATACATACATCTCGCTATGTATATATAAAAAAAAATTTTAAATTGATTTTTTTAAAAGTAAAAGTGATTTTAAATGATTTTGTTCTAAGAATAATTCAAAGGGTTTCTGTAAAACAAGAATTTAGTTAAAAAAAAAAATCGATTTAATTTTATTAGCGCAATTTTTATTTTATTTTTTTTTAAAGCATGAAATATTAAAAATTATAAATAAAATTTAATACCTATCAAATTTTATATATAGTTTTGTCTTTTATATTCCTTTCTTTTGGAAAATTTATGATGCTGAGACTTGAGTGAAAATGTCTAGACGGAACAAAATTTTTGCAGTAGAAGTTTATATTATTTTATTGTTTTATTGAATTCTGCATTAAAAATTGAATGAAATTTCACATTAATATAAGTTCGAGTTTTATTTAATATAGGGTTTTATTGAAAATTAAAAAGGAAAAATAAGTTACATATTTAAAATACATACATATATTGATGCTATTTGCAAAACACTTCATTTTAAACCTTTATATTTATACCAACTACCATTTTTTTATTGCCATTTGACTTTAAATTTACCTGTGGCAATTCTATTTGCTATTTTTATATTTATTTTAGCTAGTGGGAATAAATTTTTTTTTTTTTCGAAATATTGTATAATTATCTTAGGTCCTTACTTTATTATCCACATATTGCCCATACCACATATCAGATTTTAATTTCAAAAATATGTTTTATTTTTTTTCAGTCAATATTTGCAATTCTGATTTTGATCAGATTTGATTAGTGTTTTACTTATTTTAATAACTAACTAATGGCGTAGCGGCTAAGTCGAAAGCCTTACAATCGAGGAGCTTTGGTTTCAAATTCCGGTTAAGTCATATATCGTAATAATAAATAATAATTATTACTAATATAAGTAGCAGCTATAGTGACAGTGGAGCTGTCTTCAATTGTTACCTTATGCAGGAAGATGTTATATACTAATGCATGTTGTAACCATTGATAGATTCGTCACTGATAGCATAATTGTAATAGTAGTAGGGTGATTCCTTGTTCTCTCATAGTCCAACTCCCTAATTAAAAGTTTCCGCATCCTTGTTTTGTATCGTCTTTTATCCCTTCTTTCTGTAGTTAATATACTATAGTTTAGCAGTTAAGAGTTTCATCCCATTATATTGGTTAAAGAGAGAGGCAGATTTACGTAGTAAGAAAGGAATCTGACATTACCAAGGGTATATTAATGTTGTTTTTCGAAGATTCCCACGTTAATTTAAAATAATGATAAAATATTCTTATCATTTTTAGTTTATATTGAATATTTGTGTATTATTGTCCGGCTGTGAAAAGTTCTGAAAAAAATTGGTAGTAAAAAAGGTTAAAAGAAGCAAAATAATTATTTTATGATGTCGGTACTTAGTCTAATTTCAAGAATTTTAAAATAAAGAGACCGAATATCTACTAAATGTGTTTTTCTTATCATAAAATAATTCATATTTTTTTTTTTTTTTTGTGTCACATGAGAAAATTATTTAAGATTAATTAAATAACATGATATACCTATTATAAATAATTTACAATCTTTGGAAAAATAAATTTATCAATCCTATAATAATTTGTATTTATCTAAAAACAGTCATATTAAAAACAAAGTGATTAGTCTTAAACTCGAAACATTGTTTAAGTTTCTAGTACACTAAACATTTCTTTTTGTTTATATAAGTCATATTAAACTAATCAACTCAAGAAAATTTAAATCCCTTTCATACTTAATTTATTACCTATCTAATTAATTTATTTTTAAAATTTTTTAAATTTTGCCTAAATTTATCACATTTTCCACCATAATCGATAAAAATAGAGGAAAATACACAACTAGAAAATTACTTGATAATGGAGTATGAAAACGATTCTTCTATAGTTACATTTTTTATGAACTTTGCAAGCTGAACACCTTACTTTTAATACACTTAAGATAAATATTAATTTAATATGTACAATTAATTGGAATCACATCGCATTAATGGGAGCCATTAGATCATACATACAGAGTAAAACAAATATTTTATTTTTATATAGTTTGGTAGTAGGATGGAAGATGGAGGATGGACGATCGTATAGGAGGATGGATGGTTATTGAAATCATTTGGACAACTTACTAAAATTCCTCTTTACGTTGAAAACTCTAAAACATCATGAAACCAATTACTAAATCTATATACTATATCTGAATTATAAAAACTACAATTTTGTAAATTTTAAAAATGGCTATCAATTCTCATTTTTACATTACCTACATATATTAAAATTAAAAATTAAAAAATTAATCTGTTATAAAACAATAAATTTAATTTAATTCATATTAATTAGCAACAAAAAAAAAGAACCAATTAAATTTTTTTTTTAATTATAAAAAAAAAAAGTACATTCAGCTATTAACATTTTTTTTTGTTTCACTTTTATCTGTAGATACTTTTTATTTTGCTGAACAATACGAATTATTTTGACATCTGTAAGTGAAATTTTTTTTACCAGCATGTTTTGTCTTTTTTTGTTAATTAAAAACCTTATAAAATTATACTTATATATTTTTTTTAATGGCTAATAAATTATTAATTGATATTTTGTATTTTGTATTTGGGTTTTTGTTTTTATTTTTTTGATAAAGGCATGCATCTGATTAATTAATTTTCCACAATATTTTATATATGTATGTATATTGACAAAAAAAAAAACTATAATTAAGAAAAAGAGAAAAATAAAAATTTAAATGTGCAGGTGGTAAAATAACGACAAAATTTGATTGCATTTTGCACCTTTAAATTTCATTCTAAATTTTTAATCGTTTTGGTTCGTGCCATTCAATCATTCAGAAGGAAATAAAAATCATATAAATAAATAAATAATATGAAACGGCTGTAAATTTTTTTTTTTTTTTTGAATATGTATTTTAAGGATATTATTGTGATTCAGGTCAGCATTGGGTATTTAAAGTGAAACTAAAAAAAAAAAAATATTGAAGATAAATGATAATATAAATGGATATAATAAATATTATAAAATTTATCCTTAAAGCGAGATTAAATATATATGTACATATATAGAATTAAGAAAACCTTCACTCCAGGAGTTTAATATGTACTTATACTGTGTATATATAGTATAGTATACGTAATGATACATAAATTCTTGCTTAACATAATTTTTTATTTAAAAATTGAAATCAAGGTGTTTGAGAGGCATATTTTGTCGAAAAATGCATAATATGAAAGAAAAAAGGGAAAGGAAAGGGATTAAGAATTAAAGGTGTGATAAATTGAGTAAATTAAAAATATGTTTTAAAAATTTTTTTGTTTTTTTTTTTAAATTAAAATTGCTTTGCAATTCAACATTATAATGGGAAATTTTGAATTTTATTAATAATACGATTGATTAATAACGTAAAGTAGCAAAATATACACTATATTTGTTTATTTATAAAAAGACAATCATTAGGTATTTGATGTTTTTAGTTCCAATTTAATATTAAGTTGTAAATTATTAGATCCTTGCCTTTCTCTTTCTGTTACATTATCCCGAGCAAATATATAATTCAAGTACAGATTTCATTAAAATGGCAACGAAGATAAGTAGCTTAGAAAATATGTGAGTAAAAATTTTACACATCAGAAGGATTTAGAATTTCGTTTTTCTTTCAATTAAACACACTAGCCCAAACTCCAAGAAAAATTCTTCAAACAATGTTTGTGTTTTTGTTTTTCTTTTTCCTTGCCCCTCCTATGCGGAGTATAGGGCATCCACTAAGTCATTTATTATTCATATTTGACTAAACTTCAATTTCGTGAATCATTAATTTCAGTAAGCCGTTGATTACTCGGCTGTAATTGTTGTACAAGACCTAAGATGTTTCTTTTTTATTTCTACGCCATCTATTATCTTATACAAGAAATATAGGGTTTATTATTATTTTATTATATAACTATTACAATATGATATTAATTATAATTTATAGGACATCTATACTTATTTTTAATTTAATTATATTCTACTAATTATTATATACGTATTATAAGAAAAATCTATATTATTTTTTATTAATCTATATGATCCAGCCGGGCTTTGAACCCGAGACCTTTCGTATGAAAGGAAGGTATCTTAACAACTACAACGGTGTCTTAACCACTATACCTGGATACAGTGTTGGTGTAGGTTTGACTTGAAATGAGATTGGAAATGTGGAAGAAAAATAGGACGACAAGAGGAAATTGGAGGGTAAATTGGAAACGAACCTAAAAAGGTTCTTTTTGAATAGTTGCAAATTGTAGGATGGAAAATAATCGACGGAGGGAAATATAGTAGATGTAAGCATGTTCTACATTTTAATAGTTCTCACTACAAATGAGTTCAAATAACCAATTTTAAACCACCCAGATATTTCCACGGTGTAGAATTGAATATTCAATTAAAAGATATAAGAGAATTTTAAAAGCCAACTATAGTTTTTTTTTAAATATTTTGGGCTGGCCTGAAATTTTTATAAATGCTTAAATAAAAATATCTATAAACGAATGAAATTACCATTCCCAGATAAATTCTCATGTACCTCACAAATTTTATCAGATTATACAAATCGAATTCAATTTTCTAAAACTGCATTTTATTAATTTATATTTCTTAATAGTAATATTTGCTCTACTTTTATATACAGAAAATCCTATAGATAATGCAACTCTTACAAGCAACAAAAAATCATTCTTTAAAATTATTTAAATAATATATTAAACAAACAGAAGTAAAATACTTTGCTTTTAAAATATTTACTTTTTTCATTTTATATGAAGAAAAAATATTGTATCAGAATGCAAAACAAAAAAAAAATTCGATCGTTAAAGTCATTAAAATATTTTTGTGAAAAGCTCTTGCGCACCAATGAGTCAATAAACTCAACACAAGAAAGAATTTGGAAACAATTATTTATAATTGGTTTTGCTGGATCCACATTATTAATGTGTAAAAATGGGTTAACATACTTTATATTGGTCTACAAGTGCTTGATAAAAAGGAAGACATCGAAAAAGTTCGAAGTCGAGAGCTAAAACGATTTAAAATTAAAAGCAGGAAAACAAAAAAAAAAATTTGAAAGCTCTTATTACACGGCGGATTTTTTTGAAACTTTCTTGGTAAACGAAGCCAAGAAAGCAAAATCAGACAAATTTGCTTACATATTTTTTTTTGGACAAATTTTCGTACCGGAATGGTTTAACGAATCCTAAGTCTATTATTATAATAGTTAACTCTACTGTTAAGTTTAGTAAAACATTTAAAAAAGTTGAGGCGTATTTAATTTAAAGTACAAAACAAGGAGTATTTATTTTTTAATTTTTGTGCCACAACGAATTTCTTTTAAAAAGCCACAAATGCCTTAAAAGGCATTAAGCTAAGACAAAGTTTGCAGTAAATCGATCGTACCGAGTCGCCCAGTAAGAGAATCAAAAAATTTAATAGCTGTTGTCCTGAAAGAGTTTGCTAGAACCGAAAACAATATTGCTTCACTTTTTTGAGCGTTGAACGGTTTCGCAATGCTAAGAGAACAAACAATGCATGAACTCTGCTTTATATAATAATCTTAATTTGTTTTTCTCCTGTCTTATTACTTTCGGGGACATAGGGCTTCCACAACTTCCCTATCTTGTGCTAGTCTTTTAATTTCAGCCATCAGAATCTGAATATTCTAGATTTTGAAGCTAGCTTGAGAGTTAGATTCTTGAATTCTTCTTGTGTTGTTATTTGCACTGTCCTTTGTTTCAAATGGGCTACAAATTCTTGCTTACTATCGTCAGATTTTAACATGCGCAGAGAGATTTTTTTCTTTGGTTCTCCGTTGGGTTGCTTCTGCCTGCGAGTTTAATTTGTATGTCTGCAGTTATAAGCATGTGGTCACTTTGTGCATCGCCGCCCGTCCTTGTTCTTACATTTTGTAGTGATTTAACCCATCTGGGACTGATATATGTCGACATTTGCCGACATAAAACTTTATAATAATATATTATAAGTGTTATAAGTAACGTGTAAGTTGTATAATCAAAATACTAAAAATAATATTTTCTTTTAAATTTTAATGATTTCAATATCCATTTACCTGAAAGTAATTTTAAACGGTTTTTAAAATTTATTATTCTTTTTTTTTTGCTAGAGAAAAAAAGAAAATTTAAATAATCGTATTTACCTTTTTTTCTTTTTCTCTTATATCCTTAAGACAGAAATTTATTGTTTGTACTTTGATCCTGCCCTTTTCCAGACACATTTTTTATTCCTTTGAAAGACAAACTAAACAAAAAACGAAAAAAATAAGAAAAGCCAAAGAGCTTTTTGCACAAAACAACTGCACAAAACTGAGCATTCCCATCTATTAATTCATAGTTTTGTATTTTGATTTTCTGTTTTTTTTATTTTTAAAGAAGAGACATTTTTAATAGCAAAAACAAATTTCTTCCTATGAAGACAAACTAAAAGCTTTTCAACTTTTCTTCTTTTTCTTTGATTCTTAAAGTATCTCTTAAGATTCTTAACTTTCTTTCATGTCTCCAACAATTTTATTTATTTTTTAACCTTTCCGTTTGATATAAACTAAAAAAAAAAAAAAAAATAACCCTTTACTTTTACATCATTTAATCGTTACGATAGTTCTATGAGATCTATGAATCCTTTCATGTTCTTCCCAAGTTACCATCAAATTAAAAAAGTGCATTTATTAAAGGACTTTAAAAAAAACTTTGAATAAAGTGATTTTTAAATTTCAAATACATAAGAAGGATTTAAAAATATATGCTTCTTACGGACATTAAAAGTCGTATAGTAGCATACCTTTTGTACTAAAAATTTTATATAATATAATATTCATTACTTTAGCAAAAATCCGAGATACGAATAAAATTGATTGAAAAAAAGATGTCTTGGATTAATATGAAGCATATTTCTAATCCAAATATTTGAAATACAATAGCTATGAAGTTTAGAATATTGTATATATGAAGAAAAAATCGCATAGTCGTAAAAATTCATTTTTTAAATATAGCCAGTAAAAAATGAGTAGAAAAATATTTGAATACTTAATTTCTTTTCCTTTCTAAATTCTTATACTTTTTTTTAAATTTAGTCCTTAAATTTTTATTTACTTAGGGATTAAATTACTAAATTTACATAACATTTATTTGGAAAGGAACAGCAACAGTTCTACATACTCAAAACCAATTTAACTGAATGTAAATATTTGTTTAAATATTTACGAATTTTAAATAGTTTTTACAGAATGAAAAGTACTTCAAATAATTTAGGAACATACGATCCTTTAAATACAATAATTTCCTTCTGACTAACTACATATACATTTTTTTTTTAATTATAAATCTTCTCCAATAGGAAATCTCTTTCCCTTGTACATGATGTTCATCAAAACAACAACATTCTTAAAATGAATATTGAAAAGTGTTAAGCAAAATATTAATTCGTGTCCTGATAATTGAGATTTAAATTACAGAATATCTTCCTTATTTCTATAGTACTATTCAGTTTTATTAAAAAAAAAAAATAGAGTATAAAACAACTTTAAAACTGCCTTCAATGTTTTTTTCTTTAGTTTTTTTTTACTAGTTATACCCTTAAAAATAAATGTTCAAGAGTATAATAAACTTGTCATTACATTTGTGACACCTTAAAGGAGCCAAGCTAGATATAGGCTCAACTCTCAAGTGTATGAATCGGCTCAGATTCGAATTCGAAATCGACTAAGCCATTTATGAACGTCCGTACGTAATAATATAATAAAGTCCGTATAAAATTACAAGTATGTCTGTAATAAATTATAACTCACAAAATAAAGGAGCTAGGATTCTCATTTTGTTTTTATGTCACTTTTGTAAAATTGTTAGTTTCGCTATTTAAACTCAGCTAAGTTCAGCTATCGAGTTCGAGTAGCTGCCATACAACTTCTTGTTTTATATGAAAATAAATCAGTGTTTATTGAAGCTATAGGTATCCGAAATATAGTAGAAGATGTCAAGTTACGTGCAAACAACTTCTGTAAAAGTTAGTTGTGTTAGAGCAGTAGGTTCAGATAGTTTGCTTATATTGGAACATAATTAAGCTAGGCATCTGAAATTTTCTAAAAGATTATCAAGTTTTATGGAAATAACTTCTGTAAAATGTGGTTGGTTGAAGGTAACAGGTTCGAGTAGATGTCATACAAATACAAAGTTTGTTTTTTTTAGTGCATTTCTCTGCCCAGGAAATTGCACAGCCTTTCCTGTTCAGGCGTGGCTTTAAATGTCGTAAGTACCGAGATGTATTTATGTAAATTTTGTAGTTGTAGGGACCTCGGTGGGCTAGTGTGTAAGAGTGTATAAAATATTTAGCCCATCGAGCTCCCTACAACTACAAAGTTTACATAAATATATCTCTTACACACTAGCCCACCGAGGTCCCTACAACTACAAAGTTTACATAAATATATCTCGGTACTTAATTAAGTAAAACATCTCAGTTTTCTTAAAAGATGATCAAGTTTTACATCATATATTATGTTTATACAAGTATCCCAAAGTTGATATAATCCACTCTACAGGATTATTTCTCGTTTTATATATTTTTATTCCTCAATCCTCGTTCTTTTAAATAGAAATCAGCCCAAAATCTTTGTCAGGCTGTTCGTTTAAATGTTTTGTCGACTTGTTTTGCTTTTTTTTTGCTTTAATTTTAAATTTTGTTGGTTGTTGCTATAACACTAAAATAATAATCTAAATGTTTTTGCAGATGGTTACATTTTAACATAAATTTAGATGTTATATTTTTTTTTTTTTTGCAAATATTCGAGATGAAGATAACAAGATTGCATATATGAATAAATAAGATAAAAATAATGCAAACTAGACAAAAATGTTTGTAAATAATTTTGAAACTATAGTGTTTTTTTTTTTGTAGTTAAGATAAAAGAAGAAAAATATGGAATTTATAATTTTGAAATTCTATATAATATAATATGTATGATAAGCAATTTAAATTTAAAAAATTAAATTATGCCTTTTAAAAAAAATAAATTTAAACATAATATTAATTTAATAAGAATATACCGTCCAAATAATTTGTGCTTTAAATTTTTTTTTTTTTTTGAATAACAAGGATAATAAAAAAAATATTTTTAGGACACTTTTGATCAAATTCTGAAAAATTTACTTATTAATTTCAGTCTCTGTCATTCCGTTTGCTTATATAACTGCTATAATGTTTTAGAAGGAGCATTGGAATTTTAATCATTAGCCGGTTTTATAAAAAAAATACACTTTGTGGAACAACTTTTTTTTGTAATCGAACCCATTACAGAGATACCACTCCTCAAATATATGGCAAACCCTTTATTTTTAAATATCTTTTATATATCACGGGAGGAAAATAGGATATGTATTAAAGGCCTGTTTGGAGGGTAAATTAGAAATAGCTCTAAAGAGAACAGAGGGGAACACATAGGGTGAAAGGATGTTCCACATTTTAGCATTTCTTACAACGAAAATTGTTACGGAAAATTTAATTTTTTGCAAAAACTTTGCTCGTCTGTATCTCCGGAACACTTTTGGACGGAATCTTAAACTTTTGATGTAAACCTTAAATGTTTGTAATTCTCCCTGTTCAAGAAGTTTTAAGGAAAAATTGAGAATTCGCTATTTTTAAACAACCTGGATATCGGATCAAATTTGTTTAAAGTAAGGTATAAAAATTAAAGGTTTTTATATTACATATATTGCAGTTTTACGCAAATGTATACGTTTTTATGTTTATTATAAGAAAATGACAATGAATAAACTTTTGTATGTTGTATTTTAATGTCCGTAAATAAGTGTATTTTTTTTTTCTTTTCAAATATACTAACAGTTATGTTTTTAGTGCATAGGAAATTTTTATTAAACAATATTACAAAAATTAATTGAATCCAATAAGAGTTTTAATAGGGTTTATTGTATAAATATGCTAGTTTTCAGTATTGAATCAGTTGATTAAAAAGGTTGAAAATTTACATAAAAGATAAAAATTGATTTCTCTTCCTCTTCATCATTCTGACTTCTGTAAAAATTATTTAAGAAGACATGTCTGCCGAGGGGATATCACTAAATCGTCATAATATATGTAATATAAAACACCATTTCACTACTCATTTTTTTGCAACTTAGAGATTAGAGATAAAAGTTTTAGATGTAATTAAGACAAAATTTATTTGACTGCTGCAGGAAATTCTTTTTGTACCATCTGCGCTTATGGACCAACAGTATTATTTTGGCTTGTTGTTGAAAAATTAAAAATACCACATTAAATCTATTGAAGATATAACTTGTACTATATTTGACTAATTTACAATAAATTTTCGAATCCTACTTTTGAAATTTTTTATGTTTATTTAAAAGATAAGGTAAAGTATATTAAATTTTATTATTATTATTTTTTTTTTTTTTTTAATATTTCAATCCAATGTATTAAAGAAAACAGAAATGTGTAATAGTATCATCATATGGTAAAATTCTCATATACGGTGTATTCATTTTAATAATAGGAGCATATAAAAACCCACTCATAAATAACACTCAAAAAGTAATTTTATGTTTGAATCCTTTTTAAATTCCTTCCTTTCAAGATTGATTTATTATACACTTAATAAATACATTACTTAACAAGTATATATACATATATATAAGAAAACTCCTATAAATTTTAAGCACTTGTCTATACACATATATATATACGAGTATAGTTGCACATGTTTATATACTTTAAATAAATATATATTTAACAAATGATTTAATATGTTTGATTTTTTTTTGTTTTTTTTTTTTTTTTATAATTACTTTCATTCTCTTTCTGACATCGTTTTTGTGGTTCTAATCCTTTATTCATCAAATATAGAATATGGTATATATATAGAGTCTTTTTGGTTTCTAAGACAAATTAAAATTTGGTTAAACTGAAGTTAATTAACAGATTATCAAATTTTCTTGGTTTTATGATCTATTTTTTTTTTTTTTTTAAACCAAAATTTTGTATCCTTATATGTATCCTGATTTCTATTCTGGATAATTATAATTATTGTATATTTATGTGTGTGCTGTTGTAATGGGTTTTGTAATTATGAATTGGAATATTGGTTTATTATAATGGTGGCTTTGTATATGAATTATAGTTTGTTTTGACTGAATGTTAACAAAATTTTGTTATTTATTTTTTGTTCTTTCAATTTAAACCAATTGGTAAATTGTAATTTAAAATTACATTCGATAAAGTTATTTTATTATTTTTAAAGTATGAAATTTTATTACTTTAAAATTTCTTTTAAATGCTCTTTTGGCTGTAGGTACTTTAGTTAGATTCAGTGACGGATTTTTTTTAAACTTTGTTGAGCGAATATGATTGAACTTGAATATATGTACCAAATTAGGTATAACATTCCTAAGCATTCTTTAAATTATTTTGAAAATCTGGAAGGTGGGTTCACTAAATTTAAAACATATTCTAAACTAGATTAATTAGTATAGCTCTCGAGAGCTTCAAAGTAAGGTAACATTATTTCTTTTCCTAAGAATGAAAATAAGTATATACAATATTATAAAATATTTAATGCTTTAAGTACAGACTGTTCAAAAAGAAATCTAGTACTTTCTATTAAATTACAAAAAATATATGCAAATGGTGGTGCATTTTGTTTCTCGATAAATTTCGTTCCTCTTCTACTGCTTTCTTCGAAATCTTCCACGCAAAATCATATCATAATAAATTATTCGAAAAGCCAGTATTTACCTATAACAGAAAAAAAAATATACATACATTAGCAAAAAGAAATTTAAATGCAAACTTACTAAACTAAAAATATTTTTATTATAATGGTATTTGTTAAAATTTTTGAAATAATTTGTAGAATTTTTAGGAAGGTTTCGTTTTTATTTATTAAATAAAAATTAGAGATTTAGATAAATTAACAAGATATGTAGATTTAATTTTTAAATTAAAAAAATGATCAATATCTTTTCATTATGTAGCAATATTTGAATCATCATGTTATTGCACAATATGTAACAGAATTAATTAAGATGAACAGTATTCTACACTAAGAGAAAAAAAAGCAGATATTCCTGAAAGAAGTATTCTAATTCCTATACATTACTTGCTTTATACAACTGATCTACCAGAAGTAGTACATGTAATAGTAGAAACTTTAACTGACGATACTGCAATATTGGCAGTGGGATCAATACATAAATAAAACTACGATATAATTATAAAGTGCAAAAATATGTTATTGGACAAAGCTAAATGACAGTAGATCTGGACATGTTAATTTGACTAATAGAATAATATTAAACCCGCTAAAATAAACTTAAATTTTGTGAAAATATAAAAATATTCAGCAAAATACCTAGGGAATATACCATAAAAAGAATGATGAAAAAAATATACCATGAAAAGAAACGAATAGAATTAAATAATAAATAAAGAGAGAATTATTGGCTTCTAGGTCGAAATTCTAAATTAACGATAGTTATATAACAAAATGTTAATTTACAATTTATTAAGTAATTAAACCTACATAATTATATTCATACGTTCAAATTTAAGGTTGTGTTAAGCAAACGCATATAAAACAATTACAATTTTTTTAAGATAAAGTCCTACGAAATGTCGTAAGTGATTTCTGGTATAGACGTAATACTAATATTCGTACAGATTTCGGAATCACCAAAGTTATACATGAAAGAAAAAGATATATCATAAAGCATAAACCTCGTTTAAAACAGCATAAAAGTATATGCCGAAGTTTCTATACTTATAAAAAACTTAGATTACTACAGGAATACTTAAAAGAATGAAACTTTTAGATATACTTAGCGCAAACTTTTTCACAGATTTCCTTAAAAAAAGTAAATATGATAAAAAAAAAAGTTCATAGTCAGTTCGACGAGTTTCAATAGAGAACGAGTGCAGTTTAGTTGGTAAAAATACGGCATACATTGTGCTACCTGAGGCATTTTATATCATAAAGGTTCCTACCAATCCACGAGAGAAAAAAATATATATTTTGCATAAGTATTTTTTAAAAAAATCATTTTAGAACAAACTTAAAATGTGAGGTTTGCGAAGTACATTTTTGGTTTAACGTTTTTTGATGCAAATATTTTTCCAATATATTTTTTAATAAAGTGTATTCTACGTGTATCTAACATCAAATAGATATCTTAATCTTAATTAAAAACACATTTTCAATCTAAATTAACTTCAATAAATCAAATCCAGAATAAAAAAAAAAAATATCAAATTTAAGATTTCCTAATTAATTAAATTATAGAAACATTTCATTTTTAACAAAGTATAAAAACAAAGATATTAAATTAACGATTTCCTGAATTTAATGTCAAATTTGAAAGCTTTAATATGTACATATTAAATTCAAAAGTTTTTCTACTTGGATAATTCTAATATCTCTATATATTTTCCTTTTCTATAACTAACACCCCTTAAAGTCTACTGCTTGCTTTTTATTGTTTTAACAAATAAAAACCATTAATAAAAAGAAAAACAAAAAAAAAAAAAAAAAAAAAACGAATACAGACACAACAATGACAATCAAAAATTACGTTTTTATTTTTTTTAATTTATTTTGTTTTTTTAATGTCCTACTATTCTTTGGTGTCCATCCACCTTTTCCTGATTAATAGAACAAAATAAAAACAAAAATTAAAAGACCCAAGACAAAGAAAGAAAACCTCCCATTAATACAATCATCTGTTAAAAGTCTATTATAAATAATTCATATGAATGATGTGTAATGAAGTTTCCACATAGGCGGTCATCATTGTTATTCACTTGATTTCATTCAAATTTTTCTTTTTTCATGCTGACCAACCTACAATCATTTTACTTTGTTTTTTCATCCTAGTATTCGATAAAAAAATAACTGTTATTTTACTGTTATTCTTTGATGGTGTTTTCACAGCATTGACTAAAAATTACAATTATCCTTTTTTTTTTTGGTTACTAATGTTTATTGTTAGAGAAATTTTCACAAAAAAAAAAAATATGGGGTCTATTCTTTAGATCATTATTGTTTGTTTTCATTTTCTTTGCTAGATGGGTGTAAACATTTTTATTCTACCATTAAATATTAAGACTTGCAATTTATTGAATTGATTATTTTTGTATGGGCAACAGTGATCCACAATAAGTTATAATTTTATCGGCTTTTCAATATTTAATATTTCCTTTAAAAATGTTCTTAAATTTAATGATAGAGTTATCTAAGCTCTGCTCTTGCAATGTACTCAAACGTATTTTTTTTTTTACGTTTAATTATAATTATTTTCTATTATTTTCTTAAAAGTATTTAAATGTTATTTTTAAATGTTAAAACTCCTGCTTTATTTTTGAGAGTCACTGTAAAATCTGCACTATTAATACATACATATATACATATATATATCCAATGGGATCAAAATTCAAAATTGAGGAGTGAAAATAATGGATTTTTGTTAACACAGACAAAATATTTCCTTTCTATTTAATTTTCCTTTTTTCTTTCCTTTTTTTTTTTTGTCCAAAACCCATACTTTCGATAATTTTCCATTTTTTCAGACACTGCTGGGGGAAAAACAAAATACTTAGGCCGGAAGTAAAAAGGTAAAATTATATGAAGTCTGTTTAAGATTATATTATAATTGTTGGATTTGATTGTTTTTAATTGAAGCACAAATTTAAATGGAAGGAGTAAAAAAAAAAAAAAATAAGTTTTCTGAAAAACTTTTCTAAAAAGTAAAAAAGGACCTTTTGCCTATGTTAAAATCAATTCAATGGAAAATTCTATAAGTATATCAAAGAATTATTAAATGGTATTAAAGCTTATTTTTTCCAATATACGAATAGAATAAGTTACCTGTGTATCTGATATAATGATGATACTATGAAAATTCTTTAATTAAATTCTATAATTTTGTTCCCTTTATAGAAATGGAAAATATGCACATAATACCTATTAATTTCAAGAGAACGGAATTGAACATCGAATTAAAGAAAATTTTTATTTTAATAAAAGTTCGAATTAGTGAAGTTTTACTGTAATGTGTATGAATGAAAATTATAAGGAAATTTCCCTTTAAAAATATAACAATTCATTAAGATATATAGACATTTTGATGTCGCTGTACATTAGATAAGATTTGCTTTTTCTATATTATTCAAAAGAAACAATAAATTTTAAATATAGCAAGTTGAGTTATTTATGTATAGCAGAAAAAAATTCATTTAAAATATTGTAACGTTGTAATAAAAATTAGAACATGACTAAAATTTTGAATAAGATGAAAGTATTGAATATCAAAAATTCTTTACAATATTAAATCTTAATTAGATTTTTGATAAGTTTTGCTTTTATTTATTCCAAACATTTTTCGAAACAAAATCTTAAGATTAAAAATATATAACTGTAAAACATTCGAAATATTCATTTTCCATTTTTATTATTAAAAACAGTTTCTGTTCTTTAAAGAAATTGATTAGTTCAGTGATTTTCTTTGAATTCAAAAGTAATTAGAGTGGAAGGGTGGAAAACTTACCGAAGAGTTTAGATAAAGTCATATGTTTCTAATTTTTTCAGTAGAAATCATAATTTTTTGTATAACCTTTGTATAACCTCTACTTACATATACCTTTCAATAATTACAATTTTAAAAAATTGTGAATTAAAACATTTACAATTTTTTACAAAGCACTTAAGAAAATGTGTAAAAACTCCTTAATGCAAACATACTTTCAGATGTTGGTCTTTTTGATGGTTATTAAAATAAAATTAAATAGATTTGTTTTGAACTTATATAACTCACATATGATACATTATATCAGATCACTTTAATGCTCTCAAATTGCATTATTCAATGTTAGATAATAGATAACGTACAAAAAAAAAATAACACTCTTACTTTCAACTGGTATATATCCTAAATGTAAATGGAGACACAATAAAAATCAAAAAATCGATACCTAATGATCAGTTAAAAATAAATATTGATTTTAGAAATGTTTGCATATTGGCAGGCAAACATTCGAAAAAATAATTAAAAAATTTGCTTCCCAAAGATAAAAGAAGGAATATCGAATTTCGAAGTAAGTAACTAATAATAATACTGATGATAACACTGATCTAATAACAAACAAATACATAAACTATCTCTCATATTCTGCATTTTCCAGATGTTTGTTTTACACCGCAAAATTTATCTTACCTATTATTTTTTTTTTTTAAATTACTTATGCCTAACTTAAAAAATTTGTCTTTGAAATTATTTCATTTTTATATGCACAATTAATAAAAAAAAAAAAAATTTTAAGTAAATAAAATTCTCCTATATGCACTTTCCCTTTAAATATACCTAAGTTAAAAAAAAAAAAGAAAAACAAACAAATAAAAAACAATCGACCTATGAAAATAAATAAAACACGATTATTAAATTTTATAATTCCTACAAAATAAAAAACAAAAAACAAAAATAAAATATTTACATACATTTTAAAATCTACTTTAAAATATCTACAGATTGTATATTAAATTTTTCATTTTTGTTTTTTTTTTTATTTACATTTTCAAATATTTAACAACTTAAAATAAATAAATTTACTCAAAAAAAATTCTCTTATCAAAAAATAAGTGTATAAAAACAACAACAACAACAACAACAACATCAAAAATAAAATAAAATTTTGGTAATCAAAAGCTATTGACCTTTTATAAATTTATGTTTCCCATCAACATTTGTCTTTTGTTTTCTTATTGTCGTTGAACACATGTATATGTATCTAAACATGTTGTTGGTTACATTTTTTTTTTTTAAATACATATTGTATTTTTTTTTAAGTGCTACGATTTAATTTCTAATGTACGAAAGTTGTGAAATTTGAAAGAAAGGGAAAATATAATAATAAAAATAATATCAAATTTTTTTTTTTTGTTTTGTAATAGATATTTTAAAGTTTAAACAATGTTGCAAGCCCTATCTAATTTGTAACAAAGTGAAGTAGTATTTGAAACTACAAAAATTTATATAGGTATGTACATACATATATGGATTTGAAAATATGGACAATGATGTGTAATTTAAAAAATTAATTCAAATTTTAAAGTTTATTTTTTTTAATGTACGCTACGGAAACTGTAGGAATGTATTCCGTCCTTTATACAAAATTATTGTAGGTTTAGGTTAGGTGGTAAGGCATTGAAGAGAAATAAGATAATAGAATAAAAGGAAAATACGATGATAGGAATAGGTTAAGAGGTAAGTTGTTCGACTGAATAAGTTCTTTTTGAAAAGTAGAAAATTGCTAAATGGTACATTAATATCAGGACATATTGGATAAAAGGATTTTTGGACAGATTTCCAAATCATACTAACAAAAAAAAATATATTAAGCTCATCATAAGGGCTCAGCATAATCTGCCTATATTTTTAGCACCCTTTGCCTTAAAGGCATATGGACGATCTCGGTGCAAGTATTAAATTATAATTATATTTATTGTTTTGTTTACATTATTTTATTATATTACATATATTATTTTGACCTGAACGATGTAAAATAAAGTTTTTTATTAATTTTTAATAAAAATGTTCACGCTCATTTATATCTCACTTCCAAGTTTCAAAACTTATATCTTTTCAAATTCTGAAAATTTCTTTATATTTATATTGAAATAGATAAGCGAAAGGATATTTGTAATTCAAACATTTCTTCTTGACCCGCTGATCTACTACTGAATGTCTGCGATGACATTTTTAAAGTTCTCCCTGAAATCTAATGCCGCTTTATCTATTGGATTTCCGAACGTTTGGAAGCATGTTCATTGCGTGTGTTCGATGACTTTTATTTTCTGTCAACACGCTGTATACCTTTAATTTCTTTGTATATAGCGAAATCGTAACAGAGGTGGAGTAATCTGAGCATTTGCACCATATCTAGAACATTGTGGCCCACCTACAACAAAAGGAGATCCAATGAGGGTTGAATATGAAACCGTAAACAATCTTCACATAGATCATCTGAGTGCAGTGGTATCAAAATGGTGCAATCTAGTGCTAATTGAGGCCTTAACGCAACATAGTGAAGGTCACCGCCCTACCTACCTACCTAGATCCTCATTATTATTCAATTCTTTCTATTTAATTAATTCAACTCCTAATTGAAATAAATAATTCGTTCTTAGCAATTTATAGTCCTTTTGTATTTTAAACTGTAAAACAACAATTTATAACAGTTCACTTTCTATAAAACTTTTACTAATCATTTTTGTGTTTTTTATTTTCTTTCAAATCTGTTCAAGCATAAGTGAACTCTGATTTTGAATATAGCAGATATTCCCTGCCTAAATTCAGTAAATACGTCATGAGTTTACAAAATAAAAAAAAAAACAAATTTATTTCTCGTACATATTGAAAATTTGTTTTATATTTTAGACAAATCTAAAATACTTTAATAGTTACTTTAAAATTATGAAAATGTGGCAACATTAATTTTAACACAATTATTTATTTCTTCTTTTCCTCTCTTTATAATTTTTACTTGTCCCATGGGATATGTTTTTCTTTAAAAGATGATCACCAAAATAGGATCATAAAAGATTATGACAATGTGTGTTCTTTGTATTGTCATATACATAATAAAAGTCAGATCATGCATTATGATTACTAATAATTTTATTGAAGGTACCATTAAAAATATTTTTTATTTAAAAATAAAAACAAATGTCTCCCCCTTTTTAAATTTTTTTATTACTTTTAAAAATTGACAGATTTAGGAAAATAAATTTAAAGTAACATATAATCGGATTTAATGGAGAAGGCAACAGATATGAAGAAATTAATAAAAAACTTTTTTTTTTTATCAAAGTATTATAAATTTTTCGTAACATTTTTTAATTAGGCAAGCCTGGGGTTTTTAAATAATAATGAAAAATTCGAATGTGATTATAATTTTGGAAAAAAATATTGTAGTGATTTTTTTGTTCAATTAAATCTACTAAATTTTTTCTGTGTAGTAGTACTAGAAGCAATATATAAACCTTTGAACTGGGTTTTAGCCACAGCTTTTTGCAACTCCAAACTAAATATTTCGGCATCATAAAATAAAACAAAATAAACTTTTTCTGAGACTCACGCATCATTAGAAAACACATAATGTTTATTCTTTTTTTGACATTTCATAATTTTTTTTTTGACAACTTGAGCGGCGCTAAATATAATATAATTATGTACCTCGCGTAATACAATTTTCAGTAAAGTAATAAAAACAATTCCAACCATCGACGAAAAATTCAAGACTAAAATATTAAAACATATGCATTAATATGTATATCTACTCACAACTGTCATCATCTATCAAAAATTCGTCGTCGCCGGGACTGATATTTTACATTTTTTCGATCTCTTTCGATGGTCGGTATTGTGTTTATTACTTGAATAATTTCCTCCACGTTTATCGAGTATTACTGACTATAGAGAAAGACAATAGTAGTTATAGGATGTAATTAGTGTGATGCGTTAGGTATACACTTAGGCATTTTTTAATTAAATTCGTTAAATACATGCAATTATAAAATCAATTAATGTGTATTTGTTAAATCAATTAAAACGTTTAAAAAAGCGAAATAAAATTCAATTAAAAAAAAAAATTTCAATTATAATTAAAATAAATTCATTGCCAGTTTTCTTCCAAAAACATTATACATAAATAACACTTCCTTTTCTCCCTCCATCTTCAACTCTATAAAATTTGTTGGCCCAAAATATGCCTAAAGATTTTTTTTTATTACCTAAAAGTAATAAATTTTAACCTTAACCTGTTTAATATAGATTAAAAAAAATCCATTCACTGTTTAATTTCTAAATGCCTACACTGCCGCCTCTAATTATTGATATCGAAAATTGAAAGAACTGAAGAAAATATTAGTTGGAGGAATGGTAAAGCAAACGTAGCATTTCAAATATTTGATTCGATATTGAAAAATACCACATTCTACGGTTAGTAAAAATAAAAATCATTGGCTAACTAAATCTAAATTTTTGGAATCAAATAAAATGTGTTGTAAAGTCTAATACAGGTAATCAAACTTGAAGTAGCTTTAAAAATATAAAGAGAAGAATCAAGTAAACCAAATTCAGAAAGCAAAAATTCAAGGGATTATACTTGGATTACAAGCTGAATAGTAACTTTTGTTTTCCGCAAGCTTCAAAAATCAAAATTTGGTAGTAAAAAAGAGAAAAAAAATCAACACCAATAAAAATTATTTTTATCTGATTACTCTGGAGTCTGGATTATATTATTTTTAAAATAGTAGAATCAAATCAAAATTTATTTTACTTATA
This sequence comes from Poecilobothrus nobilitatus, assembly GCA_947095535.1. Lineage (NCBI taxonomy): Eukaryota > Metazoa > Arthropoda > Insecta > Diptera > Dolichopodidae > Poecilobothrus > Poecilobothrus nobilitatus. The sequence continues at coordinate 153,621,859 of OX352773.1, read as the reverse complement.
ATTTCTTATATTAAAAAACAATATTTAAACTAACAATAAAAATAACAATAATTTTTAATCGCAAGTTTTAAGAAAAGATACTTAAAATATCTTTGTAAATTAATTTAAACATTTTTTTTTTTTTTTTTTACTTTAAATATCAATTTTATATCAAATTCCAACCTTTACATTTTTTAAAAATTCTTAAAATATCACATTACCATTTATGTATACAGTAGCCATTTAAAAAAAAAAAAAAACAAAAAAAGAAAATTATTTTATTGCAATTGTTTCAATCATTCATGTTTAAACATTTAATCATCTAAAGATGTGTTTTACGCCCATTTTCAGCACTCATAAAAAAAATTGTAAGACAAAAACAAAAAGATTATGCTGGCTGATTAAAACTAACTTTAAAGTTACAAAACAACAAAGAAGAGAACACAAAAATTTTAAAATGATTACATTGTTATATGCATAGACTCCCGCATCATTTTTAAGAGATAGTTTTTACTTTAATACATACATACAATATAACTTATGCATTGTTTTATTTTGTGTTGTTTTATTTTGTATTGTCTTTTTTTTTTTTTTCTCTCTTTTCTTTTCTTTAAGTACCATAATATTATTTAACTGTAATGTTTACTGATGTTTTGAGACAATAACCAAAATTTTAAGAAAAGTAAAGTAAGTAAAGTACCAATCTAATCTACAAAAAAAAACAAAAACAACAAATCGAATGCATTTGCATTTCATTCAAATATTCTAGGTTTATTTCTTAAGATAGTTTTTAGTATCTATAGTTTTTATTTCAACTTTTCTTTTTTTTTTGTTTTCTTCTTTCTTTTTCCAAAATCGCATTAATATTCACCATAGGTTTTTTGTTTTCTTTTTTTGATAACTTTAAGGTAAGAAACAAATAAAAAAAAAAAAAACATAAAGACTAAAAATAAAATTTAAGAGTAAGATATTTTGTACCTAAAATAAAAGTAACTTCAAAATGTAAAAGTATATTTTAAAGTTAAAGAATATACCAAAATATATACCAATGCTTTTAAAACTTTTTATTTTTTCGTTACTTTTCTTCTCGTTGAATGCCATTTTTGTATTTTGTTTTTTTTTTTTTTAAATGTCTACTTATATTTGCGCTGCTGCTTCTTCTCTAATTCTCTCTTAACGGTATTCGTATTCCATCCCTAATATTTTTGACAATTTTTCTATTATAAGCCTTTTAGATATGTTTAATAGTTAGAATACTTTAGCTTATAGTGAGTAGATAATTTGTACGGGGGGAAACTCGAAATCGCTAATCACAAAATCCCAAAGTTACAAAATTCCAAAATTACTAAATCTCAAATCACATAATCCCAAATTTCAAAATTTCAAAATTAAAAACTCCTAAACACAAAATCCAAAAATTAGAAATTTTCAATGTAAAAATTGCAAGTACATATATGCGAGATTCTGAATTAGCAAGAATTTTAAAGTTGGATTCAAAAGCAGGATTATACACTTTTTCCAAAATATTTTTATAATGTTATTTCACATATTTTATAAAACGGGTTATTTATATGTATGTTTTTTTTAAAAATTAGTCTGATTTTGTGTTTTGGATTTTGAGGAATGGGATTTCGTACTCAACGCAGTTTTTACATATAGTAGAAGGTGAAGATCCTAAAAAGATCGGATGTTACCGTTAACAAGTGCTAGTTTATAGTATTAGTTTTTAGTGTAGAATGTAGAATGAATGCCTTTTCTATATTTGAATCTACTAAATTTTTGAAATGACTTTACGTCAAAACTTTTATGAAAATTTTAATTTAATATATGGTCAAATATTGTTTCATTGAGAAACACTGTACTCTCTAATATAAATTAAGGAATTCGTGTAGGTTTTGTATCTGATATTAAAGAAAAATTCAAATGGAAAATAACAACAAAAAAAAAAAAAGAAGGAAAATTTTTTTATATTATTATTTTTTTTTCTTTTTATTTAGTTTTTTCTTTCTAATTTTATGTTAAGTCCCATAAATTTCATACCATATAACAACTATAACTAAGACTGTATATAAAGGAGGAAAAAAAAAACTGCATCATTTTAACTCTATGCCAAGCTTTTATGATATCACGACAATGATATGCAATGTTGCCACTGTATTTTTCTTTTTTAAATGGATTATTGTATAGTCTATTCAGGTGTTTGAATATCTTACAGTTTTTTAAAATTTTTTTTTTTTTTTCTGGAAATGATGATTTTTATGATACAGCTGTAAGGAGAAAAACTTTATAAAAAAATTTTTGTTATTTGTAGTCAATATAATCAATTTATAGTTTTAGAGAAAATTTTTAGATAGAAAAATAAAAGGAAAACAAAATTGAAGAGGATTAATTTGTATTTAAAATGAAATTTTTAAATAAATAACATGTTAAAAGAAATCAATAAAATATTTATTATATGGTTTAAGATGTTTTTAGTATATATGTATATAAAATAAGGAACTAATAAAAATTTTTATATTTATTTTATATTCAGATAAAATTCAAGTACACCTACTTAATTTAAATTTTTAATTTGGAATAAGTAACGTATCCTTTTAAAATGTCATGATTAATTTTTCTACGAATTTAAAGATCGTTTATTAAGAATTTTAGATTATTAATATAAAAACATCCCGGATAACTATATTAATAATAACTGCGTTCATTCTAATATTAATGTTTGATTGAATATCCAGCTAACACAAGATTCAGAACCAAATAACACAGGATTGTAAGGGAAAAATCATATAAATAATGCAATTTTAAAGACGGATCTTAAAGCTTTATAACTAAATGTTCCCAATTCGACAACTATTATCACAATGATTAGTATTTAATAAATCTTATTTAAAAGTGGATTCAGAAAAAGACACATCAAAGAGTTTGAAATTAAGAACACGTATTTAGAGTTAAATAGAAAGGGAAATTACAGTAAGTGGTTAAATAGTTTTAGAAATCAAAAACTGGTCGGACTTAGGGTAAACCTTTAAATTTATAATATTGCAAGTCTTTTGAATAGTATAAGATAACCACGGAAAAAAGTATATATTAAAGACTTGTTTAAGATCTATAATGTAAGAAAAGAACTGTAAGGTAACCTTCAAATGATTCATGCTTCAAGCAAATATGCTATAACAAAATAATGTTGTGCAACAGTTTGCGTAACTTTCACAATACAAAAGTATAAACAAATGCTCATTGATTCAAACAAAAAACCATGAATAAAAACTTTCAAAATCTTTTATATTTTATTAAATTTATATTTTATGAAAAATTCATTATTTTCCAATTATCTATACTTAATTAATTTTAACTATATTCAAACTAATCTATTTAGCTTATGAACTATTTTTAAATAAATAATTTTTAAATATCCTGTACAAATTTTTCAAAATTACAAAAAAAAATATCTTTAGATTTTAAGATCAGAAAAATTAAAATATTAAAAAATTTAAACTTTTATAGTTAAGATTACAAAAACGAAATATTTTCACCAATTTTCCAAACAGTTTTCTTCACAAAGAAAAAAAAAATTTAAACCATTCTCATCAAATAAAAGAAAATCGTGAACCTAAATGCCCATAAAGGCAAACACAAAAAAAAACAAATCTAAATTTTTGGCTCTAGTTTATAGTTTTTTCCAGATATCATGCAAAATGTGCATAAATGATTCCATCTAACAATTGATAAAAGAAAACTGTATTAAAAAAAAAAAAAAAAATTAAAACTATTTCAACTTTTACAGCTATACAATTTCTTATACTTAATCTTTAGTTATTTCTATGAAAAAAAAATCAAACAAATAAAATAAAAATACGCCACTTCAGGCATTTTAATTTAAACTAAACTACGAAAAAAAAAAAAAAAACCTACAAAAGATTTTAAAGTAAAATCAATAGATAAAAAAATAAAAAAATTAAAAAAAAAGGAAAATACTATTTTCAAATAACGGTAAATAAATACGTATCACTAAATATTTATATAAAAGAAAAATCAAAAAGGAAAAACCCTAAAGCTTTTCCGGATAATTAATGATTGTGCAAATATTAACCTCGAAATTGTTACAATTGCTTTAGAAAAGGCAACATTTTGTTGGTATTTTATAATTTTTTTTTTTGTTTGTTTTTTCTGTTTTCTTACCAACACATACACACATGAGTTATGGACCAATCGAAAAGTTTAATAAGTTTTGTGTTTAGAAAAATATCATTATACACTTACTGAAGAAGAAAATAAGTATGATAAAAAATATATTATTTTTCTTACAAAATATAATTTTATAATGCCATTTATAATGTATATATATATATGTACAAATATATATATATAGATATCAGAAGGATGAAATTAATTTTGAGATCAGTTCATTTGACAGCTCTTCTAATTTCTAAACGATGGAAAATCAATAAAACTCAAAACATCACTCAAATAAAACTCAAAACATCACTCAAAGTAACTGATGATGTACAAATATACTTTAAATTGTAATATATTTTTTGCATATAGTAAACTACACTAAGATTCCATACCTAGCATGCAATATTTTTTTTTAATACCAATAGGTTGCATTTTAAAATGAATTCCATATTACAGTTAATTTTTCTTATTTCCATATCAACTTATACATTTTATTCAATCTTCTTTTCATCATTTAATTATTTTATGCAAGAGTATAGATGAGATTCAGTGCAGTAAAGTATCGAATATTGGTTTCTTTTAAGAATTTAACACTTCTCCACCCAATAACCCCAACCAATCAATAAATACCACACCTCCCTTTACGATCAAACAATCATATAATAAAGTAGTCTAAATTTGATTGAAGTTTTGTTTGTATATATGGAATTAAAATGTTAGGTATATAATAAATGAAAAAAGCTAAACATTTTCATGGAAACTGTGTTAAATATGTAAGATAAATTTGCTTACTTCAAGTATGAATATAACGTTTATATGATAAGATCTCATAAGGTTCCTTCCTTCTCTCTTGTTAGCCCCATGCGCTTCAGAAATGACTTGCTTAATTTTGAAATTTTGTCACACTCCTAACATTTTCAAAAGTCTTTTAACATTTTTTTAGATACATATTCAAAAATTTTGACTTGGGATACTATTCATAAGGCATAACATTTTCAGCGTGTATTGCATGTGTGTGCAAGTCAATTCACACGCTGTCAATTCAATAAGCGAGTGTCAATTCTTTTTCAATAACAACTAGATGGAATTTGTAATGAAAGTTACTTGCAAACGCTTATACCTAATGTGTAATAACCGCATTCTAATATTTGATATAAGTTATATATATAGCACTTTCAAAACACTCTTATTTAGCACTTAAAAACTCTTGAATTACAAAAAATTTACAAATCTGTCACATTTAACTTGAAGACAATTAATATTAAAAAAAGTTAATTATTTCTACTTTATATGGAATTCAATATCTAAAGATATAATTCAATATCTTCAGATTTTAATATTCAATATCTTCATAAAATTAAAATATTAGATTCAATGTGGTTAACAAAATAATGGAAGGATATTTTTTCAACTCACTGTCTAATAAAATGTTGGATTATAACCAACAAGAGAAAAAATAAATTAAAAGGAAAGGTTTTGATTTGATGGGAATAAAAATTTAACATATTTTCCAATAAAAAAAAAAAAATCCAATCTAATCTAGTTTATGATATTTATTTATTATCATGTTAAAAAAAAAAAAAGAACAGATATTAAATTTCAGATATTCAAAGAAATTGATGAGATTTTTTTTTTTTTTTTTTCTTCTCTCTTTTACTTTTGTAAGTTTTCCGTTTTATAACGAATGCAAAAAAAAAAAAATATCTATAAAAGAAAATAAATAAAATTAGGTTAATCTGTGCATGTAAAAACTGTTTATAAAAATGAAAAAAAAAAAATTGACAAGAGAAATGATTGAAAATATTTGTGGTTTTGATTTATGATATTTGTTGTAAAAAAAAAAACATGTAATAATATGTAAGTTGTTATTTAAAAAAAAAAAACACCAAAAAAAGAAAATACCATATTAAAAATCATTTGAATTTAAAGAAATGCGAAAAAAAGAATCAACGCAATCATTTTTTTAATTTGACAAACAAAACTAAATATTTTGTGGTAAACCATTTTTAATATTTTGTAATTGAATTCTATTTTATTTACAAAAAAAAAAAAAAATTCTTATAATATGGAAAATTGTAAAAAAATTTGCAATAATTTTTAAAGAATCAGGTTAACTATTAAATAAAACATTAAAAAATAATATAAAATCATAAGATAAACTAAAAAAAATTTTAAACTTTAACAGTAATTCATAACATAACCTCAATCAGAACTTAAAATACATCTTTTTTTTTTTCATAAAAAGAAACTATATTTTTGGTACTTACAATTAAATGATTGTGAGATTTTCGTCTTTTGAAAAATAATCTATTGAAATTATTTATTATAATATTTAATATTATGGTGTCGAAGGTCTATAATTATGTTAAAGAATTTAATAAAAACTCTTTTGAAAAATTAACTTTAGTGAAGAAAACAAATGAAATCTATTAAATGCAGCCACAGTATACCCAATAAAAATAATCTATATAAAGAGAAAGAGCTGTTAATGTACATTTAAGCAAGTTTAAGTTATGATACCCCGAACCCTCTTTCTACTAATGAAATCATTATGAGCTTTTTTTTTAAATTTTTTATGTTAATTATGTCTGCATCCGAATAAATCGATACCATTATTCAAGACGAATCCGTCAAAAAAACCTTCTTCTATTGAATAGAAGAATCGAACATTCACACACGAATCATAATTTATCAATTTTTCTTCATCTTTACAATCATCTATAATCATTTGAGGAAATTCTGAACCTTTTGAATTCTATGATTCCATTCACTATACTGGATTTATTGTCGCAGAATAGGGTAACAATAATATATAGGGAATATTTTGCATTCTATAAACTTTCTTTTATTTTATAATTTTACGTATTTCAAATTTTTGTTGAATTAAATAAAAAATATCATTTTTAGTTTATTTATTTTTTTTTTTTAAATTAAATTTTGCATGAGAATATTTGTTACCTGGTAGGTTTACAAGAATAAAATGTAAGTTGCATTGTGAATAAATCAGTGTAATTAGTTAAACCAGTCTCGTACATGCAAAAATTAGTCAAAAAAAATTGACAATTGACAAAATCCCTAAAAACAAATCTTAGAAAAACTAACAAAGAATTAAAAAGTTAAAGTTGAACTAAGTATACCCTGTCGCACACTACTCTACCCTATTACAAAAATACGACAAAATAAATAATTTAAGAAACTCAGAAATCTGCAAAATTTTGCCATAAGAGTCATAATGCAAATAAACACAACTAATGTGTCAATTCTTGGCACTATCAAAAATTAAGAATAAATGGTCAACTTTACCAAAAAAATTTCAACACTAAAATATAAAAAAGGATTTAACCAAAATAAAAATTTAATTTTTTGATCCCAAAATTTAAATCAAAAGCAAAACATAACCACTACACACTACAACATATTGAAAAATTATATTTTGATATTTAAATCGATTTTAGGTCGTCTTTTGTTATCATTTTAAGTATCAAACTTTTAACAAAACATACCAAAAAAAAAAAAAAAATTAACATGGTTTTTGCATTTTATATTCAATACAAAAAAACCACAATCATTCATTTTCTTTAACTGATGGTATGAATTAAGGGGTCAGTCAAAATATTATTCATAAAAAATTATTTTATTGGTTTGACGAAAAAAAAATTACAGGACTAGAACACCGTATTACTTAGTCAACCATTGAATTGACTTTTTTTTGTTTTTTTTTTTTTTTTGCAATACAAATTTTATATACAAAATGTACATAGAACAGGATATCGCAGTTAAGGATGTTACCCTAAAATAAAAACCAAAAATTTTTCTCTTTTATACTGAAAGGATTTTATTTTGAAATGAAAACCAAAAGGTAAACCAAAATATCTGATAAACTTTTTGCACACGGCAAACATAATTAATTTCCAAAAAAAAAAAAATGCTTACTTCATTTTTCATTTTTAATTTTCTTTTGTTAGTTGATTTTTGTATTATTTTTACAATTCAGACAACATAATGGTTTAATGCTCTCTTCGTTGTGGGAATTATTATTGTTTAATTGAGTGAAGTTTTTCACTTGCAATATGGTGTTTTTATTCGTCACATTCTTTCTATCTACATTAACTCTTTAATTTTAAAATGGAATCTGTATATGGTTTTTGTATTCAATTCTATCTTTCATCTGATAGAACAAGTGGTGATGTTTTTATATATAACTTTCAGGATTTTCTTTATGTTCTATTAGATTTGAATTAGAACTGCTCAAGTATATGATCTTATTTTTCCCTTCCACGATATTTAATTTTGAAGAGTTTAACTGACCGATTTTTCGCTTCCGAAAACGATTCCTGAATTTTAAAACTTTTATTAACCATTAAATTATTTTAACCTGTTACATGTAATGTTAGCGTTGATCCTATACCTTTCTATGTTAGATCTGTTTTAGGAGTTTTTAATTAAAGATTTTAAACTGTAGGAAATTAGTAGACCCCTAGATGAAAGTTCTTTAGTTTAAACTTTAGATTTTAACTTTTAGGATCTAGAAATCTAGACTGAAGATCTTTTAACACAAAAAAAAAAAAATTGTGATACTATCTAAGTAATGAAGTGTTGAAGACATAGCAATACAGACTACAGAACGAAAGCAGTTGAAAGTTTCCTTTATCAGAACTTAAGCTAATGTTAATCCAATTTAACAAGACATCAATTTTTGGTAGACCAAAAAGAATTATTTGATTCACATTAAAATAATGGACAGCAATATTATTTATTCATTTTAATTCAGTTTTAATTTTAAATTTGTCGTAAAAAATAAAAGACCTCAAAAAATTGGATTGGAATCAGGATGTTAACAAAAGAGTAATCTTATTAACCTATCAGCTTTATTTAAATCATTTTAAATTTTATACGAAATTTTATTTTTAATAAAGGTGTATAAATTGGTAGACATTTTTTATTTTTTACATGTAATCATGCACATCCGTACATATAAATATATAAATGATTAAGTATATATGTAAGTAAAAATGAAAGGACAAGACAGGACGTATTTTATTCGTTGAATAAATCAGACATGCATAATTAAATTTAAATTAAATATAAGTAATGAAAAAGCAAAAAAACCATTTTTTTTTTTGTGTGGTTTTAATTAAATAAAATTAATTGTCAAACCAAAAAATGGAATATGTATAAAATAGGTAAAAATCATATATACTTGTATATAAGTATAAGTATAGATATATATATAAGTATCTATAGATTAAAAAAAATAATATGGATTATTAAATTTACATGACATAATTGAAAAGAAATATTCACTTTTAACATGAATTAAACTTTTCTCAAATTAAAATTTTAATTAATTATTTATTAAAATAATTAAAAATAGAAATTAATTTATTTCGAAATACGGAAAAATATATTGGTTTCTAGTTCGAAACTCTAGATTATGTCAATAGCATATAGAATTTTATTATATAACTACATAATTAAGTGTACTTCGTTGTACAGCGTAAAGCTAAGGTATTGTGCAAAACAAACACATTTTGAAAGCATACAAATTTTCCAATATAAAATTTTAGCTAACATGGTAAGTGCTCTCTAGAGCATTCGCAATTACGATTTACACAGCAATCTAAAAATTTCTAGCTTGAACAAAGGCAATTTCTCGTTTAGAAGGGTACATAAATGTAAAAGCATCAAAATCAACCTACATCATAACTCATAAAAACTAGACTACTTGATTTAGCAATAAATGCAGATAATTTTAACGGAGATCTCCAGCTGCAATAGATCTAAGAGTTCTAACAAAAATTAGAGTAAAAGTATAGATTAGTATCTAAGATTAGTTTTAATGAAGAGGCTGATATTTTTAGTGAGTTGAAGTCTCATATAACTATAAGTTGCGTACAATATCTTCCAATTGTTCTTACCATCCATACCCAAAGGAACGAAAAAAATAATTAAATTAATTTTCCAAATTTAACCTCTTTAGTACCATTTAATACTCTTTTTTTCTCTTCATCTATAAATTTTTGTCTTTTCTTTTATTTTTGACAAGAATGTTATGTAGTGTAATGTTATGTAGTGAAATGTGAAGCTTAGAATTTTTATGTCTCATCATTTTAAGTAAACCAGCTTTAGAATTCATTTGTATTTCCTTTTAAATCTTATTACTCAAAATTTATCCATGAACACTAAATTAACAAGAATTCTAAATTGCATTTCCTGTTAATATTTTACTCATTCATAAAAGATAATTGAGTTAATCTTCATTTTTGATATCGAAGATTAAATACCAAAATAAATTTTGTTAATAATATTTTCCTTGGAATTTTAACAAAAAAAATCTACGGAATTTTTTTTAGGTATGTAACTAGAAAATTTTTTTAACAGATTTTGCACTTCAAGTGAACGAAATTTGTAATAAATATTATAACTTATGAATGGTAACAGTTGTAATAATGAATGGTATCTCATGAGAATGGGAAAGTTTTGAAATTTTTGATCCTTAAAGTTTCTTTTTTGATTTTATATTTGGATCTATTTATGACCTTTTTGGTATTTCTGAAAATAAGTAAATTTTAGATCGAGTTGTATTTTATTAATTATAGCACACCCACATCGAAAATGTATTCTTTTATTTCCTACAAAAAAAAAAAAACTGATTAAATTTAAAAAAGTCTAAAATCTCGGGCTATTTGAATATTTTATTTAAATTTTTATTTTACATTTATAAAACGCAGATAAGCTGTAACTAATTTTCTTTAATAGTTTAAATATTTATTGTAAATGAATCAAATTAAAGTAAGTATTAACAGTAGGTGCTCAGAAATAATGTCCCCTAACCTTTTCAACAGGAAGATATAGCCAGACTATATTTTTATTATAAAAAAAAATATTTCTTTTTTTTAATTCAACATTACTGCAATCCCGAACTTTTAGTAGTGTTAATAGTTTTCATCAAAACTGATTGATTTTTATTATTATATCTGATACTTAAGTTGTTTTCTTCAAAAATATATTCTTCAAATTTTTTTTTTTTTAATGCATTTCTCTGTCACATAAATGTGAACAGGAAATTACACAGCCTTTCCTTTACAGGCGTGGCTGTAAATGTGGTAAGGGGGAAAAAGAAAATATATTCCTATACAAACATGGATAGAAAATTTTAAGTCAAACATTATTATTTTTAATAAATTTCGAGAAACGATAAAGAAACTTTCTGGAATAAACGCAACGTAAATAATTTGGTAAATAATTCCGATTCGACTTTATTGCTCCTCTAAAAGAGTTATAAAAAAAATTTGCGATTGAAAAAAATGCATCAGTAGTTTAGTAACTATCAGTAGTAACAGTAGTAAAAAATTGCGATTTCGGCTTTATTACTGCTTTAAAAGCAAAATAAAATCAATTCGACCTTATTTCTTGTGGTATTATTTCATGGTATCTTATTAATATAATAAGTATAGATAATATCAAAAACTTTTTCTGGGCTTTTTTTTTTGGTGGGACAAATTAAATAGGTAATAAAAACTATTTAATATTTAATCAGTTCAGTTAATCTCCAAAATTCTCTTTAATCATGGAAAAGGACTAATTTTCAGTGTGTCTCAGAATATCAAATGATTATTACCTAATCTAAAAAAGGTATTTTTATTATAATCATATAAAAATAAAAACTTATTAATTATTAACCAATCCACCTTTTTTTAAGTACATGTACCTTTGTTTTTTATAATTTAATACATATACTAAATACTTTAATTAAATTGTAATAAGCCAAATTATAGTAAACCATTAAATTAAATAACCTTTCAAATTATTACTAAATAATAGTTATTATAAATAATAATATTAAAATCTTTAACTTCATCATTAAAATATTTTTTCCCATTATTAATAAAAAAAGCAGAACAAAAAAATTAAATGGTTCATTATAAAGGGTATTAAAATTTTCATGGCCGTTTTAAAAGGTAATAATTTTTATATAGCGCAATTTTATTTATTTATTTTTTTTTTTTTGTTTTTAACAAATTACCATGATTTTTAAAAAGAAAATCTAAAATCATCTCATATCAAAATTATTTACTCTAATAAAAAACTAAAATCTATTTAAAAACAATTCTTCATATTTTGAAGAATTTACCAAAAAATTTTCCTTTACATGTCCTGTAATTTTCCTTTATACGTCTTCCTTCACTGTTCTTGACTTTTAAATGTAGTCAAAAAAACAGTCTTAAAGAAAAGTATTTTCACAACTGAACTTATTATTGATTGATGTATTTATCAATTTTTCTTACTATAAATTGAGGTCCTATTATAAATTTAACCGTTTTAGTTTAACAAGAAAACAAAAGCAGAAAAAAAAATTCTTCCATTTTTTATTACTGTAATTCACGAAACAATATTTAAAAAAAAAACAATGCGAAACGATGGCTATTTTATTTTTTTCTCTCACTTTATGTATTTTTTTTTTTGTTTTCGTTTCATGTTGTCAAATCATTTAAAAAAAACGGCACGGAAACGTGCGCCTAAATTTTTTTAGTTCGTTTTGTTTTCGTTTTGTTTTTTTTTGTTTTTTTTTTCAATTTTCTTTTGTTGTGCATTTTTTAAAATTCCAATTCCAATTCGTAAAAAATAAAACGCGATAAAACGCGATTTGATTTTTTGGTTTTTTTTTTTTTGTTTATAAGAAAGAAAAAATTTACAATAGGATTCAAAAGTGCAGGAAATCTCATAAAATTGATTGTTTTCCTCCTCCTTAAATTTTTTTGTATTTTTGTTTTTTTGTTTTTTATTTTATTATTATTATTTTTTATTTTTTATTCCTCGTTTTTCTATGTAATATTGATGCCTTAAAGGCCTTAAATGATTTCTCTCACGATTGGACTTAACATATAACGGTGTACTGTGATTATTATTCTGTAAAACAATGATGTATTTTTGGTAACGACAGGATGACTGGGCTGGTTAGTTTTGTTCTGTTTGTTGGTTGGCTATCTTGTTATCCACAAATTATTTATCTCGTTAAATATACCACTAACTATTAAAAAAAAAATATATATAATATACAGTGAAAATATGGTTTACAGTGTTGTTAACGATGTGATTTTAGAAAATCTTTCGGATTTTCTTTTCTACTGAAGTTACAAAAAAAAAATTAAAAATTTGTTTTTTTTGTATATTTTTTGATTGAATATCAATCTTTGCCTGTTAAAGAGCAAAAAAACAACCTCAAATTAAAAAAAAAATACGCGAAATTTTTATTATTTTTTTTTCTCTCTCTCTCTCTTTCTTTCTTTAATTTTTTTAACTTATAGATTTATGATAAATTACAACTTAAGTACACTTAAATCAGTTATTTTTAAATGTGCTACGGTATCACAATACAATATATATAGTTAAGAAAATGAAATACGAGTATCAAATAAAATTTTTGCACAAAAAAAAATGAATTAAACGTTGCCAATCGTTATTACTATTATTATCTACTAATTTAAGCACGATGATGAATCTAAAAGATTTTTTTGTTTTTTTTTTTTTGGAAATATACAATGTTAACGATATAACTCCATTAAATATACCATAATAACTCCCATTTCCATCAAAATCATCTGTTCCTTTACATTTCCTCTTACCACCCTTATTTATCTTAAGTTGAAAACAAAAAAAGAAAATAACATGAGATTTTTAAATACGATCGATTAGCTTCAAGGGTAATGAGAAGGAAAAAAATTTTCTAAGATATTTTCATTTTAATTTTTCATTAAAATTTTTAACGAACCAAAAAAAAAATTTCATGAAAAATTAAAATAAATTTTTTAAATAAATTATTTGAGTTCAAGACTAAATAAAAAACAAGGCATAATGTAAAACGAATAGTTTTTGAAGGAGCACATTTAAAAAAAGACAATAAAAACAGTTTGGCATTAGTGCATTGCATATGTGACATTATATAATTAAAGGAGAACACATACCCCATACCTTATGTATATGTATAACATAGTTAAAATTATAATGTTAAAGTTTTAATTTTTGCGTTTTACTTTAAAAAAATTTATTCAGGTACTTAAGTTACAGTTGTCTAAAAGTAGAGAATTTTTAATTTTTGGCAGTTGAAAGCTCTTAAAGAGGGATTTCTGATAAAATTTCTGAGGTAACTTGTGCTAAATCTGAGAGATTCTTCGTTAATCAAATTTTAAAGTGTTATCTAGAAGCGTGCCGAAGTTATAAAAGAGTCAAATCTTGCAAAAGTCAAATCTTGCAAAATTTTTCCTTCGCATAACGGTAAATTTAAATACTATAATTTCAAAACAAAAAATTAAATGATTTTAGTATTGTTTTATAAAGTTAAAAAATGTCCTGTCGCTTAGCGTTTTCAAAATTGAAAAAATGTTAAGCTGAATGTGATTTAAATACAACTTTGAATATAGATGTTTTTTTTTACTTTAAGGCGTTTTCACAACATTAATTCTTTTATGAAACTTATTCATGGTTAAAGTTTTATTTCCCTAGCACTAACGATGTCGAAGTTTTATAAACATACAATGGATGAGTAGACGGACAAAGTGAAACTAATCAGATAATTTTCCAAATATTTTCCAAAAATATGCTTAAAAAAAAAAAAAAAAATGAAAAGTTTAATAATCAAGCGAAAATTATGATGCCATTGAGATGATCTTATGTTGATATGTTTTAACAAAATTAAATAACAAAATAATAATATTTTAAGAGAAAATCAATTGATTTATTAAAAATAAATATTAAAAATAAATTAAAAAAAGAAAATTCGATAATAGATATTAATAATAGCAATTATTATTTGATTAACTATGAAATTAAAAAGATTATCATATATAATTCCTTAAATGTCAATATGGTGACGTGTCAAAAGGTCAAATGATGTCTTAACATTTTACTGCAAGACAAATATCATATAGAAAATATTATTGCCCATCATTTTAATTACAAGCCCCATGAACTTTTATTTATTTCGAAACATTTTTCTTTATATTATTTAGATTTTGTTATGACTTATTTTTAGCACATTTCCAAAAAAATTTTGAAAAAATGTGCTTATTAGTTTCACTCTGTCCGTCCGTCCGTCTGTTTACAAAACTTCTACACCGTTAAAGATAGAGAAAAAAAATTTTAACCATAGCTAGGTCTCATAAAAAAAATAATTTTGTGGAACAACTTTTTCATGTAGCCCCCCCCATTACGGAGCTACAGCCCCTCAAACTTTGAAAAAGCCCTATTTTTAAATGCATATATCTTATGTTCTGCTCGAGATTTTTTCATTCTGAAAACGTCATTCGACAGGTATTTCTTTTATCTTTGTAAATTAATATCAAAATTATACAATTTTTTCAAATTTAGTATTTAAATTTACCGTTATGTGAAAACCAAATTTTGCAAAATTTTTCTACTTTCATAACTCCGGCACGCTTCCAGATAGAAGCTTGAAATTTTGAGGCAAGAAAGAACTTTTAGAATTAGTATAAGTTTGCTCAGAAAATTTTTTCGGACCACCCCCTGTTTATGAGCTATTAGGGCTTAAAAATTGAAAATTTGCTATTTTTAAACACCTGTAACTTAGGAACCTGTACATATTTTACTTCTGCAAGATATAAAAATTAAAGCTACAATAATATATTTTTACGTGTGTTAAAGGTTTATTTTAATTGTAAAGGGTTCCAAAGTTGCAGCTCTTCAAAATTGCGAAAAAGCCCCATTTTCAGATATATATATCTCGGGCTCTGCGTAATAATTTTGCAATCTAAAACCGCCAGAAGATCAAAAATTTTATTATCTATATAAAACAATATCAAAATTATGTAATATTTTATAATTTACTATTTAAATTTACCGTTATGTGAAAACCACATTTTGCATGAAATTTCTTTTTTCATAACTCCAGCACCCCTTTAGATAGGAACCTGAAATTTTGAGACAAGAAAGAACTTTTAGAATTAGTATAAGTTTCCTCAGAAAATTTTTTGGTAACACCCCCTCTTTAAGAGTTATTACGCCTCAAAAATTGAAAATTTGCTATTTTTAGACACCTGTAACTTAGGCACCTGTACAAATTTTTCTTCGGCAAGACATGAAAATTAAAGGTTCAACAATAATCTTTTACGTGTGTTAACAGCTTTTCTTAGTTATATAGGATTCCGGACTTACGGTCCCTCAAGATTTCAAAAATGTCCTATTTTCACATTTTTTCTTTTTTACATGAAATTTTCAAATTTTTGTGTAAGT
Organism: Poecilobothrus nobilitatus; assembly: GCA_947095535.1. NCBI lineage: Eukaryota > Metazoa > Arthropoda > Insecta > Diptera > Dolichopodidae > Poecilobothrus > Poecilobothrus nobilitatus. The sequence continues at coordinate 153,605,455 of OX352773.1, read as the reverse complement.
CACACTTCTAAACAGTTTGTATTGAGTTTTGGAAATGTGCGCTTTTAAAAACCGTTGGTTTACATTCTACCTTGTTTTTATATCCTCCTATTTTGAAATAAATTTTGAATTTCTCATATTTTAAAACTAATTTTTATTTTTATTCACCTCATAAAATTAAATTTCTGTGTTAAAAAATGATTGGACTTTAAAAATCGTAGTTTAATGCAAATTAAAAAAAGCAATCTTTTTTCAACAAAACTCTATTCGAAGCGGGACAATCATAAAAACATGACCTTTTCAGAAAATTTTAATAGAACTCTATGTGTGTACTATGTTGTAGTGTAGATGCTATACATTGCTAGTGAATTTTTTTTTTTAATTTTTATAGCGAAATGAACAGAAAAATAGAAATCCTCAAAAGGAGATTTAATTTAATTAGTAATTTCGAAAAAGGATGAAAGAGAAAAAAAAATGTTGTTCAATTTGTACAAACTATCGATTCTTTTATCTTCCGAATGCAATGCAATGCACTGCGAAAAATTTTTCTCTTTCGAGGTGTTATAATATCTTACTTCATTTCTTTAGATAGTTTATTTATTAGATAGTTGAAATATTTTAATTTTAGCATATCATTTTCAATAATAAAAGCTGACTAACCAATTAGTTATTGGTGATATAATAGTTTATGAAGTTATAGGTTTTAACTAGGAAAATTAATTAGTAGAAATTTCCTATCTAATATTCCATACCCTAAATTAAAAAATAAATATTAAGCAGTAGTGTATTATTGACAGAAGTTGATATATTTACGCAATCCAAATTAAAATATTTTTCTATGATTACTTATTCAAGATATATTATAGGTTTCAAAAAGTTTTTTTTATCTAAGTATTTAAAAGAAAATTCAAAAATGATGATTGATAAAAATGAAAAGATTTTTTAATATAAAATTTTACAGAAAGAAATTGTTCCTAGACAAACCTAAATTGATCTCTTCGAAATACCAATCTAAAATAAAAATATGTTAAATAATTTTAGAGCATAACCTCTCTTTTATTAAGTTTTATCTTAAAACGAATCTTCAAATCATAAATTAACATAAAATTAAATTATATTTTACTAAAATGTCGAAAAAATAAATTTACTTTCATTATTTTATTTTGAACTTCACCCTTAAATTATTATTTGAAACTACGAGTATATATAACAGGATTAATATTTGCTTTTTTTTTTTACATATATACCCATCACCTATATGCAAGGATATGTTTTATATGTAACTTTTACTTAAATCTTGTTAAATAAAATATCGTTTGTAAAATGAATTGTAATTGAAGTTCTTACAAGGACTCATTTAATCATATATTCAAGGACTCATTTAAAATCATTTTAAATTTTCAAGTATAATTTTTTGTATTAGTTACAATTAAAATTAAAAATTTTACATTTCGAAATTATTTTAATTTTTTATTTAAAATTTTTGTCAATTATTTTGGTTTTAAATTTCAATCAAACTGAAACAACTGGAAATAAACATAAGAACATTTAAACCGACAGATTAATTTTAAAAAATTAAAACAATATTTCATACTATTACATAAAATAAAATCAAAAAAATAAATAGAATGTATGTTGAAATAAAATATAAATAGAATGTAAAAACGTCCCTTGCTAATATGAAAAATTTACACTTTGATACAAACATACAAACTTCATACAAACACACACCCTCGCATTTCTCTATGAAAACAAAATACATACACATATGTATTCACATTCCTTTAATACCGCAAAATATCATATAAAAATATTTGACATAAATGTCAAACGTATAATTTATTTTTAAACACATTGACAAAATATACACAACATTTAAATCATCTAAAGTTAATCGATAGATTCGGATATTTGGATTTTTTTTTTATACCCGTATGAACTATGTTCAAGAGTATAATAAATTTGCCATTACGTTTGTGACACCTTAAAGGAGTCGAGCTAGATATAGTGTCAAAGGTATGGTTCGGTTCAGAATCAAATTCTGAGTCGATTAAGCCATGTACGTCCGTCTGCCCGTCCGTCCGTCCGCACGATAACTCAAAAAATAAAGGAGCTAGGAGGCTGAAATTTTTTTTACGTCACTTTTGCAAAATTGTTAGTTTTGCTATTTAAATCCAACATTTTCGGTCGGCGGGTTCGAGTAGCTGCCATACTGGGCTCCCTGTCATAACGCCAGAACCTAAAAGCGACATAACACCAGAGACTTTTCTGGCGCAACATAACGCCAGAAAATTCTGGTATTGAGTCGTTTTTTTTGCTGTTATTATTTAGTTATGTCAATCTGCATTCACCAGAATACAAATTTTGAAAAGAAAAACGAATTAATGCCAGAAGAAAACGTATTTTTGCCAGAAAAAAAATGATTTAAAGCCAGAAATTTATTATTTAGAAAATTTATTTCCTTCCGTAGAAAAAATTGGTTTGAACAAAATACTATCGAAAAAATTTTACAGAAAAACTTTGATATTTTCATTAACTTCTTGTCTACAAGATGGACATAATAATTTTGAACGAGTATTATATTTGTACAACATTTCCAAACAAACTGAACAAGTTTTTAGATGACGGCATGGCAAAAACAAAACATTTGGCTTATTTTCATGGCATATAATGCAATGGTCGTCATTTCTCAACGTTTTAATTTCATGAGCGGCTTCGATTTCATCACTTTCTATTATTTCGCTATGAGATTCGTCATTGTTTGTGTCCTCAAGCTAATGACAATCGTTTAAACATTCTTCTATCGAATCTTAACTTAAAAAAATAACCCTGTTCAAAAAAAAAAAGGATGAAATACTACCCTTCTTTAGCTCATCAAAAGTAGCCATAATTTTTTTATTTTTTTCAGCATATTTGTGTTTTTTTTTCTTCAATCGAATTCCTCCATTTTCAACAATTTGTAGAAAATCTCTACTTTTGAAAAACTTCTCCGCTGAAGCAGTTTTACAAATTTAATGAAGCTCCCTTTTTTTTCAATAGATCGTCCAATAACACCATTGTATGCTTCTAAATTTGATGTAGTTCGAACATCTTTATTGAAAACCGATATATTTTTTGGCCCCTCCTAAGAATAAAACAATAATTAAATAATTAATTAATAATTTTATTTTAAATTTACTTTTTTGATCCACTGCTTCTCATAATATTTAATAAAACTTTTGAATATATTTTCGTTATGGAATGTGGATATGTTGTCCTTTAAATGATCAAAAACAAATATTATGTTATTTACAGGTAAAAGTGGAATACAACATAATTTTTTGAATGCAGTTGTTATTACTTATTGCAAATTATTAATAATAACAACTATTATCCAATGCACTTCAAACAACACTGATTGAACTGATAAAGTAATTTATGAAGAGAGAATCGAAAAAAGCTTAGAATATTTGTTATCATATTTTTCTTCTAACTGTTTAATCATATGATGACATTTATCTAAACAAAAATTTATTTTTTGAGTTTTACAACTATCCATTGATCATAGAGATCAAAATTTTCAAAATTTTGCCAGAATTTTATTGAATTAATATCAGAAATAAAACGACATAACGCCAGAAAAAATGACACAACACCAGATAGATAAATTCTGGCGTTATAACATTTTTATTTTTCTGGCATTATGTCGCCGACAAAAAGCCAGAAATTTTTTCTGGCGTTATGTCGTTTTTGGTTCTGGCGTTATGACAGGGAGCCATATAAATAACTTAGTATCTATTCAAGCTAGGTTTCTGAAATTTTGCAAATGATGATCAAGTTTTATGGCAACAACTTCTTGTGTTGGTTGTGTTGGCAAAATTTGGTTGTGTTGGTGGGGCGGGTTCGGGTAGCTGCCATACAACTTATCCGTTTAAATGAGAATAACTCAGTGTCTATTGAAGCTAGGAATCTCAAATTTAATAAAAAGATATCGAGTTACATGCCAAAAACTTTTGTAAAATTTGATTGGTCTAAAGCAGCCGATTCAGGCTTCTTGCATTTGTTGGAACTTAATGAAGCTAGGAGCAATAGATTTGGGTAGCTGTCATACAACTCCACAATTTACATAAATATATCTCTGTAGTTCGGTACTAAAACATCTGTGTGTTTTTAAAAGATGATCAAGTTTTATAGAAACAGGTTATATTACGTTCATACGGGTATCCCAGAGTTGACACAGTCTACTCTACCGCACTCTTCCTCGTTTTTTTTAAATTTACACACACACAATTTTCTATCTAATCACAAAACCATTTACAAAAATAAAGAAAAATTATACGGGATATTAACTTTGTCGACAGATCAAATCAAAATGAAAAAGATATACTTAGATTTAAAAAAAAAAACCTTTTAGAATGGATGGGTATAAAATAAATACGTTTTTGCCAAAAAAAAATTATTTGCTATCAATTTTTGTTTGTTTTCATCCCACGTTTTATCTTTTATTTTTTTAACAATTTTTTTGTAAATACCCTCCCTTATTTCTCATTTTACAATATTTGACTTCACTTCACTATAATTTTCTGTGTGTCTAGAAAAATTATTTTTAAATTTTTCATCTCTTTCTTTCATTATACATTTATCAAAAACGAAAAATAAAAACTCATGTAACGTGACACTATATCGGATTTATTTTAACTTCTATTACTACAGTGCCTATAAACTGCTCTATTCATTTCATATGATTACTGTTTTTTTCTTTTTTCTAGTTTCATAAGCGCTCTCTATATATTTTAAGGTCATGTTTATGACGATGATGAGACTTAGTCACTACTGAAGCGAAAGGAAACAGAAAATAAAATAAAAAATACAACAAATAACGAAAATTACTAAAAAAAAAAAATATCACAGTTGTTTTCTTCCGGGATGTTATCATAAAATAAACTTTTTTTTTTCTCTCTTTATCTATATCTTGTTACTTTGCTCTCTGTTTATCTCTTTCTATTTTTTATTACTGTTGTTTTAAAGTGATTTTTTTTCAATTCACTGTTTTAAAAAAAAAAAAACAAACTACAAAATGGTCCACTCGTCAACTCGTTTAATTCCGTATATTTTTTTTTTTTTCGTGTGTAAAAATATAAACACAATATGAGTTCTAGAAGTGAAAAAGACAGAAAACTGAAAAATAAATAAAGTTTTTTACACTAAAATAATCCTTTTCGTATATTAAGTTTCCAAAAAAAAAAAAAAAGACGAAAAACAAGAAAAAGAAAATGAATGAGTTCCGTTATATTTATATAAACACCGTTATTGTTGTTGATGTGTTGTTGGTTTTGAAAACAACAAGAAAAAAATTTTTTGTGTTAATATATAAAAATTTTTTTTTTGTTTCTGGTGTAATTTTTGACATTTGTTCCCTGAATTTTTCAGATTCCTACTCGTATATATATACATATAAATATATGTAATATGTATGTACAAATAAATAAAAAGTGAAAAATTTACATGAAAATTTACTTGAAATAATGATCACAAATAAAGAGAAAACATGAATAAAATAAATGAAAAAAAATTAAGAAACTTTTTTTACCGTTATAACTACTTATGTATGTATATTGTAGTAAAAACGGTAGAAAATAGCAAAAATTGAAACAAGGTGACAACATAATTTTAACCAATGAAAATGTTATTTTAGATTTTTAACAGAATATAAAAACATAGAAATTGGTTTTTTTTTTTTTGTTAGTTTTATTTTTTGAATTTCCACAGAAGTTTTGTGTACTTGGTAAGAATTTGGCACATTTGGCATAACATCTAACTAATTAAATCTTAAATTTAAAAATTTTTAAGTTTTTATATTATTTTTGAATTTGATTATTTTCAATAAAATTTTGAGTAATTTGCTAGGAGTCACCTAAGAATATTTTATTTTATGAGAAGATTATTAGATTATTCGAACCTAATAATCCTGATATTATATTGATGAAAACTCGTCTAACACATTTGAAATCAATGAACTCTAATAGGTTTGTAATGCGCGATGTGTAGCTAGGTAAAAGTTCAATATCAATACAGTTTCAAAAAACGAAAATATAGTAAGACACCATAATTGTAAAATTAAAAATAGTATTCTAAATTCTACTTAAGTTAGATAGATTTTAATAGATCTATATGTGAGATAAACGGCGAGAAATAGATCTTAATATGAGAAAACTAAGTGAAAATTTTTTTTAACGAAGCTCTAAAACTTTTTTTTTTAATTATTTTACATGAAGCTAAAAATAAAAAAATTCCATTGAGAATAAAAAAAAATATATTTAATAAAATTATTTGATAATAAAATAATTTTAGGTGTTGATTACTCTAATGAAAAGAAATAAACATAATAACAATATAATAATAACAAAAAAAAAATAATAAAAATTAATATTTTATGGCACTGAAACTTTTTTAAAATTTTTTTAATTAGTTTTGTAAAGTTGAAAAAAATAAAACAATGGCAATATAAAATGTATTATTGTAAGTATAAGTAATGAAAAATAATACTTTTATAATTATTGATTTGTTCATTTGACTTTTTTTCACCCTAATAAATTTTTCAATAATGAAGTGGAACAGTTTCTATTATTCCAATTGCCCTTTTGTTCAATAGTCATTCTAATAATGAGAAAATGTAAAGAAATACAAAATTTGCAGTCTGTACAATTGTCTAAAAGTCTAACATATAAACAAACTGTTTAATTAGTAAAAATTTAGAAATTTCAAGATTCATAAAAAAAAACAAAATGGTCTTTAAATCCGATTAAGGATTTTAAACTATTGGTTCGATTTAAAATTATGTGTGACTTTTTCAGAAAATATCAAAAAGTTTTTAGGCTCCAAAAGTTACATTCAAATATAATGAACAGACAGAAAAAGTCAATTAAGTAGCAAAGGATTATACGATATTACTAAAATCATCAACTAAAAATTAATTAATTTATTTATTTATATTAATATTACATACATAAATGTAATGCAATATTATTGAACCATCGGCTACTAAAGACCATTATAGGTTTTTATACTATTATTAAATTATATACTAATATTATTTATTTTGTTTATATTATATACTATATATTTACATTATATTTTGTCGTAAGGGGGTAAAGAAAAAAACACTTACAACATGTGCAGGGATCGAACCCGCACTCCTTCGGTTAATACGCCACACGCCTACCCACTAGGCTACCGAAGCCCCCTAAAAATTAAATTTTAAAAAACTAAAAAAAAATTCTTTTTTATTGCATACTTTAAGGATGATTTATATGTTTTTCAGATAACATACTGTTATCATAATAACGTTCTTATCAATTATTCTAGTTTTTCTTGTGTTTTATATTTATTCAACTGAGCGCCAATAAAAATTATTTTTTTTTATTTTCATTAAAGTTCAAAAACTAAGCTGAAACAGGGTCATCCCTATTTTTTGTTTTAGCTTTTTTTATTTTTGATTATAAAAATTGCAAATGTTTTTTTTATTATAAACCCATATTATGTTCTTTTCATTTTGTTTTTGGTTTTTTCATAATTTTTGTTTACATATTTTATGAGTTTCTTAGGGATTTTAAATTCCCGAAAAATATAAATTTTTTTTTTTTAATACAATTATTGTACAATATTAAAAGAAAAAAGATATTGTATATATATATTTAAATTGTATTGGATTTTCTTTACTACTAAACTGAATATGAAAATGAAAAAACTATAAAATTTCTGAATTGAAAAGCATATACATATTCAATTTCATAAATATAGATAAAGATATATAATTTTCACTTCTGATGAAAAAACAAAAACTTCATTAAATTGCATAGTTATAAAAAAAACTTTTTATTGCACTTTAGAAGTATGTTATAATTTTAGTCAGGTTTAATATTAATTGAAAATTATATTAATTGAATTAAAATTATATTTATAAATTTATAACTTAAATAAAAGTTAATATGAGTTTCTTATTGAATAGCAGATGAATTGGATTTTTTAACACTTAAGAATATCATAATAAAATCTTTTCAAAATTGGACATAATCATTTTTTTACTGAATTAATATGTTAATTTAATTAATGTGTTTTTTTTTTATATTAATAAAAAATAATTTGACATTAATGCGTCGCTTGGCTAATTAATCCTAATTGACTAAATAAAATGTTCTTAAAATAAGCTATTTTGAAATGTTAAATTAAATTAAAACATTCTTGAAATGGAGAAGCGATTTCATAAATTCGAGCTTGGATTTCGGTACCGACACAAAAAGTGGACGATATGAAACATGTGCGACTCGCTAAAATTTTTCATAGCGTTTAAAAAATAAAACCAATTATTTAACAAATTTCTAATTTTGCATAGGTTTAGTTAGTAAGCGCATAAATTCATTAAACAGTTTTTATTAGAAATAATTAAAAATTTTTTATAAATATTTTCGAGCAGTTTATGAATTATATTCTCTAACGTCTCTAATTTTGTTTCTAGTAAATATTTTTATATCGGAATGACGGACTTACAAATGGTAATTATCTATTTTCTCTATTTTATACACTATTTCAAATTTCTTTACATTTGAAAGATTAGCTGTTAACTATACTTGTCAATATTATTAAAGTGATGTTGATATCCACAATTTAATCTAAACAGTATATTCTAAGATTCAATTCAACAAAAGATTTCCACATTCTAAAATAAAGCAGCTAATATTAAAAGATATTAAAAGATTTTTTGTTCATCCAGATAATAACCATATTTGTGGCAAATACAAGTTGCAGTAACTTCTTTTTCACCGTTATTAAAATCGAAAATGTATTCATGGTAACTGCTAATTGGTGAAAAAATTTTTTTGGTTGTGATTATTATATTGATAAATTTATATGGTATAGATCTATCTATAGGTTTCAGATATTTTTATTTCAATCATCATAACAAAATTAAAGTGTGTTTGCTATAACCAGAATCAGTATTATTATAATAGCACGACGCTCATTTATTTGATGTTACTTATATCAGACACCACAACAAAATTAAAGTATTTATTGCAGCATGGGCGTAGTTAGCATTATCAAAAATTACAGCGTAGTAAAATAAATACACAATGCAACAATGCTGGAGCATTTATAATACTCCCTGAAGATGTCGCTAATATCGAAATTGAGTAGGACAAAATAAAAAAATATTTGTGGAAACTAAAGTAAATTGTATTTTTTTATTTTTCTTTTTTTGTAGTGCATTTTCCTGCCACATAAATATAACAAGGAAATTACACAACTTTTCCTTTTCAGGAATGGCTGTACATGTTGTAAGGAGGAATTACTCTTACGACGTGTATGGGATTCGAACCACACTTCCTTGGTGTTTACTGCGTATGTTATACGCTCTTACCGTCTAAGCCACCGAGGCCCCAATTGTGCATTTATTTTACTACGCTGTAATTTATTATGAAAATGTTTCACAACACAATTACGAGAACTTCAACTCATAGTATAAAAATTCTTAAGTAACTTCATATATTTATAGAAAGACTATAGTGAACCAAGATTCGATTATCGATTTGCTGTTATACAGAAATCATATTTTTGTATAAAAACAAACAAATGATATGTTGATAATGTTTGTTAGAACATCCAGGCAGTTCTTATGAGGGTACCAAAATTGCGTTGTCTAAAATAGTTTATTCGTAGCAACGTATAATTACATAAACATGATTATTTGATCGAATGTATTCAAAACAACATTCCTTTCTATCGTGATTCATTTGTTGTCAACATCAATGTTGAAACTATTATAAATTACTAACAAAAATCGATATTTAATAGCAACAACTGAATAATGTGTCTGACAATCTTCCCCAAAGAATTTTTAATTTTCTTTTTTAAATTTATTCACCTGTCACATACATTTGACAAGAAAATTACTTTCCTTCCATTTCCTTTCCAGGTATGGCTGTAAGGTGTGGCTGCAAATGTCGTAAGGGGGAATTATTCTTACGACATGTGAGAGATACGAGCCCATTAGGTCTGGGTGTTTACGGCGTATTTTATATAGTGCTCTTTCTTACCAGTTTGGCCATCGGGGTCTCTCCTCCCATTAAGCATTTTTAAAGTTTACGAATGTCAATCAATATAAATATTAACGCATAATATTGAAATTTCGATTACGAATTATATGGTTTCTAAAAACTTACAAAATCATATTTCTGACTTACAGTGTAATATAAAAATTTCAATTAAATTCAAAAAAAAAAAAAAAAAAAGAAACATAGTTGCCATAAAATTTTCACAAAATAATATTATAAATCTTGTTATGACAAAATATTTAAGAATTATCTTTCAAAAAAAAAATTAAAGATGACTTAATAAAAACTAATATTTTTTTTTTTTTCAATATGTCTTCTATCTTAATTTTCTCTTCCTGGTAGTGTCATTTTATAATATATATATACGTATCTACATACATATATGTATTTTTTAATTCTTCTATATATTTCGATCTAAAAACGATGCTTAAATTTCTACCTTTAATTTTAATATGAAAAATTTTCTTTGAAATATAAAAAAAAATTTCGTTTTTTTCAGAAAATTCTATCCTTAAATTTATTTTTTATCTCTCTCATTTTCTGAACATTTTTCAGTTTTTCCTTAAAATAATATTAAAGGGGAAAAAAAAAGGATCTTAAAAAATTTTCTAATCAAATTTCTAAAAAAAAAAAAAAAAAATTTATTAGCTAGCATGTAATCTTTTAAGAATGAGAAAATATTTTATAAAGACATAAAAGCATGCATATGGATATTTTTAGTATATAGTTACATATATATACATATTATATACATGTTAATATATCTGTTTATTTTATTAAAGTTAAATGGCATCATAAATCAACGTTTTCAACATGAACTGAAAAACAAAAACAAAATAAAAAGAAATGTGTATCTTAAAAATAAAATTAGTAATATAAAACAATCCTTTAATTTTATCAGAAATAAATTGTTTTTGGCACTTATAAAAAAATAAAAATTTAAACCAGTGTTACCATACTTTTAGTACTTGTACTATAAAAAATGAGTACATCAATTTTAATTTAATAATATTTAATCTCAATCACAGTTAGCTATTAAATTTTTTCTCTTTTTGTTACTTAGAGGTGCACAGAATGGCGACTATGGCTTAAAACTAATTGTTACGTTTATTCCAATTAAGTCTAATACTAATTAATGGTAACTTTGACTTAATTAATTTCTGATTTCAAACCAAAATGTCAGTATGGTGGATCTTCATCGGCGATCTCTGACAACATTTCAATAACATTAAATAGGAACCACTTAATGATGGGGCAATGAAAGAGCGTTTCGATACATGAACTTTTTATACGTTAATGGATACATTAAAATATTTAAAAAAGTTTTTCATATTGGCAACGTTAAACATTATTTAAATTCTTTTCTTTAGGATTATTTACTAAAAAATTAAGAGATTTAAGCTTAATATACCGCACAACCCGAGCGAAATTTTCCATTTCTTACCAAATTGGTATTCAAAAATTCAAATCCAGAAAGATTAATACGTGGTATAAGTATATACAATGGCTGTTGCAGGTTTTACTTAAAAATTTTTTTTTTAAACATAATCTCACATATTTTGAGCATATTCTCTTAGACTGGGAAGCTTAAACACGTATCAGATATGAGCATAAATTTCTTGAATTTCCAGACACAATCAGATTTAGATGGAAATTCGATATTCATGAAGAAAATTAAGATAATTAATCCTTTTTACTAATATCATATATGTATACAGAAGATTTAGCTGATGAAAATGTTTGGGTACTGAAGTAAACAGAAAACTAAGATTAATAATTAGATACAAAACATCTTTTCTTTTAGAGAGCAGCACTTCAGCTGCTGAGCATTAAAACTTGATTGGACTCTTGATTTTGTATGAAATCGATTAAAAATTAAATATTGGTAGCTCTAATTTTAGTATGTATGTGTAACATTCATCACTGAAATACATAATATCTTATGTCTATATATCATAAATAGCATTTCATATGTATGATGACAGCTTGTTATATTGTCGATCTGAAAATTAATTTACCCAATTTTCTCTTGTAATATTCTCGAATTAAAAAAAAAAAAAAAAAAAACTGGGATGTTTGGAAATTAATTTACAAAAACAAAAAAGAAAAAACTTTAAACACAATAACTTATTGTTGAAACATGCTTTTTAACTTGGCCTTTCTTTAAAATTAATTTTAAATAAAAACAATAAGAAAAAAATTAAAAAGAAAAATTTGCAATTTTTTTTTTTTTTTCTTTATTTATACTTCAACATAAATACAATGATGAATGGCTACATATTCTTGGATCAATGCCCACGACAAATCAACTAAAAAATCAATCTTTTTCAAGGATGATATGATGAACTTATATACAATAGCAAACAAGTACAACAATATGTTTTTATTATTAAGTATCCGAACTTTAATAAAACAAATGCAGCAGAAGCAGCAGTATAGAAAATATGATGATATTTATGCTGTAAAATGTTGCATATGGCATGAACCAGACTTTAAGACGTTATTTTGTTTAATTTCTTTCCTTTTTTTTGTTTTATTTTTATTTTATGCAATAATAAATGTAAAAAGCCGTTATATGTATCTTAAGAAAAAAATATATAAACATATATATTTCTTTTTTTGGAAATTCATGTAAATTCAAAGAGAGAAAGAGAAAAAAAATTCAAAAATGTTAAAATGACAGATAAAGTGACGATAATTTGTTGTAAAAAAGTGTTTTTTTTTTTTTGTTTTTTATATTTTTTGGTTTAATATTTTAAGAAAGAGTTAAAGTTGCATTTAAGGTTATGTCTTACGTTGTTTTCTTTTTATTTTCCATTTCAGTTTTTTTTTTTTGTAAATATGTATTACATTTGACACGTCATTTTTATAAAGTATTTTAAGTACTAAATTTAAGTTGACATTTTGACAGGTATACTAAAAAAAAAAGAAATGAAAAATTTAATCTTATATTTCGTTTTATTTCATTTTTATGAAATCAACTGTGAAAATTTTTGAATAAGTTAAAGAATAAAAAAATGTAAAATTTTTTTTTTATATAATTTTGAGCGAAAATCAAAATTTTCATCAGAAATCTTTTTTGGTTTTTTTTTTTAGAAATTTATTTTAAGAATTAAAAGAAAATATAAAAAATGATTGCACAAAATTTTTTAAATACCTATAACTGTAAATGTTTTTTAGAAGAGATACTTTAATTTTTCTGTAAAATAAAAATTAAATGTACAATACGGCAATACTATTATACAACCGATACAATATAATAGAACAGGATGTACCGTAACCGCGTCTTAACAATACAATACTTTTCATTCACATGATACGGTTACATTAATTCAACCAGTATTCTTTTAATTTAGATTGAAATCAAAAAATTAGATTAAAACCGTGTTCGAAACTTTCGCACTTTGCACTAAATGCTAACTAATTGCACTAAATTAATTCTCCAAAAACTCGGAAATTTTTTTAGTGCATTCGAAAATAGTGAACGTTATAGTTAACGTGGAAGTTAATTGGTGGATCGCACTTGATTACTGTCAATCTTTTAGTGTACTCTCGACTACACTAAATGTTCGCCCTAAAAGAGTAATACATGAAAGAAAAGAGTGAGAAGTGTCTAAACTAGGAAACGTCTTAAATGAAGAAAATAAAAACATTTATATAAAAACTATTTTAAAAATATTTTACAAATTTCAAAGCTAATTTTTACACATAGCAACACTAAAATATTTTTATTACAAAAAAAGTAATAATTAAATAATAATAAAGGTTTTTTAGATATAGATATAATTAATAGTTGCTTAATTTAGAAATTCATTGTGTTTTTTTATTAGGAATTCTCTAATCAAAAATTATTTTTACTGAAAGAAAATTTTTTATCTTTATTTTTTTTAAAAGTAAATTTTATTTTTAATATCAATTTATTCCGAAAAACTCGTAAAAATTTATTATGAAATGGATGAAAAATGAAGAGATCATCTTTACTGATTACAACTTGTATTGTAAGTAGTTATCGTTATTAATATTCTTTTTCAACAATTAAGAAATGAAAAATTATTATTTTCAGAAAACAAAAAAGGACTTAACATCTTGTGTATTAAACTTAAATCAAAACAAAAGTTGACCACACCATATTTTTGGTACATCTAACAATGCAGCTCGTGTATGGGTTTTTTCAAAATCCCACTCATAGAGTGCTTATGTTCGTTCCATTCATCTATAGTGTCTTTTGATGATTCTCACCTCCCTGCCCCCAAAATTACACATAATTAGACGACACTTTATTTATTTTTCTAGAAAGCATTTTGTGATTTTTCAAGCGTACAAAGAAACTGAGGTTCCAGAATCGCTGATGAAAATTTTGAGATTCTTATTTTAAAAATTATCACAATTTAATGCTGCCGCTAAAAATCTTAAAGTGTAACGTTTTTTTCTTTACTCAAATATAAAAAGCTGTACCTTTATCGAAATATCTAAGATAAAACTAGAATCATTTGAAATGTGGTCTTACTAGAGAAGGATTCAAATAAAATTTGGGTAGCAAGAAATTTAATTTTTCTACCTCATTTTGTAGACATCTGCAAGAATATAAACTTCTAAAAATATTATTATTAAACGAGAAAGAATACAGTTGACTTTGTCAACTCTTAGATACCCGTACGAATCGTTAGTATGTTCACAGCCTGTCACTCTGCTTACAATATTATTTTTTTCATATTTTAGTATTTTAAAATAATTTGGGTGAATTTTATAATTTCTAGTACTATGGGTTGTACATATATTCAAACTATATGTTTATATGTACATTCTTCAAAAGCAGATTCTAACCTTTCACATAACGTTTATCAATCCAAAACTTTTTCAAATATTATATAGTACCATTTAATACTAAGCGGTAAATGTATATTAAATTTACTTAGTACAAAATAATAAATATAATTTTAAATATTATATTATATTATATTTAAATATTCCATTGACAGAATAATTTCTTATAAGTACAATAAAATACATATATGTATGTAAATACGGCGCTATATAATACACATCTATACTCTTATCATTCATTCACTAGTGACATATACGATATATTGTAAATAAACATGATATTATATAAGTATGTATATATATCAATATCATATAAATAAAAATTCTTCAAGCAACCGTTATGTTGTTTATTTATTTACATTTTTTTATACTACGCATTATATCCTCAACAATTTCAAATTATCGAGTAAAACAAAATGCAAAAAATTTGTTGAAGAAATTTGTTAGAAAATTTGAAAAAATCAAGTAACACTTTCGTCAATTATAAAGTAACCCTATATTATTAAAAAAAGTTGTTAACAGAAATAAGAGTATAATGTTGAAGCTTTAATTTTTGTGTATTACTTCAAAAAAATTTTAACAGGTGTTCAAGTTACAGGTGTTTAAAAATAAGAAATTTTCAGTTTTTGACCCCTTACAGCTCCTAAAAGGGGAGTGATACAAAAAAAATTTGAAATCTGAAATGACTCATACTTATTTTCAAAGATCTAACTTCTGTCAAAATTTCAAGTTTCCAACTTAAACCGTTTAGCAGATAGAAGGGTTAAAGGATTTTGCAAAATTTGAGTTTCGCATAACGGTAAATTAAGACACCGTATGCCACAAATATATATATATTGTATATATAGTTTTAAAGCTAATAAAAGTAGTAATCGTTTAGCGTTTTCAAAATGAAGATATACCTTATACAACTTGTGCTATAATAATTTAAATATAGAGCTTTTTTGAACCTTTGGGGAGCTGTAGTTCCGTAACGGGTGGGGCTACAAAAAAAAGTTATTAAAAATAAAATTAATATTTTTGTAAGATCTATCAGCAGTTAAAATTTTATAGCTCTATTTCAAAAAAAATGTGGGGATCTAAAAGTTAGGTGTTCGAGAGCTACCCTAAGTTTTGGTCCAAACTCAACCAAAAAAAATAGGGAACCTACAAATTACTCCCAGAATATTTTGTGTAAATTTCAAGATTCTAGCTTTCTTAGTTTTTGAGTTAGCGTGCTGACGGACGGACGGACGGACGGACGGACAGACATGGCTCAAAAGTCTTAGGATTTTTTTCTGATCCGATCCATACCTTTGAAGGTATATCTAGCTCGCTTATTTCGAGGTGTTACAAACGGAGGAGTAATTTTATTATACCCGATCCTATCGTACGGGTATAAAAAAGTACAATGCATTCGTAGTTCTGAGAGAAAAGAATCTCATGGATGCACTTTCCAGAGCAGAGTAGTTGGAACAAAAGGAAAAAATAAATGATTATTATGAGAATATTCTAGAGAAAAAATCAAGTAAATTATTTTAATGAATAATAAATTTCAACACTTTATTATTTCTCTATTGTTCTAAAATTTTAAATTTATACAATTTTTAATGGGAAATCGATAAAAACTAATAAATTTCATAAATTTTATAATAAAAATGTAAATATGAATATATTATCTGTTTTACTCATATTTAATAAAACCATAATAAATTTATTCATCATACCCTAGCAGTATATTAATAATAGGTACTACATAAATTTTATTTAAAAGAAAAAAAAAATTTTTTTTGTTAATTTATTTTGTACTCCTATAACAAAGTTAATGTATTCATTTAATTACAGGTAAATTGTTAAAAGGTTAAAGTCCTTTTTTTTATATACTCAATACATATTTTTACATTATTATTTATTTATATTTATATAACATTATATATCTAAAAATTTCCTTTCATTATTATTAAGTATTATATACATGAAAATGTTTGCTTTTTATTATTTCTATAATTTTACTCCACATTTACCACTTTTACCACATACCACAACATCTAACATTTTTTGTTTAACAAAATACTTACATGCAAATCATCTATTTTTAATCCTTAATTACTTACATAAAACAATTTTCTCTATAAATATTTTTTATATTTAAATTTTCTAATATATATATTTCAATAATTTATTAGGACTTTGATTGAAAATTTTTAGTTTTCCCTTTTTCCTTTTGGACACCCTATATGTGCTTGATTTGTAGACATCTTGTTTAAATCAAAAATCTTGCATATAATCTAAGAGATTAAAATTAAATTATAAACTAAAATCTAAAATAATCAAAGATATCACCATATAATATAGGATTTTAATATTTCTTTAAAATGTAATAAGGGACTATTAGTACTTCTAAAACAATTTTCTTTTGTTCCACCAAATTAAAAAAAAAAAAAATCAGACAAAAATGAAAATTATCGATTTCTTTATAATATTTTATATAATATAATACAAGGGACACATTCATTTATTCAGAATTTAGTACAAAAAGATTCAATTCTTTTATAAATGCCTCTAAAAAAGTGTAAAGAGTAGGAAAAAAATACCTACCTATTGTTTAATTTTCATTTAAATTAAAGAATATTTTAAGGTGACCAAAATATAAAAAACACCCAAAAACATTTTTTGTAAAGTTTTTTTTGTAGGTAATATAAAATAAGGCTATGTATAAAAATTAAATAAAAGTTTAATATAAAAAAAAAAAAAGGTGACCAAAATATGAGTAAATATTCAGATCGACTCAATTAAGATGACTGCACTAATTGATATTACAACAATCAGTTATAAGTGACTCAATCAAATGGACTGAAAAGTGATAAAGCAGTTTCAGATTACATTTGAAACATTTAGAACAACTATTTTTTTTTGTAGCTCCATCTATTACGGAGCTGTATCACCTCAAAGACTAATATTTTTCAATATAAAACTGCTAAACATGAGGAAATTATGTTAGCTTTATATATTGGTATCAAAAATAAATAATTTTTTGCAATTTCGTATTTACCTACATTTAACGTTATATGAAGGCAAGATTTGTTTCCTTCATAACTCCAACAAGCTTTTAGTTAGAACCTTGAAATTTTAAGAGAAGAATTATCATATTTTATCATATTTAAGAATTATCAGAATTTTCAGAATTAGCGTACCTCAGAATATTAATACCTCAGAAATTTTTTTTGAAACCACCCTTTGTTCAAGATCTGATGCAGTCAAAAATTTTAAGTTTTCATATTGTTAGACACCTATAACTTAAACACTTTTATAGAAAATTTTTCAAAATAAAACAAAAAAACAAAATCTTCATCATTTTAATTTTACATATTGTGTTAATGGCTTTTCTTAGCTTTATAGGGTTATAGGGTTGTATAGGGTTTGCTAAGTGTCTCTTTATTTCCCACAACTTTTTCATACATATAAAATTCTGAGAAAATTTACAAGTTTAAGTGAAATTCACAGTATTTTAAACTATTTTTATTGTCTTTCGAAAAATGTGCACCTTTACGAAGCCTTTTAGAAAAAGTACAATAATTGATACAAAAATATCAATCAAATCTAAAACTCGTCATAATAAACGTCAAACATATATATTTCCATATACGACAATTTTATTATGTTTGTCAAAAATTAATGATTCTCGCTTTTTATTGAAGCAATTCTGCTAAGTCACTTTTTTGTCAGTCGAATTAGACTTGTAATATTAGATGTTTTTACCGGTGACTTAAAAATCGTGACAGAAAAAACTGAATGTCTCTTGTAATAAGCATAGATCATAGATCTTGAAGATTTTTAAAATCAATTTTAAACGTACTGCCTTTTATCAATACAAAAAATGATAATTTTTATACCAAAAGTTAAAATATTGCAATTCTAAAATAAATGTCCATATACAAAATTAGCACTTTAAAAAAAAAACAGCGTATGGTCACTTTACAAGAAATATTTTACATGTAACTATCTAGTGCATACTTTATACTATATGATTGGATATTTTTTTCAATAGCCAAGGACAAGGGAGTTAAATTAAATTAAAAGTATCCCTCAACTGCACCACTCCCAGTTCTTTTAAGTTTATATTTTATTTGGGAGTATAGTGGTTATTTAAACTTTAAAAAAACATTTTGTATTTTAATTATTTCTTATACATATACATGCGTGCATTAAATTAATTCTGAATAATGAAAGAGTATTTTAAAAAATAAAAAGGATTTTCCTAAATTTGATGAATGACTTTTATTTTGTCTGGTGCTACAACTTTTTCATATATTTCCAGTTCACAAATGATCCTATAGAAATCATTAAAGTTTTTTTTTGTGTTTGTTTGTTTTTCTTTTTACTAAAATTATTTTAAGTATCCACCTTTGAATTTTAAAATTACATACGTATATGCAATTACCATAAACAATTTAAGTTCACCAGGATATTTTAGAATTTCAAATGTTCCTGTATTTATCCAAAGCTACCAATCAAATTTAAGAGATATTGAGGAAAACTATATTTATATATGGATATATAAAATAAGTTGATGTCTATTAAAGCATGTAATGGTAAATTTGAAATTTGGTAAGGTAAAATGTTATTTTTAAGGGAAAATTTGCATATTTCCGATTCCAATTTTAAAATTAATTTTAGTGTGAAGTTCTAGTGAATTTTTTTTTTTTTTTATGGAATGAAACACATTAATGATAAAAATAAATAAAATGGAATAAAAATATTAAAGCGGTAAGAAAAAAATTCTTATATAACTTACAGGTATTCATGGTATCATTATTCACTTTATTTCACTTGAAATTGATAAATTATCCTGTTGGCAATGAGTGTTTTATTCACGTGGGATATATTGTTGTTTTTATTATTTATTGAAAAATATTTATATTTTATACATGCTTATGTACATATATATAAAAATATACAGTACATACTACTATAGTAAAATTCCGGGGAAAATTAAAAAATTTTAAGAAAGGAACGAATATTTATAAGTATTTTTTAGAAAGAATTTGTTTTCAAATCTTTTTTAGCACATTTCCAAAAAAATTTTGAAAAAATGTGGCTATTAGTTTTACTCTGTTCGTTCGTCCGTCCGTCCGTCCATCCGTCCGTTTGTTGACAAAACTTCTACACCGTTAAAGATAGAGAAAAGAAATTTTAACCATGGGTGGGTCTCATAAAAAAAATAATTTTGTGGAGCAATTTTTTCATGTAGCCCCATCGATGAGGGAACTACAGCCCCTCAAATTATGAAAAAAGCCTTATTTTTAAACGCATATATTTCATGTTCCACTTAACATTTTTTCAATCTGAAAACGCCATTCGAGAGGAATTTTATTTACATTTATAATATATCTATATATATATATCTATTTTATATTAAAAAAATTTTTATTATTACATCGGCTAAAATTTCGAAACCTAATATTACTGATACTATTTTTAATTCAAAATATAATTATGTTATTTGGGGCCTAGTGGGTAAGAGCGTATAAAATACGCTGTAAAAACCGAGGAAGTGTGGTTTTGAATTCCACACACGTCGTAAAAGTTATTCTCTCTTACAACATTTACAGCCACGCCAGAACAGGAAAGGCTGTTCACATTTATGTGGCAGAGAAATGCATAAAAAAAAAAAATTATGTTATTTATTTGTATAAGTCATATAGACCAATAATTGAAATTCAAATCTGAGATATTTCGATTAAAAGGCCGGTGCTTGAGAAATTGGGTTGCTGGCTGCTGTTTATTTTAAACTCAAATTTCGAATTTCCTTTTTTTCTAACAAGAGAAATCTAATATCTTTGTAAAACCGATTTACACCTCTATTAAAATTTAAATACGATTTTAAACTTTCAAAAAAGAAAAATTGCGAATATTTAAATTATTATTTTCAGCCAATTTAAAAATTGTTTTAAAAAATTAACCTTTAAATTATCATGAATATCAAAACAAAAATTCTAAACAGAAATTTTTTTAGGTTCAATCAAATACAAATTTTAACTAAAATCTAAATTTATTTTCTAATGTAATTTTTTATAATAAAATTCTTTTCAATTTGATCTTAAGAGTTTATTTGTTAATTTTACAAAAAATTTAAATTTTTCCAAGAATTTTAACTAAAAGTGAATTTTGCAAAATTTCAATTTAATTTCAAATGATTTGTGGGTAGATAACTCCTACATTTTTTACCAAAATATAATTCTACAAGATGAAAAGAAAACCAGGTAACGAAAAAACCATGGGTTTTCAAAAACGCACATTTCCAAAACTAATAATGTTGATAATTTGAATTGAAAATTTGCTATTTTTAGGCACCTGTACAAATTTTTCTTTGGAAAGACATAAAAATTAAAGCTCCAGTAATATATTTTTACGTGTATTAACGGTTTTTCTTAGTTATATAGAGTTTTGGCCTTACAGCCCTTCAAAATTCCAGAAAAGTCCTCTTTTCACATTTTTTCTTATAAAAAAAAATTTGTTAAATTTTCAAATTTTTGTGCAAGTCAGAATTCTAAACAGTTTGCATTGTCTTTTGGAAATGTGCGCTTTTAAAAACCGATGGTTTCCATTCTACCTTGTTTAATCATTTATTTACAATGATTATTAATAATTATTATAATCATATAATAAATGATTTCAGTTGTTAGGCAGTTACAATTTATGAATATTAACATTATAGTGGAAATGAAAGTAATGAAATTAACAGGATATATCTCAATTCTAAAAAAAATCCTTTAACTTTATTTTTTTAGTTTGTTCGACTTTTCTTTTTTTTTGTTAGGGCAGGGAAATCCCACATAAATATAACAAGGAAATTACATAGCCTTTCCATCTCAGGCGTGGCTGTATATATTGTAAGGGGCAATTACTCTTACGACGTGTGTTGGATTCGAACCCACACTCTCTCGGTGTTTACAGTGTAAATGTTATACGTTGTTACCCACTAGGCCATCGAGGCCGCCCGACTAAATGCTAAATGTTGTAACAGTTCAAAACGAATGTTAAACGTACATAAAAAACGTAAACGTATATAAAATTATATAAATTGATATTTTCATTGTTAAATTATTTATTTGCCATGAAAGTTTAAAGAAAATTAATACAAAACAAAATTAAAATATATATAATATAGCACACACACACACACACACACACATTAACTGTTATAAAATATGTTTTCATAAAATTTTATTAAATTAAAATAAAAATTACTTTTTTTTGTTGTTAATTCCTTTCTAATTTAATGACCTGCAAAAATTCATCAATCATTTCATTGTTTTCTTTTTCCATTATAGGCTCTTTTAATATTCTTATTATTTTATTTTTTTTTTTTTATAATTATTTATTAAGGTCAATGACTCTAATTTATTTAAAGGATCCTTACAAAACTCATATAATAATAATTTATTGACCTATCAAAATTTACAACAAAAACAAAACAAAAAAATTTACGAGAGTTTCAACTTAATTGAGCGAAAAATTTTTCAATAACATTTTAACTTTAATCTTTTTATTTATTTAAATAAGTACTCATTTTAATACAAAATTTCACTCAATTCCAATTCATGTCAAAAAATATCAGGAAGTAAAAAATTTAAAAAAAAAAAAAAAAAAAACATATAATAAGAACTAAAAAGACCAAAATGATTAAGGAAATTTATTAATTATAAAACCTATATCCCAAAAGTATTTTTTTTCTTTTTTTTTTGTAAAAAAAACTTTTTCAATTTTGACACAATTTTTCTTTTTTTTGTTTTAATTTTATTTTTGTTGTAATCGCACAAAAACAAAATATGAGGACATGAACCGAATAATTACCATAACAAAATAAAGTTTACAAGTTAGCATAAAATACTAAACAAAAACAACAATTATTTCAAGTTGTGAAGAAAAAGAGAAAAAAAGGTAGGTTTTAAGAGATTTGATTTTTTTGTTTTTTTTTTTTTTTTGCACAACGAATTTTTAATTTTATACGGTTTTAATGAGGTATAAACGATTTTTTTTGTTTTTTTTTTTTTTTTTTTGGAGAATAACCAAAAAAATAACCATGAAAATTTGCCCAAGATTTTCAATTAAAAAGTTTTGAGGGCTTTACAACAGAGAAAAACAAAAACAAAAGTAAAAAAAAAAAAAATACTAAAATGAAACATAAATAAAAGATCAAGAATACTCTTAAAAGTAGAAGTATAATTGATAAAATAACAATAACAACAGAGAAAGAAAAAGAAAAAGAGAGAAAATGAGAAAATCAACATAATAGTTGAAATTTAATTAAATTTAATTCACATGAATGAAATGTTTTTTCTTTTAAAGTTCCAACAATAAGAGAAAACAACAAAAAATAAAAAAAAAATGGTTTTTTGTTGTTTTGTTGACAATTTTTTTGACAACAAAGTAAACAAAAAAAAAAAAACTTGTTTATGTACGAGTATGTATGTATTTTTAATTTTTCGTTTATCCTTGACACGTGACTAGCACATTTTCAAAAAAAAAAGAGAATCATTACTAAAAATACGATTTACTTATAAATTTTGTTAAACAAAAAAAAAAAAAAATATTGTGAGAAAAAAAGAAACGATGAATATTATAAGAAAGAGATACATATATGTATTATTATTTTGATTAATAATAATATTAAGATTTAGTAAAGTTTTCGAAAACTTTTCAAAGCTTCTTCATAGCTTCTTCAGGCTATATATGCTTTTGTATTGAAAATTTGAATTTAAATTTTATAGAAATGGAAATGAAAATTTCTTCTTAAGAATTTTATTGAAAAATCGTTGAAGAATCAAAAAAAATAAAAAAATAAAACACCACCGTCGATGACATTTCGTTCAACCTATAATTAATAAAACACATTTACAAAAAAAAAAATATTTATCGTCTGGAGTAATAAAAGTCGTTATTAACACTAAAAATGGCATAATAGATAACCTTTTTTATTTATATAGTATAAAATATTTAACTATATATGTATATATGTATATTAAACGTGAACTTGTCCTGCATATTAAATATGTAATTCTAAAAACTTACAAAAAAAAAAAGAAATTAATTAAACGTTTATTAGAAAATTTTACATATATTTATTATAACGTCCTTTATTAGTAGAGTCCCCTCAATTACGTAGAGTCAAAAAGGTATTTTTAAAACTTAAAATAAAAAATAGGAAGGCAATTTTTTTTTCGGAAAATTAAGACTATTTTAACCTTATATCGTATCATCAGGCCCTTCCTTATATCACTGGTCAACATTTTTTTCATTTTATTTGTTTTTTTTGAAGACCCAATTACCGAAACACACGATTCCAAATTAAGAATAAACAGAATTACAAATATATGGCCAAAAACAGGGCAAAAAATGGTTGTCGTAGAGATCTGAAAAGAAAACGCAAATGGATCGGTCACCTGAGGAAGCCTCAGTAAATCAAACGAAAATCTAGGTAAACTTCGTCAAATGGAATCCCCAGGGCACGCGATGTATTGGAAAATCTAACAAAACTTTGAGAATAAGCTAAGACTTTTTTAGCTAAGACAAGTCAAATCTAAATAAAACATGGCCACAAATCAAACGTTTGGCTAATGACAGTGAAGAAAATTATAAACTTTTTATTACCCTTTTTAAATGAAGTGAAGCTTGTTAAAAATATATTTTTATTTCATTTTAAATTAATTTGTGATTTATTGTATATGACGACTCTGACATTAGCAGTTTTAAAACTCTTCAATAGTCAGACAAAAAAATGTTTCAACTTTATTCGTCCAGATTAGAAAAAGAAAGAAAACAAAAATGAAGAAAAATTTTAGAAATTAACCTAAAAATATTACTTAACATAACTTTTAATACCAACTAAATTTTCTTAGATCATTTTTTAAAAGTTCTATCTAAAAGCGAAAGAACAATCAGAAAAAAAGGAACAAATTACCTTTGCATATAAATTAAATTTTATATTAAATTTTTATTTTAATAAAATAAACAAAAAACATTTAAATGGATGGTCGTATTAAAACAACATGGTCAAACCTATAACTACATATAATTTACTTAATTATTATTCTAAAAACAAAAATAATAATGAAGAACCAAAAAAAAAAGAAGCAAACAACAAAACATAAATTCTTAAAAGGTGTATTATTATCCCATTAATTATTTTTTTTTATCCTTAAACCTCTTTTTGGATGGTTTAAAATACAATGTGTCTGATTCGACCTTTTCAATAAACATTAAAATTTAAACCGAAAAAAAAAGGATTTTATGCTCTGAATTTTAATAATAAAAAAATAATTATAGAAAATTATACAAAGAAAAAAAAAATCCTTAATAAATAATTTTTTTCAAATTAGGTGCTAGAGAATCCTCAAATATTCTTATTCTTAGTTAGTACACAAAACACATAAAAACAAAAACTTTATATTTATTTACTAATGGTTTTTGTTTTTCTTTCTTTTTTTTTTGCACATAACCATTATAAAAAAACAACGAAAACCTTTTTCAGTTGATTTGAAAATAAATATTAAGAAATAGGATATACAGTTAATGGTGTACAACAAGTAGTAACTATAGTAAAATTTTCTTCTAATTAATTTAAAAGCACATTAAATTTGAACCACCATGAAAAAAATTAAACATAAACTAAAAAAAAACAACATAGCCCTTTATTTGTATTAGTAATCATTTTCAAAAAGTTTTTTTTTTTCTTTTTAGGTACATATGAAGTGAATAATACAAAAGTTGCCAGATTTTCTCGAATTAAGTTAAAATTTGCAACATATTTTAAGATAATGAAAACTTTTTTGTCATAAAAGCACTATTAAAACTAAGAAACTAAGATCATAAAATTTAATGCAAGGAGAAATAAATTGTTTTATTTAAACTTACTTTTTCGCATCTGATCTTCTCAATATCTATAAAACGCACATTCGGCCGAAAATAGAGTATAATGCACACATTTGGGCTGCAGGCCCTCAAACAGCACTGGGTTATTTAGATAATGTGCAAAACAAAGCTATTCGTCTTATCAACGGCCCCAGTGTAACTTCAATGCTCCCTCCACTCATCATCGTCGCACAGTTGGGTCTTAACCTCGTTTTATAAATATCTCGTAAGGATTAACAGCTGTTCCCATGAAATAAAACAAGTAATGCCTCCACTCAAAGTTTTCCAACAAGAAACAAGGAGGGTAACAGAAGCTCATCCCCATCATGTAGAGTTATCAAGATGGCGAAATACAGCCTATGGAAATTCGTTTGTCATGCACACGCCCCATACTTACACCATCGCATGTGTTCCATAAAGTTGGTAATTCATATGTATACGATTAACTTAAGTTTAAGAAGAATATTAACATCTTTCTTCAAAATGTCCCTCCAAATGTTCCTACCTATCCCCCATAATCCAAATTTCCTAATTCTAATTTTCTCAATTATCTTTCCCACATCCTTATCCCCAAAACCAAACGGTACATTTTCATTAAAGTTTCCATCCTAAAGTTATATCAGAATGTGTCAAAAAAGACAATTTAGCTTTTTTTTTTTTAAATCTTTTATCAAATGGCAACCTTGTAATCTTAATTATTGTAAGTTTATAATATATATTTTAATACTAACAAAGTTCCATAATTCTAATGAATTTTTAATAAACGGTTTAAAAGAATTTTTCCTTCTTTATTTTCCATCAAAAATAACAAAAATATCTTCCATTTTGTCTGTTTTTTGCAACAGCATTCTTTATTTTTTTATGTTTTTTATTTTTTTTTTTGACCTAAAAGGAAAAAGAAAAATTCACAAAATTCTTTAATAAAAATACAAAAAATGTGAAAGAAAATTCTATTACTTGTAACATTAAACAAAAGACAAACAAAAAGACGATTTTCGTTAAGTTGGTATATTTCTACCTCTTTTTACACTAATATTCAAAATAATCCAATTGCTGGTTAACAGTAATGAAAAAGGTGTCCTGATATGATTTAAAAAGGTCTAAAGTCTAAAGAAGCTTAAATTGAGTGAATTTTCTTCAATAATTCTAAAAATAACTTAGTTGATCTAAAGATTAAAAACTAGTCCTTTTGTATATAAACATATATATCTCCCATATATATATCATGTTAGACTTCTTAACGTACCACAAAAAAATTTATAACCAAATTACAGCTCCAACTTTAGAACTTTTAACTATATTTAGGCGCAATATTGCTTGGTTATTTAAACCGTCATCTTGTTTGGTTATTTATCATTTTATGTCCCACAAAAATTAAAAGCTCCATGGTTTAAATCTCATTTCAATGATAAATTTTTCTGACACGTATCACCATAGTCTAACATGATAGGGATGTATATGCAAATGAAGGATTAGTACAATATAACAAATAAAGGAATACAAGATTTCCATACAAAACAATCTAAGGATATACCGAAGTAATGTACAATTTATATCTGGATATACAATTTTGCATATAAGTGTACATACAATAAAAACAATATTTACTTATTATAAAATATAAGTACATAATTTTGCCCTTTTTAAAGCTTAATTTTCATAAATATCAAAAAAAAATTTCTTTCTTTTGTATAAAAAATAAATGGTTGAACAACACCCGTTCAACAACAGTTATAACAACAATAAAAAATAAAATGTCTTAAGTAGGAAGTGATAGAATAAAAAGAATAAAGTTCTAAATTTTGAATTTTTCAATGAAGTAATGTTTGTTATCATTTCTATTATGTCAGTGTGTATTTTCTCCACCTCAGACTATTTTACGCTTTTTTTCTTAAAATATAAGAAAAAAAAAACTGTCATTACCAGATATGGAAAATGTGAAAATCTGAAGGATGTTAAAAAAAAAATTAAATGATAAGGTAAAATATTTAAAGCTTTGCCTTTAATGGTACTTTATTATAATAATTGTTAGGTTTAACGTTAAGTTGGAGAGAATTAATATGGAAATTAATGGAAATTGTTGTATATAAGATAAAGGTATATTATATAAATAAGATATGGTTTTTGTTATATACTATAATGGATGTATATAATTTTTGTTAATTAGTTAAAGCTTTTCAAAATTTTTTGTTTTGGATTCCTATCGATATCGTGAAAAAAAAAAAAATCTTGAGCAAAAAAAAATCTTAAAAATAAAATCTTGAATTAAAAAATCATCAAGATGGCAGTACGCTATATTTGTATGATTCTTATAATACTTATAAATTTTTATGTTTAATAAAATGTTATGGAACAAGGTAAAAATTAACTTTGTTATTTAGAAAAATGTATTTCAAAATTTTAAATACATACGTAATAGGTAATAGATTATTATTACCAAAAGTAAACATTAAAGAAATAAATCTTAATGAATTTACTTATTTATAAATGGGTTGGGTACGAAATTCCGCGTTTCAAAATCGCGCGTTTCATAATCTCCAGTTTCAAAATCTCGCATTTCAAAATCTCGCGTCTGAAAAGCTCATTTCTCAAAATCTCGCGTTTTATTTAATATTAAGTAATTAAACACGCCACTTAAACATATGGCGTCTGTAAAGAAATCCCGACTTATAAAATCCCGCATATACATTAATATAAATATTCCGGAAAAGGGTAATATACTAATTTTTAAACCAACTCAAAAATCCCTCCTAAAAGGAAATCTCGCATATATATAAAAATAAATATTCTGGAAAAAGCGTGTCACCCTTCTTTTGAATCCAACTCTAAAATCTGTTTTAATTAAGAATCTCCAATATATATATATATATGAATATTCCGGAAAAAGCGGCAATTCTGATTTGGTATTTGTTTTGTGGAAAAACTTTTAATTTTGTTATTCTTTTAGTTAAAAATTTTTTTTTTTTTTTTTTAAAGACATTAGGAATAAAATCCTGAAAAATATTTTATTTCAAGATTAAATGCATGATTTATTTTCAAGATTTTCTTTTTCAGGATTTTTTTTTTCAAGATTTTTTTTTTTCAGGAAAATGGCGTGCTCCCATTTTTTTTCCCAGTTTTTGTAAAGTTAAATTTATACAAAGAAAATTAATAACGATTTAGATTTTCTTTTGAATAATATTATAAAACACTCAACAGTAATTTTCAATTAATTTTTGCATTAAATTAAAATATTTAAAAAAAATAAATTTTTAAGGTTAGAAAGTGGATGATGTTTTGTTTTAAATAATTGTTTTGTAACTTACTATTTAATAGTTACTTATTTATATATGTGTTTTTTATTTTAATTGAAGACATTTTAACTTTAAGTGAAGGCATTAGAAGTAATAATAAAAGTTAAAGTAAAAAATACAAACAATGCATACATTTACATAGAATGTGTATACCTAAATATCAGATACAAAAATATCAGTTCCATATATATATACACACATATATATTACGAAAATAAAATATATATATAATGTAGGTACATTAAATATTTATATATCATAAATTACTGAAGTAAAGATTCTTGTAAAATGTAAAATGTACTGATGGAAAATGCCTTCACTAAAAATAAAAAATATCCACTTCAAGTAAAAAAATCTTCAGTTAAAGTAAAATAGATTTGTGTATACCAATGTATATTATGTATATGTAAAAATAAAATTTTACAAGATTTTTGTTCCTTCATATATCCGGAAAGCTTTCAACTAGAGCTTTGAAATTTTTAGATAATGGAGATCTTTGAGCATAAATTACCACCGAAAAAATGTTTGTACTTCTCCCTATTTAAGAGCTATTAAGCGTCAAAAATAGCTAATTTTAGACAGCTGTGCAAATTTATAAGTAGAAAAGATAAAAATTACAGCTCCAAATTATAATTTCAGATGTGATAACAACGGATTTTCTTAATTTTATACCATTACCTTAAAATTGAAAAAGTATAATTTATCCTTACTTAAATTTTAGAATGTATAATGAAATTTAATTATCTAGTATCTAAATTAAATATTTAATATATCTAAAGTACCGCTTTAAAATTTTTTTCTAATTTTTTACTTTAATCTCATACTAAATTCAAATTTAAAAATGTGTATGAAACTATTATTAGATTTGAAAAGTTCATGTAAACTAACATTTGCAATTTGATTTAAAATAAAGCTTGAGTTATACAACAACACGAGTTAACGAATCGTAGGGAACTATATTTTTACAGCTTAGTCCGTGAAACCGTATAGATAGGACAAGAAAAAAGACGAAAGCCCCTCAAAGGACAGCGGTGCTGGAATAGGTTATTGAATCGAAAAGAAAAGTAGAACACGACGCCTGCGCGGACTCAAGGAAACATTCCTACAAAATTTGGTTACAGTGGGTTACACCGTGTAATAATGCATAAAGAACACAGTTTTGCTTTATATAATAGATGGCGCGCTAAAATTGGGATCTTCACATCATCAAATACTAACAATTTTCAAATTCTACGAAACTTAACTACCTAATAGATTTGTCAAAATTCAAAATCAATTTTATATGTTCATACACGAAACAAAAGTTTAATTTGAAATTTTGGATTCGGTCTGCAGCCGAATTTTTAGCCTACAAAACTTATTAAATTAATTTAAGTATGGTTAGTTGGTTGGTTGATTTACATGATTGATTTCTCTCGAGAAATATATCAAGAGAGCACAATTATGTTTTACAACCAACCCATAGAGATTAGAAATAAAATTAGTTCTCTCAGCGAGGATTACTGATTTATGACTGAGCAAATAGGGAACATCCAGATTTGCTATCTGGCCTTATCTCAGGCCGGAATTTTGGCTGCATTTGTTCCTATAGGCCAATAACCCGTAATCATCCCTACAGCTCTAGCAGTAACATAAGTGTCTGATAGGTGTACTTTTTTGTTCTTAAGTATATACTTTCAAGAATATTAAAGATAATAAACGTAAAACAAAAAAAGGTTCCAAATATTCCAAAAATTTAAAAATTTATTTACCGTTAAAAGTTATAAATAAAGACCAATAAAAACTGAACAGTAGAATCGCTTATATATATCTTTTAATTACAACTGCTTGACATTGACAAGTTTATCAGTTAAACAAATATTTTTATTTATATACATAAAAAGTAATAATTTAAATAAATAACATAAGCTTATAGTATTGAATTGAAATGTTATTAATTGAAAGCATTATCTATTTAAAAACTATAGATATTTAAAAACATTTTATCTATCGTGCAAACAGATTTATCTATCGTGCAATCACCAAATCATGTGAAACGAAATCCTTAAGCCTTAACCTAATAAAAATACATAGTTTTAAACAAGTTGACAATTATTGTTATATTTTTAAACTATTATTTGAATGTTTATTTATTTAAATAAAAACATTTAAAAATCGCCACTCAATACCTAATACTTGCATTAATAGGAAATATGTCCGATAAAATTTTATAACGAACTGAATATTCTTAATTTACAACTATTGAAGTGATCGTATAATCTGATTCAACTTTAATCTAGTATTAAAACTCGAACTATTTAGCTTTAATCGAAAGCGTTATCTAAATGTTTGCTGATCAGCAAAACTAATTTTCTCAAACCTGCCATCTCTGCTATTTAAGCTATTTTACAATTTAATTTAATAATACATAATGTTTTATTTTCTTTTATTTTGTGAAACTTGGCTAAATCGCTTGATCTCTACGATAAAAATAATTTAATAGTTGTTTAACTATGATGGAAAAATTTTGTTTAGCTTCCTAACATTCATATAGTATATATACATGTTCATAATGTATACAAGCAGATCGGTCTAACAACACTCTTATAAAATTTATCTTTTAAAGCATTCGCTCATCATAAAGGAAACTAGAAACTTTTCTTTTATATACTGGATATTTTAGTATTAAATATTTACTTGGAACAAATCACAGAATATTATTTATCAGACACTCTTAATCATATGTGCATGTTTCTCATAATGATTCCCTTATTTTGTCTCTTAATTTTAAATTACAATTAAATCCGCTTTTTTGATCGATAAAAACAAAAAATAGGGAAAAATTTTCCTTCAAAAACCCGTGGCTTTAATTCCTTTTGAATTGAAATTAAGACTCACACTATTTTTTGTTATTAAAAGAAGAGAGTAATAGAATATGTAGAGCATACGCATTATGGAGTTCAGATAATAAAATATGTATACAAGTAATACTCCTATTGTCGTATTTGGGAAGGATTTTAGAATGGAATTCAAAATCAGGATTATACGTCTTTTATTGAATATTTAAATGTATGAATATGCGAGTTTTGAATTAGGACAATTATATACATTTTCAAAAAGCGTATAACGCTGATTTTGTAATCAACTCTAAAATCTCTCTACTCAGTCGGCTTTAATTTTTTTTCGAAATGGACTTCAAGTTTTGGAATTAAAGCCTGCGGGCTTTAGTTCCTCAGGCGTTCTGTCACTGCATCGTAATTTTCAAAGTAATTTAAAAAACAAAAAAAGTCTTCCAATTCTTTAATTTCATAATTGATTTTGTCATTTTTTGTAATTTTCTCATTTGCATGCAAAATACAAAGATCAGGACAGATTTAACCAAAAAAAAAAATGTTTAATCTGTAGCATCTTTGAAATCGATGTACGGACACAAATAACTTCTAACGTACAGCATATGCTTATTCTCTTAGATCTTTCTCCTCTAAAAATGTAAAAGTTCTGATTAAAAGCATTTCGGAATCATAGAGGAACTAAAATCCAGTTAATAATTATTTTCAGATAACGGTAAAATTAAATTATACTACATAAAAAGAGTTGCCCTGTCAAATTTTAAAAAAATGTTACAAATTTTGGAAAATATGTTTTAAACACTCATACAAAATTTCCAATATGGGTGAATTTAATCGAAAAAATAGTTTAAAAATGTAAATTTTAATTTTAAATTTATACGTATTCATATAACGTAGTTCACTTTTCGGAATTATAACCCATTTATCGTTATATGTATGATATCAAATTAAGAAAAAACCTTAACTAGCTTAAATAAACATAAGTCAGATAAGAATGATTAGATAATATTTTATCAAAGCTTTTTTTTTTTTTTTGCTGTTAACATAAAACAGTTTAAAAATAAACAATTGATAAGATATGAAATTATGAAAAAATACACGACATTTAGTCTACAAATGAAAATTATTTTGAAAATTATTGAAAATTTTATTATAATTTCTTTTCACGTCAAACACCTTCTCAATATATAAAATCAGTTTCAAATAGCCAAAGGCTTCAATTTGAGTCATTGAGTATATTAATTATATAAAGGGGTCTCGGTGGTCTTTTGGATAAGAGCGTATAAAATACGCTGTAAACACCGAGGGAGTGTGCATTAGAATCCCACACACATCTTAAGAGTTATTCCCCCTTACGACATTTACAACCACGCCTGAACAGGAAAGGCTGTGTAATTTCCTGTCCACATTTATGTGTGCAGAGAAATGCATTAAAAAAAATATATATATATTTTATAAGTATTTGTTTAAATCACACAAACAAAAAAGAAAAATATATTTTAAAAAAAATTACCTTAAATATTAATTTAACAAACAAAATCTTTTTATAAATCCTGAATGAAGGATATCATACCAATAATTTAGAATGAAAAGAAATTACCTGTAAATAAAAAAAAAACATTATGTTTATTAAAAATTATTGCATTATACTTAAGCTAAATTTAATATTTATAATGATATCATTTTTCAGGTTCTTAAAATTAACATAAATATGTAAGTATTTATATTTATAATTATTAAAAATTTATTAATCCTGTCATAAAAATTTATTAACGCTACATAAAATAAGGATTTGAGTTTTTAAAAGTCCAAAGATGATCAATACGATATGCCGAATTTAAAAATTGATTACTATTCTCATATAAATTTAGTAAACTAATATTAAACAGTAATATTAAATAAACTAATATTAAATATAGGGCTGCTACGGATTAAGTACGAAACTTCAAAAATTTTAGTTCCATTTTGAAACTATCATTTATATACATAATTCAAAAAAAAAAAAAATAAACCGAAAGAAAAAAATTGCAAAATTCAATATTTTATGGCAATCACTTTAAATAGTGAAAAAAAAATCCTGCTTAACAAATTATTGAAACCCTGAATTTATAACCAACTATAAAATCTCTGCTAATTCAAAAGCTCATATATACTTGTATTTATATACGTATAAATATATGCATAGGTATAACTCTGTAAAAATCGTAGCTGGAACTCTGATTTTGAATTGAACTTTAAAATTTCTTCTAATACAGAATATCGCACATATACTTATATGTATATTATATGTATAAATTATTTGGAAAAAGGAAATGTCCTGATTTTATAACCACCTATAAAATACTCTTATTAAGTCTATATAGTTAAAAGCACAATATAATCAACTATAAGTAATGTATTCCCAAAAAGCTTTTAATAATAATAATAATAAGTAATAGTAATAATAATAGCTGCTACAGTTGAGCTATCTTTGATCATATCATGCAAGTAAGGTGTTATATACTGCTGCATGTTATAATCCAGTGATGGCCCTGACTCTGTAGTAAAATAATAATATTAATAAGAATACTAATACCAATAATAACAGCCGCTACAGTGACAGTGGGGAATTGCCTTCAATAATTACCTCATGTAGTAAGGTGTTATATACTACTACATGTTGTAACTGTTGTAACAGATATAGTCATTGTTAGCAAAATAGTAATAATAATAGGCGGATTCATTGTTTCCTTACAGTCCCACTCCCAATTCAATGTTTCCGCATCCATTTCCTATCCTTTCCTACTCCCTAGCCAATATACTGCGTCGGTGGGTAAGAGTGGCTAAACGGGGAGGTGGGTTTAGTCAGTAAGAATCTGACACTACCAAGTGTGAAATTTATATAAAAAGAAAATATCTAAAATGAAAATGCTTTATATCTAAAATGAAAATTTTCCAAATTTTTCGACCATTTTATCTTCCAAACGACTTTAGCTAGGAATTTAAAATTTTTGGGAGAGAAACTTTTTATAAAATTATCTTAGGTTGCCTCAGAAAAAAACTATTACTCACCTTCTTTTCGGAGTTACGAAAGATTAAAAATTGAAATTTGGTTATTTTTGAATGCTTGTAACTTTGAATCTTCGATACATTTTTTAGAGATAAGATAGCAAACCTAGAGTTAAAATTTTATATTTAAACATATGTCAGTTTTTTTTTTTTAATATATAATAGTTTGCTTTATATTGAGGATAATGTATCTCAAGTTTTGCATTTTTTCCATAAAAAAAATATATATTAAATATTATGACATTTTTTCGGATGTAGTGACGTATTAAAATTAAAGTTTTGGAAAAATGGTTTTGGAAATAGATTTGTAGAATTTATTTTGTGGAATCTCTTTTTTTCTGAATTTTTTTGGGAACGCCACGAAATCCGAAAAAAACAAAAAAAAATCCCAAATGACAAGATCCCAAAATATCAAAATCCCAAAATTTTAAAAAGTAAAGCAAATCTATAGATTTAAGAATTATTTACAAAATAAGGGAATTATTTAGTAGAGGTGTTTAGAATCGTTTTTGAGTATCTGGATTATTAAGAAAAAAATTAATTTGATATTAGATATTTAATTAAATATTTAAAAACAAGTAAATGTAACAGTAAGTCGATGCAACCCACTTATTTATACCCTACACCTAAAAAATTCAAATAAAATTAAAAATCCATAAGTTATTTTAGTTGGGTATTTAATATAAGCTAAAAAAATAAATGCTTTTACAACCTTTGTACAAAATTTCAGGTTTCTATCTTTATTAAACTCGAAGATATGCTTTTTAGGTTTTGGGAAGTGTGTGAATTCACCCGAACCACCACCCCAATTCATCTCAAATTTTAGAGACATCATCAGAACAGGGTGCAACACTCTTATATCAAATTTGAAATTTCAAGTTTTTATATTTATTAATTTAGAAGATAGTTATGCTTGTTCGGTCTTGGGAGATGTGTGAGAGATACCCGAATAACCATTCCAATTCATCTCAAATTTTGAAAAAATTAGGGATTGAGAAAACAACACCCTCGTATCAAATTTGCAGTTCCTATCTTTATTAATTTCGAAGATA
Source organism: Poecilobothrus nobilitatus (assembly GCA_947095535.1). Classification (NCBI taxonomy): domain Eukaryota; kingdom Metazoa; phylum Arthropoda; class Insecta; order Diptera; family Dolichopodidae; genus Poecilobothrus; species Poecilobothrus nobilitatus. The sequence goes on along the minus strand of OX352773.1, from coordinate 153,569,450 downwards.
TGCTTGTTCGATTTTGAGAGTTGTATGTGAGGTATCCGAACCCATGATCCGATTTCGCCCATTTGTAATCCCCACCTTACTTTATTCATTGTTAACCTACAGTATAAATTGCATCAAGATAGCATCATTATTTTTTGAGTTATCGTGCGTACGGACGGACGACGGACGGACATCGCTAAATCGACTCAGGAGGTGATCCTGATTCAGAATATATATACATGTCCATATCTAACTCGCTTCCTTTTGGTGGTTACAAACTTCATACCAAAGTTAATATACCCTATACTTTAAGTGTAAGGTATAACAAAGTGCGTTGTTTCATTTCGCTTATATATATATATATATATATATATATATGTATAAATGCCATATTCTGAATTTGTAGTGATTTTTAGTTGGTTATGAAATCAAAATTATATGCTTTTTCCACAATATTTAGAAAAAGAAATAGAAATATATATCATTTAAATTCAAAAGAAATTATGACAAGAAAACTGCTTTGGAGTTTTGGAATTTTGAAATTGGTTGATTTTAAATTAGGGGTTTCGTGGTTAATCCATTTTTTTTTTTTTTGGAATTATTTTTTTTCATTGTTTGGAATTTTTCTAAATTTGGAATAAAAACCCTAATTATAAATTACTAATAATACATCCGTACTTAATAATTAAATTTAAAAAAAAAAATTGACACAAATTGTTGTTTATTTTCTGTCTATAATTGACAGGGAAGGGACATACACTATGCAATTCAAATGAGCGATCGAATGTTAAGAAAATAGTTTTAGTGGTGCAAAGTAACAGCGAAAAATTTAATATTAAGATAACAGGACATGTTATATTTTTTTTTGTGATAATTTTCCATCTAATTATTATGATAATAATACATGTTATATAACAGCAATAAACCGTTAATTTTAAAGTTTTGATCTAATTGATAGTAATTTTTATTGCATCATTAAAAAACAATTTTTTTTTTTGCAATCAAAAATTTTATACGATTTGTAATCTATATTTACTACTTATATATATAAGTATCATATTGTTGTAATTTTTGATTGCAAGTATCTATCACAGATCAAATTGCAAGTGTCTAACAATTTTAATAATATGTGAATTCATATGTAATTAACTGAAATTAAAACAAGCTTTAAAAATAGTTAATAAATAACCTGTACTGGTACTTTATATATATAACACAAAAACTCTTAAAAATACCTCTTATTAAGTTAAAAAGCTAAAATTACTATTAATCATAACACCTAAATAAAAAAAAAGCAAATGGTAGCTTTTAAATGACTATATTAACAGAAATTTTGAGTATTTATTTATGTTTTTTTATTTTATGTGAAACATTTTTTGCTTTTGTTTTGCAATTAAATTATATTTTATTTACCTTTAACATATTCATGATTTTTTTTCCCCAACTAAATATCTGTCATATCTCTACATGAATACTCTCTACTGGAGTCCATTTAAAATGACATAATCTTGACAATATTATTTCAACACTAATAATAAACGTATTTTTTTTTTTAAGTTTGTATTTGTAAAAAAAAAATTTTCTCATTTCTAAATTAAGATAAATTAAATCATAATATTAATGATTTTTATTTTGTTTTTTTTATTATTTTTTTGTATTTGTTTTATCAATATATAATCAATAATTTATCAAAAAATTTATATTAAAATTAATTAAAAATAAAATAAGAATAATAATAACAGTTTCATATTTTTTTTTATCAAAACGACAGTGATTGTCAAAAATATACAGATGATAATATTTTAATCCTAAAAGTATGCAAGAACTTTTACAAACATTATTACAATGAAAGAGGTTCATAGGAAAGGGTCTAAATAGCCTTGTGGTTAAATAAGTGGCTTATTAACTGAGAAAATACGGGTTCATATCCTGCACAGATAGCAGGTTTTTTTTTATTTATAAGGAAAATTATTGAAGAGATAATAATATTGTTAAAGAAGTAATTTTTTTTTATGAATTCTCCTTTACAAAAAAAAAAAATAAATAATTTAACTATATAATATATAATATATATATACATATTAAATAATTTTGCTATATATAAACTCCAAAAGAATAGCTCTGGGTAACGCTGAATTTCATGATTTTAGTAACGAAATGGATTTAAAATTAAACCCAATATTGTCTTAATATAAGCCTTGTGGTTACGTAAGTGATCGAAAAATGGTGCGGTAACGCACTACTTGAGGTCTTTGTCACGTCCGATAGAAGTAGCCACTCATACCGACCATCCAACCAATCAACTAACTATATAAACTAATAATAGTATTTAAACAAAATGCCATGATAAAATCTTTATCATTTGCATCTTCATTTCTAATTCTTTAGCACATATTTAAGTATTATTTTCTATTTGAAGAAATAGTCACTGAATTATTACTTATCCGTCACTTTCTGTATACATAATGATAGATGCGTTATTTGTGTATGATAACTGACTTTTTGATAGTCCCTAGTGGTAATTTTTATAGAAAATTTATTATGGATTATGAATCTCAACATATTCTTGACTTTAATGCGAAATGTTGCCACGGATTGTAAAAACTCTCAATCGGATGTATCTTATTTACATATAGGTATATGTAAGTAGAGTAATATTTTCACAATGACAGAAAATATGATCAAAATTTTGAAACTAAAGGAGAAAATATTCACAAATCTTATTTTTTTTTTTTAAAACAAAAAATCACCTACATTCATTGATCATTTAGCATCTATCTGCTAGTATATATTTTTTAATGTTGTACTTCTGAATTAAAGAAAAAGCGATATTAATTTAGGATTAAATTAGAAAGTTAGACAGCCGGTTTATAAACCATTTCAAATATTATCTTGTAATTAGCTATTCATTTTTTTTTTTTTTTTTTTTTGAGAATTCCTTTATAAGAATCACGATTTCTATCGGTTTTTATCTTAGATTGTATATTTTTTTTTTTGATTGTTTTTATTAAAAACGCGAATGAAACCTTTAAAAATCCGGTTTAAATTTAAATTTTTTTTTTTTGTTTTTTGTTCATAAATATAAATACAAACATACAATTTCAACTCTATAATAATTTTTTTTTTCATTCAACAAAACTGAAAAAACCCATCAATTGGTCAACCTTGTTAATTGAAATGTAGATTTTTCTTTACTATCTTTTTTAAAACATTATCCAGTTTTTTTTTTTTGCAAATTAAAAAAAAAATCAAATATGTATTTAAAAAATTGCAAAATAAAAGCAAACAAACGAAAAACGAAACGAAAAAAAAAAAAAAAACATTGACAGCAACAATTCATTGTTGTTTCATTTAAATATAAAAACAACTGAAAGAATCAAAAGATAAAAATAAAAACGCTCTTAATATTTTATAAGATAACTTAGAAGAAAAAAAAAAAATAAACTAACAAAATTAGCATAAGTTAATAGCAACTTGAATTAACAAAATTGTTAAAAAAATTAAAAATGCAATCATCAAAATGTTACTATAAATATATTAAAAGACAAAAAATTAAACACCAAAAAACATAAGAAATTTATAAATAGAAATCAGGTTGAACAAGACACAATACAAACAGTTTAGAATACAGCTGAGTTCAACTCAAATCACGATTAATTTTAAATTAAAAAAAAAAAAAAATCAAAATTAAATTGAAAGAAAAAAAAAAATAAAAAAAAAAAGTATCTATAGATAGATACCCACAATAATATTTCTAGATTATTTTGGCATTTTGTGAAAATTAAATGAACAAAAATCGATCCATAAAATATAAAAAAAAAAGCTGCAAAGTTACAGACAATTTTTTATTTTTAATGATCGTTATTTCAAATAAAATAAAAATTCTGCAAATGCGTTTTTTTAATTTTTTTTTTTTTTAACTTATAAATGTTTTTTTTATCTTTAGTTTTTTTTTTGTGTTTTTTTTTTTTGTATCTAAAAACAAAATTTATTTTTCAATAATTAAACAACTTAACAGTAGTAAGTAATTTATGCTAACTATTAACAATATCTAATTAGTTTTTTATCTGTCTCATATCAGTTATTACTTAGTTAGTGTATAAACTAGAAAATAAGCACTTCTCATAATTTGATAACTATTTTTAATTAATTATATCTTAAGTACCGATAAATATCATTATTATATTACTTAAAATATAAGTTATATATTGAAGAGTTTAAATGTTAGCTAAGTGTTAACATTTCATAAATATAGAAATATACAAATGTACTTAATTTTGAACAGAATATTTTGCTTTTTAGAAAAAAAAAACCATATTTACATATAACATTTAAATTATGCATGTTAATTTGAAACAATTGAAACATGGGAGCACCTAAACCAATATACGTATGATTACCAATCGAATAATTGTTTTGTAAATAATTGATAAGATTAACAATGGGATAAGCATTGTTCCAACTTTATTTTGGAAAACATAAGATCCTTTGAATGAATTAATCCTTCTTTTAATATATTTCTAACGACTAAAATAATCTAAATAATCTAATAATCTGTAATAATCCCTTGATATATATTTCTATGTGACTCGAAAAACTTAAAAAATTAAGGATTTTCTTTTAGGATTTTTGGAATTACTGCATCTACCAAAAGCAATAAACTAAGAGACATATATACACAAAGGATATTATTATAGATTGAAAAGGAAGTTACCAAGTGTTTGTAAAACCCCAGCTATAAAACATTATGAAAGGAGAGCAAATTTAATTAAATAATCTTAACTTTTTAATCTCATTGGAACCTACAAGCAAAATAATTGTCAATATTTTCAGTTGGAACAATCTTCTAAGCTTACATGACTTGAATTAGGTTTGTTAGGGTCAAACATCGTAAAGAAATAGTTGTCGAATATGTGCTGGAATATCTAATTATTAATTCGCAACTACTTTCCTAGCTGATGTTTATGTTGTGTTATTTCGGAAGATAGATTATTCTATAACTTAGAGTTACTGATTTTAGCATAGGTGCTGTTTCTAAAAAGGCAAAAAGTCGTGGCAAATGTACAAAACGTACTTAAATTAAAAAGATTTTCATCAACAACTTTTCATGGACATTATCACAAAAAAAAAAAAAAACAATTAATTGAAAATTCGACTTACTATCAACTTGCATTGTACAATATAATCGTATTATATATTTAGCATCACTTTCAATATTTAACAAAATCTGGCAAACTGACAATTTAAAAACTGGCCCCATATAATGAAAAAATAAATTTATACAAAAATTATGTTTATTGGTTAATATTTAATTTGATTTTTCATTAATTTCCCTTGTCACCTATAAATTTTTAGATTCCGATTGCACGATATCTAAAAATTTTTTTTTTTCTTTTTTGCATAGTTTCGCAACTAATATTTAACAAACGACCCGTCAACAATTATGCCTGAGAACATTTTTTTAAAATTCTTTTTAAAATAATAAGCGATCAAAACCTAAAAGTAAAAAAAATGTAAAAAACTTTTAACAAAAAACCAAAAAAGAAAAAAAAATTGGTATATAAAACTTTACTTTTAAATATAGCGCAGCTCAGCACCATACTTAGTTAACAATTAGAAGCGTGACACAAATAATGTTTACTTTTTTATTTAATTTATATTTTTGCTTTCAAATCAACCATACCATAAAAATACTTCTAATTCTTTTTGGAATTCTAGGACATTAAAATACCTGATAATTTTTTTTTTGTTTGTTTTCTTCTTTTTTTTTTTACAATTTACCTTTCCTTTTCATTTCTAATCCATGATCAAAACAGTATCTAATTTTATTAAAGATTTTGTATCAAATCGTAAACGGTTCGTATCTTTTTTTTTTTTTTATTAATGTTTTGTAATAGGGGAGAGAACTTGATAATTGGCATTTATGACAAAATTATATTGTATATGTTTGAATATATTATTCTTTTAACTGTTTATATGGCGTTTAAGAGTCTCTTGGAAGTTACATATTTAGATGGTAAACTTTAAGTAGAAAAATCAGCGATTCTAGTTGCGGATAACTGCTGGACTGCTATCTTTTTCAAATTTTACAAAAAGAAAAAATAACGAAAGAATAATAAAATTAAATAACAACAATAAAAATATTTTGGTATCTCGTTGAGAGATGACGGCATTAATGGGTTAATATCAGCTTTCAAAATACTAATAAAAAAAACAAATTACTGAAAATATCTATTTGAAATGCTAAGATCATAATATCAGTTGAAAAAAGAAAGTTTTTCAAAATCACTTTGCCACAAACCTAAAAATATAAATACTAATTTAGTCAATGAGCTTCAAAGAAGCAGAAAAAGAACATTAAAAAAAAAAATAAGAAAGAGATAATAAACAACATATTTGTTATCAATTAGAATCAATTACTGCTATTGTAAATAGGCACCCTAAGGCCGAGCACATGGGTTATTAACGGGATAAATACAAATAGATTTTTGTGAATAAGTAAGGTTTAAAGACAACTTAGAATAATTATTTATGTCGACAAACTGGAGAAATTTTACAAAGAAAAATGTCGCTGCCAACAATAAATTATGTTACCTTAACAACCATTTTATTAACACACAATTATTATGTAATAACAATGCAATGAAAAAAAAAATTATATTTTGCAGTATTTTGTGATCTGCTATAAAATTGATTCATCGGTAAAATAAAGCCCACAAAATATCGTCAACACAAAAATTGAAAATATAAGAATCTTAAGATAAATTTGAAACTAAAAGAAAACGCTTACAAAACAAACCAATAATAATAATAATATTAAAAATAAACATAAAAACAATTATTATAAAACTAAAAATTTATTTTTACATGAAAAATAGTTACTTTACTTTTAATCGAAAAAAAAAAAATTTCTTTTGCATAGATACTAACTATAATATCAAATAGTTTTTTTTTTTTTTCCTAAATTTTTTGTCTCCATTACATTTGTAATAAATCTCAATAGAATCGATCAATTGCATGTTTTCATGGTTAACGCCATGCTGAGATTCATGCTTTACTCTGGCTAACATTTATTTCATATATATTTAATTTTTTATCCTTTTTCTATTTTTTTTTTCTTTTTCGTTTCTCAGTTGTTTGGATTACTGATTCTTTGATCACATAGATAATGTGTAGATGTAACACAAGATATAATAACAGCTTCCAATACTAAAAATTTTTAGTTTATTTTATTAGTTTTTTTCTTTTGTATACTCAGCAGTTGATCAAGAGCTTGAACAATTTAAGCGGTCCAACACAACAAAACAAGTAATTTTTTTTTTGAAAAGCTTGTTGAAATAGAATCGGAATTTTTTAACTTATATTACTTGCTTACTGGTTAACTTAGCAGGCTTAATAGCTTGCTTATTTTTAATATGATTACTATTTACTAGATATATTAAATTATTTTTTTTTTTTGTTTTTTTTTTTTGAAGACGGCAATGGCGACAACATTTCGCCGCTACATTAATTTTATATTTTGTTGTATAGTTATTGCAGTTGTTACGCCACCAACTGATCGTTATGATGACAACAACTACTGCAGAATTTATAATGATGACGGTTGTTGATCATATGGCGTGTAATTTCAATTAAAAATGACATTTTTGTTTTTTTTTTGTTTATAAATACATGTGTGTATTTACTATGTGAGTGTTTTTTTTTTTTGCGATCGCAAATATTTACACAAAAACGCAGTTAATTTCATTTATAATCAAATGAAAATTTATTATAAAATAAAATACAAAAAAAAAATACAAAATTAACTAATATTTGAATAAAATATAAATAGAATAGTATATATTATCTACAGTGTTGAACATAAAAATAGTGCTATTAAATTATTTTCATACATACCTACAGTAAATACAAAATTCTGTCAAATATATTTTTTTGATATTTTGTAACAGGATTTTGGAGAGATAAATGAAAGTCATATGTAACAGAATAAGATTATATAGCAGATTTGTGGACGAAATTCAAGGTAACTCTGAGCTGTACTGTCAATTTTTGATAATCAATGATAAGTGAAGATTTTACTTTTATCTAACGGTGTTTTGCTTTTGTAGTTCAGATTTGTGCTCTGAATAGATATCAAGTACAAAGAATACGTTTTGACCAAATTAAAAATATATTATCTCTAAACGCTCCGAAATAATTTTGAAGTACAATAGAGCTTTAACCTGTCAAAAATATCAAATCATATAAAAAAATAAAATAAAAACATTTAAATTCAAATGCTCTACGATATGCGTAAATGAAAATCGAACTTTTAAATTATACTCTGAGCGCACTCTGAATCAAAAAAGAAACAAAAAAATAAAATCTGATCATTCAGAGTGAAAAAGAAACACAGTTTTTGTTTTGACAGTTCTGGTTCTGCTCTGAACTAAAAAAGAACAACACCCTAAGATATTATAATACTTTCTCTGTTTTTTTTTTTATTATATAAAGTTTTATTTTATTTGTTGCATTATTTTCATTTAAGCTACAACACTTAATAATAGTCCATGCAAAGGTTAAGGGTTAAATAATTAAAAGAGAGAGTATAAGACTTTGCTCTTTTCTTTTTTAACTGAAAAAGAAATAAGCCAAACTTTCTTGAATACATAATTATTTTCACTAAATCGTTATTGTAGAATTAATTAGGAGATTATTTTCTTTTAAGGTTAAAAACGTATAATAGTCCTTTTCCCAATATTCTCTTCTAGCGACTACCCAATTTTTTTTTAACTGAAATAAATGTAAGCTAAAGTTCCTTGAATAATTATTTGCACTAAACCGTTATTGTAGTATAGCTCGACTGCTGTGTTTTGCTACATAATTTTGAAAGACATGTATTTTTAAGTGTAATACGAGCAATTTATTACCCAAATTAGGTGCAAGATGAAATGAAACTATATAACATGCATTTAGTGAATACACTTATTTGAATCTTTAAATTTCATTTTGAAGGAAAAATGTTATGAAAATGTTAATTTCTTAAGCTGCTTTAAATTCAACTAAACCATTTATTTAAATAGAGATGATACAAATGATTTAATTTTAATGCACACTATACGAGTATACTGTAGACACAATTTATTCCTTAAAATTAAATGAAAATAGTTTGTTTTTATACAAAAAAAAATTATAATTGTTAATTGTCTGAGGTAGACTGTTGTTTAATAAACCCAAAAGTAAAAATAAAAATAAATTAAAAATATAGTTAATGAACCGTCATTAGGTTATTGTGATATTGGAGCTGGTGAAGCGAAAACAAAAAAAAAAACATAACGAAAAGTACATGGATATCTATTATAAGATGCAGCACCATTAAAATAAAAATTCTTCTAATAAATTAAAAATTTAAATGTATCTAAAGTTGAAAAAAAACAAAATTGTAAGAAGTTTATATCTAAGTATACCTATTTTCGATTGATTAATAATTTTTTTTTTCTATTTTTTTTTGCTTATTAAATGAATAAATAGAAGGGGCTCTTCCATAATATGATGGCTCTTCATGTGAACGAAATTTTTATATTAGAATTCAAATTTCCAATAAATTCTGTTAAACGTTTTTTTTTTTCATATAATTTTAACTAGTATTCGCTTTTAATGAACATTAATACATTTTTGTTGTGTTTTCCTTTGAGAAATATCTTAATAATAATGAATTTATTAAAAAAAAACAAAAATAGAAAAAAAAAAATTATGAATGAAATCAGTAGTGAAATAAAGAAGCGAAACGACGATCAAGTAACCGATCAAGCGAATCAATTTTCTTACATACTTCTCTTAAATTAAAGGTAAATAATGTCATCATTATACATTAGAAGCTATTAATTCGATTTTTTGTTTTTTTCGATATGCTCTTTTGTTGGACAAACTACAGAATGACGTTTGTGGTAAAATAAAGTCTTTTTTTTGGTAAGAATAGTTTTGATAAAATTTTTTTACTTATTTTAATGTTAGTGCTATATAAAGGTGGAAACTTAATGTATACGCTTTCTACGCCTTTGACAAGTTATACGCTTTGACATTAAAGTTGAATATTAAACTTTAAGTATATGGAAACTAACTAAATGGAAAAGCTTAAAACGTATATGAAATGCACAAAGTTAGTCAACTTTCAATTTTTTTGTGATTGTTACGCTTTTGACATTTGAAAAAAACAAAAATTGGAAAATTATTTAAAAAAAAAAACAAAAAAAATTATTTTGACGTTTCGTTTAATTTAATTTTTTTGTTATAAAATTGAAAGAAACCCTCTTTTTTTTTTAAAAAAAAAACCCGTTTTGATAAAAACAATTTATCTTTGTTTACAATTTTAAATTGCTGTCAAAAGCATTAATTACGTTTTAAAGGTATCAAAAGCGCAAAATGCGCTAAAAGCATATAAAAAATAAAACTGCCAAAGCGAAGCATGCATATATTGAGTTTTCTCCTTAAGTTTAAAGATTGTTAAGATTGAATAACTATTGAATTTAAGTAATATGGACTCTTCTGTTACAGTTTTTTTTGAATCATTCAGATGTGTAATTAAATATTTTATGTCTGTAACTATCTTTTTTTTTTTACTTTTTACTGCTTTAATGAACAGGATTTTTAAACTACGTAACTGGTTGGTACTTAAAATTAAGTAACTGGTTGGTACTTAAAACTAAGTAACTGGTTGGTTAAAAGTATTAAAAAAAAGAACTGTTATCTAAAATAAATGCAATTAAAGAATAGATAACCAAACAAATCTTCAAATTCCTTCTAAGCTAGACATTTCATTTATTATCCTAAAATATCCTGTAAACAAAATTAATTATTCATATTAACAAACCCTATATACTCATCTTTAAATACCTGTTTTACTATTGAATCATTTACTGTATTAAAAAAATTTCCTAACGCTTGTTTTACAATTGAATAGATATGACAAAAACTGAATTTTCATAGATGATCAAATTGGCCTATATCTGTAGCAAATGTTTTCTGAATGGAGTAAAGGAAAAAACTTTTGTTAACTCATTGTATTCGTATCCTCTTTTATATTTTTAAAAAAAAGTACAAAGTAAGTCATTTAAAGTGATTTTCAAAAAAAAAATAAAAAATTTAAGCGATATCACACGTATACATAAAATCAATCAAAGCTTAAAATCGTTCTAAAAATAAGACAAAAATTAATTTGAGAGCATCTTAAAGCTTTGTATCTTCAAAATGGCTTTTAACGTATCGTAATGTAATAGACTCAATATATGAGGAAGATAACTAAAAATTATATGTTTACCTAATTATGAGCACCCTGTATTTTAATGAAGTTTCTTTGAAATTTTTCATGTGAAAATCAGAAGCAACAAAAAAATAAAAAAAACGTGTGTTATAATATGATTTTAAAGTGTCACATAAATGTTGGCGTGATATGAATTTGATGAGCTTTTATATACGGTCTACTAAAGAATGTTATTTTTTAATGTTTTTTTTTCTTTTTTTTTGTAACATTTTATATAAATTAAGACATAAAAGCTATTAAACACCATTAAAATTTGAAATGAATATCACATTAAATATGTAAAAGATTTAACATAATTTTTTTTTTTTTCTTTTGTTATAGTTTTTGCTTTTTGATTTAATTGGAAATTCTAAAAAATTTACTATTTTTATTTTTGTAATAAAAATTTAATTTTTAAATTTTATATAGTTATACATATAAAAATTTTATTGAACTTTTATTTTTGGAAAATGGAAACAATTTTTTTATTTTTATTCATTTAATTTCATTTATTTATTAACTTTTTAAACCCTTACATGGTATTTAAAAATAAATTTAAAAATATTAAAATTATTGCATACTGTTTTTGATAAAAAAAAAGAATAAGTATATAATAAAAATTTATAACACATAAAAAACTCCAATCTTTTTATTATATTGTATTTTTAGGTTTAATATAAATGTATTGTTTATTAATTACAAAGCAAGAATTAAAATGTTAGTTAACAGCGTTTCTATGGTTATGTTAGACTTACGATGTTAATTTTAAATTTTATTTCTTTGTTTAATTTTTAATTTATCTTGACATTTATGATATCTTTCTTTGAGACTTAAATAAAAACAGAAACAGAATAAAAATTTTAAAAGTTAACTGCCCAACCTAAATAAGAACGTACGACATATAACGTCTGTCAAAATGTGTTCATGCCCATACATTTTATATAAACCCTACCGAAATACGCATCGAAATTCCAATTTTGACACGACGTTTTTTTTTTTATGTTTTTAGTTTTTTTTAACGTACTTAGCTTTCATATTTCAGATTGACATACGCCGACGTTTTATTTCGGGAGACGTCAATATATCAACGTCCGGCGTTTATACGTCGAACGTCGTACGTTCTTATTTAGGTTGGGCAGTAATTTAGTACAAAAATGGTAATTAATAGTAATTAGTAGTAATAGTAATTAGTAGTAGTAAAAGTAAATAGTAGTAATTTAGAACAAAACGAATTAAATTAAATTTATCATCAAAGAATTTAGAAAAGAATTTGGTGTAGCACCTTCATTTATGAAGATATGGAAACTTTCTACGACTTAAATGAAAGTCTTGAAAATTTCCTTTCCAAAAATGTGTGTGAAAGGAAATTAAATTTGATTTGATATTGAAATATTTGTTTTGATATATAAAAAAATAATTAGGAGGGGATGAAAAGTTCGTTTCAAAATCAGGATTTCAATAATATATTAAATGACATTTTGGAGGTGGTAGTCCTCTATATTTTAAATATGTTTTGTTGAAATATATAGTATTAGAATACGATTTCTATTTGATGGTATACAACGCAAGTTATTCTGTCATAATTTGTTAGCAAACGCCGAAACTGGTCTCAAAGAACATCAAAAAAAAATTAATATAAAAACATAAAAATTTGCATCAAATTAAATTTTTTCAATACCCCTATATGTTATATATAAATTTAGCATAACAATAATCCTTTATTTTTTCCATGTGTTATGTATTTTCTTGTCTTTACCTTCGCCTTATTATAAACTATGATTAAAAGATTACTCGTATACATTGTATAAATTAAGTTAAAAAATCTTATAAAAATTTTACATTAGACTCTAATTAAAACAAAACAGCAGCTCGTTTAAAAATTACTTCATCATCTACAAAGTCTTAAAAGATCTTCAGTTTTAAGAATCTAAATTAAGCTGTGGCGGTAATTAACCCCTTCATATAGATAAATTAAAGGGTTTAAGAACTAAAAATAAATAAGTACTTAGTTAAGGTTTTTACGATTTTAGGCAATTTAAAAATTATCAGATCTTTTTTGAAACTATTGGAAATTTTAAAATGATCTTATCAACCAAATAAAGTACTTTAAACGTAGGTAAATTTTTTTCAAAAGTTAGATAAACTCTCTGAAATGGGTCTTAGAAGCTTCCAAACCTTCTTCCGTTAGATTGAATAATCGTGGCATAAATCTAAGGGCATTATCTTAACTTGAAACGATCATCTGTCAAATAAGTTGTCTTACGTTTTGAAGATGTAATGACAATTGTTAATGACAATTCGCTAAGTCTTTGTCATTAATAAAAAAAATTAAAAAAAAACTATGATAAGTAGTATCACTCTAAATATGTATTTTAGTTGGAGGAGAAAAAATTAATAGGTACCAATACAAAATTTTTTTTCAAAATTATTTAACACAAAACTTATATCGTTTCACAACCTACTTTTATTTTCATAAATTAGATAAAAACTAATAAAAATTTTTAAAGTACAGAAATTTTAAATTCTTAATAAAATTCCTTAAATTTTAATTAATTAGATTTGTTGTCCCAATTTAATTAAATATAAATTCCAAATATTACACACCATTCAAATCAAAGTTAAAAAGAACATTACACCAAAATTTTCTAAAAGTATAATAAGTATTTAATTTGACTTTAACAATTTTCTTGTTAGTGCAAACCCAAAAATTTCACCAAAAAATAAAAACTGGTACACCTGAATCAAAAATACTATAGGTATAAGTGTATACCTAATTCATTCTACCACACATCTTGTCAATCAAATAATTAAGTCACGCATTATTTGAAATTTAGGGTATATGTGTATAGGAATCAAAAATTCGATACATTGTTTTGTTTTTTTTTATTCACCATTTAAACCAATTTTTTACCATTTTTTTTTTTTTTTTGGTTTGGTGTACAAATTTTTCAATCCGCGGTAACTAATTAAATTTACCTTTATTTCTCCCCCCCAATCTGAAGAAATGACAAAACTCAAATCTAGAATCTGGTTCAATTTTTATTTTATCATCAAAATTTCAATCAGTTTCCATTTGTTATCCGGTTTTTTTTTTTTTTTTTTTTAAACAAAGAATTCTTAATAGTTTGGTAAGAATTTATTTCAGGGAGAAATGTTTACCTTCCTTTTAACCAATCAATTTTAATATGTGCGGTATTACAGAATTTCATTTCTTAATAATAAAAAATATAACATAAAATTGAAAAAAAAAAAAAAAATTACGTTAAATTAATTATTGAAAATAAAAAACTATAGAATAAAAAAAATATATATGTATCTAAAGTGAAACTTGATCTATCCATAAAATTGAAGACATTGATCAGATCAATTCTAAAGATTTCATCAAATCGTGTTTAGATGTTGTTTGTTTTATATGTGCACAGATATTTGTTTGAAGAGAAAATTTTAAAATCTTCATCAAATTAAAAAAGATAAAAAATGGTATTCAAACTCCATTGCTCGGGATTGAAGTAATGAAATATCGCTTCAAAATTTATATCGCTCCTAAATTTAAAGGAATAACTTTCGTAAGAAATTAAAAACATAAAATATTTGAGAATTTTAAGCCGTTAGACTGAGATTTAGACTCAGACTTAGTAAAATAATTTTTCAAACTTTAATTATACAACGATTAGCTTGAACGTTTTTTTTATCAATTAAGTGTTAAACGTAAGAGAAAACATTATTTAACAAATTCTTTCCCAAATCATATACCCAAATAAAGTTTTTACACTAAAATGAAAAAAATTGATTGATTTAATGTTGTGGTAGATGAAAAACAAAGGGACTCAATGAACTTACCGATAACAGACAGATCAAAAAGCTTAAATATAAGTGATAAAGCTTCCATTCTTTAAACACAAACAAATAAAACTAAAAATTTTAAATAATCATGTCAAAAACCAACATAACTTAACTAACTGAAACATTTGATAAACCAACATATAACTTTATTTAAAAAAAATATCCTATGATATTCTCAGACAACTATAAATTTTCAATCATTTTTCATCAATTTTTTTTTTTTAGCAGTGATTTTTTTTCTTTTAATATATTTTTCTTTTTTTGCTTAAATTGAAGTACCATTTCAAACTTGAAATCTTCAGTTTGTTAAAAAAAAAAAGTTGTACCAGTTGTACTAATGTAAACCTCAAAAAACACGTTTTAAATATCAGATAAATCCAGGGAACCAAACCAAACCAATACAAAATAAAAAAAAAAATATTGAAATGGTATTTCTTTTCCTTTTGTGTGATTACAACAGCAAAAGTAAAGAAAAAAAAAAAAAAAAACTGCAAAAAATATCTAAAGTACCAGCATACAAAAAGTACTTGATCCCATTGAAAATCCATGGGTTCAATGAAATATAATATAATCTTTTAATAATATAATATGCAATTCAATTAACATTTATTAACAACAAAAGCAACACATAACCACAATATATACTTATATAATATAGTATATATATATATATATATATATATATATGTATGTATATATACATAAAGTGCATACAAAAAAAAAAAAATTAGTTCAAATGTAATTTAATACTGTATCAGGAACTAGGGAACTGGTAGGTCTTATGCATCATTTATGATCATTTCATAATTAATTTTTTAAGACTTTTCATTTTTTACCTTTTGCTATTTTTTAATCATTCATTTCAAATTTTTAAAATTATTTGCAAAAAAAAAAAACAAAATGCACTATGAGAAAAAAATTTTTTTTTTTTTTCTTAATCGAAAAATCATTTTAATTTTTGCTGGGTTAAATACATAATAAATACATATGATATTCTATATGGTAAACTTTTAAAATTTTTCATAAATATTCATTGTATTCAAGATATTAAAAAAATTTTTAATTAAACATGGAAAATAAAAAAAAATAATAAGCCATTTCCTTTTAAACTAATTTTAATTATTTCCTTACTATACTTAAAACATGCAAAAAAAAAAAAAATTTCATATGACAAGCCGTATCTTTAGTATACTTTAAATACCAATTAATATTAATTTTACTTACGGTTACTTTCTTTCGAAATTTTAAAATGTAAAATAAAAATGGACCCAAAATCAAAAACTAAAGTACAAAAAAATAATATCAAAATAAAAATCTTATAATCACCTTTGATGAAAATGATTCACTGAACTTTTATAAAACAAATACTTAAACAGTAAAATTCCACATAACTTAAAATGTAAAATTTATTAAACAGTTATAAAAACCACCCATAAAGTAAATGATTCTGAATATTTTATATACGGTTTATTTACGGTTTATATTATTATACGGTTTACGTTACGGTTATTGTATCTTATAACAGTGAATAAAGAAGAGAAGATGTACAAATTCAGTTAGAAAATGAACAGTTAGGTTAAATGTCATCAGCAGTTACTTAATGGCATTAGACCTGTAAGATTGCCCTAATTATAAAAAAACTGCATAAGATACCTTAAATTACCTGTACAATAAATAAGATATGCATTATCAGTTCAGTTGTCAGTTCAACAGTCAGTTTTGTGACTGAACTGATAATATATACTTTTAAAACTATCAGTTTTCATTAAAATAGCAAAAATTTTTGGATTTTCATCAGTTGCACTGCATTATCAAACTGACGACCGAACTGATAATGTATACCGTACTATACATGGATATATGTAACTATGTATCAATATAAAGAGGAAAATTATTTTTTGAATAGTTTCATATCTGTAGGTCATTAACGGAATTGAGATAAAAACGAGAAAGAATACAGTTGCCTTTGTTTACAATATAGTAAATATAATTTTAAATATTATATTATATTAATGCGCACATAGTATATTTATATTGTTATAAGTATATCGCTATACATTGCAATATTTCTTTAAAAATATTTCCATTCATAGAATAATTTCTTATAAGTACAATAAAATACATAATATATGAATGTAAATACGGCGCTATATAATATATATCTATACTCTTATCATTCATTCATCAGTGACATATACGATATGTAAATAAACATGATATTATATAAGTATGTATGTATATCAATATCGTATAAATAAAAATTCTTCAATATCCTCAACAATTTCAAATTATCGAGTAAAACAAAATGCAAAAAATTAGTTAAAGAAATTTGTTAGAAAATTTGAAAAAATCAAGTAACACTTTCGTCAATTATAAAGTAACCCTATATTATTAAAAAAAGTTGTTAACAGAAATAAGACTATAATGTTGAAGCTTTAATTTTTCTATATTACTTCAAAAAAATTTTAACAGGTGTTTAAAAATAGGAAATTTTCAGTTTTTGACCCCATACAGCTCCTAAACCGTTTCCAACTTAAACCGTTTAGAAGATAGAAGGGTTCAAGGATTTTGCAACAATTCAGTTTCGCATTACGGTAAATTAAGACACCGTATAGCACAAGTATATATTTATTATATACATGTTTGTAAAGCAATAATTATAATAGCACCTATCGTTTGGAATTTTCAGATTGAAGATATACCTTATAGAGCTTGTGTTATAACAATTTAAATATAGAGATTTTTCGAACTTGGGGGGCTGTAGCTCCTTAACGGGTGGGGCTACAGAAAAATTAATAAATACATAAAATTAATATTTTTATGATATCTATCAGCTGTTAAAATTTCATGGCTCTATTTCAAAAAAGTTGTGGAGATTTAAAAGTTAGTTGTTCGGGAGCTACCCCAAGTTTTGGTCGGAAATCAACCAAAAAAAATGGAGAACCTATAAATTGCTCCTAAAATATTTTGTGTAAATTTCAAGATTCTAGCTTTCTTAGTTTTTGAGTTAGCGTGCTGACAGACGGGCGAACATGGCTTAATCGACTCAGAATTTGATTCTGGCCGATCCATACCTTTGAAAGTATATCTAGCTCGCTTATTTCGAGGTGTTACAAACGGAGGAGTAATTTTATTATACCCGATACTTATGGTACGGGTATAAAAATACTAAAATTGGAAAGGACGTCCGAAGATTTTCTTAATTTTTTCATAGAAAATTCTGAAAAAAAAAAAATTTTTATTGCAAAAGTTTTCCAATACCGTATAATCTGTTTTCCAATACCGTACTAATCTGTTCCATTACCGGAAATAAAGCCTGGGGCCTAATTGTAATTTATTATTCCAATAATAATATTTTTTAATATTTTTCTTTCATAATTTAATTCGTATATTTCAGCTTATTTAAGTAATAAAATGCGTTCTTTTTTTTTGTCACAGTTCACGCCGTACATCCGTCAGTTAGTTATTTTTCATAATGAAATAAGTTCGACAAGTTAAAAATTAAAGAATTTCGTTTAAATTGAACATTCAAACTTATTTCATTTTCTAATGTAATAATTTTGTCGAACTTAGTTCAGTTATTAGAGTTGGTTATAAAATCAGGATTGGCACTTTTCCTAGAATATTAATTATAAATCTTCAAGGGAAGTGCGAAGGCAGTTGTGAAGAGAATGGTTAAGGGAGGGGCGAAGAGTAGCTCGAAGGGGAGAGTACAAAATTCACGGGCCTGACCAGAATATAAAAAATTGTTTGAGGCATGTTGAAAACATTAGGATTTTATAGTTGGGTGCAAATTTCGAATTGCAATAATATAATAATAGGTATATATTTTTAAAGTGAAATAAAGCCTCTTTAAAATGAGAAATAAAACTACCGCGAAATTTTACGAATTAAATCTTATTTCTCAACTCAATTGTGAAATAAGGCCTATTAGGTGTTATTCCTCTAGGTTTTATTTCCTCCATGCCTAATTTTACAAATTATTGCACGGCAGTGCAATCTTTAACCTGTCGTAAAGAACAAGTAACCTTAAAACTTTAGAGGAATATATTACGAGTAATATTATCTACAGTATTACATTTTTTTCATATACAGAATTATAGATAAATATTTTTAGTTTTCTATACTCCTCAATTTAAAATTGCTATACTAAATTACATAACATTACTCTTACTATTTAAATACCAATTACATATTGGTATTTAAATACCTGTTACATTGTTATATAATATAAATTGTTTTTTTTTTACAATATTTTATAAAAAAAAATTAATTTGCATAAGAATTATGTAACAACCATTTTAATTGATTAAAAAAAAATATTAAAAAAAAGTTTTTAAAATATACAATAAGAAAAAGTGTCCTTTTTAATTGTATTTCGATATATTTATCAAAACACATTAGTGTTTTCGACAAGTTCTTTGATACTTTCAATGAAACCATTTGGAAGAACTAATACAATAAAAATCCTTAAATTAAACTATAACCCGAAACATGTCAGGTACTTTATTTTATTATATAAAATATAATAAAATAACCTCTTGCCGCGAATCGAACAGCGAATGACAAGCGCGCTTCACTCCCCTATCATATATTGTTTGCGGTAGGCGATGTACTTCTTTAAAAAAATAAAATAATGTAAACAAAATAAATAATATAATTATAATTTAATATGTGAACCGTATTACACCTGAAAAGGAAAGATGGATTTATTTCCTCATCGTATTATATGTGATGAGGAAACTAAAATCTAATAATCTTGAAACTCATTCACATGTTCACAAAACTTAAATTTTAATAATATCCTTTTTTACAACCCAAAAAACTAAAAGAAACTTCCATTATTGTTGTTTTAATTTAGGCTAACTAAGTTTGCTAAATAAATTGAAATTGCTAATTTTGATTGAATAAAATGAAATGTTGAGAAAGAAAAGAAAAAGATTTAAATTCAGCTTGTATTAATCAAATTACATTTGCCTTATTCTTAAAATGATTGAATTTTGAAAATGAAAAATTTTAAGCCGTATAAAATTATTATTAGTTATTATGATTTTCTATTATTGCATAATATAAATAAATATACAATAATTTTTAGCCGGTTGCTTCAAAGACATGTCGGACATGCTTATGTACTAAATGTTATACGAAATTTCGACTAAGGCTGTATTTCTATATATTTGTTGCCAAATTTGATGATTTTTCAATAGTATAATTATTTTTCTTATGCTTATCTTGTCGTTCTTTGCCAGAGTTTCGATCAGTGATACTATCTCGTTGGCTCAAAAGTTACTTGTTTCGATGCAATCTGTGTAATAGGTGTTTGTTAATCAGAAAAATCCGTATATTAGAGGATCTTCTCGTTTGAAAAGGTGTTTGTATGTAAATAATGTACAACCCATCCTAAATCTCGACATGTTTATTCCTATTTCTTTTCTTCGGTGCATATTAAATTTGTTTTATTTGCATTCGAACTGTGTAGAACACCTTCAGAAGAATGTTGAGTTGTTTCATCGCTGTTGCATAATTTTTTTAATATGCACTGCAATCTGTTTTTAAGCCATTATATAAGATCTTGGAATTATTAGCTTTGTTGGCCCAGTTATTGAGAATTGTACCTACCTCTTTGTCGGCTATTTCTTTTCTTTTGGTTTTGAACTGACGTAGAATCTACCAGATTTGTATTTTTCCTTTTCTTTTAAGTATTTCTTTCCTTATTTGAGCTGTCGTTTGATAGCTTTTGCTGTTATTTTATTCCATATATTCTTGATACAGTTTTCTATAAATTCTATTTTTCTAAAATTAATTTTAATATTTTCTCAGTTCAAAAATTTATACTTAAAGTATATTTATATATAAAATTACATATCTAATATAGAATCGTCTAAAAATTAAATACTTCAAGCAATTTTGTGTATTGTATTCAAGGAATAATGTAGAACTGAAACTCATGTAATTTATATTCGTTTCTCGTTTATTTTACAAATCGATTAAAATGTATTTTAAAAATTTAATTGCCAACAAACATTGTCGAAATTACAATAAAACATGGAAATTTTGTTAAATTAATTTAAAATCATAGGTATCTAACATTTAAATTTTAATTGTAGGAAATTCAATGTAAAAAAAATAAGCTATAAAAATTTGATTTTATTATCTGTGTTTTTTTTTGTTTTTAGCACATTTCCAAAAAAATTCTGAAAAAATGTGCCTATTAGCTTCACTCTGTCAAAACTTCTACACCGTTAAAGATAGAGAAAAAAAAATGTTAACATGGGTAGGTCTCATAAAAAAATCTATTTTGTGGGACAACTTTTTCATTTAGCCCCATCCATAAAGAAACTACAGCCCCTCAAACTTTGAAAAAGTCCTATTTTTAAACGCGTTTATTTCATGTTCCGCTTAACATTTTTTCAATCTGAAAACGCCATTAGACAGGAATTTTTTTTTTACTTTTATAAATCAATATCAAAATTATATATAGTTTTTAAATTTAGTATTTAAATTTACCGTTATGTAAAACCAAAGTTTGCATGATTTTTCTACCTTCATAACTCCAGAATGCTTCTAGGAACTATGGGAGATAGGGACTTGCAATTTTGAGGTAAAAAAGAACTTTCAGAATTAGTATAAGTTTGCTAAGAATATTTTTTTTACCACCCCCTGTTTATGAGCTATTAGGGCTCAAAAATTCGCTACTTTTAAACATCTGTAACATAAGCACCTGTACACATTTTTCTTCGGCGAGACATAAAAATTAAAGCTCCAATAATATATTTTTATGATTTTTCATGATTTTTTATTTTGTTTTGCCTTTAAAAAAATTTTTTTGTACCAGCCCCTATTTAAGAGCTATTAGGGCTCAAAAATTGAAAATTTGCTATTTTTAGGCACCTGTAACTTAAGCATCTGTACAAATTTTTCTTCGGTAAGACATAAAACATAAAACTCCAGTAACATATTTTTACTTGTGTTAACGGTTTTTATTAGTAATATAGGGTTCCAAATTTACAGCCCCTCAAAATTCCAGAAAAGTCCTATTTTTTCACGTTTTTTTGTGCAAGTCACAATTCTAAACAGTTTGTATTGTCTTTTGGAAATGTGCGCTTTTATGTTGGTTTACATTTTACCTTGTTTGTTTTACAAGCAATCAATTAATATAAATACTTTTATTTTGTTTTTGTTTTTTGTACGTATATAAAACACTTGCCATTTCAGATTAAAAAAATCTGATTTTATATCAGTTCCATGTTGCATATGTAATAAATAAACACTGCATTTTCATACAAATTTTTGGAATTTCAACCATTAAACATATTGTTTTTATTTATTCATAAATTTTTTAAATTCTTCTATGCAACATAATATGTATTTTTTATTTTTCCAAAGTGTTGCATTATTTTCCACTGTTTAATAGAATCTTATCTTAAGTAACATAAAAATCGAAATGCTACTACTTGGAAACAAAATTTTTCAAATTTATGCTAAATTATAACAATTTTATGGACTCTGAAATTACATAGACATGGTCTATTTCTACTGTTAATTGTTTTAGAACAATTTGAAATCAATATTGAAAAGTATTTTCCAAAATGATAACGTTCTTAAAGATAGTCCATAGTATATAAATGAACGAACCAGATACAACAATATAATTAAACAATATTTAACACTAGAGCTACCGATTGATTGAATAAATTTCTTTACATTTTAAATTAACTTATATATCCGAGAATATTGTTAACATCGTTTACATAACATACGTATGATTTAACTTTGAAAATATCAACTGAAAAGCTTAGTCTTTTACACTTAAATAACGCTTTTCTAAAGTTTAATGAAAATTCATCGTTCCCTTACAGTTTCACTCCCAATTCAATGTGGCCACAACCTTATAATATCCTCTTCTATCCCTACACTTTAGCCAATAATCAATATACTACGTTAGGATTAAGCAATTAGAGGTTTCATCCGATTATATTGGCTAAAGGCGGAGTTGAGTTTAGTCAGTATAACAATCTGATATTATCAAAGGAGTATTCTCGGTGTCTTTGGAAGATTCTTACTTCAGATAGGAAAAAAAAAAAATTGTTTAACTTCTTTTCGACAGAACATCGAAAAAACTTAATGTAATACAATACACAACTTCAGTATCGACTTAAGTATTGGAATAAATTAGCCGAATTTAACAAAAAATTTAAAACAACCGTTTTTCAAATTATAGAAGTCTTTTGCAAAATTTAGCACTTCAATATTTTATTTATATAGATATTAATAGATTAATTCAGTGAATTTAATTGTGAAAGAATAACACTTCTACAGAGTATGAAATCAATTAGTATTAGCCGAATCATTTAGTTACGCTTTACTTTTCATCAAATAAAAAGATTAACAAGTCGCATTCAAAATAAATGATGCCTTCTTCTTCAACAATATTTGATAACAATTTGCACAAAATTGTCAGTAGGTCTGTCTTTTAATTATGTTTTTTTTTTTTTTTTTTTTTGATAAAAAACATATTTTAAATATTTGAAACATTAAAATAAATATTTATATTTATAGAAAACAATTAAATTATATTAAATATTGTATACAATATTGTATAAATATTGTAATCCGTTAAAAACAAAAATATTTTACAGTTAAAAAATCCAAAATACAATAAAAACAAGTAAATGTAACAGTAAGTCGATGCAACCGACTTATTAATACCCTACACCTGAATAATTCGAATTAAATTAACAATCCATAAGTGTTTTTGGCAGCTGCTTGAACTTCTTCCCTTTTCTGTCTTATTCAACTCGAATTTCAAGAACGTAAAAGAGGCATCCGCTTGGGATATGCTTGACACCCTTGTATAAAATTTTAAGTTTCTATCTTAATTATTTTCCGAGATTGGTAGTCCTTGGGATGTTTGTGTCAGCTACCCGAATTGCCACTCCAATTCATCGAATCCATCTCAGGAACATAAAGAAAACTTGCCAGAACACCATTCTATTAAATTTAAAGGTGCTACTTTTGTTGGTTTTGGAGATATGCTCGTTGCTCTTGTGCTCGTCCGGAAGTTTCCAAAATACGAACCCATGGTTCAAATTCTTTCAAATATCAGTTTCCAATTTTACAGAAAAGGAAACATAACAGAACACCTTTGTACTAAAAATAAAAGTTCTATCTTTGTTGGTTGTGGAGATATACTCGTTTGCTCTGAGGCTCGTCCGGAAGCTTCCAAGATTTGAACCCATGGACCAAATCCTCACAAATTTCAGAAACATAAATCAAACATGAAGGAACACCATTCTGCCTAATTTAAAGGTTATATCTTTGTTGCATTTGGAGATAATATCATTTGCTCTGAGGCTCGTTCGGAAGCTTTCAAAATCCGAACCCAAGGACCAAATCCTCTCAAATTTCAGAGGCCTAAATCATACATGAAAGAACACCATTATGCCAAAAGTAAAGGTTATATATTTGTTGTTTTTGGAGATAATCTCATTTGCTCTGGGGCTCGTTCGGAAGCTTCCAAAATCCAAACCCATGGACCACATCCTCTTAAATTTTAGAGACATAAATCAAACTGGAAGAAACATCATTATAAAAAATTTAAAGGTTCTATCTTTATTGGTTTTGGAGATAATCTCGTTTGCTCTGGGGCTCTTTCGGAAGTTTCCAAAACCCGAACCCATGGACCAAATCTTCTCATATTTCAGAGACTTAAATAAAACATGAAAGAACACCACCCTGCCAAATTTAAAGGTTATATCTTTGTCGGTTTTGGAGATAATCTCATTTACTCTGGTGCTCGTTCGGAAGCTTCCAAAACCAAACCCATGGACCAAGTCCTCTTAAATTTCAGAGACATAAATCAAACACGAAAGAACACCATTGTACCAAATTCAAAGGTTCTATCTTTGTTCGTATTGGATATAATCTCATTTGCTCTGCGGCTCGTTCGGAAGCTTCCAAAATTCGAATCCACGGTTCAAATTCTTTCAAATTTAAACCCATGGCCAAATCCTCTCAAATTTCAGAGACTTAATTCAAACATGAAAAAACACCATTCGGCCAAATTTAAAGGTTATATATATTTGTTGTTTTTGGAGATAATCTCATTTGCTCTGGGGCTCGTTGGGAAGCTTCCAAAATCCAAACCCATGGACCACATCCTCTTAAGTTTTAGAGACATAAATAAAACTGGAAGAAACATCATTATAAAAAATTTAAAAGTTCTATCTTTATTGGTTTTGGAGATAATCTCGTTTGCTCTGGGGCTCGTTCGGAAGTTTCCAAAACCCGAACCCATGGACCAAATCTTCTCACATTTCAGAGACTTAAATAAAACATGAAAGAACACCACCCTGCCAAATTTAAAGGTTATATCTTTGTTGGTTTTGGAGATAATCTCATTTGCTCTGGGGCTCGTTCGGAAGCTTCCAAATCCAAAACCCATGGACCAAATCCTCTTAAATTTCAGAGACATAAATCGAACGGGAAGGAACATCATTGTACAAAATTTAAAGGTTCTATCTTTGTTGGTTTTGGAAATAATCTCATTTGCTCTGGTGCTCGTTCGGAAGCTTCCAAAACCCAAACCCATGGACCAAATCCTCTTAAATTTCAGAGACATAAATCGAACGGGAAGAAACATCATTGTACAAAATTTGAAGGTTCTATCTTTGTTGCTTTTGGAGATAATCTCGTTTGCGGAGATTATCTCCAAAAGCCGGAATCATTCGGAAGCTTCCAGAATCCGAACCCATGGACGGATTTTGTCCAGATTCGAACTTAGCCTTTCTTTCGTAATTAGTAACCTACTATATAAATTTCATCAAGATAGCATCATTATTTTTTGAGTTATCGTGCGTACGGACGGACGGACGGACGGACGGACGGACATCGCTAAATCGACTCCGGCGGTGATCCTGATTCAGAATATATATACATGTCTATACCTAACTCGCTTCCTTTTGGTGGTTACAAACACCATACCAAAGTTAATATACCCTATACTTTAAGTGTAGGGTATAATAATTAAAAAATTTTAAATGAATCACGTAATATTTATATGCGCATATATGTATATATATATACATATATATATATATTAAATGCACTTAAAAAATGAATCACTATGTAAAATTCAAAATGCAAAAAAAAAAACATTTAATAAAAAAAAAATATTCAATTAAAATCATTGGTAATTATTTAGTATTTGTTTGATTTCCGTTCATAAATAATTACTTTAACTTTTTTCTAGAAAAAAATAATTTTTTATTGGTCATATTTTTACGTTTTATACTTGAGTACTTTTTTTTGAGAATTTTTATTTAAACTTCACTTCAAATTTCCAAATTCAATATTTTCAAATTCAAAAAACATAACGTTTTACTTATTTTCAACATCTAAATTTTCCTTTTATATAAAATCTATACTTGATTATACCTATTTTTTTTAAAAAAAAAGTATGATGGTGGTTATATTTATAAAATTTATTGAATTAAAAAAAAAAATTTAATTTGATTCATGTTTAATTAAAAAACAAAAAAAAAAAAAAAAACTCATTCAATTAACATTTGTTCGCTTAATTGTATAAGCCGACTAATGGCTAATATAATTTTAGTGGTAGGTAAGGTAATAATTTCCAAATGAATGATGGTATATAATTAGAGCAGAGTACTTTTAAAGCAATCCATTACTTTTCATCATTTGAGCAATCCATTTGATAGATAGAGCAATTCATTTCATTTTGATTCATATATAAGTATACAGCTGATAATAACTATAGTTTCACTTTCCTTCTGTACTAATTAATATTAAATAAAGTTCTCTTTTTAAATTCTATATTACAACTATATTTTAATCACTTTCTTTTTTCTTTTTATTACCATAATTTACAATCAATTTACGATCAATTATTGTCACATTAAACTAAAAATTTTAGACCTCTTAGAAAAGATTCGACCTAATCTCCATTATCCCTTCATCCTAACATAATATTCTTTTGTTTCAATATGCACCTATAATGTGGGCAAACTTGTAAATCTTATGTTGTACGGAAACGCTTATCAGCAATTATCAGATGAATCTTGTTTGTTTTCTAATAAGCTTACATTTCTTATGCAAACTTTTGTGGCAACAATATTAGTTTTAATTGCGGCAAATATTTTTTTAACCATCATCCAATTGATGATTTCAGTTTTGAAACTCTGTTATAACAATTTTCAAGTGGCATCAAACATAAAATTGTCAAATTGTAAAAATGACATAATATCCATTCATTATTTGAAAAGTTAATATTATCGAAAAGTAACTATCATTAGGTCTCAACCCTCAAGGATAAAACCATCTCTAAGCATCAGAATTGTTTATAATTGGACAGCAAAATTGGACCTTTTTCTATATTATAACAAAACTATAAATTACATAATTTAAGATATGAAAATGTCTGTAAATAGAATTTTTAATGATTTATCTTTTTGAGACACTAGTTTTAAAGACCGAATTTACCAATATCTAACAACATTCATTTCAAAATTAATTTTTTTTTGTAAATTTGTTTAGTTTAATATAAACAATTATAATGATATTTAATGTACACTATTCAATTGAATCTATTTAAACGATCCCTGCTAAAATAACTGTAGTACGTCTTTTAAATAGGATTTAGCTCGCCGGATTCAGGAGGAAATTTAAAACAAAACAAACCCAAACAAAAGAAAGAAAAATGCATTATTTCATATACTTTAAAAGAAAAATCATTCAGTTGAGAAAGGATCTCTAATCTATTCTTCTGACCCTTACCAACCATGTTACCTATTTTTCGTTTCCAAGGGAAGCTTTAGATAATTCCATACTCGCTAAACTAAAAATTATTCCTACCTAGGCTAATTTATGCTAATTGATTCTTCTCCCAATATTATTTTCTTTTTAATAAATTGTTTTAGTTGAATATAAACAATAAAAAGCTATTTTCAATCATTATATTTTCCATTCACCCTGTATATGTATATAGAAATTTATTTAACAAAAAAAATGCAATTACAATCCAACACAGTTTCCAACATCATTAATACCTAAAATTAGAAACTTTTTTTTTCCTTTCTACTTTGGAAGCATAGGGCTTCCACAAAGCCTTCCCATCTGTTTCTATTTAGTGCTATGACTGTCATTTGTGACCATGTTTTATTTAGTTCTGTTATTTCTCGCTCTACTGTTCTACGCCATATATTTCTAGGTCTACCAACATTTCTCTTTCCTTGAGGGTTCCATTCCAGGACTTGCCTGGCTATGCAGTCTGGGGGTCTTCTAAGAATGTGACCTATCCACCTATATTTTCGTTTCTTAATTTCGATTTCGATAGGTTCTTGACCGGTAGCTTCCCATAGATCTTCATTTCGTATTCTTCTTGAATTAAATTTAACTACTCAGTATTTCTTTTTAATTTAAATTTCATTCAATGTTTATTTATTATTAATTTATGGAATCTTGCCAACAGTTGAAACTTAACGTGTTACTCCAAAAGAACAAAAAAAAAAACAGTAGTTTTTACGATTTATTTAACCAAAAATATATACAAAAAAAGGACCTTAAGAGTATATGTAAGAGTATATATACAGTTCAACTAAATTGAGACTTTATAGCTAAATAAATATACAAATAAAAGACCAAAAAAAAGAAAGTATTATTTTTTTTTTTTTTTTAGACATTATAAAAAGACAGGACATAAACGTTGCCAAAACAAAAAAAGATACATGTTAAAACCAAAACACGGATATTTACATAAAATTTACTTCATCCTGTATTTATTTTTCCAAAAAAAAAAAAAAATTTTTTTATGTTATTATTTTATATGCCATCACAAGGATAACAATAAATTAGTTGAAAAAGTGTCAGGTTCATTAATGTTCATTGTCCAGAATATGTCTCAGCTAAATATTACTATGAAACAGTAAATATAGGAACTCTTGTAGTATTTTTATTGTAATTATGAAATTGAATTAAGAATTTTCAGAATATGTAAAATGACACTTTTAAAAAGTCTTGGAACAGTTATTGTAATTAGTAGTGATTTAAAAATTAAATTTTCGAAAGAAAAATAGAAAATATAGCCGGAGCCTAGAAGGAAGTATGAAGAAGGATGATATAATTGTAAAAAAAAATAAAATTATGTCATTGGTATCTTCTTTAAGCATCTATTTACCAATTAATGCCAATTTCTCAATCAATGAAAATTGTATGTGGCAGTGAATGTTTAAATTTCTTTTGTCTTTGTACATTATGTCCTTCAAATCAACCGTTATACATTTTTTATTCTCATGACACGTCCATATTCCTTATATATAATATTTATTACACTTTTTATTAGCATGAGGATACTTTAAGGAATTTAATATTAAGGGATTAACAATTTAAAAAAAAAATCACTTGGTACAAAGTAACTATAAAAGTTAACAAAAGAACTAAAAAGGCCTTTCGTATAATTTTTTTTTTTTTTTTTGTTCAAAATTTCTTGTTTTGTTTTGACTTTTTTTTTATTATTATATTTTTTTTTTTTATATTAAAATTTAAAAAACGTGTGGAAATTCAAAAAATTTGAATTTCGAATTTATGAGATACAATAATATACAACGGACGTAAAAAAATTTTGAACATCCTGTAAAAAAAATATTTATGTTTGTCAATACAAAAAAAATACCAAAATGAAATTGAATTGAGTTGAATGAATGAATCCTTTTTTAGAGGAAGGACTCAAGGACACAAAATTATTTCCTTCTTTTTGGTTGTTTTTTTCTTTTTTCTTATTTTCATGACAAATCATGAATTTTATATTTTTTTATTACTTAAAATCTTTTTAGTACATTTCCAAAAAAAAATTTGAAAAAATGTGACTATTAGTTCCATACTGTCCGTCAGTTTGCCCGTCCGCCCGCTCGTCTGTCCGTCTGTTTACAAAACTTCTACACTGTTAAAGATAGAGAAAAATAATTTTAATCAGGCGAAGTTCTATTACAGAGCTACAGCGCCTCAAACTTTGAAAAAGTCCAAGTTTTAAATGCGTAAATCTTAAATTCTGCTTAAGATTTTAGATTCTGCTTCAATCTGAAAACGCCATTCGACACAATTATTTTTTTATATTTATAAATCAATATAAAAATTACACAATTTTTTTACATTTGCTATTTAAATTTATCGTTATGTGAAAACGAAATTTTGCATAACATTTGTTTTTTCATAACTCCTGCACACTTTTAGATAGGAACTTGAAATGAGACAAGAAAGAACTTTTAGAATCAGTATAAGTTTCCTCAGAAAATTTTTTTTCACTTTCTGCTAAAGAGCTATTAGGGCTCAAAAATTGAAAATTTGCTATTTTTAGACACCTGTAACTGAAGCACCTGTATAAATTTTTCTTCGGTAAAAATTAAAGCTTCAATAACATATTTATAATATTAACATAAAAGTTAAAGCTTCAATAACATATTTTTATGTTCGTTAAGGGGTTTTCTTAGTTATATAGGACTCCGGACTCAAAATTGCAAAAAAGTCCTATTTTCACATTTCTTCTTATTATATGAAATTTTCAAATTTTGGTGCAGAGTCACAATTCGAAACAGTTTGCTTTTAAAAACTGTTGGTTTACATTCTGCCTTGTTTTTTTTTTTTTTTAAATTTTGTATAAAATAAAAAAACAGTTAAAAAATTGTAAAAAATAAAATAAATTATAAATTTACAAAGGAAAAAAAATAACGACATTTTAAAAGTTAAAATTTGATTTATATATGTATATATATGTATATATATTAAATAAAAAGGATCATGAAAAGATGAAAAGAAGATAGACTGTTAAATTTCAGAATAAATTTTAGCACAAAAATTTAATGTGGTTAAAATTATTTAGTTAAAATAGACATGAAAGAAAAAGTACAGGATATTAAACTCAAAATCAAAATACCAAAAAGAATAAACAAAAGAAGTATATATATACATAATATATGTACATATATAACACTGCCAATATGAATTTATTGACCTTTATAAAATTCAGTATTGGAGCTAGGTACACCAACTTGATGAGCATATGAAATTATTCTCAATTTTACCGTCTAAAATCTTTCTCAAATTAGCCAGGGCGGCTTTTAGTTTTGAAAGATTTGAAAATCCCTATACAAAATCAAAAAATAACTGGATGAATTACAAGCTTGTTAGGTATTTTCAAAATTGCTTGCAATATTTATTTATTGAACAAATCATAAACACTATAAGATCAGTAATAAATTCAAATTAAAATGAAATAACGTAACCTGAATAGATAGAAAAAGAAGCTAATGATATACAAACGAACATTTTAAGAGTTCCTTTTAATCCCGAATCGATTAAAAAAAAAAGTTTTTCAATTATATGTACCCTTATGGCTCATATGGCTTATGGCCCTTATGGTTTAAATGTACAGTAACTTGCAAACAAAAACAACAAACAAATATTAAAAAACTCCTAGGAAAAATTGCACAAGGATTTTTTTTTTCAAAATGGTTATTAGAATTTTTTTAATTTATTTGTCAACGTAAATTTAAAATAAAATACTTTAAGTAAATACATACCCATACCACGTTAAACTGATGTGATATGATACGCGCAATCACATCACGTCAGCTCGAACTATAGAGCTATAGTAATTCTATTTTGGTATAATAAGCCTTTATAGTATAGCTATTTAGCTACTTGTAAATATTTATATTTAGCTAATTTCAAAACAAATTTTGATACCATCACAAGTTTAACATGATATGGGATATAATTAAAATTGGGGCCTCGGTGGCCTAGTGGGTAAGAGCGTATAAAATACGCTATAAACACCGAGGGGGTGTGGGTTCGAATCCAACACACGTCGTAAGAGTTATTCCCCCTTACGACATGTACAGCCACGCCTGAACAGGAAAGGCTGTGTAATTTTCTGTTCACATTTATGTGGCAGAGAAATGCATTAAAAAAAAAAAAAATAATTAAAATTTGAAACCAATATTAAATTATTCTTAATTTTGGTAAATTGATAGGTAGGTAGGGCCTGCAGATGCATACTCAGTATAATTTAAGTCCGCATAAGTATTTTCTGTAATTTAAAATCATTTTAAGAGCATCTTACAAACAAATGTAAATTGATTAAGTCCACCTTCCACGGATCAAAAAGCTTTTTTAACAAAAATTACTTTTCTTTTTCGAAGAAGAGCTGGTCATTCACATAACACGTGATTACTATTCCTTTTTATCTTTTCAGTAGCTTTGTATTTTTTGTTGATTGATCATATAGTAAATTAAAGTCTTAATGTTAAATTTGTGTTAACAATTCAACCAACAACGGAATACCAATTGGCAATCATTCAAATGATTTTTTTTTTCATATTTGAAGTAAAAAGAGAAATGTAATTAAAATCATGAAAATTTGAAAATTAATTTATTTTTGTTTATTTGAATATTTTATTTTATTTATTTAATTAATTCTAATGTTTAAACAAAGTTTTTAATTAGTCTTAAATATATATAAAATAAAATTTATTGAAATTCTATTGTTTAGTTTAAAACAATAACTATTCAAATTATAAATAATTAACATTTAAAATTTTGTTTTTCTCGAAATAATTACGTATAAAATATACAAGAATATTTAAATATTCCTATAAAGAGAATAGAGCATGAACTAAATTGATTACACACATTCACATTAGATTTTGTTTCAGTTTTTTGAGTCATTACTCTCACGAAGCCACTGATAACTCGGCGGTAAATATTAAATAAAATTATGGGGCATAAATATTATTTTTGGGCGTCATCTACTATCAAATACAAGAAGTATTTATTTATTAATTTTTTTATTATATAATACGATATAGACTTTTACGATAATACAAAATATTACAATATACTACATTATACTATTACTATTGGATATGATCTGCTCAGGGTTTGAACCTGATACTTTTTGATTGAAGCCCGGTGACTTACCACTATGAAATAGTCATGTATTATTCATTACAAAAGAAAATAGTTCTATTATAAAAAAAAATAAAATATTGTGTAAAATAGAATTTGGAAATCTTATTTGAATTGATGACACTTATTTTTTTGGAAACCAAAGCTTTTATCTAGTAAGCGATGATAATTTAAAACATTTCTCGAGTGATTGCTAAAGATTATCATTAGTTATTCCAGAAACACATTTTATTGAATTTTAAACTTCATCCAAAATCCAAATACTTATTAGACATTTGCTTTTCAAATTTTTACTAAATTTATTATCATTGATGATATATTTACAATAGCAGCCTCAATTATAAAAAAAAAGTTCATGTATCCTGTCATTTGTTTAATCAAAATACAAGTAAACAATTAATTTATCAACGCCTAAAATGTTTATTGTAGTTGTAAATATGTTGTTAGAAATTTGACTTTTATTTTCAATAAAAACTCTTTTAAATTCATTAAAATTTAATGTTTCACCAGATTTCACTCAAGCTTTATTCTTTTATTCTAATTTAACTCTTAAACGATTTTATTATTTAACATACACTTACGGTCAAAATAAAAACAATTCTTTATTTATTCTTTGATTTCAAGAAAAAAAGAATATTGCGAAATTGTTGCATTTTGATATATGTAAGTCCTAGGTCATAAAGTTTTTTATAAGCACTATGAACTAACTCCCAAGTCACTAACACCAGCAAGCAATAATGAATCTAATCTAATCTAATCTATATGCAATATTTTTGAGTTTAAGTTCATTGTGAACTAACCCCCAATATTAATTGGGAACTAAAACTCCAAAAAAAAAAAGAACTAATCACCAAACATATTTTTCGCATTTTGAGGAATAATTTCACATGAATTAATTCTCAAACTCTAAAAATGAACTAACTCCCAAAATAAATGAAATAACCCCTGAAAATAATGAACTAACCCGCAAAAAAATGTTGTAATCCCCAAGTTAAATTTTAACAAAACTAACTAGGTAATTTTGGTTTTGCAGATTAGTTCACACGGTCAAGTGTACATCCAAGATTATTTCTGTAAAATTTGCTACCAGAATTATCACTGTTAGATGAATAGGATAGGGAAAGACGAGAGGAAAGGCTGAATCAACGTGATAATAAATATTTTACATTCTTCACTTTTTAATTATTTTTACTGTTAACAAATTTATTAAAATATTTATTTTCAGAAAAAAAAAAATGTATTTTTTTATTTTCTGTGTGTTACATTTAAATAATTGTAATATTTAATAAAAAAAACAAAAAAAAAAGCGCGTGTGAAAAAAATCACAATTTCAAATCAAATTCAATAAAAATCAAACCCATCACAAAAAAAAAATTTCGCAATAACTTTGGCTTTTTTTCTTTTTTTGCTTAAAAAATCATAAAAAAAATCATTAGAAAATTTTGGTCGCGTGTTAAAATAAAGTCATATGAAATAAAATATTACACAAAAAAAAGAATAAACAGGAAAATGTGTTGCGAAAACAAAAGGTAAAGAGACAGAGAATCCTTAAAAACAATGATTTTATTTTTATTCTTTATTTTTCTTTTTTTCATTTTATATAAATTTTAATCTTACGTGAAACTATTACTATTAAAAGGCAAAAAATAAACCCTAAAGAACTATCATCATAAACCATTATCACCACCACCGCCACAACTACCCCTACTGAAAAAATATTTAACAATTCAACACCACAACAGCAATTTAAATTGTTTTCTTGGTGTTTTTGTGGGCTTTTTAATGGATGTGATTAAAACGCAACAAACATTTTGTAATAATATAAAGTTCATTTTTTCTCCTCTCCTTCAATTATTTCCCTTATTTTCTTCCTTTTCCACTTCTCATAACCATTGTCTGATTTTAATGTTTCCTTTCTTTTTCCATATAGGATTGTTATTTAGTGCGTTAAAAATTGTCATTCAGTTCGCAAAATTTTAACTTCCTTAGCAATTTATTATAAAATTTATTGTCTTATCCTGATGGCCCTATTATAATATTCCCCATAGAATGAAAAAAAAATATTAAAACAATAATTTTTATAAACAAAAGAAAAAAAAATGAAACACTACAACAACAACTGAATTTCTTGACTTTATTTATTTTAGAAGTGTCTAAATTTATCCTAAAATTTTTGTTTAAAAGAAAAAAACGAGTCGGCATAATATTATGGTATGGTAATTATCTGGAAATATCATTAAAGCATATCATTCAGTTCATAAAATAAACCACACCTAAATTTTGATTTAAATAGTTTTTGAAGTTGCGTTATGAATATCTTTTTTTACGTCCTAATAATGACGTAAATCGAGGTTTTATTATGAATTTAAATCTATTTTAAGTTCAAGTTTAAGTTTTAATTTTGAAATTATTTTAATTTTTGGAAAAATTAAGAAGTAGTTTTTTTAATTATTAATTTTTTTTTTTTGACAAAATACACTTTAGAACTAGTTTGTTCGATATTCTTAGGATTTGATTTACAGGTCGATACTATAGGATTTAATGGTACCGTTCGATACTCTTAGGATTTGATGCCAACTTTTTTCTAACATAATCAAATACAATCTAATTTAGCCTCCAAGTGGATACTGCTTTTGTTTTCTAGTGCAACATGAGAGGAAAGTTCCATTAACAGGGTGTCGTGTGATCCAAAATTTCTGGTTAAATTTATTTTTGTTATTACTTCTTATAAACTTCTCTTAGTAGACATCCTCCAATTTCTTCCTAACAGACAGAAACAGAAAAATCTTAATAGAATCCTAATATAATTCCGTTTTTTTTTAAAATTATTTCTTTGATTTAAAAAGAAGAATTTTTCTTATCATTAAAATATAAAATGATCACAGTTTTATGCTCCTAATTGTATCTAGAAAATTATATAAATTATGGGTATGAATGATTAAAGTACAGAATGTCACGCAAAAATATTTGTAACTGAAATTTAATATTTTTATGTTTCCTAGACATAATAATCATAATTAAATTTTCTTACTTCTTGGTAAAGGATATACACACAATTCTATTTCCTTTTCCTATACAAACTTCTACAATCCTTTATTCTTCGAAGGAAAGATAATCTTTCTTTTTTCATTGAGATTTTATCTTTTGTTATGAGATTTTGTGATTATTTCCGTATATGTATTTTGTTTTTTAGAAATTAAATTAGTGTTGTTGATAATTAAAGAAAGAATTTATTAAGTTTTGGTTTATTTTTAGAAATTTTGTAATATCTAAAAATATCTTGTTAGCAAGTAGGAATAGATTGTTATGTTTTTTAAAGGAATAGATTGTGGCTCTGTTTTTAAAGTATGTATAAACAAATAGTTAAGAAAGTTTTTGGAGTTGCATTCAAAACCATGGTTATTGGCCTTTTTTAGAATATGTATATATACATATATGTATAAGTGATTTAACAACTTTTTAACATTCAGGACACTTCGCAACTTGGACACTTATTGTATATCAGATTGTGCTTTAGAAGGGATTTTAGAGTTGGATTCAAAAGCAGGTTTGCCGTTTTTTCCAGAATATTTATATATATGTTGTTGGCCCACATCCGAAAGGACTAGGGCCCATCACTTTGCATGCCCTTGTAAAGTTTAAATAAACAAATAAATAAATATATATATGTATATGTATATGTGAGGTTCTGAATTGGGAGGAAGATTAGAGTTGCATTCAAAAGCCAGGGTATACGCTTTTTCCAGAATATTTATATATATATATATGTATATGTGGCATTCTGAATTACATGTAAGATTTTGTCGCATTAGATTTTGACGTAAAAGATAATGTAGCAAACCCGACAAAAATTGCCCTCTTATTTACACAATATGTATATAAAATATTTAAATACAATATTTTAAAAAAAAGTACTAGATTATTCTAGAAAGTTTAGTATAATTTGTATTAAATTCAATAAAAATTTTAAAAGTGATAACAGGGATAATTCCATAATTCCAAAAAAAAAAGTTCCACAAAAGAAATTCCATAAAGAAATGATAATTAGAAGATATTTTATAGGTGGTTACAAAATCAGGGTTTCAATAAATTGTTAAGCTTGGATTTGGAGAACATTACCCACTTTCTAAAGGGCTTGACATTAAATTTTGAATTATGGAGTTTTTTGTTAACTGGAATTTTCTTTATTGGAATTTTTGTTTTGGGAATAATGTAAATAATTTTTTGTGGAATTTCGTACTCAACCCGTAATAACCTAAACTATATGTAGAAATAAACATAGGAAAAATCATAATTATATCATGATAAATTGATTTATACAAATAATTTTTTGCACCTAAGAGAAATTAACTTGATACAATCTAGCAAAAATGAGATAAGTTATGTAAATGTAAGCATATGAATTTTTACAGAATTTTTATTATCTTTTATTACAAAATGAGCAAGGAAGTTTAAAAAAGGAGTCACGCGCGCCAATTCTTTACTTTACTTTTTACTTACTTTACCATAAGTAACTTTTATTATGCCTTTGATCTTTTTATAATGGTTTTGATCTTACTCAGGCTGATGTTGATTCAACTGATTCATAATCAAAAAAAATATTAAATATTAAACAAAATCATTTTATTTCATACTTTATAACTCACATTATTAAATTTGTATAATTCATAACTCATAACTTTATGAATCGCATTACAAAAAAAAACAATTGTTATAAATTATATTATTAAATTTAAAAAATATTATATTTTACCATTTAAAAAGATTTCAAGATAATTTTACTTAAATAAAGTAAAAAGATGAATTGTACATTGTCAGAATCATCTTTTGGAATTGAAATACATTCAACATATACCTTAAGAAAAAAAAATATTTATATTTTCTTTAAAATTAAAAAAATTAAGTTAAAAAAAAAGAAAATTTTTGAAAAGGTTTTTCTTTTCAATTTAACCGCCAGTTTCACTCACACCTTTACTATAACTTTTACATATGTTTGAAATTCTTTTCTAATTTCTAAACAAAAAAAAAAATTGAATCATAATCTTAAATTTATAATAAATGTTAGATAAATTTTATTCTTTTATTTGAAGAAAAAAATTCATAATTTATTTCAATTCATTTATTATAATATATATATGTAGTCCTTCAATATAAAAAGATATGATTTTTAAGTATCCTTAGAAGTATATTTTCTAAATTACCTATTTTTAAAACATAACAACAAATAAATTCTTATTTTGTTTTTTGTCTTTTGATTATATAATTTTTAAATATTTATGAATGAATATTTTATAAAATCTGGATGAATATCTAAAATATAGGACAATAGAATAGAATCCTGTACGAAATATAAAAATGTAATATAATTTATTTAATAGAATTAATAAAAATGTCCTTGAAATTTACTATGGAAATAGGTTTAAAAATTAATTTGTTTTTTTTCAAATATACACAAGGATATTTTTAAGGATAAGAAGTTTATATTTTGATTTTATTTTTTTATGTATAAGGATAAGAGATAAGAAACTAATATGAATATAATTATTGTATAGTATTTTCCATTTTTAGCACATTTCCAAAAAAAAAATTTAAAAAAATGTGCTTATTAGTTTCACTCTGTCCGTAAAGTAATAAGTTTTTTAAATTTAGTATTTAAATTCACCATTATGTGAAAAAAAAATTTTGCATGATTTTTCTACCTTCATAACTCCGGCACGCTTTTAGATAACGACTTGAAATTTTGAAGTAAGAAAGAACTTCTAGAATTAGCATAAGCTTCCTGATTTTTTTGGACCACGCCCCATTTATGAGCTATTAGGGCTCAAAAAATTAAAATTTCCTATTTTTAAACACCTGTAAACATTTTTCTTCGGCAAGACATAAAAATTAAAGCTCCAGTAATATATTTTTATGTGTATTAACGGTTTTTGTTAGTTATATAGGGTTCCGGATTTATAGCCCCTCAAAATTGCAAAAAAAATCCTATTTTCACATTAATTTCTTAAGTATATGAAATTTTCAAATTTTCGTGCAAGTCACAATTCTAAACAGTATGAATTCTTTTGAAAATGTGCGCTTTTAAAAACCGTTCGTTTACATTCTGCCTTGTTTTTTTTTATAGAAGAAGATATTAAGAAGATAAAGTTTATTACCTTGCATAATTTCACAAACTATACGCTCGAAACCATTTTAGCAATCAAATCATCATTTTGAACAAGTCGGATCTCATAAAATATACTTAGTTAATTTGTTAAGTTCGGTAAGAAACTTACTTTCTGATTCTAGAAGCAATAATAGCTTGTGTAAAAAAAAAAAACATAAGAAATGATTCATTTTTTTTGGGTATTATGATGACCACTCACAATTTCCTTAACCCCAAAAGTTTCTTAACCCCAAAAGTTTTAAAGAAATATAATTCAGAATAGGTAAAAATAAACACATAGGTTTATTGAGAACAAAACTCAATACCATATGTGACATTTTAAAATATCTATGTGATTATAAAAGTCGTCAATATTTCAAAAGTCTATACTAAATAAATTAAAAATTCTCCAATAATAAATTAAAATAAATCAAAACTTTACTCTAAAATAAAAATAAATAAAAAAATAAATATCATTTTCCAAAAACACATTTACGCAATTTAAATGGCACATTCGTTACTTAATAAAATCGAGTCTAACGTTAAGTAAAATATGATTTAAGTTATTTTAATGAATCTTTAATATTAAAAATAAATACATGATATAGAAACAGAAAACTTCGATTAAAATAATAAAATTTTAGTTAATTTTCGGTAAAGTCTCTTTAATATTGATGTCCTAAATAAAAATAACATCCCCAATCTTTAATTCGATTTCATATCTTAAGTTTTCATTAAAGCATAAAAAAAAATCATCTAACCCTCTACAAGTCAAAAACGAAAAAAAAAACTTTCATGTCATAAGAACATAAAAAGAAAAATCTAAACTGAAGCAGAACATTAAAAAAAAAAATTTGGTAATGGTAATTATAAATTTTTATTCAGTTATAATAAGGAGTGGGTCGGTCTAAGAACTTATACACATTTGTTTGTATATATATTCATATATAAATATAAATTAATGTGCATATAAATAAAATATTATATTATGTTAATGAAATTGACGAAAATTATTGAGTTCTTAATATATAATATACAAATGCATGTACATGTATCTTTTTATTTATCTAGACATCTTTACCATCAATTAATTATTATATTTACATTAAAATTAGTTAGAAGAAGTGTTTTTTTTTTTTACTTTTAATTTCAGCTTTAGGTTTTATTTCCATATAGTTTATGGCCATTTTATTTTTTATTTATTTTCATTTTTATATTTTAATATAAACAAAAAAAAAAAAAAAAGATTTGTATATAGAAATAAAATATTTACGATTTTTGTTATAAAATATCAAATAAATAACCATTCATATTTTATTTTATCGTTTTAATATTTATATAAAAAAAAATTTTATTGCTTAGATATGTCATCGTATGGTGTAGGAATTGGTCGTATTGGTTACCATAACAAAATTTATAATATTTTTTTTTATATGGAATATTAAAAACGATTCCCCCATTTCACTCAAAATTATTTAAATATTTTTGTTATAAGATACATATACATATACGAAGATATAAGATATAAAAAATAAAGTTCCAAATAATGGGGGATTTTGTGGAATAAGTTTTTTTTTTTTTAAAGGTAAAAATGATAAAAGTTAAAAGAAAATTATTATTAATACTTAAGTCATTATAGCATTTAATTTTTATTTATAATTTTCGTTTTCAGAAATATATATTTTAATTAATTTTTCTTATACTTTTGATGTTGTGGTGGCCGAGTGATGAAAAACAATACTTATCAATAGAGATAGTGCGGGTTCAAATCTTGCACAGATTGTTAAAGTTTTTAATAGAAGAATTACTGAAAAAAATTAATTTTCAATAGCATAATCCTCCATGCGGTCGGCCATATTATTGTCACCTAAAATATATAATATAAACAAAATATAAATTGTATATAAGAGTATTTAAAAGACCCATATCTGGAAGGTCATATCGCGCAATATATTTGTTATAAAGAGCATTAATACTGCAACAAATAATTGAAAAACTATAGAAAAAAGTCAAAATATATCAACGTTCTACAAAAGCAAATACAGTTATTTATCTAATTTTTGATATTAGATGAAACAAAACGTCATTAGAAAAAAAAAAGTTAAGAAATATCTAAAGACTTTCTTCAATTAATTAAAATTACATATTTCTACTTCAAGTAAAACGATATGGGATTAAATTAAATATACTCCTTACTGAGCGAAAGTGGACAAAATATCTCGTTGGTCAGACATGTTTATTTCTTCGTTAATTTCTATACGAAAAAAAAGCAAAGTAAAATATAACCCCAATATTAACAAAGCTATAACTCTTTAAGTCCTATATGCAAACGACGAGCGATTCAAACAAATTTTTTTTATTAACTATTTTGAAATTAAAATTTACCATTATACCAACTTTAAATTTTAAAATATTTTGGACTGTTCATATTCCATTTACTTTTAGCTCTAGGAACATAATAAGCATAGTCATCACGCTGGGTAATCCTACAAAATCCTAATTCTCAAAATCCAAAAGCCACAAAATCCGAACATTTTTTATTTTCAGAAATTCATAAAATCATATAATTCATAAAAAGCATATAATCCAAATATAGTATAAGCGAAATACCCCATAATCGAAACACCACATAACCCAAACACAACGAAATCTTAACTTACATAGATCAAATGTGAGACTGCGTTTTGGAGGTGATAGCTCTCACTATTTGGAATGCTGTGTAATTGAAATATGTGTGTACAAAAATATGGCATCTTATAGTTGATTACAAAATCATGATTACAGGCCTTTTACAGAATAATTTAGGAGGTTTATAAGAGTTTTTATAGTTGGCTACAAAATCAGGATTTCAATAATTTGTTTATCGGAGGTTTAGGGGCGGCAGCCCCCACCATTTTTAATGCCTGGTTGTTAAAATATGTATGCAAAACAAAAATTAAGAAAGATTCTCTAGTTGTTTTCAAAATTAGGCTTTAATAATATTTTTGGCGAAGTTTGGTGGCTGCAGCATCCACTATTTTTAAGTGTTGTTGTAATATATATGTTAAATAAGTATTATTTAATTTTATTTATTTAATTAATAGAAAATAAGAAGCTATTACAAATGCAGAAAAAACGCAGCTATTAAAAACAGCCGGAGATTGTGATTTCGATTTTGACGTATTTGGATTTTGCCGTGTTTGAATTTTGAGTGGTTTGGATTTTGTTGTGATTTTCTTTTTGTATTTTGGGTTTTTAGATTTTGCAAGTTGGGATTTTGTAGGGGAATCATCATACAGGTGTAAAGTTGTAAAATGTTAAAAATGTAACAACCGTTATGTGTATTCAAAAAGGACCAACAACAAAATAAAATAACCCGCTTGATCAACTTTTGACGTTTATTTCGTGATTCTTTTAATTGTGGCTATTTGTACTGGTTTCCATATGTTAAATTTTTGAAGTAGCATTTCTACATAAAGGGGATGCTCATTGTGTTAGATTTACAATTTTTTTTTATTATTAATATAATATTATACACATAAAAAACATTTTTCAAATGTTTACTTTTAAAAAACATTGGTTCTTTTATATTGCAAATGTCAAATTACAAGTAAAATCAACCTTGCTTGCAATCAACGAGATGTGAAATGATGTTTCAGTTAAACTTTACAAACATACCTGAAAATAAAAAAAATAATAAGAAAATTAGTTCAGTTTATTTATTGAAAATATGATTTAAAATTTTGACTTTAAAAAATATTTAGATTTTTTTTTTTATTGAAAAATTCAAAATGACTTTAAAAAAAACAAAACCATAGTAAAAATCAAATCAGATATGCATATATTTATCGTACCTATGTACATAATATTATGTAGGTACAATAGCTAAAAATTTAACTTTTTTGACATTTGACGACTTTGTTATTTTTATGTTCCTTCTCCTTTTTTCTGTCTCTCATAACACCAACTAATTTAGAAAAATGATGAAAATACAAAAATCAACAAAACAAAATGTTAAAAATTGAAAATTGAAACAAAACAAAAACTTTCTTAGAAAAAAAAACTCAAAGTCACAAAACATTGTGCATATAACAACTCAACTCAACCTACTTTCAAACAAAAATAAAAAAATTTTATTTTACATATGATTGAAAATTTCAAAAAAAAAAAAAAAGAAAAAAGTTGTATTTTTAAATTTTAAATTTTTTGTAGGCATCACCAACCTATTGCCTATAATATTAATAATATTATACTTTTACGTCGCAAAACGCTTCTACTGTCTACATATCATTGTCATCATTCGTTCTGTAGCAAAAACAAAAAAAAAATTTTTTTATTTCTCATTTTGAACAACAACCTAAAATCAAACTAAAAAAAATCAGCTATCTCCACCACAGGACCGACCGCCCCTACCCGAAAAGTTCAATGCCAAAATTTATAGATTTTTTTTATAATAATTTTATATCAAAGCCAAATAACTTCTAATATTTTAACAACATTTTGTTTTATTCAATAACAATAATAAGCAATGAAATTGTAAAAATATATGTATTTACATATGTGTGTATGTGCATTCATTCATACATCCATTTCCATTATTATGTAATGTAGGTACATGATTTTTTTTTTCATTCAAAAATATTAAAAGTAAAAAATAATAAAAACTGTAAACAACAAAACAAACATAAGATTAATATTGAATCTGCTAACAAATATTTTACCGTTTTAATTTTATGTCATCAGCAAAAGAATAATATGCATAGATACAAGTACATACATATTATGTATATAAATTTTTAGGAATATAAAAAACAAACAAAAAAAAATTGTTCATATAAATTCATATGGAGTGTGTATAATATGAACTTTTGGACTTAGAAAAAAAATTAAAAAAACTTTAAAGTTGGTCAGATCAAAAAATGTTCTATGGTAAAGTTGTTGCTCTTTACTTGTGTAACAACTTTTTCTTAATAATTTTTCTCATAAAATTTTTCTGTTACGAAATATCCGTAAAAAACTTAAAAAGTACACTAGTAAACTACCATTTGCGGTTGTCCGATTTGCTCCAAAAGCTTATCAATCCGAGATATTTACGTTATAACCTTAAATATGAAATTTCAAAAATTCCGCTCAGTCGTTTAAGCTGTACACGTGCCCACAGACATACCCACACACGCACACACGCACCCACACACACACACACACACAGACAGACATCATGCTGAAAATATTTTTTACAGCCTTCTCCACACCGGAGTAGTGCATTTTTGCGAAAATCTCGGGTACAAATTTTTAGTATGAAAACAATACCTACCTTATACGTTAATGTATGCGGTCGGTAAAAAAATAACAACTAACATTAAAATCTTGTCCTGATTTATATTTTTATTTATTTGAATTGAAAACGCAAA
The DNA here is from genome assembly GCA_947095535.1 of Poecilobothrus nobilitatus. Classification (NCBI taxonomy): domain Eukaryota; kingdom Metazoa; phylum Arthropoda; class Insecta; order Diptera; family Dolichopodidae; genus Poecilobothrus; species Poecilobothrus nobilitatus. The sequence goes on along the minus strand of OX352773.1, from coordinate 153,524,839 downwards.
TTCTCTTAAAAACTGCACTGGAAAGAAAGAATTTCATCATAAAACCTACAAAATAAACAAAAAGAAAACAAATGTTTGTTGTAAATGCAACATTTGAATTTGTACGCAACTAAAAATCAACCAACCTAAATTTAAATTATTTTATATTCTGTAGTATATCCTACTCTTAAAAATATTCGCCGCATTTTTTTTTTTTCTTTTATTTTCTTTCAAACCCGAAGTAAACAAAATGAAAACATAAATTCAATGTTATCATTTAATAGTATGTAGTATAAATTAAATTTAAGCCTCCAAAACAACTCTTTATTTTGAATCAAACGTTCACTATACACATATAAAAACACACAACTCAGGTTGAATGATTCCAATTTTTTTCTTTTTTATTTTGCATCCCAACCAAAGATTTAAATAAAAACAAAAAAAAAAAAAAAAAGTTTGCACAATTTTTATATGCAAAATATTTCAATTTTACACCACGCGGTTTTCTCTATCTAAAAGTAAAAAGATTGGGCGAATCACAAAAAAAAAAAGTTACAATTCGAAGAAAATTTAAGAACTGGATGGAACTGAGCCTTTTACATATACGCCTACACATTTAATTTTGTGCAAAAAAAAAAAATTGAAAAAACTTAAAATTGAAATGCAAGTAAATAAAAAAAAAAAAGGTTACCAGTTATATACATTGAATTTAAAAAGTTATTAAGGTGATTTTATTTACTATAGGATATTTTTTGTTTTTATAAATTTTACGAAGTATAAGACAGCGATAAAAAGCGCTTCTGATGACTTTAACTTTCAGTATTTTAAATCAAACTTTACATAATTTAGCATTTTAATTTACACCTAGTATCATCCTAGGTGTAACTAGTATACACCTTGTATACACCTAGTAGCATCGCTGAACATGATTCAAATGTACAAGCAAAGTTAACGGGGAGTCAACGGTAAAGATAAAACAAAATTTATGTTAAGTTCTACGTATATAAATCACTTGTGAACATTCTTGGATTTTTCCTGGACAAAATATACTTGAATTTGTCCAACTAAGCTGAAATTCTTAATGCATACATACATATATATACCTTTCAATCAAATCAAAGATAATAAATGGCAGTAAATATATATTATAATATTTTATTTAGATATTATCTTTTATAGAAGTAAAATATTTTAAACGTTCTATAGGTGTAAGAAGGCTTTTTTATAAAAGACGAACCTTAAAAACGTTCTTCGTTAATATCTTATAATTTAAAGTTAATTTTGTTTTATATACACATAGGGCTTCTGCAACATATTCATATCGGGCTTCTGTATGAGCTTCCCCATTATGTTCATATTGTGCTTCTACATGGGCTTCTGCTTCTGTTTTTATTAGGTGAGTCTATGACTGAATGTATTAATGTCTGCCTATTTCAGAGTAGTGAATAATTATGTTTAGCCTTTGACTTTGACAGTTATGATTAAAATTTAAATTTTGATTGTTACTGAAATAATTTTAAATAGGTATTATATAAAATCAATAAACCGAATTTATATTACAAACGTGAAAACTTTAAGTTAATATTTTACAATTATTATAAAAATAATCAATGATTAAAAAAAATTACAGCCTTCATACAATTTATTCGTTTTTCAAATCTTAAATATACACTATGATAATATTGACATGACTAAAAGCTGCTGGTTTGATTGAACTCTTTTAGTTTCTTTTGGATAATTTTTATTTTTTTTTTTTTGTTGCATTTTTGATTCAATCAAAAATAAAAAGAAGTTTTGCACGAGCCATAGACAACAATAATATCTTAACAAAATAAAAAAGAAAAAAGAAAAAAAAAAAAAACAGAGCAAATAGGAAACTTTTGATGACAATTATATGCAACTGAAGAGCAAAAATTTTTACTGATTAAATTCCTATTTTTTTTTTTTGGTTTTTCTTTCTAATACTCTAGTGTTATTATGATGAATTTTTATTAACTACATGCTGTTTAAAAATTATGTAAATGTTTTTTTTTTAACTATAAAAAACGAAAATCCAATATTTGGAAACATATGTGGCTATGGCAAATCTAAAATAGTTGTATCTATCTAAACATAAGGAATAAGATCTGAGTTATCAATAATCTGGACTACTAAACGAATGTATAAGCTATCAAATGTAGATTTGGTATATACTTTGTTAAGTTGCAGTAACAGTAATCAACTTAGTTGAATCCTTTTTATACCCGTAAGATAAGGATCGGGTATATTAAAATTGTTCCTCCGTTTGTAACACCTCGAAATAAGCTAGCTAGAAATACCATCAAAGGTATGGATCGGATCAGAATCAAATTCTAAGTCGATTAAGCTTTATCCGTCCGTCCGTTTTTCTAAATTTTTCTAACAAATTTTTTTTTGGGGATGATGCGTTGTACAAAAAAAAATTAAATAAATAAAAAATATTGTAGTATTTATATTAGTATACATACTTATATAACTCATGTTTATTTACATATCGTATATGTCACTGATGAATGAATGATATATGTATAGTATAAATTATTGTTCATTTGCCGCTTAGTATTAAATGGTACTATAGCATATTTGTAAAAGTTTTGGATTGGTAATGGTTATGTGGACGGTTAGAATCTGCTTTTGAAGAATGTATAAACATATAGTTTGAATATATGTAGAATCCATAGTTCTAGAAATTATAAAATTCACCAAAATTATTTTAAAATACTAAAAAATTAAAAAAATAATATTATAAGCAGAGTGACAGGCTATGAACATACTAACGGTTTGTACGGGTATCTAAGAGTTGACAAAAAGTATTAGTTATTTCCTACAATATTAATACTAAACCCATTAATATACCAACATTTGAATTTATTTATTCAAAAAAAATACCTATTCATACCTACTAATTTAGATAGAACATCTACGCAAACCTGTGGTTTAGTTTAATTTAAATAGATTAGGTATAGGGTATATATATAGGGTATAGTTACAAATTTGTCTTAAGTTTATCACAATTAAATTCAAAAATTTTTATTTTATCCGTTTACACTTCTACATATTAATAAAAACAATTACAAATAATTTTTTAAACACTCTGTACCACCTATAATAACAAATTTAATTTTCAATATGCAAAAAAGACAAAAAAAGATACTTGAATCAATTTCGACAGCGTTTAAATCTACTGCAAAAGACTGCATGCTTGCATGCTTGCATAGAAAAAAAAATGTTTTTTGTTTTTACTTAAAAATAAAATCGCCTGTGGCTTAACATGATTTAACCTTAAAAATTTAAATATTCAACTTTTTTTGTCTTATATATAACTACATAATGCATATATATGTTATATTTGTACATATTACATAGTTACATGTATATATATAATATATAAGTATCGATTAGAAAGAAAATAAAAATCTTGTATAACCCAAACTCCTGTCTTTCAGTCACTATACTCTAGAATTTTTATTTCTTTTTCTTTCACTTTATTCAATTATATATAAATCTTTTTTTTTTGTCTCAGTTTTTGATCCAGTTTAATCTTTAAACTGAAAATTTAGATGAGGCACACCAGAAAATAAAAACAAGACGAAAAAAAAAATACAATTTTTAACATAAATTAAAGGCTTAAAGCAACTGAAGCATTTCTGTTACTTGAAAATTGTTCGAATTCGAGTACACTTGAAATTTTGTACTTTTCACTATTAAAAATTGTACTCAAATATGATTTAACTGTTTCACGCAGAGTTTTTTATTATGAAACATTATTGATTTGTATATACATATATGTATAAAAGAATTTGAGGAATTTTGATTTGTATAAAAGAATTTTGGGAATTCTAGACGTATACTCAAATAAATTTTAGATGAGTTTAATAATATTTTGTAACAAAAAATGTAATTACAAGATACATTTTCTTTTAATTACGTAACGTTTTTAGTAACGGTACTAAAGGAAACAATTTTTTTTGTCCTAAAACTCCGGATCTGAGCAAAACAACTTAGATATTCAGTGTTCTGTAAATGATGATCTTTTAATCCATCCTTAAACTATGGTAACATTAATTGACAAATTAAGTAGATTTTGAATTCTTTGCTAGATGATCATGCATAATTTCGTATTTAAATACATGTTAATTACAAGCGCTTTATAGTACTAATTCACTGTTTTGTAAAGCCATGAACAGCTTACAAAATGCTATACTTATATTGTATTTAATTTTGAAAAAACAAAGTTATATTGCAAATCTTGCTGTAGTATAGAATGTGGTTCAATTCCAAACATGTAAGGGGACGCGGCAGAATTTTGATGAAGTATCTAACAATATATGTTGCCTTTAATAGAAGAAGGTGATAGAAAGTAATAGAAGAAAAACCAATTCACACTTCAAGATGAATTTTATTTTAGGAGTATTTCATCCTTCAATATTTACTTAACTCTTCAGTAGGCTTGTAATGTAAAATTAGGTTTGTAATGTCTACATATATAATGTATTCAGTAGGTTTGTAATGTCTACATATATAATGTATTCAGTAGGCTTGTAATGTCTACACATAAATCGTAGTTGAAACTTTTGATTAGTCTTATACTTATATAAAATTTTATGAAAAAATCTGTAAAAATTATAGAACCATATTTTAGAAGTACTTAGTCTAAATTTGGAAAAAAAAAATACAATACTTGACTTCCAAACTCTGGTAAGTTTCTGAAAAAAAATTGAAAGGATCGAATTTTACGCTATAAATAATTAATTATATGTATATAGAATTTCTATTGAAAAATTTAAAATCATTTTAGAACTAAAACACATATATGCATATAAAGCACATATGTTATATTATGTACTTAGATATATACGATAAAGGGTTAATTTTTAAATAATAAATTTCATTGTTTTTTTTTTTTTTAATTTTAACAAAATTTCGTATAATATGCAGATATTTATAGATATTCATGCTATGAAAGTTGACTTGGTATACCTCCAAATGTATACCAAATTTCTAAAAGCATTTAATTGAAATAATTTTTACAATAACTTTAACATTCAACTTGAATCATAACACAAAGACAATACAAAAACAAAATCAATGGTAATAGAATAAAAAAAAAAATGTTTTTTTCTTTTTTTTTTTTTTTTTTATTAAAATAATAATAATATAAATTGTAAAGAAACAAGAACAAAAATAATAAACATCAAATTTTAAGAAAACACTACAATTTTCATAAATAATACAAAACAAAAAAGAGAAAAATTTTTAAATTCTTATTAAAAAAATAAAAAATGTGAGAAAAAAGAAAATAGAAGAGGCTTGACGCCATAATGATTTACGTTCTTCTATTAAATGTCATGCTGTGTTTTTGAACGGCCTACACTGAGTCAATGGATACAACAATGATGACGATTTTATAAAAAAAAAAAAAAAAAAACTATTTATTTATTTGCATTTTAATTTTTCATTTTTAAAATTTTAGATTCTTTATATGTACAATAAAATTACTTATATATCATATTTATGTACATATACATAAACATAGGTTATAGATGACAATGACAGTTCTTATTAATTCATTTTTTTTTTTTCATTTATTATTTTGTTTTTCAATTTTATTGAAGATTTTCTTTTATAAATTTTTTTTTACTTTGTTATTTTATATTTAAGATTTAAATAATGGATATATACATAGGGTTAAATAATTATATCCGAAACAAAATTCATTCATAATTGCATTTATTTATCCTACAAAATGACAAAATAAATAAATTTTTCTTTGTCGAATGGAAAAAGAAAAAATATGGGTTTGACATTTAAAAAAAAACAAGGTAGAATGTAAACCAACGGTTTTTAAAAGCGCACATTTCCAAAACTCAATACAAATTGTTTAGAAGTGTGACTTACACAAAAATTTGAAAAATTTCATGTAATAAAAAAAAACGTGAAAATAGGACATTTTTGAAATTTTGACCGTTAACACACGTAAAAGATTATTGTTGAACCTTTAATTTTCATGTCTTGCCGAAGAAAAATTTGTACAGGTGCCTAAGTTACAGGTGTCTAAAAATAGCAAATTTTCAATTTTTGAGGCGTAATAACTCTTAAAGAGGGGGCGTTACCAAAAAATTTTCTGAGGAAACTTATACTAATTCTAAAAGTTCTTTCTTGTCTCAAAATTTCAGGTTCCTATATAAAGGGGTGCCGGAGTTATGAAAAAAGAAATTTCATGCAAAATGTGGTTTTCACATAACGGTAAATTTAAATCGTAAATTACAAAATATTACATAATTTTGATATTGTTTTATATAGATAATAAAATTTTCGATCTTCTACCGGTTTTAGATTGCAAAACTATTACGCAAAGCCCGAGATATATACATCTGAAAATGGAGCTTCTTTACAATTTTGAAGAGCTGCAGCTTTGGAACCCTTTACAACTAAAATAAACCTTTCACACACGTAAAAATATATTATTGTAGCTTTCATTTTCATGTCTTGCCGAAGAAAAATTTTTACAGGTGCCTAAGTTACAGGTGTCTAAAAATAGCAAATTTTCAATTTTTGAGGCGTAATAACTCTTAAAGAGGGGGCGTTACCAAAAATTTTCTGAGGAAACTTATACTAATTCTAAAAGTTCTTTCTTGTCTCAAAATTTCAGGTTCCTATCTAAAGGGGTGCCGGAGTTATGAAAAAAGAAATTTCATGCAAAATGTGGTTTTCACATAACGGTAAATTTAAATCGTAAATTACAAAATATTACATAATTTTGATATTGTTTTATATAGATAATAAAATTTTCGATCTTCTGCCGGTTTTAGATTGCAAAACTATTACGCAGAGCCCGAGATATATACATCTGAAAATGGAGCTTTTTTACAATTTTGAAGAGCTGCAACTTTGGAACCCTTTACAATTAAAATAAACCTTTAACACACGTAAAAATATATTATTGTAGCTTTAATTTTTACATCTTGTAGAAGTAAAATGTGTGCAGGTTCCTAAGTTACAGGTGTTTAAAAATAGCAAATTTTCAATTTTTAAGCCCTAATAGCTCATAAACAGGGGGTGGTCCGAAAAAATTTTCTGAGCAAACTTATACTAATTCTAAAAGTTCTTTCTTGCCTCAAAATTTCAAGCTTGTATCTAGAAGCGTGCCGGAGTTATGAAAGTAGAAAAATCATGCAAAATTTGGTTTTCACATAACGGTAAATTTAAATACTAAATTTAAAAAAATTGTATAATTTTGATATTAATTTACAAAGATAAATGAAATACCTGTCGAATGACGTTTTCAGATTGAAAAAATCTTAAGCAGAACATAAGATATATGCATTTAAAAATAGGGATTTTTCAAAGTTTGAGGGGGTGTAGCTCCGTAATGGGGGGGGCTACATGAAAAAGTTGTTCCACAAAATTATTTTTTTTATGAGACCTATCTATGGTTAAAATTTTTTTTCTCTATCTTTAACGGTGTAGAAGTTTTGTAAACAGACGGACGGACGGACGGACGGACGGACGGACGGACAGAGTGAAACTAATAAGCACATTTTTTCAAATTTTTTTTGGAAATGTGCTAAAAATGAAGTTATGCGGTCAATAAAGTTAATGAACACTAAGTAAATTAATACTTATTTAAAAAAAAATATATGTATGTACATATATTTAAATTTTTTTTTCCTTCTTTCTCCCTTATGATGTGAACTATGGATTATGGTTTTTGGTTTGTATAATTCCGTAAAAGATTTGATTCTATTTCATTTTGAAAAAATTCAAAACCATTTATTTTAAAGTAAAGAATATACAATTTAGTTAAGAAGATCAAAAGTTAAATTTAATTAATTATTGGATTTATTTAGAAAATTTGTCTTTTTTATAATTTTAATATTTTAGATTTAAAATATTTAGTAAAATATAATTAAAGATGAGATACAATAAAATTTTGACTCTACGAAATAGCGTCTATTGAAATAAGAACTAAAAGTAAAAAATGAAGTAACATCCAAAATTTTGCTGTTTTTTTTAGATTATATTTCATAAAGAAAAACAACTAAAAATTATAGTAAAATAAGATATTATGTAATTATGAATGAAATAATATATAATATTGAAATGAAATTAAATTTAAAAATCAAAAAAAAAAAAAAATGAAATAAGATCTAAAAAAAAATATCTTGCAAAATCAAAACAAAATCATTTATACATGCACAATGACTCGGCAGGGGTTGATCATAAAATTCACAAACCAAAATCCTCAAGCTTCCAAAAATAAAATCCTCAAAAACAAAATCCCCAAAGACAATATCTTTATATTAAATATAAAAAAATATATATGTATATACATTTATATTCTGTAAAAGGCGTTTACTTCTGATTTTGCAACAACTCTAAAATCCCTTTCAATTCAGAATCTCGCATATACATATATAATATCAAGTACATATAGTATTTTCTGGTCAAATCCAGGTATTTACTAAATATTCTGAGGTATTTACTAAATATATTCAGGTTTTTGCTAAATATATTCAGGTATTTACAGAATAAATTCAGATTTTTTCTTTAGGAATTCAGAGTTTTACTAAATGAATTCAGACTTTTACTAAATAATTTCAGGTTTTTTTTTAGAATTCCGACTTTTACTAAATAAATCATATAATTTTTTGACTTGCCTATTATACTTTAAATATTTATACTTAAAATATTTTTTGTGTTGAGTATACTCGTATATATGTATTCCAAGGGTATTCCCTTTTTCCAGGATATTTATATGAACATCCGTAATTTTTAATTAGGTAGTGATTTTAGAGTTAGTTACCAAATTAGATGTATTACGCCATTTATAGAATATTTATATATTATACTTAATTATAATAATATGTATATATGCGAGATTCACTGTACAAAATCAAAATAAATAAAATTCAGGACATCAATAATTATCAACATTTATAAAAAAATGTTTCTTTTCTTCATTTTATATATTTTTAGGAAAATGAAATAAGATCTAAAATTTATTTTTTGATTTTATTTCATTATTCACTTTTAGATCTTATTTCACAATGGAATAATATCTAAATGAAATAAAACCTAAAATCAATTAAAATAACATCTAAAAATTTAGTTTTTATTTCATTAGACGCTATTTCGTAGAGGCTAAAATTTTTTCATAAAAAAAAACATAAATGTGATTCAGAAAAATCTTTGTTTAAGCATTGTTTAAAAGTTTTAATTCCTGAAAATAAAAAGAAATATATTTTATAAAGGGATAATTGTTCTATTCATATATAGCATTTTCTGGTCAAATTCAGGTATTTATTAAATATTCTCAGGTATTTACTAAATATATTCAGGTTTTTGCTAAATATATTCAGATATTTACTAAATAACTTCAGATTTTTATTTCTGGAATTCAGAGTCTGGAATTCAGACAATTTTTGAATCAAAAAAATTATCTGAATTTATTTAGTAAAACTCTGAATTCCAAAAACAAAAATCTGAACTTATTTAGTACATACCTGAATATATTTAGCAAAAACCTGAATATAATTAGTAAATACCTATGAATAATTAGTAAATATCTGAATTTGGTCAGAAAATGCTATATATAATTTTATTATTACTTTTGAAAGTTTACAAAAATTTGTTTGGCGATCAAATTAATATAAATTCTTAAAAAATTATAAAAATTGTATTGCATATGAAAAATATAATAATTTGGAGGCACAAAAAAATTAAATTTTTCCTACAAATTCTTAAACGTTCTTCGGACGTTTTTAAGCTTCCATCGAAAATTAATATTATTTTTAAACAAAGTATGTGTCTAATAATTACTTAGACCTGTCTTGTGTAATTCTAAAAACTTCAACATTTCATTTTAAAACTAACTATATTTGCTAACCTCATCTAACATCATCCTCATAAAAAAAAGAACTGAACTAAGGTGAACAGGTTTTTAAATTCTATCTTTAAGACTTCTAGAAAATCTAAACCTATTAAACGTATGAAATTTTAACTTACTAAGATATACTTTAAATAGTTGTAGATAGATTAATATTTTATTTTTATATTTTATTCATTTAAGAACTAGGAAAAATAAAGTATATTTAGGTAAGTGGTAGTAAAAAGTAAAAAGCTACTAAACAAAATTCTATTCAACAATTCTGAATGACATGCTAAAAGTCAAGGTATGGAATTTTTTAAGTTATGTAAGACACAAAGGCACAAGACACAAAGATAAACAAGGCACTTGTATTAATTTCTAATTTACCAATAAAAATATACATATACTTATATACATACATATGTATTTACTTTTAAATATCCCTTAAAAAAAAAAAAATCTTGGTACGTAACATCTTAAAGCACTAAAATTAAAATGTCAAAAAATCTCATTACTTGAAAAATTGCCTAAGCTATATGAAATTTCTTTCTTTTTCTCTTCTTCCTTTGAAAAACGAGAGCCAAATTATCAAAAACGAAAATTAATAATTGTATTTTATGATTATGACATTAATATCGTGACCCCAATATGAGAGTATAATTTTGAAAAAGAATATATATCGTTAGTTTTAGAAAAACTTCGAAAAAAAAATTATATTTTTATATTTAATGCAATTTTAAATAACAAACAAAAATTTCTGTTGTATTCACACTTTTCTAAATATTAAAAATGGTCACTTCTCATTTTTTACGAGAATCAGTAAGAAATGTCGAAAGTTACTGCACGAGATTATTCTGAGCAATTGAACTTTGATGAGGTTCTTCTTGAGCAATTGAACTCCTTTTAAAACCAAACTTTAGAATACGACTTTTAATAAAAATATAATGTATGTACAATACGAATTATGTACCCACAATAAGAAATGTGTAATTACGGATAGAGAAAAACAGTTTAGGTAATAGGGTTGGAAGATAGAATTAATTCATTTTGGCTTTTTATACGCGGGTTAAAAATTCTTTAGTTCTAAATTTATAAAAACATTTATAGTATTTAAAAAAAATTTTGCCTATTTATCTGAAAACTGTATTTAAACCGAGTAAACATGTATGACTCGAAAAATTTAAATATTTATTTTATTTTTCTACTGTTATTCGTAATAAGTTTTAACTGATTTTTTTTATCATTATTATTCATTTAAAAAGTTTGTTAAAAATATCTTTTTTTTTTTTTCTGTTATTTATTTAAAAATTTAATTCACACTTTAGTTTTTCTAAGAAACCGAATATCTTTAAAAAAAACCCTGAAATTATAGTTTAAATATTTACTGAAATTAACATAATATCAGGAATTGTATTTATATGATACAAAATAGCATGATAATTTGATTTTCTTTTTCTAAAGAATCATTAAATTAATTTCTTTAGAATCAGAAGAAAATTGAGGGTTATTTGATATAAATTTATATTACTTTTTTTTTTTTTAAATTTAACTTTCTATGTCTAATGTTTTGTTTATTTGAATAATTAAGAATATGTTGGAATAAGTTTTTTTTTAATAAATATATACATAAGTACGTATACATTAAAATTTCAAGGGAATTTCAACGTGTGAAACTTAATAGAAACTTATTTAAATTGAAAATTGTTTAAAATATTTAATAATTTTACATAAACAATTACCAAAAAAATCAAATGCAAGACTACTTTTTTAAACCGATTAACCTTCTAGCTAACAATTCTTATTTCCCTATAGTTTAACCACATATACCATTTTATCTCTCGCAAAAACCCATTCAAGAATTCTCTATGTAATTTATTTTGTTCAACCCATTCTCTATGTAATTTAAATTATAACCCCTTCATGATACTGTAATTGTAATTACAATTATAACGATATTTCTTTAGGTCTTTAGACTCGTTTCAGAGCTTAGTGCCATCTAAACAAGTAAAAATAACAGTAAGTCGATGCAACCGACTTATTTATACCCTACATATAAAAAATTCAAATTAAATTAAAAATCCATAAGTTATTTTAGTTAGGTATTTAATACAAGCTAAAAAAAATAAATGCTGTTACAACCTTTGTACAAAATTTCAGGTTTCTATCTTTATTAAATTCGAATATATGATTGTTAGGTCTTGGGAAGTGTGTGAAGGCACGCGGACCACCACCTCAATTCATCTCAAATTTTAGAGACATCAACAGGGTAGAACATTCTTATATCACATTTCAAGTTTATATATTTATTAATTTCGAAGATATGCTTGTTTGGTCTTAGGAGTTGTGTGGCAGATACCCGAACAACCATTCTAATTCATCTTAAATTTTGGACAAATCAGGGATTCAGGAAACAACACCCTTGTACCAAATTTGAAATTTCTGTCTTTATTAATTTCGAAGATATGCTTGTTCGGTTTTAGGAGTTGTATGGGAGGTATCCGAACGACCACTCCAATTCATCTCAAATTTTAGGCAAATCAAGGATTTAGGAAACAGCACCCTCCTATCAAATTTGCAGTTCCTATCTTTATTAACTTCCAAGATATGCATGTTCGGTTTTGGGAGTTGTATGGGAGGTACCCGAACAGCTCCACCAATTCATCTTAAATTTTGGACAAATCAGCGATTCAGGAAACAACACCCTAGTACCAAATTTGAAGTTTCTGTCTTTATTAATTTCGAAGATATGCTTGTTCGGTTTTGGGAGTTGTATGGGAGGTACCCGAACGACCACTCCAATTCCTCTCAAATTTTAAACAAATCAGGGATTTAGGAAACAGCACCCTCCTATCAAATTTGCAGTTCCTATCTTTATTAATTTCGAAGATATGCATGTTCGGTTTTGGGAATTGTATGGGAGGTACCCGAACAACCACTCCACTTCATCTCAAATTTTGGGGATATCAGGGACACCCTCGTACAAAAGTTTAAGTTTCTATCTTTATTAATTTCGAAAATATGCGTATTAGGTTTTGGAAGTTGTATGGGAGGTACTCGAACGCATGGTCCGATTTCGCCCATTTACAATCCCCGCCTTACCTTAGTCATTGTTAACCTACAGTATAAATTTCATCAAGATAGCATCATTATTTTTTGAGTTATCGTGCGTACGGACGGACGGACGGACATCGCTAAATCGACTCCGACGGTGATCCTGATTCAGAATATATATACATGTCTATAACTCGCTTCCTTTTGGTGGTTACAAACACCATACCAAAGTTAATATACCCTATACTTAATGTGTAGGGTATAAAAAGTTACGCGAGAAACAAACAAATCAATCAATTTATAATTTTAAAATACACTTCTGCCACTGAACATAGGTTAACTGATTTTAATTCAATCTCTATAAAATTCATTGGGGTGAATGATTTCTTAAACATAAATTTAATATTCAATATATAGTTAAACATATTAAAGTAACCATTTAAAAAGTCATTAACTCCTAAATTAACTTATATCAGATCATAAAACATCAGAAATTTAGAAGAAGAACATAAAGTACAATATTTTTCAACACAAAAATATCCTAAAAGGATTTAACTTAAAATTTATTTTTAATTGACTTCAGCTGTAAATTAAATATATGTAGCTAAGAAACTTCAGAATATATTTTCCAATTCAGTGACTGTTAAAAACAAAATTTTCCCAATTTTTTTTTGCTATAAAACTAATTGAGAGCTTTTTAAATGCTATTAAAACTTTTCAAATTTTATTTACTATTTTTAAAATTTTAAAATTCTATCAAACTAAATTTATTTTTTAATAAAACAAAAAATTCACATGAATTTGCAAAACTTTTGTTTTACTATATAAGTTGAACAAAATTAAACAAGTAATGGAAAAAATCAAGAGTTTTCAAAAAAGCACATTTCCAAAATTAAAAAATATTCCATAATAAGCTTAGAGTAAAAAGTATATTAGATAAATATATTGAAAAACAAAATTTTAATAAGAAATTGGTTTTTGTTTGATTTTTTTTTTTGGTAGATACGAAAAAATTGAGAAAAATCGAATCACACTTTCGTCAATTATAAGGTAACCAACCCTATATTATTAAGAAAAATTATATTACAGAAACAAAAATATAATGTCGGAGCTTTAATTTTTGTATATTACTGCATAAAAAAGTGGATCGGTGCTCAAATTACAGGTGTTTAGAGAATTTTCAGTGACCCCTTACAGCTCCTAAACGGGGGGCGATACAAAAAAATTTTCTAAAATCACTCATACTGATTTCGAAATATCTAACTGCTGTCAAAATTTCAAGTTTCTAATTTAAACCGTTTGAAAGAGAAAAAGGTCCAAATTTTTGCAAAATATTTATATATTAAAATGTCGCATGTCAAAGCTACATATTTCTTTTATATATATTTATAAATTTATATAAAAGTTAACGTTTGGCGTTTTCAGATTGAAAATATACCTTATAGAACCTGTGTTATAACAATTTAAAAATAGTACTTTTTTGAACATTGTAAGGCTGTAGCTCAGGAACGGGTTGGGCTACCGAAAAAAGTTGTTCCACAAAATTAGTTTTTTGCCGATGCCTATCCGCAGTTAAAATTTCATTCTTTTATTTCAAACGATGTAGAAGTTTTGTAAACACCCAGACGGGCGGACGAACAGACGGACAGAGAGAAACTAATAAGCACATTTTTTCAAAATTTTTTGAAAATGTGCTGAAAAGTAATTGATATAAACGTGTGTTTATTTTATATATAATAATTAAATATAAACTTTAATTAAAAAAAATTATAAAATAAATTTCTATTTCTATAATTAACACTAAAAAACGAGAAAAGGTATAGAGTAGATTGTGACTACTGTATAGGATACTCATACGAACATAATATATGCTATTTTCATAAAAATTGAGATATCTGACTTAATTAAGTACTGAGGTATATTTATGTAAGTTACGGAGTTCTATACGACAGCTAATCGATCCCGTTGCGCCAAAACCAACAGATCCCGTTACACCAACTATATTTAATAGAATATCTTGCCATAAAAATAATTTTTCTTGTCATAACAATTGATAATCTTTTACAAAATTTCAAATGTCTAGCTTTTTAAAGTACCAAGATATGAGAATATACGAATATACTACCCAACTTTTTACACCATATAAATTTTGCAACTATCCGAACCTGACCATTACAAATTATGTTACGATTAAATATCCATTAGGATTAGAATATTGTTTTTTGTTATTGTACCTATTATTGTTTATTTTTTTGTGGGTTTATTACCATTTGTATCACATAAGTTAATTAAAAATCTCATAAAACTTAACTTATTCTAACTAAGTAAATTTTAAATACTCAGCTAATACAGATATATGATGAGTTATGCTCAAATTAAGAAAAACATTATATGAAAACTACTCTAATCCATCTATTGAAGTGGTTCAATTTCAATAGCAAAAGAAACATTTTTATAAAAAATTAAATTGGTATAAATTATAAAAACCTAAACCCATTATTTTTTGAGTTATCGTGCAAAAGAACGTATGGACGTACATAGCTAAATCGAATTTTAATCTTGAACAAACATTATTATATACTTTGTACTATACTACCTGGGACACAAGTTGTACTATCTATCCTATCTATCTGGGACCCCTTAAACATAATACCACATTTATTACACCTTGAACTAAGCTCATAGAGGTAAAAAAAACTATATTATAAACCCTACATAAATATATAAACCCTACTTTTAATATTTTTAATGAAGAGTGTTTTAGTGAAGAGTGAATATCAACTGAGTGAAATAGGGTAAAAAATTGAACTGTGAGAAAACATTTGTAGAAAAACTTTTCGTTAAATTTGAATCAACATTTTAGTATACAATGGAAAAAGTATACGACTGCCTTTTTCAGTTCATTGGCATTTTATCAGAGAAAAAAGGATTAAGATTACGATTACGATTACGAAATCTAAAAAAAAAAACCGTTTAGCTCCAATTTTTCTTTAGTTCAAATTTCCGTATTTTGGTAACAGATCTGTTAATTATCAAGTTCCAAGTAATTTATTAAATAGAAATAATAATACTATTTTTCATTAAAAATATCCTACTGTAGTATTCTGCTGTTTGTATATGTCATACAAAAGTCGATCAAAATTGAGCTGCGAAAATATTCCACTGACACATCCTTTCAATGATTAAATTCATCATATCTCTGATTAAATTCACATTTCTAATCTTTACTATTTAATAAAAAAAAACTTAACTTCTAAAATTTAAATTGAAAGTGATAAAAATTACTCATGTCTGATTTCATTTGCATTTACAATTTGTGCTCATTTGAACATAAACACTCCTACATATACTCAAACCATTTTTTTTTTTAAATTCTCTTTTATTTTGTTATTTTTTCTTCTTTTTTTCTTTTTTTTTTTTTTGCAAATCAGAAATCTCAGAAATATAATAAATAATTTCTGTTGTTAATTCTACCATAAACAAATATTTAGCATTCAGTATAAAATTCCAGTAAAAATATTTTAACATATTTGTATATTTATTTTTCTTGTGACTAAATAAATTCTCATGTTTCAGAACAAAAAACAAAAAAAAAAAAAAAACAAAAAATGTCAAACAATTATTAGAGTGCTATTACAACATAGTAGCATTAAAGGTAATTTAGCTCTTTATATAAGTAAATTCAAATTCTATATAGTACTTAAGTAACTACCTACATAATATATACACATGTGAATTGTAAATATCTTAAGATTTTGTACATATATTTGCGCTTTTTTATTTCTCTCCCTCGCCTGTTACATTTTATGCACGCTTGAGTACATTTTTTGCACACACAAATTAACCTTTCAAGATTCAATTCAAAGTTCACCTTGCAATCTATAGTGTTGTTTTTTTTTTGAAAATTCCCCACTTATTTTCTTTATTTTTTTTTTTTGTTTTTATAATTATTTTCCATCTTTAAAAGCAAAATATAGGTACAACCTTTTTATTCTGTTTTTGTATATAAATAATAAATAATAAATAATTTAATTTTTTGTTTTTTTTTTTCTTTTCTTTTATTATTTACTTTTAATCTTAAACTAATTGTATGCACTAAAAAACTTGAGAACTGCAAATAAAACTAAAAAGTTTTCTGCATTTAATTTTTTTTTTTTTGATTGTAACATTTTTGTTTTAATTTCACTCGTTTTTTTATACCCGTATGAACTATGTTCAAGGGTATAATAAATTTGCCATTACGTTTGTGACACCTTAAAGGAGTCGAGCTAGATATAGTGTCAAAGGTATGGATCGGCTCAGAATCGAATTCTGAGTCGATTAAGCCATGTACGTCCGTCCGTCCGTCCGTCCGCACGATAACTCAAAAAATAAAGGAGCTAGGGGGCTGAAATTTTTTTTACGTCACTTTTGCAAAATTGTTAGTTTTGCTATTTAAATCCAACATTTTCGGTCGGCGGGTTCGAGTAGCTGCCATACAACTTCTATCTTTATATAGAAATAACTCAGTATCTATTCAAGCTAGATTTCTGAAATTTTGCAAATGATGATCAAGTTTTATGGCAACAACTTCTGTAAAATTTGGTTGTGCTGGTGCGGCGGGTTCGGGTAGCTGCCATACAACTTATCCGGTTAAATGAGAATAACTCAGTGTTTATTGAAGCTAGGAATCTGAAATTTAGTAAAGAAGTGTCGAGTTACATGCCAACAACTTTTGTAAAATTTGGTTGGTCTAGAGCAGCCGGTTCAGACTTCTTGCACCTCTTGGAACCTAATGAAGCTAGGCGTCTGAAATTTTGCAAATGATGATCAAGTTTTATGGCAACAACTTCTGTAAAATTTGGTTGTGCTGGTGCAGCGGGTTCGGGTAGCTGCCATACAACTTCGCCGTTTAAATGAGAATAACTCAGTGTTTATTGAAGCTAGGAATCTGAAATTTAGTAAAGAAGTGTCGAGTTACATGCCAACAACTTTTGTAAAATTTGTTTGGCCTAGAACAGCCGGTTCAGGCTTCTTGCACCTCTTGGAAGTTAATAAAGCTAGGCGTCTGAAATCTTGCAAATGATGATCAAGTTTTATGGCAACAACTTCTACAAAATTTGGTTGTGCTGGTGCGACGGGTTCGGGTAGCTGCCATACAAATCTCTTTTTAAATGAAAAGAACTCAGTGTCCGTCCGCACGATAACTCAAAAAATAGAGGAGCTAGGAGGCTGAAAATTTTTTTACGTCACTTTTGTAAAATTGTTAGTTTTGCTATTTAACTCCAGCATTTTCTGTTCCCGGGTTCGGGTAGCTGCCATACAACGTCTTTCTTTAAATAGAAATAACCCAGTGTCTGTTCAATCTAGGTATCTGCAATTTTGCGAATGATGATCAAGTTGTATGGCACCAACTTCTGCAAAATTTGGTTGTGGTGGTGCGACGGGTTCGGGTAGCTGCCATACAATTTCTCTTTTTAAATGAAAATAACTCAGTGTCCGTCCGCACGATAACTCAAAAAATAAAGGAGTTAGGAGGCTGAAATTTTTTTTACGTCACTTTTACAAAATTGTTAGTTTTGCTATTTAACTCCAGCATTTTCGGCCGCCGGGTTCGAGTAGCTGCCATACAACTTCTTTCTTTAAATGGAAATAACCCAGTGTCTATTCAATCTAGGTATCTGAAATTTTGCGAATAATGATCAAGTTTTATTGCAACAACTTCTGCAAAATTTGGTTGTGGTGGTGTGACGGGTTCGGGTAGCTGCCATACAAAATCTCTTTTTAAATGAAAGAACTCAGTGTCCGTCTGCACTATAACTCAAAAAATAGAGGAGCTAGGAGGCTGAAAATTTTTTTACGTTGCTTTTGTAAAATTGTTAGTTTTGCTATTTAACTCCAGCATTTTCGGCCGCCGGGTTCGAGTAGCTGCCATACAACGTCTTTCTTTAAATGGAAATAATCCAGTGTCTGTTCAATCTAGGTATCTGCAATTTTGCGAATGATGATCAAGTTTTATGGCAACAACTTCTGCAAAATTTGGTTGTGGTGGTGCGACGGGTTCGGGTAGCTGCCATACAACTTCTCTTTTTAAATGAAAATAACTCAGTGTCCGTCCGCACGATAACTCAAAAAATAAAGGAGTTAGGAGGCTGAAATTTTTTTTACGTCACTTTTACAAAATTGTTAGTTTTGCTATTTAACTCCAGCATTTTCGGCCGCCGGGTTCGAGTAGCTGCCATACAACTTCTTTCTTTAAATGGAAATAACCCAGTGTCTATTCAATCTAGGTATCTGAAATTTTGCAAATGATGATCGAGTTTTATGGCAACAACTTCTGTAAAATTTTGTTGTGATGATATGACAGGTTCGGATAGTTGCCATACAACTTCTCTTTTTAAATGAAAATAACTCAGTGTCTATTGAAGCTAGCTATCTGAAATTTAGTGAAAAAGTGTCGAGTTGCATGCCAAAAACTTTTGTAAAATTTGAATGGTCTAAAGCAGCCGGTTCAGGCTTTTTGCATTTCTTGGAACTTAATGAAGCTAGGCGCAATAGATTCGGGTAGCTATCATACAACTCCACAATTTACATAAATATATCTCTGTAGTTCGGTACTAAAACTCTGAATGTTTTTAAAAGATGATCAAGTTTTATAGAAACAGGATATATTACGTTCATACGGGTATCCCAGAGTTGACACAGTCTACTCTACTGCACTCTTCCTCGTTTTTTTTTTGTTTTCAGTGGCTGACAAGTCACTTTTTAAAAACAGGAGAGTGGTTGTCTAGAAATTTCTTTAAAATCTATTATTAAAAATGTGTAAAAATTGATTTCAAATATGATAAGTTTTGCCGAGAAAATTTCTAAAATAAGCCCACAAAACTATACTCTAATGGATATTTAATCTTAACATAATTTGTAATGGACATAAAGTTAAAGTTAAAGATTACAAACAACCCCCTCTATAATATTATTAACTATTCCACGCTTTTTACATTAATTTCGTTCCCATAACCATTTCAATTGCCATAAAAGGAAAGAAAAACAAGAAAAAAACAAAAAAAAAATTAAATTTATTGCAATTGGAAATAAATTTTTCCCTCTTCCATCTTTACTCTTTCATATTATATACATTAGAATCAGTTCCGATCTAACCCAATCCCATCTATTCCTTTAATGAGTTTTTCATCTCTTATATTTTCTACTGCTAAATATTTGACACAAAGCGTACAATAAGCAAAAGTAAGTACTAAACAAAAAAAAAAAATTAATGAAATTTAAGCGTGGGATGAAAGAAAATATCAAGTCAAGAATGGGATAATAAACAATCTAAAAATAGATGAGATGGATGAGTTTTGTATATTATTGACTAAAATTGAATTAAGAACGATTAAAAGAACAGCGTCAAAAATATATGAGGTTTGCAAAAAATAAATAAAAAATAAATTTAGTATTTAACCCTATACAGCGACCATTTGCACTAATTTTTTATACTGTACAGTTCATTTTTTTTCAATATCTTAAAGAATGATTTGAAATTTTGCAATTTATAGTTTTTCAAATAAAACGAGAAAGAATACAGTTACCTTTGTCAACTCTACCCGTACGAACCGTTAGTATGTTCATAGCCTGTCACTCTGCTTATAATATTTTTTTTTTTAATTTTTTAGTATTTTAAAATAATTTGGGTGAATTTTATAATTTCTAGAACTATGGGTTGTACATATATTCAAACTATATGTTTATACATTCTTCAAAAGCAGATTCTAACCTTCCACATAACGATTACCAATCCAAAACTTTTCCAAATATGCTATAGTACCAAGCGGCAAATGTATAATAATTTATACTATACATATGTATTATATATCATTCATTCATCAGTGACATATATGTACGATATGTATGTAAATAAACATGAGTTATAGAAGTATGTATACTAATATCATATAAATATAAATTCTTCAAGCTATTTTTTCAAATATTTCAATTCAACAATTTCAAATTATCGAGTAAAAAAAATGCAAACAAGGTAGAATGTAAGCCAACGGTTTTTAAAATCGCACATTTCGAAAAGACAAATAATACTAATTCTAAAAGTTCTTTCTTGTCGCAAAATTTCAGATTTCTAGCTAAAGATGTGCCGGAGTTATGAAAAAACAAATTTCATTCAAAATGCGGTTTTCACATAACGGTAAATTTAAATAGTAAATTACAAAATATTGCATAATTTTGATATTGCTTTATGAAGATAACAAAATTTGTGGTCTTCTAGTATTTTTAAATTGTAAAACTACTACGAAGAGTCTGAGATATATATACATCTGAAAGTAGGGCTTTTTTGCAATTTTGGCGGGCTGTAACTATGGAAACCTATACAATTAAAAGAAACATTTGACACACGTGAAAATATATTACTGGAGCTTTAATTTTTATAGCTGGCCGAAGTAAAATGTGTACAGATGCCTAAGTTACAAGTGTTTAAAAATAAGGAATTTTTCAGTTTTTGACCCCATAAAGTTCCGAACGGGGGGCGGCGATACAAAAATATTTTCTGTAATGACTCATACTTATTCTCAAAGGCCTAACTTCCCTCAAAATTTCAAGTTTCTAACTTAAACTGTTTGGAAGATAGAAGGAGTCAAGAATTTTGCAAAATTTGAGTTTCGCATAACGGTAAATTAAGACACCGTATGCCACAACTATATATTTATTGTGTATATATTTGTAAAGCTAATAAAAGCAGTAATCGTCTGGCATTTTCAAATTGAAGATATAGCTTATACAACTTGTGTTATAACATTTTAAATATAGAACTTTTTTGAACTTTGGGAGGCTGTAGCTCCGTAACGGGTGGGGCTACAGAAAAAAGTTGTTAAGAATAAAATTAATATTTTTATGATATCTATCAGCAGGCAAAATTTCATTGCTCTATTTCAAAAAATGTGGGGATCTAAAAGATAGGTGTTCGAGAGCTACCCGAAGTTTTGGTCGGATCTCAACCAAAAAAATAGGGAACCTACAAATTGTTATAAGAATATTTTGTGTTAATTTCAACACTTTAGCTTTCTTAGTTTTTAAGTTATCTTGCTAAAGGACGGACGGACGAACATGGCTGATCTGATCCTATCCATACCTTTGAAGGTATATCTAGCTAGCTTATTTCGAGGTGTTACAAATGGAGGAGCAATTTTAATATACCTGATCCATATCGTACGGATGTAATAATGTTTGAAAATGAAGTGACAACGAGTGAAATCAAAAATTAAACATGAGAAGTAAGTAACACTACATGAATGTTGCTGAAACACTTCTGTAACTTATGGTGTTGCAATACTTTAATGTTGCGATTCTTTTATGTTTATTTTTAAAAGTAGCGTTGCACCGAGAGAATTTTTTTTTTTTTAAAAATACAAGCGAAGAAGTGGAAAATGATTTCTGCAATGAAAATGTTTTCTGCCTTTTCTTAATTTTGTGACTGATGACAATTTAGAATTATGTGAAAGTCGGTTATTAAAAAATATATCTATACATATAGAAAACATAAATTACGTAACAATTCTTTCCAAACGTAGCAAAATTAAAAATTTAATTTCTGTCTTTCTTTCTATAATTTAATTTTATAAACTGAGGGTTATAAAATATAATATAATAAAAATAATTCAATACTATTTTATTTCTAACCTTTGGCGTCCTTCCATTTTAAAATCAAAAATAAAATTTAAATTTAAAATTTCAATTGTCAATTGCAAAACAAAACTTAAAATTGAATATGTATGTTCGAAATTGAGGTATCATTTAAATTTTGCCGCCATTTTTTTTTTACCTGTAATTTTTATACGAGGTTTCTTTAGGTGCATTCTAAATAAATTCCGGTTAGTTAATATGGAACGTTACACGAAGGAACAAGGTGTTTTTGTTATTACAACATTTTTTGAAAATGGTAAAAGTTTTCAAGATGTAATTAGGAAATTTCGAACAAAATTTGGTAGAGAAAATGCTCCAACAAATCGTCTCATCAAGCTGATGGTTGATAAATTTCTAGAAACTGGATCTGTTCTTGATAACAGAGGCAACATTTATCAACGTAGTGGCCATTCAACCGAGAATGTAGCAGCTGTGAGCAGAAGTGTTGAAGAAGATCCAAAAACTTCCATTCGTCATCATTCGCAGCAATTAAACATCAAACCATCCACATTATTCAACATTTTGCATCGTGATCTCCATTTAAAGGCTTATAAGATCCAGCTGACGCAAGAATTAAAACCAACTGACCATGAATTACGTTGGCAATTCGTTTCTTGGGCAATCGAAAAACAAGAAGAAAATGAGAATTTTTTTAACAAAATAATCGTCACCGACGAAGCTCATTTCCAGCTCAATGGCTACGTCAATAAACAGAATTGCCGCATTTGGGGTGAAGAAAATCCAAGGGTTATCTTAGAGCAACCAGTACATCCACAAAAAGGTACGGTTTGGTGTGATTTGTGGTCAGGAGGAATCATCGGACCATATTTTTTTGAAAACGCAAATGGAAATGCGATTATGGTCAATGGAAATCGCTACAGGGAGATGATCCGAAGCTTTTTGTGGCGGGAAAATGATGATTTGGACGTAGAGAATATGTGGTTTCGACAGGACGGTGCCACTTGCCACACAGCAAGAGAAACAATGGATCTTTTGAAGGAAAAGTTCGAAGATCTCATTATTTCTCGTAGAGGAGGAGTGATGTGGCCACCAAGATCGTGCGATTTGACACCGTTGGAATTTTTTTTGTGGGGTTTTGTGAAATCGAAAGTGTACAGCAATAATCCCACAACAATTCAAGAGCTTAAAAACAACATTATCGATCAGATTTCAACCATTGAGAACAGTTTATTGAACAACGTGATTCAGAATTTTGGTAAAAGATTGGAAGCCTGCCGAAGTAGTAGAGGGAGCCACTTGGCCGACATAATTTTTCATTATTAACCGGAACCTATTTGTAATAAATTAAAATAAAAATATATTTAATATTTCAAAAAAAAAGTCTTTTTTTATTAAAATTAAAAAGATACCTCAATTTTGAACACCCTATACTTGTAGCAACATAAAATTCTATGTTACTCACATTTGATAAATGTTATCTTAATGTTGCCACAATGTTAATTTTATTAAATGATTATGTTGTTTGTTACATGATTCATTTTTGATTGAAGTTTTTGGGAATCAGCAAAAAATAAAATGTACACGGTAGCACAATCTATGCAGCATCTACATTCATATATGTGTATCATTTTAGACGTGGTTTATGTTTTACCGAATCTCTTTACTTCATTTGTAATTTTGTGAATTCTTTAATTTTCATATGTAATCAATATTACGCATATACCAGGAACCACTTACGATATTGCGTAGGACTTTATTGAATTTTTTTTTGAATACACGTTTACTTGGCACAACCCCAAAGTTCAATATATAAGTACAATATAAATTTAATTACTTGATTGCAAATTAACACTTTATTATGTATCGTTAATTTAGACTTGGAAGTCAATAATCATCTCTGCATTTTAAAATATTTTAAAATATTTGTAATTTAAAAATTTTCTAAAAAAAAAATAAATAATAAATTTACAGATATAAATATGAGTACCCAGACAATCTGTAACATTATTCATTTCATAAGGTTATTCTGTAAGTCTAAAACTGTCACACATTATCACTTAAAACTATATAAACAACTTGAATTCAAAACCTTATTTCGTGTTATTTTAAATATCGTAAGTAAGCAACACTCCGTTAAAATTTTAAGAGATCGAGATCTACAATAGTCGGTCGAATGCACAAAACTGATCTTGAAAACAAACTTAAATTTCAATATTTTAAGAAAAAACTAGTTCGGGCTTGCAATTTTCTCTACAAAAATTTGTTTTTATACTTAAAATGTAAGATTTGGATTCAATCTCATAGTTTTATTCATAGTTTAGTGACAAATTTCCATACTATTCGATTATTATTAGGTCTCTATGATATCATATGATTTTGTACGTTTGTGTGACATTTTAAATATAACTAATCAACTAATTATAATAGTGATAAGATAAGTAAACCATCATTCGTTGTCATTTAAAAATACATTTGTCAAGTCATTATAGTAAATGAGAAAGAGAGAGCATACAATTCATATTTATAATCATTAGTATAATATGACGTTTTATGAAATGATTTGTTATGAGTATGACATTCATGACAATTATAGTTAGTATTGTGGCATTTATATGATAATTGCATAACGTTTATACGATAACTGATTTTATATGATAATATTGGAGTTAGGGGTAATCTATGATACATATCTCTTGCAGCTGTGCAATCTGATATAAAATGTTCAAAAGTTTAAAAGTATACATTTTTCTAGTGTTTCAAATTCGAATTTAAATACAATCAAAATTAAATTTCAGACTTATTAATAAACAAAAAAAAAAAAAAAACAAAAAATCGGATAACTCTAAAAATGAAAACTCTGGAAAAAAAAAAAATAAAGGACTATACGATATCTAAATGCGTTGTTTAAAAAAAGGTGGGTTTATTTTATTATTATGATTAATTTTTTTTTTTTTCTTAATTTTAAAGGTTACAATAATATTGTAAAACACACTTTTTTATTTTTTTCTTATAATGGCAATACCTAATTTAAATAATGAGTCTTAAATATTACTATTATATTTTATTAAAAATTTTATTATTATTATTACAATATTATGAATCTTGAGAATTAAGATTCCTTGAATTTTCAAATGTAAATCTGAAAATGATGTCTGGCTTGACACTTTTGTTTCACTTTTTTAATCCAATTGTTTGCTAGTTTTTTTTGTTTTTTTTTTGTGTTGGGACAGTGGTTTATGACACAATTCATTAGGGTTCATGAACATAGTTTATGACTCTATTTTTTTCTTCTCGCATTTTTTTTTTTTTTTTTGTTATTTAGTTGGAGGCACGTTCAAAGTGTCGTTTTTTTTGTCGGCATATTTTTAGAGTATTTTCAATATCGTTTTATTTTTGTATTTTATTTTTTTATTTAAAGGGGAACAAAAATAAAAACAATTTTTTGTGGTCTTTTGCAAAAACTGTAGGTTTTTATTTTTGAAATGCATTAATTTGTAGGAGTGAGAAAATAGTATGTTTTTTTATTTTTATTTCGTTTATTTTATTTGAGTGAAATTAGAAGTTTTTTTTTCGTTTTTTTTCTTTTTTTTTGGTTAAAATAAGAATGGAGTGCAAGGATATATCATGTAAATTATTGTTATTATTATTATGTATGGTTAATGGAATTTTATGAGAATTTGAGTCAAAAACATGTTAAAAAAAAAAATGAAAAGTGTTGTTTTTTTTCTCATTTATATATGTATGTAATAAAAAACAGAAAATGAACGCTTCAAAATGTAATTTATAATGAACGTGGTTAATTTTTTTATTTTTTTTTTTTTTGCTCACATACCTTATATTGTATAAAAAAAAAAAGTTAATCAGTTAATAAAGGTTATTATTACTTACTAATGAGGACTTAAGAATAAAATAAATAAATATGTATATTGAAGTTTAAGATTAAAGTTAAGGGGAAATTTAGAATATCATACATTAGGAATAAAAAAAAAAAAAAAACAAAAAAAAAAGTGTCAATTGTACCTACATATTTTAAAAGTGACAGAAAAAACACAAAAAAATGGATTTAATGTTAAAAATCATATATGGAACTAATTCTAGAATTCAAAAGAAATATAAGAAAAAAAAAAAATAAATAAATAAATTTTTAAACACCTTTTTTTTTTTTTATAAAACATACGTGCACATTTATATTAGTAATGCTATTTAAGCTGTAGTACGTGACATATTTTAAAATTCTAAAAATGCATTATGTATAGTTAATAAATAATTCGTTAATTTTTTTTTGTTTTGTTTTGTTTTGTACTAAAAGTAATTTTCGAAAAAAAAAGCAAAAAAACAAATAAATATTCTTATTAGACAAGTATATTTTAATTAATACAAGGTTTACTACGGACATTTCTTATATAAATATACCTTTAAAAAATTAGTTTGTCATTTTTTTTTTTTTGTTTTTTTTTTTTTTAATCACAAGTTTGCTCGAGTGAACACATTAAATGAATACAGGTTGTGTTCAAAAAAACGAAACATAAATTAGTTTTCTTTAAAATATCTTTAAAATGTGTTATTGGTGCATAAAACTATAAATCAATTAAATAGAACAAACAAAGAGTGTGATAAAAAAAAAAAATATATATATATATATATATTTCAAAGTGTCCGAAATATTAAATACATTTATTACTTATATGTAAAAGATGTAAAACTCTATAATTTGGAATGAAAACATTTATGGAATAAAAATTTAATGACCACCTAAAGTTTATAATAATAGTAAATGCAAACAATGTCTGATGATTTATAAAACTAAATATAAAAAAATTAGGTTGTCTCATCATATTCAAAGAATTGAGAAAAATTTGAATGTCTAAAATAATTTTTTTCTTTTCTATGTTTACATATTGTGTTTGGGTACATTGAGTTTTAGAGAGCTCATAGTTGGCGCGATGAATTTAACAAAATCTATTTTGGTTTACTCTTTTTACTTTATTTCTTGTATTTGCAATTATTTGTAATTCATTCGTGTTCTTTTTTTTTACGGGGGATGGTAGAAAATATTTAAAGTCAATCAAAGGAACTGGATGAGCTTCTTCTGGGTAGTGTTGGATTTTAACCAACCAAAATCATCCCTTTTAAAACCAAACTTTAGGATGGGTACCTTAATTATACATAGTTATGTAATGTACAGTTTGGTTTTGGAGAAAATGTTAAGGGAAGGATTACTTGGGAAATTGGGTTTGGGATAATAAAGATTATTGAGGATGAAGGAAGAAACTTGGAGAGTTATTTTGAAGAAGGATGTTAATGTTGCTCTTAACTTTCGATACATCGTACACATCTGAATTACCATCTTTTGGGAACACATGTGCAGGCATAAGGTTTCATAAACGAGACGTGCGCGTGACAAACGAATTTAAGCTGTTACGCCATCTTGTGTAGAGGTGGGCATTTGTCGCGCTCCTTGTTTCACGTTGGAAAGCGCAGAGTGGAGGCATTGTTTTATTTCTTAGAACATGTGTTTACCCCCACAAGATATTATACCCTGTTTTATTGATACGATCAAACAGTACGACGATGGCAGAGTAGAATGAGTGTTGAGATAACACTGGGATCGCCAATAAAGCGGATAGCTATGTTTTGCATTTTATAGAGATAACCCATCTCTGTTTGGGAAGCTGCCCCAAAGAATCCCTCCATATTATTTTCCACCTACCATTACTTCTTTTTCCTTATTTATTCCACTTTCAAACTTTTACCATAATTGATGTTTAACACTTTGACCCAATTTACGTTAATTTTCAATAATTTTTAATTTTTAGTACTAATTATTTGTATAGCCAGACATATTATTTTGTGTTATTCTTATTAACGAATTCGGGAATCTTTTACTTGCCAGATTCATCCATCAACCAAGTTCTTTAATTACAATATCATTTCATTACTAATAGTGATTAATATTCTTAATCTTATTTCATGTCTGCAATGAGAGTCGATTTCACTGTTTCAACTTTCAACAAAATTATTTCAGTAAAATTTAAAGTGATTTATATGAAATCCAAAGAATAATCGGAGAAAAGTTGGCAAAGATAATACAGAGTACAATTTTACTTGCAATGAATATATGGACAGAAGATTAAGAGATAATATGAAGACTAAAATTTGACATAAATGTTCAGTATAATGCAAGTATTTCAACTTTCATTAAAAAAAAAAAACAAACTCTCTTCATCTTTTCCTTTATGTATTTTTTTTTTTTTTTGCTTCTTATATCTTAAGATATCTATATAAAAAAATGATTGTCAAAATAAAAAAAAAAATATATAAACTATAATATTTAGTAAGAATCGTTTATGAAAATTTAGAACCAAATCAAATACTTATTTAAATTATTTTTTATGCCATAAATATTAAATTTTTAAACGTGAATTAAAATCCAGGAAGTCATTTTGAATATTAAAAATTTGAAATTTTTTGAAATCAAAAACAATTTTAAAATCATTATTTTTTAAAAACGCGGAAACAATTTTGAATCGTTCTATTCAATAATTTTTTATATATTTCGTAATAAATTATCAATTTAAATTTCTTTTTTTTTCTCTATATCGTAAAAAATATTTAGATTTTTTCAAATATTGAAAAACTTACAAAATTTAATAATCCTAAAATAGAATCCTATATTTGTGATATTCAAATATCAATTTTATTCTTTTCAATGACGATACTATCTATCCATGTACAGTTTCCATTTGATAGTACATTTCTATGCTTAACTTTCAAAATCACAAAACTTCCACTTATGAGACCCTTATTTGAACCTAGTAGTGCTTACGTTTTAGGAGTTGAGTATTTTATTTATTATCTCGTCTGTATTAGTCAGGGAATGTTTGATGACAAAAAGGTAGAATCACAGGGTTTTTTGCATAATACAATATTTTGTCTGAAGAAAACTTCAACTTTACTATTATACACATGTGATAGTTCTATCAATGCTTTAGGTATCCTATGTTGGAAATTCTTAAGCCACTTGTACGAAGAAAAATTGCCAGTTTCCCACTCTTATTTCTAATTATTCAAACCAAAAAAAAAAAATAAAAAACTAAAATCCAATTAAAGCGTTTCGTTTTAAATCAGCCTTAGAATATTAAAATGACTCTCAGAACACCATATATCACCTAGCTATTCATAATCACTTTTTTTTTATTCTAAAACTGAATAGAACCAAAACTATCCATTCGTGTAACTAATCTCTTCAAAATATATCACATAATATATTTAAAAAATATATTCTTCATAAAATATTCATTCCTTTTTGATTTTATAGAAAATGTTCGACTTAATAAAAAATTCAACATATCATAGTTTTTTTTTTTTTTTTTTATAGAATAAAACTCTTTATATAATCTTGTTCTTTGTTTCGATTAAAAATTCAAATATTGTAAATATATTTGTGTTAAGTTAAGCAAGAAAAAATTTTTTTTAAAGATTTTCCTTTAGGCAAAAAATATTCTAAGTATTTCTTAAAAAAAAAAAAAATACAAAGGAAATATTTTCTCCTTGACTTTCCCGTATATATTCAAAGTAAAGGGGAAACCGTATTTGTACATGTATGCCTTAAATTCTGGTGTTAGTAAAACTGTACTTCCTAGAGTTGCTTAATCTAACCCAAATTTTTGCGAGACTAAGAAATTGCTGCCATAAGATTTAAGTTAGCTGAAATTGATTAGTCTTGAGCAATCGTTTTTACATTAATCTCCTAAAGTACATACACATAGTCAAACTTTCAATCCATAGATAAGTTTTGAAAAAAAAAATATAAGGTGTCCTTAGAAATGTCTACAACATCGAAATTATTTAAAAATGAAATTAAAAATCTTGTTGTGACTGTAATACTTTCTCTATACTTTTTACAAGAGAATATAAAAATATTAAAATTAAATTTAATATTAAACTAAAAAAAAATTCTACACAACGCCTTTATAATTTATTCCATACGTCAGAAAACGTGCCAATATGATTTTTTTTTTCTTTTTTTTTTTATCTATAGATAGAAAATATTTGAACCTTTCGTTTTGATTCAATACAGAATTTTTTTAAGGTTGAAAAAAAAAGGAACAAAATTTAGAAAATGGAAAAATGAAAATTTTAGCTTTTTTTTTTCTTTTTCACTCTTTTATGATATGATTTTCAGTTCTATTACAAAAAAAAAAAAAAGAAAGCATAGGCTATAAAAAACTTATAGGGGTAAACTGACCTTCTCTATTATTCTAACGTTTTGTTTTTTTTTTTTTTTTTTTTTTTTAATATACATTTCAACACTCTGATCCATTCTTTCAGCTTCCAATAACACACTTCAAAAATTTTTAAATTGAAGTGGATAAAAAGAAATTTAAGTGAAATTGAAAGATTTTGAAAGTTATTAAAATAAAGGAAAAAAATGATTTTTCTTTTTTCACTTTCAAAATCTTTTGAGATTCAAATCCCTTTTGGATAAGCAGTTGGATTGAATCTTAAGGTTTTTTTTTTTGTAAATGATTGAAAAAGAACATTAGTAAAATTAGATTTTTATTAATAGCATATAAAAAAAAAAAAAGATTCTTATTTTAATGTAAATATAAAATTTTATAACAAAATAAAGCTATTCATAAATTTTAGGGACTTTTTAAAATGGGATCAATTTACAATAGTGGAAATAATCTTCAATTTATAATTGACTTTTTTAAAAATAAAATATTTGTTTTTGCTTTTTTTTTTCAATTTTTACTTGTTTAAGGACGAATGTCTCACTTAAATTTTTGAAGTTTATCACTTGAAAGGACGTTTTCGAAAGTTAATTATAATTTTCTTCTATTTTATATTGAATACATTTGGATTTTGTAATTTTGGAATAAAAAAACTTGTGAAAACCTAGAAATAATTTTGTGACACCCTTGAAAAAAATTTAGGTAATTGTAGTGTTTCTAATGGTAATCGTAATCGTAGGTCGTATGTAATAAACATTTTTATTATTTTATTACCTATATATATATTTATTTATTTTGAATATATAGATACTTAATTGTATATATTCAATCTAAAATTCAAAGTTAGTTATAGGGTTCACGTAATAAAAATGAATGCTTTATTTAAAACTTTTGAGGTAACTTTTTTTTTAAAAGAAAAAGTTATTTTGTAATCGAAAAGCGAGCATACAACTAATAATCAAATTTCATGACATGTCTATAAGATAAGAAACTTTAATGAATGAAAGTAAAGAATAAATTCCAAAAACAAAAAAAAAATCACAGTTTGTAAAACACAGTTTACTTAATTAATATATGAGTAAATATCTACTGGGATTCTATAAATTCATGCTATAAAGACTTCAAAATATTAGAGAATGATTTGATCATTTAGATAATATGATGATGAAAAAATAAAAATCAATAAAGTAATAAAAAAGTATTATTGAATATTAATAGTCTTTCTTTTAGTTTTGCATAATAGGTTTAAATAAGAACTGAAGAATTAGAACTGAACGCAATTAAACTTTAAACATTTTAAAACAACTTAAAATAAAAAATTTAACGCTTTTCTATATCTGTAGATTCTACATTTTCTAGATTTCAAAAAATTGATAAATATTTTAACTGTAGGTCCAAGTAGGTACAAACATTTCTAACATAGCATTTAAAATTATTCATATCATATGTTAAAACATTTGTTAAAAAACAAAAAATCTTATCCAAAAGACATCTTAAACAACAGAGAATATTTCTAAACCAAAACAAATGTTTTTAAAGGTGCACAATTTCCAAAAGGTAATGAAAACAGTTTCGTTTATTGTTGCACCATAATTTGTAAATTTTCTTTGAATTTTATATGTGAAGAGTTTGTAAAAATGTAAAAATTATGAAAAATCAAGAGATCCCTTCTTTAGTTTTAAGGAAATCCGTTATAATTAAGAAAAGCTTAACGCATGTGAACATTTTTTTTTGCTTTTTCATCAGATACAGAGTTACAAATAAATAAATCAACTTTTCCTTTTGCAGTACAAGTATTAAGTATTTATAATTATATTATTTTTTTTTATATTACATTTTTATGTACCGGACAGGGATTTGAACCCGAGACCCTCCGCCTAAAAGACCGGCAACTTACGCACTGCACCATTAGTCATATGCACAGGTGCCCCTAACAACTTTTAAAATGAGGGTGGTACAAAAACGAATAGTCTCTTGTAACACATTCTTGTAACTTCCGAAAAATGTTTGTATCGGATATATGAAGAAAGCAAAATCTTCAAAAAAAATTTTCTTTTCACATAAATAACTTAAATATTAATATATTGATTTATAAAAATAGAAAAGATTGACTTTTTTAGATTAAAAAAACGTTAAGTCAGGATCTCGGATACAAACATTTTTACATAGGGCTTTAACTAAGAGGTGTCCAATTGCAATTAACGCTTTATTCACATTTGAAAAAATTTGCGCACGTTTTTCTGTTAGATTTAAAAAAATTTCTTAGTAGGCATTTGAACTTAAAAAAATGTTTATAGAACAAACTTTTTTTTGTTTGTATGAAGCCGAATTAAAAATATTAAGATTTATTTGGGATATGAATTTTTTTTTATTATTTACTTATAAATTATTTAATTTATTTATTTTTTCATGAAATTTGATTAAACTCTATAATAATTTTGACTTAATAAAATCAAATACAGAGTCAAATTCCACTAGATCGTTATTTACATTTGCAAAAGACGTTTTATCCATCGTACTATTTCAAAAACCGCCTTATCCATATTAAATTTCCATATAATTAGTTAATTTTTGAGATTTGAAGAAAAATAGTTAAAGGCAAATTTCAGAACTCTATTTACTTAGCTCACAACTTTTTTCAATAATCTTCTTCCAATGTTTATTGATTTAAACGTTTTTTTTAATTATATTGAATTAAAAAAAAAATGGATAAAGTGTTGTTTGCAATTGGACGCCTCCTCATGATTAAATTTACATTTCTCTATTTTAAACGGTATAGAGGTTTTGCAATTAGACAGACGGATTCAATTTTTTTTTTGAAAAGTTTGCTAAAAAACCAATAACAGAAAAAAAAGTACAACATATAACACTTTCCAACATATAAAAAAAATCAGTTCACTTTGAAATAAAAAAGAACAAATTAATGAACACGAACACCTGTATTTTTCTGTTCCTGAACGTTTGTGAACTTATTAAAAATAATGTATAAATAAATAAATCGATATGTATATGTATATACTATATGTACATATTAAGTATATGATATTGGCGTTTTTAACATTTTAATAAACAGATATAAAAAAAAAAATAGAACAAACAAACAAAAATTATATTTTCTATAAATCGTTCTTCTATTTGTATAATTGGCGGGAAAGCACATAAAATTTGATAGATCATAAATCACCTTCAAGGACCTTCAAGTTTATTATAATATAATTAAATAAAGTTATTAAATCAATAATTAATATTAATTTACTACAGAATATATTTTTCTAATATACATGTATTTATACAATTTAATAGTTTTTAAAATAAAATTCAATTAATAACAACAATTGCATATCAAATTATTATTAATGTCATTCTAAACTTATTAATTTTAATAATAATATTTAATAATAAATTTTAATTTATTATACAAAAACACTTAATTGTTATTTAAACTGAATTAAATTTTAATATTAATAAGTAATATACATAATAAAAAAATTTATATACTTAATTTATATTTAACATCTCATAATTGAAAAAAAAAAAACCATTAAAAAATTTAAAAAATAAATAAAATTTATTGACAATTATTAAAGTTTTTTTTTTTTTTTTTTATTAAATATTGAAATATTTCATTTTTATTTAATAAATTCAATTAATAGTTTATAAATTCTCCACCTTATTAGGTTATCATATAAGAAATTTATTTTTATTTTAATTGTTACGTACGGAAACACATATCATTGAAGGGTTCCCATCGATATCCTGAAAAAAAAAAAAATCTGGAACAAAAAAAATTCTTAAATGAAAAAAATCTTGAAAAATGAAAACCTGAAAAAAAAAATCTTGAACAAACAAACATCATTAAAATTATTTATTTTTGAAATGATGATTTGAAAAGAAAAAAATAACGCTCCCCGCTAAACAAATTACTGAACCCCTGATTTTGTAACCACCTCTAAAATAATTTCTAATTTTTTTTTTTTACATACATATTTCAATTTTAAAACATTAAAAAACATTTTCAAATAGTGAGGGATGCCGCTCCTTCCCTCCTAATTATGTTTTTGTATTCATATTTCAATATTAGAACATTAAAAATGTCCCCCCAAACCCGCACTAACCAAATGATTTCGTAACAAAATATAAAATCCCTTCTAAGTCACTCTACTTATCTCCTAATACTGTATTTTTCCATTTATACTTTTTCCAGAGATTTTTTAAAAATAAAAAATAAGCACTAGGTTTTGGATACACGAGATTTTGATTCGCGAGATTTCAATACGCTCACTGTATAAAAAAAACATTATAATATATAAATATATAGTTTTAATTAAGCACGTTACTAAAATTCATTAAACATATGGTCAGTAACAAAATCACGACTTATAAAATCCCGCATATACTGTAATATAAATATTTTAGATAAAGGAAATTTCCTATTTTTTAAATCAACTCTAAAATCCCTCTTAATTAAGAATTTTACACATACATATAAATAAATATTCTGGAAAAAGTGTATAACCCTTTTGCTTTTGAATCCAACTCTAAAATCCGTCCTAATTCAGAATCTTACATATAGATTTGCCCGGAAAAAGGGGCAATCCGGATTTGGTATTTTTTTTTGTTGAAAAACTTGTATTTTATTATTTTTTTTAGTTAAAAAATATTTTTTTTTTTAAATACATATAAAATCTTGAAAAGTATTTTATTTCAAGATTAAATTCAAGATTTTTTTTTTTTCAGGATTTTTTTTTAGTTAAGATTTTTTCTAGTTAAGATTTTTGTTTTTCAGGAAAATGGCGTGCTCTCATTATTGTAATACCTACTTAAATATTTTTCCAAGATTTATTTATTACTTGTAGTTTCATTTCACTGTTCTTTGTTTTTTTTTTTGTATTGCAGAATTAAATGCATATTATTGCATTCTAATAAAATACTAACTTTTATTTTTTAATTTAGTACAAAGTATATTTAATGTTTTAATTCAATTTTTCTTGTTATTATTTAACGGCTTACATATTAATTTAAATGTTTTAAGGTGTTTTCAAGGGTGTATTATAAATATTATTAAAGGAAATTGTATATCATATGTACATGTAATAATTAGTTATTATTCAATTATAGAGGGCAACCCACCATATTTAAATGAGTGCAAGTGAATTCTTGTGAAAAATTTTGAAGAAGGAATCAAAAATTTAAATTTAATGAAAAGTTCTTAAAATGTTGATCTGGTGAATTTTAAATAAGCAAATATTTTTATAATGAAAATCTTAAAAAAAAAAATAAAAAATATTAAACTTGATCTAATGATAATGCAGTCAGAACAGCATCCGTAAAAGTGCTGGGTGCCTACCACGTAATCCATCTTTCGTAAAACGAATTTCGTATTCGAAAGATTGGTACACTGTAATACGAAATTTGAAATATTTAGTTCGAAAATCGTATAATTACAAACTTCGTGAAATTTGTGGAAGTATTTCATTTAAATGCTACTTATTTTATTACCGAATGTAAAATGAATTCTATCAAATGCTGATAGACATTTTAAATCTTATTGCCATTGCCATTGAATAGAAAAAATAATTTTTAATAATTTTCAAAATAAATATCAAAACATTAATTTGAAATAAAATGTATATATATATATGACAATTTGTAATTCTAAAAATTTTGTTAGCAACTTACGTGACGTTTATTTGCGATCGAATTTCGAACCCGGTATTAATAAATTTTAAATTCAGATCACATATTCGAAACACCTTTGGAATCAGAATTTCTTACTTACTTTCTTTCTTTTCTAGACATCCTATAGCTAAAATTTTCGCAAATATTTTTCTACAATATTTTTTAATAAATAAAATAAACTTTTTATATAAGAATAAAAATATTTATGTGCACTTTAAAAGCCGAAAAGTGCCTAAAATTTACATTAACATGCAGTTAACATTAACTATATAAGAAAATAATTTTAAATAACTAAAAACTGATTGACTTTAAAATTTCTGTCTCTACCATCATTTTCTTTAACATCTAATTAGATCATAAAAAGTGTAAATTTAAATTTGAACAATCATCATACAATATTTAGTACAATTATCTGGAGAATCTTGAACCGCCAAGCATTGAAATTAATCATGATTAGTCAATTAATATTAATTTTTAAAATAGTTTCAAATAAAATTTATTAATTATTTACTTGTGTTTTTCATTTCTAATGAAATTACATGTAATATCCAATATAAATTGTCTTACCATTATGAATTTTACATTAATAAAATTTTTACTAATTTGACCAAAAAGTTCTTTTACCTGTAAGTAAATAGAAAAAACATAGAATAAAAAATAATATTATTTATTAAATTATTTATTAAAATGAGAAAAATAAAAATAAAAAAAATATTACATAATAAGTAAAGCAACAAAATTAATTATACTTCATTCAAAAGGTCTGAAGATCAAATTTCGGTCATTTGTCATATAATATACATGTTAATAAAAAATAAAATATAAATAAAATAATTCTTGTATAATATAATAGATGTCGCACAAATAAAAATACAAGCAATCCATCACTTAGCAAAATTAATTCAATGAGTCCAGAAACTGAAGCTTATAGTCATGTGACTAATAAATAACTTAGTAGATCCATTACGCTCCTTATAAGAATGAAAAGCAAAAAAATATGATAAATTGGCAATATATCACAAATGATTTAACTATGGTTTTCGTTAATTGTTTCAAATTTAATATTATTTTAATTCATATCTTATAACTCACAATAAAAATTATATAATAACATAATAGATATAATTAATACATAATTATTATATTTTATAGTTAATTTTATTTAGTATAGTAATTTCAGAAATTCTGTGCAGTATCGAACCTATAGTAGTTGAATAGAATTGAATAAAAATTTATTTAATGGGTTTCTGAACACTAAATATTTTTCAAGCTGTCAATCATTTTTTTTTTTTAAACAAACTAACAATATTTTATAAGTATTAAGGTTTATTACATATTCTTACAACTATTATATTATTTTAATATATGAAAATATGAGTTATTGTGTTAGCTTAGTCTATTATTATAGTGTGTGAGCTTAGCTTAAAGCTAGTATTTTGTTTATTACGAGTATAATAATAATGAAGTACAGGGAAGAAAAAACTTTTAGAATAAGTCTGACCACCGAGTTAAAGGATTAACTATAACGCATCGGACAAACCTAAATTCTATCAAAAAAATTAATAATAAATATTGTCAGTGATATGAAGTAAGTCCTCCGCCAGAATCTATGACCTTCTATGTTAAATTCTAACCTGTATTGTGGAATATATTGAGGAATGAGGGCAGTTTTTAAAAAATATTGTGCATAATAATGGATATCCCAAGGTTCCAAGAACAACGTGAAGGATAACGAAAATGATTTTCGAAAAAATAGCTATGAATACGACTGGAATGGCAAATTCTAAGCCGTGTAAGGTCGTAGTAGCTGAGACATTTCAAAATTTTATATGTACCTAGAAAATAAACAAACATGTTCCGAATCAGTTATTCTAGATTGCCCAAAAAATTCTTAAAATATATTCATTAACTTAAAATAAAAAAAAAACAAAAGATCAATAAAAACATCGCAGGCGATAAATATTTCATTTACTGTCATAAATATTCGCAATGATTAATATATATGTATATATATATATATTTTTTTTTTCTTATTTGAAATTGCCAGCTCTCTAGTGAATAAATGTTACCGATTAAAAAAAATGATAAATGAATTATTAATTAAATTATGCTTTACTAGTTAACACTTTGTATTACAATATTTTCTTTTTTTTTATTCAGATTAAAAAAATAATAATTTAATAATAATAATAATAATAATATTTAATTAAAATTACAAAAATACACTTGTATATACGTATATGTACATTTGTATGTACAAATGTCGGTTTACACATTATAAATTTACAAAAACAAGAAAATAAATTTTGTTGTAATTTTAACACTTTTTGTATATGAGGGGCTGGAAATACAACAAAAAAAAAAAATGAGGTGAGAAATTTCAAGTTTTTTTTTTTTTTTTTTTATAAATTTATTAGATTTTTTTAATGGAATAATGCAATAAATTCAATTTTAATTTAATCGATTGAAATTGAAGAATTTTAAAATTTTTAAATTATCTGAATTTGATATCTGTATTATTATTATGACTATAAAATGAGGTAAGAAGACGTTAAATTATTTTGTTTAAATAACAGTTTACTACAAAGTCAACAAGAAATTCAAGTTCTATATTTAAATTAAAATGTAAAAAAGTTTTTTTTTTTATTTTTTTGCAACAGTTTTTTTCAAATAAATGAGTAATTTGATTTTTTTTAAATATATTTATGGAATTTTGTTTTAGTTTTAGATGAAAATGACAATAAGTAGGTGTTATATATATGTTTTTTCTTTATATAAAATAAATTGAATAAATCTATCGTTTAAGTTTTTTTTTTTTAGCAAATAGACATAAATTGAGTTTAAAATTAAGTATTATCTATTTCTTCTTCTTCATCGTGCAGCAACATGAAGTATCAACGAGTTCTTTACACATTTTTCGACCAGTAGCAAATCACTTTAGCTATTCTTATGTTTTATCCTTATATATTAGCTTCGAATAAAACTGTATTTTTTATTGATTCCTTTGTGACTCTGAGTTCAATATATGATACTAATATTGAAATGATTATTTTGAAATTCTATTGCCCCGCTTTCCCACATTATTCTTTAATTGTATAATAAAAGAAAATGTTAAGGATACCAGTAACTTAATTTTTAGAATGATAGAAGCAGTATGTAATATTTTTGACTTTCTCTTAGGTAACTGTAGATTAAAATAACAAAAAAAAAAATTGTAGAATCTCGATGACTTTCTTTAAAATTATTCCAATTTTGTGTTACTAGTCAAGAACGAATAAGTGACAAGAGACGATAATAAAACTGCAAAATCTTTACAGAAAACTGAGCATCAAATTTAAAAAATTTATCTTTTTTAATTTTATTTTCATATTTAAGACTTTCAACTTTAATTCAACTTTAATACCAACATTTAAAATATAATATTTAAATTGAAAAAAAGAATCTATACCTTCTTATCTAAGAAACAAACAAAAAGGATATCTCTTTAATCCTTATTTTTCTTTTACTGAATTTTTAATAATACCAGTACACTCAAGTTTTTAATTTAATTCACTGCAAAAATTTTAAATGGATTCATCCCAAGAATTGAAATAAAAAAAAACGTGATATCATATAACAAAACAAAACAAAAAAACCAGGCGTATATTAAAACACCCAATCCTTTAATGATAATCGGGAATTCATTTTTTTTATTTTTTTTAATGTAATAGGTACGTATTTTATTTTATATGTCTAAATACATAGTATATATAAACTTAAACTTAAAGAAATAAAAGAAAGAAAATCAAATAAAAAAAAAAAAAAAATCCGGTGCTTGTAATAACATTTTCGGTGTCTGCCTACATGTGATCCATTGAGAATACATCGATTCTCACTTCATTATCTTGAAAGTACAAAAAAAAAAACGAAAAAAACAAAACAAAAAACAAAACCAATCCTTGTTGTATTTTTTGCGGTTTTTATTTATTTATTTTTTTTTCAATGTTTTTCATTGCGGATCTTAGATATTTTTTTTTGGTTTTATTTTTTAAGACAAGGCCGCGATATTGTAACAGTGTTTCTAAAATATTTTATCTAAAAACATTAATATTTAATAATAAAATATACTTTTGAAACTGAGTTTGCCCTTTAGGCATTCAATTTTTTAACTTACTATTGAAGATAATAGGCATCTTGAATAGCAACAAATCTGTCCTAGTGTGAACTCTTAATAAGAAATCGTAGATATTTAGTGGTTTAAATCCTCATTTCCAAAATGACAAATTATAGCTTGATTTCAAAGATATATGTATAAGAATTGTCAAGGAATTCAGATTATTGCATGACAACTATAATTTTCTATAAGCTATCAATAGCAAAGAACCATAGGGGACACGAAACAACTCAACTAACTTAAATTGGCAAAAGGAGCGAGGGAAGAGTTGGAAGAGTTGGAAGAGGGTTCCTATGAATTATTTTTATTTCAACTTTTAAAAAATTAATATTGTTTGTAAGACAGTGTTGTCTTACAAACAATATTAATTTTTTAACTTAACTAAAATCATTAAGCAAACATTCACAGAAAGGCATGAGTTTTTGCTCTTCTATTTTTTTTTTATTTCTGATTTTTTTCTGATTTTCTCATTAAAATTTCAAAATTTACTAAAATTTAAAATTCGTTTTTTATATGTTTTTCTTATTTTAAGGTAAGTAAGACATTGAATAAAAGTATCGCAATGAATAAATCTATACATTTGGAAGAGCAATTTTTTTTTCCTGTAGTTTCCATGTACTTGGATAAACCTTCTTTCACCGTTTTTAAGAAATGCACGTAAATAGTTTTTTTTTTTTATTTCTGTGATTGTTTTTTTAATATTGTAAAAAAAATCTCGCTTTTATAAAATTTCTTTTTTTTTTTTGAGACAACGAAAAGAATCATATGATTATTAAGAATATAATCATCATCTATAGGAGAATATAGAATATAACAAAAGGGACTTAATATATTTTTTTTGGATTTACACCGAAAAAGTCCTCTTAATGAAATTCAACCCTTTTTTTTATATAGTAATTTTCATATTCATAAGAAAATTTGATCGCTTTAATAGCATTTTAAAAATTTAAATGCTTTAACTTATTTAAATTTAAAAAGTTGGAATGTTTCATTAAAACAATCTTCATATAGTTTACATTCTTATGACTTTTATAGCATGTTAAATCAAAGTTAAAGAAACCAACTAAATCTTAACAATTAAATCCTTTCACCCGAAACGATTAAATTTCAAATACTTAAATAAAAATCTACACCTGTTCAAATAAATGAAACTCTGCTATTTAAAAAGGTTTTTGATTAACTAAAAAAGAATGTCGGAAGAAGCTTGTGTTAGATAAAGCATACAACTATATCAATTTTTTAACAAGTTATGACCCTCAAGTATTAAACGACTTTTTAAGGCAAATTTTGCGGCTTTCACAATGCAAATTTTATCAGAATTGTTTAATCTTTAATGTATTCATTTACTATCTCAGAAACGAATGCTTCCGCTAAAAACTTTCAAGTAGATATCCCATCTTAGAGCCAGAAATTCAAGATTTTCTTTTACTAATATTTCAAATGTTATGTTTAAGAGTTACCTGAAGGCTAGAATCAACTGCTATATACAAAAATCTTATCAGATTAAAATTACAGACCCAAATGAAGAGAACTTTGATACTAGAAAACACTTCGATAGTAAACGCATGACGAATTAATGTGGCGTACAATCAAAATGAAAAGAATGATACATTTTTAAAATAAATTAAAGAAATAAACCTTTAGATATTATTTTTAATATTGTAAAAATGAAATCAGACCGAACAAAAATTAAATTTTCAAAGCTAAAAATTAAAATTAATAAACAAAACTATAAAAAAATTAACATAAAATTACATACAGCTATATATATATATATATATATTTTTTTTTTTTTTTTTTGCAACATTTAATAACGAAAAAAAAAATATGTTGTTTTTACATTTATAATTTTTTACAAATGGATAAATTCTGTTTGTCACCACACCTCCTCTTCTTCTCTTCTTCAATTTATTGTTTATTTTTTGAGCCCCTTATAACCATTTTTTTTTTTTATAGAACTCTGACTGATTAAACAACAGATGATGACTGCGAAAATGAAAATTAAAGTTGTGTTGGAAACAAAAAAAAAAATACAAACCACGAATTCATTACAAATGAATCCCTTTTAAAAATTAAATTAACAAAACCACAAAGTAATAAAGTAATCTAAAGATAAATTGTATAGTGTAAGAATAGAATTAATAATGTGAATACTTAAAATCGTTGATGAAATATCTCTTGTTTTTTTTTTTTTTTCAAGGATCATAATATAAAAATAAAAATATTAAAAGAGGTGTGGTACCAGTACAAAAACAAAATATATTTTTTTTGAAACTTCAATTCAATTTGAATGCAAATTTGGATGCAAGGCGCTTTTAAAAAAAAAAAAAAAAAAATAATGATAAATTATTGTTGGTCCATAAGTAATGATAATAAAAATATAATAAAATATTCATTGAATCCTTTCATAGAACATTTAAATTGTTTGTATGAGATTGGCGTCTTTTTAAAAGTTATCTTATTCTATTATTAGATTCCAGTACTTATATATATTAATCATAAATAAAATTTTTGTTTGTTCTTTTCTCAGTGTTGTAATCTTTAAAATCAGCTATTAGTTAGCTTTTGTACAATGATTATAGTTTTAGGTTTCATTTCTATTAGTCTGTATTCATTTAGATGTTACTTTAATGGATTTCAATTCTAAGATAATTTATAAAGATTTTGAAAATTTGTATCTTTTAAAATTTGAGATTTAATATTAAAAAAAAAAAAGAAAGAACAGGAAGAACTACTTTTACCTTTTTATTTTTCGCAACTCTTTTTGAACCACATTTTTTCAAAATTTATTTTGTTAAGTAAGATTTAAGGGATAATATCAAGTTATTTAGATTGTGAAGAGTACTAAAAGCTATAATAGAGGATTTATTGTACTACCCATATTGGTAAGAATAATTTTCTTACAGGGTACAACCACCAACTACAAAGGTAATTTTACCAAGAAAATAAGAGTACAGATAATGAAAATACACAGATAAGGTTCTAAGATAATTTTATTTGCTATCTTTGGTTATATCATGCAGTAAGATGTTATATACTGCTGCACGTTGTAATCTACTGAAGGCCCTGACTCTGTAGTAAAATAATAATAATATTAATAAGAATACTAATACCAATAATAACAGCCGCTACAGTGACAGTGGGGGTTGCCTTCAATAATTAGCTCATGTAACTAGTAAGGTGTTATAAACTACTACATGTTCTAACTGTTGTAACGGCTATAGTCACTGTTAGCAAATAGTAATTATAATAGGCGAATGAATTTAATCGTAATATACTACTAAATACTTATTACATTTATCTTTTCTTTATCTAAATTCTATGATTTATGACAGAGCCATTTGTCTTTAGGCCACTTAAACGTCTTTAGACCCGTTGCATTAAATTATTGGTTGCTTATTACAAAGAGTTGTTAATTGACTAAGTGCACCTCCGACAAATCGAAAAGTTTATTTAAGAACAATTTTCCACTCTTTTATTTTTACAGCAAGAACCGAACATTAATTGAAATATTGATTCCTTTTTCTCATCATCTTTAGAGCTTTTGCAAAAGTTATACGAAAGAAATGCTAACCTAGTGGAATATAACTATATCGATCGACCAGTGTTCCGTTAAAACCTCTCTTATATTACACATATTGCGGTGATTGAAGCATAAGCGTTTAGCTGAACTTTAAAAATCTTATATAGACCAGGTTTGTTTGATCATAGTGCAAGTATTAATTGGAAACCACCTACGCTTATTAACTATATTGAGTTATTGTTGAATCCAATATTTACAGTTTGTAATGGGATCCATGGGATTCCATTTTACTCGGAAACTTTGAAGATTTGTGCCGCTTTTATTGAACTTGTCGGCTCTACAATTTCATAAAAAGTCATAATATTCAAGTACCCAGACAAGACGGATATCGGAAA
Organism: Poecilobothrus nobilitatus; assembly: GCA_947095535.1. NCBI lineage: Eukaryota > Metazoa > Arthropoda > Insecta > Diptera > Dolichopodidae > Poecilobothrus > Poecilobothrus nobilitatus. Next base: position 153,480,303 of record OX352773.1, on the reverse strand, counting down.
TTTTATCTTTTTCATTGAAGGATAAAAGAAACTGATAAGCTCAAGTATAATTTCTAGTTATCCTGAATTAAATATTTTAAAAATATATTTTAGTGTTCATTTAAAACAATAAAAACAAAATAATAATTACAGCTTAATAAAAAATTCAACTTCAAAATTCAAATTAATTATGACTTTGAGGTGTTAATACCATTTTTTATTATATTTATGTATATATATAACGAATTAATACTATTATTTTACTTTCTTGAGAAAAATATACAAAAAACTTAAAACAATATATTTCAACTTTAGCTTTCAACTTGTTGAATTGATTTTCAACGTATTTTCAAGTTGCAATTTTAAACGTATTTCCCAAGAAATCAAAGCAAACGAAAAAAGAAAAACAAGGAAAACCTTTTAAATCCGTGTAATGTCCTATTTATTAACTCTGACCCCAAAAGAAAATAAACAAAATAGTTTAAATCATCCTTAATTAATTCAAATCTTGTCCTTATCCCTTTTTAATGGTCAACTTTTTTTTAATATGAAAATAACTTCGCAAACAAAAATTAACTTTTAATGTTTATTTTTAACTCATTGTTACAAAACAAAGAAAATCTTAATCCTCATTAAAAATTTTTTGAAAAAAACAAAGCATTTTATATCAAATTTTAAATTACTTCTCGATTCTTCTTGTTTTTTTTTTTTGTTTGCGAGAAAAGGTGGGTAAATTATCCAAAAACACTATAGAAGAGTGGAACAAGCACCAATGATTGTTTAGTGCTATAACTCACTAATCACCATCTTCTTTTTTGTATAGTTATTGTATAGTTAGTTTAGCTAATTTATAGACTTTTGGTTATCTTCTTCATTTCAACTGTATTAAAACAATTAAGTAAAATTCATTAAAAAAAAAATGATTAATTGAAATCTCAAAACTATTGAGTCTTCAACTCATCCAATAAGATGATCTACCTGTGAATTATAAATCTCTGTGTTCGCTTTTAACTGAATTTAATCTTAAGATTAATTGTTTAGCCTATTATAAAATAAACACTTTTTAAATGACTACCAAAGGTATTAAAAACAACATTACCCAATTATGTACGTATATAAAAAATAATACAATACGTTTACAGATTCTAAAAGAAAATTTTATGAAGTTTAAAAATTAATTATTAAAACCAAAACTATGACTACAGAAATTTATATTCTAAGTAATTCTGTTTTCCTAAATGAAAGTAATGAATAAAACATCTCATCCCATTTGAAAAGGAATATAGTTACTTAAGTATGTACAAAAGCAAAACAAAAAGTATAGTTATTAACGATAGTTTAACTTTTCATCCTTTTTTTTATCTCTTTTGTCCTTTTAGCAGCATTTTTTTATTTTTTTTCTTTTACGAGTATAACAGCTGTTTTTATATGTGTTTTCATTTTTAGTACTTAAACAGTTGGGCTTTTAACAAAACAGTAGTGATTATAATCTTTAGATATCACTTAATTCAACATTGTTTCAACAAAAAGAATTTTTAACACTTCTTTTATGAGTAACTACGTACATATACACAAGCAAACTTATATAATATATGTATATATATACGACAATAGGTTCATCTTATTATGATAAAGTTTTTTATCTTGTAGTAAATGTAAAATTATGTACCAGTGATTCATAAACTTTATTATTATTTTTTTTACTAATATTAATTGACGAATTTAATTTGAACGGTGGCAAAAATGTAAAATGCACATAATTAATAGAAGCTTAAATATATATAAGATTAAATTTAAATTCTAAAAATATACCTTAGACCCTTATTTCAAATTACCCTTACAAATAAATAACAAAGATCTAGACATAACAATGCCAAAACTTTTTTTTTTTTTTAATAAAATTTTATTTTTTCCATAAAATATCTTTTAAGGTTCAAAACTCTACATACATATATATATTTTATATTAATATTTTTTGTGAAAACCATTCTTTGAGGAACACTGATATCAAATACACAATTTAAATTCTATAGAAATTTTTTTTTTTTTTAATCTTTCTCAATATAAAATTTTTACTATTCTCTACAATTTCATTGTGTTAATTAACCACAACTTGTTAGGGACTATACAATCCAACCAACCAATTTTAGCTAAAACCAAAAAAAAAACAATAAAGAGAAGGCAACTGTTTATATTTTGTCTTCCAAAAAATAAAAAAAGTTTGGACACAAAAAAAAAAAATTAAATCCCAGCCACAAAAAAAAAAGAAAATTAAAAAAGAATCTTTCTTTTTTTTTTGTTTTCTTTTATAATAGAACCGACTCACGGTTTTAATCCATTTGGGGAATGAATGTCTGATAGATACCAAAAAGAAAAAAAAGAAAAAAGCTTTTTTTTTTTTTTAAAACTTCGTGACAAATACAAAAAACAATAACTAAAATAAAAAAATAAAAAAATAAATTCATTTTTTAATGAAAATTTTCATGATAATCCCTTTTTTGGTTTTTTGTTACTGTTATACACTAGTTGTTGTTGTTTTTTTTTTCTTTTTCTTTTTTTTTGGAAAAATTCCTTTTATTTTCTCATTTTTCATTTCAGGATATTACGATTTTAGGGAGTTATACGACGATAGTATGTTCTTATTGTCATGAATTGCAATCTTTTATAGTATGCATACTTAAGATATCCAAAAAGCATAAGGAAAAGTTAAATAATTCAATATATAGGTTGAAAGTGATTTGCATTGCACGAAAATATATACGAAAAAAACCTTTATAATATTTAATGAACGTATTTTTACGTTTTATTATTGATACAAGTTTAATACACTGTGTAGTGTTGATTTTATTTTTTTAATTTAAATAATGTGGTTTGAGGTGATACTTTTGCACAAAAAATTACTTAAAATACTATAGTTTCTGGTAAAAGAAATTAAAGATTTTTTAATTATATTTTATATAACGGAATAAATACTTTTAGGTAGGTTGTTTTTTTAAGAGTTTTAAAATATTCTGACAAAATGAATTGCATACATTCATTTAAATATAGATTATAAAGTTCGAAGATCTGAATTCAGTTTATAGACATTTAAAAGAACTTAAATTTCAATCTAAAAAAAAGAATTGAATAAAATCAAATTATTTGAGAGATGAGAAGTTATAATTTTGTAGTTGTTTGGTAGGAGAGATAAACAACTAACCTTACACGTAGATACTGCGATCTGTTGTGCAACTTCAACTGTATGAGACACTTGTTTATCACAGCGGCTCAACGAGTAAATCGATACTTCCAGTTCTAAGATAAATTTTAATATTTATAATCTACGTCTTATATCTTTAGTTACAAATTCTTAAAACTAAATTTCTCTTCTAACTTTTAGTTTTGAACTCTTAACCGTTACATAAATGAGACAGTTTTCGCTAGATATGTTCTTTTTATGATAATACTTAAATTAATTTTCATGGCCATTTTACTGATGCCTCAGATTGTGCCATTTAAAACTTAATTTTTATTACATACTTACTTAGACTATATAATAGTTCCACCTATTTCTGACTTTTTAGTCCACTTCTCTACTTGTTATTCTCTCTAATTGGTACTTAAAATAGCAAATACATTTACTACACATCATACCAACAATTTTTAAATTTTTTTTTAATCAATTTTTTATACTTATGAATATTTCGTTTAAAAAATTTTTTTTTTCTTCACTTCCTCTCGCATTAAATTTCATATTTTATGCTTTTAATATAAAGAAAATTCACAATTACATTGTTTCAAATAAACTTAAAGAGAAATTCCAATTATTCTAAGTTTAAAAAGTATCATTCTAAGAAGGAAATCAAGTCATAACATTATTTGAAAAAAGTTATATATATATTTAAATAGTACTTGCATTCATGTTCAAATTAATTTTTATACATTTTTAATGGGTTTTTATAAAGAAACAGGTACCCCACTTATCTTTTAATATTAAAGACTTATAATTATTTCACATTATGTTGATTCAGTTAAAAGAACTGGCATTTTCAAAGTAATAAATTATCAATTTAATTGAACGCGAAACCATTGCGCTTTGCATCATATAAGAATACATTCATTCATACATATAGACGTACATTGTATTCAGTAGTTACCATCAGTATATATATAATATAACTACTGATATCATAATTGCATTCTTTATTTTCCAATTTTATCTTCTTATTTTCATAAATTTAATTAGTTTTCAATAATTTGCGTGATGGAATTAAAACGCTTCGGTATAATTAATAAGAGCGCATGTTAATATTTTTACTTAGTATGTATAGTTATTTAAGACGACAGGTATTTTAATTAATATTTTAAACATTTTTTTTTTTTTTTATAAAAAGATTTATACAAAATAAACTACGTTTGCAAAATCTGGACAATTTCATTGTTAAGAAGCTTTAGTTTCGCTATTAAATAAGTATACGGTCAATAATGAATTTTTGGAGGTTCTGGTTTCAAGAAAAAAACGGATAATAAACACTTTATCTATGCGAATATAAAACATTTGAGATATTAATGGATTCTCAGGGCTTCTGTATTCACAGGATGTATTAGTACCAGAGATGTACTGAGGTTTAAAAAGAATATTCTGTACTTAATTTGTCAACATACATAAAAATAACTTTAAAAGATAAAGGACATAATAGGGTTTACTGAGACAAGGTATTGAACGGAACGTAAGTAAAGAACAATATAGTATAAGAAAGTTGAAATTAATTTTTAAAATTTCAAAGGTACCTTATCTGTTAAAAAAAACTCTATCTTTGAAAACTTCTTCAAAAACAAATTATATCACAATTATGTATTTAAAATAATCCTTTAATGGTAGATAAACAATGCTTATCTAATATGCTGAGTACATATCTAAAGTATCCTAAGTACATATTAGATAAGTATACTTATAGGATCCTAAAAAAACCTGAAAGATGAAAATCTTTAAAACATCACTCTAGGTACTTATTAATTTCTAAATGTGCATTACTTAATTTGAAATCAATTGTCAAACTAAATAAACTGAATCCAAATATAACAGAAAAAAATCGATTTTTTAGTTTCCTTTAAAATCTACAAAAAAATTTTAATATTTTTTAGGTTATGTACAATTAAATTTTTCTTCACAAACTTTTTTTTAATTCATTTTTAATAAAACATACTGCAAAAACGTCAGATATTCAGTTTAATTTTCTAAAACGTAAAATTGATTCCATCTTAAATTTTAATTTAATAAAATTGAACAACAAACAAATTATTAAAGAAAATTAACAATGACATTTTTTATGAAATCAATTTTCGTCTCGCTTTAAGTATTTTTTATTTTTATTTTTGTTTTTGTTTTTCAATTGTAAATTGAATTAAATTTGACAATTTATTTCCATACGTTTACACCCTTTCTTAAGGAAATTCATTATAACAAAATAAAAAATTAACCATTATATACAAAATATCATATGTAAGTATTGAACCTAAATTGAAAATATTCTGCGTTTTAAAAATTAATTGTTCATCATTTTTCATCTCAAATTGCAAAAAAAAAAAAAAACATTAAATTACGTTAATATATTTTTTTTTTACCCTCCCTTTTTTTTTTTTTTTGTGCTTTAATTAAATTTGCAACAAAACGAGTAATTTGTCAACACTTTCAATGAAGGCGTAATACTGTAGCTAACAAATAATCAACCCAAACCAACTCAATCAGTCAACTGAACAAAAATCATTCAGCAAACGACCAACCGACCACGAATGATTTAAATTACATTATAATGTTAAAATTTTCCGTAACGCAAAAACCAAATAAATAAAATCAAAAAAAAACAAAATGCTCCAATACCAAACACTTACTTAAATCTATAATAACAAAAATTTATTGGTTTGGTGCTATAATAATGTAGGACATCATTATGGCGCCAACATTATATTCCATAATCTCAAAGACATGAAAATTGCACACACAAAAAAAAAAAAAAATTATTAAACTTTCCAATAAATCAAAATCAATTCCAATTTCAATGCTTAAAAGGAAAAATTTTTTTTTTTTTTTTTGTTTTATTTAATTTTTTTTCTTAAGAAAATCTTTAGATATTATTGGTTTCTGTTTTCAATATTTTTACGTTGATTAATTTTTTATTATAAGTTCTTACAGATACTTACAATTATTGCCTTTTTGTTGGCGGTAACAAAAATAACTTATTTTACCATAGTAAATCAATTCTAAATCGTTATTACAATTACTGTAAAATCTTGGAATTGAAAATTACTGTTAACACTAAAATAAAAGTTATTTTTTAAATAATTTTAAAAAAAAATGTACCGAAGTTACTTAGTCTAAATTGTTTACCTATATAAGTATATTTTAAGTACATTAAAAACAAAAATTAACTGGAAAAGCTATACTGACTATTAATAATGTACTTTGCATAAAGATTTGAATCCTGGTAAGAATTGTTTTTCTATTTTTTAACCTATATTAACCAACATTCATTATTAGACTTAAATTAACCACGAGTGATTAAATTTATCGCGAGGGATAGGCTTACATTAATCACGAGTTGTAAAAAAAGAAAAAGAAATAAATTTTGAAAATTAAATTAAAATTAATGTAGGTAAGTAAATTAAATGCCGAAAAACAAAATACTGACTACTAAAAAGTCATATAAAAATCGAATAAGTCAAATTCTTCATTTAAACTCAAGGTATTATCACATTTTTAATAATCACTCAATTTCACGAAATTGACACACCATCTAACTTTACTTAAAACTTTTGATAACAAGAAACAATTTTAATATTCAATTTTATGAAGTGCATTTCTGCATGTTGAGTTCTATATACGTACATATTTATAAAATTTAAGATAAAATGATTTATATGAATACCTAATACCTTTGTATGATTTTAATTTATACGGAGCCTTTAATTGTATATCAACTTAACATTTGAAATATTATATAACAAAAGTTATATTTAAAAACGAAATTTATTTCAAAATATTATAAAGTTCCCTGAAAGTATGCAATTCCCATAAAGACAGTTAAGACAAAATTAATTCTCAGCAACAAAACTACAAATTCAATATGAAAACTTGGAATAAGATTTAAAAAGTTTTGAATACATTCTGACTTAGTCCTCACCAAGCAAAATATCTATCAAATATTTAAATGACTAATTAAAATTTTAAAGAACAGATTAAAAATATATATACATAAATATATATACATACATATATACATATATAAAATATATACAAAAAATTATTAATATATAGGGACAGACAAACAACTATTCATAATTTACAGCAAGTAAAAAATTTAAACTGAAAAACAAATTATTTTTATTATTTCCGACAGATTCTGGAACAGTTGCAATTATTAATTTTTAATCCATTTTGAACCAAAATGTTGCACCAATTTTCAATTATATTTTTTTTTTTGTTTTTTTTTTTTGGTTATTTATTTATTTTGGTTTTAAGTGTGTGACTATAAGCGTACCAAAAATAAGTCGTACGTTCAAATTTTGTTTTTTCATTTGTTACATGGTTTATTATTTCGTTGCAAAATGCATTTGCCATGCCATGTCACTTAATGATGTCATTTTAAATTTTTTTTTAGGTTTTTTTTTTTTTTTCTTGTAAGTTCTTGCTTCAACTCTTTTGACTTATTTTTTAATCTGTCATATTATCAACATTTTGTTGCCTACTGAATATCAAATATTATCGCATGACATAAATAATTTTAATATAAAAGCAAAAACTTTTTTTTGGGATTTTATTTTTTAAAAAAGGAAGGAAAATATAAAATAATTTAATCTGAAAAAAAAAATATATATATATATATATATATTTTAAAGTAACAGGTTCAAATTTTAAAAATAAAGGAAATCATCGTTTTAAGGATGTAAATAGCGTTTTGTTTTCTCATATTTTGTTATACTTAAGTATGTGGTTTTTATATTTTGGATGTTAAGCTTTCAATAAAATTCGATTAAGCTTTAAATTTGTTAAGCTTTCTATTCGATTTGTTAAGATACACGTGGTGATCAAATTTAAAAGAATCTAATGCACATTAAAATCTAATTAAGTCTATTAATTGTTAAGGATTCAATGGAATTCATAATAGGATTCAAAACATAGTTGCATGGAATGTTTGTAAAAAGGTCTAAGAGATCTTACATTCGAATCTTTTATGAGTTTTTTTTTTTTAAATGTGAACACAATAGACGTAGGTCACATGTTCTTCAAATTCATTTTACAAGAATTTTACTAATAACATAAAACAGCAACAATTAAAGTTAAAGTTAAACAATTAAAGATATATATATATATGTATATATACAAACTTAGTATAATTAATAGTCATTAACATAAATCTGTTAATTAATCTTAATTGAAAAAATGATCGAAATTTTAATTTTCGAACATAAGATTTATCTAATATTCCAATTTAATAATTTAAACCATATTTATTAATAAAATCCTTTTTTATATATTATCAATATCAATAAAATATTATTATTGATTCAAAAATAGATTTATTCATTCCATTATTTTATGAACTTAAACTATGATAGTTTTTTATCGTATAAGTACGACATAATATTTTCAAATAATAAGAACACTTTAAAAAAAAAATCTCTCACAACACTCAAATATACACTTAAATATTCAAAAAGTTTTGGGAAAAAAAAAATTAATGAAATATGTCACATTAATCATATATATTATATAAAATACTGCTCTAATTTAAATGCAAATAAGGATATATATATACATATATATGAAAGGACTTAAAAAAATACATGAATGGAAAAATAAAATTTTGCTTTAAAAAAAACTCTCATTTTTACTAAATGAAAAACTACACAAAAAAACACAAAAGTAAAAAGATTGCAATATCAACAGAACGCACCAAATCAAATCTAGGACATTCAACTTTTAACAAAATGATAAATAAAAAAAATTAAAGCACTCCCTTTTCTTAACATATTTTTTCACTATTATTTTTAAGGAGCTGCTGTATGTAAACCGATGAACATAACCTCAAAAATAAACAAAAAGAAAAAAAATTAATAAATAAAAATTATGCAACTAACTAAAATAACAAAAATATTTTTTATATTAAAAATAACTAGAGCATATCGAACTGTTTTATCTTTATCATCAATTTTTTACTTTCCTTCACCCAAAACGGATTGAGCTTTTCTTAATAATTTTATATAAATTTTTAATATTTTAATACAAAAATATAATACTATCTATGTGCATATATAATATACAGGGTGACTCACGACAAAATTCAACACAGAACAGGAAATGACAGAGGATGTCGAAATAAATAAAAAATTATATGGAACAGAGTGTCAATTTCTAAGGATTTTCGAGATAAATAGTGCTCACAGTTTTTCGTACTATGTATTTGAAAAGAAAATTATATCTTTTTATATATGTACTTATGTACACCAATTAATAGAAAAAGTTATGATTTTCTTTTTAAACTGTATGCCAACAATTTTGAGCATCTTTATCCAGAAAACCGTTAAAAATAGACACTCCCTCTAATAAAATGTTTGTTTGTTTCCATATATCTTATCGGATCCCGCGCTATAGGAATATCGTGACACATTTTGCTTATAGGTACATACATACATACATATACAATATTTAAATAAAAATTATTATATATAAACATCCATACATATACAATTTTAAAATAAAAATTATTGCAAAAATGACATTTTGTATGTTATATGATTCATTATAAGTAGAGTTTCTAAGAATTTAAGAAATATTTAAAATCACTTCCCACTTTAACCTATAACTATATACATATGTATATACATATTTCATACCCTATTTAATACCCTAAGTATTTAATACCCTATTTAATATCCTATAAGATATTCATAAGTCATAATCAATCAATCAAATCAACATTTTTTAAATGTAATCTAATTCATTATTTTTCATTTTTTTTTTTTAAGTATACCACAGTCGATTCTCAAACTGTAAGAATTCCTTAAATATTTAATGATTGATTGAAAAATAAAGAATAATTAAATGAAACCAATAAATATATATTATAGTTTTTTTATATTAATAAAAATTATAATTGATTATCTAAATTTTAGAGAGTATAAATAGAAATTTGGTGCAAAACAACAGAATTATTAAAAAGGATTAATTAAAATCCTTTACGAATCTTTACGAACTCTTCGAATTCGAACTTAAATTATTTAACGAAACATATCCTAAAATATGAAATTATTCAAGAAAAATTGAAAAACTATACATAATATAAAATAACGAAGAAAATATAAGTATATTTAAGAATTTTTATGGATGTTTACCATATACCATTAAAGTTTTAACTAAAAACCTCATCCTTTATTCCACAAATACGTAGTAAAATAAGTTAAATATTGTGGTAGGTTTAAAATTTTGAATTTTTTAGCTTATCTTTTGCACAAAAATACTATAGTTGTGAAAGTATTTATATATATGTATCTATAGAGGATCTGAAAATTAAGTTTTTAATCAAATTTAAAATGGTACTAACAATCAAAATTAAATACTTAAACAAAATCACAAATCAACAAGTATATATTTAAAGCAAGGTCTGAAACAGAAATTTGAAAAAATAATTCTTAATTTTAGAAATTATTACGAGATTTCTAGACGTTCTTTTTACAAACTTTAATCTTTTCCTTGGACTACTTTAATATCTTATACGTACAGAGCTTTTCGAATTTTAATCAGCACATGCTGCAACAAATAGTTAATATGGTAATAAGTATTAAACCTCTCAATAGTAAACGTTCTTTTAAGCCTTTTACAATAAGTTCTCCCAATAGTAATACTTACAAAACAGACTCAGAAATTTAACTCTATGAAAAATGTTAACGATTCATGAATCAATTGAACGTTTTGGTAAATTAGTAAAATTTATTTTTAATATAATTATTTATAATTTATATGTTTAGAGGTTTTCCCGAGTTCTATAAGGTATAGCTCTAAACTTCAAAAAAAGTACTAAAAGTACTTATACTTAAGTAATGAAACTGTTTTACCTTATTTTTAAACTTCTAATGCAAATTGCTTTTGAATTGAAAATTTTCAACATAAATTGACGTTATAGTCTTTATTCCATTACATATATATTTTGTATTTATATCAATATTTTGTTTTTTTTTTGTTGCATATCCATTAAGTAACTATACCATTTCCTTTTTTCTGGAAAAAAAAATTATTAACTTTAACTTCTTATGTTGGTATGAGAAAATCTTATAAATACTTTGTCCTTTTTGATGAGTTCATTTTATTCGATAGATTTGTTTATTGCTTGGCGACTTAAATATACTTGAATTCTTTTTTAATTTTTTTTTTTTTTTTACTTTTGCGATTATCACGAAAACGATGGACTAAAAACAAGTGTTTTACACTTGTTTACTACTGCATATTGTTTTCTTTCCTCTTTTACTCCAGTCATTTCGTTTCTTAATTCTCTCTTTCTCTCTTGTTTTTTGTTTTTTACTTTTTTGTGTTTTCTTTTTCGTTATCTTTCCATCGAAGAAGTCAATATCCTTGAAATGATAATAATGACAATGGATAAATAAGTAAGTGAACTTTTATATATATATATATATATATATATACATAGTTACCTCTTCTCTAATATTGTTGAGTAATCTGATTTCCACGGTAATTTCATCTCTATGTAGAACAAAGTTAATAATAATATTATAAAACTATAACATATACCTATATATATACTTGTATGTATATAAATATAAATAGTTACTCCGGTTAGATTCTATATAGTGATAAAAATCGCAACTAACCTGTTATTGCATAAGAAATAAAAATATAAAAACCCAATAATGCTAAGTATATTTTTTTTATTGCAATCTCTTTATCCATTGCTTGGAAGACATTTCACGAGAAATGGAAAAATGTTGATAAATGAATGTCTATATTCTTTGAAATAATAATTTTACTGATAAAGGTTAGTAGTTTATTTATTTTGATTTTGAGCACAATTTTTAAAAGTATCCTTATTGATAAGGGTGACCATTTGCGCTGGTTTAATTTAGTTCTGTAACTGATTTTAGTATTCTGGCACAGAGAGATTACTATCACTCTAATAACAAAAAATAAAAATACAGCGATAAAAATTATAAGTGGTGTTTCTATACATCTATGTCCCAAAAATGTAACCAAACTGTAATTGTAACGCCACCCTTTCATTTTCTTCCATATGTGGAATTAGGCATACATTTCTCAACCTGCAATTTTCAAAGCTTTACGACACACTACAAAATATATTTGGTTATTCTTTATAGAATGTTTTATCCTTCAGGACAATACATATAAATAATTTTACGCTTTGAATATCAAAAAAATCGATGTCCTAATTTTTTTTATTTTAACAAGTATATTTTGAACATTATGGTAACATCATTATTATTCACTAACAAAAACATTACTACTGTTTACAACGGTAAGCTCAGATAAAAAAGAATATTTCGAGGGATATTTTTTATGTATCTACTTATTTACGAAGTGTTATCAGATTTTAATGCCTCTTTAAAAGTTTTCATAACCATTTTATTGATCGTTGTCCTTTTAAACTATTGTTTCTCATTGTTGTTTTGATTATTTTTAATAATTCCATGATTTTTTTTTTTATAACGTCAAAATATGACATTCAGGTAAGATAATATTAGAATTTTTTTATTTTTCTGGTTACGGTAACAATTATGGGTTTCAATGTTTTTATTTCTTTTTTTAAATAATAAATATTTATTATACAGGAAAGGAAGCAAAATAAAATAAGTATAAACAATCAGATAAAACTATAAAAAAAAAATGATAATGATAAAGACCTTAATTTTAAGTCACTAGTACTCATATTTTCAACATAAGTATAATAAAGGTGGAATGAATATAAAAATTTCAGTTGGTAAAAAGGAAATCAAATGACAACTAAATATCATAAAAATATTTAGACAGGAAAAATAGAGTATAGTTCCTCATAATAAATAACAGGTATAGTTAGTTATAAAATTATTACAGAAGTCAATATTATAAAATAAAATGAAGGTAACTATTATTGATTACGTTTATTACTTTATCAAAAACAAAAAAATAAATAAATCTTTATTTATATTTTTAAAGATTAATTTCGCAGTACGTTCTAGGAACACAATACTAAGTTGTATTAAATATTTTTTTTTATAAATTTGATTACATTTTCACAACATTCAAGTTTATGTGCAAGAAAGATTCCCTTGAAATACACAGATATTCAGTAGAAATATTAATAGCTTAACTCAAAACTCTGAAGCGAGGATTGATGCAAATTGAAAAAAAATATGTACCAAACGTTTTTCTTAAAAATAAAATCAATTTGCATCGAGTGAGGTAAGTTTCTATTTTTCTTCTCCTGAGAAAAAACAAATTACTATTCTATAGATAATCTTAAAACATTCAAAATTGATGACAGATAATAACTAACGAGCTTCGTCACGTTAAGGATTACTTTAAACCACTTCAGTAGAATTTTAAAAATTTAAATTTAAGGGTTCTCAACTGAGTAAATAACTTATAAGATTTTAAAATGAAAAAAAAAAGGTTGATGCTGTTAACATCAAAAAGGGTAACACTTAAAAAAAAAGTTAAATTAAAAATGATACCTTGTGGTACAATAACACCAGATAAACTAATAGCAATACGATCAACCAATGAAATAGAATTATCTAATTTAAAACTTGGGAAAAGTTAAAACCATAAAATTCAAAGAAGTTTAAAGCTTCGCATCTTAGTGAGACAATCTAAATCAATTTTAGAATATATTTCATATTTAACAACTAACTAAGTAGTTAATGAATTTCAATGCTAATTAATAAGTAATAACATTAATAATGTTGTAATTTATTGTTTAAACAAGTATATATGTACGACAACTTAATAGCAACTCCTTAGTTGCTTTTTGCTAATTTTTCAGTTTTTAGCACATTTTACAAAATATTTTTGAAAAAATCTTTTATTAGTTTAACTCTGCCCGTTCATTCATCTGTTTAATTCTAACCATTTCAAATAGAATAATAAAATTTAATCCACGAATAGGTCTCATGAAATTCAAGTTGTGGAACAAGTTTTTCATGTAACCCCTTCCATTATGAAGTCTCTTAAACTTGGAAAAAGCTCTATTTTCAAATGTTTATATCTCAAGTTCTATTTAATATTTTTTAAACTAAAAACTTCAAACAACAGGAAATTTTTTAACTTTCTTCCTATTAATATCTATATTTACCATCATAATTTTTTTCAAAATTTTAATTCCTTCGTATACCCAAAATGCTTTTAGTCAGAGCCTTGAAATTTCGAGAGAATAAATATTTTTGAGAATTAGAGGAGGAAAAATGTTCAAATATATGTTATACTACACAAAAATTTGTTGTTCCTACATCCTTCCTACTTCCAAAAATTCGCTATTTTTAGATAGTTGTAACTTTGACATCAGTGCAAATTTATCATAAGAACATAAAAATGAAAGCTCGATAATATGTACATGTATATAGCATATTATCGTATAGGTACATGATGTACTAGCGACTTTCTTAATTACTTTATATAGGGTTTCACTAAAACTGAAAAAAATTTGATCTTAAGTACATATAAAATGCCATGAAAACTTTCAAAATTTTGATCCAAAAGAAGAACAGTCCTAATATGTTTTTATTGTCTTTTTGTAAATATGTGCGCCTTTAAAAACCTTTAGTTTTATCTACTGCGTCTTGTTAAATTAATAATTTTTTTTTTGCTATCTTTAAAAAAAACATCTACAAACCATTAGTAACAAAAAAAAAACAGATTTCTTGAATAATAACAATAGAATACCTTTTTAAATAATAATTAGTTCTCAATTTGCTATACTTACTACTCCTATTGTTTCATTAATCATTACTGATCCATTTAATACAATAAATCTGTTATTAGCTATACACCTTTTATATTTCGATCAAAAACAACACCATAAAAAAAAGGGCTTATTTATATCATTTTAACACTATTCCATTCTCTTATCCCTCCCTGTATATATTTTCTACAAGACCTTTAATAATTCAATAGTATTTTAGTTGCAGGAAAACTTAAGTATTTTTTTTTTTGTTTTTTATTTTGGTATTAACTACATATATTTATTCTTATTTTATTACTAATCTTCACATTTCCTTCTTACAATATAGTTATATAGTAAAACGTGTACTAAATTTTAATCCGCAAGAAATAAATAAATATAACTAAGTATACAAGAAACAATAAAAAAAAAAAAAAGACATGTCACACGGTGTTATAATCATACAAAATTCAATAAAAAATCAGTCTATAAAACGATTAAATACATATATATAAAAAAAAAAAAAAATTTTTTTTTTAAAGCCTTAAAAAACTCAAAAAGAAAAAAAACAACAGAATTCTTATATACTTATAGAAAAATTGAAGATCAGATCACAGATAATTCGATACAATAACCAGAAAAAAAAAAAAAAAAATTTGTTGCTTGAATTTATTCTGACATGAAAAATTACAAATTATCCAGACAATCAAGCAAAGGATAGAACAAAGTTTTCAATGCTAATCCCTATACCAAATCATTATAAATACCTTACCTATATAAAAATTTTATATACAAAACTACAACAAAATAGAATATAAATAAAATTAGTATATTTCTATACTAATAATCCAGAATAACAACTGAAATAAAAGCAATGATACGAACAACAAAAACAATTGCACCATTACATTTCTTATTCTAAAAATAAAAAAAAATGGCATTTTTAAGGTATTCAATTAAAATAAAAATTTCAATCATATAGGAAAAATCTTGCAAAATGTACTTTTAAAACAAAGTTCTTGAGATACTTTATAATAACAATAATAATAATAGGCTACAAACAATAGCAAATAGCAGCAGCAGCAGCAATAAAATAAACTAGAGTAAATCCAGTAAATCTGAAATATTATAAAATTTTGTGCAGAGTATTAAAATTAAAAATTCATTTTAAATTGATTTTTATTTTATTTTTATTTTTTTTTTTTCTATCTTAAATTTCAACTTTAAAACTCACAATTCTTTATCTTAAGAATTAAAAACAGAAGTAAAAAAATCAATTTTTCCCTTTTTTTTTACTCTATAGTCTATACTATTTCAAAATCCAAAAAGCCTGTAATCAAATCTATGGCAAAAAAAAATTTTAAAATTAAAAATTCAAATCAATATTAACTGCAACCCTATTTTATAGTAAAAACTGGTTACAAAAAAAATGTTTTTTGTTACCTTTACCATATATACGTAAGACTTCTTAAATTACCATATATATATATACTTACTGATATAATATTCACCTTAAACTTAAGGTAAATATTTTACCTATTTCTCAACTTTGCAAAAAAAAAAAAAAAAAACAGTTGATTCTGATCAAATATATTCAATAAACTTGCACTTATAAATTAAAAATCTTTTCAAAAAGAAAAATAATTGGAATACAAAAGTAGCCTAGTTTATAGTTCTTAAGGTTCTCTGCTACTGAAAAAAATCCAGATTTTATTTTTATTTTTTTTTTTCTTCTTCCACTTCCAAAGGTAAACGTAATAAAATATAAGTGAAAACCTATAAGTAAACGATTGAATCATAAAACGATGAAGATGGTGAAACAAAAAACAGAAAAAAAAATTGGTTAAATCATTTGTATCTGGTAATATTAAAATGTACATATTTTACAGAAATAATATTTGCAACAAAATAAGAATAACAACAACTGTTACAACAACAAAAAAAAAAAATCTATGGGATGACAACAATGACAAAAATCTAGTTAATTAATGATGTGCCTAGTGAGATAAGACTTTACAGTCCATCCTGTTTATTATGGTTTTTATTTATTTTCATTTTTTTTTTTTTTGTTTTTTTTTTTTTTTTCTGTTACTTTGTTATGCAGTGGTACGTAACCTTTTACATCATTTTGTGAGAGAGAAGTAATCCATACTCTGTCATAACGAGACTAAATTAAGAAAGAACTGAATAGCTCTAATATTAGAATCGTATAAGAATTTGTCTCAAAGGAATGTTTTAAATGTGAATGTAACATCCAAATACAGAGTTACAGTATAAAGATGAGGCAGATTAAAATTCTCTAGAGAATATATCAATTGTACTTAAATAAAATTGGACGAAGACATTTTGAAACGGGAAAGAAGGTATAAAGAAAACGAAGAAAATAAAAAATAGAATCGATAAGTAATTTTAAATTATGTCTAAAGAATATGAAAAATGACTAAGTAATATACTAGTAAGTCTAAGATTTTTTAAAAGATTTAGATAAACTCTCTTATATGAATCTGCGAAACGTTCAAATCTTTTTCTGTTAGAGTACGGTATAATCGTTGCATAAATCTAATGAAACTTAAAACTAATCCTTGCCAAATTGATTCTGCTACGTTTTGGTAAAGTATTATGGACCTACAGTTTATAGTTATTACTGAGGCGTTAGCTCAGCCTTTATTAGTTCAAAATAAGTGTAAGTATTTAAGTTGCAATATATATAGTTACTATGAAATTTTCCAATTTTCAACAAATCAAGTCCAAAAATCTCAAGTAAGCTTCTCGAAAAATAAACCCAAAGAAAAATAAGTTTAACACCTCTATTTTACTTATGTATATATACCATTATCCCGTAGTTATTTTGGAAGCTGGATGAACTTAATTGTGCACCAATCGTCGTCTTCATTTACCTTATTGTACATTGAATTAAATATGACGCGATAGTGACTGTAATGGCGATTGCAAAAAAAAAAAAAAAAAACCAAAAAGAAAAAATTAATAAGAAAAAAAAAACCAGAAATCAAGATTTGTATTTTCTGTGCTTTTTCTAATTTTTGTTTTTCGTCAGCAGTTTGCATGCCATCAACATATTATATGTGACTTAAGCATCCACGGATTTTGATCTTAATATGGGTGTTAAACTTTTATACTGTTTATTACGATGTGTGTAAACTGAGCTGAATGATATAAAAATGAAATAAAAAAAAAATTAGGTAAAGAAGAAGAAGGAAACAACAGCAACGATTGCATGGCTAGGTGTAAATTTCAAGAAGAGAGTATAGAGAGAGAAAAAAAATCATGTTTGTTGCTTTCATTCATATGGTGTGTTAGTGTTTTTTTTTTTATTTTATAAATATAAGCATTTGAGAAGAAAAGAATTTTTTTTTTTTTTTGGCGATTTTACCTTATCCATTTACGCGATTTGAAGAATTTATGTATTAGGTTTATTTTAAATTGCGAATTGTGATATCAAACTATTTTGTTTTTTTTTTATGTTTTTTTATAAAGTCATTTTTTAAAAGGTATTAAATGAGTAGTTGTGTAGGCATTGGAACACATCAGATTATCAAGAAATGAAACAAATAAAAGGAATAATTTTATATTATATAGTGTGATTATTTTATATTTTATTAAATATATTTATATTTAAATATATATACATATATGTAAGATCATAATATCTGTGAACTTCTGTTTAAAAGATATTCACACGTAAATTTAAAACACGTACAAGAAAAAAACAAAGTTAAATTTAAAATTATGGTAATCTGAAGTCGATATACTAAGTAAGTATATACTTATGTGGTTAATATTAAATTTTTAATAAATGTCTTGAATTAAATTTTTTAAAAAAGATGAACAAAAAAAGAAAGAAATCTTTACAAAATTTATTGATGAATTTATTATTCCTAATTACATATATATGTAATAAAAATTATACCTTTATATTGTAAAGGATCTTAATTTTTATAAATTAAATTGGTCAAGGTGAATTATTTTTTACCTGTAATATTTACCTTGAAATTTAATATTTTTTTTAAATGGTTTATTGTATTTTGTATATTTATTTCAAAAGATTTTTATAATATCATAATAATTTATAATATATATAATAATAATAAGACTTTTATAATATTTAAAGAATTTTAAGCTGATAAAAAAAAAATATTTAGAATTTGTTCTGGTATTCGTAAAAAATAACATTTTGAAAGTGTTAAAAAACTTACTTATAAGTTTATATTTAATATGATATCTCTTTAATCGATTAAAGGACAAAAAATGTTTAGTTAACTACTTAACATATAATTTAACTGCTTCAGAATTTTTTCTGCCTTTTCTCAAAATATTTCTTTTTTTTTTTAAATATCAGTTCTGATAGTAATTCTCTGTATGAATTCAGTGTAAGTCATTTTATTTATTAGAAAAACTCTTACATAGACATGGTTACATGTCAATATAGTTGAACCAGACAAAAAATGCTCTGGAAAGTAAAATTTTTATGACTTGAACACTACAACTGGTCTCTTCAGTAGACTTGTAGTCCTGAATTGTCTACCTAAATTTTTCTTTTTCAAAATTTCATTAAAAACTCATTTTACGGAAATCAAAATATTTTCGATTAGTTTTACACTTCACAGATGACTTTTATAAAATTTCAGCTCTATACTTATTAATTAACATTATCTTCAGATAGTACAACACCATTTTGTTCTGAAATGATAAAACAATTAGGGAAACTCATTGTTTAATACGATGCTTATACTGGTTTACTAAATTGATTGAATGTGGTTATATGATTTTTATAATGAAACATTATTTCAGAAAAATTTTGGTTACCACAATTTTTTTTGGTTACGAATTTTCGCGTTTCAAAATATCGTATTTTCCAAAATTCTCGTTTTAAAATATCACGTTTCTAAATTTCGTGTATTAAAATATCATGTCTTAAAATCTTACGTTTTAAAACTAAATAATTCTTTTTCATTAATTAAATAGATTTGGTGGTTGAAATAATACAATTAAAACAGAAATATTATAAAACATATTTAATAATAAAAAACTACTTAATCATTTTTTAAAAAAAGCAATAAGTATTAATTTTGCATTTATACTTTTTGGTGATATTTTCTAGAAAAAACGAGCAACATTGATTTTGAATACAACTGGAAAATCCCTCCTTATTCGAAATCTCACATATATATAAATATATTATTATTCTGGAAAAAGGGTTATACTTCTTTTGAATCCAACTCTAAAATCCCTCCTAATTCATAATATCTCATGTACATATAATATAAATATTTTAGGAAAATCGGTTACCCTGATTTTGAATACGACTCTAAAATCCTTCTAATTATATTTTTTGCATACATATTTAAAAAGCAGAACTTCAAATAGTGGAGATTTCTGCTCCCAAATAACCGTTAAAAAAATTAACTATTGGAACCATGATTTTGTAATCAACTCAAAAATATACTTTAAATAAAAACTATAGAAATTTTTTTTTCGACATTTTATATTTAAATTTTTTTGGCTATTCGACATTTTTTTCTCAACAAAAGACTGACTTCCAAAATAATTCGTTCATTTTTTTCGCGAAATTTTCTAAAAAATATCGCCAAAAGCGAGATTTTGAGACATGAGATTTTGACAAGCGAGATTTATAAAAGCGCGAAATTTTAATTCGCGAGATTTCGATACGCTCCCTATTATTAAACCTAAAGATATTTTAAATTAAATCTTTGCTTACTTGTAATTTACATATTTTTATTGTCATATATATAAGTATATATATATATACAAAACCTTCTATTCATTAATTTAATTAACTTTAAACATTTATTTATAATATTCTGCGAACTATTTATCAAAATAACAAATAATAAATTTATTCAGTGATAAAATTCACTCATATTTCTTTGAAAAATTTTATTTTAATAATTTCAAATTTAAAAGTTATTCAATTAAAAACACAATCATTAAATTATCTACAAAATATCTAACTAACTATTAATCAAATTTAAAATCAATTCTATAATTTTAAATTCAATTCAATAGAAATCAAACAATAAAATTATCTTTTAAATATGAATTAAACGTATAATTCATTCAAAAAAAAAAAAAAAAAAAAAAAACAAATTAATTAACAGCATTCCAAAACATAAATTACTCTAAACAATAATAAACTGAAATGTTAATTTATTAAAATTTTTATTAAAATCGATAACGCATTATTTTATATATGAACATTATTTTTAGAAAATGATTCTACCATATATAAGTAAAATACATATTACCATCTTCCAATGCATTTATTTCAAAAATACATAAATTTTTAAAATCAAATTTATTTTTCAGTATGTTACCATATATAAATAAATAAATTGTCGGTAAAAATTCTTTGATATATAGTTTTAATGCATCCAATAATAAATCCAATGGATTCATCTTTTAGCACTACATTAATTTTCAAAAACATAAAAACATATCAATATTAAAAAAAAAAAATAAAATAAAAATTTTATTTCTATTTATAAAATCATCCATAAAAAATTAGGTGTTTAGAACAAAAATGTTGAAATATTACAGTCACCGACAAAAATGTAGAGTAGTTAAGTAATTCATTTTGTTTTAGCAGCCATTTTATTTATATTTTTATAAGTTATAAAATAAAGTTTTTAAAATAAATGTAATAATTTTTTTTTTTATTTTTATAAGGCTATGTATTTGAATTAAAAATACTATAAATACACTACAAGTTTTGGGCTATCCTTAAGTTAGCGGCTTTTTCAATTACAATTCAAACACATGATTTTAAATACAACCATTATTCGTTACTGATTAAATTAATAATAGAGATTTATTGCAGGATACTATTTTCTTGCAAAAAACAAAAGTCCCCCATGGAGGAGCAGTAACTTGGTTTAGGAATGTACCTTTTCATCTATCTTAGGGGGATGAAAGATAAAAACTGGTCTCATTCTTGAAGGATTCTAACATACTCTACTTAATTTTCTAGTTTAAAAAGTTTAAGTTTCTTAAAATCTGTTGATTTTATCACAATTTTAATTTAGAGCCCCAAAAGTAGGGCTAGAACCCACTTAAGTTTTCAGTCTCAAATTTTTTAGCATCTACTATATCGCAAGAGTAACATTTGTATCAAATTTCATTCAATTCGTATAACAATTACTATTTGCTCTAGAACATATCAAATAATACTTATTCGTATTCAGATATTTTAAAGCGCACCCACTGAAGCCAAAGACTTCAAATTTTGTGTCCTGACATCCGAGACTTTGTTTTTTGTCTGACTGTGTGGTTTTTTAGAACAAATCATATTTTATTCCAACATTATGAGAGGGTTCCACTATAGTTTCCAACCTCAACGTTTTTTTTGCCGAGTCTTAATCATAACGTTAACCTCTATACCAAATTTCATTCCAATCGGATAAGAATTTATATGAGTTATGCTGATAATAAGATTTTGCGGATGTGGGCACAGACACGGACGCGGTCCTTTCAAAAAAAATTTGTTTTTGTTTTTTTAGATTCTACACCTTTAAAAACGCTCAGAAAATGAATTTCAGCGAAATTTACTTTTTTTTTTCGACAACACTCATAGTACACTCATTATACTACAAGTAAAAAGAATACTTAAATATTTTTCATTTTCTCGGTAATGATAGTTTTTCTTCTTAGACTTTGATTAAAACTCTTATTGTATTGAAAAGCTGACTTTATAAAAAACAAAAAAATAGAACAAAGAAATAAAAACAGGGCAAGACTAAAAATCACAAAATAATTAAATGGTTATCAAACTTGAATTTTAGATAATAACTAAATCGATTGAAAAGTAATTAGAAAGAAAATCGATAGAGGTTGAAAAAGATGTTAGATCAAACTTTTTCTATGAAATAGAGAACGTTTCAGTCTCCTCAGCAGAGTAAAATAAGACAATGATTTTCCATGATATGTGATTTTCTGTTGACAAGTAAAATTATGATGGTGACAATAATATGATTTTAAAACATCTTGCAAAGAAAAATAATATTTAACTACTTCTTATTGTATCATTTATTTAAAACTGCAACTAACATTATTTTGTCGATCACTGTGTCATACAAATAACATAATAGAATTAAATTTTCAATTTTTTTAATTTTATTTGAAAAGAAATTAAATCCAAAAAAAAAAAGTAAGTATGTAAGTAATTCATTATGCATATTTATATAATGTATATATATATATATATATATATAAAATAATTGGTATCTATTAATTGATAATAAGGGTATATTATTTTTATCAATAACTCTGTTTTTTTCCAGATTTTAAAGAGAACCTCCTTTTATTCTTGCTTATTTTTTTTTTTTTTTTGTTCTTTTCTGATCTTAAAATTGCTGGAAGCCATATGAAAAAGAAACAAAATATCAACTGCTCCAATCCCAGATTAAATCGAAACTTTTTTTTTTTTTTTTGTTTAAATTTGATAGACATGATTTATATTCATTAAAATCAAAGGAAAAAGTCCCAAAAAAAAGAAAAGAAAAATATGAAAGTTTTTTTTTTCTTTTCAAAATTTTTGTTTGATTTTGATAAATGATCAAAAATTTGACAGGGGATAACAGATAACCGCCGTTAGCATAAATCGTTAAACATTAGAAACAATAAAAATAACAAGAGTAATAAAAATTATTATAAAAATGAAGTACTCATAAATTTATGAATTGTATTTTAATTTAAAAAACAAAAAAAAAAATATTTAAATTAGAATATTTTTTTTATGAATAGAAATGATAATTTTCTATTCCTATTAATTTTTGATTTGACCATTGATTTGTCCAAAATTATTGCTTGGTATTATATTTATAATTAATTTTTTGTAATAAAAATCTATTTTTGATATATATTTTAGATTTTGGTTTAAATATAAAAAAGAAATCTAATAATATTATATATATATATAGGTTAAAGTTTAACAGAATACTTATTTAAATTTTACTTCCCTATTCCTATCGAAGAAAACATCGCATCAAAAAAATATTTCTTAGAATTAACTATTGTAATTCAATGTTAAATTTATTTTACTTATTTTTATGTTATGGATTTTTAAAACAACATGAATTTTAACATAATACTGAAACATGATGTAAACATAATTTACATGTGTAAAAATTTTTAGAATTAAAAAATTTATTTATTTATAGCCTTAAGGTTTTCTTCAAGATTTATATTTTTTGTGTAAATTTTTTTTTTGTTATTTTTATTCACCAAAAATGGTCAGTCTTTAATTTTCAATTTTTCTATTGAGATGGAAAATTTTTTTTTTTTTTAAATTAAAGAGCATTTTTAAAATTGTATTTAAATTTTCAGTTATTATTAAAATTTTTATAGTTATAAATACACTTGCTTAAATTTTTCTACTTAAGTAATTTTTACCCTAAATAAATTGTTTCCCAAAGAGTATTTCCTTATACAAAACGTTCTTGTAGAATTAAGATTGCCATATAAGTTATAAATATATATTTTTTTTTTAGTTTATTCACCTCGCATAAATATCACAAGGAAATTACACACACAACCTTACGACATGTGTAGTATTCGAACTCACACTGCCTCGTTGTTTACAGCGTATTTTATACGGTCTTACCCGCTAGATCACCGATGTCCATAAATAAACATTCTAAGTTCTGAAGTTTAGAATATTATCGCCTAATATCGCTAATATAAAAGAATTGAAATCAATTCTACGATAACCATATGAACACTTGTGTCAACTCTTGAATACTCGTATTTTTTTTTCAAGGAGGGACGGTGGAAAACATCGAAAATCACTCAAATGGGTAGTGTTGGACTTTAACCAACCAAAATCACTCCCTTTAAAACTAAACTCTAGGATGGGTTCTTAAATACATAAGTAGTGATATAATGTTCATTTTAGTTTTGGGGAAAAGTGTGAGGGAAAGATTACTTGGGAAATTGAATTTGGGATAATTAGAATTTATGGAGGATGAAGGAAAAAATTTAGAAAGTTATTTTGAAGAAGGATATTAATGTTCTTCTTAAATTTCGTTACATCTTAAGTACACGTATTAATTACCAATTAGTAGAAGTACGTGTGCAGGCATAAGTTTCGATAAACGCGACATAACAAACGAATTTCCGAATGTTTTGTTACAGCATCTTGACAGTTCGACAGTGTATGTCGCACTTTTTGTTTCAAGTTGCAGAACTTTGAGTGGGGGCATTAATTAATTTTTTTATTCAAAATAAAATCAATCTCTCAACTTCATTCTTAATATGCCTAATTCCATTCACCTTTCAATTTAAGCTAAGTTACGTAAATTAATAATTGGTCAAAGATCGAATTCTTGAAAGTCATAGTTTTTCAGTTAAAAATTACTCCGAAATCAACGACTCAAGTAGACTTTGAAATTTATGGATATAATAAATAATGCTGTTTCTATAAAACTTAATTATGCAGGACTTCAAATTAAAACATGCCGGATTTCAAATTGATTAATTTGGCAAGGTCATTGTTATTGTTAAAAAAAACGAACTGTATAATACAATTAAAACAATCAATATTTTTTATATTATTTTATCTCAAATTTTAATTTTAATAAAATCAAAAAAAAAGCTAAAAAAAACACCTTACGCTGATTTAAATTAAATAACAATATAAATTGATACAAAGAAAATAATTTCAATTGGCAAAAATAGATTAAACGGCAAATTAAATATCAGATTCTCCAAATACATGTGACCTAAAAATTAAAAAAAATATGACCTTCCATTATTTTTAAAAAAAAATTTTTTTTTTTTAAGTTTATTTTTTCATAAAACATGAATTATTTTACTTTACAAATAGTTGTCTGGAAATTCAAAAGTAACATCACGTCCTGTTAATTTTTTGTATACAGACGTAAATGTATCCACTTTGTGTTCAATTGTTGTTTGTTGATTTTTATCCAAATGAACCTTAATTAATTGTGACCCATCAAGTTTTACACGAATACGTTTACCAACAATTTCAGCAGGGAAAACTAAATCCTCTAAAATAGCATCATATACTGCTGTCAAAATTCTTGATCTTGGAGTTTTTGCTTCAATGGATTACGTGTTTTTCTTGTTGGATTTGGTAAAATTTTACGTTCTCCAATAAATACTACATGTTTACCAGAAAATTTCTTTCCCAATTCACATACCAAACTTGTTTGGATTTTTTAGAAGGCTTTTTGTTTTGGAATCGGAACATAAATGATTACGGTCTTCTTATTGTTAAATTCGATTTCCCTTGCACGTGTGATATGTAAATCCCGTAATTGTGGTTTTAGTTCGGAATTTAATTCAAGCTCTAAAAAAGCTTGTTCAATTGATTTTTCAAATTCATCGGTTTCACCACCGCCTGATTTAATTATTTTAGAGCCTATAATTTTTTTTGATGGCAGTATCTCCTCACAAGAAAAGAAAGAAAAAAAGAAATAAAGTCATATTTTTATTTCCATTTATATTAAAAATTTGTAACATGTTATAAAATCCCAAAAACAGCAACAAATTTGATGTTATATTTAAAGTAATCTGGTTGTCAGTTATCATTTTTAATGAAGTCCTCCTTTTTTATTTAACTATAGTATTTCAAAACAAATAAAAGTTTAGCTGCTAATAATGTAATTCTAATTATTAGGTTATCTTTAATTCTCTGAAAACTCAAAATTATTTTGGTTTATCTTTTTTTATTTTTTTTTTTTTTTCCTTCTTCTGCAACTTCAAACTAATAATTAAACATTTTCGTTGGTTTTCTTTTTTATTTTTAACTTTAAGTCTTAAAAAAAACTTTTTTTTTTTTTGACCCATCTAAAATGTTTTAATTTTTTCTATATTTATCCTGGTCTTTCTTTTTCTGATCAGCTTCAATATCATTATATCAATTTCATTATGATGACGATTAAAGTTTTTTAAAACATTTTCCTGTTTGTTTTTTTTTTATTAAGTTAATTCAGGTAGAAAGATTTAATTTGATAATAAACATTAACAAAAAAAAAAAACAAATATACAGGAAAGTGTAAATAAATCGAACTAAATGGAAAAAAATATGCCAAATTTTAACATGCATGTAAAGCAAGAAAAAGGAAAACTAAACAAAATAAAAAAAAAACAACAATAATCTAACATACACCGAGTTCTGGCACCTTTGGTTTAAAGATACTTTTAGGCAAAAAAAAAAATTATAAATTGTAAATACCGTTTTAATGAATCAGAAACTACTGAGTTATAAGGTTTCTAAGAATTAGGATTAGATATGCAAACAAATTTTTTATGCAAAAAAAAATCAGTCTCTCAACTTTATTCTTAATACCTAATTTCATTGAGTAACTATTTAATTTAACCTAAGTTACGTAAATGAATAATTGGTCCAAGGTCGAATTCTTGAAAGTCATAGTTTTTTGATTAACAATGACTCATTAACTACGAATCAATGACTCATTTAGACCCTCGGAAAAGGGCCGTTTGTATTTTATTTATATGGAACACCAAGCTTTGATTACCAGTTACCACCAAATCAAAGTTAAACTCCTATAAAGTAAATTACGGTCTTCCTCTATTTTTCTACGTAGTTTCACCTAGAAAAATTCGACTGTAAGTATTTTGAAATTCATTGATTTCCAAAAAAGAAAATGAAACGAACATTTTTAAATTTTTTGTTTTTATTTGTAATCAGAAAAGTTTATGATATTAAAACTCAATAATTATTTAACAAAACAAAGAAAAAAATCAAAAACGCAACACAAAAATTAAAAAAAAGATAAGTAACTTTTTTTTTTATTTCAGTTTGCAAAAGAAGGTCTTAAGGTACAATTGGGTGGGTCATCTTGTTTTATTTTTTATGTTAATATTTGTTGTTTTTATTTACAAATTTCTATTCTCTTTAATTTTTTTTCTCATATTTTTAAACATTTTTTTTTTTTTGTTATCTTTAAAAAATTGTAAAGTTTAATTTTGTCGTTTTTATTTTTATCAAATTATTATTTTATTATTTCTCGAATATTTTTTTTATGTTATTCTTTTTGTTTTTATTGTAATTTGAAACAAAATCTAACCACCGCACCATATTCTGAATTTATCGCGTTTGCAAAAAAATATGTAATAATTTAGAAATGTGAATAAAGTAAGTAATTAGATTTTTAAACGTTATTGCAATTGCAATATTATAATAATTCAAGATTTCAGTCGAACCTTATCGTAAACACAAACCAATAATAAGCCTAATTTTATCCACTTAACAAGTCAACTTAAACGAATTCTAATATACGAATTTAAACGAACAAAAAAAAAAAAAATAAGTAGTAAGATTCAAAACCTATTTTACTCTTTTAAAAATTCACGTTATGATATTTGGTAATTTGTCTAATCTTTGATAACTATGCCAAAAATTTTTCTATAAAATTTTAATTAGTTCAGTATATTTTGTAGTTTAAAATTTTCTAAACTACCTTGCTTGTTTCGAAATTCAAAATGGTAAAAGAAAATGGTGGTAGATCGGCCATATCATCAAATATCAAAGAACATTAGCGGCACGTTAGGCGTTACTGACTGGAACCATGAAATGTGGGAAGGCCTAAAGCGACTTGGAGAAGAAGTAACTAAAGTAAGATAAAGAGAAATAGGAAATTTTGGGTTCGAATAAAAAGAATAGCACAAGTAGAAGAAAACTATTTTTGGAAGCCCTATGTTCCGTAAGCTAATAAACAGAAGGGGAAAAAGGAAAAACCTCTTTCTTTTTTTTGTTTACTTGTACTTCAATAATCTTTTTTTAAAATCTGATGTTAAAGAAATTGAAATTTGAATGCAACAATATTTAATTGTAAATTTAAAAAAAAAAAAAACCGGTAAGGACAGACATTTAAAAATTCTACCATCGTTCCAATTTTTTTTTTTTTTTAAAAAACTACAAGTCGACTCAAAAAAGAAAATACAAAAATAAATAAATTTATATGAGTTACGAATGAATCAGAATACAAAAACAAAATTAAAACTGAAAACAAAATAAAAACAAAATGAAATGTGAGAAGTTACTTGAGGGTTAGGTCTATGGATAGAATCTGAATCCACGTTTTTATTTTTTATTTGTTTCTTTTTGTTTTTTTTTTTTCAGTTTTTGAAATTGGATTTCTTTGGAATTTAAAGTTAAAGTAGAGCTAATGTCAAACCTAAAGATTCAAATGATTTATATTTAAAATTTGAAAAAAGAACAAAAAGTATTTTAACTTTGGTGAAATTTACACGAAATTTCAAGAACACCAAAAAGAACTCGTTATCTGAGGCAAGTCAGCGATAATTATTTCGTTATGAATTTATTTCATTTCTTCTTCTTTATTTTTTATTTCATTCTATCTAACTAAAACTCTCTATCTAAAAAAAAATAAAAAATTGTCAAGGTTGTTTTAAAGGTTGTGCAGGAAATAAAAGAGATAAGTATATTTTTTTGCTGTATATTATGAGTATCTTAAGATAATTTACTACTTCTTTATAAATTTGATAGAAAAAAATATTTAAAATCATATTTTTGGAATTGATTATTATTTTACCTGAGTTCAACTTAAAAAAAAAAAATTGCATCATATCGAACTTGAGCTCCTAATTACGATTAATTTTTAGTTTAGGAGTTTTGATATTATTGATGAATAATGAAGTCAAGTCAATCTTTTCTTTTAATCATGGTATACAATAAAAAGTTCAAAATATTTATTATATAAGTAAGTATCAATTTAATTTGTGTTCATATAGCATTAGTACTTTGTATAAAAACTTTATACTTAAGTACATATTATTATTACTTATGTATGCGTTTATTGTATTTTACTTATACATGACATTTCTTTTAAATTTATTTCAAAAGTGCCAATGTTTAGGCTTACTTAAAAAATAATCTTAGGCTTGTTTAGGGTTAGGTACGTTTAAAAAAATCTTTTACTTAAAAAAAGCCAAAGTTTAGACTAATGTTTACTTAAAAAAAATCTTAACTATACGTAAATATTATGAACTGAGATTATAGATATAGTTTGGTGTTAAAGCTCTGAAAGAGAACAAATTAATGTGAAAGAAAGTCGGAATTCAACTACAAAATAAATCAATAAAGTGAAAAAAAAATAATTCTTTTTTAAAGCTTAAAAAATTTAATGGAACTGAGCCGACTGACTACATCTAATTTATAATAAATTATTGAATTATTAAAACCTAAGTATATTTTAAATTTTTTTACCTCTTTTGACTAATAGTTATAGTATAGTAAGCAGTCTCGGTTGCCTAGTGAAGAAAAGCATATAAAATACGCGATAAACACCGAAGGAGTATTGGTTTAAATCCCACATTTCGTAAGAAAAATCCCCCCTTACCATCATATTTACATAGAATAAACGAAAAAAAAAAGGAATATAATAACCGTTAGATAATACTGAATTTTAGGACCACAAAATATATATAACATTATTTGATCATACAAAATTCTTAAAGAAAGTTAACCAATTGTGAATATTTCAAATAAAAAGTTAAAGTTAAAAAATAAGTAATAATTGATTTAATAAAACCCATATACAAATTTAAAATAAAATCCATATATAATCTATAAAGAATTAAATCTCTAAAAGGTGAACTGCTCGATGCTTTAACGTAAGCTACTAAAAACATATTCACAGAAGATATAAAAAATCGAAGTTTTAGAAAATGGACTAAAATAGAAGAATTTTTCAAATAGTTAATTAAATACTTATGTATAAATTTATATTTTAATTTTAAATTATTTTTGCTAGGGTCTTTTACTTGTATAGACTTAAATGTTAAATTTTCTTTAATATACTTAAGTACGTACATAGTAGTTATGGAAATTTTTTCAAAATAAATAATTACTTATGATATGATAATATTGTTTTAGTCTTAAGTAGATACTTAAGTAAAACAATTAAAACAATCAAATTAAACAAAATGAATAAATTTTTAAAAATTTATGATGGATGGATTTATGTTCCTGAATTTATGTTGAAAAGTCCAAATTAAATTTCCAAGTATTACACAGAATTTCGAAAAAAAAAAAAAATTTCTAAATACTGAAGAATGAAAATGGATTTCTAAAGATTTTTGATTTAAAATGTATAATTACCCTACCTATACTTATTTAAAAAAAAACTTTAAATTCAAAGAATTGACTATAATAAAAACAAAAAAAAAGTTATCTGTTCACAAGTCTTAAAATTTTATAAAGAAATAAATATAATTTTATTATATTTTAGAATGTAGGTTTTTGTTTTTAGTAATTTTTTAAGTTTTCTATTACTTAATTTAATTAAATTCCAATACAATAAATATGTTTTTAAAAATAACCTAATTGAATTTGTTCTTCTTGTCTTCTGCATGACATGATCCTATATAGAGGAAGCCTTACCATTTAAATTTCCACAATTCTTTTAAATTATAATTTTCAAACAAAGTGTATTGAGCATTTTTTTGTTCAAAAACATTTTCATTAAGTATAAGCAAGAATAAGTACTCTAGCTTTTTTTTTTTTTTATTGCATTTCTCTGCCACATAAATGTGGACAGGAAATTACACAGCCTTTCCTGTTCAGGCGTGGCTATAAATGTCGAAGAGGAATAACTCTTACGACGTGTGTGGGATTCGAACCCACACTACTTCGATTCGATTCGATGTTTATAGCGTATTTTATACGCTCTTACGCACTAGGCCATCGAGGGCCCACTAGCTTCTATAAATAGAAATAGCTAGTAGAAATCTATTTTAGAGAATTTATAATGTTTTGAGTTTAAATAAATATTGAAATATGTAAAATGAAAATTTCAAAACTGCTTAATTGTTTTATTTGTCTAAAAACAAGAAACAACAAAACATGTTTTTAGCTTTATAAATTAAAACTACTTATACCATTAAGTATATGAAAACAAAATTTGGTTAGATTTTAGTTCTTTAATACCTTCGGAACCCTTTTAGATTGAACCTTTTGAGAGAAGAAAATTCTTTCAGAATTAGCATAAGTTTCCTCAGCAAAAATTTTTATAGTCCCACTGTTTAAAAGCTATTAAGGGTCAAAAATTAAAAATTCTCTATTTTTAAACACCTTTATCTTGGACACTTGTGCTAATTTATATCGTCATGACTTTTTTTAATTATATAGGGCTAAGATACAGCCCTTTAAAGTTGTAAAAAAAGCCCTATTTTTAAATGTTTAAAGCTTAAGTTTTGCTTAATATTTTTTTCCTGATCTAGAGATGTCAAACAAAGATGTTTTAGACATCTGTACAAATTGTTTCAAAGTAAAACGCTAAAATTAAAGCTTCAATGTTTTAATTTTTCACGTGTTTCAACAGTTTTTTTAACTATATAGGACTCCCTTAAAATTGAAAAAAGTGTTCCTTGATTTTTTACAATTTTTCTCTTACCAAAAGAAAATTTTAATAAAAATCACAATATTCTAAGTTGCTTTTATTGTCTTTTGGAAAATGTGCACCTTTAAAAACTTTTCATTTTAAATTCTGCCTTTTCATTTTAAATTTGCTATAATTGTGTGTGTTGAGTCCCAATTGGAGACTGAATCGGTTTTACACAAAAGTATTACACCCTTACCAGGAATTGAATCTGAAGCCACCAAACTTAAAATTTATTCAATTAAGTATGTAATTGTAATTATTGTTAATTTGTTATTATATGGAACGTTAATTTTAAATAGAAAATATTAAAATCCTTAAGCTTGTTTGTTAATAGAAAATATGAAAACTTAAGGTTTACAAGAAAATACGTATTGTAATACAAAAAGTTTAAAAAATGTAAAATGTTTAAAAAAAAATCAAAAATATCAAAAACATAGAAATTGAACAGAATGAGGGGTACCATAAAAAATTAAATACCAAAAAAACAAAAAAATATATAAAATGTACATATTGCTGTCGGAATTCATTCAAACTTTGAAATGAACTGAAATTTAAACTGACAATTAAAAGCTAAAAAATTTTTTTTTTATTTTTAGAATAATTTTTTTTTTAAAATTACCCTCATTTATTTACTTAGCATACATATATTAACTTTTATGACTTTATTATCTAAAATACCCTAATTAATAAAATTTTAAACATCAAAAACATTTTAATACCATCATTTTTTTTTTCATTCCATTTAAATTTACAAAATATTATTTTTTGTGAAAAAAAAAACCACTGTAAATTTCATTTCAAATATGTATCTAAGTATGCATTTGAAAAAATCTTAAAAAAGATCTGACCAATCCCTAAAAATGAAAATAGTTCGAAAATGTGTGGAATTGTTTGTTTTTTTTCTTTCTGCTTTATTTTAATTATTTAAAATTAAGTTATTACAAAAAAAAAAACGAGAACGAGCGTAGTCGAGTAGACTGTTTCAACTCTGGGATACCTGTATGAACATAATATATGCTGTTTTCATAAGACTTGATCATCTTTAACAAAATTCCCGACATTTTACTTAGATAAGTAAGTAGCAAGATATATGTAAATTTTAGAGTTGTATACAAAAGTTCTTTACAGAAATTGTTAGCATACAATTTGACATCTTTTCACGAAATTTCAGATACTTAGCTATCTTCAATATACTCTGAATTATTCCCATATAAAGAATGACGTTGTATGGCAGATATTCGAATCCGTTAGCCGATTTTTCTAAATTTAAATAGCACAACTAACAATTTTCAAAAATGACGTAGAAAAAATTTCAGAATCCTACCTCCATTATTTTTTGAGTTCTCGGCGCGAAATTCATTGCTTAATCGACTCAGAATTGGTTTCTAATCCGATCCATACATAATTAAGTCTATATCTACCTCTTAATACATAATTAAGTCTATATCTACTCTTTTAAGGTGTCACAAATGTAATGACAAATTTATTATACTCTTGAACGTACGTTCATACGGGTATAAGAAAATATTTATTAACTTGTTCCAGAAATTAGTGTAAATTTTTATTGTAACTTAAGAATTTCCGCTATTACATATACTATTAAAAATAACTATTTATGCAAAGTCAGCTAATAAAAACCAATTAAAAAAATATTCAATCTTCAAGCTATACTATTATATATATATATGTATATGTATATATATATATATACCAAAAATAATAACTTGATTCAAATCATTACCACTGACTGTTACAACAGTTTTAACCACAATTTTTTTTTTTTTGTTTTTGTGTTTTTCTTTTTAACTAAAACCTCACACATTCATCTTTAATATCATGCACACTAAAAATAAATATCATATCGATCTGTTTTGTTTCGTACATTTACCCCTTTGGATCTTCACTATTCACTAATCTTACACTTTTGTGCATCGAAAACATAAAAAAAAAAAAACCAGAAAAAAAAAACAAAACTTTATTCTAATCTCATAATTTACGATGTAACAAACAAGAAAGAGACAGTAAAAATAAAAGAAAGAGATGAAAGGATAGAAAAAGATTTAGAAAAGACTTAATTTTCTTTTAAAAATAAAAAAAAATATAAAAATAACCAAAGTCAGATACTTAAATATTCAAATTCAATCTTTTTAAGAATTGAAAATTTCTCCGACTTTTTTATATTGGACACAAAAAAAAAAAATATAAAAAAGCTAAGAAAATAAGACACTCTTAAACTTGACCGATAATTTCATTCCATTACCATACCATATAAAAATAAAAAACTTGATATCTCAAAATGAAATGCTATTAAATTGTGAATCGTGATATTAAATCTTGGAATCAGAAAAAAAAAAAAACAAAAGCAAAAAATTTAAATGAATCTATAAGATACAAATCTAAATGTTGTCATGTTATAAGTATTATTTAACGAATCTTCTTTTTATTATTGAACAAATATATTATAAAAATGTATCAATCATTTATTTTACATTAGATACATGCTTGTATGTATGTGTATACTTTACATACTTATATATTTATTTTATTTTTATATTATAGTATTGCAAGATCTATATGTATAGAGTATGCATATAAAAAATGCAGTAGTTTGTTGCCTATGTATTTTGATATACAAAAAAAAAATTCTTTTTCTACAATTCCAATTTAGAAAATCTGGTTCTGTTTCAATATTATAAGCATTACCTATACTTATTTGAATTTAAACTAAAAATTTATATATATAACCCTACTGTAAAAAATGATTAAAACAAACTTTAGGAATCAAAAAAGTTTTTAAAAGATCTGGAAATAAGAGTCATTTTACAAATATTTAAGTATCTTAGCAATATTAGAAATTAATGAATTTGTTTAAACAATGGTCTAAATGGCAAATTTAAAATACTTGCTATCCAAATTATTCTAACGGCAATTACAATTTGAATTATGGCCGACAATAAGGAATGGGCCACTAAATTGGTTTACATGGC
Organism: Poecilobothrus nobilitatus; assembly: GCA_947095535.1. NCBI lineage: Eukaryota > Metazoa > Arthropoda > Insecta > Diptera > Dolichopodidae > Poecilobothrus > Poecilobothrus nobilitatus. Next base: position 153,444,990 of record OX352773.1, on the reverse strand, counting down.
TTATAAATTAAACTTTACGGTATTGTACGGTATTGTATGTTAAATGCCCTGCATTTTATTTTATCCAGTGAAAGTGCCTTACGGTAAAAAAAATAAAAACTTACAACGTTTAGAGTTATATATTTACAAGTATATCCTATAACGTAAATACATTACTCTAAACGATGAAAATAAATCTGTAAAACTGCCTTTTGCTTCTTGTTCTGCTAGGATAATTAAGGACTTTTATTTTCCTTTTCACTTCTAAGAGGAGCATAAGTCATTCATGAAGTCATAAATATTTTCACTCAGTCGTTAATTACTCATGTAGTTGTAGCTATATTAGCCAAAATTATGGAACACAAATATCTTTCATACTTATGCGCCATCTATTATCTTATATAAGAAATATTTATTTTTTATTTATTTTTTATTACGATATTAATTCTTACGATATTAATCAGTTACTTATATTCGATAACTGGACTGAGCGGGACCGATCGATATCTTTCAATTTAAAAAACGGCGATTATAGTTAAGCCAGATAATAACTATTCCTTTTAGATCAACATTTTATTTTGTTTAAAAATGTACTTTTGGCACCATATAATATTGAACAAGTTGCTTAAAAAATAATTCTAAAAAAAAATAGGCGCATACTTACTTATTGTACTTTTATATACTTATATATGTACTTATATATAAACTTCACTTCATTTAGTACTTCAATGCACAATTGCCAATTATGGTTATTACTTACTCATTATAAATTTCATAAGCTACTTAAGTAATACTTATCATCTAAAAAAGAACACTGTTTTGTATACATATATACCACAGCCTATACCACAGAATATCCTTTACAATTCTTAATAAGTATCTAAATTTACTTATTTTAATATAGAAAAAAGCTAAATGAGTAACTGTTACTCATGGTTGGTAACTATTCCAGATTTATGTATATCCTTATCTTTTCTTTATCTGAATCATGAATTATAGCTTATTTTCTTTCAAGACTCTATATCTACTATATAAGTATACATATATACGATTGATATTTGGCAAGGTCAAGCCAAAATAAAAATTTTATTGAATTCCCTAATTCTTTCCCTAAATTTTTAAGTATAAATTGTATTCCAAAGATTAAGAGACCTTTTATACTTTAATCAAATTTAAGGTGCAAAATGCAATTCTTAAATAAATGAATATAAAATATTAAAAATAAATTTAAAAAATGAAATAAAAAATAAGTTGAAACCGGATATCAATGTATCATAAATCGTAAATGAAAATCAATAGAACCACTTAACATTTTTTTCATTATTTTTCTTTTTCATTTTCTTTAATAAGTATTTGAAATATTTTCTTATAAAAATGTGAATACTGAGAATCAATAGACGGAAAAGATAAAGTGAAAAACCAGAAAAAGAATCAAATTGACTAGAATTTTTTGTTTTTATTGAACTCTTCTCTTCATTTTTGCTGCTATATACGTAATATCACTATTATTATTACTATTATTATTATTTTACATTTTCTTGCGTATCAATTTTTTTTTTTTGTGATGGTTTGTGTTTTGTTTTTTACAAATGCGCCTTCTGGGAAGTCAATTTAAAATATCAAAAAAAAAAAATAAACATAAAAAAAAGAATGAAATGAAAAAGAATAAGTATAGAGATGAAAGAACTTAAATAATAGTAGCAATTCTAGCAAGTACACACGTTATTCCAGAAAAATGTTCACATATTAGCAGTCATCCATTTTGAATTTTTTTTTTTGATTGTTATTGTTTCGCTTTTCGCCTTTTTTGTATTTTTTCAAGTCACTAGAATTATCAATATTTATTTTTTTTTCTTTTTTTATCGATTTTCCACATGGTGGAATTTCTTTCATTTTTTTTTTCTTTTTTTTTTTTTTGGTTATATCTTCTTTTGTTTTATTCTTCACTTGTTCTTCCTGATGTATTTTATTTTTTTTTTATTTTTAAGGATAAAATGGAAAAAAAATCATAGACACTGATTGGGTTTTGTTTAACCTGCTAAAGAAAAACATCTTATCTGAATGGGAAGTATAAGTAAAATATGGGGTAAAGTAAAAAATATAAGTAATTATTTGTATATACGTAGAAGGTTGAGAGGGTTAAAAGAATCTTTGGCAAAACAATATCCTTTTTATTTTCTGTTCTATATCCTGATTTTTATTTCCTTAGTTGAAATACTGGAAAATATTTCCGATCGATTGTTATCCTAGCACAATTATTTACGTTTTATTTATTTACTTTTTTTTTGTTTTTATTGAAGAAACTGTGTTTATTTTTAAATTAAATTGGGTTGAGGTTTTTAAGATAATTTAATCGTATATGTTGTGCAATACAGTAAAGCTTCAATAAAATGAAGGTTTATGTATATTTTTCTTTTTTTTTTGTTGAGCGCCAGGAAAGCATTGAAAGCTTCTGCAAAGTGTAGGACGGTGCAGATATGTGGGGCCTTCATCCCAACTAAAACTCGTTCCCAGTTTTATGCAATTAAAACTAGTCGTAAATAATTTTTTTTTCATATATTGGTTGCGAGAAAATCCAGTGTAGAGACTCTTGTTTAGCGATAAATGTCAGGAACGGTGTAGGGACCTGCATTTACTGCTAGTTCTAGCGGCTTCTTTCTTTTAAGCTTTCTGCGTATTCCATCGGAATATAGGAGTTGACCGGCTTGTGCATTTATATGCCCTTCTAATCTGGCCTTATGTTTCATTGCATAGTTTTTGATTTCTTGCACCACAGTGGAAATGTTTAAGTCTCTATGTAAATCACTATTTCTCACATACCAGGGAGCAATAACCATGTTTGTTTAACTTTATTTTGAAATGTTTGAATTCGCTGTAGATGGATCTGTTTGGCACAACCGCAAAGTTGTATACCAAACAATCAAATCGGTTTAATTATTTGGTTATATATATAATAGTATTTTATACTGAATTGGCAACCTGCAATTTCGACCCACGAGCCAATAGATTTCTTTTGTATTTTAAATCATATTCCATTTTTTTCTTTTTTATATGTTAATTCTACTTTAACTCTACGTCTAATGTCATACCCAGGTATTTCACCATTTCCTCTTGAGGTTTATCTATATCATTCAGCTTAATAGCAACGGGATTTTAAATAACTCTTCTTATTTTTAAAATTAACATGCACAAATTTCAACTCATTCAATTTAATATTCCAATTTTTGGTCCAATTGTATTAATTTATCACTTGATTTCTGTATTTTTTCTATAGCCTCGTCAATATTTGATCCTACTGCCATAATTGCAGTATCGTCCGTAAAAGTAGCTATACAGTCATATTTTCTAACAATAGAAAATGACTTGTAAAAAGCAAATATAAGTTTGGACCCATAATGCTATCTTAAAGTACATCCGCATTGATTTCTCTTAGAGTGGAATACGTATCGTTCTGTTTAGTTCTGAATAATCTGTCACTTAAATATGATGAGAATATATCTACATAGACTCTGCGCAGTATTTTATCTAGTTTGTATAATAATCCATCGTGACATACTTTATCAAACGCCTAGGCGACGTCAAGGAATATTGTAGAGCAAATCTTCTTTTCTTCAAGAGTTCTTTCTATTACATCCGTTATCCTGCTTATTCTGTGTTTATACATAAGTGGAAGATAAAACCAATCATATTTTTTTTTATTGTTGAAAAAGGTGTCACTTAATTTATCTACATATACATATACATATACATTGATCTGATCCAAATAAATCTTGAACTAACTCAAATGAGAGTTGACGCAAATTTTAAATTGAGCGGAACTCAAATGCATTACAACAAAAGAAAATGTATTAATATATGTATTTGGTTAAAATTAATATAATTTTTCAAAAAATTTAATTACTTAAGTATATTACTTAAGTATTACTTAAGTATTACTTAAGTAGTTTTTTAACCTCGGAAACAATTCAATCTAAGATTAAGTTCCATTTAATAAATGTTCAACTGTATTTCATTGTCTTAGTGACCCTGTTCCTGTTCTTTTAGTTTTTTTTCCTTTTATTTTCACCCCTCATAAAGAAAAAATAAATTTTTGATGATAAATTAAAGAGAATAACAACCATAGTACATTTTAGTTCACTTTGTGTTGGTCATTTAATGATAAATGCTTGATTATTAACTGAAACAAGAAAATTTTATCCCCAGTTCTTTTATATAAATATTTTAGATATTTGATATCCTTCTTACTTTTATTTAACTTTATGGAGAATTATAAAATTCTAATTTTTTTTTTTCTATTTTTTATTTTTATGACGTTTTTACTATTTTGTTAAATTTGAGTTTTCAGGTCATCTGATTTTTAGGACAGTTGTTTATTATTTTACTTTTTTTTAATTTATTTTTTTTTGTTTTGGGAAATTAGAACAAGTAAAAAATATAAATTTCACTTATATTTGCGAATATTTGAAAAAAAAAACAAGTATAAGATCATAAATAAACAATGGAGAATAACCAACGGTAACCATAAATAACCAACGGTTTTTAAAAGCGCACATTTCCAAAAGATAATAACTACAAACTGTTTAAAATTGCGACTTGCACCAAAATTTGAAAATTTCATATAAGAAAAAATTGGAAAATAGAATTGTTTAGCAATTTTGAGGGGCTGTAAGTCCGGAACCCTCTATAACTAAGAAAATGTGTTAATTATGTGTGTTACTTAAGTTAAGACACGTAAAAATATATTATCGAACCTATAACTTTTATATCTTGCCGAAGAAAAATTTGTACAGATGTCTGAAAATAGCAAATTTTCAATTTTTGAGCCGTAATAGCTCTTATTTAATTAGATTTAGATTCGATCTTATTTAGCGCCGTAATTTTCTGAGAAAACTTATATTAATTCTTTCTTGCCTCAAAACAGACGGACAGATTGAAACTAGTAGGCTCATTTTTTCTAAATTATTTTAGAAATTTGCTAAAAAGGGCTCTCTTTCTCTGTTTATGTAACTAAATATGGAAGACTAAATATTTTTATTACATTTGTAGATAGAAAAATTTAGATAAAAATTTTTATCTTTTTTTTTCATAAATAATTTAAAAACATTTTTTTTATTTTTTTGATATTACTTAGCAAATAGAAAAAAAACAAAATGGCGGTTAAAAATCATAATGTCTCGCATGAACTGATAAATACTTAAATAACACATAAAAGAATTTATTAAACAACATTATAATAATGGTACCTACTTAGTAGAGTCAAAGTGAGACAAAATTCGTGCTTCCTGAAGTTTTAAGATTAAAAAAATTGTAGATTACTTAACTACAATTGTAATTGATGGATTGCAATCGGGTCATTAACCATTATGAAAAAAGATTGTGACCCGAAATAATTAATAAATAAATTGATCAATTTTTTGCAATGTCATATTAAGACAAACTCGAAATTCTTTTACTTTTTAGAATAAGTATAATTTAAATTGCAAAAGAATCCTGTTCAATCGTTTAAGATTTTTTAAAGTAAGTAAAACAAAAAAGAACAACTACTTAGTATCAAATGTATTTGTCTAATTGACAAAGATGCTCTATTTTTACAGATGCTCTCTCATTCTTTTATTTTGTGGTTATTTAAAACCACAAACCAATGAATTTATAAAAAGATGTATATAATTATTAATGAACTATTTTCAATTTAAATGTTGTGAACGTATGTATTTCAACTTATTTATCATACAATTTTTAAAAATTTAATAAAATCCAGAATAAACATTTTCAAAATGTAACCAACCAACCAATTTTGCAATTGCAAAACACCACATGGTATTTCCAATTCATCACCACCATGGTTATTATAATTTTATAATATACCTATACCGAAAAAAAAAAAATTTTGGTAAAATAATGAACCAGTTCTTATTGATTACATTTGAATATATAGGTACTATACACAATTACTTGTTATACATTAATAATAGTAAAGTGAATATATATACATTTTTATATAATATATTCACATGTTTCATACATATCTAAAAAAAAATTTAAAAGTCTCCCTTTTTATTTGAAAAAAAAAATAACACTATTTAACCCTCTTTAACATTTTGAATTACCACTACAAATATAACTATTCGTAGTTAACTACTTAAATATTATAACCTGGTCATAAATAATAATTTCTTCTTACCGCATATAATTTTTTTTTTTTTATAAATAAATTACAAGGAATTAAGTATTGAAAAAATGACAGAAAAGAAAAACAAAATATCATTTCCAGTCTACATCCTTAAAATTTTTTCCTGTCAAAAAAAAAAACACAATTTTGAAAAATTTATTTGTTTTTTTTTTTTCGTTTTTTAAAAGTGTGCGTGTTCATATGGTTTGTATCTTTTATCTATAGATAAAAAAATATTTAATAATTTAACAGCTAGAAAAAGGACTCCATATACTTGTTAAAAAAAAGAAAAAACGAAAAAAAGTAAAGTTTTGGGTATAGGAAAGTATGTTTTTTTCTCTTTGTACCTAAAAACGGTTTTAACGTGGTTCTAAATTATAAAAAAAAGGAAAGAATGTTAAGAATTTATGAATGTAAGGTAAAGGATATTATGATTGGCCATTAATAATTTTCACTTAAATAAAATTATTAAGTATTTTATATCAAGAGATATCTCTTTTAAATTATTGTTATTAGTAACTGCTAACTTATTGTGGATATTGCAATATAGATATATGTATGTGTATATATATTTAATATATACCAATTTACACATTAGTTATTATTCTTTTTAGAAAATACTTATAAGATATGTTATGTTATAGATGAACAATAATAAACAGGAAAAAAGCAAGAAATCAATAAGTATAGAATATAGTCCAAACGGTGCAATAGTATTAAAGAAACCTATTGTTTGGTTACAAAGTAGTGTAGTGTTTAGAGGGTTAGATAGTTATTGTAGTGTTTGGAGGTAGTGTTTAGAGCGTTAAAGTCCTACATGCTGATAGAGAAATATGGTTCGTACCGCTTCTCTTTAGCGTCTTTTGATGAATCTCACCTATCCGCGTAAAAAACGAAAAAAGTATAAATTAAACGACTAAGTACCGATTGGTTATTACAGCAGCTTTTGATTTCACAGATATTATAAAATGCAGTTACAACTTCATTTCTTGATACACAGCAGTAATAGTTAAGTAATATACATTTTTTTTGTTGAAAATTAATTAACTAAATATATTTTATGTCTTAAAATAGTTTTCTTTTATGTACTTATATAGAGTTGACATAATTAATCATTCTGAAGCAACTTTATAAAATAAAACAAAAATAATTATAAGTACTTACTAATTATAATGACCTTCTTTTATTTTATATTCATTTATTTTATTCAATTCAATTTCAAATAAATTTTTAATGGCCAATTATCACATCTATTACCCTACATATAAAGTAAAAAACAATTTTATTTTTATTTCAAATAAGTAAATAAATGTATATTTAATACTGCAATATTTTATTATTATAGTGAATAATAATAAGGACGTCAATGGTAATATTTTCAAGAGGAAATGATTTGTTTTTTTTTTTTATAACTAAAATTGAATATTCTGTATAAGTTTTCTTTGAATATTTATGAATATTAGATAAGCTTTAGAGATCGATTTTTTAACCAAAGGGTTAAAAAACTTATTTATTCAAGTAAAGATTTAATTTAAATGTAAAGAAATTAACGAAAAAAAAAATATATGAAAAAAGTATTAGTGAAAAAAAAATAAAAGCTATTGGATTATTATGACTATAAGTAATTTTTTAGGATTAAATTATTAGACATAAATATATACTTACATAAGTGAGAAAATAAGGATGTCAACAATATTTTTTAGTTAATTTTATATAATGTTCACTGATTCAACTTTTTAATATAATATACATACTTATATATTTATTTATTTATTTATGTATTACTTAATTCAAGTATTTACATATTACATTTAGATAATTATACTTAATCTAAACTTAATATTAAAGTTATACAAAGCAAAATTTATTTTATAAAAAAAAAAAAAAAATGTATATTTACTTATATTTAATATTTCACAAAATTTTTACAACAAAAATAGTGAAGAACAATTATGGAATTATTTTGAATACTTAGTGATTTTTTGATCACATCTTTACTCATGTTTATTTATTATATATATTATTTATTAATCGGCTCATATTTGCTGTAATTAGTCCTATGATTTCTAATCGAAAATGTGTTTTCGGACCTGAAACGTGTTCGTGTGTTGTTTGAGTTAATTAATATGTTGTTAATGTAGTGTGAATCTATATAGTTATGAAATACCTGAGTAATAAAAACAATACCCATGACTGCTCGTTTGCATTCTAAAGTATTCATGTCAAGTAATTTGAGACGATTGACATATGGAGGCAATATAAGGGGATCAGCCCAATTTAGGTTTCTTAAGGCAAACCTCAGAAATTTTCAAAATTTAGGGTACTAACTATTTTAAATGATATACTTATTAAAATAATAAACTTTTTTTTTGCAAATTATTTGGTTTCATTATTACCAAAGACTTTTAGGTCATATAAGACGACTTATTTAGTTGCTTCTGAAATTTTTGAAACTTGTACCAACAAAAAAAAAACTTTAAAATCAAAAAGTTTATTATTTTCCATTATAAGTACTTACTTTTGAAACTTATTTATACCTACTCCTCATAGTAATAAAATGTTATTTTATCCTCATAGTAATAAAATGGATTCAAAATTGAATCAATAAATATGAAAAAATCAATTTAAAAATTCAAATTTCTATGTTTTGTAAAATTCATTAACTAGGTATAATTTTTCACAGAAGTAACTAAGTACTTAAAATCTGATTATACAAACTGATTTGTAGCAGCCAGTTTAATTAAGGACTAATAAAATCTGACAGTCTTCTCTCAGAAAAAATCTTTCAAATTCTTCAAAATTTAAACAATGGGTTAAATAGTTAAATTCAAGTTCAGCATTAGAAAGTTTTGATAGCTATAGTAGTTAGTTATTAAAAGAACACAAACTGCTTAATTTATTATTTTAGGTTTTAATTTTATATAGTGGAAGCGAGACGGAATCCCGTTTCGAAAAATCGCGCCAATACAAAATTCCGCTATTGTTAAAAATCCGTTTTTTTCCTGCTTTTTTTTGTAATTTGATTTGTTTTTTATTTTTCATTACAGGGAAGGAAAGATGATAAGTAAACCGTAAATTTTTGTTTTTATAAATATCGACATATGGACATATGTAAATTATAACAAATAACTAATAAGTATATATAAATACCTACCTAGGTATATATTTTTATAGTTTCGAAATATTTATGTAAACAAAATTAATTCGGGGTAATTTTAGAGTTGGTTGCAAAATCATGAGTAAGAATACCCTTTTTCCAGAATATTTATAAAAGTACTTAAGTAATATTTTAAATTAAGAGGAATTTGAGAGTTGAATTCAAAATCAGAATTATATATACGCCTTTTCCAGGACATATATATATTTATATATATATAAGTGAGGTTCTCAAAAAAATGTACAGCTTTTTGTAGTTCATAATAAATTTAAAAAAAAACAAATAAAAATGCGGAATTTTGTCCTGGCGGGATTTTGGAATTCGTCTATAATTATGTTTTACTTTTAAGTCCTTACATAAATAAGTAACTAAATATACTTATGTATGTAGGTTACTTATATGACTTCTAAAATTATAAGTACGTTAAAACTAAGTTTTCTATATTTTCCATACATAATCCATTTTAAAATCCCATTCACAAGAAATGTAGAAAATTTTATGACACTCATATGATCCTAACTAAAAGTAAAAAAAATTTTTTTTTTTTAATTTGAAATAAAAATAAAATTTACAATTGTATGTTATTGGTCACCTACACAACTTTTACAAAAAAAAATTTTAATTAAAACATTCTTAAAAATAAAAAATAAAAATCTAGAAAATGTTTTAAACACTTTTGGACATTGTATTTTTTATATTTTCTTGTTTTTTTGTTTTTTTTTTTTTCTATAAAAAGAACATACCAAACTTAATTAAAAAATATTTCTCCCAATTCCAAACAAAATAAATTAAAACATTTTACGAGTTACTTATACATATATAAGTATATGTGTATATATACATATAAATAGTCATAAACTTTACAATTATTTTGTGTACCTAAAAGCCTAATTTTTAATAGCTTTAAAATACTAAAAAAAAAAATTATCTGAAAATCTTGTAGTTTAAAACAAGAAAATCCTAACACTTCCTAAAATAAGTTAGAGTAAAAGAAAAGTAAAAATGGCATGTCCTTGAAAATAAAATAAAAATTTTTATTGTCATTTTTATCCCTCTCTACCTATTTATTCCCTAATTGAACCCCAAATCACCTTTTGTTTATATTTCTCTAAAAAAAAAAAAACAAGAGCAATAAGAAAACATTCAAAAAATTTTAGATTGTGAAAGCAAAAAAGAAGAAAAAGAATGGTTGATTTCTTTAGTGCTATAAAATTTCATTTTTAACTTTAACTTTAACATAAAACATTAAACCAAAAACACAAAACAAAAAACAAAAAAAGAGGAAAAATTGGATTATTATTTTTGATGTTGGAAGGTCGCACATATTATCTTCAAAAAGAACATTTGAAGTAACATATTAAAGCACTCAAACCTATATTTTAATAGGCATCCTAAATTTTTATATCCTGATTCTAGTTAACGTTTGTATTTAACAAAACAAAAAAAAAAGAACAAAAATAAAAACATAGACAGGAGAAAATAAATTCATATTTAAAAGAAAAAAACAGGATGAAAAAAGAAAATCACTTTTCATATGCTATAACTACATAAACTTTTTACAAAGTGTTTCCTAAACAAATTAAAATATTTTTTTTACAGTAAAATTACTACACTGTCAGTTTAATACAATTATTAAGTTATCTTTATATAGGAAAAGCGATTTTTAGGTAGTGTTTTATTATACGCTAATATAAAACCCTCATACTAACACAGTCTTGAGTCTAAATACACTTAACTACTCAAAAAAAATTTTTTTTAAATTTTAGTAACTAATTTAAAATTTAATTTAATAAATGCTTGTCTGCGGTGAGTTCTTCTGAATATATTTGCTTCTAAAAATATGCTCAAGAAAAATTAAATGGGAAAAGGCTATGGGTGCATTTTGAAACGCAAAAGTTATCTTATCTTGATGATTATTTTTCGTTCATCTTAGCACAACAGATAAATAAGGCACATGTTGCTATAACTATATTTAGAAGATAAAAGATCCAAATAATCGATTGGATCGAAACGGTAATGAATAAAAGGATACTTAAGATTTATAAAAACAAATAAATGATATTCTATAAGTAGTAAGAAGTTGAAAAATGTAGTAAATTTACTCCACATTTAATTACCTAAAGATTTTGTTTACTTCACAGTTGAATGAAATTCCTGTTGAAATTCTTTTTTATCCAGAATTTAGAATAAGTAATGTTAAAGTATTAGTATCAGGCTAATAATTGTGTTGTTAGAGGAGTATTTTATTTTATTTAAATTTCATTTTTTATAAATAATAAAAAAAAAACGATTTTATGTAATAAGGTGAAAATGAATTATATTTCTCAGATTATTTTTTTATTATTTTGGTTTTTTTTTGTTTTTTGTACTTGTTAAAAGATTATAAAATGTGCAAATTTATGAAGGAAGTTATTTTTTCTAGTAATACGATACTATTTTTCATTTTTTTCATCAACATACGAAAAACAAAGTTAAAAATTGCATTTCAGGACAAAAACGTAATTACTTATACATACTCCGATGCTTGTCTTTATGCTAGGTTTAATAGGATTTTTCCTATTAAAATATATATATATATATGTACTTATAAAATAAAAACGAAATAAAAATGGGTGAGTTAAGAATATAAGTAAGTATTTCTGATTTCTTTTTATGTCCTGTATTATAAGAACGTCCTTTTATTTCATTTTAAAGTATATTCAGGTTAATTTTAAAATAAGTAAAGAGGGGATATAAAACCAGAAAAAAGAAAATAACTAAATGGGGAGAAATTCTGTTGGTTGTAATTTAAACAAAAAAAAGTTAAGTAATATTACATACTTAAGATTTTTTATGATTCTAATTTTTACAAATACTATTATTTATTTTTCCTTTTATTACATTTTCAGTCCTAAAGTCTTAATTAAAATTTTTAAATCATCATTTGGACAAATTAATATCGTAGTAATTTTTTTTTTAAAAGGAAGCAATTCAGGGGGAGTATTATATTTAAAGGGAGCATAAAAAAATTTTTTATTTAAAAACAAATCATTAAATTTATGAAGTAAGTAAGTATATATATATACATATTTATATATATATATATATGTGTATAAGTATTAAGTTTTAATATGGAAATCATGAAATTATAAAAAAAAAACCATAAGAATATAAATAATTATACCCGTACGATAGGATCGGGTATAATAAAATTTTTCCTCCGTTTGTAACACCTCGAAATAAGCGAGCTAGATATACCTTCAAAGGTATGGATCGGATCAGAAAAAAATTCTAAGACTTTTGAGCCATGTCCGTCCGTCCGTCCGTCAGCACGCTAACTCAAAAACTAAGAAAGCTAGAATCTTGAAATTTACACAAAATATTTTGGGAGTAATTTGTAGGTTCCCTATTTTTTTTGGTTGAGTTTGGACCAAGCCTTAGGGTAGCTCTCAAACACCTAGCTTTTAGATCCCCACTTTTTTTTTGCAATAGAGCTATGAAATTTTAACCGCTGATAGATCTCACACAAATATTAATTTTATTTTTAATAACTTTTTTTTGTAGCCCCACCCGTTACGGAGCTGGGAGCTGTAGAGCTGGGAGCAAAGGTTCAAAAAAGCTCTATATTTAAATTGTTATAGCACAAGTTGTATAAGGTATATCTTCATTTTGAAAACGCCAAACGATTACTGCTTTTATTAGCTTTAAAAATATATATACAATAAATATATATTTGTGGCATACGATATCTTAATTTACCGTTATTCGAAACTCAAATTTTGCAAAATACTTTAACCCTTCTATCTTCTAAGCGGTTTAAGTTGGAAACTTGAAATTTAGTCAGAAGTTAGATCTTTGAAAATAAGTATGAGTCATTTCAGAAATTTTTTTTGTATCACCCCCCGTTTAGGAGCTGTAAGGGGTCAAAAACTGAAAATTTCCTATTTTTAAACACCTGTAACTTGAACACCTGTTAGAATTTTTTTAAAGTAATACACAAAAATTAAAGCTTCAACATCATACTCTTATTTCTGTTAACAACTTTTGTTAATAATATAGGGTTACTTTATAATTGACGAAAGTGTTACTTGATTTTTTCAAATTTTCTAACAAATTTCTTCAACAAATTTTTTGTATTTTGCTTTACTCGATAATTTGAAATTGTTGAGGATATAATGCGTAGTACATAAAAATGTAAATAAATAAACAACATAACGGTTGCTTGAAGAATTTTTATTTATATGATATTGATATACATACATACTTATATAATATCATGTTTATTTACATATCGTATATGTCACTAGTGAATGAATGATAAGAGTATATATGTATATTTTATAGCGCCGTATTTACATACATATATGTATTTTATTGTACTTATAAGAAATTATTCTGTCAATGGAATATTTAAATATAATATAATATAATATTTAAAATTATATTTACTATTTTGTACTAAGTAAATTTAATATACATTTACCTCTTAGTATTAAATGGTACTATAGAATATTTGAAAAAGTTTTGGATTGATAATCGTTATGTGAAAGGTTAGAATCTGCTTTCGTAGAATGTACATATAAACATATAGTTTGAATATATGTACAACCCATAGTTCTAGAAATTATAAAATTCACCCAAATTATTTTAAAATACTAAAATATTAAAAAAATAAAATTGTGAGCAGAGTGACAGGCTGTTAACATACTAACGGTTCGTACGGGTATCTAAGAGTTGACAAAGGCAACTGTATTCTTCCTCGTTTTTTTTAGAAATTTACAAAAAAACGATAAACAAGGATAACTTATTACAAAACCTTTTTTTAAAATTAATTTTTAATTACTATATCCTATACCTAAATGATTGTTTTGTTTTTCTTTAATAGCTTTGTAATTACTAATTTAAGGATTTGAAGGACACTGCATATGGAAAGATTTTTCAATAAAACAAAAAATAAGAATAAATCGAATGTACATATACCAAATCAAAAATAAAATATTTGAATTAAGTATGTAAAGAAATATCCGAAAAATAATGGCACAAAATCAAACTGATGTAGAATTTAATTGTGAATGACCTTGAATAATCTATAATATAATACACAAGATGTTGGCGAGACCTTGCCAACATGTAAAAAAAAATATTTTATATCTATAATAAAACACTCACACTGAATGTAAACTAAACTGGCAATGATGATATTTCTGTATATCTAAATATAATAAAAGACAAGTTGCTGCTGCTGAGTAGCGTGCCCTCCTGTTATGTTAAATGTTAATTTAACAAATGTTATACTATGAAAAGAAAGAAACGTACATCTGATATTTACCCATATAAAAGATAGAAAACAATAAATATTATAATGTTATGCTATGAAATGAAGGAAAAAACAAGGCAGTGTATAAATCAAAGTTTTTAGAGGGTCGTATTTTTAAGTAGAACATTATAAAATTGCAATAATATTTTTATTTAAATTTTGCTAAGTAACATTTTCTTAATTTTTTAAAAATTTTGCCATAATATAGTACAATTTTAGAATCAGAAGTTTAGCCCATAATATAGATATATAAATAAAAATATGGGTATACATATATTAGATTTATTATAGATTTATTATTTTTTGTATAGGCAACAGTTATTAATATGAATGAATGGACGGTAAACATAAACGAACAAAAAAAAATTCAAAATGTTCTATAGGTTATAATTTATATTTTTTAAATAGACTGTATGTATAAATTTAATATTTAAAAAAAATAAAAGAAATACTTAGCGTACGTAAATAACAGAAAACAAAAAAAAAAAAAATGTAATACTGCGAAGAAAAATAAAAACGAATAGAAAAAAAAGAGAACAAAAAATGTTACTTTGACTGTTTTTAAATATTTTTAAAGAAAAAAAGAACTATTAAAATGTTATGATTTTAAAAGAAAAAAAACATACGTCTGATATTTACGTACATAACAGATAGAAAAAGAAATATTAAATGCTATGCTATGAAAAGAAAGAAACGTACATCTGATATTTAGGTACATAACAGATAGAAAAAAAGAATTAAAATGTTATGCTATAAAAAGAATGAAAAAACAAGACAGTGCATAAATCAAAGTTTTTAAAGAGTTGCATTTTTACGTAGAAATTATAAAAAAATAAAGCGGTGCGTAAAACCAAAGCTTTTAAAGGAGCGCAATTTAAATTATAAAATCACAATTTTCAATTAAATTTTGAATGTGTAACATTTTCTTAATTTCATGCTTCTTTTATGATTTTTATTTTCTAAAACTTCAACATTATATGCACAGCCAATTTTTATTGTTTTACATAAAAGGTGCGTAAAACTTACGGTGTGAAGATTTTGTAGAGAAAGCGATAGATAAAGAGACAGAATATTATTACGGATAGAGTAAAAATTTGTTTGAAAAATATAACAAAGAAAGTTTTGAAGCATTTGCTATGGCAACCATAGAAAAATATAACAAGTGTACTATATATTATAATTAGGCAAATGCATCAGATCAGTGTAGTTTAGTTTCAAAATTATAAAGTTTGATACTGTATTTTTTCGAAGCGAAAATTTTTGATACTATTTGCAAAAATTTATTTACCATTGGTTTTTAATCCAACCTTTGGTTTTTTAATCCAAAGCTTGACAAAGAAATTTACAAGAGATGAGATTTATTAAATAATCATTTTTATTACATTTTTGAAAGAAACTACTTCACAGCATCATTGAGGTTTTTCATTATTTAAAACACTTTAGCAATAAATTTTACATTTATCAATATCTAAATATAATACATATAAGTATTTGAATAAATTTACTAAAATTAAATTGTTCATAAAACTGAGGAAACTTTCACAAAAGCTTTTTTTTTCTACTTATACCCTTTAATAAGGCTTTTTTACTATTTATTTAATAATTTAAAGTTTTATTACCAGAGATACGAATCTTTAACTCAAAGTATTATCAAGAGACGCAAACCGTTAATTAAAAATATAAATAAATTTAGTAAATATTATTACCAGAGACTAAATTTTCCACTAGAATTATTGTCAGAGACACAAACCGTTCATTAAAAGTGAGTACAGTCAAAAAAGGAAAAGTACATACATACTTAAAAAACACATTTTCAATCAAAATAAATTCAGCAAATTTTTAATTTTTAAATTTGACCGCTACGTCCATTATGAACTGGTCGCAGCGGTAAATTAAAAATAAATTATTAATCTTCTGTTGGCGTTTTCAATCTTTGTTTTGAAAAAAAAAAAATAAAAATAGGTACTCTTAATAAAATTAAAGCGCCTGAAAGTGAAAAAGTGAGAGTGAGCAAAGTTTATAGTAAACCTCATATTTATTAGAAAAAAATAATAGGCCGATTTTATTCTTGATTTTGTTTTCATTAGTATAAAAGCTGGTGCTTCGTAACAGACTTTAAAATAGTTTTGTTTATTTAGGTTGAAATTTAGATTTTTAAGCTAAATTTTCGGTAGAACTGGTATAACATAAAATATTCGAAATTTTTTTATTAATATAAAATTAGGCAGACTTAAATAATTATATTTCATAACAGAAGTCAGAAACTTACTAAATATTATAAAAACGGATATTTTTCTTAAAAAAAAAAAGAAAAAAATTACATAGAAAATGTCATTTTAGACGCCTTCTCTCACAAAAGATTCATAATTTTGTACTAATTTATTATTAGACCATTAATAATATTGTTAGCCATGGAAAAAAATAAGATTTGTTAATCAGATCAGATAATATAATACCTGAAATTAATGATTGAATTTCTGATAATATACACAATATAATGATTATGGTTTAATTCACAAAGATAAAAAAATTTTGTAAATGCATAAAATATATGAATGATAATTTTTACATTTTACACCAGATTTTACAGAAGATTCTGGTTTTCACTAAATTCTTTTAGCTATGACACAAATCAAATATTTCTGTGCTTTAAAATTTTTAAAACTAGCCAGTTTTAGCTGGCCCGTTTGAAAAAAAAATTAGTACAAATTTTTGTATGAATTTGTACATCTCTATGTAGTCTCTGATAATACCAATTCACACAAGATATTAAATATCATATAGATATTAATACCAGACACACAAGATGTAAAAAAAAAATATTTTATTTCTATAATAAACCACTCACACTGAATGTAAACTAAACTGGCAAAGATGATATTTCTGTATATTTATTTAATAATATAAAATTTTATTATCAGAGACACAAATCTTGGACTAAAAGTCTTATCAGAGACACAAATGTTTACTTTTTAAAAAGTACTTTCGACACAAAATTTAAAGCAAATTTTTAATTTTTAAATTTGACCGCCACATCCATTATGAACTGGTCGCAGCGGTAAATTAAAAATAAATTATTAATCTTCTGCTGGCAGTTTTCAAATGACTCTTTGTTTTGAAAAAAATAAAAATACTCTTAATAAAATTAAAAGACCTGAAAGTGAAAAGAGCAAAGTTTATAGTAAGCCTTATATTTATAAGAAAAAAAATAATAGGCCGATTTTATTCTTGATTTTGTTTTCACTATTATAAAAGCTGGTAAAAGTTTCGCAACAGATTTTAAAGTAGTTTTGTTTATTTAGGTTGGAATTTTGATTTTTTAAGCTGAATTTTTGATATAACATAAAATATTCGAATTTTTTTTATTAATATAAAATTCGGCAGACTTAGCTAATTATATTTCATAACAGAAATCAGAAACTTACTAAATATTTTAGAAATGGATATTTTTCTTAAAAAAAAGAGAAAAAATAACATAGGAAATATCATTTTAGATGCCTTCTCTCAAAATAGATTCATAATTTTGTACTAATTTATTATTAGACCATTAAATTAAAAAGCTGTCGAAAACGACCCACACAAAAAAAAAAGGCCCCGAAAATTTATGAAATTACATTATCAGAGACATGAATCTTTTATTAAATATACTAAAGACCTCTTCCAAAGTACATTTAAATAAAATAAATTCAGCAAATTTTTTTCAAGCAAAAAAAAAAATAAACGCAAAAGACTTGAAAGTAGTTTTGGTAATTAAAGTAATTCGCGAAGAAAACAACTGTTTTTATCGACATAAAAATTTTTTTTTTAAACTAAAGAAAAATAGAGAGTCTGGTAAAATTTTAACAAATATTAAAATTATTTCGATTATTGGGATTATTTTAAATGTAACAAAAATAAAAATGTCGTAGCGGTTGGTGTTGGTTGGCTTTTCGCCGGTTTTTATTGTGCACTTTATACATGTGTTTCAAACAATTTTTGAGATATCGGCACGAACTTTTACCCTGAATGTGTTTTTAGCTTGGACCATTTTTTCTCAATGATTAAAAAACTGTCAAAAATTACCGCCACGAAAAAACGGCGTGAAAAAATTAATAAACTGTTCCTAACATTTTTAATTTTATATGTTCAGATTTGTTTTATGTTTTTTTCTATTACATCAAGTAAGTAAGTGATACCAAAGTTTTTTTAATGGTGCTGATGTAAAAATGAAATTTTTAGGTAGTTTATTAAGGGAGTCAGTATGATACCGCAAATGTTTTTGAATCTATAGAAATTGTGCAATTGCACAGGGGATTTTCTAGTATATTATAGAATATGGAATCAGAAAAACAAGAAAAAATCACATTCCGTTTATATGATCCTAAATACAATCCCTAATTCAAAGAGTCTATTGTACCATAGGTTCTAATCTAATGTTTAGTTTAAAAGAGATGTATGATTGATTCAAGTTCTACACTATCAAAAAGAATTCTCGTGTTTATCATATTGATGTCTTTCGAGATTCCCTCGCACCCCCACAAAAAAAAAAAAAAAATTGTAATTATAACCAAATTTCTTTATCATAACTAAGTTTAAGTATATGAATTCTAATAATTTTCATTTGAGATATGTATCTGTGACTAAAATGATTTTCAAAATTTAGACCCCCAATATATTTTTTTACTTATATTATTTATTATGAATTATTTAACTACTAAACATAAGTATATTTAACTACAAGGAGTCAAATTTTATATATTTACCTTTAAGTTCGTAAAAAAAAAAATTTCAGAAAGATAATTCGTATCTTTTATTAATAATTCTGGATAATTAACCCTTTTTTGTCTTACCTACCTTAAGTACCTACTTAAATGAATTTATCAATTTGAATTCCAACTTACTTCTAAGAGAGATATTTCAACTTACTTTACAGGATCAATTCTTTTATTGACAAAATTACCAAAAATGTCTTCCTAAAAGTTAGTGACTTTACTACATAGTAATTTAAGAAATTCAAAATAAATCTAACTCGACTTTATTCTTATTTTTCTCATCTTTATCGCATTCCTTGTAATCACAACAACTTAGTGGGTCGAATAAAACATAAAACTGAGCTTGAACTCATATCTCACTTTTTCATATAAAACTTGCGAGGCTAGTTTTCAAGGGTAGTTTTTGTTTGAAAATTAAAATTTAAGCTTATTCTCAGTTTTATGATTTTAACCCAGTAAGTAGCTATTGAGGAACATATTTTTGATGATTAATAAATAAAATAAGGATTTAAGTAAATAGTGAGCAAAATAGAAATATTTTTCAAAAGGAAATTAATTTTAAATATTGTTAATATTTAAAAAAAAAAACTTTATAGTTTAAGTATATTATATGAACAAAAAACCATACATAAGTACTTACCTAATTAAATTTTTATTATCGAAATTATAATTTTATTGATTGTAAATTTTTACAAATAAGTGTCATATAGGTTAAACCATTCAACTTAACATGAATTTTAAATTATATCTATGAATAATTATCATTCAAATACTTTTAGTTATTGTTTTAATAGTTACATACTTATTTTTATTAACAATTAATAAATTATTCGATTATTAATTTAAATACATACTCACTTAATATGAATAAATTAAAAATAATTATTTTTATATTTATTCTTATGCATTTAAAACTCTTAATATATTCCTTTAAAAATTCCCCCCTTTTCTTAATTTTTTTCTTTTTTCAATATTAAACATATTTTATAATTGATTTTTAATTTACCAGTCATTAAAATAATCGTGTAATAAAATGTATATATAAAATTAAAATAAAAAAATACTAAGTAACTATAAAAAAACTAACTATAAACAAAATAAAAAATAACTATAAACAAAATAAAAAATAATTAAAATTTTAACTTTTTAATATTCAACAAAACGTTTGCTAATCTTAAAATAACAGAGACGACAAAATTAATTAATGGCCAACAAACAGCATTTAAGCATTTAATATGATAATTAATCATCATATTAACATTTTTTTTTCAATAAGTATTGAATATTAAATAGATAATTTATATTATATACTTATACATAGTTATACATAATATATATATATCTTAAATCAATACATAATTGATTGATTTTTTATAAAATGCAACAATATGAAAAATTTAAAAAATTGCAAAAAAAAAAAAAAAAGATACCGTGACAGTTATATTATGAAGTTAGCGTAAAACTTTTCATATGACGACGACAGTGTGGTATTTTTAATATTTGACAGATACAATCGCAATGAGTTTATTAAATGTCCATGCAAAAAAAATAAAAATAAAAATAAAAACAAAACAAAAAAGAAATTAAAACAGACAGGTACATGATTATATATTAAAACTAAGTATTTAAAAAAAAAAAACAGAAAATAGGTGAAATGCATATCAACATTTTCTTTAATTTTATGGATTTTTACTGATATGATACCCTATTCTAAATTCACAGAAGGTAAGAAGAAGAAAAGTCATTAGATGTCTTTCTTTAAAAAAAAAAAAAAAATGATGATAATTACAATAATAAATTATTTTTTGTTTTTTTTTTTACTATTTTATTATAAAAATAAATAAAAAGATTTATTTAAAAGAAAAAAAAAAAATTACAAATAAATTGTGGTTTGATTTTTTGGTTTTCAAGGTTTCAAGGTATAGCGTGTCTTATTTATTGCATGTTTAATTTAATAAAAAAAAAAAATTCAAATTTAAAAAGTGTGTTATGAATAAAATTTGTAATAAATATATGATGTACTAAGTATATATATGTAAGTCAGTATGATTTACATATAAAAAAAATTAATTATGTACATAAAGTTATGCATAAGTGATAAATTTAATTTAATAAATTCATCAATTTGATATATAAATATATACAGGTTAAATAGGGTTTAAATGGAATTTAGAGTTAAGTGGTATTTTGTGGTATCTATATTGAAGTTAAAATTGAAATGAAATTAAAATGTATACAAACTTTATATATACTTATATACATCTTCTAAGACAATAACAAAAACCATCCTGTTCTTAGACAAAATTAATTTTTAAAAAATTTCAGAAAACGTTAGATACTTAATTAATCCTTCATAAGGGAATAAAATAACCACACCTAGTTATTTAGCTTCCAATAGGACAACAACAAAGAATAGGAAAGTTTTTAAATTAGAAGAATGAAATTGTTGGTTAAGTTAATGAGGAAATTTTAATAATGGGCTTTAATGTAAAATATTACTTTGTTATACGAGTATAAGTATATAGATATATTGCAAATACTTCCTTTAATATAAATCAAATCTAATGCCAAATATGACAAAATATAAAGGATCTGTAATAATTTTAATGAATTTAATGAATTTTTAATTAAAATTATTAATTAAAAATATCTATTTGCTTTACGACATTTTTATTGGTAAAATAATGATAGCACTTCTTTTCATTATTATGCTTAATTATAGGATCGTTGGAATGTGGTAGAATCTTTCATTTTTATCACTTTAGTACATTACAGAACCGTGTGTTATGTTTAATGAAATCTACAAAAAAAAAAAATCTACAAAAAAAAATAAATAAACATTTGTGTTTAAAGTTAAAAGAAGTTAAAAAAGAAAATACAAGACTTACTTAAATACAAAACTGAAAATACTTAGTAAGAATAAATGGATGTACTTATACTTAATTATATTTCATCTCATATTTAAAATAAAAAATCGATTACTTCCAAAATTATCTCATGTCATTTCGAACCCTTCCCAATCTTATAAATAGACAATTATCCTACCTATCTAATTTAAAATAAAATTTCAATTTAATTCCACTCATTTAATTAATTATAATTCTATAAACCTAATATAAATCTAAGCTATAATTATTATTGTTTGAGTGAACTTAATTAGTAAAAATTGCATAAATCAAAGAGAGATTTAGTTTTTTTTGTTGTCTTTTGTAAACTGACCACACTTAGGTTATAAAAATAATAATGTTACTCTAAATCATTTGTTATTTCCATTCTTTAGATTTTTAACAGTTTTATCGATTTTTATCAATCTCTGTATATACATACTAAGCCTTATTGAATCTTAATTACAAAACTATTATTTACTTATTACAAATAGTTATAAGTAGCTCTTTTAACAATAGTAATACTTATTACAGCTTGCTTTGAATTATTAAGTTTCAGAAATATAATTAACCAAAATGTTGATATACATTATGTAGGTAGGAATGTATACTATATAATATATTATATGCACTATGTAATACTTGTATATAGTATATGTACATACAGACTCTTATCGGATTCAAATACAATAGAATCTATCAGAATCAAAATCCACTCTATTAATGATAGGAATAACAATAATAATACATATATTAATAAGAATTTTATCTCAATAACAATTGACTAACTATACTTTACCTAAGTAAACTTTAAATATACATAATTGATATGAACATAAGTCAAAAGTCATTGTTATTTTTATAACTATACATACTTATTTACTTTATTTTTAAAACTGAAGTCATAATAATGCAGTTTATAGTTTTTTTTTATTAGTTATTAACTTTACAATAAAAAAAAATTGATTTTTCTTATTTTTAAACTTTAAAGTAACAAAACAAAAATTATATAATTAGATTAATTTCATTAATTAAGGTTCGTAATAAAATATTAAATATCTAACTAATGATTTATTGATGAATAAAATTATCTAAAAATTTATAAAATTTATATGATTTTTTGTTAATTGTATTGGAAAGTATTATCAAAATGTAAAAGTTTAAGTTGTTTATATTAAGTATAATAATATTTATGGATAACATTTAATTTAAATAAAACATATTAAATCAATTTATTTATTTATGTTTTTTTGTTAAGAAACTAATAAATTCAAAACAAAAAATTTATTTAATTAAGATTATGATAAAAACGAGGAAGAATACAGTTGCCTTTGTCAACTCTTAGATACCCGTACGAACCGTTAGTACGTTCACAGCCTGTCACTCTGCTTACAATATTATTTTTTTAATATTTTAGTATTTTAAAATAATTTGGGTGAATTTTATAATTTCTATAACTATGGGTTGTAGATATATTCAAACTATATGTTTATACATTCTTCTAAAGCAAATTCTAACCTTCCACATAACGATTATCAATCCAAAACTTTTTCAAATATTCTATAGTACCATTTAATACTAAGCGGTAAATGTATATTAAATTTACTAAGTACAAAACAGTAAATATAATTTTAAATATTATATTATATTATATTTAAATATTCCATTGACAGAATAATTTCTTATAAGTACAATAAAATACATATATGTATGTAAATACGGCGCTATATAATATACATCTATACTCTTATCATTCATGCACTAGTGACATATACGATATGTAAATAAACATGATTTTATATAAGTATGTATATATATCAATATCATATAAATAAAAATTCTTCAAGCAACCGTTATGTTGTTTATTTATTTACATTTTTTTGTACTACGCATTATATCCTCAACAATTTCAAATTATCGAGTAAAACAAAATGCAAAAAATTCGTTAAAGAAATTTGTTAGAAAATTCGACAAAATCAAGTAACACTTTCGTGAATTATAAAGTAATCCTATATTATTAAAAAAAAGTTATTAACAGAAATAAGAGTATAATATTGAAGCTTTAATTTTTGTGTATTACTTCAAAAAAATTTTAACAGGTGTTCAAGTTACAGGTATTTAAAAATTGGAAATTTTCAGTTTTTGACCCCTTACAGCTCCTAAACGGAGGGTGATACAAAAAAAATTTCTGAAATAACTCATACTTATTTTCAAAGATCTAACTTCTGTCAAAATTTCAACTTAAACCGTTTAGAAGATAGAAGGGTTAAAGGATTTTGCAAAATTTGAGTTTCGCATAACGGTAAATTAAGACACCGTATGCCACAAAAATATATTTATTGTATATATACTTTTAAAGCTAAAAAGTAGTAATCGTTTGGCGTTTTCAAAATGAAGATATACCTTATACAACTTGTGCTATAACAATTTAAATATAGAGCTTTTTTGAACCTTTGGGGAGCTGTAGCTCCGTAACGGGTGGGGGTACAAAAAAAAGTTATTAAAAATAAAATTAATATTTTTGTGAGATCTATCAGTAGTTAAAATTTCATAGTTCTATTTCAAAAAAAATGTGGGGATCTAAAAGTTAGGTGTTCGAGAGCTACCCTAAGGCTTGGTCCAAACTCAACCAAAAAAAATAGGGAAGCTACAAATTACTCTCAAAATATTTTGTGTAAATTTCAAGATTCTAGCTTTCTTAGTTTTTGAGTTAGCGTGCTGACGGACGGACGGACGGACATGGCTCAAAAGTCTTAGAATTTTTTTCTGATCAGATCCATACCTTTGAAGGTATATCTAGCTCGCTTATTTCGAGGTGTTACAAACGGAGGAGTAATTTTATTATACCCAATCCTATCGTACGGGTATAATAAAAAAAAAATAAAAAAAATTGGTAACTAAAGTTAATGTTCAGCAAATTTATCGATTATCACACTATACTTACTTATTGAAAATATCTTATGAATGAATATTCAAAATTAAATTTAAATATTATGATATTAGATTAACAGTTAAGTAATTAATACGCGAATTTTTCATTAATTTTATGTTTTGTTTTATGTGTTATGTTTCGTTGTGTATAGCTATAAGAAAGTCGTTTTTACAACTTTCTGTTTTTTTATTTATATACATATAAAAGGTATTAAGTTTATACTTATGTAATTAAATCTATAATTAAATTACCTTTATAACAAACAGTGTGCATTTCTCGTAATATGTAGTTATAAAGAAGCTTTTAGATTTAAAATATCGTCTTCTACTTAATATAAAAATAACAAAATTAAATACTTATGTATGTATATTTCTATATATAAAAAAATTGTATGAGTTCATAGTTGTATGTATGTATGTATGAATACAATTGTAATATGTATGAATACAAATTGTTAAAAAGCTGTGTCTTATTACAAAACTTTCCAGAAAAAACACCATAAGAGTTTGAAAATATAGTGTTAGTCTGTTTCTTTTTTTGTTATTGCCCAATTAAATATTTTCTATAAGTACTTTGCAGTTTATAGCTTTAGCTGGTTATTCCTTCGTAATTTAATAATTAAAAAAGATTCTCTCTATTATGGTCCTTGAAAATGAAAATTTTTATCCATATTTAATCTTTATTCATTAAAAAGAAACGTTAGATAAAATTAATTTAAATGGATAACATATAAAAATAAATAAAAATGTCTGGCGACAATTAGATTTGACGCTGTTTAAAAAAAAAAATTACAATAATATGACATTTACATTTTTACATCTGGCCACATTAACTTAGACATTACATTAACTTAATATACTAACATTAAAGACATATTTTTGGCCTAGCTATAACTTTTTTAAAAATTCATTGAATTCATTATTATAATAAACTTTCAACCGGAAAAATGTTTCCTTCCTTCGAGGTTGTTTTAAAAAAAAATTTAGTTACACTTTTTCTGAATAAAGATAAAAGAAACCCACTTATAAGACATCAATCGTTATTTTATAAAAATATTAACACTCGAAATTTTAAAAATAAAATTATTTAGTTAGTTAAAAAAAAATTCACACATAAGACATTCGTCTTGAATAAAGTGAAGTAAACCTAATCAGATATTTTTCACAATGTTCATTATACATATTAAAATATTAAGCAAATTTAAACCATTTTACATATTATAGATACTTAATTTAAATAAAATTTAAAATATTATATTCTTTGACATTAAATTTTCAATAATTAAAATTTATTCTTTAACATTTTACAGCATATACTTAATAGCGATTGTATAATTTAAATATTTAATTGAATAATTCAGATTTTCTTATCATAAATTTCAAAAGACTAAAAAAATTTTTTTCTCAAAATTTACAAATAAACATTGTCTGGCATTTCAACATTATCTCATTTAATTAACAAATATTTTTTTTTTTTTTTTATTCATTTATTTTTGTTTTTCTTTTAACAAGGAAATGGCAGACTAAAATCAGATGGCAGACAACATATGATTATTCCAGTATCCATTACAAATAAATATTGAGAAAATTTTAAAAATTCTAATTGCTCTTTTTAACTCATTTCATTAATTATTATTTCTTATACTGAACCGTTAACTGTACACTGTTTATTTTATTTAATTTATTTCTTTATTGCACAATGCACGTGCAGTACGATATCATCTATCTTTCTTATATTTCTTATTATACTACATTTAAATTACATTCAAAATTATAATTTAAATCCCAAGTTTATTAATTCACATTTTCATATAACTAAAAAATTTTTTTTTATTTAATTTTTTATTAATTAATAGACTAAAAATATTAATTAATATAATAAAAATTATTTTTTATTAACAAAAAAAAAAAAAAAAATAAAATAAAAAATTACATAAATTACAAACCATGTTATATATAGCAAGAAAAGAAAATATAAAAACGAAGCAACAACAAACAAGAAGAGAGCAAAAGAACAACAAAAAAAAAAAATGTAAACAAAATTTACCTTGACTTGCATGACATTCAATCGGAAGTGTAGCCGCTGCAAATAATATTATTATGAATCCAAATATCAATGTATTTGTAAAAGATAATAAATGTTGATGCCATAGCGGTTGTTGTCGTCGCAGCCGGTTCATTATTTCTTTTTGTTGTTGTGGTGGCTGCTGCCGTTCCTGTTGTTTATGATTATTTTTTTTTTGTTTCATTTTAACACTTTTTATTTTTATTTTTTTTTTTGATTTTTTTATTGTATAGAATAGAGAGAAAATCAGAAATTCAAAAAAAAAAAAAAAATTAACAAATACAAGTAAATTAAAATAAAAAAAAAAAATTATCTAAAATTTATTTAAACAATATTAAACAATATTGAGTAAAATGTTATTTTTTTCATTAAAATAAAAATATTAAATTTACACTTTAATCAATAATAAATAGATTATTTTTGAAATTTTAAACATTTTCATAAGATTATAATTTAATTTGAATATAATTTTCATTTATGATTTTTCTTTAAAATAAAAAATTAAAAAAAATTTTTTTAAATTGATTTTCCAAGGAATTAAATATTTTTTTTTCTTATTTACGGTTTTTTTAATAGTAAACACATTTTTATTAATTTTTTTTTTCTCTTTCTCTTTTTACATTCTTAAAATATTGAAATAAAAAAAGACCAAAATAAAAATATTTCTTTTTCTTCTTAAGAACTATCACGCCACCTACACCATTATATGATTTTTTTTTTTTTTGGCTTTAAAAAAAAGGAATCGAATTCAATATTAAAACTCTTCTTTTTTTTTTCAATTTTAATTTAAAAAAAAGAATTATTTTTTTTTTACAAACATAATTAAATATTATTTTAATTTAAATTTTATTTTATAAAACATTTTAATTTTCATTTTCATTAATTTTAGTAAAGATAGAATTTTTGTAAAATGGACAAGATGGTATCAGAAAGTAAAATTGAATTTGAATCTTACAGAAAACAAAATTGAAACAAAAAAAAAAAAATTTTTTTTTGAATTTAATTTTTACCGCTACGCGCCTTAAACATCCACAAAAACCAACTGTACGATATAAACTGAAACTGGCTGGAAAATTCAATTTTAAAAGAGAGGAAAAAACAAAACTTTGATTTGATTTGTTTTCTTTTCTGTTTATTTACAGCTATAGGCGATTACTGCAATTTAACTACTATTCTTATTATTTCTTGCTTTGTATTGCTACAAAGCGGGATTTTATTCAATCATTTTTTTTATTTTTATTTACATTTTGCAAAGATGTACGGTTTATTGCTTATTCGGTTTGTTTTTTTTTTTGTAAATATAACAGCACTACAAAACAACAAAACTACAAAAACAAGTTTGATTGCGCAGTGCACAGTTTTATTTTCATTTCTCAAAATGTCACTTTTGTTGTAATAAAAACAACATGGTAGTTTTTGAATTTGTAAAGCTGTGTTGTTGTAGTGTGTGAATTGTGGTGATTATAAAAAAAGGAAGAAAAAAGAGAAAGAGAAATAATAAAAGAAAAGGTATAAATAAAAATGAAATAAATGTAAAATGAGTGTGTATTATATAAATAAAATCGGAATACATTACAATTTATATAAATCAATATAAATAATAATATTATTATGTTCGTATAGACGTATAGGATAATAGGATTGGATTGTATTTGTAATAGGAAGCGGAACTACAATAAGCTACAATTTTTTTTTTTAAAGTGATAAATAAAAACAAAATGTTGTTTATCAAACAATTGTAGTGTTGCACTATAGTATTGTATTATAAAATTGTTGTTTTACCGGCATTTTAAAATGAATGAAATTAAAAAAAAATATAAAATTGTATTTAAATTTTTTGCTATATAACAACCATGTAGATATTATTAGATTGTTTCTTTTTATAAATAAATATTATATGAAGTAGATACATACATACATACATACATACATATATATTAATATGTATATTTTTATGTCTGGAACAATTTAAAAAATGGATAGAAAATAATATGTATGTATGTATGTATCTAAATTTGTTGGTAATTTTTATCTAACTTATTTGTTCCGGATCTTCCTATTAATATTGATAATTTCCTTTATCATCGAATCTTGCAGCAAAAAATTTTAAGAAAAATAGAAATGGCCCAAATGGAACAAAGAATAAGGTATTTACTTGTAGCAATCGAGGGCTGCAACAATTAATCCAAAAATGACATCGTATACGTTAGACTGATCGATCGACCGTGTGTCAAAAATCCAGAAATCCGCCTAAATACAGACATTTTCTAAGTTGATCGCCCCTTAGTAAGTTGATTTCAAGGAGGACTTTGATTATGATAGCTAAATAGTCTAAAAAGAGACCTAGTAATGTTAAGAGTAACAATCTATAAAACAAGTAAAAGAGATTTGTAGAGGAAGTTGGTAAAAGAATTTAGGACCACACCGACTTGTTATACTAATTGATGATGATAATGATTGATAATTTCTACCTTTACTTTCCTAGAAAATAAACACTGTTTAAACAACAGAAAGAGTTTTAAATTAAGTGGGGGATCTTCTGAACGTCTTTTAATGATTTGATCACATACGGTAATTTTCCGTCCGCACGGTAATTTTAATAAAAACCAATAAAGCTATCATGATGAAATTCCTTTAGTAGGTTACTAAATACGAAAGAAAAGCGGAGATTGCAACTAGAAAAAATTGGTTCATGGTTTCGCATTTTGGAAGCTTCCGAAGGAACTCCAGAGCTTTAAATTTTGTACGAGGGTGTTCTGTCATATTTCCTTTTCTTTAAAATTGAAAACTAATATTTCAGATGATTTGAACTATGGGTTCGGATTTGGACCATGGTTTTGGAACTAGCCAAAGAGCAAACATGCATAGCTCCACCACTATTAAAGATAACTTTTAAAATTAGTACAAGGGTGTTCTATAATGTTTCCTCTATGTTCCTGAAATTTGAAATGAATTTGAATGGTGGTTTGGGTAGCTGACATACGCCTCCCAAGGCCTAACAAACATATCATCGAAATTAGTAAAGAGAAACTTAAAATTTTGTACAAGGGTGTTAAATCATACCTCTTTTACCTTCTTGAAATTTGAGTTGAATAAGGAAAGAAAGAGAGAAGTGTTCAAGCAGCTGCCATACGACTCCGAAAGTTTAACAAGAACATCTGCCAAACTAATAAAGATTCTTGCAATTTTGCACAAGAATGTTCTATTATATTTTTGTATGTCTCTAAAATTTTAAAGAAATTGCGGTTCGGATGGCTGCTAGACGCATCCTAAACCTTAACAAACATATTATCTCCGAAACTAATAAAGAAAGAACTTAAAAGTTTGTACAAATTGAATAAGGGAGACAGAGTTGAATAAGGAAGACAAGGTTGAGTAAGGGAGAATTTTTCAGGTGTAGGATATTAATAAGTCGGTTGCATTGATTTACTGTTTACATTTACTTGTTTATTATTTATTAAACCTGCTTCCTGATATCATAGAATTCATTGAAAAGCAAACTAAAGCAAAGTCTCAAATTAGAGGAGCATGGAAATGTATTAAAATCTTGTTATAAAAATATTGATTTCATTCTTGAATTTATTTAAATTGTATTTGAAAAAGGAATGTGTTCAAAAATTGAATTTCCTATAGCGATTAGGTATTGAATTTCCTATAGCGATTCCATAAAAGTTTAAGGGATAATGAAAAAGGGATTCATTATAGCCCTTTAAAAAAATTGTATATTTTTGTAAAATTTTCTTTAATTATTTATTTAATTATAATTATTTATTTTTTTTTTTACATACTTATGTAGTCAAAATAATAATAATGTAATTTTAATATTTGTTATTAATTTATATGATTTTCATCAAATTAATGATATAATATTACATACATATAAATAATATCAAAAGGTAAATTTCATCCGTGTACCAACCGTAACTTCAAGATTACATACTTTAATTTCAACAAGTTCTCTTCTCACTTCTCAGACATCTGAAATGTATCAGAAACATAAAAACTAATAAACTTAATATATGCAACATTTATTTATAAACATTTTTAAGAGTATAAGATTTATAAACATTTTTAAGATTATTTATAAACATTTTTAAGAGTATTGTATATCAACTTTTACTAAATAAGTATCTAGTACCTACAGCCAGGGTTGCCACGTTGGTAATTTTCTACCAAATTTGGTAATTTTATTCAGATAATATTTTTTTTGGTAATTTGGTAATTTTTTTGATAATTTGGTAATTTTTTGGAATAATTTGAAGAATGAGAAAAATTAAAATCATTTTCGAAAATATTGAACTATAAGTTAAAATATTGTGTAGACACCACCACAAAATTTAATGTAATTACAAAACCTTAACTAAATGTCCAAATTTTTTAATTTTATTAAAAATCTAAATTTTTTACGTTTGTTTAAAATGGAAAAGTAAGTT
Organism: Poecilobothrus nobilitatus; assembly: GCA_947095535.1. Lineage (NCBI taxonomy): Eukaryota > Metazoa > Arthropoda > Insecta > Diptera > Dolichopodidae > Poecilobothrus > Poecilobothrus nobilitatus. The sequence continues at coordinate 153,413,324 of OX352773.1, read as the reverse complement.
ACAAATTTGCTAAAATAATTTAATAAACATAATTCATAATAAACTACTTCCAGAAAATATCTTGTGAAGAAAAAAGCTTGGCTTGTGGATGTGAATGAATATCACTCGCAAGGTGAAAAAGATAATAGATCTACTTCGGTGACTGCAAGGAAAATTAGATGAATTTGATTGTGAAGAATAAAGTTCAGTTCAGCAAGTAGTGAACGTGAAAAACACTACAAGAAATTCTAGATGCAGTGGGCAGAGAAATTATTATAGCTAAAAGAGAAGAGCGAAAGTGAAACTAAGGAACTGGATAAAGGAAATAAAGCGGCTCATAGAGTTTGGTCTGCTAAAAATTAATTTTAGTTTAAGTTATATATATATGTATACATAATTTTATGCGTTCAAAAGGTTTTACATATTTAACTTTAAAAATTTTATGTTCCTTGAGAAATACTCAAATAAAATTAATAATAATTTTATGTTCCTTGAAATACTGTTTGTTGATAAATAGTTTAAGTTTTAACATTTTTTGTAATTTTATTTTTTAGTTTTTATATACATATATATGATTTGTTTTGTTTGTTTTTTTTTATGTTGCATATATTAAAAATTGTTTTGTTTATTTTTATAATATCTACAACTACAACATATAAGTGCTACAATATCCAACATATTTTGGTAAATTTTTTGTCAATTTGGTAACTTTTCAAAACCAATTTGGTAAACAAATTTTTTTCTGAGTGGTAACCCTGCCTACAGCTTGTGTAAATTATATTATAAGCTGTGAAATTCAGTCGACTGGTAATAGTTTTTTTTTTTTGATTTATTGATACTAACTAACTGTGTTATAAATGACAAGGTTTATATTTTCATCTTATCACAATTTTATTATTTTAATGATAACAATAATTTTAAATTAAAATGTTGATAATAAAAACATGTTTTATATTTTAACAAAATTTATTTTTATGATAATATTGGTTTGGTACATACTTTTTTTATCAAACAAATGTTTCATGTGGAATAAAAATAACAGATTTTGTTTGATAAAATTATAAAAAAATATGCTAACAATTCAATATTCAATAATTAAAAATAAATACCTACTTATTTTAATGAAATAAAAAAAAAAAACCATTTTTTTTTATTTATTTTGCAATTTTTATTTATAAAATTTAATATCAGTTGTATAAATACAAATTTAAAAAAATTCTTCTCAAATATTTAAAAATTTTACCGCAAACAAGATAATAATTTTTTAATAATATACTTGTATAATATAATGGTTTATACTTTACATAATATAAGTAGTATATATTACATAAGTACATAATATCTACTTTGTTTTTACAGTTGTGGAAATTTAAATAAAGAAATTTTTAAATCAATTGGAAAGCTTTTTTTTTTTTTTTATTTTACTTTTTATTTCAATCTTAATTTACATTTTGTTGTTTAAGATAAAAACTTAAACCATCTTAATCTATACTTAAAACTACTTATTTACCCTAGTTATAACAAATGTATATATTATACTTAAATCTGATTGTGACTATTCTCCAACCATCAATAATCTTTGTTAATAAATTCATCTCTGTGAGATATTGACATGTTATATTTCAAATTTATTCCGTTTATATAGCCCGGGTTATATTCTATGGTTTTGCATGTTGCCTGTCTATTATAATGATATAATAGAGGGAAATGATTATAGCCATGAGTATAACTATCAATTAGAAAGCTTTTTTTGTTTTATGGTAACGATAATATATCGTAACGAATATATATATGGGAAACAATAACCGTTAAATTTAAAACAAAACATTCATTTAATAAAATTACGAATTTATTCGTATTATGACAAAGAATTGTATTCCAAGCCCAAAATATGTCACTGTGTCACTTACAGAACGTTGTTTTTAATTAAAGCAGTCTTATTTATCAATTAACAAGGTTTAAATTATTCTTTTAATTTTTAGCTACAGGAAAAATGAAACTTACATACCAAACAGTTATTTTAGAACTAATTTGACCATGTAAGGATTACAGTCAGAAATAATAAAAGAAAATTAGAACAATTCTTTATTAATATGTATATCATTTATAATTGATTGTGTTGCAAAGGGTTGCGAGGAATTGGAAGAGGTAATTATGATGTGAGGAATTGGAAGAGGAAAATGGATGATAGGAGAGAATTGAAAATGAACTTGAACAGATTCTTTTTAAAAAGTTGCGAATTGTAAAATGGGGTATTATTATCAAAGGTAATCATATTAGATGAAAGAATTTTTCACATTTTAACAGTTCTCAAAGTAAATTTGAATGATGAAATATAATAAAGTTTAACAATGTTCCAATCCAGAAAAGGTTAAATCCATTTTTCATTGTCAACAATACATGTATAAAGGTTGTACTTTAATTTAAAAAGAACAACTTAAAAGCCAAAGTTTTTGATAAATTTATATGTATATATAGGTACCTTTCTTTCAACCTTGTGTATAAAAATTGTAAGCTTTAAAAGCCATTTCTCTCATCTCTTTAGACTTTAATTTAAGATATTTTAAAGTGTTTATCTAATTCTATTAAATCTACAGTTTTACAAATTTAAAAATTAAATTTGACACATAAAATATTACTTTGTCTCTTTATTATATGCCCACAAATGTATATAATTTTACAGAAATTTAAATTTAATTAGAGCTTTTATAAAATCAAATAATATACGTACATATATATATATATATATATATACATATGTATGTAAATATTACAAAAATAAATGTTTGGCTAGATCAATTATTAAAAGCTAATGGAGAATCAAAAAATTTTATTCACGTTTCGTTTTCAAAATATTTTTCTTACATGTATGAACATTTTTTTTTTTTGTATTATATATGTATGTATGTTTGTTTTGTACATTTGTTATTCAATTAGAAAAACAATAATTACCACCTCATATAATAAAAAACATACTGACTGATCTAATGTACATAATATGTATGTAATATAAAAATATTTTTTTTTTTTTTATTTCAATTGTTTACAATTTTGTGTACTCTTTTAAGTTAAGCTTCGATACTAAAATAAATTTTTTTGATTGTTTGAAAAGTTCAAAACCTTCAAAACTGTAAAAATAAAAGCTTCAAAAACATTAAAACAATATTCTGTTTATTTTTTTTTTTTTTTATTAGTAATAAATAAGCTTTCACCGTGTACTTAGTTCTATTTTGATCGTTTGCAAAATAACAACAATAACTGTAAAAATATTTAAATTAAATATAAAAAAAATTTATTATAATTAAATATGGAAATTTGTTGGGGTATTGCTGCAGCCGGTCGTATTACACATGATTTTGTAACAGCTTTGGGTACTTTACCTAATGGTCATCATAAAGTGATAGCTGTTGCTGATCCAGAAATTAAAAGAGCAATAGATTTTTCTGAAAAACATCAAATTGAAAAATATTATGGTAGTTTTGAAGAATTAGCTGATGATCCAAATATTGATATTATTTATATTGGTACAATAAATCCATTTCATTATGATGCATGTAAAATATTTTTACAAAAAGGTAAAAATGTTTTATGTGAAAAACCAATATGTATGAGTTATACAAAAGCAGAAGAATTATATTATTTGGCATATATTAAAAATGTTTTTTTAATGGAAGGTATATGGTCAAGATTTTTTCCAAGTTATTGTCATTTAAAAGAACTAATAGAAAAAAAATCAATTGGTGATATTCGTGAAATTCATGTTGAACATGGTTTTAAAGCAGATATTGAAAGAATTTTAAGTAGAAAATTAGGTGGTGGTATTACAATGGATATTGGTATATATTCAGTTCAATTGGCACAAATGATTTTTAAAGGTTATCCAAAAAAAATTAAAGCAATTGGACAATTAAATGATGATGGTATTGATTTAGAATCTAATTTAGAATTAGAATATGAAAATGGTGGTAAATTATTTTCACATACATCTGGTCTCGAAAATTTAAAAAATCAAGCTTTAATTAAGGGAACAAAAGGTGAAATATTGGTAAGTATTATTTTTTAAATTTAAGTATTTGAAATTGCAAAATTCGCGATTTTTTAATATATTTGATAAACATTAACGGTTCTAGAATTCTTATCGTTTTTTTAATCGTTATTAACTGTTCGGTTACGTTACGTATAATTCTATTCACCCGTTGTTTGTTTCTGTTCTATATATTTTCTCTCATAATGTTCCTATCCTATCTTGAGTAGTTCTCATGTAGGTAGATTCTCATATTATTTATGTTCTTCCTGGTTCTCGTATGATTGATTTTGAATGTATTTGGATTTTTAAATACCTGGAAACTTTATAAAAGCACAAATTCTTTCTATGATTCTTTATTCCATGATTCAATTTAAAAATAATATCCCATCACTATGCATCTATTTTGAACAGATTCTTTATTCGAATATTCTCTAATTTGAGGAACTTTATAATATACATATATAAATTGTCGGACCTAGAAGGATTTTTTCTAACAATTATTCAAAATTTTGAACTATAGTTATTAATTTTAAAACTAATTTAGTTGGAACGAAAACCGAAACCGTAAACTTAAGTTCCCTTGACCACTATTATTACATGAGGTGATGTTTAGTGGATCGAAGTCCAACACACTCATAGAGAACTCGTGGTTTTTTTTACTCCTCTATATGGTGTCTTCCCATGATTCCCGCCTACCCTCGCAAAAAAATAAAAAAAAAACGGTTTCAATTCTGATTAGGTAGATACTTAATTTTTTATGGTATAATTTAATCTTACATTTTTTCAATATAATGTTTCCTTACCATACATATAATGTAACGTAATGATTTTAACTTCACTGGACCAAACACTTTATTCGTTTAAATTTTAGTAGTGAATAACCAGAAGAATTGAAAGGTATATAGTGACAATTTTATAATACATTCATTTATAGTTTCCTGGTCACTGAAAAAAACAGATCAAAAAATAAAGTGCTCATAGAATAGAATTGAGGTATCATTTTAAAATTTTCTTTTAAATTCTAAATAATTAAACTAAAACTTTAAATTATATACAAATATATTTTAGTTTTAAACTATTAATTTTTTTCTTTAATTAAAAAATTTAAAAAAATGCCCGCAAAAAATTGAAAATAAATTAAACTCCATAATGATAAAAACCAAACACAATTTTATATATATACTAATCATATATACGTACATATATATTTTGTTTTGTCAAAAAAAAAAATTAATGAAAGAAAATCTTGATTATAAATTACACTTACCAGTTACCACTCGCTAAAAGTTATTTAGTATTTATATATACATACTTACTTATATTTTATTTTTTATTATTTTTATACTTTACAGTTGAAAAATTACTGGTGCTGTGACAGCATTATTGAACCTAATGGTAATATTAAAGAATTTCCCTTACCAATAGAAAAAGCAAAATTTCCATTTAATCATTTCAATTCATGTGGACTACGATATGAAGCTGAAGAAGTACGTAATTGTCTTGAAAATGGTTTTAAAGAATCCCCATTGTATACATGGAAAAATAGTTTAGAAATGATCGCAATCGAGGATGAAATACGAAGACAATTGGGAATTTCTTATGAATTTTAGTTAAAAATAAGAATATGTACATACAATCGTATAAATTATAGATTTTATTTTTATAAATACAGTAAAAGTAATTAAAAAGTGAAAAAGTGTATAAAATTAGATATATATATACATATTTACATAAAAATAAGTTTTAAAATTCAAAATAAAAAATTTATAAAAAAAATATTTTTATTAAATTCACTAGGACTATGTTATTATACGAGAGCACCGCTTAATATTAAGAATAATACTTAATAATAAATTTATTTTTTTGGTTAAGAATATTTATTGGCTCATCATTGGATCTCTCATTTCAATGGTTCAAAAGTTCCATCCGGCTTTTTCTAATACTCATTCCTGGCCTATCCCTATTGGTTTACTCTAATATCCACAGTTAATTTTTTTTTGTGCTTTTGTACATTTAAGAAAAACCTTTTTTTTGTGTGTAGTCGAATAAGGGCTTCATAATTCTGGAAATTTTAAGATTACTAAAGGTATAGCTCGAATTGATATTATAATCTAGTTAAGAAATGAGCATTGCAGCTATATATGGTCTAAATATAGCCTTTTAAGTTACATCGTTTAGCATACCATACGCAAACTTAAGTATAAATTTAATCCTATCTTAATAACCACTAATATAAACACTAAAAAAAAACTTAAATATCTATAACATAAAAAATAAAGGTGAATAAACTTTGATATAGTGAAAGGTTAAAAAAACCGAATTCAAATTACAAGGCCAAGATGAAAATGAAGAAAATATTCATATATTATATATACTAGGTATACTAACACTAAAATTTTTCTTTTATTTCCTTTTTTGTTTTCCAATTTCAGTTTTTTTTTATTTCTTGTCTTTGTGGTTTTCAAGTGTTTTAAAGTTATTCTTAAAATTTTCTCAAAACAAAAAAGAAAAAAACAAAAACAAAAATAATAACAAAATAAACAAACAAAATTAACTAAAAGAAAATTTATTTTTTCCTTATAATATATTTTTACTTTCCTTCCACAGATATTCTCAGATAATACGCATACTATATACATTCTGATTTCTTTTTATTAAAATGTGTCGGAAGCACTAAATTGTTCTAAAAATTATTTTGAATAGTTTACGTATTATTAACTTTTCTTACTAGTTCTATTTTAGAAATCAAGGATAATGAAAAAGGAAAATAAATAAGAAAAAATTGAAAATTTTTCAATGAAAACTAAAGGATAATTAAGTTATGAAGTTTTTTTTTTTTTGTCAAATTGAGGTTTTTGTAAATAACAATCAGTTAAAATAAATTTTTTAGGAGAAAATGATAAAAAAAAAAAAATAAACAATTGTTCCTGTCTTCTAAGATGATGTTGCCTTCCACAAAACTTTTAAGCAGTTTTTTAAATCAAACTTAATATGCGCATATGAGTATTAATAAATTCTGCGTCAAAACCAAAAAATTTATATATAATAACAACTTTTGTATTATAGTTGTTTTAAAAACTTCTCCATTTATCTTTAATTTGTTTATATACTCTATATGAAGACTGAACTACCGCATAAGAAATAAATAATCTCAAGGTTACTATAATGTTGTTCAATTTTACTAAATTTGTATGTTTAGCTTAAGTAGCAATTTCTAATTATATTCACCTTTGATATCTTTGGTATTAATATCTTATTGAATTAACATATCTTTAGTGTAACCAGTTAAACCAGCACTTTCTAATCCACATCTACAGTGGAATAATAACCAAGGAGCCTAAATAAAAACTTTATTTTTAAAATTTTAATTTAGAAATTTTTGAATCCTAGCTTAATCGATAATCATCTACACCAGTCACCAGTCACCAGACGTCAGTCTCCAGTCACCAGACGTCAGTCGCCAGTCACCAATCACCAGCCACTAGTAAAATATTATCACCCTTTATCATATTATACTTGTGATATAAATCACAAAAATTTGTTATTGAATTAAAGTTCGAAATGATGAAGCTGCACCAGTCATCAGCCACTAGTCACCTGTTACCAGACGCCAGTCACCAGTAACCAATCACCAGCCACTAGTAAATCATTATCACCCTTTATCATGTTGCACTTGTGATATAAATCACAAAAATTTGTTATTGAATTAAAGTTCGAAATGATGGAGCTGTACCGCTAGTCGCCTGTTATCAGACGCTAGTCACCAGTAACCAATTACCAGCCACTAGTAAAACATTATCACCCTTTATCATGTTGCACTTGTGGTGATACAAATCAAAAAAATTTAAACTTTTGATTTTATTTGGATAGAAAAAGCTAAATAATCATGCTAAATGTTTTATTGTGCCAAAATAGATATAACAGTTCGATTATAGTTCTAGTTTTAATTTTATGATAAATTTTGGTGATACGTATCATAAATCTAACATGATAATATATGGATGCATATTTTGAATGTTAAAAACTTCTATTAAGATTTATAATACAGAATTAAAATTTAATTTATTTATTATTATAATAATTATATAAAACAATTTTCATTCTTAACTATATGTACGCACATATATGTATATAAGTATATGGTAAATTAATTTTAATAAGTCTGATGAGAATAAAAATGAATGTTAAAAGAAAAACTACATATATATATATATATATAAACCAGGGCTGCAAAACCCGTTCGAACTGGAAAATTTTAGTGGGTTCGGTTCGGGTTCGGGTTCGGGTTCAAATTTTTTAATCAACATAACAAGTGCAGCATTATTGATTGCAACAACATCAAAATCTATTAATTTTACTTATGTATTATTTTTTGCTTTATTTTATTTGCAAGTGCCATAGTAGGCATAGAAATTAGAAATAGAGAAAAAAATTCTTGAAGAAACATGAAAAAAACAAAAACAAATTGTGTTTACTTCTTTCTATTTGGAATGGAATATGTAAACTATGACTAGCTATACCAAAAGCAATACACATTTGGATATACAAGTAGAATATTATCTCTCTAAATAATTTTTGTAGTTGTATATACTTACTTACATATATTTTTAATAGGTATATTACTAGGTACGTACATTTTTAAATTGCTAAGCATAATATGTGTGCTTTCACAGTACGCAAATATGTGGCTATGTAAGTATTTTACTATTTTGTTTTATATATTTTTTATTCTCAGTTTAAAATAAAAAAACATTGTTGAATTTGATTGCGGATGAAATAGTGAACCTGAACCAAATGCAAATTTTTTATTGGGTTCAGGTTCGGGTTCTGGCTCGTCAAAATGCTTGTTCCGGAACGGTTTTGGGTTCGGGTTCGAGTACGGTTTGCAGTTCTGATATAAACATATAACATTAAAAAAAATAGTTAAGAAAATATTTTCTTATTCTTTATTTGTTTTATTTAATATTTACATCATGTGCAAAATATTTAATGAAAAGTTTTTTTTTTTTTTTAAATATTTTGCACATGATGTAAATACATATTTACACTTTCCCCATTTTTCTAAATGAATATAGAAAAATAAAATAATATTTAAAAATGTAAATTAAATTAATTTTAAATAAAAAAAAAAAAAGAAAAAAATAAATGAAGCTTGAAAACTATAATGTAAAATCTGACATCAAATCTGAGAAATTAGAATCAATAACAAAAACCACATGCTATGTGTTTTTTTTTTAATACATATAAGTTACCATAATATAATATTAAATAAAATATTATATAATATATTATCTAATTTATATAAAATGAAAATAATTTAATCTGGAAAATATAATAATATTTAATAAATTTGCTATTGAATGTAGAAAGAAAACATTTCTACTCTACAATATTTCGATTTCTGATAGTGAAAGCTTTTCTAAAACCTTTTGAACTATTTATTTTTCAATAAATAATAATTGTCAAGTTTTTTATTATAATTAATTGCAAATAAATTCAATAAAATCATTTTATTTTAGAATGCAAAAAAAAAAAAAAACAAATCAGAATAAAAATATTGTTTATTAAAGTTTTAAAGTTAAATGAAAATTTCGCTGTTGTTGACATTTTTTACCAATTTTAATTTAGAAAAGTTAAAAAATATACAAAACTAATTTAAAAAAAATGTATACAAATTACAAAACTTTGACACTGTTCAAAATAGAACAATGAGAAATTTGAACCACGAATAGATCTTTTAAAAAAATTAAGGTTGTAGAACAACTTTGTATGTAGTGTCATCCATTACAGAGTTACAGTACCTTAAAGTTGGAAAAGCTCTATTTTCAAATTTGTATATTCTAGATTTTCCTTAATATTTTTTAATCTAAAAATCAATCTCGCCAAATGAGAGCACATTTTCGTAAGTTTTGTTATTTAATGTAAAAATTTATACAATTTACCGTTATGTGAAAATAAAATATAGCAAGGGGGCCTCGATGGCCTACTGGGTAAGAGCATATAAAATACGCTGTAAACACTGAGGGAGTGTGGATTCGAATCCCACACATGTCGTAAGAATTATTCCCCCTTACGACATTTACAGCCACGTCTGAACTGGAAAGGCTGTGTAATTTCCTGTCCATATTTATGTGACAGAGAAATGCATTAAAAAAAAAATTTTTTTGACAAGCTATGCTTCCTTCATACCACGGGCATCCTTTTAGTTGGAATTTTTAGTTAGAATTTTAAGAAAATAAAAATCCTTTAGAATTAGTAAAAGTTACCTCAGAAATTTGTTTTGGTACCTCCTCCTGTTTAAGTGCTATACTATGGTTTAAAAATTAAAAATTTGCTATTTTTAAAAATCTGTAACTTTAGCTTCTATTTTTCTTTAGATTCAAATTTTTTCAAAATAATACAGAAAAATGAAAATTTCAACGTTTTTTTAACAGATTTTCTTAATTATATAAAGTTTCCTTAAAATTTAAAAAAGTTTCTTTGGATTTTTCATATTTTTTTCTTATTTAAATAAAATTCTAAGAAAAAATAACAAATTTTGGTGCCACAAAATCATTATTTTAAACCGTTTTGTCATTATTCTAAACTGTTTGGAAAATGTGCGCTTCTAAAAGCCTTTGATTTTAAAAATTTCCCTTTTTTTTTTTTGCAATTTCTATAACAAATCAAACAAAGGCATAACTAAAAATGACAAAGGTGTGTGAGTAATGAGTAGTATATAAAGTAAAATTCATTGTAGAAAACAACTCAATTTAAGAAAAATAAAGCTTAATATAGCTAAAATATAGCTTTAAATTTTTGCATTTCTAACAAATAGATATTTAGAAACTTACAATGAATCATTGATTTAAAAGAAAAATAAGTATTTATTGATTAACTTCTCATACTATATAGAAAATTTTTTTTTTTTTTTACGATGGTTTAAAAACAAAAGGTTGGAAAACTCGAAAGTAACCAAGAGGAACAGCACGTGCTTCGTCAAGGTAGTGTTGGACTTTGACTAACCAAAATCACCCCCCTTTTAAAACCAAACTTTAGGATGGAACCTTTAATACGAATGTACAGTTGGTTTTGGGGATAGGGATGTGGGAAGGATAATTGGGGAAATTGGCATTGGGAAATCTGGATTATGGGGGATAGGTAGGAAAATTATGAATTACCAACCTTAGGCAACACATGCGATGGTATATGATTCCACAAACGGGACTTGCTCATGACAAACGAATTTCCATAAGCTGTATTTCGCCATCTTGATAACTCAACATGGTAGGGATGAGCATCTGTTGCCCTCCTTGTTTCTCGTTGGAAAACTGAAATTTGTCTCAAACACTCAAACGTTATTTATTAAAGTTTTTCTTTCTATGAGATTTGTTATTGGTCTAATTCTTAGATCAATTTTTCATACTTTAGAGAAAATTGTCTTTTAAATTTTTAAAAGTTATTTAAATACTTATCATCACTAATTCTTATATTATTTTAAACAATTGTCAATAAAAATCTAATCAAGAAATTTTTAAAACTTTTTTATATTTAAGTTTCTCTCTTTCATTTTAAAGTTAAAGAAAACTATACTGATAAAATATTCTGTTTTTTTTTTTTCTAATATTCTGAAAGAAATTACAATTGAGTTAATTAAAAATACTTGACCTAATTATTACAGAATCTTTATAGAAATTCCTTTGCAAATTGTCTCAATATTTCTTTAAATTATATTTTAAAACCTTTAGTAATTAGTTTTTTTTCGGTTTTTAATATAGATGTTTCTTTTAATGTTTTCTTTTTTTTTTTTTTTGATTTTTTTTATTGTAATGGTACCTTTTAATCCTTGAAATCCTTATATTAACTTTTCCAGAATATCCTTTTTTTTTTTTCTTTTTTTTGGTTTTTATACTGAATTTTAAGTAGATTCAAGAAAATTGTTCATTTTCTTTCAGATTATTTCATTATACATATACATACACGTATATATTGTTATTCATTATATTGTTCTTTATAAATACATGCATAACGATAAAACTTCACTTAAAGTTTCAGTATTCAAATAAAACTGAATGCCATTTAAGAATATTCGATTAAATTGAAACTAACTATATCAACTTTTTTTTTATATATAAAAACAATAGGGAAGTAAAAAAAAAAAATAATAATAGAAAAAACAAAGAAAATAAAATGAGACCCTAAAATATTGACTTAAAATGCCTTTACATATCACTTATTATATAAAAACATAATCTTTATATAAAATAAAGATTATTATATAAACATAAACGTATATAGTTTTGGAGTAGAAGTTGGAGTAGTTTGGACATGATTGGAGTAGAAGTAGAATTTCATATTCAATCTACTATCTTTTCTTTTTTTTTTTTTATTTAGCTTACACAATCTTTAAGTACTTCAGTATGAACAAGTATATACTATTGTATATATTATATACTATAGATATCAGTAATAAAGTGATCAGATTTCTACATTAAAGATGTGGTACAATACAAAAAAGAAAAATCTAGAGAATTTTAAAGAAATTTTAATAAACTCTGAATATTATTACTGATCATAAAAAAAATTATTTATTTTAATTAATTAATAAAAATAAACTGCTCTTAAGAAAGAAGCAAGATAAATATTACATTAATTTCAATTTCACTTGTAATTTTATTGGAAAGACTAGTCAGACCAACTTAAAAGAAGTACTGAAGATGGACATCGAAAATCGGAATATAGTCAACCAAAAATTTTGAGGTCTTTAACACTAAAGATAAATAAAGATAATTCTGACTCTAACTTAATGTTTCAAAATATAAGAAGAATTAGTAAAAATGGTCACTTACAAGGATTTAAAAAAAAAATTTCTTTTATAATAATGTTTACATAATAAAAACCATATTTTCTGCCTTCTATTGTTCATAATGTAATCAAAATATCTTCTTTTAAAATAAAACTAAAAAAAAAAAATAAAAAAAGCAAATTATCCTTGAAATTGCATCATTCATAATTTATAAGTTAAAGTATAAGTTGGTATTTTTAACTTGCAATCTCTTTTTATAACCGTATGAACTATGTTCAAGGGTATAATAAATTTGCCATTACGTTTGTGACACTTTATAGGAGTCGAGCTAGATATAGTGTCAAAGGTATGGATCGGCTCAGAATCAAATTCTGAGTCGATTAAGCCATGCACGTCTGTCTGTCCGTCCGTCCGTCCGCACGGTAAGTTAAAAAATAAAGGAGCTAGAAGGCTGCAATTTTTTTTACGACACTTTTTCAAAATTGTTAATTTTGCTATTTAAATCCAGAATTTTCGGCCGCCGGATTCGAGTAGCTGCAATACAACTTCTTTCTTTAAATAGAAATAACTCAGTGTCTATTCAAGCTAGGTATTTGAAATTAATTCAGTGTCTACTGAAGCTAGGAATCCGAAATTTAGTAAAGAGGTGTCGAGTTACATGCCAAAAACTTTTGTAAAATTTGGTTGGTATAAAGCAGCCGGTTCAGGCTTCTTGCATTTCTTGGAACTTAATGAAGCTAGGCACAATAGATTCGGGTACCTGTGATTCGGGTACCTGTGTGTATATTACGTTCATACGAGTATCCCAGAGTTGACACAGTTTACTCTACTGCACTCTTCTCCCTTTTTTTTTTGTGGAATTTTATCATTATCATTTCGTTTTTGTCTGACTTTGTGTTTAGATGATACCATAAAATTTTAGTCTCAAACAATTGGTAAATAAAAAATATTTATATTTTATATCTTTTATACTTATACTTCTATAAAAAACAAAAATTAAATTTTATATTTTTTAAACAATTTTTTATAAAATAGTTTCCATTAAATTAAATGTGAAATTAAAAAAATTGCCGAATAGAAAAAGTGAAATTGCTATCATAAGACTGAATTTAATTCGACTGTATGTCACTTGACTGTATGCCATTTGCCTGTATTTTCATTTGTCTGTATTATCATTTGACTGTATTTCATAAGATCGTATTTTCTTTCACTGGATATCATTTGTAACCAACTCTAAAATCCCCCCTAATTATATACTTTATACATATTTTAACAACAAAATTTTTAAAAGAGAGGTGAGTGCGGCCCCAAATCCCTGCTAATCAAATTATTGAAACTCTAAGTTTATAACCAAATCTAAAATTCCCCGCGTATGTTTCACATACAGTCAAATGAATTTCTGTCAAATGATATTACAGCCAAATTAAATAGTTACAAATTTGGCATTTATGACACGCTCCCGAAAAAGTCACAACTTTAAATAAAAATAATATATGAAATGTGTTAAATGTTCCCATAAGATCCACAATTTTGTTCAGTTAAAAAGTTTTTTTTTTGTGATTCAGTCAGTCTTTAGCTTAAAGTATTTATTGAAAAGGTAGTGCTGTACCTCATTCTAGTAGAAGAGAAATTTTGTTGAAAAAATGCTCCATTTTAATTTTAAAACAATTCCTTCCTTCTCCTATAGCTTCCTTATAGTTTGTGTTCGACTGTGGAAAATGAAAAGAAAATATTTGATAGAGAAGAAGTTGATTCAAAGAAATATTAGTTCAACGAAAAAAAGAAAATACATGACATATAGAAGAAGTCGATTTCCTAAAATAATGAAGAAAATACATTACAGGAAAGAATTCGATTCAAGGAAGAAAATTGCAAATTTCCAGTTTTACGTAACCGGAATTTGTAATCCTATATACAGAACGGGAATTCCTATATATTTCAAATGTTAATCTTCAATTAAGAAAAGAATTAAAGTGTAAAATTTAAAATACGAAAAATATTTCAAATTATTAAATAAAGGAGAAAAACAAAATATGAGATTGAATTTCAAATAAGTAATTTAAGAAAAAATGGTTTACCTTTATTTAATGTTTAACAATATAAATATTACAATTAATTCATTAAATTATTTTTATAATCAACCCTTTATTTTGATACATTATAGTTCATGTTTTACCTCCTTCCCTTTTTCGTTTTTTATTGTTTTTCAAAATAACCCCTTTTTATTTTATAATTACCTCTCTCCAATGTTGTTAAGTCCATAAAAAACAATATGGATTTTAATATTATTTCAATATTTAACCACTTATTGATATATTCACTAAATCTTTTTTTAAATAAAAAATTCAACAAGAACCACTCTTAGATTGTTTAAATTACATAATATGTATAAAGAAAACAATAGAAAGATTAAAATATGTTAGAGTATATACTGTATATAAACTTCTTTTATTATTTATTTATGAATATAATATATTCGTATATGTAAAGAAATAATTTCCATCAATTTCCCATTTCCGTATATTGTGTTAATGTTTTTTTTCTCTTTTTATTTTATTTCTTTTTGTTTTTTTTTTATTTTTTTCTTTTCGTTTTTTACATGAACCAAAAGAATGTAATGAAATGAGTATTGCCCACGATTCGTTATATCCTTTTTCCCTAAAACAATTTTGTCTAAACAATTTCGTCTAAGCTATATGCAATGGATCTTAACATTTAAATATTTGGAATATTTACTGTACGGTTAAATTGGCTAAAACTTCAACTTATAACCAATTTTTTTTTTTTTTGCATTTCTCTGCCACATAAATGTAGAAAATTGCACAGCCTTTCCTGTTCAGGCGTGGCTGTAAATGTCGTAAGGGGAAATAACTCATACGACGTGTGTGGAATCCGAACCCACACTCCCTCGGTGTTTACAGTGTATTTTATTTGCTCTTACCTACTAGACCACCGAGGCCACTCTTATAATCAATTTTTAAACAAAGAATTACAGATTGAAGTTTTAAAGTATTTTGTATTTAATAATTTTCTACTCTTGGAACAGCAATAAATAGATTCATATTTGCTACATCAACGGCTTAGACAAATAAATGATGGAATAGAACCGAAACTTTATCTTATTTAAATAAAGAAGTGTCTTTCCTATAGCGCTTCAAAGACAAGATTATAAAAAAAAATTTAGGTGAACAAAAACAATTAGGTGAAGATAATTTTTTCATTAGAATTGATCAGGGGAATTAGAATTTTTTTGTTTATTTTTTCAGATCGTTCTTATGAAAAGTTATGCCGTGATTAGCAAATATTTTGAAATTTTTTATCACAGATCTTCACACAACAAAATGCTACACATAAAACTCAGTAGATCACTAAAATTGAAATAGATAATTTATTTTTAATTCATCAATCTCCATCGAAATCGAAATACTACTTTTACTTAATATTAATAATGTTATAATTTTAAAACATAATCTTGACAAGTACTTCAAATGAATGCACAAAGCTTTGAGTTTGATTAATTATTTGTTAAAATCTGAACTGATTTAGTGGTAACTGATAATTTAGTTTGGTGGTGATAAGTTTTAAAGCTAATTTACAATGACTAGATAAGTGTGTCTGTATAAAAATAAAAATTTTGCTTTTAGTGCTTTTCTAATCGAAGAATAATAATTGCGAAAATAAAAATATTAATAATGTCTTTTAACAAAAGTAATTCAGAAGATATTACAGGATGTTTCAAGAACTACACAGGATGTTTTAAGAACAAACTGCTTAAACTCAAGAAGAGATAGATTATGTCAAAACAAGAAAGAAATTGTCCTAGAAGACGCTTATTTTTAACGATTTCTGAAATCCTAAAAACTGTCAAAAATGTGATATAAATTAAAGCTCATGTAACAGGAATGATGTACAATAATGTAAGTAAGAAAAAATTGAACTGTTAATTTTAAATATTTAATTAAAAATTTTAAATAAATCTTATCTATACGGAAAAGGATAATTTTGTTTAGAGACATAATTATACTGAAAACTTTAAACGATGTTATCTCGAGTACTGTATAATTTAATCTCCCTTCTGAAACAATTTTTAGGTGGTTTCGACCTACTCTATCGCTTTCTGAAGTAACGCAGTTGGTTTTTTAAAACATCCTGTATATTATTTATATGAATTCCGATCAAAAAATCTTTGAACTAACTAATTTCAAAACAATTATATAGATATTTAGTCCTTTTGTTCTTTAAAACAAAATATCCGTTTTTATTTTTCCTGATCCTATATTCTTTCATTTTCTTTTATCCATATGTTTAATTTTTTACTTTTTGTTTTATGTTGATTGTATATAATAATCGGATTCATATTTTTTGTTCATCCTTTGTTTTATATATTCCAAACGAACTCGTTTTTGTTATATTTATAATATAGTGTAAATTTCGTTTATATCCTCTATATTAGTATGTTAAACAGAGGAGTAGTGAATGAGTTAGTCTGGAATTCAGTACTATACTACGTTAAATGTTGTTTATCTTGAAATGAATAGTTAAAATTGAAAATTTTGTTTAAAAAATTTTGGATTCATAATAAAAAACTAAAATATTTGTATCGTAAAAGGATCATCAGACTAAATTTGGATAACTTCTACTTCTATCATATGTTTTTTTTATGGATAGATAGTTTTTAGTGCAATCTGAACTGATTACAAAAGTTTAATAAAATAAAATTTAAAAATAAAATATTTTATATGTGTATGTATTATATGTTATGATAAAAAATTAAATTTGAAAATTTAAAAAAAATAAAATAAAAATAATAAAATTATAGATTAGATTAAATTACAATACATTTTATAAGTCCGAAATTGTATTTTAGAATATCTATTTAAAAGTAATTGATTATTATTACTTTATAGTGCAACGGAACTAAATTTAGTAGATTAAAATGATTCAATAACATAAGAAAATGAAGCGAAATAGAGTTAAGTATTTTACTTTTCTTAACAATAAATACCATTAAAAAATTTTAATTCTGCATTAATTCTTATAGATCTACTGTAATTGCAGACTTCCGTGGAGATGAGATGCATTTATGACTAAATCTAATAGGCAAAGTTCTTTTAAGCCTTCTATTGGCATTTTCAAAATGTAAAACTTTTAATTATTCATCATTTATGTGCCATTCTAAACCGATCTTATGTTTTAATGTGTATTTTTTTATTTCTTCGCTTCCATAATTTCGTACGAAACCCAGAAGCACTAATCATGTTACCTAAAATTTTATTTTGGTAAATTTGGATACTCTGAATATTCTTTTGTTTGGGATAACCCTCATAGCTGTATGTCGTACAACCAAATAGGCTTAATTATTTGATTATGTAACAAATATTTTATGTTTTATTGGTAATCTACAGTTTCGACCTAATGATCAATACATTTCTCTATATTTCGATTCTCGTTCCACTTTTTTCTTTTTAACGTGCTCTATCGTGCATCTAGTGTCATTCCTAGTTATATTGTTTTATTTTCTTGGAGTACGTCTACCCCATTTAATTTCACCGCTTGTGGTTTTTTTTGGCGATTTTATTTGTAAAGTTTACTAGCACAGATTTTAGGTTCATTATGCTTAATTTGTAAAAGTTTATTACTTGCTTTTCGTAATTTATCTGAAGCCTGGTCAATATTGAATCTGACTGCCATTATCGTAGAATCGTCAGTAAATGTAGCTACAGTTATGTTATCTAGTCTTGGTAAATCACTAGAGTATAAAGCAAATGTAGCATAGGACCTAATATACTATCTTGTGCTCCTGCTTTGATTTCTCTAAGTGTAGAAAATTTATCATCCTCTTTAATTTTAAGCAACCAGTTAAGTATGATGAGAATATAATATCTTCATAATATTTAGGTAATATTTTTCTTCGTTTATAATTTAAATTTTCGTGCACCATTCAAAAATAACCAAGACCAAAACCATTTAAACCTACTTTACAAGATCATAAACATATTGTCTACTTTGTAATTAAATTTCTCAAATAATTTCGGGGATATAATTCCCAATATCTCGCACTTAATTTTATGTCATTTCAATTAAATATATATTTATATTTTCATTATTAATATGTACTAAAATATGTATAAGCGATACTTTATTTAACAAGTCAAATCTAAATTAAGTGATAAGGAAGATTTTTTGTTCAAATTGAATTAAATCAAAAAAAAAAAAATCAAAAGATATGTATGTATCTTAGTTTCTTATCAATATTTTGCTAACCTAAAATATTATGTGGTTATGAATATGATTTTGATAAGATATCATACTGATAAGAGTTAAACCAAAGGTTTTTTAAGGTACACATTTTCCAAAAGACAATAAAAATTTTTTTGGATTTATTGTGACTTGCATCAAAACTTGTGATTTTTCTTAGGCTCTTCTTCAACTTTAAAAAAAACTCTATACAATTAAGATAAACTGTAAATAAATGTAAAAATATAATAAGGAAGCTTTAATTTTTGGGTTTTACTTAGGAAACAGGTATTTAAAAATAGTAAACTTTCTATTTTTGATCTCTAATAGCTGTTAAACAGAATCAAGTACAAAAACCATATTTTCTGACGAAATTTATGCTCATTAAAAAATGTTAAACAGTATCTGAAAGATACCAGTATCTGAAAAAAATGTTATCAGTATCCTCCAAATGCTAAAGTTCTGTAACTTTCTAATGGGCGGGTATCATGGGTGTCAAATATTATTTTAAGAAACCGATCTATAGTTAAAATTCCATCTTATACGGTGCGCCTAACTTTTGACAACAGACAGACGAACGGACAGACATAGTGAAACTAATAAGCGAATTGTTCAAAAGATATTTTTAAAAAAATGTGTTTAAAATTCATATAGATATAATTTAACAAATATATTATATTGTCATGCCATTTAATTAATATCAACATAATATTTTATTTGGCATTATTTTTGATTACCACGAATTCCTGTTATCTATTCATAAATGATTAAAATTTAAAATTGTAGGTAATAATAGATTTATGTTTTATGTACTGTGAGTCAAATAATTGAGAATATATTATAATATGACTGTTACAATTAAAGGACATTGTTATTCCACATATAAACAAGTAATGAAAAAACCAAGGATTTTCAAAAAAACACATTCCAAAATTAAAAAATAGTAAATTTTGGGTAAAGAGTACATAGGTATATTTCGGTAATAAGTTTTGGGTAAAGAGTATATATAGATGTATTTGAAATTAAATCAATAATAATATAAAAATTTAAAAAAATCTTTTTAGGTAGTTTTAAATTTTTAACCGCTTACCGCTTGACCTAAACGGAGGCCGATTCAAAAATATTTTCTGAAATAACTCATCCGTTTTTTCTGACTCTTCAAAAAATTTCAAGTTTTTAACTTAAACCGTTTGCAATATAAGGAACTAAAAATTTTGCAAAAATTGAGTTTCGCATAACGGTAAATTAAAATGCCGCATGCCAAAAGTAGACATTTATTATATACATAGTTATACAGCTAATATCGTTGAGCGTTTTCATATTGAAGATATACCTTATAGAACTTGTGTTATAACAAGTTAAATATAGGGCTTTTTCGAACGTTGAAGGGCTGTAATTCAGTAACGGGTGTGGCTGCAGAAAAAAACGCTGTGATGTCTATCCATAGCTAAAATTTCATTGCTCTATTTCAAAAGGTCTAGAATTTTTGTAAACACCCGGACAGAAAGACAAACAAAAGGACAAAGTGAAACAAATAGGCATATTTTTTAAAAATTTTTGAAAATGTCCTAAAAATATTTAGTTATGTACCTATATATCTTAAATAAAGAAGATGATAATATGGATTAAAAACAATTAAAAAAAAACAAGGATGCTTTTTGGATGGAGACTTTTCCGAGTGGTTCCCGGTCGACTATTAATTTACCGTTATGATCAGCGAAATTTTTTTGTAAAATTTATTGAAAATATTATTCAAAACGTAGAAAACTCATTTCAGAATTGAAAGCTATTTGATTATTTGGTAATGAAATTATATTGCCAATGGAATTGCTTAAAATTTTTATATGAAACTTTAGAACATCATTTACTAAAACGCTGGTAAATGATGACTTTTTCACTTAATTGTCATAATTCATTAAATGAATAACATAAATGATGCTTGATTTAAGCATATGTCTAATACAATAAGAAAAAAATACTATTTTATGGGATATTACTTCACCAGATTGAAATAAAAAAAAACATGTTTTGAGAAGTAATTAAAACAAAACGAACTAAAAAACCAAAATATTAATCCTATCTTTTACTTTTTTAAGTTTGTTAGTTTTTTATATTTCTCCACAAAAAAACTAGTAAAATATCAGCTCCTGCCACTACGTCAATAATGAGGATATTATTTAATAAATGTATTATTATACCCTACACCTAAAGTATAGGGTATATTAACTTTGGTATGGTGTTTGTGACCACCAAAAGGAAGCGAGTTAGGTATAGACATGTATATATATTCTGAATCAGGATCACCGCCGGAGTCGATTTAGCGATGTCCGTCCGTCCGTCCGTCCGTCCGTACGCACGATAACTCAAAAAATAATGATGCTATCTTGATGAAATTGATATAGTAGGTTACTAATTACGAAAGAAAGGCTAAGTTCGAATCTGGACAAAATCCGTCCATGGGTTCGGATTCTGGAAGCTTCCGAATGGTTCCGGGCTTTTGGAGATAATCTCCGCAATACGAACAAAGGTAGAACCTTTGAATTTGGTACAATGGTGTTCTTTCGTGTTTGATTTATGTCTCTGAAATTTAAGAGGATTTGGTCCTTGGGTTCGGATTTTGAAAGCTTCCGAACGAGCCTCAGAGCAAATGATATTATCTCCAAATGCAACAAAGATATAACCTTTAAATTAGGCAGAATGGTGTTCCTTCATGTTTGATTTATGTTTCTGAAATTTGTGAGGATTTGGTCCATGGGTTCAAATCTTGGAAGCTTCCGGACGAGCCCCAGAGCAAACGAGTATATCTCCACAACCAACAAAGATAGAACTTTTATTTTTAGTACAAAGGTGTTCTGTTATGTTTCCTTTTCTGTAAAATTGGAAACTGACATTTGAAAGAATTTGAACCATGGGTTCGTATTTTGGAAACTTCCGGACGAGCACAAGAGCAACGAGCATATTTCCAAAACCAACAAAAGTAGAACCTTTAAATTTAATAGAATGGTGTTTTGGCAAGTTTTCTTTATGTTCCTGAGATGGATTCGATGAATTGGAGTGGCAATTCGGGTAATTGATACAAACATCCCAAGGACTACCAATCTTCGAAAATAATTAAGATAGAAACTTAAAATTTTATACAAGGGTGTCAAGCATATCCCAAGCGGATGCCTCTTTTACGTTCTTGAAATTCGAGTTGAATAAGACAGAAAAGGGAAGAAGTTCAAGCAGCTGCCAAAAACACTTATGGATTTTTAATTTAATTCGAATTATTCAGGTGTAGGGTATTAATAAGTCGGTTGCATCGACTTACTGTTACATTTACTTGTTTTTTTTTAATTTATTGCGAAATAGTGTCCAGAAATTGTTGGAAGCTTTACACATCGGTCGTTACATTTTAAACTAAAGTTGAGTAGAAACAACTTTAGTTTAAAATGTAACGACCGATGTGTAAAGCTTCCAACAAATTCTATGGACACTATTTCGCAATAAATTAAAAAAAAAAAATAATACATTTAATTTCATTCCCATCATTTAAAGGGCAATTTCCTTTTCCTTTTCGTTTTTCTCTTTCCTTTTTCCTTTCCTCGTTCTATTTCTCAACCATTAAACTGTTTTGTCGTAGTTATGATGATTATCTCATTATACTGGCTGCAAGGGGAGATATTTTAAGTGGGTAACCATTGGCGGCTTAGATATTCTTGGTGTCTTTTGAAAAGTTATACTTGCCAGAAGAACAAAAAATAAATACAAGTCATTGGTATAAGTCAAAACTATAGCTAATATAAAAGATTACCCATTTTATATTCATAAAAAAAATATCTTTATAGTTTATTTATAATTTACTTGACCAATACATTTAATCAGACAATGAAGAAGTTCAGATATTTAAAAAAAAAAAAACATATTTAACTTAAAATCTATTAGATTAACATTAAAAAATCTATCATAAAGTAATATTGCTTGTATATTTTATTTTATTCTTAATAAATCTTAAAGTATTTTCTTTTTAACAAAAAACAAAAAAAAAAACCATAAATTACAAAAAATATTCATTGTCTCTTTCTATTATTTATACTCATAAAAGTATGATTTTTGATCCGGAACATGTATATTTTTCTTTGATTCATAGACAGACATTACTTAATTGTTAATCCGTTCCAACATCAGAGTTTGTTACGATGTTTTTCTTCAAAATGGAACATAGACAAAACGTTACATCAAGTTAGTAGTAAATAAGTTAACCCTTTCCGACCGCAATAGTCAAAATTTGTTTTCAAAGTATCTTAAAATTTTTAAATAATTTAAATCTTGCAGGAAACTTGTATGATCTTAAAGAGGACTGTAATAAATTTGTTTAACTTTTTGTTGATAATATGTTCTAAATTTTAGATCCTTTTTTATCTTTTTAGTGTCCTAACGACACAGTACCAATGACTAAACGAAAATTACTATGAACCGATAAGATTTATCATTTTCTGAAATAAAAAACAAAAAATTTAACGAATTATCTTAATTAAAAAACTAAAAGATACTTAAATGGTAATTTCTAGAGCAATGCCGAGTTCTGTTAATTTAAAATGGACCTTTTCATACAAGCTTATATCCATAGATATTAACTAAATTCAAAATCTTTCAAAAAAAATAAAATAAAAAACAAATAGAGAAATCAAATTTAATTGAACTTTTAAGAATCAAATAAGATTCTGGCGTCGTAAAGTATAATTTTGATACCGAAAAAAACACTTGTTTTTTTTTTTTTTTTTAATAAATTAACAATAGAAATTTTTTGCATTCCCCATAATTGCGCAAATTCAAATTGTATATTTAACAGTAGTGAATATTACAATATACATGTATATAGTTATATCTTTATGACATTAAAAACAGATTTTGACAGCATTGTAATGGGAAAAGTTTTCCTTTTATAATAAAGATATTAGCTATACCATTATTTTCATGTAATGATATTAACTATTGTATTTTTAATGCATTTTTTCTTTTTATTTTATTTTTATTCTATTCATGAGACTTTTTAACTTTATATTGTTATTTTATATAAAAATTATTCAATACTTTAAAATGTATTACAATATATGGAATATCCTTTTAATTCTCTTATGAATTTGTTAATAAAGTGTTATAGGAGTAAAATAGTTTTATAATAAAATAAGGAAATAAAATATTCAAAGAATTATTTTGGAAAAAAGAAAATTTATAAGTGAAACTATATTATATATATTATAAAATGGAATAAAATATTTGATTTTAACAATGGATTGAAATTTTATAAATTCAGATTAGGACATCTAAATATTCGTTAGTAATTTAAAAAAAATTGTATAAATCAAGGCTTAATTTAAAAAAAAAAATTATATATATAATCATTTTTAGTTAAAAAGTGTACTTTAATATATTAAAATTAAAAATGTATTTTACACATTATATCTATTTAATACTGGATAGTTATTAAAATAATGAAATCTTTCTTCTTTTTTTTCGTTGGATGAGGATGGTGAGAATCATCGAAAGATACTGTAAGTAAAATAGTTATGTGAGGCTTTAACTCACTAAAAATAACCAGTTTCGTCTTAAACGATTAAAACTTTGCATCAACTCTTATAGATCTACTGGATATATTTTCGTGCATATTTTTTTTTATGTCTTCGTTTACACTAGGCATTTCTAGATTCTTATGTAAATTTCAATTTTGTAAGCACCAAGCAGCGCTCAGCATGTTACGTAATATTTTATTTTGGAAAATTTGGATGCTTTTCATTTGGCACAATCCCATAACTGTATGCTGTATATAAGAAACGTCAGAATATCAAAGAAAATTAAAATAAAGGATGAATCGATAGAAGTTTGTCAAATAATATAAAAAAAAGATAAATTCAAATTAAACCAGTCCTATATAGTGCAGATAGATGAGCTGTTACAAAATAAATTAAAAATTTTGAAAGAAAATATTATGAGAAGTTTCTTACGCAATTGTTAAATATTACAAACTTTGATAAGAATAATGAAGGAACCAAATTAATAATGAAGGTAATGAAAGGAGACCATTATCTCTCAGTTATGAAAATTGATAATTCACAAAATATAAAATAAATATTTAAATTTTAATCATATTATTTGATCGAAATTTTATACTCGAAAACAAAATTCAGAAAGTCGCTTATTCTTCATAGGTCCATATTAAGCTAAGTTTCATTTTTATGAATCATTAATATCACTAAGCTGTTTTTTACTTCTCTTTATATTTGTGCGCTATTTTTAAAAAATCAAGGTTTGAATCAAAAACCTTCTGATTGAAAACCGGACGATTTTACGCAATTGATCAGATTCTTAAATATTTTCAAATTGTTTAAAAAGAGGGTTAAAGGGTTACTGTATCATATATAAGGAAATTGATGACAAATAACAATATGAAAATATTTTAATGATTTCAGTTTGTAATAAAAAAAATTACAATACTTTAATAATAATTAAAATATTAATACTATTTAAACAAAGTATATATTTATTAAAAAATTTCATTTGAAAGGACTGACAACAGGGACTTATTATCAAAAAAAAAAAAAAAATTGTTTACTCTTTACCTAGAATTTTTCTTTTATTTCTGTTTTCCCTTATACATAAAATAATTTTTACTCAACTTAATTAATTAATCCTTAAAGTATCTTTATAGAACCAAATCCAATTTATTGTTGAAGAGGGAAATACAATTAAATAAAGACAAATTATTTTTACAAAATCCTATTTTTTCTTTTTTCATTCGGTACAAGTACTTAAAACAATTGACCTATTAGAAAGGGAAAAAAAAAAAAAATCTATATATATATATATATATATATATATATTAGGGTTTTTAATTTGACCCAATTTTTAAATATTTAACCCTTTCACTGTATGCTGTATGATTCAGCAATATTAAATTGCATTATTCACGTGATTAAATGAACACAATTGTAGACAAAGTTACTGAAAGGGTTAACAGAAAAAAAAAAACAATATAGATTCTTTATGATCAAACAAATCTTTTATGAGAAGCATGTACTTCTCTAGAATCCCTATTATTTTTGTGTTCTATCGTTAAAAATTAAAAAAAACTTCTGCAAAGGAAATTTCTAGGTCAAATGATTCGCCGGTTGTGATTATTAAATTTCATCATAACCATTATGAAATCTCATTTTTTATGATTATTTTTTATTTTTATAAAAGGAACTTTCAACTATCTTTGTCATAGTCCTTTAAAAAAAAAATTACAAATACAATTTTGTAGGAACTTTTTTAAAGTACAATAAAATGAATAAAAATAAGGGAGGAAAATTTATATTCTATTTAAATTTTGGTAACCGCAATTAAAATAAGTTAGAATTCTTTTTTCAAAAAGAGAATTCACTTAACTCCAATAATTAAAAACTAATTCTTTGTAAATTTTAATTGAAAATTTTATAATTATATTAAAGAAATGTTTAATAAAAAAGTATACTTTAAATATAAAAATTTTATTTGACCAAAAATATATGTAAAGTTTAACGATCAGTAAATTTTACCGTCAATTTTTTTTTTTTGAGATCAAATTTTTTTTTTTTAATTGAATTGAAATACAAAAGGAAATATAAAATAAAGTAAAATTTTTATTTTTTCTATTTAAATTTTTGTCAAGCACTTCAATGCGCTTTAGAAATAGAACAACTTCTTTATTAAACAGTATATAAAAGATAAGCAAGACTTAAACTTTTTAAAACAATGTAAAAGTTCAATAAACTGAAAACTTGCATAAAACTACAAAACAATATTTCTTCTTTACTTTAACTGAAGTCATTTTTACTTTAAGTGAAGGTTTTTTATTCAAGTGAAAATATTTTTACGTTAAGTGCCTTGGCTAACTTTATAAAATTTTGTAAACTTACAAATTTATCATTTAGTGAAACTTGATAGAAAATTGATAAAACTCCTTGATGAGATATATAGCTAAATTATTATAAAACATGTTGATCTCTTCTGTTTTCTTCTTTTACAAAATCTTTTTTATCTAAAAATCACAGACTTATGACTCAACCCCCTGGGGACTTATGACTCAACAAACAAGCCAAAATTCTCCGGGGCATTTTTACTCCTGTAAAACGGCAAAAAGTCCTCCTGTAAAACCGTCCTTGGGAACTTAAAACTTCATAAACTGAAATATTTATAATTCAGTATTAAAACAATAAATTATTTCCAAGATTCATAAAAGCATTTATTATTGATTTGAATATTTTTTTGATAAAATCTTACAGTTGGATACGAAATCAGGATATTCCCTTTTTCCAGAATGATACGATTTTATAGTCGGATATAAAGTTATTGTATTCCAATTACCCAGAATAAATAAATAAATACTCTGGAAAAAGGGGCAATCTTCATTTTGTAACTAACTTTAAAATTCCTCCTAATATAGAATATCGCATAGACGAAATTAGGAGGGATTTTAGAGTTAGATGCGAAATCAGAGTATATTCCCTTTTTCCAGATCAAACATAAATACTCTGCAAAAATGGGCAACCTTGATTTTGTAACCAGCTTTAAAATTTCTCCTAAGTTCTAATATAGAATATCGCATGGAATATCTTATGTTTTAGGGGACTTTTGGCTCAGTCATCGAAATTATAGTCTACCAGGGACTTTTGACTTATTTTTTGAGTCATAAGTCCCCGGGGGATAAGATATAAATATGAAATATCTTGGTATTTACTTAACTATGCTAAACAAATGAAATTTTCTATTGAATTATCAAGTGTTATGGTAACAATTTTTATAAAATTTCGTTGGTTCGACAATACCAATTCGAGTAGATGTCATATTTAATTATATCAGATATATGAAATTCTGTAAAAGATTATTACATATTTTATGGAAATATCATATATTATGTTATGTTCGATAATGAAATAATTAACTCTACACTCTTTGCGGATGATTTTTATTCAAATTTTAATATTTAAAGATTTTTTTTAATTATATTGCATACCTATAACAATTTGCTATATTTAACACTTAAAAAAGTATATTACAATTAAAAAAAAAACTAAAACTGATCTGCTTAACACTATGCTTATTGAAATTATTTTCAAAAATTCTCAAACTATAATTTTTATTAGCATGACAGTAAATCGAATTAACGAAACAAACAAATAAACTAAGATTTTTTTCTATTAATAGCATTTAAAACGTGCTTTTAAATGTTTCCATCTAATTAAATTCAAAGTTTTTTTTTTTTTCGACAGAAGCTTTCAACAATAATATATAATAAAAGTTTCGATTATTATCTACAGATAATTTATATACAAAGCGTTTTAAATGTACAAATTTTTTAACAAATTATTATACAAAATTAAATAAAAATTAGACACAAATCATTTTAAGTTGTTGTGTTCTTTAACAATAGGAAAAATTCTCTAAAATTAAAATTTAATAATCGTAGCTCTAATTTTAATTCTCTTTGCCTCATAATAAATATACTGAGTGCACTTTAAAAAGTTTAATACTTTTTTTTATAAATCATCAAAAACTTTCATTTTTTAAAACGGTAGCATAAAGAAGCTTTTAAAAAATTAGAAAATTAAAAATTAGAAATAACCAACCATCGCACGTTTTATGTTTTACTGTCACATACATATTCTTGATTCTTTAACAGCTTTTAAATATTATACTGTCACAACAGTAATACATTACTATCAAAGTAATAAATTTATTTTTATACTGTGATTTGATTTTTTTTTTTTTTGTTTTGGACCAAAATATATTTTCTGTTTTTTCTTTTTTCTTTTATATCTATCTCTTTCAGACTTATTTTATACGATTATTATGTAAAATTATGCTTTAATATGTATATAATTTATCAAAAAAAAAAAAAAAAGGTGGAATGGTAAAATGGTAAAAATTTCAAATGTTACTACTCGTTAAGATGTGTGTATGTTGAATTGCTTTTGGCTAAATGGTAAAATAAAAAAAAATCTTTGCTTTGAATCAAAGTGAGCACGCAGATAATCGTATATCTGTAGATCTGTAGTAAAATAAAAAAAATTATTAAAAAAAAAAAACATTTAAATAGCATTAAAATGCAATATTATTTAAGTTCTCCATATAGCCGTGATCGTCTAGTGGTTAGGACCCTACGTTGTGGCCGTAGTAACCCAGGTTCGAATCCTGGTCACGGCAATGTCCAATAACAGGTCATTGTCACGGATGGAGAAATTAGTTTTTTTTTTTTTTCCTTTCATTAAATTTTGTTAGTAATTTTTAAAAATTCTAAATTTATTTTGAAACGTATTTTTTTTTTTTTTTTAACTATGAAAGAATTAATGATTAAAATTTCAAATAAAAATAAAATTACGTATGTGAAGCAAAAGTTAAAATAAAAAATGTTTAAAAAGAAAATTTATGATTTTAATATTAGAGGAGAGATACAGAATATATATATCAGATACTTTTATTTTTTTTTTTTTTTTTTGTAAATTGAGCACCAAATCACTTAATTAAAATATTTTAGGCTATAATTTAAAAAATTTTCGAATTTAAATTTAGAAATACGTTTTTTTTTCATAAAAATCAAAAAAAAATTTATATACATATATTACATATATAAAAGATTTATTATTTTCCACTTAGTTATATACTTATTAAATTTTTTTCTTAATATACTATCAAATTGGTACGTGATGAATTTTAAACATTTTAAATTTGTACAGAAGTAAGTTAAAAAAAAAAAAAAAAAAAAAACTAACCATCACTTAATATTAACCCTTCAAAGATAAAATAAACACGAGTGTTTTCAAAAAATTTAATTTCAGACTATTTATGTACATATATAATATGTATTATATAATACATATATGTATTATGAGATATATAAATTATGTTCATTGGAAGAATTTCTTTTTACAACTAAAAATAAACATATAATAAATCCAAGTCGATGGTTATACTTAGGATTTTAGTTTTGATTTTAAAAATTGATTTAAAATTCATAATACAAATTTTTGCTTGAAAATTTATATAAAATTTAAAATATTTCAAGTTTACAATCTCTGATTAAAAATTAATATTAAATAAATAAGAATGGAATAAATAAAATTGTATTAGATTAAATATAATTTTAACGTATTTAAAAGATAACTTAAAATTGGAATTGGGTTTTAAAATTATTCATATATTTTTGTCATCATATATTTTTGTTAATTCTTTTAAATTTATGTAATAAGCCTCAAAGCTATCACTGTTACCGTGCAAAATTTTGTCTAAGCAAACTATAAAAAAAAGTCTCCAATTTAAAATCTTTCTGTGGATTCAAAACGTGATCATTATTATTATAAAAACATTATTATAGTGACTTTGTGACACTACAATTTTAATGTTAAAACTATTTTGCTTTGTTTTCTCAAATGCCTCAAATAATCTAAATTTAATTGCATTGATCCGGATATGACTTTTTAATTTTTTTAAGTTTTTTGTGTTGATGAAGACTGAGCTTACGTTTGAGTAATCCCTAGACTTTAGGTTTGTAGACATCATAACGTAAAAGAACCTATTATATTATATCAGAAAGTATAGGACAAGAATTGATGTTAACTTTCTTTAGATTCATGTCACTTGGATATCAACTCAATCGAAGAAATTTTAAAAGTACCTCAGATAATTAACAGAGACTCCATCAAAATCTTGGAAAAAGAAAATATCGAGATATTTCCGGCTTTTTCTTGACAGACTTGGAAAGGTGAAGGGAAAATGCTTCATGCTCTCTATAACTTCAATTGCTTTACAAAATCTACAGTTAATTCTATTTCCAACCGATTGACAGTCAACATTTTTTTCATTAGTTAATTGCATTAAATTTGTAAAGGGCTTCTGCACTTCCGAATATTAAAGAGGAATTTACAAGATCTGAATTTTTAATTATTTGAGATAAGTATTATCGATTGAAAGCCTCTTTAATCTTATCTATGGTAGTTTATAAGTTCTTCTTTTTGTTCTCGGCTTTTCATAATTGTAATAACTTTAAATTCTGTTCTGTTTTGTCTATAATTATAGCCCCCCTAATTTCAGAATTTTACAACTTAGAATTTATGTAACTCATAATTTTGTAATTCAGTAATATACCCTATACCCATATCTGTCATTTAAAACTTTATTTTCTTAAATACAATATAGTAAAATTAGTTTTCTTCAAATAAAAATTTTAAATCCAAAATAGTGTTAAGAATATTTTCACTAAAATTTGAATTATTTTGTTGAAAGTTAAAATTCGATGTGGTGTTGTTATTTTCACGGCAAATATTCATCACAAACATCCACATCTTTTTTTTACTCTAAATAAAATTAAAAAAAAAAAAAAATAAATAAAAATCTCATATGGGAATATGTGGGAATAACAACACTTATAATATAATAAAATATCCTTTTTCAAATTTTCACTTTACATATTATATACATATGTTAAATATTTAAATCCATGTAACACAGGTACATATGAAATTAATTAAATTTTTTTTTTCACTGTTATTAAACTTAAATTAAATATTCTATCAGCCATAAAATCCCAACTCTCTTATCACTACCTTCTTAGCACTTCTTTAAAATAACTTAATATTTAAATTTTTTTTTTGTATATGTGTAAAGTAAGGTCTGAATTTCTTTACTGTTCAAATTTTTTTTTCCTTTCTCAATTAATCAAATTTTCATTACTTATGAGTGTTATGTTGAAACACTGTACGGTAGGATACATTATACAATAATGGTATTAAAAACATGCCAACAATAAATCCTTTTAGAATAATCTCAAGACAGTATATACATAAAACTTAAAATTTTTGTATTTATTTATAAGAGAAAAAAAATACAACACTATAATATATTGTCTGAATAAACTTTTCTTAAATATTCTTTTGTTATGGTAGACTTTTAAAAATTTTCTTTTTTTTGTAAGATATGAGTTTTCATTTTCAAGGTTACTTTTATAAAGAAAATTTTTATGTTTTTATCCACTTAACATTAACACATTAAAAGTTTTTTATATATGTAGTATCTTAAGTTATTATATTTTCTTGCTTTTAATAATAAAAGATGTTATATGAAGCGATAATATAATTGGTATAAGGAAAACCAATGAAATATTATTAAACAATATCCTTTACAGAAGGAAAGGATTATAAAGTGTTTTTGGAAGGAATGTCAAGCAATTTAAGAAACAAATAAAATAATGATTACTGAAATGAAATCTTTTATTTAATTTAAGAAAATATCATTAATGAATTTATGCAGACATTTTATGATGATTGAAAACTATTTTAAAATGTTAACAAGTTTAACAAGACAGGGATTTCAAATATAATTATAAGGACTAATATGAATATACGATTCATCTTACAAGATACGGTTCATCTTACAAAACTTACATGGCACAAACTTTATTTTAATAAATTTGCTTTTTTATATTCGTTCAAATATAGTTGAAGGATATAATAAATTCGTCATAACGTTTGTGACACTTTACTGAAGGCGAGATAGATATGGAAAAGAAAATGTATTCTTCTTCGATCCAATCATTCAATTCATAACTCAAAAAATAATCTAGCTAAGATTCTGAAATTTTTACTATTTAATTTGTTTTATGTCAGTTTCACTATTGAACAAATTAAATTAATTGGTTCGAATAGCTGCCATACAACTAACAACTTCATATCTGATTTAAGAAATTTTATCAAAAGGAGTAAGTTTAATGCCAAGAAATTCTGAAAAATTTAATTGGCTTAGAGCAACATCATCTATTCCCTTTTAATAATTTTTTTTAAATTACTTTAAAATTGAATATTTTACTTTTTGTAACAATTATTGGATTATTAAATTTTTATAATTTCTTTTATTGACTAAACAATTTAACAACTAAGACTAAAAAATTAATTTGTCTACATCTATTCTAGCTTAGTATAAAAGTTTCTAAAAAAATTGGTTTCGAATGTTTTACTTTAGTTACCATTATCGAAGTTAATTATCTCGGAATTATTTAAATTGCTTAAATTTAGGCTTAATTGTATTTTCTTATCGTTACTATTTCGCTTAAAATGGTAAATGATAGAAAACTGGAAATATTTTTATCATTTTCAATTGAATTATTTCTATCTAAGAATACGAATCCTTTAGGAGGAATAACACCCGAATTGAATGTTGAAATAATATTATTTATCGTAATCGTACCGCGGATGGCATATAAAAAAATTTTCTAGAATTTTATTGCTTCTCTGGATATGGTTTTTACATAAGAAGAATAACAAAATCATCGATTCTGAGCATTTTGGTCTTTTTATATAATATTTTATTGGAGTAATAATGTTGATAATTTGCTACAGGTTTACTAAGAGTTGTTAATTTTCTATTAGGAACTTTTAGGGAGCACACGAACACTCATTTTATGAATTTCTGATCAGTTGGTGTAAACGGTATGAAAAGACTCTAACAGTAATTTAAAAATTATTCCCAGGTAGAACTTTCTCCAATGTTTTTTAATGTTATTGTTAATTACTTTGGTGGTAAAAATAAAGAAAGAAGACAATTAAACATTTTCAAAATTTCAAAAAGTTCAAAAGAAGGAGGGCAGTTAAATATTTTTGATATTATTTCATGTTAAGCATTTCTTTCTTTAACTATTTTAAATCACTTTTGTTGTATGTATTGAGCATTAGTAATTGAATGTTCTGTCGTATATAATGTTTAATCGTCAGCGAAAGCAATACTTTCTGCAAATATATATATATATGTTAAACAATATAGGTAAATTTAGGGTACCTTATTGGAAACCATTATTTATTTGAAACTCTTTAAGGAATTATCGAGAATAGAAATAAGCCGAAAAGTTTTATATCGTATTATGCTTTCAACCAGCTTTCAATTTTACCAATTATAGTAATCAATTTTTTTTTATTTATTTATTTATTTATATTAATATAACAAATCACATAGGATATTGCAATATTACAAAACCATCGGCTACTAAGGATATATAGGTCGGATACTATTATTAAATTGTATACTAATATTATTTATTTTGTTTATATTATAATATATTTTATATTTAAGCTATATTTTTAGCAAGGGGAATTGATTTATCCTGTTCTTAGAAATTTTTATTTCTGCAAAAGTATTGCATAATTTCAGGAGGATTATAAGATTATTATCTTAGGTTTATTGCATACTTTATGGAATATTGAGAAACTATTCATAAGTTTGTTTAAATATTATACATATTTTAGAAAAAAGAAAACAATAAGTTAATTCTAATACCAGATACAGATTACTGAATAAAAATATAAAATAATTTCAATATCGATATAAATTTGAATTTCTATTCTAATTTAATTTTTATGGTAAAATTTTTTAATTTTTTTTTTTGATTTAAAAACTATTTGTTAATTTTTAAAATCATTCCTAAATTATTCATAGAATAAAAAAATTTAGAAATAATTTTTTAATATAATATCAATTATTTTTAATATTTTGAAATGCAGAAAGAAAATAATTTTTTAAGTAAAAAATTGATCATAACTTAATTTAAGTATTTAATAAAGTACAACAAAAAAATATAATATCTTATAATATCACTACCAGAGAAGCACACTAAAAACAGAGTCTTTTACTCATATAATAAATAAAGTTTTTAATTAATAAACTTTTAAATTCATTAAAACTGCATAATTATACAAGTAGATATTCTGTTTTTATGGTTTCTATATTATATATTAAAACTCATCTTTCTTATATTGTAATTTAATGTTCTAAGCCAAATTAAGTCTTGACATGAGCTCTTTATGAGTCAAACCTTGAGTCTAATTTTTCTATATTACTAATTGTTTTCTGTGTTCTGCATACCTCATACCCTCAGTCATTTTTTAATAAATATACAAAGTAGTTTCTTATCATATTGTTCTAAAGGAAAACGGAACCACAAGTGATAAACAATAATTTGACTTATCAATTGCCTCATTTTTTTTTTCTTCCTTTAGATTAGATTTAATAATATATTAAAAGAATTTATAAAACAATAGCAAAATTTTGAAATAATTTGCCTAAACCATAGAAATAGTTATATCTAAACTCTATTTATAAGTAAAATCATTTCTTTTTTTATTCGACATAGAATCATAGTATTAAAAAATATCAGTTTTTTCAAATTAATTTTCACATACTTTTTTAATTCACCATATCAAAATTTTTTGTTTTTTTGTGTTCAATCATTTGAAATCTAAATCTAAAAAAAAAATTTAATACTAAAATAAAAATTTATGATAAAAAAAAAAAATCATAAATTCCTATTAGGTTTATTATGTACCTCACTTTATTTATAGTTTTTATTCGCAATTTTTTTTTTATCAAATCTGATTGAATTTCTGATATTAATAGCTAAAAAATATTACTTCACTTTTGAAAAAAACAAAAAACAAATAAATATTGAACAGTTTAATATCAAAAGTATCATTATAAATCTTGTAAAAAATAAAAAAAAATATCCCTAGTCGTAATTTTTTATAACGAACACAACTTTTAACGTCCTGAATCCTGACAGTCCTCTGAATAATTTTAACTCAAAACACAAAAAAAAAAAAAAAAAACATTAAAATTGATTTGATACTTTCGTTTTGAAGCAGATAAATAATTTTTATCATTTTTTTTCAACTAGTATCTACCGTTATGCTACTGTTATTGAATTAAAATATCATATCCTTAATAGTATCTGTCAGAGTAAATAATTTTGCATCAATTGAAATAATTCATTTGCCATTTTACTCAATTTGACTTTTCATTCAAATATAGATTTTATTTACCCCCTTTTCAGATAATTTAGGTCACCCATCAATAATGAATTAAAAGAAACCATATTAAAAAAAAAAAAAAAAAAAAAATGAAAAATAAGTTGAGATTATAAAGTAAATTTATGTTTAGGTTTATATTCCTATGAATTTTATTTTTCAATTTTTACTAGGAAAAAAACCATTGCAATAAATTTAAATTGAATCTCAAATAGTGTTGGAAATATAAGGAATCAAGGTACAATTAAATGGTAAAAAAAAAAAAAAAAGAATGATAAATGATGAAAATTAAAAATGATGCAAATGGAAGTAGTAAATTTTATTTCATTAAAATTCATTTGTTATGCTTTATTTTGTATTGACAAAGATAAGATGCATCTTCAATAACTATACTGCAGTATAAGTCAATTGGAATTTTAAATAAAAAATTTTTTATTGCTGGTCAGTTCTGAAAAAAATTATTTGAAATTATTAATGAAAGTACATTTTAAATGAAAAATTATAAGAGTTTTTCTTTTTTAATAATTAAAATATTCAAAAATATTACATTAAAATATACATTAACATTTTTTTTATTTCATTTCATTCATTTTCGTTTTTCCATTCAATTTAGTATAAAATTTTGCGCCAGATTTTAATATGAAATTTTTCTCAATATTTTTGTATCAACATTCAAACAAACGTCAAAGTAATATAGAATTGAGAAATGAAAACATAGCATTTGAAGAGTATGTTCAGAGGCAGCTTTGATTGCTGAGATTTAAAAAGAAATACGATTTAAAATAACAGTTTATCATTTTTATTTTATAGTGACATTTCAAATTGTCAATAAACAAAGTTCAAGTCTCTTCAAGATAGACTTTTCTTCAAGTCATTAGATAGACTTTTAATTTGCTTTTTTAAATAATTTTCTTCATTCTGAAAATAATGATGTAAAAATAATAAAAAACTAAGATTATGGCGAAAAAGTTGTGCCAACGTTTTGATATTACCACAGTTATTAAATTTTTTTCTTATATAAAGAAGTCCTTCAATTTTTGAAAAAGCTATATTTTTAAAATTATATCTCATGTTCTGCTTAACATTTTTTCAATCTGAAAACGTCATTCGACAGGAATTTTTTTTACCTTTATAAATTAAAATCAAAATTATACAATTTTTTTAAATTTAGTATTTATATTTACCGTTATGTGAAAACAAAGTTTTGCATGATTTGTCTACTCTTATAACTCCTGTTTATGAGCTGTTTAGGGCTCAAAAATTTAAAACTTGCTATTTGTTACGGTTTTTCTAAGTAATATAGAGTATCGGACTTACAGCCCCTCAAAATTCCAGAAAAGTCCTATTTTCACATTTTTCTTATTAGAAAAAATTTCTTAAATTTTCAAATTTTTGTGCAAGTCACAATTCTAAACAGTTTGTATTGTCTTTTGGAAATGTGCGCTTTTAAAAACCCTTGTTTTCTACTTTATTTTTTTATGATGCAGTTTTCTAAATTTTTCATAATAGACGGTGACGGTATCAGCCTGTCAGAGTATAAATAAAAATGCTTCAAATATGTATACGTATTTGATGTATACGAATAGCAGTTTATGTTCTGACTCTTGTGATTTTTTAAATTTACTACAGTAATAAACATTCACAGCTTTATTAAAAAGCACATAAAGGATCTTTTATAATGAGTTGCCCAATTTTTTGGACGAAAGTGTTAATTGAACTAAGTAGCTACATCTCCTGGACTAAAATACCTTAGAAAGTTTCCAAAGCCAATTATATCTTATTCTTTTTTTTTGTTTTAATATTATTTCTTAATTTGCAACTTTTCAAAAAATATTTTAATAAAGTCTAATATTTATTAATACACTTATTTCACGATTTATATAGTATATATTTGATTTACACTGTAAAGGATACAAATTAATAAAATTCAACCCATCTATATTTTAGCAAAAATATAATTAATAATTTGCTAATTTACTAAAGTTTACGCTTAAAACTTCAAATTTTTTTTTGTTTTTTAAATTAATCGATATTGTGAAAAAAACAATCTTGAAAATCAAGAGCATTCCTCTCACTTTGTAATCAACTATAAAATCTCTCGTAGCTATTTTATTTACTCTAAAATCCCTCCTATTTATAATCTCTATATGTACTTAATATGGTTTTAATGTACTTTTGATATTTTGGGATTTTGAATTTTTGAGATTTTGTAATTTAGAATTTTTTTTTTTTTGGGAGTTATCGTGTTGCTCCAAACCACCGGGAATTTTTGCCGAATTTAGATTTCAAAGTTAATCGAAGATTTATATGTATTTTAAGATTTAGGGATTTTATGATTGTTGAAGATTTAAAGGCACTTCTATTAATTGAGTACTTTAAATAATAACATGTTTTATTTAGACTTTTTTTGTCGGAATTTTTAATTTTAAATTAATTTTGACAGCAGATTAGAAGACAACTACAAATTAAAATATGATTATAAAACTTAAAATAAACATTTTGGTGGATCATTTAAAAATGAATACCCAAACAGTACAACAGTAAATTGTAATCATGTAAAAAAAATTTTGATGTAAACTTTATTTTGGATCTATTGTGGAAGCTACACGATTAAAAAAATTAATTATATTTTTTTAATAAAATATAATTTATCTTTTTTTTTTTTAAATTTAAAAATTTTCCATTTTATAATAATTTTAAAAGAAAAAACAATCATTATCAAACATTTTCCTTAAATTCTTTTTCCTTTTATTTTAAAATGTCAACAGCTTAAATTTGTTAAAAATAAATATATACTTGTATAAAACCTACAGGGTATTCAAATATTTTTATGCGATATATTATGGTATATACACAAATAAATAAAAGACATAAATATATTAACATATAGAAACAATATACTTTGATTGTATATAATATATAAAAAAAATAAAATAAAATAAACAAAAAACCGCTCTAGAAACATTAAATTTTACTTGAAATCCTAGCAATTGGTATTCTTTCACCTGGAAAACATTTTTTTTTTTTTGTTTTTTGTTTTTATAAAAAAATAAAAAGAAAAATCGGGAATGATGTAAATTAATTTTCTTAATGTAAATTTTATATGTGTACATATATATATATTATTTTGCACAAAATTTCCCTAATATATTATGTTATATACGAGTATGTATATAAAATATATAAACAAAAACCTTAGGAAAACAATTTGTTGATATTTCTCTTTTTTTTGTTTTAAAACATTTTTTGTTTGTTGTACTCATCATCAGACGCATCCTTCTTTTATTTCTTACTTTTTTATATTCATTTTTTTCTCGTTAACAGAAGTCTTTTTAATAAATTTAATTTTAAATTTTCTTTTACTTTGTTTTCTTATTAAAATTTAAAATCTTTTCTATATAATCAAAAATTTTATTTTAGAAATTTTTAATCTGTCGTATTTTAGAACAAGAAAAGTATTGGAATCGAGAAAAAAATATATCTTAAGATGTTGTTAAATGCTAAATATTTTGAAGCTGGCTGAGTTGGAAAATACAATTGTTAGAAAAATATCTGCGTCACAGGCAGGTTAGGCATGACATGTCTGAGTCTGTATCTAAGCAAAATAATTTGACAACTGTTAAATTTTACTAAATAGAATTCAGGAAACATAAATTACATTAAAATCTTAATATTTCATCAAATGTCGAGATAATTTTAAAAACGAACAATACGAATTCCCGATTCTAATGCAAACAAAAGATTAAAAAATTTAAAAGTTTTAAGCTTTGATAAAAATGGGAGTTAAGTTCTTTCATTTCTAAACTGAGTGTCCGTATCGAAGTTTTTCCAATCCCGTTAATTAAAATCCCGCTAATTAAAATTCCGCCATATCAAAATCCCGCCAATTTGGAGGGATTTCGATACGGACCTCTAATGTGATACTTAAAAATCTTTATGAAAAAAGTTTCACATTTAAAATTAGAAATTTTCAGTCTATGGCTGTGCGAACCGGAATTAATTCTTATCATATTCGAATTTTTTATTTCACTTGAAAAATGTTTAAATGCTTAAAAATATCACATGAAAACTAATGATACCAATATTAAAATCATTAGAGAATTGAATAAGCTGCTTTTAACAATTGAAACTTCTGAAACCAGAATTTACAGCTAACAAAATCATATACTTTCAGAGCGTTTCAAACTGTTTTTTAACTATATAGAACAAAATATAATATTAAGTTACTCGTAATATCACAATGTTGGATTTTCATTTGAGTATACGTAAAACAGCTATAAAAGTGAAAAGGATGACACTCTCCGTTTATTTATTTACTTTTAATTTTATTTTATTTTACTTTATTGCGAGGGCAAGCTCTTTCCCTTTTTTTTTCCTGCTCACATTAAATTTTTGTAAAAAAATTTCTTCAAGCAATGAAGTATTATTTTTAAAGCACGTTTTAGAATAAAAAATCCTTTGTACCTATCTTTGAACGTAACACTGGTTTATTTCAAATGTTACATTAGTATAATTAATAAATATAATGTGATATTATATATATATAACCTTATAATTCGATAACAGATATCGTTATATCTTATAGTTAAATTAAGGAAATTGGAAATGATAAATTGGAATACATATTTTTCAATATAATTATTTTTTCTTTACCCCCTTACGACCAAATATAATGTAAATATATAGTATATAATATAAACAAAATAAATAATATTAGTATATAATTTAATAATAGTATAAAAACCTATAATGGCCTTAGTAGCCGATGGTTCAATAATATTGCATTACATTTATGTATGTAATATTAATATAAATAAATAAATAATAAATACATATTTTTCAATATAATTATGAAGTTATATAAAAGTTATAGAATTTAATTATTTCTTCCCCCATGTATCTTTAATAAAATGTAATTGAACAACATAGTGCCCACGACTCTGATAAAAGAATGAAGCTTTTTTTCAAAATTAGTGATGTTATTCTTAAGCGGATATTGATTGATAAGATTTCCAATTAATAATTTTTTAAGAGTCCATCCAGTACCGCTTTTCAGAATTTTAATAAGATACAAAATAGAGCTATTCTAGCTAATTATTAATTATAGTGATATCATAAAATACTTAAGCTCTTTAAGTTACCTTCCAAAAAAAGGAGTTGCTTCTATTTACTAAAATTACCTTTAAAAATTTAATCTTCCGACTTAATTAATAATTAATTAAAAATTTTTATACAGGAGAATCTATTTTCAAGCAAAACTTGAAAACAACAACTATTTCGTAACACGCCTCACCAAATTAGAAAGCATATTACAACCCTATGTGTTTCTCAGTTCTTGTGAAAAAAAATCTATTCTCCATTTAATCCTACTTCTAACCATTGAACATATATCCTTTTATCATCTTCTTTACTTCCCATCATAGTCACTATACTTCTTGACAAAGTATTGTATTTACTCCATTATTCTGATAACACTATCCACTATTTTGACTAAAAAAAGAGGTGGGTTTAGTGAATAAAAATTTACACTATCAAGAAGGATTACAATTTTTTCGCTTCTTTTGAACATTTCCGAATTCCCTTAGGAAAAAATAAAAACAAACCAAACAATTCTATAATTTTCATTAAGGATTTCTGTATCATTCTTTCGACCAAATGTGTTATTTTCTTTTATTTTATATTTTATGATTGTGCAAGGACTAACAAACTAAAGAAGATTATTTTGAACCCATTTAACGCAGTAACATTCTACTAAATGTGTATCTGTCATACAATATAGCATTTTCAACATATGTTAAATAATCGGTTTCCCTTTATGCACTTAAATCGACACCAATTGGAAAGAATTTAAAGCAGAATTATTAATACCAAAAAAACCATATAAACAATAACTTAACAAAACATTTTGCAATTAAATTAAGGTGTGATTTCTCGAGTGGCATTACGAAACGCTAAAACTTAAGAAAAATAATGACAAACAAACATTCTATTATAAGTGAGAGGCTTTAAAATTAAATGAGTGATACGTACAAGGATATTAATCATAAATTCATAACTGCGTGCAAGTGGGTGATTGTTACTATGATAATGAATTTTAATATTAAAGAATAATTTAATTTTTAGCACATTTCCAAAAAAAATTTCAATAAATGTGCCTATTAATTTCACCCTGTCCGTCCTTCCGTCTGTCCGTCTATTTACAAAACTTCTACACCGTTAAAGATAGAGAAAAACATTTTAACCATGGTTAGGTCTCATAAAAAAATTAATTTTGTGTAGCAACTTTTTTATGTAGCCCCATCGATGAGGGAACTCCCAGACCCTCAAACTTTGAAAAAGCCGTATATTCAAATTTTTAAACGCGTATATTTCATATTCCGCTTAACATTTTTTCAATCTGAAAACGCCATTCGACTGGAATTTTATTTACATTTATAAAGCAATATCAATATTACATATTGGTTTCAAATTTAGTATTTAAATTTACCGTTATGTGAAAACCAAATTTTGCATGATTTTTCTACCTTCATAACTCCGGCACGCTTTTAGATAGGGACTTGAAATTTTGAACTAAGAAAGAACTTTTAGAATTAGTATAAGTTTGCTCAGAAAATTTTTTTGTACCACCCCCTGTTTATGAGCTATTAGGGCTCAGTTTTTTTTGCTATTTTTTTTTTTAAATTTGCTATTTTTAAACACCTGTAACTTAGGCACCTGTACACATTTTTCTTCGGCAAAACAAAAACATTAAAGCTCCAGTAATATATTTTTATGTGTGTCAATGGTGTTTTTTAAATTTATAGTGTTCAAAAGTTGCAGCCCGACAAAATTGCAAAAAAAAACCCTATTTTCAGATGTATATATCTCAGGCTCTGCGTAAAAGTTTTATAATCTAAAAACACTGAAAGACTAGAAATTTTCTTACCTCTATAAAACAATATCAAAATTATGCAATATTTTGTAATTTACTATTTAAATTTACCGTTATGTTAAAACCAAATTTTGCATGATATTTCTTTTTTCATAACTCCGGAACGCTTTAAGATAGGAACCTGAAATTTTGAGACAAGAAATAACTTTTAGAATTAGTATTAGTTTCCTCAGAAAATTTTTTCGTAGCACACTCTCTTTAGGAGTTATTACGCCTCAAAAATTGAAAAGTTACTGTTTTCAGACACCTATAACTTAAGCACCTGTAAAAATTTTTCTTCGGCAAGACATGAAAATTAAAGGTTCAGTAATATATTTTTACGTGGGTTAACGGTTTTTCTTAGTTATATAGGGTTCGTTTTTTCTTATTTACATGAAATTTTAAAATTTTTGTGGAAGTCACAATTTCTAAACAGCTTGTATTGTCTTTTGGAAATATGCGCTTTTAAAAACCGTTGGTTTTCATTCTACCTTGTTTTGTTTTTTTTTTGCAATTTTAAATCTTATATTCAAAGAGTATCTTTCTTTTTTATAAACGAAATTCAATAAGTGTATTATGATTGTAAATATATGTAGTATACAATTTGTTCAGGAAATTAAATAAAGTCTTTAAGTATTAAAATAGATTTTATAAAATTTATATTGATAATAAAAAATAAATAAAAAAGTTTGTCAGACCCATGATAAGTCTCATTAATTTTAGTTAGTTCTTTAAAGAGAAAGAAAATCTTACAAGATTTTTCCAATGAAATTCTGTTTTTTGTAAAGAGTTTTCGAACATGAGTGATATATTAATGTTATAGACGTCTAACTGAATCACTAATGGGAAAATATAAACGGTACAGATAGAGTAATACTGCGAAGAACAAGACAAATGAAATAGTTCTATTTTGCAAACCACAAAAAATACGCACATGTTTCTTTACCTCATGGTTGGTTGGGGATCAAAAAAATTCATTTTTCAATAAAAATCATTTTAAAATTTAATTTGTTCGCATTTTAAAATTTTAGAAGGAAACTTTTTCACAATTTATTAATTTTTTAGTAAAAGATTTTTACATCTAACTAAATATTATATGCATTAGAATATTTGATTAAATATATTAAGATTAAATGATTCTTGGCAGTTTCTTTGTGTTTTTTTATTTACTCCTGTCGTATGACGAACTTTTTACCTATTTAAAATAATATGACATAATAGATGGCGCACAAATACGAAAATTATTTGTTTTTCATTGTCTATGTATAATAGCTACAGCCGAATAATCAACGAGTTAATGAAACTGATGAATC
Organism: Poecilobothrus nobilitatus; assembly: GCA_947095535.1. Classification (NCBI taxonomy): domain Eukaryota; kingdom Metazoa; phylum Arthropoda; class Insecta; order Diptera; family Dolichopodidae; genus Poecilobothrus; species Poecilobothrus nobilitatus. The sequence continues at coordinate 153,369,232 of OX352773.1, read as the reverse complement.
CAGAAATTGAAGCTTATTGCTCTATTTTTTTTTTTGATTTTACATAAGTGTGAGCAGAAGTTTTTATATATTTTTGTCTTATTATTTAGTCTGGGAGTTTCTGCAATAGTCTAATTTGTAATTTATATTTTACTTTGTATACAAAGAGTGCATGCAAACAAAAATACCAATTATTATTTTTGTCTTATTTTCTCTTCGTATTTTGTGGTTGTTCTTCTTAATTTTACGTGCAACAGATCCACTCTTTAATTAAATTAAAGAGATGTACATTGTACCTTTAAGTATAGTTATTTTAATTTTTCTTGTTTCTTTATTTCTGTTAAATGTTATATTCATTTTTTCTTTTCTATGAAGAGATGTTATTGTTAAATGTCAATTTTTGTAAAATAAGCGTGACACTTTTAATGCTAGTTAGCAGTTAGCACTCAACAGCAGCAACAACATGACATGACATTTTATTATATAATATTGTTTTATTTTATTACATATTATTTGTTTTGTAATCTATATGATTCAGACGGGATTTTAAGCCGAGATATTTTGAATGAAAGACCTAATGTCTTAACCATGACACCATTGGCTGAATATTCTAATACAATTTATTTTTTTTCCTCTAAAGATTAAATAAGCATTACAAATTTAAAAAATGCCAGCAAAAAAAGTTTGAGATTGCTGTTGTTTCACACAAAATTATTAAAAGTTAACCAGACATTCCTTATAAGAAAACATTCTTAGATGTTTTAACAGCTTCAAAAATTTTTTACCAATACAACATACTGTTTATAAAATAACATTAAGTTTTTCATTAATAATTTTTTTATTCACTGAAAGAAAAAACAAAGGTTAGAGCATAAAAAATTTGTGTCAAGATTAAAATTTAACATAGAAAATCGAAGTGGAGCCATTTTGTTATAACATAAACTAAAATGATTCTCGCACGTATTTAATTTCAATAATTTATTAACTGATTTTAATATTTATTTTTTTCATTTAAATTTAACACTTTTTTATAAACATATAAAAATTTTAAATCTAAAACGTAGTAATTTCTTTTTTCAAATTATCTTTTTTTCCAATTTTTAGAAATTTTTAATTCAGTGAAAAATAAAATTTTAAATATTAACCTACTTATGAAATTTTTGTACATTTCCACTACAATATTCAATAAAAACTGTCAATATTAAAAGTGAAATTTAATTTACAAGTTTTTTTTTAATAGGTAGTAAGTAAGTACCTAATTATTTAAAAAAAAAAAAAATTAAATAAATTTAACATTTTAAAACATTATTTGAATTACATTGCAATTATAATTTTAATACATGAATCGCATTTAAACTGTTGTTGATTTAATTTTTATTTAAAACTGATAACAAAACTGATCACATCAAAAATATCTGAAAAATATTAGAATATAAAATTAAAAATATAAAGTAGTTAAATATTAACTACTTATAGTTAATAACTTAATCTAATTTTTTAAAAATATCGGATAAAAATTAAAAGCGTAAAAAAAAAATGTTTAAAATTGTATTATTAATAATTTTTGTAAGTACAAATATTAAATAATTTGCATAATTAACTAATTGAAAATTTAAATTGAAAAATTAAAAAAAAAAATTATTATTTTTTTTTTCAGATCTTAACTTATCAAACAACATGTCTATCAATTAAACGAAATTATTATTTAAAAAACAGAGCAGGTATTCTAATGAATCCTTCTTATCCATCACCAACTTTATCAATGTTACCAAGATTTGCTCCACTTGATAATAGTCCATCAGATAGAAATGAATTAGGACAAACTACATCTATGAACATGACACCATTACCAACAACAATGATAACAACTATTATGACAACAGTAGCTCCAACTATAATACCAACAACAATTCAAAGATCTCCTATAACAAATATTTCTTCAATCACAAATCAAACATCAGTTACACCTTCCATTTCATTAAATATCCCTTCAAATTCAATAACATTTGCATCCACATCTTCTATAACAACCAAATCGACAATTTCACCAATAAACCTTAATAATATTTCTACAGGTAGTATTAATTTTGCACCTGGAACATTTCCATCAAGAATTAATAATACTTCAACAAGTAGTATTAGATTTACAGCTGGAACATTTGTACCAACAACACCTATCCCATTGAGATCTTCATCGCTTGTAATGACATCTTTATTATTATCTTCAAGCTCTATTCCCAGCAATCAAACAACTCAATCTGGAACATTACTATCAACAACATCTATCCCATTGAGATCTTCATCACTCGTAACGACACCTTTATTATTATCTTCAAGTTCAATTACCAATAATCAATCAACACAATCTATTTCAACTACTACCAGATCTATAAGAAATTCTACACTACCAAGAATTTCTACAATTGCTGGTACAACATCACTAATTGCTAATACCATTCCTACCGTTTTAATCACAATATTACCACGTACAACTACACCTTCTCTTAATGTATCTTCAAGTACCACACAAATAGCATCAAATACAACTTTGGCAACTCTATTATCTGTAGGGCCTGTTACTACAACTTTATCAGGAATATCAACAACTAAGAATAATTCCAGTCTTTTTAATGTGACAGTTATTACTTCAACAACTACACCATTGACGAGTACATCTATAGGATCTACTCAAAGAGTTTCAAGAGAAACTATAACACCAAGTATAACAATTACACCATTAACATCTGTAGCATCCAGTACAGCTTCTTTAGTAGAAAGAATGGCAGCGCTACCGACAACTGATTCATCGAATAAAAATATGTTTACATTTTCGAAACTATAATAATGTTTAAATAAAAAATAAAGAATTGAAATGTGATTATTTGATTATTGTAATATTTTTCTTGAGTTGTATTAAGAATATTCAAAATAAATTTGACTAATTATACTATTAACTACTATTGTACATTTATTTTTAAAAGTTCTTTTCCATAACTGACCACCAATCAGAATGTTTTTCTTAAATCCATTTTTATTTTAAAACAAAAATTACGGAACTTGTCAATCAAAAATAAAATATTTAATAGTTAACAAAAATTAAGTACATAAACGTTACGATTAATGAAATATTTTAATTGAAAATCATAATTAAACGAGGAAGAATACAGTTGACTTTGTCAACTCTTAGATACCCGTACGAACGGTTAGTATGTTCACAGTCACTCTGCCTACAATATTATTTTTTTAATATATTAGTATTTTAAAATAATTTGGGTGAATTTTATAATTTCTAGAACTTATGGGTTGTACATATATTCAAACTATATGTTTATATGTACATTCTTCTAAAGCAGATTCTAACCTTCCACATAACGATTATCAATCCAAAACTTTTTCAAATATTCTATAGTAACATTTAATACTAAGCGGTAAATGTATATTAAATTTACTTAGTACAAAATAGTAAATATAATTTTAAATATTATATTATATTATATTTAAATATTCCATTGACAGAATAATTTCTTATAAGTACAATAAAATACATATATGTATGTAAATACGGCGCTATATAATATACATATATACTCTTATCATTCATTCACTAGTGACATATACGATATGTAAATAAACATGATATTATATAAGTAGGTATATATATCAATATCATATAAATAATAATAATAAAAATTCTTCAAGCAACCGTTATGTTGTTTATTTATTTACATTTTTTTATACTACGCATTATATCCTCAACAATTTCAAATTATCGAGTAAAACAAAATGGAAAAAATTCGTTTTAAAGAAATTTGTTAGAAAATTTGAAAAAATCAACTAACACTTTCGTCAATTATAAAGTAACCCTATATTATTAAAAAAAGTTGTTAACAGAAATAAGAGTATAATGTTTAAGCTTTAATTTTTGTGTATTACTTCAAAAAAATTTTAACAGGTGTTCAAGTTACAGGTGTTTAAAAATAGGAAATTTTCAGTTTTTGACCCCTTACAGCTCCTAAACGGGGAGTGATACAAAAAAAATTTCTGAAATGACTCATACTTATTTTCAAAGATCTAACTTTTGTCAAAATTTCAAGTTTCCAACTTAAGCCGTTTAGAAGATAGAAGGGTTGAAGGATTTTGCAAAATTTGAGTTTCACATAACGGTAAATTAAGACACCGTATGCCACAAATATATATTTATTGTATATATACTTTTAAAGCTAATGAAAGTAGTAATCGTTTGGCGTTTTCAAAATGAAGATATACCTTATACAACTTGTGCTATAACAATTTAAATATAGAGCTTTTTTGAACCTTTGGGGAGCTGTAGCTCCGTAACGGGTGGGGCTACAAAAAAAAGTTATTAAAATTAAAATTAATATTTTTGTGAGATCTATCAGCAGTTAAAATTTCATAGCTCTATTTCAAAAAAAATGTCGGGATCTAAAAGTTAGGTGTTCGAGAGCTACCCTAAGGCTTGGCCCAAACTCAACCAAAAAAAATAGGGAACCTACAAATTATTCCCAGAATATTTTGTGTAAATTTCAAGATTCTAGCTTTCTTAGTTTTTGAGTTAGCGTGCTGACGGACGGACGGACGGACATGGCTCAAAAGTCTTAGAATTTTTTTCTGATCCGATCCATACCTTTGAAGGTATATCTAGCTCGCTTATTTCGAGGTGTTACAAACGGAGGAGTAATTTTATTATACCCGATCCTATCGTACGGGTATAACTAAGTTAATGTAGATCCTAATGTAGATCTGAAAAGCTAAGGTAAAAACATATTCTTCTAGTTAATTATCAAACTTGTATAGAGAATAGTTTTTTTTTGTTACCTCCTCCTTTATTTCCTCCATTGTATGTGATCTTAATTTCCTTCCAAGTTTGTTTATATTATTGTTTGATTTATATTATTTGATTATATTTACTAACACTCCCATTATTGTTGGAGACCAGCTTTTAATAAAACGATATCCTGTTCGGCTTTTATAGGGATTCCATTCTAGGTCCATCCTAGTTATACTTCCACAGTGTTTTCACAAAATGTAGCCTATCCATTTCCAATTTTTAAGTTTTATTTGGCTTATTACTGGTTCATCGCCTGTAGACTCCCATAAGTCCATGTTGCTGATGATGTTGGGCCAAACTATTCTGCAGCATATTCTTTTTTGGCACTTGTTCACGAATAAATTGATTTTTGACTACTATTCTTTGTAGTTATCCAAGGCTCGCTGTTACATAAAACTGTATTCAACCCCTATTACATTACCGATACTGCGGCAATTTAAGAATAAGAGTTTAGTGAATCGTTTAATATTTAATATAGACCAAGTTCGTTTGGCCATAGCGAAGTATTAATAGAAAAGCAACTGCGGTTTATGAGTGTAATAGATAAAAAAATAAATCAAATGTAATATTGAGGCTTATTGTGCGGTGCTCCATTTTAAACTTTCATTTGCTTAGTTTTTTCTTTATTCTATGTAAAATTTAACATAAAATAAATGACGACCGGATGACCATCCCAATTCATCTCAAATTTTAGAGACATCAACATGGTAGAACATTCTTATATCAAATTTCAAGTTTATATATTTATTAATTTCGAAGATATGCTTGTTTAGTCTTAGGAATTGTGTGGCAGATACCCAAACAACCATTCTAATTCATCTTAAATTTTGGACAAATCAGGGATTCAGGAAACAACACCCTAGTACCAAATTTGAGGTTTCTATCTTTATTAATTTCGAAGATATGCTTGTTCGGTTTTGGTAGTTGTATGGGAGGTACCCGAACGACCACTCCAATTCATCTCAAATTTTAGGCAAATCGGGGATTTAGGAAACAGCACCCTCGTATCAAATTTGAAGTTCCTATCTTTATTAATTTCGAAGATATGCATGTTCGGTTTTGGGGGTTGTATGGGAGGTACCCGAACAGCTCCTCCAATTCATCTCAAATTTTGGACAAATCAGGGATTCAGGAAACAACACCCTAGTACCAAATTTGAAGTTTCCATCTTTATTAATTTCGAATATATGCTTGTTCGGTTTTGGGATTTGTATGGGAGGTACCCGAACAACTACTCCAATTCATCTCAAATTTTGGGGATATCAGGGATTCAGAAAAAGACACCCTCGTACAAACTTTTAAGTTTCTATCTTTATTAATTTCGAAAATATGCGTATTAGGTTTTGGGAGTTGTATGGGAGGTACTCGAACGCATGGTCCGATTTCGCCCATTTACAATCCCCGCCTTACCTTAGTCATTGTTAACCTACAGTATAAATTTCATCAAGATAGTATCATTATTTTTTGAGTTATCGTGCGTACGGACGGACGGACGGACGGACGGACATCGCTAAATCGACTCAGGCGGTGATCCTGATTCAGAATATATGCACATGTCTATACCTAACTCGCTTCCTTTTAGTGGTTACAAACACCATACCAAAGTTAATATACACTGTACTTAATGTGTAGGGTATAATAAAGAAAAAACTAAGCAAATGAAAGTTAGTATTACCTTAAAAAACTTCGTATTAATTCCCCTTGCCATTTCTTTCTGTACCTTGAACATATTGAAAAACACTCTGTATTTTGTAATTTTAAAATTTAAAAATTCTAACTTCATATAAATAGTGTTGGTCTATCACCAACTACATAACACATTAAAGGTTATAATATTTATGTTGAATCATTGAAAACAATAAAATGATTTATAATAAATTTTTCATGATAAATAAAATAAATAATTTGTTTACTTTACTAATTTTTTTTTGTTAAATTTATTTTTCCTTCAAATTAAAACATTTAAATGAATTATGTAGTTATCAATTACAATTAATTTTTTTTATGGTTAATTAATAATAAAATTGACTGGATACATAACCGCCCAAAACTAAAACGCCCAACAATCGTAAATGAACAATCAATCAAAAGAAGTGCCATTCATTTTTGGCGATTTTTTAATTAATTTTGGGCTATTTTGTATAAAACATTAAAAATTTAAAATAATCTGAGCTCTGAAAATTATTTTTTAAAATGTTATAAATTCTTAGTTGTAAAACTTCTAAAAAAAACGTATGTATAATATACATTTATACTTATATATATGTGGTTTAAACGACCTAACCAGCAACCAGATTCGGGTGCCCCGTCCGACAATAGAGAAAACCTTATTGTAGTGGAATAAATCATAATCTTGCATATACATATATGTACATATTCTGGAAAAAGCGTATAACTCTGATTTGGAAAACAACTATAAAATTCATTTTCATTATACACATACATATTTCAACAAGAAAGATGTTAGAATTGTGGGTGCCGCTGCTCTCATATGCTATCTGACTCAATTATTAAAACTCTGATTTACTAATAACCAACTCTAAAATCACTCCTAATTAATTTTCTTATAACCATAACAATGACACTAAAGGCTGCATCAGGAACGAAAATCGGTTCATTATTTATTTAAATTTAAGGTCAAATATTGTTCTACTTCCCTATGAATATCTTTAAATTGGCAGTGAATGTACATTAATATCCCAGAAGAATGGTATAGTGGCAGGGGCAAAAAGTTTTAATTATACATTTTTCGCAAAGAAGCGTATGTAAAAATAGTGTTATACTTTTTTTTTATTCTGCTATTTTTGGTTTTTATATTATTTTCTTTTTATACATCTTCTTCTTATTTATCATTTTGTTAGTTTGTTTTTTTTATTTGAGTTTTTTTTTGTAAAAAAAAATTAGTCCAAAAATTTTAAGTTTGATTGTTCATTAATAAATTTTGGGCGTTTTAGTTTAGGGCGATCATATATCCAACCAATAAAATTACCAATAATCAAAATACTCTGTAAATAAGTGATTTAATAGTAATTTTCAAACCCAAAAAAAAAACACTGAAAATTAAAATTAACACATAACAAGTTTTCCCAGTATTTCTATCTATTGAATTTTCTTAATGTCATTTCCTTTTGTCTTTTATTTGGAGGGAATCTTCTAAAGATACCAAAAACACTCATTTAAGCCATAATGGTATGAAATTTTCAACTATTCATCCAATATATTAATATAGGGAGTAGAAATATTCAAGAATAGAAGAGAGATGATTTATTACCTCTTCCTTTGCTGGCAATTCATGTACAGCGACTAGATTTATGTACGGCACCCAAATTTATCAAAACTTTTAACAATTTTCGATCAAAAAATATTGTCATATATTCGACAGAGTATTAAAATCATGAGAACTTTTACATTAATTAAAATAAAAAATTTTGAAGGTATGAAGGAAAACGGTATGAAGGTATGAAGGAAAATGATAAATATAAAAGAATTTTATTAAGAAATTAAATATAGGTAAATAAATCGAACTTTTAATATTTTTTCAACAAAATCATCATGACTATTATAATATCCATAAATTTTTATAACTCTGACATCATTTACCGTTACTTTAAAAAAGATATAGAAAAAAATGTCATAATTTTCTCGCTTCAAACAATGACGACAATCTAAAGTTTTGTTGTTAAACTATCAAAAATTAATCATTATTTTTAAATTAATTTACAAAAACAAATACATATTAAAACAAGGCAGAATGTAAACCAACGGTTTTTAATGGCGCGCATTTTTCAAAAGCAGTACAAACTGTTTAGAACTGTAACTTGTACAAAAATTTAAAAATTTTCTTATAATTTTATATAATAACAAAAAATGTGAAAAATAAAGAGACACTTTCATCAATTTTAAGGGAACTTCACATAATTAAGAAAACCATTAACACATGTAAAATTGTAAAGTTGAAGCTTTAATTTTTACCTTTTATTTTGCAAAAAATTTATACGTATATACCTAAATTACATGTGTTTAAAAATAATAAAATTTTAATTTTTGAGCCCTAATAATCCTAACCCTAATAATAACAAAACAAATTTCTGAGACAACTAAAACTTAATCTAAAAAATATTTCTTCTCTTAAAATTTGAAACTTCTAACTAAAAGCGTGCCGGAGTTATGAAGGAAGAAAAATCTTGATAAATGTTGTCTTCACGGTAACGGTAATTTTAAATAGTAAATCGCAAACATTACATAATCTTGATATTGTTTTATAAAGGTAAAAAAGTTCCCGTCTTCTAGCGTTTTTAGATTGCACAACTATTATTCAGAACCTGGGATTTATACTTTTTAAATTAGGACCGTTTTACAATTTTGAGGGGCTGTAACTAATAACCCTAATCCTATACAAATAAGAGAAACCGGTAACACATACGAAAAATACATTACTTTAGATTTAATTTTTATATCTTACCAAAAAAACATTTTTACAGGTGCTTAAGTTACAGGTATCTAAATAAATAAAATAGCAATTTTTCAATTTTTGAACTCTAAAAACTTTTAAACAGGTGGTGGTACAAAACATTTCTTAGGAAACTTTTAGTATTTCTTATTTTCTTTCTTATCTCAAAATTTCAAGTTCCTATCTAAAAGCGTGGCGGAGTTATGAAGGATGAAAAATCATGCAAAATTTGGTTTTTACATAATTGTAAATTTAAATACTAAAGTTAAAAAAAAAGTATAATTTTGATATTGATTTATTTATAAAGGTAAAGGTAAAAGTTTTATCGAATGGCGTTTTTAAATTGAAAAAATGTTAAGCAGAACTTGAGATATCCACATTAAAAAAATTGGGCTTTTTCAAAGTTTGAGCGGCTGTAGCTCCGTAATGGATTGGGCTACATGAAAAAGTTGTTCTACCACATTAATTTTTTTATGAGACGAACGCATGGTTAAAATTTTTTTGCTCTATTTTGAACGATGTAGAAGTTTTGTAAACAGACGGGCGAAGGCGGACAGAGTCAAACTAATACGGACATATTTTTAAAATTATTTTGGAAATGTGCTAAAAATTATGAAAAACGAATTAAAATTATTTAGCTTTCTTTTCAATAAAAAATTTTAATAGGCAACTAAATTAAATAACATATAATTAAATTTTTTTATTTTAATATTATTTTATATTATTTAAATTTCCGGGAAACTCATTTAATAACAACACGAATACACGATGTTTGTCATACAAAATTATTTTTTATTGTCTTGAAATGTTTTTTTTGTTTTTTTTTAATAAAAAGTGGAAATAACATTTTGATTTACAATTTTTTAAATATATTTTAAAAAATTTTAATTTTTCGTACGGTACAATAAATTTAATTTAAATCTTTTGATATCATTTAAATATTTAATAAAAAACACATTGGAACAATTATTTACCATATACGTATTATATTTTATACAACAATAATGCTCGTAATTTTGATTATGATATAAATGACATCTACATTTGCTTTACAAAAAACTTATTTGTAAAAAATTAAATTATGTGTATGGATACAGCAGCTTCTGTCAAAAGTTACACATAGCGGAAGAAGTTTTTTCTTACATAATAATTTGAACATAATAATTCTTATATGAATTTGTCGTCTTTTTTAAAATAACTTTTTTTTTATATATATGTATGTACTTTTAATTTTCTATTTTAGATGAAATTTCAATCGAACTTTATTTAAATTTTAAAGGTTTGCTTTTTGTTTAAAAATGAATATTATTAATTTCTGTAAAAATTCTTCTTTACTTTTCTAATAAATTTTTCAATTTGTCGAAGGTGGACTTAATCAATTTACAGCATTTTGTAAGATGCTTTGGAAGATATTTCAATATAGGTAAAAAATATTAAGTGCGCACCTGGAGCTCCTACCTACCTACCTATTTTAAACTTTAAATTATCTGGAGAAAATATTTTACACTCCTAGAATTACCTGTAAAAAAATGATTTTTTTAAAGAATACTTTGCTTCTTGAATTTCATAAATAAATTTCACAAAATTATGTTAGGCCATTGATCCTGTTTTATAGATACCTTGTAGAGGTGAACATCTGTTCTAAAGAAATAAAACAATTAAAAGAAAAATTCGACACCCATACACTGTCGAATTATCAAGATGGCGTAATACGTCGCACCCGGAAATTCGTTTGTTATGCGCACGTCGCCTTTATGGAACCTTATGCCTGCACATATTTTTCCAAAAGTTTGTAATTCATTTGTGTACGATATAACGAAATTCAAGAAGAACATTAACATCCTTCTTCAAAATAACTATCCAAATTTTTCCTTTCATCATCCATAATCCTAATTATCCCAAATCTAATTTTCCAAGTAATTTTTCCACAAAACCAAACTGTACATTATAATATGTATTAAGGGACTCATCTTAAAGTCTGGTTTTAAGGGGGGTGGTTTTGGTTGGTTAGAGTCCAACACTACCCAGATGAACCTCGTGCAGTTCCTTTGAGTTCCACCGTCACTCGTAAAAAATAAAAATAATTCCTACTCAGAGCTTAATATCTTTGTATTAGAACCAAAAAATGTTAATAGGAATATCCCAGAATTCCTATAAAGATATATGCAATGGTTCAAATATGTAATAAAATTTCAAAAAAATATTAAACTTTCAGATCACTGACGAAATTAATTACTTACCAAAGAACAACTCGGCCATTAAAAAAAATCATTTTATGAGTATGATTACACAATGAATTTTCAAACCGTTTAATAATTGTCCATAAAAGGGGCCTCGGTGGCCTAGTGGGTAAGAGCGTATAAAATATGTTGTAAACACCGAGGGAGTGTGGGTTCGAATCCCATACACGTTGTAAGAGTTATTCCCCCTTACGATATTTACAGCCACGCCAGAACAAGAAAGGCTGTGTAATTTCCTGTCCACATTTATGTGGCAGAGCAAAGCATTAAAAAAAAGAAAAAAAATTGTCCATTAATTTTTATTTTTAAACATTTTTTAATTATATTCAGATCTTAGGATGAAAAATTATAAATAGTAACTAAAAACCTACATTGAGCTCCCCAATAAGGTTAAATAAATATCTAATTGATATTCTCTAAATCTAAATATCTTATTGTAATAGGTTCAAACTTAAAATATATTACAAATAAAACAAAAAATATAAAATTATTTGAAAAATTATTTTTATTCGTCAATTTGTTGTTTCGCTTGACTTATTAATTATAAAATAAATCATCTTCAATTAAATGCAACAATATAATGCAGTACACATTTAAAAAATTTTTAATTATTGCTAAAATTTCATGTACATTTTCAATTAAAAACTTAAACAAAAAAAAATAATTACATAATAATTATAACAATATATTATTTAAATTTTTTATTAAAAATTATTTCAAATATGATTGATTTTATTAACTTACTTATGAGAACTGAATTGTTATTCAATTTCTGGGCAAGATAATTATCAATAAATAATAATTTATATAACCACATTTATATAAAATATCATTGAAACTAAAGATAAAACAGAACATAAGTAGGGACCTCGGTGCCCTAGTGGATAAGAGCGTATACAATACTTATACGCGTATAAATTATTCCCCCTTACGACATTTACAGCCACACCTGAAAAGGAAAGGCTATGTAATTTCCTTGTCACATTTATGTGGCAGGAAAATGTACTAAAAAAAAACACATGTAGGTATGTGTAAAAGGAAATAAAATTTACACAACTTACAAAAACAAAATTTTTATATTTATGAAATTTTTTATAAAACTTAAACATAGATTTTCACTTATAAAACACTCTGTATTCATAAATTTTTAGTAGTTATGTTTTTATCATTCAAAAAAACAATCGTTAAAATGTGATTATCAGATTTATTTTATTCATTTGTCCGTCATACTATTCATATCGGTTTTATTCATCTGTATAATATGTTTATTTACAAAACTTGTACATATATAGTTTCCGGTTTCATAGATAAAGCAATAACATTTTAACCATACCCTTGTATAGAAAGTTTTTTTCTCAGTCACACCCCTATAAAAAACTACACCCTTACACCCCTACACTTTGAAGTTTGACACCTAATAGAGGTATAAACCTAATTTGGAATGAGATGTGTGGAAGTTTAAGTTTAAACAATATTCTCCTGCCAAATAAATGTAACTAGGAAATTACACAGCTATTCCTTTTCAGGTGTGGCTGTAAATGTCAAAAGCGGGAATTATTCTTACGACGTGAGTGAGTTTCGAGTGGGGTGATATTTATTCAAATCTTTTTTAATCTTATTTTAAATTTAATTTTTACGGTCTAACTATAAATTCAACCAAACGGTAACCAACTATAAAATCTGTCATAGTACTGTCAATTTATTGTCCTGACTTTTTAATTAGATGTAAAGTCTCTCCTAATTCAGAATCTTATATATATATACACATACATATTCTGAAAAACTTTGCAACGTAATAAAAATGTGCCGCTCTCATTAGACATATGGCTATAAATGTGCCGCTCTCATGGCTATAAACTCATTCATTTAAAATAATTTTGCGGGTCCACAAAAAAGTTCTGCTCTCATTAGATTTAAACCCATTAGCAAGAAAAAACAATATTTTAAAGAATACGATTTCGTACCGCTCTCCATTTAAATTAGAAAAAAAATTTAGAAGGCTTTTAGCTCAAATTACACCTTAAATAATTTCTTTAAAATGAAAATTTGAAATTGTGTTTACCCTTTTAAAACTAATTTTTTACCTTCGAACTTTCGAGTACGAGAACATTATCATGATTTTAGATATGTGCAATTTTAAAAACCTTGATTTTACATGTTGCCTTGTTTTTTTTTTTATTACTTTTATTACTATAATTTGTATTAATAGTGTGAAATACCTTTATTTATGATAATTGATACCTTTCAAAATTTATAATAATCAATATTGTAATAAGACTTATTATAATCAATTCAAAATACCAAAAGAAAAAAAAAACTAAAACTATACACAATACAAATTCATCAGAAAAAATTACTTTGTGTCATTGACTTTTTTTAAAGGTTATGAAAATAACAAACATACAAAATTATGACTGTATATGAAATGTCATAGTAAAACAAAAAGGACAATAATAAAAAACTAAAAAATATGAATATAACTTTTTATTAACAAGAAGACAAATAAAAAATTATTAATATTTCGTTGTTACTTTTTTGACAATTTGATTTTTACGACTCCAAAACTTCCTAATTTTAATATTTGCATGTTTAATTATAATTTAATTAAAGAAAACAAACAAGTTTCTATAAAAAAAAAATAGAATTACGTCAAAATAAAAAAAAATAAAAGAATATTCATTGGTTAAGCATAGATAATATAAAATGAAAGACAAAAGGATCTCTTTTTACTAAATTTATATAGACACATACTAATAATAATTAAGAAGGTGACACTAAATATGATCTCATTTTTTTTATAAATAAAAGTAAATTACTAAATTAATTTATCATGTTATATATATTGTTATGATTTTAAATTTGAATATTAATTAACAAATTCAAAAAATAATTTTTAATTAATTCTAGCTCGTTAATTTTAATTAATGACAGCTAAAACCATTAAACTACTTATTTTTTTTCTAATTTAAAAGTTTTGCAAAGCTTTTTAGCACATTTTTCAAAAAAATTTTGAGTTTAGTTGAGATATTAGTCTGGTTTGTTTGTTCGTTCTTCTGTCTGTCAGTCCATGTGTATAAAATTTCTACACCGTTTAAGATAGAACAATTCAATTTTAACCTTGCATAGAAAAACTTAAAAAAATTAATGTTGTGCTCCTTAAAATTTAAAAAACCTTATTTTTTAATATGTACATATATCTAACGTGCTGCTTAAAATTCTTTCAATCTAAAAACGCCAAACGACAAAATTTTTTTTTATTTTTATAATTAGACAATTCTTTTAAATTTAGAGCATTTAAATTTATCGTTATGTGAAAACAAAAATTTACAAGATTTTTCTTTCTTCATATCTCTGTAATCTTTTCAGATAGAGCTTTGAAATGTTGAGAGAAGAAAGATGTTTTAGAATTATCAGTTGCCTCAGACAGAATTTTTTCTACTAAATTCTATTTAAAGATATTAGGGCTCAAAAATTAAAATTTGCTATTTGTAGACATCCGTAATTTAGGCAACTGTAGAAATTTTGTAAAAGTAAAAGTCAAAAATTCAAGCTCCAAGATTATTTATTAGATGTATGTATTAGTAACTTTCCTAAATTATGTAGGATTCCCTTAAACTTAATGAAAGTGTCCCTTTATTTTCCACAATTTTTTCTTATATATAAAATTCTAAGAAAAATGACAAATTTTGGTGAAAAAGTCACAGTATTCTAAACTGTTTGTAACGTCTTTTGAAAAATATGCGGCTTCAAAAATCGTTGGTTTTCATTCTGCCTTGTTTAAATCTAAAATTCTATATTAAATAGAAAAAAATTAAATTAATTCTTTGAATCGCTTCTATTGATTTTTTTGACTATAATTCTACTAGTTTTTATTCCATTTACAATAAATTATAGGCAAAAATTTAAATTACCCTCAAATTTGTATAAAAATGTAAATTTTTTAAGACATTTTAGGAGTAGCTTTAGAATGGAAAATAAAACAAATAATAAATTTGTTTATTAAAGAAGAAGTTACAACTTACAGTTGACGTACAGAAAAGAATGCGAACGGAATTTTAAGTATAGAAGTGATGCAAAATTTTTTTAATCCAGAAAAACTTTGCACTAAAATTTGCTCCACGAAACTCTTGAAACTGTTAAAACTTAATTGAAACTGAATTGAATTACAATTGAAAAATTTATTTTCAACCTAAATTACTTTATACATATGTAGGTATGTATACATTTCTAATCTTTTTAGCTAATTTTCAAATGAATATTTATACACTTAAGGCTATACTTGAGATTATGTATATTTTACGATATATAAATATTACTGTACTGTATTAGAATGTATTGCTTATGTTAAACAGCTGATAAGTCAGAAATGGATTAAATATCGATAGAAAATTTTGTGTTTGTATTGTCATTAGTAATTAACTGTTATTGTACTGTCAAAGTGTATTTTGTCTCTGTAGTTAGTTTAGTTTAATTTAAATTTATTACGTATTATGCCCCTTTCCTTTCGAATGTAAACTAAAATTATTTTAAATATTTTGTCTAAAAAAAATGATTTTAAATATTTTTTAATATAAATTAAAAAATAAAATTGAATATTTATATTTTTTTTTTTCACTTTGTCGTTGTCATTTCACATTATAAATGGTTTTCGAAACGGTCGGTAAAATTAAATTTATCATTTGACTACATAGATATGTTACACAACATAAAGATGTAAAATAACACATTTTTTACGGTCACACTATATGACTCCTTTTGTATTATGGAATTTGTGCTATACACATTCCAAGTCATATGATAATACCCATAGCGACAAGTGACCTTTACATAATAAAACTTCTAAAAGTTAATTTTTTACTTCAATTTTTTTTCTTTTACAACTGTTTTCCTTAATACCGAAATACCGGTTTTCTTACTTCTATTAATACCGGTTTCCTTACAATGTTTGCGTTCCTTTGACAGAGTAAACTACTCTTTTCTACTCCCAACTACATTCAGCTACACCAACCATTGAGAAAGAGTAGATAGTAGTAAATACGGTTATGTTAAGTTAGCGTCCCATTTACCAACTACTCCCAACTGCTCTTTTCGTGTAAAAGAAACGCAAACATAATTCCGTGACACCGTATTTAAAATTCTGGTTCAATATTAAATATACGATAATGCCATTGTTTAACCATTCACTGTGAAATCGAAAATCAAAATTTATTATTATAACTTCTTCTAATTCTAAGATCTCCTATATTAACAGGTTATTGATGTCAGCGTATGCAGTGTCAAATTTTATTTAGTAATAAATAATAAAGACTTTCATTTTGCTTTAAACTAATTTATTATATGTTATAGTATAACATGTATTATATTTATGTTATTCCTTTAATTTTAGCTTATGAAATAATATTGTATGTATATGCAGACTAAATAGAATTTACTACAAACATTCAGTCCTGTATGACAGATGGTTTCGCAAAATTATAATTCATTGTAGAAGTGTCAAAAATTTATTAGCTGTCATTCCGAACTTTGATTTCTTTTCGATACTGTCTCTCTCTTTCTTCACTTCTTAAACCAACAGAAAATTTGTACCACTTGTCCCACATTCATAAATATACTTTTCAACTTTTTAAACACTTTAAAGGTAAAAATAAGAAGAAAGTCTATTCAACTTTTAAGCTGTAAAAGGAATACAAAAAACGAAATCTCTCAAAGTCATACTCATAATAATATAAAATTTAAATTAATTAATTCTTTGATGTTTTTGTTTATAGAGAATTTAAGATTTCTTAAAAAGAAATCCAAGCGTTTAAATTTAATTTATTTAACTATATATATCTATTTTCTTTTTCTTTTTTTATTTTTTGTCAAGATTCCTACAATCATCATATTTAAATTAATAATAAGATTTAATTTATTACCATAGTTATACCAATCAAACAATTTATTTTAATTTATTAAAGCGTGTTTTTTATGTTTTCTAAGAAACAAACAAAAAACAAAATGCCTAACATAAAATTATAACCATAAAATATTAATAACAGAACTATAGTTAGTTAGTAGAACATTTTAAAATTAATACTTTAGATCAAAACTTGGTCCAAAAATTTAAAATATTCATTGAACTGAATCTCTCAACTGAAATAATATAATCTTAATAATCTCTTCAAACAACATCTAAACAAAACGAAAAAAAATTATTATATACGAGATCAATAGTGATATCTTATTGACTTTTTCGTATATTTAGAATTTTTCATTGTATATGATTTAAAATTTGGTATGTAATTGATTTGAAATATCTGAATTTAGTTGTCTACGAAGCTTCGATGTTAATACAAAATTTAACGATAGAAGGATTCAAGAATAAGTTTATCAACAAAAACATAATAAACAAATTCAAAATGAGCAAAAATTTTATAATTTTATTCTATTGTGTCAAAAGTTAATTTTGGAAATTCCTCAACTTTAGCAAATTTTTTGATAGGCGAGGTCTGAATTGAATTTTTTTTTAAAAAAAAATGTTTTTTTCCTTCCTTCTTTTTGATAAATGCTTTTTCAAAAAAAATTTAGAAACTGATCACTTTCTTTCTAATTCATTCGTCTGGAATTTTAGTTTAAGAGTTTTTATCGTCTTATTATAGGTTTACCAAAATTCAATATAATTAAACAGAAGCCTAAGACATTTAAGAGACTTTGAGGCAGAGCACAACACAAAATTATCTATTACAGACAGACAGCTAATTCAATCAAGAAAAGAAGTTAAAATTCCCTAAATAGATTTTTAGAATAATACATGTGCAGATTTTTTACAAAAATAACTACATGGATAATAGAGCTTTTTCTACCGGAAAATGAGGGCTTGGAAAATTGAAATCGCTCTGCTTAAATGATTTGTGTTTGAAATAGTTCTGAATTGTTCAGAAAATTCAAAGAGTTGTAAAAATTCTAAAAAGAAAATAAAACATATATTGGTTAAACAAAAGCAAATAATATCTAGAATTTTTATCATATTTTTTTATTGCAGCTCAGAGATCTAATTTTTAATTCTTCTCGCCTTAAAAAAAACAAGTAATATTTTTCCTTCTTCATCTTCTGATCTTTTAACCCCTATAGGAGATGCTTTTTTCTTCAGCAACTATCACTTGACATCCTGTTAAGTTGAAACCATGTTTTTTTGTTAAGATAGTTACTTAGATTATTATATAGTTGTTCACCATATCCAACTCGATTTTTCTACGCATCTTACACCCTCTGGACTTCAGAGAAAAGATTATTGTCTGGTTTGCTTAGAATGTGTTCAATTCATTGTCATTTTCTTTCTCGAGTTTCGATATCCGCAATTTTCAATTCCTTTTTACGTTATAGCTCTCTGTTTATTATTATGTTTGGCCAATCAATTTTTATAAGATTCGGCAAAAACATTTATTTATAAACGCCTGCAATATTTTATTGATAACGACGATAACTTTCCATAACTTTGCACAAGCACGAAAATTGACTGACTAAACATTTGATTCAAACAGCAACTTATATTTATACGAAATGATATTGGACTGCCACAATTATTATTTAAGGCAAGCCAATCTAAAAAATCTTACTATCTAAATTTTTCAAGATTTCAATTCTTTTCTTATATTGCATAAATACACAAAACTAAAAATCAAAATTAATATAAAACGCCATTTATTTTACTTTACTTTTAGTTTCACTTTTTTTATTTTTGTTTTCGTTTTTTTTTTTTTTGTTCAATTTAATACTAATTACACCTAATTTACATTTTTCAAAAAAAAAAACAAACAAACAAAAACGCATAAAATCTACAAAAGTTTACAAAAGAAAAAAAAAAAAATTTAATGATAGGTTAACATATTTTATATAAATTTACAATTTTAAGTTAAAAATTTTTATAGATCATTTCAATATATAAAGTCGTTCTGTACAGTCATTTAAGAGAAATTAAAGCTTTAGTTGAAAAAAAAAGAAACACAAAACGGTTATTGTTTAAAAGAGTGAGAAATTAACAAAACAAAAAATATACAAAATGCATTGTTCTATAATTTTATTTTTTGGTTTTACAATAATTGCTGGTGTAAGAAAATTTTATTTTATTTATTTTTAAATATTTTGAAAAATGGAAAAATGCCAATATCCCAAAAAAAAAAGTGTGAAAAAAGTCAATAAAATTTGGTAACACATTAGAATTTATAAATATTGTTATTTAATCATTATAAAATCACCATTATACAAATAGTGTTTTATATTAAAAAAAAAAAAAAACAAATGATATAAGGAAATGATGTTTGACATCATTTATGAATTATCTAAAATTTACTTAAAAAACAAAACAATATAAATCTGTAATTTAATGTTTCAATAAATTTACATATTATGTGTTAAGTGATCATAACAAAAAAAAAATATTATGTTAAACGAGGTCATATCAAAATACAAAATACAAAATTTACAGATATTATTTATGGATAATTATCTCTATAATGCGGTTTTATAGCCGGTCATGCTTTCTCTTTCATCATCCCATAAAATTGTGTGAAGTCAAGCTTAAATATTTTTTATCTATATTTAACCCTACATTACTCGCGCAATATTTTTTTCATAACTACAAGCGCTGTTGGGTCACATTGACCTAAACTTAAAAATAAATAAATGTGCGTTAATAATATAAGATATCATCTGAATTATTTCTTTTTTTCAGATTATATTAGTTTTTTACAAATAATAAAACATTTAATTAATATATTTAATTAAATTTATTTAACAAAAAAGAAAAATTAAAAAAAAAATTTCTAAATAAAAATATTCATGAAATATTTTGCACTTATATTTTGCATTTTTAATATTTTTTGTTGTATAGCTGCTATAAAACTACACCGAACTTCATGAAACTTTACAGTCTCATGTAAAATTTGATAAAAAAAATTTCTTCAATATAAAGTTTAATAGTATTTAGAACAAAAAATTCAAAATAAAAGCAAATAAAGTTTTTAGGAAATTGGAAATTAAGTGACCTAAACTGTTTTTGACATTGCAAATATGAATAAAGTTTTCAAAAAATCAACCATAACATGACAGTTATTGTTTCAGAAAATATTAAAACCCAGCTACTGGAAAAATGAAGAGCATTATGCTTAAATAAAAATAATTATTGGCTTTTAAAATAGATTTGGGTCGAAAAGACCCGTACGCGAATACTAGAGGGTTAAGTGTTAAAAAAAAAAATCCCGAACATACCTATTTTATTTAATATTTTTTATTTTAAAATTAAATGACTAATCAAAAATTATTAAAATGAAATTATAACGAAATAAAGTTTTTATTACATATTTTTATTTTAATATTTTTTTTTTTTAATATTATATGTATATTTAAAAATGATATAATCTTAAAATGATATTTTTTATATGAATCTATTATAATTATATAGAAATAACTATTTAAAAAAAAACTTTAATTGCTTTCAAACTGTCCGGCACAATTAACTTTATACATGCTTTACATGCTCCATTAGACTATCCCATTAGCACATTAATCCATCTAAAATTATTAAATATATAAGAAAATTCTTTTTAAATGTTACACAAAACATTCTTTAAAAAAAAAAAAAAAATTTGCAATTTGCTCATTAAAGTTAACCCTTATGTTTTTTCTAAAGCCACAAAACTAGAACCACAAAACCACAAAAAAAGTAAGCAACTGACCTAATTTTGATACATAATGTTTTGTTAAATCTGGTTCAATATGTTCATCTGTTCTGACATATTAATTAACTATTAATTTAAAAGATAGGGTGTATATATTTTTAATTTTTCCTATTATAAATGTCTAATAAAATCGAGATAATTCAACATGATCATGTTATAATACTTCAATAGATTTAAATGCCCTACTTTTTTATTTTCTTTCCTTTGTAATAAAATTGCATTAGAATGTAAGTTTTAATTGAATTATCTCGTACCAGGTAAAAGATATGTTTGAAAATTTTATGTAAATTTCATTTTTATTTTTTATTAAACTAAATTTGAATATTCATAACGGATACAAATTTTCAATTACAAATATTCAAAAATTATGATTTTGCAACTGACATTACGAGAAATTTCTTTACATGAAAGCTGATCGCATATAAAAAAAATAAATTTTTGAATATTTATGGTAATTTTTACAAAAAATAGCGAACGCTCAGCACATTTCCAAAAAAAACTTTTAAAAAAATGTGGCTATTAGTTTTACTCCGTCTGTCCGCCCATATGTTTAAAAAACTTTGAAACAGCCGTATTTTTAAATGTGTATATCTCATGTTCTACTTAACATTTTTTCAATCTGAAAACATCATTCGATTTTTTTACCTTTATACATTAATATCAAAATTATACAAACTTTTTAAATTTAGTATTTAAATTTACCATTATGTGAAAACCAAATTTTGTATGATATTTCTCTTTTTATAACTCCGGCACGCTTTTAGATAGGAACTTCAAATTTTGAGACAAGAACTTTCAAAATTACTATAGGTTTCCTCGGAACATTTTTTTGTACCACCCCCTGTTTAAGAACTATTGCTATTTTTAGGCAACTTATGCACCTGTATAAATTTTTCTTCGGTAAGAGATAAAAATTAAAGGTTCAATAATATATTTTTACGTGTATTAACGGTTTTTCTTGGTTATATAGGATTTCGGACTTACAGCCTCTCAAAATTGCAAAAGTCCTATTTTCACAATTTTTTCTTATATGAAATTTTCAAATTTTGGTGCAAGTCACATTTCCAATCGGTGTGTATTATCTTTTGAAAATGTGCCCTTTTAAAAACCGTTGGTTTACATTATGCCTTTTTAGCACATTTCCAAAAAAATTTTGAAAAATTGTGCTTATTAGTTTCACTCTATCCGTCCGTCCGTCCGTCCGTCCGTCTGTTTACAAAACTTCTACACCGTTAAAGATAGAGAAAAAAAATTTTAACCATGGGTAGGTCTCATAAAAAAAATTATTTTGTGGAACAACTTTTTCATGTAGCCCCCCCCCCGCATTACGGAGCTACAGCCCCTCAAACTTTGAAAAAACCCAATTTTTTTAATGTGGATATCTCAAGTTCTGCTTAACATTTTTTCAATTTAAAAACGCCATTCGATAGAACTTTTACCTTTACCTTTATAAATCAATATCAAAATTATACTTTTTTTTAAAATTTAGTATTTAAATTTACCGTTATGTGAAAACCAAATTTTGCATGATTTTTCTACTTTCATAACTCCGGCACGCTTCTAGATAGAAGCTTGAAATTTTGAGGCAAGAAAGAACTTTTAGAATTAGTATAAGTTTGCTCAGAAAATTTTTTCGGACCACCCCCTGTTTATGAGCTATTAGGGCTTAAAAATTGAAAATTTGCTATTTTTAGACACCTGAAACTTAGGCACCTGTACAAATTTTTCTTCGGCAAGACATGAAAATTAAAGGTTCAATAATATATTTTTACGTGTGTTAACGGCTTTTCATAGTTATATAGGATTCCGGACTTATAGCCCCTCAAAATTTCAAAAATGTCCTATTTTCACATTTTTTTCTTATTACATGAAATTTTCAAATTTTTGTGTAAGTCACACTTCTAAACAGTTTGTATTGAGTTTTGGAAATGTGCGCTTTTGAAAACCGTTGGTTTACATTCTACCTTGTTTTACATTAGCATTACGCGTTTTATATAAAAAAAAATGAGTGGAAAATTGACGGCTCTCTTTTGCAAATTTTTACAAATAAAATTCAGTTTTTTCCAACTTTTGTTATTTTTTTTTGTTGTTAAAATTAATCAAAATTTTTACTGACATTTCTTTTTGTCTCATTTGTCAAATTTTAAGCGTAAACAAAGAGTATTTTTGATTTAAAAGAGTTTAGAAAGCTATTTCTTTACTTAAAAATTAAAAAGAGTAAATATTATTAGGTATGTTTTTAAAAAAATTGATTTTTTTAAACTTGTTTTGTTTATAGTAAAAAAACTTGACATACATAAATGACATTTTTAAAATTTTTGTAAATTTTTGTATAAAAACAGTGTTCACGTACTTTTTTTTTTTTAAATGAGAGAATTTGTTAAAAATCTGTAATTTTTTTCTTTTATTCTATCAAATTTCAACATCCTTCTCATTTGTAAAATTTTTTGAAATAAAAAAGAAGCCAAAACAAAAAACAAAATTCTTAATATTTCAAATATTTTGAATTTTGCCATATTTTACACGGAACATAAATAAAGATTTTCTTTTTAAAATTATACACTTAAAAATAAATACCGTTACCTTGAAAACCGTTTGATAACGATTAAAACTATTTTCCAGCCTATTTCTATGGACCCCTTTACCCCTGTCTAGAACAATTTTAGATTTTTATTTTGACATTTCCGATCACACTCAATTTATGGAAGATCATTGAGAAACAAACACCCTACACATATATTGCATTTGCATCACAATTTGACATAAGTTAAATTTTTATCACATTTTTAAATTTTTTTTACCAAATCTTCCTTGAAAAGTTCATTTCGATTTTGTTATAAGAAAATTTCTGTAAACAGAGAAGATATATTACGGTTATCTTAAATTAAAACGGGAAAATTGTGAATAACAACATGAGTAATATTATTTATTATCACAGATAACTTATTCTTTATATATTATACTGAAACTTATCATATTATTCAATATATATTAATAATTTAAAGAATATAATAATCAATATCAACAACTTATTATTACATACTTTGAAGCAATTAATTTTCGCTAAAGATTTAATAATAATGTAAACAAAATCATATATGTATGTATGTATATGTATAAATCCAGGAAAAAAAAATTCATATCATATTATACGAGTATTATTTATATTTAATATTAATTTAATAAATTATAATTTATTCTCCCTGGAAATCATTAAAGTATATATGGTTTGCAAATTTTAATATAACCTTGTATATTACACATATAATAATGGTTAAAATGACATTGACTTTGGGTTTGGAACTAGGTTTTCTTCAATATGTCTAGGTTAGCATAATACAATAAAACAATTTAACAACAGAATAAATGCTAATTATTATGATAATTAACGTACATATTATATACATATATATTACATATTATATAGTTAGTTAAATTTTATTTTTAACAAAATAATAAATTTTCTTGGATTTTATATTAAACTTGAAAAAAAAAAAATCACGAATATAAGTGTTTTATTTCAATGACTACATAGTCATACATATTAACTTTTTGTGTTTTAGTACTGAAATTAATTACTTCTGAATCAATTAATGGCATTCCATGTTGGAAATTGTTTTTTAGTGCTAATAATAAATAAATAAATATATAAACCTCTAAAGTGATCAATTAAATTGAACTTATTCGGAATTAATTATAAAAAAAAAAAAAAAAATCATGGTTTTGCTGTTGAATCAATTAAATAGAAACATGAAATTGAAAATAAAAAAAAATAAAAAAATACCCTAAAAAAAATAATAACAGATCTTAATTAGCATAATGTAGATAGTAGATACTATTAGCCGATTGAGGTGTATTTCAATTTACATTATAGTATTAAAAAATTTAAATTTAAATTGAATTTTTTCCACCTTACCTTTTATTTTTTAGCAAATTTTCAAAAAATTTTGAAATAATGTGCTTATTAGTTTCACTTTTGTCTATCTGTCCGTACATCCGTCTGTCTGTCTGGGTGTTTACAAAACTTCTACACTGTTTGAAATAAAGCAGAGATTTTAACTACGGATAAGCATCGCCAGAAAACTAATTTTGTGGAAGAACTTTTTTTCTATAGCCCACCTTTTCAATTTTTTCCACCTTACCTTTTATTTTTTAGCAAATTTTCAAAAAATTTTGAAATAATGTGCTTATTAGTTTCACTTTTGTCTATCTGTCCGTACATCCGTCTGTCTGTTTGGGTGTTTACAAAACTTCTACACTGTTTGAAATAAAGCAGAGATTTTAACTACGGATAAGCATCGCCAGAAAACTAATTTTGTGGAAGAACTTTTTTTCTATAGCCCCACCCGTTACGGAGCTATAGCCCTACAAAGTTCGAAAAAGCCCTATCTTTAAATTGTTATAACATAGGTTCTATTATGCATATTTTCAACATGGAAATGCCAAACTATATCTAGTTTTACACATTTTATAAGTATAAAATAAATATGTGGCTTTGCCATGCGGTATTTTAATATGAAAAGTCAAACTCAAATTTTGAACTCAATTTTTGCAAACATTTTGGACCCCTTTTATTTTTTTAACGGTTTAACTTAAAAATTTTAAGAGAAATTACATCTTTGGAAATAAGTATGAGTTATTTCAGAAAATATTTTTATGTCGCCCCCCGTTTAGGAGCTGTAAGGGCTCAAAAACTGAAAATTCTCATTATGTGATATTTTTTAATTTTGGAAATGTGCTTTGTTTTTTACATTACTTATTTTGCTTTATTTTTATGTTCTAAGTGAATTAATGAAAACTAATTGAAAAATAATTAATATATATAATTCGGTTTGATTAAAATAATAATTTCTGCTAATTGAAATAAATTAATAATTTTTTTTTTTGTTTGTATATTAACAGGTATTATCAGCAACACCAAATTGTTCAAAACCACCACCAGAAGTCAATCCTATTGTAAAAAAAAAAATAAAAAAAATTAATTAAAACTGAAATTTTATTTTTAACATTTTATCAAATTATTTTAAGAAAATTCGTCAATGTTGTAATGGACCACCACTTGAAACTGTAATGAAAGAAGAATATGCAAAACCATGTAAAGATTCAATAAAATTATATAATGAGAATAAACCAGCAAGCCCAACACCATCAAGCTCAACATCAAAAGATACATCAAAACCACCACCACGTAATATGGGACCATATACGGTAACTATATTTATACATATATATATATATATATATTTATATAACAATTAATTACATAAAATAATATTTTTTTTTTTCTTAGTGTGCTGCTGAATGTATGATTAATCAAGCTAACATTTTCACTGATGGCAAATATAATAAAGCTAATGCAGAAACATTCCTTAAAAAAGTTCTTAAAGATGATGATTTTACATCAATTTTAGAAACTGTAATGGCAGATTGTGCTACTAAAGGTATAAAGTTATATAATACAAAATTTTAACAATCAAATTTAAAATTTTTTTTAGCTACCGATATGGTAAAAAAATCACAAGGTGATAGCAATAGTTCAGGCTGTAATACATTATCAGGTATATTTTTACGTTGTGTAAATCAAGAATCTGCTAATAAATGCCCAGAAAGTAGATGGTTACAATCAACTAATTGTAATAATGTTCGAAGCTTTATTACAGCTTGTGGAATTCCTACACAAAAACAAAAAAAATAATTTAGAATTATACATATATATATTATATAACGTAATGATTAATTAATATTATTCATTTTGAAAATAAATAAACCTGAAATATAACATGTAAAAACAAAAAAAAAACAAAAAATATTCTAAAAATAAAATATTTTATTAATAAAAAAAAAAATGTTTCGTATTAAAATAAAAAAAAAAAAAAAAAATGAGAAGTATTTCTTTTTGTTAAATATATCTAAAACTTTTATAACAGTATTCGATAAAGATTCGTTTTTCGGCTTAAAAAAATTAACAAATAAAGCTTAGGTTCGAATCCCAGTAAAAGTGGAAAACTTTTTTTTATTTGGTTGATCTAATTAATTCAACTCATTGGTTTAAATTCTCCATAAATTAATGGAAAATAATAAGTAAAATTTAATAATAAAAAGTTTCTTTTTTTTTTTAAGAGAGGTGGGAATCTTCCAAAGATTCTAAGAATATCCTCTTGGTAGAGTCAGATTCTTACCGACCAAACCACTTCCGTTTTTAGCCAATATAATAGAATAAAATGCTTAACTTATACTCATAGAAATAGTAAAGTAGGACTGTAATTTTGCAAACAGTGACGAAATCATCAAAAGTTTCTAAAATGCTGTAACACCTTCCCTCATTTATAACTAAAAATTTATATCTTAGATATCCACATATTTTAATGTAGATAAACAATAAATAAACAATTAAACCAAGTTATTCTATTGTCCCACGAATAGTAATTGAATGCAAATTTATTTTAATCAATTCTAATAATATGAGAAATTTTCTACCATATTACCCACTTCCCTTATACATTAACACTTATCAATATGTCGGTTATGTACTTTTAATTTAATTAATCCCATTAAAAAATAAATTTCCAGTAATTTATTATAAATAAATAAATAGAATATAAAACTAAACCTTATTCTGTTTTTTTTTTTTTTGTTCTAACAATCTTGAATTTATTTATGAAAAATATGCCTATTTTACCTATCACTCTGTTCATCCGTATATTTGCAAAAATTTTACACCTATTAATATTCAACAATAAAATTTTAATCACGGATAGTTTCCTTCATAACTCTGGCACGCTTTTAGTTAGAAAACCTTGAAATTTTGGAAAAATAAAGAATTTTAAGAATTAGCATGAGTTACTTCAGAAAATTAGTTTTGTACCTTCCTCTGTTTAAGACCTATTAGAGGTTAAAAATTTAAAATTTTAGACAACTATAACTTAGGTCTTGATTTTTCACATTTTTTTCTTATATTATATAAAATTTTAAACTGTTTTTTTTTTTTAAATATGCACTTTTAAAATTTTCTAATTTTGCATAATATTTGCCTTTTTAAATTTGTCTGTTAAATCAAATTTTTTATTTTTTATCCCGCTTTGTAAAATTTTTGATATATTTGATAACTTTTTTTTTTTTTTTTTTCAATCAAAATTATTTCATATTTTGTACCTTGCTGTGCTAATATTACATTAATTGTTCAATTATTTAATAATTTAATTCAAATATTTTAAATATTGAAATATTAAATATTTTTAAAATTTAATATAAAAAAAACTCACTGAATTAAATTTAAATTAAGACTGAAGGATCACGATCTGTCAAAAATATCATGAATTCATACAATTAACAAAGTATTAATAGGTAATTACTACAAATTTAATTCTTTTGGAATGAACTTTCTTTAAAAGGGCTCTATTCCACACAAATATTATTCATAAACACCTAATGGAGAAAGTAACTAATCCAATCTGCAATTGTGGAGAAACACTGACGGTCAAACATAAAAAAATTTAAATTTTAATAAATTATGCCATCATAACTATACAGAGAAGAAAGAAATAAGTTTAAAATGAATATTACAACATTAGCATCTGAAAATAAAGAAAAAATTCAAGCAGTTTTTAAATTTTTGAAATAGATAAATTTATACAATCCAATATAATTTAGCTTTTAAAATAATATTAACTAGTATTCGTCAGCCCCTCGAAATTCGAGGTGTTTTAATAACCAATTGCAATTAACGCAATCAATAATAGATATTCGGAATTTTTAAATTTACTCTATCATATGTATATGATAGTCCTCTAGTAACTCTAAAGAATTTTTATATTATTATTGTTTTTTTTTTATTTATACGTTGAACTCGAAATTTAAGATTGTTTGATAAATAACTTTGGTTAACCGCAATTATCCGTAGCCAATATTTATAATTTTTTTAATTTTGTCTAGCTAATAAGGGTGTATTTGGTAGCCCTCAAAAGTGGTTTATTTATATTCTTATTTGAATATATAATAGATGTAGATTATACTATAATATGATACATATGTATGTATGTATATATTCTTTATATGAGTTTTTTTATAAAAATAGAAAATTAATGATGAAAATCAGAAAATTTTGGAAAAATATTGATATTGTGACATGGCTGTACTGAATATTTATTATTTAAAAAAAAAAACAAATGAAAGACGGTTGGTAAGTCATTGAGTAAAAGGGTTTTAAATGTCTATCATTTCAGATTAAATATTATGATTTGAAAATGTTAAGAATGTAAATCAACTTTGTAAAAAAAAAGGAGAAAAAATATTTTTTTTTGTTTTTACCGACCGCATACAATTATGTATGTACATATGTATGTATTAGGTAGGTATTGTTTTCGCCCAAAAATTTGTACCCGAGATTTTGGCAAATATGTACTATGTATGTACTCCGGTGCGTAGAAGGCTGAAAAATTTTTTTTAGCGTGACGTCTGTGAGGGTGTGCGTGCATGTGTGTGCGTGTGTGTGTCTGCGTGTGTGTGTGTCTGTGTGTGTCTGTGTGTGTGTGTGTGTGTGTGTGTGTGTGTGTGAGTGTGTGTGTGTATGAGTATGTTTGCGAGCACGTGTACAGCCAAAACAACGAAACGGAATCTTTGAAATTTCATATTTAAGGTTTTGATGTAAATATCTCGAATTGATAAGCTTTTGGACCAAATCGGAAAACCGGAAATAGTAGTTTACTAGTGCCATTTTTTACGAATATTTCGTAACAGGAAAATATTATGAGAAATCGGCTGATTTTTTAATTTTGTTATAATAATTATGAAATATTTTTATAAATCTTAGTATAAATCGCCTGATAAATCCTCTATCCGTTAATAGGCCAATAAAAATAAATAATTAAATAAAAAACGTATATATGTATGTATGTATGTATGCATATATGTATGTATGCATGTATGTATGTCTATGACACTGAATGCTACATCGTGTTCCATATATAGGCTCATATACACTGTAAAAAAATTTAAACGGCGAGAAAATTTTATATGTAATGTTGGATTTGTGTAATATGGATTTTTAACAGTTAATAAAAAGTCATTATCATTTATTTGTTTTTAATTAATTAAATTCAGAAAATTATTTAAAAAAGAAATACAATTAAAAATGTTTAAAAATGAATACTTTATTAAAAACACTCAAAAGTATAAAATACTTTACTTTTCGATTATATGTAGATGAAAATAATGTACGTAATTATACATGGTACTGAAAAACATTATTTCCATATATGAAATGTATGAAATGTAAAAAGCGTGATCTCGAATATTATATAAATCACATTTTTGAATCCAGCCGTTAATATTTTATGAGAAGCAGAATACCTGTAATATATTATACAACATTGCGCATTACGCTTTTATATTTAATAAATTAAAATTAAGTTTTGTAATACCAAGTATATATGTATGTATGATGCATTTTGATCTTTAATTGAAAAGAAAATTATTTTAGACTTTTGAGTGTTTTTAATACAGCATTAAATTTTATTCTTTTTAGTTTTTTAAATCAGATTATTTATAATGCAAGGATTTTTTTTTTCTTATTTTATTCATTATTTATTTCATTATTCATTATTATTTTTGATTTTCCAAAGTTTTTAAAAAACATTTTGATTCGGAGCTTTTTATTTTTCTATGGTACTCGGAGCCCGATTTACACCTTTTGAATTTAAATGTTTTCAATTTAGATCTTGAGTTTATTTGACGTTATTTTTTTTATTTTGCGCTCTTTTTTCCATTTACACCCAATTTCAATTTCTTATTGTCAATTATTTTTCAATTTAAGCTACAATTTATCATTTTACGTTAATTTTTTTTCGAATCAAAAATGATAATTACAGAGTGTATATTTATTTTGTGATTTTTTTACAATATATTATAAAAATAGTTAATTATTTTTTTTTACGAGGGATAGTGGATAACATTCACTCACTCAAAAGAACTGGTGCCTTACAACGTAGTAATACTGTTGCTAAACGAAAATCGCATTCGAAATTTTGGAACTTTGAAAATCGAAAATCGTAGGGTTGCGAATATGAAATTAAAATTTTGATAATGGTTTCTAACTGTGTAAGCATTATATACTCGTAGTATAAATAATTTAATTTTGCACTCGCAACGCTGCGATTTTCAATTTTCAAAGTTCCAAATTTTCGAATGCGATTTTCGTTTAACGAAAGTAGCAGTATGCGGTAAGCCACCTGCACGAGATTCCTTTAGGTTTTGTTGGACTTTAACCAAACAAAACCATCCCTTTTAAAAGCACACTTTAGGATGGGCCCTTTAATATATAGTGATATAATGTAAAGTTTGGTTTTAAGGAAAGGATTACTTGGAAAAGTGAGATTGGGATAATTAGGATTATGGAGGATGAAGGAAAAAATTTGGAGAGTTATTTTGAAAAAGGATGTTAATGTCTTCTAAAATTTCGTTATATCATATTCATATGAATTACCAACTTGTAATTTTACTAATTACTATTGTTATCGAACTTTTAGCATAAGTTGTAATATTAACTATAAATATTAACTTATTAGATTAACATCAATTCGACAGAAAGTGAATTTAATTTAAGTTTCAAAATTCCGTTAGTCGAGGACAAACGCGAACTAAATAAAAGTATTAAATAAGTTATATTTTATCTTTTTATAATATTATGCAAACATGACAAATTCTATTTAAATTCTGTAAAATACAATACCAGTTTTAAAATCAAATTATTTTATACAATCAAAACATTTTAATAAGCTTTCTGTAATCAAAAAACAAAATAAATTAATTATATTTATTAAAAAAAAATTAAAAATATATATATAAAACAAATGAAATTAAATAATTTATTACATAGTTATAAGACTCATAATGATAATATACAAGACTATTTTTAAAAAACATTTTAATTAAATAGTAAAATTTTATGAAAACTAAAACAAATATTTCATTAATTCAACTATTCAGAATATATGTCTTATACATTCTTAAAAGTACTTGTTTGCATAATATTTATTTTGAATGGTATCTATATACTTTAAAGGGACTTCTTTATACAGACTAGTAGCTGGCTAGTAGGCTGACATAATTTCTTATATCAGAAAATCAATCTTATAGTAAAATAATTACTTATGTATATCGCAAATAATTTATTTAATAGAATGAGACATTTTGTAATTATTACTTTTTACAACAGCTAACTTTGCAATTCTAATTATTTTAATATTTTAGAATAAAGTTACGAAAAGTTTTCATGTTCAAGCATTTTCTAATTTGAGAAATGTCTAATGAACTTATTATGTTTATGAAATAATAATACCATTTTATATTTTTGCAGGTTAAAGGAGTTATTATTTAAAAAATTTAATTTTTAAAAAAATGTTTACTATATTTACAAAATTTTATTAGAAATTTCTGCATTCATTTGCAAATTTTTGCATGCTTTTATTCTGATGAAAAGAGCTATATTTTAAAATTACATAATCGACCAGCAATAAATATATTTTTGTGAATATTGTGTCATTGTGATAAACGATCGCTTGAAAAATCTTCAATTATAGTAAATGGAAATTTGTTAAATATCCTTCTTGTCAATTTCCGTTTAACAAATTGGAATTTAGCTACTATACATACTTTAAGAATATTTTGTTGAAAAATACCGTCTGTTAAAGAAGAACATAATATTTTTAATAAATTATGATATTGTGGAAAAACATGCGTAAGAATTAAGTCTTCAGTTAAAATTATTCGATCGTGATATGGACCATTTTAAAATCTTTAAATCTATTTTGAATAAAATTTAAAGATATAAGAATATTTATTCATGTAAATAGAAATCTTTTTATATTATTTAGTTAAAACAATTAGATTCATTGATTTTGATTATAGTTATTTTATTATGTATAAATTCGGCCACATTGTTAGTTCAAATTAAGGAAAAGAAAGGAACGTAAAGGGTTGATTAAATGTTTATTTATTAAAGTGTTTATTAAATAAATTATTTTAAAATCATTTTAATTTTCACAAATGAATTTCGTTAATAGTTTACTGTAGAGTGTAGGTGCAAAAATGACTATTATTATTTTATAATATTAGTAATAAAATAATAATGAATAAAATTAAAAACAGAGCCTTAAAATATGCAATTTTCACAATTCACAAATACATATTATTAATTAACATATTATTTTGATCTTTGATCTTAGCCATAAGGCCGAGAAGCGTAATTACCAATATTGCGTAATTCAGTGTAATCTAGTACGTATTATTCAAAAATGAATAAATAAATAAATATTATTTTATGTAGATATATATATATCAAAATTGAAATAATTAATTAACTTTTTAAAATATATATAGTTAAAAATAAAATATAAATTACAGATTTTTGTAAATGAATTTACTGAACTGAAACAATCGCATAAATAAAGTGTTAATTACAAATCACTTATAAAAATACAATATTTACATTGATATGCTAAGAAAAAAAACAAAAACAATTTAAAAATCATATATTATCATTTTTTTTTTTCATATATACATATATTAATAACATGTTTGTATAATAACATTGGGTTTTTTTTATTATAATGGTATAATAAAGAAATGTTTGTCATAATTTAATATCTATAATTTTATTAAAATTAAATATTGTCCAAAAAATTTTTACTTTAATTGAAAATTCATCCATTTATGACCAGGCATATTTAAAATAAAATTGAATTAAGTGTAAAAAAGGAAAGAACAAAATGAACGGAAATTTAATTTTAATATTTAATTTTATTTTATTTGTTAACGTAAGTATTATTAAGTTTCCTTATTAATTTATATTAATAAAGTTTTATTTATTAAAAAAAATGTAATAGTAAAAGTACAACTTAGGAATTTTAAGTTTTTTTTTTTTTTGTCAGGAAAAAGTTGCATATTATGTAATCCTTAAGTGTCTTTTAAGATCATTTGAAAATGAAGTGACAGTGACATAGTTTTTTTTTTTTACTAGTCAATAATATTAATTTTAATAGAACTAGAAATTTAATTTAAAAAAAAAAAACAATACCACATAATCAAAGGATCAGAATAAAAATAATTAAATTAATTAAAAAAATTGTTTTAAACATTGTTTTAAAATTAACCAAAATTTATTATTAAAACGAGAATCTATTTTTTTTTTATTCTATTTTTAAATGTTTAGATACAATTTTTGGTTTAAATATGGGTTTCTATTCAATTATAAATTATTAATAATTACTTTATTATTCAATTGGATCTTAAGTTACGTTTTTTTACTAATGAAAAGTTTTTTTTTAAATTCAGACGAATCAACGACTTAATGATTTATTGTAGAAGAAACGAATACAAAAATGTTCAAGCTATATAGTGTAATAATGGCTCCAGACAATAACGCCTCAAGAAATAATCACCCAAATAAAAATGAAATAACACCCAAAAAATGGGAGAATTTTTATTATATATAGATATGTAATATTATAAAAAATCTATCATTTTTTCCCAAATTCATAATAATAATAGATACCACTAATTCAAAATGCAATATTCCCGCTAGAAAAATGTTAAATAACATTATAACATTAAAAGAGTTAAATAACATTATATTGATTAAGGGCTACATTTGCCAGAACAACAAAATCCCGAAAAAAGAAATTTAAATTCTAATAAATCCCGAAATTTCAAAATCACAAATTATAAAATTTCGAATTTGAATATCCCCAAAAAAATTTTTATAAAATAGGAGTTATATGAATGTGAGATACTGAATTAGGATGAATTTGGAGTTGGTTACAAAATCAAGGTTTCAATAATTTGTTTAGCTAGCGTTTAGTTTTTAAATTTTTGATTTTTAATCCTTTGATGTTGAAATATGTATATATATGTAAAAAAGTAACAAAATAATTAAATTTAATTTTTTTTATATAGAGTAGGTATAAAAATAGGTAGTTTTGAGAGGTTATTTTACTTGCTAATTTATTTTATATCAGGGCATTATATCATATAAAATAAGGCATCAAATGAAAAATTGAATAATCCCTTATTTTTGGGGGGTTATTTCATTTTTTTTTTTTTGCGAATTATTTCTTACCGGGAGCAGTAGTAATTTCAAAACAAAACCAACATTTTAGCAGAGAAATTAAATAAAGTTAAAGGGAAGCGTTATAATAGAAATTATAATAGCAAAAAGTTTTAAATAAATTTAGAACCGAAATTAATATTGATCGTATAATTAAGTAAGTTAAAAAGAATTAATTATAAATGTTTCTTAGAACTTATTTTTTAAACAATATTTATAAAGTTTAGCTCTTTAAAGAAATATAAAAAGAATTTCTGCTGCCGTATATATGTAGTTCAAATTTCCAGACGCCATAATTTGACTTATGAGGTACAAATATCGCAAATGTGAAACTATTTACCACCTCCCTAGAATTGTCGAACTTTGTTTACAATATTTCAGTCAATTTTCATTCAATCAATTTTCAATCCTTAACTTTAATTTACCTTGACCAAACAGTATATTAGTACTAAAGATCATAATTTAACCTATTGTTTTTTAAAAATATATAAGTAGTACTTAGTGAAAATATCTGCATAAACATCTGTTTAAGATAAATTGTTTTGATATTAATTGTTATTCTAGTTATTTATACTGATGATACTATGAGAGATTTTAGAGATTAATTTAGTTAGCCCAGTCTAAATTTTTATTGTGTTCATATCATACCATATTATTGTAAGCGAATTTAATTGCCGTCTGAACACACCTATTGATATTGAAATTTTTTTTAAAGTTAAATTTCTACCACGACTTAAAGTCTGAATCATCTTTGTATTGTAATTGTATAATATTGTAATAAAAATGTTATCATGTAAAACATAATATTATATGTAGAACATTTCCATAATTAAATTATTTTTTTTTTATATTATAAATTATTTTTTACGAATTATGTAACTTTTTAATTAGCTCCAAATTAAAATATTTTATTTGCTTGACTTTTTAAAAATAACTTCAACTTTATTTAAGGGAAAAATTTTTGTTCTTTTTTATAGATATTTTCTGCAGCGCAAGATTGTACACGGCCACCACCTGATTTTAATCTTGGGGTAAATAATTTTTTTTATTAAAAAGAATAAATTAGAAATAGTTTGCAATTTCTTAGAAAATACGACAATGCTGTAAATTACCACCAATAGAAGGTAGAATGTCTAAAATAACTTACGATCACTGCAAAGATCTTTTACAAACATTGTCAAATACTAAAAAACCACTTCGAAATCCATCTTCTTCAAATGTTGAAGGATCACAAAGTACACAACAAGGACTACCATTACAATCCGAATCACAGCAAGGACCACCTACAACACAATTAAATAATCCAACAACAACAATTGCTGCGATTACAACAGTTCTGCCAATGATAATGCAATCACAACAATCAGGAACATCTCAAGAATCTCAACAACCAGATCAGCAACAAAAGCCGTCTCAAACTTCTGCAAATCCAGGTCATCAGCAAGGAATACAACCAACAAAACAACACCAAGGACAAGGGCAAACATCTCAACAAAATGGACATAAAAAACCACTATCAAAACTTCCAACTGTATATACAACATCTTTCATGGTATTTATATAAACTACAAATCTCGCAACTTTTAATTAAATATATAAAAATATTTTTATTAATTTTAGTGTGCTATGGAATGTGTTATGAATCAACTCCAAATAGTCAATAATGGAAAATATAATAATGATAATGCTAATAATTTTCTACAAAATGTCCTTAAAAATGATGATTTTACACCAGTCTTACAAAAAGTAATGCCAGATTGTATTGAAAAAAGTAAAAAAAAAAAAACAATTTATAAAAAAAAGTAGAATTATGCTAATTAATTTTTTTTTTCAGCTTCCGAAAAAGTAAAAAAATTTGTGACTACTTACAATTATACCGGATGTAATTCTTTTGGTGGACTCTACTTACGTTGTCTTAATCAAGAAGCAGCAAACAATTGTCCAGATAATAAATGGTTACAGACTACTAATTGTAATAATTTGCAAAGTTTTATTACAACTTGTGGACCTCCAAAATAATAACTCCAAAAGGAATAATAGCTTTTGTAAATTATTCTTTATTATAAAAAGTTTACACTTGTAATAGTAAATCCGTTTCATTCACATAAAGATTTATATAATTATATTAAGCACTTAAATCCTTTGCCAAAAATATTAAAAAGATGTCCAATAATGCTCAATATTGGTGTATTCACATTAACTTTCTTTTTCAATGCTAAATTTCTAAATCACATTCTTTTTCTGTTTCGAATCACAATTTTTTTCATATTTGTTTGTTTTAATCTACTCAATAAAGTTTTGCAACCAAAAAAAAAAACTTTTCTTATTTTTTTGAGAAACTTACCTTCATTAAATCTGTCAGGATAAGTAAAACGTATATAAATAGATCGCCACTTAAAAAATCATATCAAAATTTTCAAAAAATAAAGAATTGCTACATTATTATTTTAAAGGATGCAATCATTTTGTTTGAAAAAAAAAATGTTAAATTGCAAAATCTAAAACCCAAAAATTTTACAACAAATTATGAGTAATTTTAAAGTTGCCTACAAAATCATTGTTTTAATAATTTATATAATATTTTATTTTAATTATTATACCCGTACGATAGGATCGGGTATAATAAAATTACTCCTCCGTTTGTAACACCTCGAAATAAGCGAGCTAGATATACCTTCAAAGGTATGGATCGGATCAGAAAAAAATTCTAAGACTTTTGAGCCATGTCCGTCCGTCCGTCCGTCCGTCCGTCCGTCCGTCAGCACGCTAACTCAAAAACTAAGAAAGCTAGAATCTTGAAATTTACACAAAATATTTTGGGAGTAATTTGTAGGTTCCCTATTTTTTTTGGTTGAGTTTGGACCAAGCCTTAGGGTAGCTCTCGAACACCTAACTTTTAGATCCCGACATTTTTTTTGAAATAGAGCTATGAAATTTTAACTGCTGATAGATCTCACAAAAATATTAATTTTATTTTTAATAACTTTTTTTCGTAGCCCCACCCGTTACGGAGCTACAGCTCCCCAAAGGTTCAAAAAAGCTCTATATTTAAATTGTTATAGCACAAGCTGTATAAGGTATATCTTCATTTTGAAAACGCCAAACGATTACTACTTTTATTAGCTTTAAAAGTATATATACAATCAATATATATTTGTGACATACGGTGTCTTAATTTATCGTTATGTGAAACTCAAATTTTGCAAAATCCTTTAACCCTTCTATCTTCTAAACGGTTAAAGTTGGAAACTTGAATTTTTGACAGAAGTTAGATCTTTGAAAATTAGTATGAGTCACTTCAGAAATTTTTTTTGTATCACCCCCCGTTTAGGAGCTGTAAGGGGTCAAAAACTGAAAATTTCCTATTTTTAAACACCTGTAACTTGAACACCTGTTAAAATTTTTTTGAAGTAATACACAAAAATTAAAGCTCCAACATTATATTTTTATTTCTGTTAACAACTTTTTTTAATAATATAGCGTTACTTTATAATTGACGAAAGTGTTACTTGATTTTTTCAAATTTTCTAACAAATTTCATTAACGAATGTTTTCCATTTTGTTTTACTCGATAATTTGAAATTGTTGAGGATATAATGCGTAGTACAAAAAAAATGTAATTAAATAAACAACATAACGGTTGCTTGAAGAATTTTTATTTATATGATATTGATATATATACATACTTATATAATATCATGTTTATTTACATATCGTATATGTCACTAGTGAATGAATGATAAGAGTATAGATGTATATTATATAGCACCGTATTTACATACATATATGTATTTTATTGTACTTATAAGAAATTATTCTGTCAATGGAATATTTAAATATAATATAATATAATATTTAAAATTATATTTACTGTTTTGTACTTAGTAAATTTAATATACATTTACCGCTTAGTATTAAATGGTACTATAGAATATTTGAAAAAGTTTT
Organism: Poecilobothrus nobilitatus; assembly: GCA_947095535.1. Lineage (NCBI taxonomy): Eukaryota > Metazoa > Arthropoda > Insecta > Diptera > Dolichopodidae > Poecilobothrus > Poecilobothrus nobilitatus. Next base: position 153,329,949 of record OX352773.1, on the reverse strand, counting down.
GGATTGATAATCGTTATGTGGAAGGTTAGAATCTGCTTTTGAAGAATGTACATATAAACATATAGTTTGAATATATGTACAACCCATAGTTCTAGAAATTATAAAATTCACCCAAATTATTTTAAAATACTAAAATATTAAAAAAATAATATTGTAAGCAGAGTGACAGGCTGTGAACATACTAACGGTTCGTACGGGTATCTAAGAGTTGACAAAGTCAACTGTATTCTTCCTCGTTTTTAGTAAATTTAGTTCCGGAATTAAGTTTTATGCGATAGATCATATCCATCCGGTTGGCAAATGGACATTTGATCAGCGAACATTTATTAAAAAACCAATTAAAAAATAAAAACCTTGTTTTTCCGCCTAAGGCCCTCATCAACGCAGAAAGCGGGCGGGTGTTTTTTTGCGAGTAAAAGACCATATAATTTTTGATTTTCCTGCGGTAACTTTTTTAATTTATTTAATAACAGAAATTGATTATTTTTGCGAAAATTTTTGTTATTATGCGAAAAAAATGTTAATTTGAATTAAAAAATGAAAATTTTTTTATTCATTTATCGTAATTTTACCCCTCCAAAATTCAAACAATTTTATGATTTTAAAAAATTGCTCCTTGGCGAAAAAAAATCGCCATCTTATCGCTCTTCTGTACGACCACTTGTTTCAAAATCAATATGTTTAAAATATTTTTAAAAAAATCACTCGCCTGCTTTTTGTGTGGGCGAGGCCTAAGGCGGCTGAGAATCTTGCACTGACCTTTAGCAAGAAAAATCCTTAACACTTGTCAACTTTTAATAATTTAGAAATTTTGCAACCTTTACAAATTCATATTACACGTAGGAAACTTAGGAAGGAAGTACTTCTTATTTGCCGTCTACAAAAAGAGGATTCAGCTCAAATACTGTACTTTTGTTATGTATTTTGTTTTTGTCAACAGTTTTTTTTACCAAGTGATGGTTAATTGGAAGTTTCTTTCCTTTTATTTATAGAGCCTTCTTCTCTCTGTGGTTGTATAATCATCACTTAACTGATAATTTTTTTTACACGACTTTATCATTTTTTTTTTGAGAATACGAAAATTTACGAGAACTAGACTCTATAAGAGTATAATATTTAAATATAAAAAATGATATTCTTGATTTTTTTTCTTTTTTTTAATTTAAAAATCAATAACAGATCTTGGTAATTGGATCCCATGGTAAATTATAAACTAAATTCTTTAACAAATTAAATCATAAAATCTCTACTAAAATTCAATTTTAAAAATAAAAATTATATTAAATAATAAAACACAATTTAATATCACATAAATAAATATATTATTAATTAACTTTTTCGAATGTTTTTGAAAATGTTGCACATTGTTTTAAAAAATCATTTGCATTATTACAAACAAAATCATTTCTCCATTTATCAGCTGGGCAATTAATAAAAGTTTCCGCTTGTACACATGCTACCATCATTGTACTGTATGGACTGCACATATCATGTTTTAAATAATGATGAATTGATGATGGGGGACCTCTTTTGTCTAAAACATCTTTAACTAAATAAAATATAAAAAAAAAAAAATATTTATTTAAAAACTAACTAAGTTTAAGATTTTAATTTAATAAAAATGAAAAAATTTTAAACATTATCATATCATTTTTATAATAAACAGTGGAAAATTTTAAATTATATTTCTGTAATAATTTGTAGTTATGTAATCTTCTATAGAATGTGCATGTATGTGCATTACTGTATCTTTTACTGGTAACTTTTTAATTTAAAAAATGAGTTTTTTTAAAGAATTCATAATTCAGAAAGAGGGAAGATTCAAATGTCTGAGAACGTACTAAAAGCTTGAAATGATTTTTAATCCCATCCATACGGTCTATATTACTTTTTTTCTTTTAATCAATAGTCACATATCTTCTTTTTTTTTAAATGACAGCCAGACTTTTTATATATTTAATAGAACATTTTTATATTTATTTAATTTTTAATTACCTTCTATTGAACATTTTTCAAATGCAATTTCCATAATTGGTAAAAATTCTTGGCTATTTTCCAATACCTTTGACAAAAATGATCTGATATTCGTTTGATGTATTTCAAAATCATGATCAAAGATATTTGTTGCATTAAAAATGCATTCAACAAAACACTATAATAAAAATTTAAAATAAAATACAATCATTAAAATAAAATTAAACTTTTGAAATTAGTAAATTATTTAGTAATATTAATTATATGTTTTTGTTCGATATTTTGAATTAAATTAATTAAATAAATACAAAGAAAATCCATAAAAGTAATACTATTAAAATAAAATACTATAATACAATATTAAATAAATAACAACGATGCCTAACATTTAGTTAATTTTGTTAATTCTTAATAAGTAAGTAATGCAATAATTGTGTTTAAAAGTAAACATTTTTAAAGCCGCATATTTTTAAAAAGGCAACAAAGAAAAATATTTTAGATGTTGTGATTACTGATTACTTTTGGATGTGGAAGTTTTAATTTTTGTTGTTTACATAGATTTCTAAAAAATACCCAACATTTTTATAATATTGACTTCAAATAGCTATGCAGAAACAGAAATGTAGAAAAATACAAACAATTTTTCTGAAGTTTATGGCTTATTTTCAAAGATCTTTTCCTCTTTCAAAATTTCAAGATACTGACTAAAAATATTCTAAAAATACTAATTAGAACCAATTTATAAACTAAATTTAAAAAAATTTTTATATTAATTTATAAAAAATTCTTTATAATTTCCTTCGTTTTATAGATTAAAGAAGATTTTATAAGATGTACCCATATAGAATCGAAATTCCATTTATCCATTAGAAAACTGAAAGATAGACTTTGTGCTAATAAAACATTTTTTGGAAATGTACTAAAATTACTGACCTTTAAAATAGGTAATTTATTTTTTATTTATTTATTTAATTATATATTAATATTACGTATTACATAAGATGGGATGGTGTCAAAATTCCAAAAAAAAAATTCCGAAGTTACAAAATTCCACAAAGCAAAATCCACAAAATAAAATATATTCTTTGGTATTGACGACAAAGTTTTTTAGCAAGCTTTCAAACTTCAAACTTTCAAAATTTGATCTGTGGAGTTTTTAATGTACGAAAATTTTAGTTGGAAGGTGGCAGTCCTTACTATATTAAATACATATATTATTGTTGAAATATGTATCTATAAAAAAAATATGTTATGAACGATTTTACAGTTGGTTACAAAATCAGAGCCCGAATAATTTGTATAACGGATGTTTTTAGCATTATTTAAAGTGCTTCCCATTAATTTATTTTAAATGAACTTATTTTTTTTGCGAAATTTTTTTTTTTTTGGAATATTTTTTTCTGGAATATTTTTTTCGGGAATTTTTTTTTTTTTTTTCTGAATTTCGTACTCAATCCTATAGGACGATATAATACTTCAACCATCATATACTAAAGGCATAATATAGATTGAACACCAATTAAACTATTAAAAGAAAAAAATAATTTTAGTATGAATATAAATTGATTGCATAGTTTCAGGAGGGTTGTGTTTAAATTAAATATAAAAAAAAAATATCAATAATTGCGGTCCTTTTTAATATTTAAACTGCTTATTTTTTGAATTTTAAAGACATGTTCTTTTTTTGACAGAACGTATGTATAAATAAATTCAAAATAGAAATAATGATTAGAATATCTTTAATCAAATTATATTAAGAAAAGAAGATGATAATACGAAGGTATTTTAAAAATCGAAAACAATTTAGAGAAAGATTTAATTCATTACAGTAAGTGCTTATTTCTGAAAGTGATTTCTGAAAGAGGGTGTAATTTAAATCTTATATAGTCATTTCTGAAGGTCGATAAAAATGAACCTATGCTCACGATCTAGTTTAGATCAATTCTAATCAGAAATAGAACACTAACAATAAATAATACATTTAAAAAATTTCAATATTTTTTTCAACTTTTATCAATTATCATTAAGTCAATTTAAACGTTAAATTATAAAAACTCAATGACAAACATTAAAATTTAGAATCTGTTTTTTTTTTTTTTATAAACTTCATGGATAAAAAAAAATATCCATATCATAATAAATGTACAATAATTTAAAAATAAAAAAAATCATTATAATTTACAATATACCATATAATTTACCATCTGTTAATTCATTACTTCTTATTATTAGGTTTATTTATTAAATAAATCATTATTATTATTTTTATTATTTATTTAAATACAACAAATTGTTAAAAAATCAATAAAATTTAAAGCTAATAAATGTAAAGGTTACATCTGTTTATTAAATTATTTGAATTTTTTTTTTTTTCCTAATAACTGAGATAAAATGTAAAAAAAAAAAATTAATGTAAAAAATCAATATGTTATTTATTTAACATTGAAATAATTTAAAATTATAAAAACTTCAATATAATTTATTTAAATAATCGTGATTTTTAACACTCTGTCACTAATTAAAGCATTTATTTTATTAATATTTTAAAAATAACAATAGAGAAATTATTCATATATCTAACATATAAAATATATAATGTGATATATACTATACATATAATGATACGTCCTTAAATCTAATATTATATGGTTATATTTTTTCCTGAAATAGGATAGATTAAATAAAACATTAATTCATCTTTTCACCAATGTTTCATATTAAATTTAACACTTTTTCAGGGGCTACATATTTATATACCTATAAATTTAAAATATATTATCCTAAGATTTTCTTTTACTATATATGCATATTATTTATGTTTACCAAATGATACCATATTTTTTTACACATTTTTAAAATTATGTAAATTTGTAGCCATGCAGAAGTTCAGAATTAACACGAAACGTCGGCAAAAATATAAATTAATATTTTATTTCATCTGTCCTATTCCTGAAAAAAAATGTAACCAAATAAATATTTAATAATTAATTGTGTAGTTGAAATTAAATCAACGACCCTCACACCTGCGGAGTAGTACTTCTTACCATAGAACTGTAAGTTCTTAAAATATTTATAAAATAAATATGTTAATTAGTTTCATAGTGAAGACAATTATCATTCCTAAATTAAAGTGTAAAATTTACAATTCTTCAAGATTCTGTGGCGGGCAATATGCTTTACTGAAGCAATCCAATAATTAATACGATTTAATATTGTCATACATATACCGACAACCATAACGACAATAACAATAACTCATACCATAAAAAAAATTTCGAAATTATCGAAAAAATTGTTCAATTTTCAATATCGTTTGGTAATAAGGATATGGTTTTTTGTTACCGGTTTTCTAGGACATTAGATATATTATACAATTCTTATTAATGGCCCTTGCGTTTTAAATTTACTATGAAAATATACAATGTTCTTAAAATTCTCCTTAAACTCAATAGTAGCTTCCATTTCATGTAAATTAATAGGTTACATATTTTTGTGGATAGGATCATATAGCCATATTTCATCAATATGACTTTATGACTCTATCAAATGTGTTATAAACCTATATTACCAATCGTTTCTATTCAATTGAATGGGTTATAAAGCCATATTTTTATTAAAACAATTATGTCATAAAGCTATAATAAATTTTTAAAACGACCGTCGTTTTGTTAAAATATGTATGTAAAAAAATAAGGAAATAGGAAAAATTTTAGAGTTGGTTACAAAAATCAGGGTTTGTAAAATAATTTGTTTAGAGGGGGTTTGTAGGCGGCAACCCCCACAATTTTAAATGTTTTGTTGTGTTTTGTAGGTATAATATATACGTAAGAGAAGTCATTTAAAAAGAATTTTTATGGTATTATGGTATATGATTCTAATACATCAATCTATCATCTTCAATCGAAAGATCTTGAGTTGAAACCTCGGTATAAAAATATATTAAATAGTATAAGTATTTTAATTTTATATATCATAGTAGTCTATGTCTTAATATAAAAAATAATTAATAGGTAAATAATAATAATTCTTCTGTTCTGGATAATAAATGGCGCACAAAATAATATTTCTGTTTCATAAGTCATAGTATTTATTGTTGTACACAATAGCTACAGTTGAGTAATCGGCTTAAAGCCATAAACAGCTTATTGAAAATAATGATTGAGGAAACTGAAGCTTAATATTTTTTTTAAACATTTAAATAAAATCAATAAAAAACTTATTTATTTTTCAATCTATTTATATTATATAACTACTATGACCATATTTATTAGTTACGGTATTAATTAAGCCTATAATCGAGTAAGATGACCATTTAAATTTTTTTTTTTTAATTATTTATATAATAATGTTTAAATTAATTTAATTCACTTTAGGAAATTATCAATACAATTACAAATATTTTTTTATATGTAAGCATATTTAAAAACAAAAAAATATATAAAGCTGTTTTATATCGATAAAATTTCTAAAAAACTTTTACAAAAAAAAATGATAACATCCCACTACAAAACTTTGTTCTATATAGAAGCTTATAAAAATCATTGACTGAAACATTTAATATAAAATTTAAAATCCATTTTTTTTTTTTTTTTAATTATATTGTTATATCATTCAACTAATTAGAATATTTAATAATATATAATATTAATTTTTTTAAATATTTTAAATAGAAATCAGAAGTTAAAATCTTTTAAATAATTTAATTGTCTTCCCTCTGAAGAAGCACGGTGAATGATTAGAACGGTAAAATGATTTTTAACGTTCATTACGATAAGAATTCCGTGCTTCTTCCTAATTAAAAATTTTTGTTAACTATTGTTCGAACAATCGTCTGGACACATTAAAATACCATATTGGTTTTTCATCAATTTCTTTTTTCTTATTGTAGTTTTTTTCCTTGATAAAATATATAAAATTTTATATTATTGTCTTTATTGTTTTCACATCGAATCATTAAAATAATTTAGTTTTCTAATATATTAATACTTCGAGAAATGTCCTTGTCCTTTTATTATTCCTTTTATTATACATCACCTATTATTTTATATCTTTTAAATAATTTCCAGATAACCTAGAGGCGTTGATGAAACACGAAACATCTATGTATCTAACTTCACCCTTAGTTTATAAACATTAAATTTTAACCCTAATATTATTAAGTAATTTATTAAATAAAAGATTTTTTGTTCAAAAATTAAAATTTAATCTACACTACGGTTAACATAAATTGCATTTCTTTTTAAGTGAATCAATTTTATTTAACCAATTTTAACTTTCAAAAAAAAAAAAAAAAGAAAAAATAGCAACAAACAAAACTAAAAACCTAATTTTATTTTCTATTGAAAAAAATTAATAGAAAATAAAACAAAACAATAAAAGATAAAAAAGAGAGCAAAAAAAAAAATAACCCACACTAAAATTTTACTCTTTATTAAATTCAATATAAACTAAATTTTTTTCATTTATTTATTGTTTACTTACTGGTGATAATGAAAATTTTCCGGAACCTCTTTCAAATTCAGTACAATTAGCACCTAATTTATCGCTAATAATATCAGGTATAGGACAACAATCCCGAATATCCTAAATAATAACAAATCAAAAAAAAAAAAAAATATTAAATTAAATTAAATATATTTTTTTTCTCTTTTTAACAATTTAATTTTTTTCATTTAATTTATTTATTTTTATTTTATTATATTAAAAATTAATTTTAAATTTTAATATACCACACACATATATGTATATGTAACCTTATAATATTTTATAAAATATTTTAAATATTTAATTTAAACGAAAATTGCACTTACCATATTTGGTGGTGGTTGTGCACAATTTATTTCTTTAGATGCAACATAGTTACTCTAAAATAATAATTAATTCAAAAAAACAAAAAAAAAAAAAAAAAATTAAATTCGTGAGCGTAAACCTCGAAAAAAATTTCATCAAAAAATATATAATTTATAATAGTGATGGAACTTAATTTTAAAATATAGTAGACTTATTTAAATATAAACTTGAGTAATTTTATTTCAATAAAAAAATTTATAATGGAAACCATTAAACACATTTTTATTTTATTTTCGCTTTTTAGAACTTTTTTTTTCAGATTAATGTGTTTTATTTATCAGTTCTTATTGGTGACTATTGATAATTAATATCTATAGTATATAGAAAACACAATTTTTTTAAAATAAATATTTCAAAATTTTTTAGTATGATTTTATTTTACAAGATCACACCATCATAATTTTTTTTGGTTACATCTCTTTGAAGAAATAAATATAAAAAAAAACAACTAGCTCTTTTTAAATTATTCACTAAAGGAACATTTAAATGAAAAATGTCTCACTAAATTTCGACTTCTTTATTAATAAAACTGTTTAAAATTAAAAATATATAAATAATATTTATCCCATATTTTTTTTCGTTTAACTATTATGCTGCACCTTGATTTACACTTTTTCAACTTTTTTATTACTTAATTTTAGATTTATTACATTGTTTTTTTTTTTAATTTTCTACAATTTTTATCGATATCCATTGAATTTGTATTTTAAGCTCATCATTTTCAATCACTTCTTTTTTTTTTTATATTAATTAAAAAATTATTAAATTTTTAAATATTTATTTTGGAGACATTAACATTATTTTACAGATATTTATTATATAGAAATTTTTTTTGTAATTGATTTTATCTTAAATTTGTTTTTTTTCTTAAACTACGTTGATTTTTTCATTTATCTACTTTTTTTCATATTATAATTTATTTATATTATATTATACATATTATAAATTCCAATTTACATCCACATAAAGTATTCTGAAGGCATAAATCAAGGTAAAAATGTATATTAAAAGTTTAATTTTAAAAGAAAAAAAAAAAGACTCACGAAAGCAATGAAAAATTCAATAGTCTTTTAAAAATTTTTATGCACTAATTTCTGTCACTTTTATGTCAATACATTATTAAATCTTATGTGTCGAAATTACAATAATTATACCTTTAACTTACTTTTTTCCAAGTTATTTTTAATTTAAAACAATTTTAAAAAAATAAAAAAAATATTATTTTAGTTATTTTTTTATACTCCAATTTAATAAATAAATATAAAAAATATAATCTAAATTTATAAACATAAATATTACATTATTATATTACTTTACTACACTAATAATTGATTTTACTACACTTTACACGTGCATACTTAGGTATATTTAGGTATTAAAATTTACTCTATACTTTTAAAGATCACAGTTTCCATCACTAAAATATATTTGTATATATATATATATATATTGTATTTCCATAATAATACTTACTTTCAATAAAATTAAATAAATTAATAAAGTTTGTATCACCGTTAACATTTTATTCATAATTAATTTTAAAGTATTTTTAAAAAAAAATTTTTTTTTTTTTTTTATTTGTTTTTTGATGTTAAATTTTTCGAATTATATTTAAAAACGTTAAAAATGTGTAAAAAAAAAAAAAAATTTTTTTCAAAAAAATATTAAATTTAATGAAAATTAATTTTTTTTTAACATAAAAATTATAATTATAAATAAAAACAAAAAAAAAAATTTTAATTAATTAATATATAAAATTTTATTATAATTTATATATATTTAAAATTTTATATTAAATATACAGACAAAAATACATATAATATGTGTACATGAAAACTTCTCAAATAACTGTCGTATATATATCGTACCGTCGTCGTCATAAGTCGTTTGCCGTCTATAAAATTAATTTTTAATATAATCACAAACTTTTTTGTTTTTGTTTTCGTTTTTTTTTTTTTTTTTTTGACGTTTTATTTTTTTTATTTTATTATTATTATTATTGTTATTATTAATATTATTTTAACGTTATTATTGTTGTCTACTGTTATATTTATTAATTTTTTGTAGTTTCTTTTTTTTTCTGTTTTTTTTTTGTTTTTTTTTTTGTTACTTATTAGTTTTGCTTGTTATATACTGCTGCTATCTATTAGTGTTGAATATAAAATGTTAATTGTTCTAGCCGTGACATCAAACTAAACATATTTTGCTTGTTAATGGTTACTTTTGTCAAGTTATTTTATTATTATTTTTATTTTTTTTTTTTTTTTTCACTTTTTCTGTTTTATTTTCATTTTCTATGTTTCCATGAATTAACTTTAAGGAAAAAAAAGAATTGATTTTGGGCAGATAAACTGGTTTATAATATTAAAAGAAATTTTAACGAAAAAAAAATAAAAATAAAAACAAAACAAAAAAAACAAGTAGAATTCATCAAAATATTAATCTTTTATACTTTCTCCTTTAAATTTTTCTTTGCTTTTAACTTTAAAAAAAAAAAATCTTCTTTAAGATAAAAAATATATATATAATAAAATAATTTAAAAAAAAAAAAAAAAAACTGTTTTATTTGGCAACAGTTTAGTAGTTAATTTTTTTTATCATTCGTTAGAATTAGATAGGGATTCTTGATTAACATTGGGAGATTAAGATCTTTTCAAGTATTCTGCTAAACTTTTAATTGATTTTTAGATTAACATCATATTGTTATTCATGTGTAGTTATGTATAGAAATAATATCTTATATAGATTTTCTAATACAAGTTTGGAAATTTTTTTTATACAGTTTCTAAAAAATCTCTTTGTTTGAATCATTAATTTTTCAAAGTTGTTGATCAATTAACTTTAGCTAATATATACAAATATAGAATTTTAAAATATAATTAAACAAAAAATTGTTAATAAACAAAAAAAATGCGATCTAGGTAGAAAATTGCATTAAATCTAAGATAGATTTTATATTTTGACAAAGTATTAGAAAATGAGTAATATAAGATAATCATCTGGTTAAATAATTATACATTTATTGCAATTTTTGATCAACATTTAAATTTGATTTTACATCTTATCAATCCCATTTAAATGTTTCAAATCTTCAATTCTAAAATTGAAATTTTCAATAAATTAATTAAATTTTCTAAGTAAACATAATTTAAAAAATAAATATTTTTGATTTGAAAATTAAATATACTCTGTAGCTATTTTTACATACATTTAAACTATTACAAAATGGAAATCTTAGTATTTTAGAATCAGTAGTAATCATCCATCACTACTAATCAACTATTTCTAATAATAAAAAAAAAAACAATCTAGATAAGTAGAAAACCTTTTAGAATCATAAAAACATAAATAATAATAATAAAAATAAACTTTTACCATTGTTTAGTGCTTCACTAAAAAAAAATCCACTTCAATTGTTAAAATTTATTCAAAATTTATATTGTTATTTTAATTCAATATTTATACAATTCGGTAAAACTGATTAAAACTTTTTAATCTTTATTATTTTTTTTTTTATGGATTTTAAACTCCGAAAAAATTTATTTTTAAAGTTTTGTGATGTGCTATTACATGTATTATCGTTTTTGTTTTTCTTGTTTATTTAGTTTGATTATTTTATTTGTTGTTGAGAGTTGCTCTACTCTTCGTTTAATATAAAAAGTAAAAAATATATATATTTTTCCGTAAAAAAATTAAATAAAAAAAAAATTAAAATCACTCAACCGAGATTTTAATAACAAAAAAAAAAACTAAATAATAATTATTAAAATAAACAAAATAAATGAAGGAAAGTCAATGATAACAACTATGCTAACCTAAGGATACACATAAACAAGAACATAAATTCGTTTTTTTTTTTTTAAATTATTAATTTAAATAATACCAATTATCATAAAAAGTTTTCTATTATGAAGTTAAAGTTTTCATAAAAATAATGTATAATAAATTATATTATTACCATTCAAAATGAAAAAGCTTCATATAACAAATAATATAAATTTTCATTCGTTTCATTCGTTTCATTCGTTTTCTACGGTGATTCGTACTGCAGTTAATTACACAATCTTTCTTATATAATTTAGCAAATTGCACGTGCTGGTAACATTCTCTATATAGAAAAAATATTCCGAAGATATAGAAAAACTTGTTAATTGAAATGCTCTGCACAAAATTGGATCCCCATAGTATCTTGAACAGTGCTAAAAATAAAATATATTGTATATATTTTTCGTTGTAAATCGAACCGCTGATTTTTAGATCCTTCTATATCGTAAAAACATATTTTATAATATATAAATTTAAACAAATATTAATCATAAGTTAATTTTAACCATAAATAAATCTTCTAATATAAAAATATAAAAACAGGACTACAATAAATAAGGATAGATCTATGACAAACATTGATTGATAAAATTTTTAATAATAATTCAAATTATACAAGGAAAAAAACTATAACGGTTTAACTATACCGAATAATTCAAAAATTTTTCGTTTTTCAATTGGCACGGAATATAATTGTTATTTCGTGGAAATAGTAAAGGACTTACGACATACCACTCCTTATTGAGTCGTTCACTTGCTACTTTGGGCATTTAAATTTGCCATTGTATTATGTACGGAATATTTAGTCATATATGGTTAGCTTATGCACTTACCATATCGTATATGGTTGGTTTATGTTTCTTTTATCTACTTTTTTCGCAATTTTTGAATTCACTAAAATGACATTTAATTTAAGGCTGTACTTTCACATAACGATTTCGTCCTTTTTAGCATTTAGTAATATTTTTAAAAACAAAACTTAAATTGGATTAGACGAGATTTTAAATTCCTTATCTTCTACTTATAGTCCGTAAGTATTATAAACTTAATAACATCAATGTTATATTTATAAAACAATGCTGCGGATATTAAAATTAAGTTATTATAACTTCTTTATAATATATGCGCGCGCTTTAAAACTACTATCTACTATGCGTCATTCGCATTCATTGTATTTTATTATTATTTTTATTAATTTTTGTTTTTTGTTTATATATATTTTATGTATTTAATTTTTTTTTTTTTTTTGTTCAAAAAATGTTAATTCATGTTATTATATAAAAAAAAAAACGAAAGAGTTTTGTTTTAACTTAAATTTTATTGAATTTAATATAAATGTATAAATTAATATAGCTCAGTATTGTTTATTTTATTTCGATATAATTTTAGTTTCCAATTAATTAGGGTCATGGGAAACTTTAATGTTGTAGTTCAATAAACTATCATAACTATAATAATTGGTATTTAATACATTTAAGTGTAATTTTGATAAAGTATTTTTTTGTTTTTTTTTGTTAATTCTATAAATTATCATTTTAAACCCAAAATATTCAAGATCATAATTTATTTCTTAAAATTTAAGTAAAAAAAAATTCTTAACATTGACTTAGCATTGAATGAGTTTATTTGTTCATTAATTACTTTCTTTTTTGACGTTTTTATTTTTTAATTACACTATATTTAACTTATTTTTTTTTTATATTTAATTTATTTATATAGTAAACATTATATATTGTCAAACTTTCAAAATTAAAAAAAAAAAAGTTTCCTTTCTAAGTCTTTTGTTTTTATTTCAGAGTTAACTGCTAAATGATAATATGCAAAATAGTTAGATCTATGTGCAAAATAGTTACATGATGATAAATCGCACAAATAAACAGAATATACTTAAAGAATGTATTAACTCTTTAATTAAATTAAATAATAATTGTTACAGTTCCTATGTACAATTAGTAAAAGTAGAAATGTTAAGTTCATCAAAAATATTGTAATAATTATGTTAGGTTAAATAACATTATTAACTAATAATATTATATTTATTATGACTAGAAATTATATTAATTTTGTTCTACATTATATATTGCCGCAATTGTCGCAATAATTTAAAATTACTTTATCTTTATCAAAAAATTTCATTTCTATCTATAAAACAGGCTTTAAACCCGTACTCACTCACCAAGATCTCAAGTGCCTTTAAAATGCATTATAAATTTACTTATATAGATGTTAATATTTTTATTTAAATATTGGGTATGTTATAACGGAGCTTTTGAATTTATGTTTGTACCATATGTTTGAATTATGTTGCTTTTCTTCTGTTACCTTTTTGCTTTCATGAATGTACCAGCACATTTTTATTATTTATTTTATTATCCTTTGTAATTCTCGTAATAGCGAAAGATTGATGCCATCTTGCTATGATGCTTTTTCCATCATGTTTTAAACACTAATAGAAATATTATTATGTAAATGATTATTTTATGATCTGTTTTTAAATATTTATTATCACTTAGTTATGCTGAATTTTGCATAGCCATGCAGAGCTTTTGGACACTTGAAATCAAAATCAATTACTATAATTTCAATCTAAGATTTCATATTTTCTTTCTATCAATCGATATTTCTTCTTCTAATTCGTTTAATATTTTTTCGCATATTATGTTCTCTATATATTAATGAACTGTTTATCAGTTTACAAATAATGAGTTATTAAAAAATAATGAGGAATGAGAAGTATTATAATGAAGAAACAAATCTAGTTCCTTTAAGTTCTTTTCGCTAAACCTAGACAATAGTTATTATTACTGTGTTAACTGTTCAACTGTCAATTGATAAATTCTCAAATTTATTGACAATATGGTAATGCAATTATATGCAATGTGAAATGTAATGCCCTTACTAATAATTGAAAACTAAAATATATTAAAAATTTTTTCATCATTCTATAAATAAAATGAATATAATATAAACAAAATACTTTTTTCTTGCACTTTACATATATTAATTATTTTTTCTTTCTTCTACATATACAAATATGTATCTTTATGTATCTTTCAAATACATATTTTAATTAAATTTAAAAAAAATATCTTAAATTTAATTTATTTTATCTATATAATATTATAATATAATATACTTTTATAGATAAAATTATTATATAATTAACATATGTATGTTATATAATTTTGTTATTCTATAATATTAAATAATTTCCTTATTTTTCAAATGAATAGAGTCACCATCATTATTTATATTAAAAATGTAAGATATTAGGAAATAATAAGTTAAGAATATTGTTCATTCATTTATTTATATCAGCTGATGGTGATAATTCTTTTTACTTTTTTTTTCTAATTCTTTTCAGTTGACAATTTATCTGATTAGTTTTTGTATATGTACTGGTTAGGACTGATTAGGACTCATGTATACTGTAAACAGTAAAACTCCAATGTTCAACAGATTAATTTTTTATTTTATTTATTGTTTTACTAAGGTGATCTTTAAGTGTAATCTTATCTCTTCTTTATTTCTATAAGCACTCTCTTCTTTTCTTATCTCTTCTTTATTTCTATAAGATTTCTATAGGATCACTTATTACTTATATTATTACTTATATTAAACTATATAAGCGTATAATTAAGCTTCATGAATCATGGATAATTTTTTTCCTTAAGTTTATTATACGGCTGTAGATATATTGTACAATAGTGAATAGACTATGAAACACAAGTACATATATTATATTTTCTGTTCCATCCTTTATTTTATAACAGTCAACAGATTTATTTATTTAATTTGTGTGATTAGATATTACTCATTTTAATATTTGAATAAGTTTAACAATGCTATCTTTGGTACATCCCCAATTTTTTCTAAAGAACTTTTTTTTTTTTTAGACAAAACAACTTTTTAAAATTTTAGAAGTTTTTTTATGAAAAACTTTGCATTTGTTTTTTTTTTTTTCTTTTCCTTTATTTAATATTTTAATAAAACTGGTTCTTGGTGTTTTTATTTAAATATAAAACTTCTTATAATAAAAAAATAAATATGTATATGTATATATATAATAGTATATAAAAATATGTACTTACATATTAGTATATTAATTTTATAACTAATATATTTATTGATTTCTTTTAATTTGTTTTTTTGATCATTTTAAAATTAGTCAGAATTTTTTACACGTTAAATATTCAATTCATTTTAGTTATTATGTATTATTATTTAAAAAAAAAAAAAAAAAAAAAACTTTAAATTACATAATATTAAAACTACTATTCCACGAGTATCATTTACTTTCCTGTTCTAGTAATATATGATAATATATATAATAAAATTATGTAAAATTTGTTTAATTTAAAAGTCATAAGAATCAGGTAACATTAAAATTTATTTAAAGAAAATAAAAACAATAATTTCTTATCATTATTGTTGTTTATAAAAATATATTATATATTTATATATAGTAATATAATATGTATACAAACATATACATAGATTTAACTGTTATATTTAAAATAAAGAAGAGTTAATACATACAAAGTAATGCAAAATAAAAGATTTTTATTTTTTTTTTTTATTAATTTATAAACTAAAAAATTTCCGGCGATTTTTTATATTTGACCTTAACTGTACATTTTATTATCATTTTATATAAATATGCATGTATCATTTTAATTATTATCAATTAAATATATATTTAAGTATATATATGCACAAATTATTATTTCTCACTTTCTTAAAACACCTGTTTAACTGTTTTTCTTTGATTAAATAAATACGGTAAAAAAAAAAATTATGATTACAAGCTCGAAAAAAAAAAAAATATATATATATATATATATAAAATATAAAAAGAATATAAATAAATAACAAAATAGATTTAAAAATAATTATTATTATATACATAAAATATTTTTTTATGATTATTAATTTAATTAATAATAATTGTTATTTAATACAATACGAATAACGATTACATTTTTGTGTATGTGTTATTCAAATATTTTTATATAAATATTTTTGTACGATTATTTTTTACTTTTTTTTCGAAAAGATGATTTTAAAACATTCAGCTAGATTTAAAATAACGATCAATTTTACTGTGACTAATACATACTACCTATGTATATAAAATTTATTATACAAATTAATATAATAAAAATATCAAATAAAAAAGCCAAGTACAAACATTCAATTATATATAAAAAAAAAGGTTATGGCTAAAATATCATCCGATAAATTTATTGATCAATTTTTTTTTTTCCTATTACTCCACTTGGGAGCATAGGACTTCAACTTGAAGTCTTCATTCTTCTTTATTATTTGCTAATATGGACTTCTATTTCATCTCATGTTTTCTCATATCTGCTTCGCTCTTCCAGCACCGTTCTTCTCTATGTTGTTCTGAGTCTACCTCTTGAATATGCTTAGCTTTGTTCGTCTTGATATTTGCGTTCCTTATGTTCCATATGGAGCGAAGTCTGCCGAAAGCTGTCCTGGCTTTATAAATTCTATTTTACACATCTTCATTAGTGCCACCTGTTGACGTGATAATATTTCCCAGATAGCAGAAGTTAGTTATGCATTCAATAGCTCGACCGTCTAGCTTGATAGGGGTGTCTAGTTGCAGGTGATTTAGCTTCGATTGTGCATCTTCTTGATTATTAGATAGAAGGTATATGTCATCTGCGAAGTTCAGGTCTTCTAGCACTTTGTCTTCCGACCAATAGATACCTCTTTCAATGTTGCTGGTGTTGCTCAGGATATTGATCAATTAAACTAGAAAAATATTTATATCTTAGATTAAAAAATATTTGTGAAAAAAAAAACATAGAATCTGTAATATCATAGAAAAATCATAGAAAAATTACAAGTAAGGTACATACATATAATTAGAAGTTTCCATTGTAATCGCATATTCGTTCAAATTTCGTACTGTAGTAAATTTAAAATCAATTTTTCATTTCTCAGGTCTGACTCTTATCGAGTTGTCGGCAGATCATATTTAATATTTTTGTAATACAAAAAATAAACACAACAAACAAAATATAACCTAAAACTGCAAACATAAAACAAAGTTTTTTCAATATAAACAAAAATAATAAATATAGATACAAAAAGGTAAATAATTACATACTAAATGGTTTATTGTATTAAAATAGAAATAAACAATCTATAGTTCGAGCTTTAATTTTATGAAAAATTTTGTTGATAGACATATCATAAGTTGAACATAATATATATTTGTATATAGGTAATAATATCATAAATATTTAAAGCAAATCGTCGACGAAAGTGTGATATCAGCGTATGTGCAGAATTTCAAAATGTTCAGGAGACAAAAAAAGTAAATAAAAGCTACGTAATAACCTAAAATTTGGAATAAAACAATTTTATCTCTTAAAATAGGACCCTTTTAATGCATAATATTGAATTCTTTTACTTTTATTGAGTTTATTTAAACAAAATGGTACATACGAGATTACACTTTATTTTTTCAAGCAAAGTATATGTAGATGCATGGTTACACATTCTGTTATAATATTATGTAAGGACGAGGAAAGAAACAACATGTTATTTAGTTCAATGATAATTAATTTATTTATTTAATCGTAAAATAAAACAAAAAAAAACGAAAAATAATAACAAAACTAAAACCTTTTAACAAAGTTCAAATTTAAGAAAAATGTCTATCTTTTCAAAAATAATATTAATTTATAAACTAATCATGTTGTAAATTATCATAAAATAGATAATAATCTTTTGGTATTACATATTTCAATTGCTGTAAGTGAGACCATTTAGTTTTAGATACTTTTAATGATTTTTTATGGAGTTAGCTATTGATGCAGTTTGCAAAATCTCATTCCACGTGTTTTTGATAAGTCAATCTACCCGCTTTTGAAAGATAATTTTATTTTTATACCATTATGGTACCATAATGGTATACCATTTTTATACCATTATATAATTATTTTTATATTATTAACCTTCATATATCAGCGTTTCGGTCTGATCTAATTTTTTGTAAATTTTATTTTCAGTAAATTTTTTTGTAAATTCATAAGAAAGTCGTTTAACATCATACGGATTTACTTTCCTTGCAAATTTGGTATGTAAGCTGAAGCATTAAGCATGCGACACATTTTTACTGCTAGCAAATCAACACATAACATGAAGCAGTTTCCTTGCTGACTTATCTTTTTGTCATTGTCTTTTTCCAATTTAGCTTCATTTTTTTTTTTGTTTAAATGCTCCTGATACTTTTCTTCTTGAATATTTTTCGTTTTATAACCGATGTAAGTATCACAGACATCTTTTTTTGGTCCGATAAATGCTATATTTTTTTCATTTGCCATTGTAATATATTGTAGAGAGTTCATGTTTGTATATGGTATCGTGTTCACAACGATTTCTATATTTATTGTACAATTTGTTTTTTTTATTACTAAAAGTTGGTTCTAAGTATTTTTTATTTGAACTTCTTCTACAACAGTGTGATAGTAATACAGCTAGACTCCCTAAGAATTCAGACAAAAACTTTTTTCTCAGAGGCATGTTTTTTCACGACAAAATAATTAAATGAGTTTGTGTGCTAAAGTGCAATACTTGTGCAAATTTTCAATTGGTCAAATCATTTAAGCACAACAACAAAAAATGAGAAACTTCTGAGGCCTGATGCTGAAACGGGTTATTGTATCGTAACCAAATCAACTCAAAAAGTTTTTGTTATAAAGAGCTACACTTTTGTAAATTTTCAACTTAATTGGTCAAACCGTTTAAGCGCGACAATAAAGAAATTAAAAAACTTTATTGGGCCCTGGTGCCACAACGATTTAACGGATCGTAACCAAAGCAAATCAGTGAGCTTCTGCGATAAAGAGCTACACTTTTGTATATGTTCAGCTCATTTGGTCAAAGCGTCTAATCGCGACAACAAACAAATTAAAAATTTTCATTGAGCCCTGGTGCCGAAACGGGTTAATGGAATGTAAACAAATCAATTCAGTGAGCTTTTGTGATAAAGAGCTACACATTTGTAAATTTTCAACTCAATTGGTTAAACTGTTTAAGCGCGACAACAAAAATTAAAAAATTTCATTGAGCCGTGGTGTCGAAACGGGTTAATTTATCGTAACCAAATCAACTCAGTGAGCTTCTGTGGTTGTAAATGTTCAGCTAAATTGGTCAAACTGTTTAAGCGCGACAACAAAGTAAATTAAAAAATTTCACTGAGCCCTCGTGCCGAAACGGGTTAATGGATCGTAACAAAATTAACCTAGTGAGCTTTTCTGTTAAAGAACAACAATTTTGCGAATTTTCAAATCTATTGATTAAACCAGGACAACAAAGCAGTTTAAGCAGGACAACAAAAAAATTTAATGAACTTCGTTCGGCTCTCATGCCCAAACGGGTTACCAGAACTTCATAATTTGTCGCAGGCTTTTTTTCAGAACATAAAACCACCATACAAAATTGGGCATAAATCGGAATCAAAAATTTTTTTGCAAGCCCACTGGGCTGAATCCGGGTAATATCTTGCAACCATATTTCTTCGACACACCCAGAAAGCCAAGAAGAACATATGTGCAAATTTTCAACTCAATCGGTCGAACCGTTTAGGCAGGACAACGAAAAACCCAAAAAGCTTTAAAAGGCTCTTGGACCGCAATGGGTTCGTGAACCAAATATATATAGCCTATAACTCCTTCCGGGGTCGTAGAAATATTCCTGCAAAATTTGGTTGCAATCGGACCGGTGGTTTTTAAGTGAATCCGGCCCAAACAAACAAACAGCATTTCTTCCTTATATGTATATTAGATGTTACAATAAAATTTTATTTTATTAAAATAAAGAAAGAAAGAAAAAATTCCTAACGAAAGATATTATTAGAAAAATAAAAAATTTCAAGCAACAAAAAAACAAATCGAAATAATTTTATAATATAAAATTGAGTTCAATTCAGATATTATTTAAATTATTCATTTTTATTTTTTAACTTTTAATTTGAACCGATAATTTAACTTTAAAAACTTAAAACAATATTATGAAATATGTATTACTAATTGTCAGAATTACACCGTTTGTTTTTGAAAACTCTTTCTTTAGGTTAGTGATCTTTAGGTTTCTAAGATCACTGTTTTCTTTCCATTTGTTGTATGAAAATGAAGCAGAGAAACCTCGTATGTTAGTTACGTATTTTCACATGCACACCATTTTTATTGCTTTAAGATACGAGGGAACACAAATATTAAATTTTTAAATATGTATGTACATATTATAATTGAATTTTTAGAAATAAAAAAAAAAAAATTGTATATTTCTATCTAAATTTTTTGAAAATGGAAAAAAGTGAATTTAACTACATATGTATATTGTACATACATACATATGTACCTGGTATCACAGTTTTGTCGACAAAATATAAGTGATTTCTTTAAATTATATTTGTTTAAAAAATATTTTTTATTTTACATACATATATATATATTGATATATACATATATGGATATAGGTACATTTGTATGTATTTATGTATAAACACAATCTCACATGCAACTCTTTATATTTAATAATAATAAACAAAAACAAGAGTTGTATTTTTATATAAACAAATACAAAGTAATGCAAAAAAAAATTTTTCTTTTTTGTTATTTTTATAAATTCAAAATTTCCGACAGTTTTATATATTTGACCTTAACTGTACATTTTATTGTCATTTTGTATATTCATACATAAATTTGCGTGAATAATTATATATGCATATCTATTATCAAATTAAATATATAATATACATACATATATTAAGTACCTATGCACTATTCATAAATTAAGTACATATTAGGTAAATCTGGTAGGTATATATCTCCTTTTTAAAACACCTGTTTAACTGTTTTTCTCCATTATCCCTCGGCTTTCTGAAAATAATAATTAAAAAGAATTGCAGATCTTGGCTAATAAAAGAAATTTTTATCTCTAATGTGCGGATGTCCAAAAATAAACTAAGAACGACTGCAAAGAAAAAAAATATTTAAAAATAAAAATTTTAAAAAAACAGCTACGTTACCAAGAACTCTAACAGAAGAAGTAATTTTAAAGACATTAGAACTAAGGGTTAATAGAAAAAACATTTTGTAAATTATAATTTAATATCTTTTTAAAATTTTTTATGAAATTATTTGCACAATATAAAAAATCTTCAACTTGCTAAAGAACAAGATAATTTACCTTTTTAAATTACATTCAGTTAACTAAAGTAAAGAGATCATGAGTCACGACGTGTAATAAGAAAAAAATCTGATTTTATAGCAGTTTAGAAGACATTTTGTTTCAGTTTCTTTTAACCAATTTAAATTCGCTTATATTTAATTTTTATACCCTTAATATTTATTTACAAAAAATATAGCAATATAATACATTTAAAATAAAATTTTACTTCCATATCAAATTAAAAATCTTAAACCAATTGTGTGTTTAGAAAGTTTCCTAAATATGTTCACTTCATCTGAGTCACACTCACCCTATCCCTATTTGTGTTTCTGATCTTATCCTGCATTATTAAAATTGGCAGTATTGTAATTTGCATAGATATACACCCATATTCTTGAAGACTCATCACTTACGCGATGAAAATATGTTTCACATCACGTCTATATAAATTTGTAATTCTTGAAGACTCATGATGAAAATTTTTGTTATGTTGGTAGTAATTTACTGTCAAATGAAAATTTTGTCATATTTAAACGTTCAGCTGAAATTATTTAAAAAAGAGGTTTGATTTTTAAATAGTAAATGAAAGTACATATTCATAAGTTGCAAGAAGCCGTCGTATCTTGCGCGGCGTGATTAAAAAACCTAGTCCCCGATTCTATAATAGAAATTAAAAATAAAAAAAAAAAGGAGAAAAGTACCAAAAAGTGGCACCCTAATTTTTGTGGGCTATTTTTTTGGGCGGGCCTAAAGTCGAATTTTTTTTTTTCTATATTTTAATTCTACAACAAAATCAGGGAGTACTTTTTTTAAATCATGTCAGTCCGACTTCTAGTTCGCAAGTTACGGGGGCTTGTTGCAATGCAAATATACTAAACTAAAATACTAATTTATTTTTAATTATACATACTTCCTTTCCAGTCTATCCATTCTTATATTTTTATTTAAACTTAAACTTAACTAAAAACTAAAAATAAAATACTTTACTCGTAAGAATTCCTTAAAAGTGATATTTATCGTACAAGAACTTTGGTGTGACAGAAAATGGCTATCGTAGTCCTATTTCCTACGAA
This sequence comes from Poecilobothrus nobilitatus, assembly GCA_947095535.1. NCBI lineage: Eukaryota > Metazoa > Arthropoda > Insecta > Diptera > Dolichopodidae > Poecilobothrus > Poecilobothrus nobilitatus. The sequence goes on along the minus strand of OX352773.1, from coordinate 153,307,015 downwards.
GCGGTAGGAATGAGCCATTCCTAAATGGAAAAAGTCTTCCAGAAACACCAGACACGATATTTTTGACACTTAATATCGCGTCAAATTGAAAACATCACTTTGAGTCTTGCAGATTGCAGAATAACAAATCATCGCGTCAGTGATACTCTTCGTATGAAGTCTTCAAGAATATGGGTGCATTTCTGTACTTCCTGCCAATGCTCTAACATTTTCGTGGATATATCGGTCAAATAAAAACCAGCCTTTCAGCTTTTTAAATAAAAAAAAAACATAAATTTCTAAATTTTGACGAAATTGATTTTGAAAATTTGACGAATTTGATTTTTGATTTTGAAAAAAGACAAATTTAATGTTAAAAAGGACAAATTTGAAGTAAAAAGAGTATATTAGAGTCAGAATTCGTAATTTAATAAAAAACTTTAATAAAAATGTTAAAGAATTTGATATAAGATATAAAATGTTAAGTGTTCAACATTTGTAAAAAATAAATATAATATATTTTAAAATCCTATTTTGATTCCTTTTACTTTTTTTTACAGCTTCAAATTGTTTGTTCAGTAAATCGTTTTTAAAATTTTGGATTAAATATTCTAAAACAAAAGAAAAATTTTTGTTCAAATGCAAATCTTAAAACTACAATTTATTTAAATTTATTTTGGTTTTACACTTTCGACACACTTTGCTGTATATTGCTGTATTTCATATGCCAAATCATTTCATATCAGTTTTTTATTTTCTTTTCACAATGATAAAATCGTATTATTATCTATTTCTTTCAATTTTGTTGTTTTTTTGAGTAGTCTAGAAGTTTTTGGTCACGTGGTGAGAGTGGCCCATCTTATTGTAATAGATAATCTTTGGTCTAAACTAAAAAATAAAAAAACGAAGTCATATTTTTAATTTTTATATGAACTGGCGAACTGCGAACGAAAAACGAAAGAAAAAGAATGCTAGAAAATAGAGAAATATTATTTTACGAATATTATTATCGGGTGTACTTCGTTCAAACTTCGATTAAAATTTTCTACAAGATTGCCTGGTAAAGTGGTATGGTGCCTGGTATATAACCAGCAGTGGGTATAGTCTAATTTGTTATCATTCTGACTTTATCGGAAAGTGCGAAATAACTACTTGAAAAAGTTGTGCAAAAATAATTTGAAGAAGACAAAAAAAATTGTATATACAGATTTGAATTATGACTTAATGAAACAATTTACTATATTATTTATTTATTTGTCTCAAAAAAAAATAACTTTTTTTTTAAAACTTATTAATTATTTGAGCAATTTTCTTTATTCTTTTAAAAATTTTAGCTAAAATTATTTTTATCTTCATTTTGTATAGTTAATTCAACTCTCGGGGAAAAAATTTTAAATTTTTTGTATTGAAAAAAGAAAAAATGTCCCGCACCCGCGGGGAATTCTCGCATATGAAAACCAAGCTTTATGATCTCTTTATCAATAAAAATTAAATTAATGAAAATAAAATATCAACTACAAAATTATGAATAATATAATATTATAATAGAAAATACATAATAATAATGAAACTTATAAAAATTGTGTGTATTATAGAAGAAAGTGCCAAAAGTGCTGTGAAGAAAGGAAAGTGCCAAAAATTAAATTATATCCATCACTGAATTTGTAATTGAACTGAATTGACGTGCACATGACATGACATTTGTGTGTGACGTCTAAGTTGTCATTTGAGATTTCCATCCTTTTCTATAAAAAATTTCCTCAACATAGGACGTGTTTGAAACCGTTTTAAAGTTATAAAAAGTAAGAATTAAAATTTTTTTATAAAGTTAGATCAATAATTAAAGAACTCCTTATATTTCTATAATTTAATATTAAAATTTGTACAATAAAGTGTTTTTGTTGATGTTCTACACGTGTATAAATTACTATGAAGTTTTGAGGTTATAACATCTCACGCTTTTAATATTATTTTAAATTATATATTGAAGTGATTGTTATAAAAAAAAAACTAATATTTTCGATGCAATAAATAAATTATTAATTTTCAATTTTATGTTTTAGGTCTTTAAAATGACTACAGCAACAATTCGTACACGCAAATTTATGACAAACAGATTATTATGCAGAAAGCAAATGGTATGTGATGTTCTTCATCCCGGACTCTCCTCAGTCAACAAAAAAGAAATCAGAGAAAAATTAGCTACTATGTACAAAGTTACTCCAGATGTAGTATTTTGTTTTGGTTTCAGAACAAATTTCGGTGGTGGTAGATCAACTGGTTTTGCTTTAATTTATGATACACCAGACTATGCTAAGAAATTCGAACCTAAACATCGTTTAGCACGACATGGACTTTACGAGAAGAAACAACAAACACGTAAACAACGTAAAGAACGCAAGAACAGAATGAAGAAAGTACGCGGTACAAAGAAAGCTAAAGTTGGTCAAGCAGTAAAGAAATAGGTTTAATAAAGTCAGGATAATGATTTTTTTTTTAAATTGTAATTTCAAAGTGGCGAAGGATTTTAAGAGAATAAATTGCTAATTTGAAATTAAAATTTTGTTTCAAATAATACCTAAATACATACCTAAACTAAAATTTCAAACGATACCTAAATATTAGTTCTAGTATTTAAATTTAAATTTCATTTTTGTTTTTTAGTTGGAATTGTGAGGCTTTGTGTTACATATATGTAATTAAAGACAGTAAAATAATGATAGTAATCATAATCTTAGTTAAAAGTTGTGGATAAGATATTTCTTCGAAAGAAAATTGGTGATATATATATTTTGTGGTCAGTTTAGAACGCAGCAAGATTTCTGCAAAGATCTTATATTTTCAAGTATTACACAAAATATTAAAAGTACTTGTGTTAATATACTCGAATGTTAAGTTTGCATTTTTGGGATTAATATAATAAAAGGTTTGCAAGTAATAAAATTCCGAAAGCTCTGAAATATTTCTTGCAAATATTAAAACCAGAATTTTTTTTTGCATACATACGTTACAAACGCATAGGTGGTTGCAAAGTCAGCGTTAATACTTTTTCATATACTATCTACATACACAACAGGAAATCTTTACTATACAAATTTATTTTTCACAAAACTTCTGAAAACAGATTTCAATTAGGTATTTGCATATTGAAAAATAATGAAATGGAATAAGGCCCATTTTTATTTTTTACTATTCTGGGATTTCATGTTCCAGAATTTTGAGTTCTGCGATTTCGCATTCCAGGATTTTGATGCTATTAGTAAAAAAAATTTTTTAAATTGCATCTTTCAACATTGTTTAAATTATGCTTTGATTATCACCCTTATGGATTTTTTTTTGAAAACATTCTAAAAATTTAGGATTGCTGGTTTTTAATTATTTATTTATTATTAGGATAGGGTTTTCTAATTTCCATCGTATATTTTTAATAATAAGGTTGTACACATGTATGCATCTATACATATTGATATTGAAGTTTGGCTAAATATGATCTTGTACGGATTTTTACATTTATTCCTTTTTATATGTTAGATTCTGGATTACAGGTTCAATATTATATATACAATTCGTGTATAATTTGAATTTGTATAAATTTTCAGGCAACCTTTTTTGTTTTTTATTGTTTATAGCTTAACGGTCAAATTTAGTGTTCAATCCTGGTCAAACTTTTCGGTTATACATATATGTATAGTAAAAATATTTTCGGATTGGAAAAATCTGATATATATTTTTAATCAAGTACTAAACTAGTTAAAGACTTTAAAAGCATTTAAGAGAATTAAACCATCATTTTGCAAAAAATAATTTGATTAGAGCATTAATATTAATCCCATTTAAGGTTTGAGCAACTGGTACGTATTATACAAATCATAGCTAAAAAAAAGCTTCGATAAAAATTAAACGTCTTGAGTGTTGATTTTTATTAAGCTAAAGAGTATTTTTATCAATTTATTCTAGCTGGGAATACTTAAGAGTTACCATCGTATATCACACAACTTTGACAACTGCAATTGGAAATAAAAAAAAAAAAACAATTTGCACTTGCCTTGTGATAAGAAGAACTGAAAATATATTGCGATTTTATTAATTTTATTATTAAGATATTTTAAATAGGAAAAAACAACAATCATTTTATACAAATATTAATTATAGGAATGATCTGGAAAAATAAAAATATCAAATGTTTCAATCAAACTTAGCGTTTAGAAAATTTAAAGGTATGTACATAAATATTTTAACATACTTTTTTAAAAGTGATTTGGTTTTGCCTTCAAGTGATTTGCAAAAAAAAAAATCTATAAATGTATCAGGAAAATTATTGATAATATTAACTTTAGTAATATTTTCGATAATTTTATAAAAAAACCTTGACATTTTAGGTGAAGTCCAAAAATTAACTAAAAATACCGCGAAAAATATTTTATTTATATTTATAAAAAGCGCATTTAAAATTATAAACTATAAATGGAAAATCGCTATTTTGTTTTTTAGTATTTTATACGTGACACAAATTAGCTATACTTAAGTGAATATTTATAATAAATAAAACAGTAATCATTATTATATAAATTTAATTAGTTAAAATAATGTATTAAATGTAAAACTAATTAAATTATTTATTTTTTATTTAGTTGGGAAGCTTTTCCAAAGGTATTGTTATTCAGATGTTCCAAAACAAAATTTTAAATTGGAACGTGCATTATTAGTAACTAAATTATCTAGATATGAGTTTGAATGTTTACGTAATCCGAAATTATCTAAGTCCGAACTGGAAAAAACATTAAGACGTCGAGGAACAGATTATGAAAACTTAATTTTTTTACATAACTTACATAAATGTTTTGAACAAAGAGTAGCAAAAAGTTTCACAAATGCCGGTGTTGAAGTAAAAGTAATCAACAGGTAAATACATATCTTTATAAATGATTAATCTTATTAATAATGTAAATTAAATTATTTTATTTGTTAATTCTTTTTAATTTAATAATTTTTAATTGGTTCTTCAAAAGTTATCTTTTATTAATATACATATGTTAACGTAGGCCGCAAAAGTAGTAATTGATTTTTTTTTTATTTTGCTAATTTTGTGCTTCTGTTTTTTTTCTATTGTCTTTCTTTTTCCTTATTGGCTTTATTTATATCCGTTCTTTGAAAATTTTTTGATAAAAAAATTAAAACAGAGTCGAATTTAGAACTAGCTTAGAAAAAGAAACACTGAAATGGGCTGATGTTCTTATTCCAATTGGCGGAGATGGGACTTTTTTATTATCAGCAAATCGTGCAAGCCCATTATTTGCAAAAGGAAAACATAAAACACCAATTGTTGGATTTAATTCTGATCCAGAAAGGTCGGAAGGAAGACTTATGCTTAGAAAAGAATATTCAGAAAATGTAGAAGAAGCTGTTAGAAGAATAACTTCGGTAAAAATTGTTTTTATTTAATTAATTAAAAGAATAGGTACATTATAAATCTTTTTTTATTGTTTTAGGGGGATTTTAAATGGATGCAACGTTGCAGAATACGTATTACTATTTTAGGTAATAATGGAGAAATGCCAGAATCGCTGGATTTGCATGGACATGCAGTATCACGTATGGAACAGGAAGGAACTAGTCCTGAGTACTTAAATTGTGAATTGGCAAAAAAATATCGAGCAAAAATGAAAAGAGTTTTACCATATTTAGCATTAAATGAGGTATAAAAAAAAAATTTATATTAGCATATTTCAAAAATTTCAATTTAATAATTTTGCTTAGGTTTTTATTGGCGAAACAATGTCTGCTCGAGTTTCTCATTTACAAGTTGTAATTAATCATTCGGATGTTGTAAATAAAACAAAATGTTCTGGTTTATGTGTTAGTACTGGAACAGGTTCTACGTCATGGCATACAAGGTTAGAAATCAACCATAACTACTCCGTATATAGCAAGTTAGTAATATGTTCCCTGGCGTTAGTTTTTTTTGTTTCTTATTTTGTTAACTGATAAACGCCTTTGCTTATTATATTTCGATTTTGTTTTTAGTAGATAAAATCAAAATTTGCTTAAATTAAAAAGCTTCAAAAAATGTAAACTATTAAAATTCAAAAAATATTTATATAGTATATTCGAAAAACTGAGTATATCTTATCATTATTTCATTTAACACGTGCGAAACAAATTTAAATATTAAATTTCACTCCCATCATAGTATGATAAGAAATTTCTTTGAACAAGGTCATGATATATATATATATATATATATATATTTAGTTTTTCTTCTGATTAAAAAAAAAAATCTCTTATTGTATGTATTTTGAGCACATAAGTATAAATCTTTGAATGCTTATAATTCTTATTATTTTTGAATTTTATTCGTTTCTTTTAAGTATTACTAACTTTTTATTGATTTGTAGTATATATAATAAATTATTATATTTTAATTTAATTAAGTGTTATTATTTTTCTATAAATTAAAAATTTTAATTTATTTTAGTATCAATCGTATAACAAAACAACATATTGAAGATTTAAAACATGTTTTACCGGCATTAGAAAAAATGAATATCAATGCTGAAGATTTAGCAGAAAAATATAATCAAAATTTAATATTTCCACCAGGTAATAAATTTTATATGCTGAAAAAAATAGATAATTTTATTTATTAATTTAATTTTATAAAGATGATCCTAGACTTTGTTACTCAATTAGAGAACAAATATGCGTTGGAGTATGGCCAAGTCCTAAAGAATTTCAATCAAAAGATTTTGTTAAAAATATAGTTGTTAAATCACGATGCATTGATGCTTGTAAGTTTTATTATATATTTATTTATTTATTTTATTTTATATATATTTTTTTTTTTGGTATTAACATACATATAATATTAAATTACTAAAATTTTTGATATTTGAGATCAAATTTTGTTTTTGAAGTTATAATTTTTTCTGCAAAATTTTTGGTTTCATAATTATTATTTGTTTTTTCATCATTGTAAATTTTTTCGATTTCCTTAAATGATTTGAATTTATTTATATTTCGTATATTTTTATGACTCATTTGATCATAAAATATTAAACATTCTAAAATTAATAGTAGATGTAATCCTATTAAAAATATTGTTGCTGATAACAATTTAAATAGAATTGAATATTCCACATTTAAATAGAAAGAGTCATATAATATTTCAGCGGCATTATTAAAAAATATTGTTACAACATATATATTCCATACTATTCCAAATATTAAAAATTTTTTAAATATTATTTCCTAAAATATTGTTTTTTTTTATTGAATTTTAAATATCAATTTATTATTTATTCATGATATTATTACCTTGCTAATAATTGGAATCATCATTAGTGTCGAAAAAAGAAAATTAAAAAAACAAAATATTACACCAAATTTTGCAGTTGTTAAATTTGAAGTAGCTTCGATACCTATTTTCTCGGCATATATTTTATCTGTAGCTGTAAAAATAGTAGTTTATAATTAAATTGCAGGAAAAATTTTTAGACTTAACTAAGCTTAGCCCAAACATTCTCTTAACAGAATTTTTTAAAGAATCTTTTGTGTGGACACTGTTATATGAACTCAGCAAATATTACAAAAGATGCTTTAAAAAAATCGTCAAAAATAAAATAAGTAAGTGATAGTTAATATAAAAAAAAATATTTACTTAAAATGGCATTAGGAATCCATGGAAGTTCGTCTTGCTTGTATAAAATTGTTGAAATAACACAATTATAAATAAATAGAACAATTACCGGTAGTGAAGTTTCATAACTTTTAAATAACTAAATTATAGAAAAATAAATAAAAAGATTAAAATAAAATCTTTGGTACTGATAAATTTAGAAGAATAACTTACTTTTTTTAAAAACATTTTTATTAATTTAAAAATAACATTTATAAAATAAAAATAATTTTTTTTTTAAGAATGATTGAATTATTTATAATTGAATAATTGTTTTAAAACTTTTTTTTTCTTCATAATTGATTATGTCAAAAACTTTGAAATATTTGATTAAAAATAAATCATTATTATTTATTTATAGGTTTGGTAATTGATGGCAGCATTGCTTATCCATTTAATGATGGAGCTAAAGTTTTATTGGAAAATCATCCTGAAGATGCCTTATTAACAATTTCATTAGATTAAACACTAAAACTAAAGAAAATATAATAAGAAGTTTATAAAATATCACGACAGGACTATGATTGTGCATTTATTTTTTGGCATATTTGCTAAAATTAAAAACTATTATTTAAGATTTTAAATTTAATTTATTTTGAAGAAAAAAAACAAATAAGGTGATACAGTTTATAACTAATAGGAAATAAAGTATCAGTTTGGTTTTATAAAATTTTGCTTAATATATTTTTATTTATTATTTTACAAATAATTTATACATTTTTTAACTTTCTTTTACTTTTATTACCAGTTATTTTCTTTTCTAATTTTTCATTTGTTTTAATTTTTACATATTTCGGTAAATTTTTTTTAATATTTTTAGATTTTCCTGCAATATTTTGGTTCGTAGTCTCTTCTGATTTTTTAGACTTAAACTTTTCAAAACGTATTTTATCAATTGTACTAAAACGTTCATCCTCAATTAATTTTTTTGATTTTTCAGATTGTTCTATTAGAATTTGCTTTTCCTTGTAATCTTGTTTAGCTTTTTTTATTTTATCCTTTTGCTTTTTCTTGAATCTAAAAAAAAAGAGGTTTGTTTTTTATATTGAAGATAAAAAAACAAGTTTGCTTGAATAATTACTGTTGTTCCATTTCATCTGGATCTAAACCTTCCAAAATCCATTTTTTCCTACGATATGTATGTGCACGTTCATCGAAATCTTTATTGTCTAATGTAATTTCATTTTCCCGTCTAGCAACATTTACTTGCATGAATATTCTCTCAACCAAACGTTCTACAAAACAAAATAAGCAATAAAGTTTTTAAAAACATTTCGAAAAACATTAAACTTACGATCGACAGGATGCTCTGTTAATTTTGTGTTAATTTCTGTTTCAATTTCCCCTAAAAGCTCTAAATCTCTTGGGAATCTGAATACTGATATTGAAAGTCCTGAACGACCAGCTCTGGCGGTACGACCAACCCTGCAATTTATAATTATTTATATTAGTTATCGTTTTTATTTATTTTACTTTATTACATCAGTTCAATTATAAATTTTTACCTATGAATATATTCCTTAGGTGTTCTAGGTAAACGATGATTTATAACCAATTGGACATTTGGAATATCAAGTCCTCTTGCAGCAACTAAATATTAATACATAGTATAAAAAAAATTCAAAAATAAGTTCAAAAAGTTACCATCAGTTGCTATTAATGTCCGAACATGTTTTGATTTGAATTTATTCAAAGCTGAAACTCTTTCTTTTTGACGCATAAATCCATGTAAGCAAACATTTTCTTGTCCGAGGCTATTAAGAGTCATTGAAAGAAGCTGACAATATCTAAAATAAACATATTAACTATCATATTATTCTTAAAATGGAGAAACTAAATGTTTTACTTCTTTGTACTCGTAAAAATCATCACATTAGCTTCTTCATTGTCCTCTCGGTATTTTCTTAAAACTTCAACTAATACCATATCACGATCATATTCTGCACATAGTACATATCTTTGATCTAACGTTTCAACAGTTGCAATTTCACATTGCTCTTGCCATTCAAAAATATCTTTAGAAACAGGGAAAATACTAGATTCTTTAAGAAAATCTTTTAATGTTGCAGAAAAAAATAGATTTTGTTTATTTTGTGGTAAAAAATCTCTAATTATAGCTAAACTTTCATCAAAATCACCATTTAACATTCGATCAGCTTCATCAACAACTAAAAATTTTAAAGTATCAAAAGAAAATGTTGCACAACCTGTTAACTGATCAGCTAAACGACCTGGCATAGCAACTATTATATGCGGTCTGCTCATTAAATTTTGACTTTCAATCATTTGATCTGTTCCACCAGCAACAACACATACACGAACACCCATTGGTTGTCCTGCAACTTGAAATTGTTCTGATATTTGATACGCCAATTCATGAGTTGGTGTTAAAATTAAAGCAAAAAGTGCAACTGGTTCTTCACTTAATTTCTGTAAAATAGGTAAAGCAAAAGCAAAAGTTTTTCCAGATCCTGTTTTAGCAGCTCCGATACAATCTTTTCCAGCTAATATTTGGGGAATACAATTATCTTGAATTGGTGTTGGAGATTTTAAACCAAGTTTTATTATTTGCTTCATTAACCATTGTGTCATTCCAAGTTTTTTAAATGCTTCTTCAGTAGTCTTGGTTGACATTTTTAAGAATACAAAGTTTTTCTAATATTTAAAAATTAAATTTTATTATTAAAGATTCTTTCTGTTTACATTTTTTTTAATTTCTCTTGTTTTAATTTTTTGACAGCAGCAACACGTGTGCCGTGTAGACATTGTAGATGCAAATGCGATGATGTAACAGTTTTTCTTTTGATTAGATTAGTGTTACCGTCAGCAGTTCCTGCAATTAAAATTAGTTAAACCAATTTAAACCTAATTTTAATATTACTAAATAAATTTTAAATTTTAAAACTGTAATTTCTTTTGTTTAATTTTGATATTCTATTTTCAATTTTTTGCTTCTTTTTATAATAAAACAGAAAGAATAATAAAACGGTATTGTATTTATTTTAAAATAAAATTCAAACAAAGTTATGAATTTATGCTGGTAACAACGACGACACTGCAGTAATTTCATTTTCTAACGGAATCGTTTGAAATTTCGATAAAAACATTTAAATTGAAATTTTTTCTATTTTTTGTAGAAAAAACGATAAAATAATTGTTAAAAATGGATATTTCTGACGAGGCATTAGAACATTCTTTAGGTTAATTATTTTGCATTTTTATAACAATTTCTAACATTTTATTTTTTTAAATATATTATAAACGTGTTATTAGATAATTTTTTTGGATTGGTAAAAAGTATGGGTCACTTGACTCAAAGCAAATTGATTTAATGCATTACACGAATCCTTAACCAAAAAAAATTTACATTCAAATTGTTCCAATAAAATCAATTGAAAATATGTTAAAAAATTTTTAGATTATTTAATGGATGAGGAAGACGATTTTCTGGATATTGAAACAGAAGAAATGTTACTTGAGGAAAATGTTAATACAACTAAAAATAAAATTTTAAAAAACCAAAATTTAAAAAATAATAAAAATGAAGGCTCAAGCCAGTCCAAACAAAATTGTATTGCAAAGTCACAAACTAAAAACGTGCAATTGGTACAACAAAATAAAAACATAAAAGAAAAAACAAAACAAGAAAATTCTAATATTAAATCAGAATTTGCTAAGCAAAGTGTTGTAAAATCGTATTTAATAAGAAAACGAAATGGAAATCGTAAGTGGTACCAAAGGAACAAGTATAGAAGATATGTTAATAATTTTGAACAAGAACGTAATATAACATACAATTATCAGCATAATAATAGAAACGTGTTTGATAATTTCCCATCAAATAAGTAAAAGAATGAATTATAAATCTTTTATATAACTATTAATTTTTTTTTTTATTTCAGCATGTTCAATAGTAGTAGTTTGTATAATATTTGCAGATTGAATAATGAAATGAGTTTTGAAAATCCAAACAATCGATACAATTTATTATCAAACTTTGACAATAATTATCAAACAAAATTTATGAATGATCAGCAATCACTCCATAATTATCAAATAAAATTTATGAATGATCAGCAACCACTCAATAATTATCAAACAAAATTTATGAATGATCAGCAATCAGTCATAGAATCTAATCAACTCATAAATCTAATTCGTAATAATTCATTGCTTGATACATTTGAAGATAGAAATAGATTAAATATTTATAAAATGGAATTGATTACATTAATGGCTTCAAAACTTTTCGATTTGCTTCATTTGATCCATACTACAGTTTAAATGTGGTATTATAATGCAAAATCATAATACATTATAATATATAATAAATTATAATATTTTTTTTCTTCAAATTAGAATTTGTTTTATTATTTTTTAATTCAATTGGAAAAAATTTTAGTTTTAATATATCAATGTTAAATTTGAGCACATTTGTGCCCTTTTGTATCATAGAGATAAAACTTTACTTGACTTTACAATGAAAAAGCTTGTTTTTTATATTCTATTTTACATTATGACTTGGAATAAAGCATTGAAAGAAACAGGTTGTTTGTTCTTTATTTTAAATCAACAGGTTAAATAAAAAATATTTAAAATCAAGTTTGAATTAAATTTAAATTCAATCTAAAGGTAGAAAAAAGAATGTGACACTACATGTATCGTAGGATTATAAATTTAACAAAGTTTTATCATACACTATAAATTACATTTAACGACTTGACAAAATATTTTAAGTTAGTGTTGACTTTAGTTTATGTTAGTGAGTAAACAATCTTGAAGAGCAGGAGTGATGGGAACCAGAGTTATATTTCACTTTCCAAATTGGAAGCAGTTTTATCATTGGGGAAAAGAAAGCTTTGTGAAAAGGGAATATAAAAACAATATAAATTATAGTTGAAAGATTTGGCATTTCAATTAAATTGTCACGTTTTACTTTAATTTAGTATAAATTAAAAGAAACTCAACATAATAATAAAATAAAATGTAAAACAATCAAATATTAATCTGTAGACACAAAGTACATAGGTATGTATGTATTTGTTTTTACAAGAAAACAAGCCTAATTAATCTATTAAAAGGCAATAAATACTCCAAATTAAAAGCAATCTTATTAATATTCAATACAACACCGTTATGGTTTATAAAGGCAAAATATTTTAAATTTATCTGAAAATTGTTTTTTTTTTTAGTTATATTTGCTCATACATATAAGAAATCTTATCAGAATTTTCAAATATTTTATTTAAATTATAATAAAAATTAACGAAAAATAGATAAATTTTCGTCAAAATATCTCAGCTGTTTGGATTGGATACCTGTTTTAAGATTTTTGCTAATTTAAATTTAAAAATGTTTGACTTCTACTTTCTACGTAAATCTTGTCAAATCAATTAAATCGATCTTTTGTTTATCTCTCTTGTCCAATTTTTTTAAAAACAAGGAAAAAAAAATGTGAACCAAAAAAAAGTCATTAATTTCAAATAAATTTATTTAAATGTGAAAATAAGAAAAATATATTTTAAATAATTATTAAAAACAGTACAAAAAGAAAAAAATTATTAAACATTTTAATTAATATTTATTTACTTTTGAAAATTTTTTTTCAACTAATGGAAGGGGTAGAATTAAGTTTAGAAGCTTTGATTGGATCATTATTAGCTCTTCTATTATTATTTTTTTTCTGTCGCAGTTTACTAATAGAAAATGTTGTTTATATTCCTGGAAAAAAACGTCATGGCTGGAAACCAATTCGTATCCTTGAAAGAGTAAATAATTTATTTAAAATAAATTTTATATTCGTTTTAAATTTTTAGTAAAAAATAAAACAACATTTATTATTCTTTTTATTTTTAGGCATGTTATTGTTCTGTTTGTGAAATATTATTACCACCGTCTATAGGATTATTTTGTGATTCATGTGGTGTATGTTCACATCCAAGTTGTACTAAAAAAGCTAATGAAATTTTTAAATGTAAAGAAAAATATTTAAAAAATGAAAAATCAATATTGCATTTATGGGTTAAAGGAAATCTTCCATTACATTCCGAATGTTATATATGTCATGATGATATTGATTCTTCTATTATTAATGGTTTAGATGGTTATCGTTGCTGTTGGTGTCAAAGAACATTCCATAATAATTGTTATAAAAAATTTATAGATGTAAATTCTGAGTGTGATTTTGGTGAATTTAAAGATATGATATATCCACCAAATTGTATTGTTGCAGCACGTACAAGAGGTGCTATAAAATTACATTTAACTGGTATTAAACCACCAAATATTGATAATTGGAAACCATTAATTGTTATTGCAAATACAAAATCTGGTAGTAATACAGCATCTGATGTTGTAGCATTATTAAGAGGTATATTACATCCGTTGCAAGTAATGGAATTAGGTGGACGTGGTCCAGCTGATGCATTACAATGGTAAATATATGAATTTTAAATATTTTTTTCAACAAATTAAATTTTTAATACAAATTATTAATTTTTAGGGCAGCTGTAACTGGACCAAGACCTTGTAGAATATTAGTAGCTGGTGGCGATGGCACAATAGGATGGGTTTTAAATACAATATTTTCATTGGAAATAAGAGTAAAATATTTTTTTTACTAATTTTATAAAAAATAATATTAAAAAATAAAATTATTTAAAGCCAATACCAGAAGTTGCAATAATCCCATTAGGAACTGGAAATGATTTATCAAGAGTTATGGGATGGGGTTCAGAACCACCAACAGAATTAGATCCAATCAAAATTTTAAGAAATGTAAATGAAAATAGTATAAAATATTTATTTTCATATCATTAGATATTTAAAATGTTATATGTACATAATTCTTATTGTTAATTAATAGATACGAATGGCTAAATCTGTTAACTTGGATCGTTTTATAATGGAAATAGAAATTTTAAGATATAGATTACCAATTCAAAAGCCACCAATTAAAACAGTCTATATGTATAATTATTTTAGTATTGGTGTTGATGCACTTGTTACATATAATTTTCATAAAACACGAGAATCAAAGTTTTATTTATTAAGTAGTAGAATATTTAATAAGGTTTGCTAAAACTTTATTTACATAAACATATATTTGCAAGTTTTTTTTTTAAATTCATTTTTAGTTAATATATTTTGGTTTTGGAACCCAACAAATAGTTCAAAGAGATTGTGAAAATATAGAAAAACGTTTTGAGCTTTATTTGGATAGTAAATTAATTGAATTGCCGGAATTACAATCTATAGTGTTTTTAAATATAGATTCATGGGGTGCCGGTGTTAAATTATGTGGTAAAATAATTACATATATAAATATAATCTTATATTTAAATATTTTCATTTTTTTTTATTTTAAACTAATAATTTAGAACTTAGTCGCGCTGATACTTCATTAAACGAATTAAAAAGTAGCATATCTGATGGACTTATTGAAGTATTCGGAATTGTTTCTTCTTTTCATATTGCTCAACTTCAAGTTGGTATTAGTAAACCAATTCGTATAGGACAAGCAAAACATATTAGAGTATATAATTCAAACATTTTATATTTAAGAAGAAAAAATTGAATACATTTTTTTTAGATTCTTATGAAGCAAGCATGCCCAATGCAAGCTGATGGAGAGCCATGGATGCAAATACCATGTGATATTAGAATCCAAGCAAGAGGTCAAGCAAGAATGTTAAAATTTCGAAATATGTAGAAATTTAAATTAAACTATACACTTAGCAGATTAATAATTTTTATAAGGAGACTAAAAAGTGCGAACATTATCAGGAACATTTATTTGCTAAATTTTAATTGAAAAAGAATTTTAAAGCAAAAAAAGAAAACAATAATCTCATTTAAAAATTGGAAAGTTCTCTTTCTAAAAAAATTCATATTTTTGAAAATTGTAATTTTTTTTTTTTTATACATTTTTATCAAAAATTAATATTTTTTTATTCTATACTTATATTTGGACAAGCTAATTAGTAGTAGATATATATGGTTTCAAATATTAAAGCATTGTATGTGGTTTTGTTTCTAGAGATAAAATGACTGAATTTAAATACTTAGAAAAAAGAAAGATAAAAACTAAATGAACCTAAAATTTTGCTCTAAATAGTACTGTCTAATTAAATACTAACAAACTAGTCGATGTAATTGGCGTACCTTCTAACATATTTCATATTTCGAATTACTAAATGTGATAATGCAAATTAATTATAAATTAATATATATACACATATATAGAATAAAAATAAGTAAATTTCCAATGTCTAAATGTTTAAAAATAAATAAATTGGAATTGATATTAATAATTCTGTAATATTTCGTAATATTTACATTTAGTTAGCATTTAAAAAGTAAAATATATATGATTTCTATATTTTTAAAATAAGATATAATTTAAGCTTTATTTTAAAAATATTAAATAAATTTAAAATATAATTTATTTTTCGTTAATTTTTAATAAAAAAAAGTAAAAAACAAAATACTTTCATAAGTTTATATGTAATGTATGTACCTTCTTGTTTGTATTAAATGGCATTAAGTATTTATATATATAAGCGATAATAAAATCAGCATTAAATACATATTTATATTGAGATTTTATTATTCAATTATTCTAAATTTAAACTTTGCACACAAATCCTTGATCATTTCCATTTTTTCCCAACAATTTAAGTAAAACAAACGTTGTAATTTATGAATGACTAAATTTTTGTTTATTTTTAATTTTTGTTTTATTTCATTAACATGAAATTTCTACGTACTTTTAAAATGTACATATATTATTTTGGTAAACAAAAAAAAAAAAAGCCAGAATTTGTTAACATGTTTTTTTTTTTTTTTGAAGTTATAGTAATTAATTTTTCTTTTTTATGGAGTTTAAATATTGAATTTAACATTTGATTAAAAATACTCGAAATTAAAACTAGAAAAAAAAAACTTTAATGCTGAGAAAAACCCTATCTTAAAAACATGTAGTAGAGAATTACAATACAGTATTTTAGTTTTTGTTTTTACAGCATTGTCAGTTCCATAATAGCATTTACAATATCGTTATTATTATTTCGAAGGGCTTTAATTGCTTTAGCTCGGGTGGTATTAGCTTGTGTTATAACCAATTCAATATCCTTTTCATCAACACCAGTTTCATCAACTTCTTCTTCATCTTCTTCAGCAATTGGTGCAACAGATGATGTTGTACCAATTGTATCGGTTGTACCAGTAGCACTTTCAGGTGCTTTGAATTTTTCAGCCGCAGCAACTTGTGCTTGTTGTGATAAATCTTCAATTTTAGCTTCACCAAATATAATATAAGTGTCACTGTGTGGATTTTTATATACATCTGGGTTGTTAATAACAAACAAAATATTTTTTGATTTACGAATTGTAACACGATTAACTCCTTGAATTTGTTTTAAACCCAATTTTAACATAATTTTACGAGCTTTTTTTTCACCTCTTGATTGTTTTGCTTTAGAAACCATATCAATTGGTAAACCAGTAGCTCCACCACCCAATTGTGTTGTAGCAGCACCGGCATCTTCTAATTCTGGAATAGTATCTTCTGAGTCAGTATCACTGGCATCATCTTCGATACGAACTTCAGATTCAGCAGCTGTACTTGGTTTTGCTGCTTCAGCTTGAGTTTCTGTTACAATTTCAGTTAATTCCGGCATTTTTTGTTTTATTTATTTTACCTAAAATGGAAAAAAATAAATTCTGATATACACTTTTCCAATGTTTATATATAAAATGAATCAACACAATCTTTAAAATCATATTATAAATTATTTCTAATTAGATAGAAACAACTTTTATTTAAACTATTATAAGTAAACATTATCTTTTATATTTCAATTAAATTTAATTACTTTTACTTTAGGATTACCTTAAATTTTTAAGATTAAAGTAAATGTAAAATTCACACAGTGACGATTTTAAAATAGAAAAGGGGCCTTTTCTTTTGGTTTGTATTTTGACATACCCTTAAAGTCAATACTCACTGTCAGTGTCAAGATATCGTTTTTATATTTATCGCTTGAAGGCGTTAATTGTGCTACAAAATATTTTGTACTTTTTTTTTGTTTTAAAAATAAAAAGTTTGTATATTGAAATAAATTTAAAAAACTTAAAAAATGTCGTGTTTTTTTAAATTATAATTTTTATTAAAACAAATACACTAAATTTAAGTAGATTCGTAATTTATTTAAATGAATAAAATTCAAATAACCTAAAACCAAGATCTAAGTAAAGTAATGATGTGAGTCGACCTAAAACAAAAAATATAGCTCTATTGTGATTTGTAAATGCGAGATAAAAGTGAGATGATATAAAAGCTGTCATTTGTCAAAACGAGAATTGTGCTTTATTTTGCCGCTTTTATAACCATAATAAATAAGTTTTAAGGTTCAATAAATAAAAATTAGATAAGTAAAGTGGTAAAATGTTTGAAGTTGAAAGTATTCGTGCAGATCATAAGGATATTATTCATGATGTAGCATACGATTATTATGGTAAAAGATTTGCAACATGCTCTAGTGATCAAACTGTAAAGGTAATTGAAAACATTTCTAGATTAGTGAACTTGACAGTTAACAAAATAATTTATTTTAGATATGGGATTTAGACGAAAATGATCACTGGGCAGTTTCAGCTAGTTGGAAAGCACATTCAGGCTCAATATGGAGAGTTTCGTGGGCTCATCCAGAATTTGGGCAAGTAATTGCGACATGTTCATTTGATCGAACTGCATCCGTTTGGGAAGAAATTGTTGGAGAAAAAACTACACCTACAATGACACCAGTAAAACGTTGGCAAAAAAGGACAGCTTTAGTTGATTCCAGAACAAGTGTTACTGATGTTAAATTTGCTCCAAAAATATTAGGTTTATTATTAGCAACTGCATCATCTGATGGCATTATAAGAATTTATGAAGCTCCTGATATAATGAATTTATCTTTATGGCCAGTTCAACATGAAATTGCTTGCAAAGTTCCTTTAAGTTGTTTATCATGGAATAAATCAACGTATAAATTACATTCACCTTTAATAGCAGTTGGAAGTGATGATACATCAGCAAATGGTGGAAAAGTTTTTATTTTCGAGTATAGTGAAAGTGCTAGAACATGGTCTAGAGTTGAAATAATTAATAGTATTACAGATCCAGTACATGATATAGCATTTGCACCAAATGTTGGTAGAACTTACCATATTTTGGCAGTAGCTAGTAAAAACTTACATATACTAAATATTAAGCCAATATCGTAAGTTAATTTAAATATATTTTCTAGTTTTCGTTCTTTAAATGAAAATAAAAAATTTTCAGTGATCCAAATGGATTGAATCGTTTAGAAGTTCAAACAGTTGCACAATTTAGTGATCATTATTGTCAAGTCTGGAGAGTGTGTTGGAATGTTTTTGGTACCATGTTAGCATCGTCCGGAGACGATGGATGCGTGCGTACATGGAGAAGTAAAACTTTATACACTTTTAAAACTATTAATAAAATAATTATCATTTATTTTAGTGAATTATATGAAAACATGGAAATGTGCTGGTGTTCTTAAATCAGAAGGATGTCAGCCTCCTCAACAAAATGAAAAACCAAATGTTAAATATCATAAACGTGGAAATATTGTTACAAATGCAACGCATGTTCCATGGCATTAAATTGTATTTATTATAATTTTTTTATTGCTAGGATTTTAAAATAGTTTCGTATGATTTACCGTAATTTAAGGAATATTTTTAATTAAAAAGAAATAAAACAAATTGTTTAGTTTAAAAAAAACTATGATTATTACTAATAAAAAAAGAAAATCCTTAAAATTATTTTTTTAAACTTTACATATTATTTTTCTGTAATTAAAACTAAACATCTTGGTGATAATTTGTCATCCAAAATTTTTTCAAATTTACTTTTTATAGCTAATTTGTAGAACTTTGACTGTTCATTCATATAACAAACGCGGTCATATAATACTAAATTTTCACATAGGACCTGTAATTAAAATAAATATAATTTAAATTTTTTTTTTTTATTTAATTTGTATACCTGTATACTACTTTGAAGACATGTCAATGCTTCTGATAATTTCCAGCCATTTGGACATTGTGATAATAATGTTTTTATTTGATTTTCTTTTTTATATGTCCATGTTAAAATCGTTTTATCAGTTTTATTTCTAATTTCATAAATAAGTTTTATTTTCTCAAGAGTTAAATCTAAATCAAAATTTGGTTTTTGTTTATTTTTAAATATAATTTCATTTTCATTTCTAACAGTTTCAAGTAATCCTCTTATAAACATTTCTTGTCCATGTTGTATATGATCCTTTTCATTCATATCACGCCATCTAGATACAGTTTGTTGGCAAGCTAACCTTAAAAATGGTCTATTCAAAATTTCACCATAATTAAAATTATTACAAACATTTTTTAAATTGTTGCTTAGTGGGAAATTTTTAAAATAAATGGTCGTATTGTCAGTTTCATCCAATTTTGGAATTATTTTCAATTTATGATAACAACATGGCATAATAATTAATTTTTTAATTTCTATAGTTTTTAAAAATATTTCCATTGAAATATTTGTTAAATCAGCACAAGAATGAAGACCAATTATAACAATTTTTGGATTATTAATATCGGGAAATAATTTTTCTACATTTTCTAAAATGAAAGTACTAGAAAATTCTTGAATAAAATGTTCTAAAAAATAAATGCTTCGTTTAGCTGTTGGATAATAATCAACTATTCTTTTTTTAGCTGTTAAAACTCTTACTGATTCAGATTCTAATCCAATTATTTTAATATTATTATTAAGTTTATACAAATATTCACTTAAGTAACCTAGGCCACATCCAAAATCTACAAAAATATCAATATCTGTTTTACAAATTTCTAAAATGCAATTAGCAAGAAGTGAAATTTCATGAGTTTTTTTAATGTTAATTTTTCTTAAATTTTTTGAAATATTTAGATTTAAATCATTTTTAAAATTTATTTTCAAAGTTGGTTTTAGTGATTGTAATTTATCTTGAAAATCTTTAATTGATTCAGGTGGGATGTCCTGGAAAAAAATTGTTTTTGTTTTTCTTTTAAATCTTTCAGACAAATAAATAATATTAAGTTGAATAATTACTTACTTTATTCAAATTTTCTGGGAATAAATTTAAATTGTTAATTGATATATTTAAAAAATAATCTGTCCATTCATCTGGAAAATTCATAAAAATATTCTCTTTAATAAAATTCGTATTTGATATTTTATAAATCCAAGAATATTTTTGAAGAAAATCTAAAACGTCCAAAAAATATGCTGAAGAATCATGATATCCTATTGGTAAAGACATTTTTTCTATGAAAATAAAATAAAAATTATATAAAAAAACATTAAATAATTATTAACATTCAAATCATATTCAAATATAAATTTCAGTTTTTTCAGTCCTAATAACTTAATGAATAAAAAACTCTGTTTTTTTTTATAACATTCTATGTTTTATTTGGTTTTTTTTTGTAAAGTTATAACAATAAAATAAAAGTTATTAATATAAATTTATTTATTAATTTATAATTTTTTTTTTTTTTTTATTTTAATTCATTATTGGCGTATTACAGTCCATTTTCCACTACTTTTTTCAATTTCAGGATTTTCTGGACCTAAAACAGTTTTACCATAATGCTTAGGTTCGTCTTTAAAATATGTTTCAATACATGTATTTATTTCATCAATTGTAACATTTAAAATTTTTTGTCTATATTTTTGAAAAATGGCTTCTGTAATACCATACAAAAAGAATTCACTGCCACGATTTCCAGGTGCTGTAGGAGCATCTAATTGCTGTAATACACCTAATTTTGATTCAAAAAGTGTTTGTTCAGTTAAAATTTCTGTATTACATTTTAACCAATTATAAGTACTATCAAATGTATCTAAAGTTTTTGTTGAATTCGGATCACGATAACTGAAAAAACTAAAAATACCATCAGAACCTAATTTGGCACCAGAACCATAGGCACCATTTTGTTCTCGTACAACAGGTAACAAATATTTTGCTGATAAATATTTTGCTAATATTCTTAATGTCGGATGATGTATATGAGTGTAAGGTACAGTCATAAATGCTTTTGCACAATAATTAACAGGAACATTCATAACAAAATGCTGACAGCTTGGCTCTAATAAATTAATATTATTTTCATTTTTGGTACAATTTTCTTTTGGTAATTCATTTATAAAATGTTCGTATTCTGTCATTAAATTTGGTAAAAATGCTTCAGATGTATTAATAGCTGATCTTACTATACATGAATTAAATAATTTTTTACCAAGATTAGCAATATTTTTCATAATTTCATCAGGTTTTTGTGAACTTTTTAATTTTTTCATATATTCTATGTGTTCGACACCACCTAAAATTGATTTTAACTTAGCAACATCTGTTACTAAACCATTACAACTCTGCATTGCATACAAATGTCCAGAGTGTGTAATTCCAACCGAAAGTGATGATAAATAATTATCAAAAAGCATATTAAAATGTTTAACATCATCCATTTTAAAATTATGTAAAAGTTCTTGACATAATTCAAACATTTTACCAGTATTATGATCTAAAGCATGCGTTGTCATAAGAACACCTAAATCATAGGTTTTAGAATCATAAATATTTTCAGCCAAATGCAATTTAAATCCAATACCCGAAGTTGATGAATTGATAAGTTTATCAAATGTTCTAAAATCATAATTTTTTGTACCCATTTCACCAATAACATTACAAAATAATGGAATTAAATAAATTTCTTCTTTTGTTAAGGGTGACGAATCAAATAAAACTTTTAAATAAGAAATTTCATTTGTTGGAACTGTGCAAATTTGTGTTGGAATATTTCTTACTTTTATTACATTTAATGCAGTTGGATTGGGTGGTTTTCGTACATCACCAAGAGAAAGGCATGGCAAGAGTTCGGTATTTGGCGGTGATTTTTGATTTTCTTCAAGTTTTAATCCATTATCATAAATTAATTGCTTATCTTCTTCAGTCAATTTGTTTACCTTTTCAGCTAAAAAGAAAGAAAAATTATAAAAGTAAAAAGAGTTTATTAAATACAATATTAAATAATGGATATATTACCTAAAAGTGCTTTTTCTGCCTTTTGAAATTTAACTTCATATTCATCATCTGGAGTCATCGTTAATATTAATCTATGCTTATTTTGAAGAAAATATTGTTCAACTTTCTTTTGCAAATACATTGGATCTTTTTTTAAATTATTTCTAAATTTTTGTATCATAGATGAAACTTTTAATGAATTTACCACATCACCATCATGATTCCATAAAGGTGTCATATTAAATAATAATCCTAGACCAAATTGTGGAGTTTGATGTTTTAATGATAATTCAATATTATGTAAAACACTTTCAATGTGATCTGCTTCAAAACCTTTTTGTGCTACTTTGTAAATTGTTTCATCAAAAATTTTTTGAACTTTTGAAAAATCATCGACTTTAACATCTTGAAGACCAACACTGAACATTGTATCCTTTAAACTTGATTCATAGCCAGTTGTTCCATTATAACCACCAGATATATTTGGTTCAATAAGTGATTTATAAAAATATGAATTTGGACCACGCGTTAATAAATGAGACAGAACTGAAAGTACTAAAGTTTCATATAGATCTGTAATATCAGTCATAAGAAATGCAATAGATATTTGATTTTGTTTTTCAAATGGTGCTCCCATATTATCAAAACGACTATAAATATGAACATTTCTTGGTTTTTCCCAACGAGATTGATTTGGGATTTTACTATAAGAATTGTCAATAATATCATAATTTTGTAAATATTCCTGATCTATATATTCTAGAGAATGTTTTAAATCAAAATTTCCATAGGCATATATCCGAGAATTACTCGGATGATAGTATTTTTTATGAAATTCAACAAGATTTTCGTGTGTTAATTTCGGGATATCTAATGGACTTCCACCAGAAACAAAACCATAAGTATGATCAGGAAGAATACTAAAAAAAATTGTTGTTTTAATTTATATTTTAAATTAAGTAAAAAAAAAATTTATCACCTGTTTAATAATTCCTGTCCAAAAATAGATGTGTTATCAGAAAATGCACCTTTCATTTCATTATATACAACACCTTTGATAATATATTCTGAATTCCTATCTTTTAAATTTGAATGTTCTAATCTCCAACCTTCTTGAAGAAAATCTAAATGTTCTAAATTTGGTCGAAAAACAGCATCCAAATAAATTTGTTGTAAATTTTTAAAATCAATTTCATTCATTGAAGAAAATGGATATAATGTATAATCTGGACCAGTCATTGCATTCATAAATGTAGCAACTGATCTATTTAACATTTTGAAAAATGGATCCCTAACTGGATATCTTTCCGAACCACATAAAACATTATGTTCTAAAATATGTGGTAATCCTGTTGAGTCAAATGGTGTTGTTCGAAAATTAACAGAAAATACATTATTCGGATCATCACGATCTATATACCAAAGTTCAGTTCCGGTTTTATTATGTTTAAATGAATAACTGGTTAAAGCAAACTCTGGCACATCATCAGCTCTTGTACATACAAAATTACTATATGTTTCACCGGGAATATATTTTAATTTTTGTACTCTTAATATAAAAGGTGATTCAATAGGTTTTTTTTTAATTCCTGGCTGCCGATTTGTAGTTGTAGCAAATAATCTTCGTGGAATAATTCTTAATTTATCCTTAATTATTGAAATCCTACCAATCATTTTCTTTCTATAATTTTTTCAGTTTAGTTTAAAGTTTCGAGAGTTGAACTTTTTGATACAACTGTCTGCTGAATTTCACAAAATTACACAATTATTAAAACATATTAAGAACTTAAATATGACATATATATATATATATACATATATGTATACGGTTATTTTTCGAGTCAGTTAAAACGTTTATATTTTATAATAAAAATTTAAAATTTTATTGAAAAATTTAAATTTATTAAAATTTATAAAGTTTAGGGAAACATACCTCCTAATTTATGTAATATATCACGAAACAAAAATAATTAAAACCAAATACACATTTCATTCATTTCATTAGAAGAAAAAAAACAGCATGACTTATTTAATTGATATTAAATTCGGCCAAAAAATGTCAAAATCATATGTGATGAAATCACAGTAGATTATGTTAAAAATTAATGCTTTCATAGTATTTAAAGTATTCCTTATTATTTGATTATTTATTTTAGAAATTATTTAAATTACATATAAATAAATAATATTCTTCTAAATTTAGTTGGATTCTATATTTATTTTTTTGGAGTCGTTTAATTAAAATATTAATTTCGAAATTATTAAACGATTACCTTTTTTTTGTAGAAATTTTTTATTGGGAATTGAGCATTTAAAATTTATTATTGTGAATTTACAATTTAGAAATTTGACAAGACGCTGATTGTTTACTTTTTTTTTTTAATAAAATATACAATTTCCTAAATAATTTCGTTACGTTCTTTTTATATTTTTAAAATTAAATGAGTACATTGGACTCTGGAGAAATATCTATTGATGATGGTGACGAGAAACAAAATGAAGAGGAAAATGATCGAAGACGAAGTTTACGCGAAACAAAGCAAAGGTGTTAAAACAGCACTGTAAATTTTAAAAACTAATAAAATTAAATTTATTTATTTTAGAGCGGCTGCATCAAAAACAGTCCAAAAATTAAGAGAAGACTTATCATTTTTAGGTGATTTTGATCCTGAAAAATCACGTCGCAAAAAAATTAAGGTTAAAAGAAAAGTACCGGCGCCATTAAGAAATACAATTTTTGATGAAAAAGGTAGATATAGGGATAGTTTACTTGATGTTTGCGATTGTTTAAAATATAATTGTAATGGGTGTTTTTGGCCATGTCCCAGCTGTAAATCAACTAAATGTGGTCCAATATGTCGAGTAAATAGAAAATTCATTTATGATTCAATTGATTTTGATGGTAACAATGATGTTATCCAGAATTCATATTATTATCCTAAAAAATGATTATTTAGAATTTAAATTATTTTTATTTTATATAAGTGAAAAATAAGTTTAATTTAATATTTTACATTTTAAAATTAACAAATTATATGAAAATTTATACAATTTTAATTAATATAAAAAGTTGTAAAAAATTAATTTTGAATTTCTTTATCGCATATGTACATATGTATGTACAAATGTAGGAATGCATGATTGAAACTTTTTTCTTACATCAAATATCCAATTAAGCAAAGAGAAATAAATCGTTTTTAAGAATTAAATTACGTAATTTAGTAAATTCAATTTTAAATTTTATCAATAATCTAATAAAAATACTTACTCATGAAAAACTTTTAAGTTATTTTTGATATTATTATTTATTGCATGTAATTATTATTATTTATTGCATGTGATTATTAAATTAAATACAAATTTATATCAATCAAGAAAACTGCAATATTAGGTAGGGTTTCAACTAGTCGAAATATAAATTTTAAAACAGTTGCGGTATTTTTAACTATTTGACAGGGTTAAGTTTTATATATTGTATTTTGATTGTATTTTTATTATAATTAAAAAAAAATTCGCGTTTAAAGCCCTGATTTAATTATTATTCTTGAATATTTATTCCGCCCGCCTAGTTATGTCGTTACTCGTTATTAACGTCGTATGGATTTAAAAAATAATTAACAAGGCAGACATGCTTGATGACGATGTATGTTTTGAATAGGGCTTTATGCAAATTATAAAATATTTTTGAAATTATAATCGTATATTTTATATTTTTACTTACATAAACGATAGGTCATTAGCTATTGACTCAGTTCAATAAATATTAAATACAGATTACAGAATTAAGTGTATTGATCTGAACAATATCGAAAAAATAGTCTATTGCTATGTTGTTTAGTCCTTCCGTTAGCGCAATAATTCACGAATGAAAAAACCTATGATTATGAAATTCAGCTAAAGGATTTTTAAAACAATTTGCAGATTCCCTGCAGATTGGCTTTTGGTTGACATCGGACCACGTAGCTGCCATAGAAATTGCAAAAATTCTGGTCCCGGTTGATATATCTTCGAATCTAATTTAAGCTACAACTACAAGTTTTAAATATAAAAACGGCAATTGCGTTTACAAAGCTAGAAATTATTTGGATTCGCCTTCGGGTAGGTGTATAAAGTTTTGGATCCAGTTCATATCCAGTTCAATACTAAAGAGTGATAAATTGATAATAATGTTTCATTCAACCAGAATGATAGTATGTTAGGTTTTAAATAATAAAACGGATTCCTAAAGGAATTTTAGAGTTGATGACCAGAACAATTAATTTTTCTTCATTTTGCTTTAAAGTTGTTTGTTTGAAAGGCTGTTTTTAAAAATACATTCATACATACAAACATATGTATGTATGTTATTTAATTTAATGCGTATATGTAAATTCAATTGTATTTAAATAAAAACCTACATACATACATATATTGGACTTATTTTAAATGTTTTTAAATTTTGAGTGTTAATGAATTTTGAAGTTTTATATTTTGAATGATTATGTAAGAATTTATTAGAAGGACTGCAAATTCATGGCGCAAATATGTAAGTACATATGTATAATATTATTATTTTGTTAAATGTTAATTAACTTAACTAAAAGAGATTAGAAGTTGTATGTATATGTATGGATATATATATTTTATTATATTCGAAAGCATGATAGCAAAGTCTATACATATACATATATATATACGTATAGCCTTTGATGATAGACATGACATGAATCATTCCTGATATGCATAATAAATAATTAATAAATCAATGTCTTAATTCAAATGTTATTTGTTTAGTTAAACTTTGTTCTATCTATAATATAATTCCCAATTTCTGGATTATTATTATTTTTGTGCCTTTTATTTATAAGCTTGTCACTCTTAATTTTTTTAAATAAATTATACAATTCAATTCATAATGACTTGTTCTCGTTATGGTAAGTTCTCATCTTGCATAGATTATGTTAGAAATTAGGTAGTATTCCAAATTTCAATCTTTTCACATTTTATACATTTATCAAATTTCAATAAATGTATGCGCGTGGTTATGATTTTGTATCAAGGTTTGAGCTATAACTTGGAAAATTATATTGAAAAACCTAAACTTTTGTTATTTTTTAAAACATAGATTATAGATATGTACATATGTATGTATGTCATTTGTCTCTATTATTGAGCTATAGAATATTAATGAACAAATGATTGTAGCATCATTTTTTTGTTTTTAATTTTTATAGTTTCAGTTTTTTTTTTGTATTATGATATTATCTGATTACCATCTTTTCAAGTAGGTATATACTTCTGCTGTTCTAGTATTATTTTAAAATATTCCTTAATTTTAAGTGTATTTCGGAAAACAATTGATTTACGCATTAGTGCCAATCTGAAACTAACTATGCCATATAAAAATTCTTTAATAAGAAGAAACTCCATTATCTCTGATTCATAGATTTGTCTGTAAATGACATTGCATGTACATATGTATGTACATATGTATGTATAATATACATAACAAGAATTTCAAACAGGTATTCATTTTAATTTTTCATCATTTCTGTAATCTAAATCCATCCTAAATCTTTTTTAAAATATTGGACGTCTGAAATTAATTACTGTGTATTCGTTTACTACACGGCGATGAATTTAACAAGTTCAAAGTTCATAAATCAAGGGACGAGGATTACTTAATTGGTGTCTTTTTTAAAATATAAATCTTATTTTTTTTCACCACTAATCCTTACACCTACACCTATAACCCACTACGTTACTAAAGAAATTTCATCTGTATTTTAGTTAAAAGTTAAATTAAAAGACAATTTATTAAGTTTTTTTTCATGTAACATAATATTATGTATTTTATTTTCTATAATATTATGTAAATATTTTTTTACATAATGGACATTAAGCACAATTAGGCATAAATTTTTTTTTTTATTCTTAATTAAATTTATAAAGCATTTTTTTTATTAATATTTTTTTTTTTGTGTGTATTATACAAATTGTGTAAAATTATATACTTAAATTAGAAATTATGTATATTATAAATATACATATGTATGCGTATGTTTAATTTTTCTATTTAAATTTAAATATTTTTGTTACTACTTAAACATTAATACATAAATTTAGTTTTTAATAAAACTACGTTTTTTTTTTTTTTTTTTCTTTTGGGAGTATAATACATATGTATATTAAAAAAACAAATTTTTTATACAATTTAAATTTTATGTTTTTTTGAGATTACGATGATGCACTATTTTTAGATGATGTACAGGAAGAATCATCTTCAACGCTGTCTTATCGCTTTTAAACTCTAAACTACATTTGTGAACAGTTTGCATATAAAGTAGTAAGTTCCTTATATACGTACCATTCTGTTATTTATTATTTTATTTTATTATTTATTTTTTTTTACTTTCGAAACGTTGATTAACCTTCTAAAACAAAGAATTTAACCATTGAACTGTATTTTTCTTTTTTTTCAAAGAAAATGTTGATAGGTTTCCGTGTAATACATAAATATTATAATATAGTCAACATGACATATGTATAACAGAATTACATGCATATGTATATAAAAACTATAGGTACATATGCATACTAATTTATTGATGTTACGTTACCAACCATTTATCATAAAGAAATCATATATACATATATAGAGTTTTCACGTAGAACAAAAAATATTAGTCAATTTTATTGATTTGAAATCACCTCAAGATCGTATTTGGGATATTTCGTAAAAACCTGACCGTAATGATGGTTTTTAGTTTTATTTTTATTGTTCTTTTTGTTTTTGTTTGTATGTCAATTGATGTATGTATGCACAAATTTTTTTCTATTTGCTAACAACCAAACATAATCCAAAATCCAAAGTAGGTATATTATATAGTATGTATATACATAGCTTTATATATTATTTTTCATTAGTGGAATTATTAAACTTTTATGGAATTATTAGTGGAATTATTAAACTTAAACTTTTATATGTTATATATTTGTTATTACTATGAAACATATACTTAATAAGAAAGAGATGATTATTATAATATAGGTGTTATAGGTCGTATCAAAAAATATATGGATTTGTGTATTCAAAATTTAGCGAATGTCATAATACCTAGTGTATGAAAGAAAAAATCGAGGTAGAGGAAGGAAGTTTTTTTTTTTTTCGAAGTCGTAAAAGTTATACATACTTATGACGAAAATTACGAATGTACATACATCGATTGACATACCAACAAAAACAAAAAGAAAAACTAAAATAAAAATAAATATACTAACTAAAATACGATTAACTTGATTTTACGAAATTAAAAAAACTGTAAAATTTTTTCTTCCACGTGATATATATTACATGTCCACCCTATATTATATAGTTACATTATGATGTTACTTTAAAATTTTATATACGGGCAAACTTTAATTCCCTTTTTACATTTGTATATACCAAAAAAAATAAATATAAATTTAAATATAGGAATGAATATCCGATTTTCTAGAATAAGGTATCAGATATCAGTTTGTTTCTTCGGGATATTAAATAGTTTCTCATTTGAGAAGAATAAGGGATGGTGCTTCAAATGATTCAGATGGTGATTTTTGATGATTTTTGATGGTGCTTCAAATGATAAGATAGTTTTTGAGGAAATGTTTTTTTTTTTATCAAGACCATTTTTATATTAAATTAATAATTTTCTAAAGCTACATCTACAATGAATGCATTTGCTTACCAGCCTACGCAGCCAATTTTTATGGTAAAGTTGAAATGTTGAATTCAAGTGATGTCAGATAATTGAATAGTCAAAATAAAAAATAAAAAGTAATTTTTTTAGTAACATATTTAGGTACATTATATTTAGTGTTTTTTTTTTTAAATATTTTTAAAATAATTTCCAATTTAATTTAAAATATTTAAGAAACAAAGTATTGAAAAAAAAAACTGAAGAGAATATTAGTTAAAATAGAGAAAAAAACCAAAATTTAGTAAAATTAAAATTTTATATTATTTTTTTTGCTCCGACATAAATTTCATTATGAATAGTCTTTTGTAGGTTGTAGGACTTTTGTAGGACTAGGACTATAAACTATAGAAAGGGAAACGTTAGAATGTTATAAAAATATAAAAAAAAAAAATGATGTACAAAATTTAAGACTTTAATTTAAACGTTTATAGAAATTTTATTTTCCATTAAGACAATGATTTAAGTTCTGTAATGTATACTTTAATATAAAGACTTCTTTGTCTTAACTTTTTTTTTTTTTTTAGATTTTTTACGTAACATAATCAATTATGTTCTAATATACGTACGATTATTCTATATATTAAATAAAATGTGCATTATCTACAATTTATACATTGTTTTTAAAAATATGAAAGAACAAAAAAAAAAAAAAATTAAAACTATTAATTAAAAATTTTTTTTTAATTTAATTTAGTATGTATCTAAAATTATTCTATAATAAATATTTTTACTAATTTTAATTCTACTTTACAATATATTTTCTTTTTTATAATATATATTCATTTTTTAATTATGTATTTTGTTTTTTTTTTTATTTTTTATTTTCTATTTTCTTATTTTTTTTTATTTTTATATATAAATATATTATAATATGTATGTATATATATGAACAATATATATGTATGTAATATAATATGTAATATTCGAATGTTAACTGCTACTGTGGTGTTTCTGAAGCAAAGTTTAATTTTTGCTTGTAAAATTATTATATTTATTTTTAAATATATATTTTTTATTTATTTGTTTGTTTTTTTTTTTTTTGTATTTATGTTGAAATTTAAATATTTAATAATTTATTTAAAAAAAAAAAAAAAAACAAGAAAATATAAAAAAAATATTTATATATTTAAAAAACAAAAAAAAAAAAAAAAATGGGATTAATTTTGTGATATGTTTTATGACTAAAAGTTTACAAAGCAATTAAAAATTATATACAAAAACAAATAATTAATTAGAATATAAATTTAAAAAAAAAAAAAATGCTAAAACAAAAATGTTTTTCATTATTTAAGTAAGTTTTGTTTTTATTTACAAGAATTATTTAACTTTTTTTCATTTTAACGATTTACATAAATTTAACGCTCCTATTGTTTTTAACAATCATTTTATAGTTTTAAAATAAATTCTAAAATCTATCAAATAAATAAACTTTTTTCTTTTTTTAAATAAATTTTGCTTGAAATTTTGTGCCTACGAAATTTGTCTTTGAATTTTTTCTTCTGAATTAATTGGCAAAGGTGAATTTGCTGAAGAAAAATTTTCAAACAAGAGATGTAATGTACATACAAGAAATAAATTAAAATATATCTGTGTAAGTATGTATCTATATTTTAGATTTTTTTTTATAAATTTAAAATTGTACCAAAGAAATGACAGTATAGGAATCATGACTTAAAACAGTAATTTGTTTTATTTATATATTAAATACATTTATGTATATATGAAAATATTAGAACCATTTCAAATAAATATGTATAAGTTAATAGAAATTATAGAAACTCATAAAATCCATCTAAAAACCCATACCAATTTTTCAGTTATGTTTATCCAAATATACATTTTTCGGTGTGAAAAATATTCTGGAATTAATCTGAAAGAGATTCGATCATAGTCATTACTTAATTAGTTGTTATAACTCATGTCATAACTTATTAACAAAAATTTGCCTATAAATATGCAATATAAAATACTACATTGAATCAAGTTTTATTTTTAAAATTAAAGTTTGGGCCTCGGTGGCCTAATGGTCAAGCACGTGGTTTATTAATCGACGGTTCAAAATCTGCACATGTAGTAAGTTTTATTAATTGAAAATAAATCCCCCTTGCTACCAAATATAGCGTAAATATATAATATAAACAAAATAAATAATATTAGTATATAGCCGATGGTTTTGTAATATTGAAATATCCTATGTGGTTTGTAATATTAATATAAATAAATAAAATAAATAAAGTTAAAGTTAGTTTAAATAAAATAAATAAATAAATAAAGTTTTAGTGCTTTACGAAAAATATTAATGTATAATTATATATAAACAAAATAATAATAATTATAATAATTCCTGTTCAGAAGAAAAACCATTGGTGGTCAACGGTTTTTATAAATTACAACGATCCATATAATATTTTTCACATTCAATCTATTAAATGGAATTTTATGTATCTCTAAATTTTTTTAAAAATTTTATTATTATTTTGTTTCAGTGCATAATTATTAGTAAAGTTAGAAGACTTTGGTGGCTTAGTAGCCAAACACGTGACTTATTAACCAAGAGAGTGCAAGTTGTAACTTTTGTGCACAGATTCACATAATTTTTAATTAGAATGAAAATTACTGAAAAAGTTATGCGATCCCCTTTGCGATCCAATATTTATAATGTAAAAAAAAAATAATGTATAATATAAACAAATTTGTATCATTCGTACACAAACAATAGAAAAACATTTTAATTGTCTAAAAAAATAAAAAAAAATCTGAAGTAAATTAGAGAATTAAAAAGAAAAATTTTAATTGGATTGAAAAATATAAGATTTAATATATTTAACAATTTAATATATTTGATTAGATAGAAAAAAAAAAAAACATTCAACAATATTTATAAACCTAATTATTTGAAACATTTATAAAATTATTTAAGATATTCAACATATTTTATATTATGTATATGTATAATTAATTATTGATGATGAAACACCTATATTTAAATATAATGAGTTAAATGCATAAATGCCATAGATTCATTTTTATTTTATTATTTTTTCTTTTTAAATTTTAAATAAAAAAAGTAATTTGTTTTTTGCATAATTTATAAAATTTAGCAAATTCTTTCTTTTTTTTAAGTTAATATTACATTAATAATGACTAATAATAATTTGTATAACATAGGTTTTTTCTTGTCAAAAATTAAATTGTAAATAATTTTTATTTTTTTTAATTTTTTAAAATATTTTTATTTGTACTTTAAATTTTTTTTTTTTTTTTTATTTGTAAATGAAAAATAAATAAATTTTTTAATTTTACTTAAATATATTTAAATACAGAATATTAACAATAATTATTTTAAATAATCTATATAACAATGATGAGACATTAAAAATAATTGAAAAAATTAACAAAGTAATTAAAAATAATTTAACTATATATGTGTATTTTTTTTATGAATTAATTTTTTTTTTTTTTTTTATAATTACAATATATTTTGTTTAATTTTTTTTTTTTTTTTTATTGAATGATCAGTTTTTTAAATATTTTCTTAACAAATTAATAAATTTTAATTTAAATTTAAAACTCTTTGAGAGCGAATTTATTTTTTAAATAATCTACCAAAACTCTACACCTTTACTTTTTAATTTTAAATTTTAACGTCCACCTTTTAAAATTTAAATATCCCATTTTTATATAAAATTTTTATAATATTGTTAAAATAATGTGCTGGATTGCCTATTTGTTATGTTGTGTTTTAATCTGGTTTTTGTTTTTATCAATATTTTAAATTTTTTTAAATTATTATTTAAAATTTATCATTAATATTTAAAAAACTTTTATTAGAATGTAAAAAAATATGAGCATCTTTATTTATATTCTATTAATATTTATCACTTTTAAAAATCGTTAGATAATAATAATTCTTGAGAAAAGCTTGTGGATAAGACATATATAAAAATATAAAATATAGATTCGAAGAATGAGAATGAGATCGTGGGTTCGAATCTCACACACGTCATAAGAAATATTTCCCCTTATGATATTTACAGTCACATCTGGAAAAGAAATACTGTGTAATTTCCTTGTCACATTTATGTAGCAGTTTAAATAATAAACTAAACAAAACAAAAAACTCAATTTATATTAAAATAAAAATTTTGCCTATAAATATGCAATATACTGTAATTGAATCAAGTTAATTTTTGAGATGAATTTTTTTTTTATAAGATATTAGGTAGGTACTAAAATTAAAAAAACACTAAAATAAAAATAATATGATATAATCATGAATAATGATAAATATCTAAAATTTAATAAAAGAGTTGCTTTTTTAATCATATACATTAAAATCACATTATTGAAATATTCTTTAGTTTTAGTTAGGATAAGTAACAAATGTATCAATATTAGCTACTTAATAAAACATTTAAAAAAAAAATGGTTTAAATATTATTTTTAGACTATTTTAACTTCTAAAAGTGGTAGTACTTAACTATACTTAACTTGATACAAACATTTTTTGTTGGAATAAAACATTGGCGTAACGTACGTGCTGCCACTTTAAAATCTTTTTTTTTTTTTTTTTGTATACGTTTTAAAGACACATAAAAAATTAAATCAAATATTTAAAATTAAAATACAATCAATTTTTCTTTTAATTTACAAAATTTTAAAGATTGTATGTATCATTAAAAAATATAAAATTTTACTACCTCTAAATTTCATTTATTTCACTCACTAAAAAGGTACATAATCATTAGGTACGTGCTGTCCAAACATGAAATACAAAGAAACAACTTTACATATAGGAATAAAATTCAATATAACAAATTTTTTTTGAAAAGGTTCCCCTTTTTTTTTTTTGTGAAATGTATAAAAAAATTTTATAAATATTAAAATTAAAGTAGGTATCGATTAATGTATAATTAAGGACATTACAATTGAAATAATCGATGAAATATAGAATTAAATCTCTTCTAAAACTAAAATCTAAAACCTTGATAAAACTTTAGGTATTACATCAAGCTATAACTAAAAGAAAAATTATTGTCAATTAAAACTTTTGCTTGCTGGTTAATTAAAAGCCACACTCTCCACAATAAATTTATAAAGGAAGTTTGATTTTTGATTAACCTGCAAAATTTTAAAAAGAAAAAAAATAAGATTTTCTGAGCAGAAAAATTCATTGTATTGTTATTTAAAAACTCATATATTTTAAGTGTATTTTCTTTATTAATATATTAAAATTTTTTAAATAAATTTTCGTGTCATTAAAAGTTTAAAATTTTTTTACTGTACATTAGATTATCACAATATAAAAAGATCAACTGAATTTTTTTTGTGTTTTATTTTGAATGGGGTACGCATCAATATTACTTAAAAGAGTATGGGGTGGCAATATATAATAAAAACATGTACAATAAATAAAATAAAATTAAAAACAAATGAAAACAAAAAAAAAAATGTGTTTTTTTATTTTTTTTTTTAATTTTAATATTAACAGTATAAAAATATACCAAAACCAAAAGTCTGAGAGCATTTTCTTAAAATTAATATATTAATTATAATAAATCTCTTAAAAATAAAAAATTATTTTATTAATTATATATACATATATATATATATATAAAAATTAAAAAAATAACATTTAGCCGTTGGTTTGTTTTGATTTTTTTTTTTTTGTTATTTAGGTGTAGAGTTATTATATAAATTAGTTAATAGTTAATTTATCGGTGAATACATTATTTTTTTTTTATATACTTATTTTATATACATTTTAATTTAATTTATTTTTATTTATATAATTTTATTTTTGATTTTTTTCTTATAAGAAATTAATTATAATGTCTGTACATAAAAGCATATACATATTTAATTTAAATTATTGTTTTCCTATTTTTTGTTTTTTTTTAATGTATAATTCAAAAAGAAAATAAATAACAATAATTAATACTAATAATTTAATGATTTTAAATATAATTTCCTTTTTTTTGTTTTTTTTATTTAATTTAATTAAAAATAAATATTACTATTTAAATATATATATATATTGTTAATTTTTTTTTTATTTCATTCTTATTTTTAATTATTTAAAAAAT
Source organism: Poecilobothrus nobilitatus (assembly GCA_947095535.1). Classification (NCBI taxonomy): domain Eukaryota; kingdom Metazoa; phylum Arthropoda; class Insecta; order Diptera; family Dolichopodidae; genus Poecilobothrus; species Poecilobothrus nobilitatus. The sequence goes on along the minus strand of OX352773.1, from coordinate 153,270,432 downwards.
ATATGTATGTATATGTATATATATGCAGGTATGCATATTTTATAATTTTGTGAGTGATATTTTCTAAAAAAATATTTTTTGATCCCTATTTATTTTAAAATAAAAATTTTCAAATATTATTATAATTATTATTTATTTAAATGTTTAATGCGTTTTATTGTTTATTTTTATTTAATTTGAATGAATTAAAAAATATATTCTTTTTTTTTTTTTTTTTAATTTGCTAATTTTTATATAGAACATAATATTTAAGCAAAAATTTAATTAACTATTTTGTTTTATTTTTTATTTTATACGTATATGTTATTAAATTTGTATATACATAAATATTATTCTCTTCTGTTTTTATTTAATTTTTTATTTTAATGTGTATAGAAAATAAAAAATAATTTATCTAATATGAATATTAAATATATTGATCCTTTGACAGATCAGGGAAATACGATTTTCGTCATCTTTAAAAAAAAAAAAAAAGAGCTTTCAATTGTAATGTTTTGTGATTATCATTGAGAAAAAACAGAAAACCTCTTATTAACGGTATTATTATCGTTATTTATTATTTCGTCGGTGGACGACTAACGCATAACTGAATTAGGTGAGCGGTTTTATGTGAACGGTGAGCGAAAGATTTGAATCATTTTTATTAAAATTGGCAGCAAATTTACTTCGATATAAATATGTTCGAATAAATGAAATTACATTGAAATTAATTTGGTTTAAATTGAACGCAATTACATCAAAGAAAAAATTTGTATCTTTGAAAATAATTTAAAAAATAATATGAAATAAAATATAATATAAAATAATCAAACATAAAAAGCCATATTTATTTTAGTCAAAGGAAAAGTGGTAAACATAGTTTATTACACGAAATAACTATTTCTGTAACTCCTTTTCGTTTTTAAACAAATATTGTTTAATTAAAATTATAAAAAGTGTCCTTGTTTTTTTCTTTTGGACATGTTATCTACAGCAATTTCTTTCTGCTGCTAAGTTCAACAAAAGTTATGTCTTCTTTATGTTTTTCTTCCTTCAGCATGAAAAAAAGTTACTTCTTGTTTCATTATTTTGATTACAACAGAAATTATTAAAAACCATTACTATTGTATTACTTCGACGCAAAAGACAAATCTAAAACATTGACGCAATTCAGTTAAGTGCACATTTAATTGGTACCCAAAGCTTTAATTTAATATTTATTGTATTTTTTTTGTGTTGATCAAACAAAATTTACCGAAATTCACAAAATTGATATTAGGTTAAAAGGTTAGAAAGAATATGAATATTAGAATGAATATAGTTTATTTTTGGTATAATAATAATAAAAAAATTTGTCAAAGGATTCATTATAGGATACTTACGATTAAATTCGAAAAAATTTTTAATTAAGATGGAAACTTTAATATAATTTATACATATATACAAATTTAATTACATTCGATTTGTATTATACTTATGTATATATATTTATATATATATATTCGATTATTAACTTATATTTAATATTGTATAACATTTAAATTGAAAATCCTATAAGAATTTGCGATAATTTAAAGCTAAAATTTAATTATTCAGCTAAAAAAAAAAAAAAAAATTAAAAATATTTTTTTTACAATATTCGAGAAAAAATGTTTTATTACCTAGAAATTAATATCTATTATTTTTTGACATATATATCTTCAGTATATTGTTTTTTTTTTTTTTTCATCTAATTTTCTATTTAAATTACTTTTTTAAAGCTTTACCATCATTTTATTTCATAAATTTTGTACAAGGAAATAATAAAATATTATAATATATATATATGTATGTATTTGTATATCTTTTATTTTTTGTTTTCAAAATTAAAATACAAATATTATTATTTTATTTTTTTTTTCTTAAATTTAATTTTATTGAAATGTGAAAATAAATAATAAAAAATAGAAATATATACCTAATATAAATTATTAAATTATAAAAAAAAGAAAAAATTATACATATAACTTTAGATTTATTTTTTAAGGATCTGCATGAAAATAGAAAAAAGCAAATTTTAAAATCCAACTTTCAAAATCTAAATATTAAAATCCAAAACCATTAAAATTTAAACTTTTGAAATCCAAATGGATCAAAATCCAAGCTTTCAAAATCCAAATATTTAAAATGTACAACTATAAAATCTTTCCTAATTCAGAATCTCGCATATACATAATTATATAAATATTTTGTAAAAGATATATACCATTTTAAAATAATAGAGGCTGCTGCTGCTTAACCCTCGCTAAACAAATTATTGAAACCTTGATTTTGTAATCAATTCTAAAATCTCTCCAAATTCAGAATATCGCATCTAGATATACATATATAAATATTTTGGACAAACCGAATAACCCTGCTTTTGATTCCAACTCATATTATTTAGTTGTTTAATTATAATATAATTAATTAATTATTATAATAAATTTATAATTTTTAAATGCATAAAAAACATTTATAGTTCCTTGGTATTTGTTTTGTTTCCCTACTCAAACCCTACTAAACAAACATTGGAACACTGATATTATATTGAAATACTGTTTTTGTACTCAATATAGTAATAACAACCCCTCAAAAAATCCATTGTTCTATATAATATATATCTAAACAAAAAAGTACTGTTTTTTGATGCATTTGGATTTTGAAAATTTGGCTTTTGATCCTTTTGGATTTTGACGCATTTGGATTTTTTTTTCTTGGATTTTAAACATGATCCATTTTTTAATATAGTTAGTTTTTTTTTATCATTTTATAGTATCCTTAATATTTTGATTATATCTTTAAGTTTTGATCTTAACATTGTGTTAGGTTGAGGCATAGATTTTATTGGAAAATCTCATATTTCGTTTAAACGTTAATCAGTTGATTATAATTAATTTTCTAACGGAAAAACATCAACAATAATCGAAACCCACATAACTGAGTTAATTAAACAGGATTGTAAACAGCAAAACTTTATTTTTAATATTGTGTAAGTTTTTGGATAGTTACTATAGCAATTATCTACGATATTCTTTTAAAATATTTTTATTTATTAAAAAATTTAAAAAAAAAGGTAATTTTTGAATGTGACAAGTCGACAAGTCTATAAAGACCATAAAATTCAGAAATTGTTAAAAATATATAGATATAGGTTTTTGTCAGGAGCATGGTATTTTAATATACAGTACAGTACAGTATTTAATGTACAGTATAAAAAGTTTATTTAAGATTCGTTAAATAGCAGAGCAGTTAATTGAATGCATTTTAAATATATTAATAACATATTTTTGTAATTTTTTTTTTGTATTAATTAAAATAAGTATTTTTGTTAAAAATCATTTTACAGATATATTTTTAAAATTTTGTAAAAAAACCAAGCATCCTTTAGTACTTTTAAATTAATTTGTTTTAAATTTGCAATATGTTCGAGAATAGCCAAAAACCTCTTCTAGTTAATATAACTTTTAAATAATTTTATTTTACTTAATACCTACAGTAAATTTTTCTATCTAGTGCCGATCGATACACTATTTCAATAAAGATATCAAAGAGTTCAACATCAATAAAAGGAACGAGCAGATTCTCTTTGTAATTAATTTGAATGTTTGATTTTAACCAACTAAATACTATTTCTCTTTTAAAAAAAAAATTAAATTAAGATCTTTAGTTTTGTTACAGAACAACAGAAAGATTATCAAATTAATTATTATTTTTATTATAAATTTTCTTTTAAATATTTAAAAATTAATAAAATTTATAATTAATAAATAATGTTAAAGAATTACTAGAGCTTTAAACACTTTCAAAATACAAAAAAAAAAAAAAAAATATAACAATCATTTTTTAACATAAAATACTTTTATAAAAATTGCGTATTTCTAGGCGCAACAAAAAAATTTTACTTAGAAAAAAGTTTGAAACAATAATAAATTAAAATAATTAACGAAAAAAATAAAAATAATATTTTATAATATTATTAAATATACATATAATATTATATTTTTATTATAATTTAACATTTAATCTTAATTTTAAAATACCTTGCTTAATAAATTTTCATTTTATTTTTATAGTACATTGTTTTTATATAATATATTATTATATATAGTTTTCTATTAATTAAAATAAATAATTTTATATATAGTTTTAATATTAATAAAAATTTTCTTGGTTCTGTTTTCGGATTTTCTTTTTTTTAAATATAAATATGTAATGTTGTTTTTTTTTTATATCATAGATTCATATGTTTATATAAGTATATGTAAGTTACATAATAACTACTTTTTGTATTTCACTACAAGTCCTAATTAATATTTAGTATAATAATAATATATATTTAGTTATTTTTCTTTTTAAAAGATATGAAATATCATTAAATATGTAGTAAATATGTGTGTTTTTTTTTTTTTTTTTTTTAATATTAAATTTTTTAAATCTAAAAATAGACTTTGAGCAATTTAAGTGACAATCAACAAACATGATAATGATTTAAGTGAAGCGTAATTGGATAATTCTGATAGGACTTTTTCTTATGTAATGAATGACGGATAAAATTTTACAAAAACAATTAATAGAAATTAATAGTAAAATAATTTCAAAAATTTATAATAAATTTTCCATTTTAAAAGTAAAATAAAAATTAAGAAAACAAAGGAGATTTTTAATTAAAACTAAACCGTTTTTTTTTTTTGAAGGAATGAATTCTTAACGATTGTAATACCTCACTAGAAGATCATATTTTAAGTTATTTTTATATGATGGCCACTATTATATTTTTTCATCAAAGTCAATTTTTTTTGAAAACATCCTTTTTATTTTTAATGATAAATTTCGTTACTTTCTAATTATATATATACACATTTTTTTTTTTATATTTTTATAAAAATTTTACAAGGAACAATTACAGTAGCTCTTCTTGATATTTTATTCATATCCTTATTTAAGTATATTTTATTCATATCCTTTAATTATGTATTAAAAAAAAAAAAAAATTTTTTTTTTTCTTTGAAATTAAACGAGCCAATGCTCATAGAATAAAAACCAACGATAAAAGTTAATTTTAACTTAAAATAAAATAAAAAATTAATAAAAAAAATTAAGGAAATATTCTTTTTAATTTTTATATTTTTGATTTTTTTCTCTTATTTTATATTTGTTTTGTGTTTTTTTTTTTTGTTGGTGCTGTTGATGTTGTTTTCTTTTATTTGTTGCTGTAGTAAGAATTTGATCTATAGAAAAATTCAGGAACCAAAATAAAAATATCATTAGTTACATCTTTTTTTTTTGTTTTATTTTAACTTCGGACGGTGGTTGTAAAATTTTTGGTCTTTAAAAGTTATCTACGTAAAAAGCATAATAGTCCTTTCCCTTTTTGTGATCTTGGTGCCATTAACATTGGTACTTGATTTTTATGAGTTACTTTAATCTGAAATGAAATAAAGAGAAAGCAAAAAAAAAAAAAAAGAAATGAATTAGAGAGAATATAATAAAAAATGAGAAAATAAAATAATAAAACATTTAGCTATATATAAAAACAATGGAAAAAAAAATTAAAGGTTAAATTATATAATATGTATATTATTATGTTTATTGAAATAGGAAAAAAAGAATAAAGTATAATTTGAATAAAGGATAATCAAGGATAAAAATATCCTTATTCAAAAAAAAAAAATAAAAAGAAAATAAAAATACATAATATAACCGTTTTTCTTTTCATGTATCTTTTATTAGTTGTTGCTTTGTGTTAATGAATTTAAGGATTATATTATTATGTTACAATTGACACTCGAAATCAATTTCTTGTTTTGATAAAATTTCGTAAATTGAATTCAATTTATATGTACTGTTGTAACATTTAATATTTTTATTATTAAATTGAATATTTAGATTAAAAATTTAATACATCTTCATATGACAAAACGGCGTATTTTAGAATTTTATACAATTTTCTGCACTAAAGATTTTTTTTTCTAAATAATTTTGTTGATAATTAATGTACGAATAATAAATGTTGGCCAAATTGTTTTAAAATTTAAAAAGTTTCATTGTACACATATTGTAATTCCGATAGCTATGAAAAATTTTACGATTTTTCACTACATATGTTGTATTTTTTAAAAGTAAACATAATATAATGCTTTTTTCTCTTTTTCTCATAATATTTTTGAATACAAAAAGCATATTTTAATTACATTTCGTATATTCTCTTCAGAAAAATATACGAATATTTTGTATTCAACATGCATTCACTTGTTCGTGCTGCATGTAAACCGACAATTTCATATTTTGACTTACATTCTGATCCCCGCGACTTACGACCAATATGCGTTCCTGAAATGTTGGATGTAAAAATAAGAGATTTAAATCGAAATGAAAATTCATAAAGTAGTTTTTAACGTCACGTTAATAATTTCCATTTTTGATTGAAAAAAAAAATTAATGTAAAACGAAAAATAAGGTTAAATTGAAAAATAATTGACAATAAGAAAATGAAATTGGGTGTAATATTAAAATTTATTATATTTCATATTTGGAAAATGGGAAAATTTATTTTTTTTTTATGAAATTGATAACGTATGGGCATACTATAAGTATTGATTTTAAAGTAGGATTCAAAGTCAGGGTTGCCTCTTTTACGGAGTATTTATAAGCTCGCGTACGCAAGATTTTGAATTAGGAAGGATTTTAGAGTTGGTTTTAAAATCAAAAAGTTGCCGCTTTTTCCTGATGTATGTTAGTGTAGTGTTAGTGTAGTGTTAGTGTAGTGTTAGTGTAGTGTTAGTGTAGTGTTAGTGTAGTGTTAGTGTAGTGTTAGTGTAGTGTTAGTGTAGTGTTAGTGTAGTGTTAGTGTAGTGTTAGTGTAGTGTTAGTGTAGTGTTAGTGTTAGTGTTTTCCAGAGATATATGTTAGTGTATGCCAGATTCTGATTTAGGAGGGATTTTAGACTTGGTTAAAAAATCCGGGTTGCGCCCTTTTCCGGAGGTTTTATATATATATACGGATTTTTACATCATATTGTCTATTATTTTGATTGTACATGTTTATGGATTTTGCAAGTTTTGATTTAAATATTTGGATTTTCTTAATCTCTATGAGGTTAAGTCTTTCCCGAAAGTGAAAAAAGATGTTTATTTTGACCGTGTTTAACGGTGAGTCCATCTGCTTTTTTTTGGAATTTCGTACCCAACCCGAATAAAATTTCGCAATTTGGAATTTGTAATTTGGGATTTCGTTTACCTTACCTTACCTTACTTTATTAACCCTTCTTTAACATATCAAAATTTCAGCTTTCAACTCGAAGTTTTCAACATATTTTTTTTTTTTTTTGTGCATTTCCCTGCCACATGCCACAAATGTAACAAGAAAATTACATAAGGGGGAATTACTCTTATGACGCGTGTACACTCACTCCCTCCCTCCCTCGAAATTAATCTTACGAAGTGTGTACAATCAACACTCCATCGGCGTCAACAGCGTATTTTATACGCTCTTACCCACTAGGCCCCATTTTCAACATATTTTTAGCAAAATAAAATTTTTGTGTTATTTCCACATTTCTAGGAGAACTACGACAGTTTTTCATAACACTACGTGTATTTTTTTTGAAAAAGAGGACTAGGTTTTTTCAAAAAAAGATAATGTAGGTTATGAGCGAATACAAAAATTGTTGCTTCTTAAATGGGTGAAAGAAAGAGCGTGGTATGAAATACGATTATGAGTATATCCAAATATAAAATACATTAGGTCTGTTAAGATTTTATTCTTCTAAAATATTTGGTTTTTTTTTTTTGGTAAAATTTCTATTTTAATTGTAACATTTTTACTGTATGTTTAAGTTAATCAATTTCAATAATTTCATTTTGTTATATTTTTATTTTGGTTTTTTAGTTGTAAAAACCACCGAGAATTTGCATTTATAAATTTAAATTTATAATTAGTATACAAAGTGAAGAGAATTAAACACAAAAAAAAAAAAAAAATATTAAAAACCACAAAAAATTGTTAACATTTCCGTCAAATCCAAAAAAAAAAAAAATAATAATAATAAATTGTAAAGGTTAAATGCTACTAGCAATATAATGGTATATTTTATGCATATTACATTATATGGTGTAATAATAATTTAAGTATAGGTAAGTATTATTATTTTTTATCATAACTTTTATGGAGTTCGAATCTCATGACCTGTTGTACACTTAAAATGGAGGGGATAATTACAGACTTTTAAGTTGCGCTTACTTCAAAACTAAAAAGTCTACAAACTAAAATGATAGTAGACTATAAAGATAACTTAATTAGTTTTAAATTTCTTTTATAATTTTTCCAATATCTTCAGTAGTTCTAAGTTTGTAGATATAACTCAAAAATAACATATTTTAAAAGCTATAACACTTTAAACCCTCATAACTTTTTAGCGGTTTGAGATAGATTCCCTCCTGCTATAAATTTTTTGTTCGTTGTGATGCTCCCCGTCACCTCCTGCTCTATGTAAAAATTAACGTGGCCACCCTGTATATAATAGATGAAATTTTAATTTTTTTTTTATTTTAAATTATTATAGTGCTTGAGGTGATTTTCATAAAATTTTATTATATGATTTTTATTCTTTTAAATATATAATGTTACGTATGTATGTATATATATATATATATATATATATATATGATACGTAATAATAAAAATATAGTTTAAAGAAATTATCTCTAATGGTCTCTTTTACAAAATTTTTACAATTGATACCATAACAATATCCTTGTATTTTTTTTTGTAATTTGATGAATATTTCAGTGAATTTTCAGATAATAAAAAATTTTATGTAAGTTTTTTTTTTTTATTTTACTCCAATATTAATTTTAGAACAAACAATGAAGAAAAATTTTTATATACTATAGAAATTTTATTTATGTATCTTTAAATTCCCTCTATAAAAATACGAATATAACGATTGTGTTTAAAGAAAATTTTCTTGATTGCATTATAAATTTTATAATTAATAATTTAATATGTTTTATTAAAAATTGTTAAAAAGGATTTTTGCATTATAACTTGAAATTTAATATATTTTAATATTATTATAATTTACAATTTTTTATTAACTTATAAAATCATTTCAATCATTTTATTATGGTTTGTAATTTAATTTAATAAATTATAAATTTTTCATAAAGTTAGAAGGAAATAATTTAAAAGAATAATAAAATAATAAAAATAATAAAATTAATTATGTTCTTCTTGTTAATACTATAAAATATTCGTGAAAAATTTGGAAAAATTTTTAGAAGAAAATAAGAATATATGTAATTAGGTGAAGTTTATATAAAGTAATAGTAAAATAAAATATTTGATAAAGAATTATGTTAAAGGAATCACTATAGAAATAAAAGTTGGAAAAATAATACGAATAAGAGATAGAAAAGTAATTGGAAGATATTTTGAATTTTTTGAATTACTATTTAATTTGTTTTTGCGAAAAAAAAAAAAACTTTAAAAATTTGAGAATAAAAAACTTTCGATTACTTCTCATTATTCAAGGAACAATAATTTTCTTCTTAAAAAGTGTAGCAGTGGTAGTTATTTTAGTGCACTAAATTTAATAAAAAATTCATACATTAGCAATAAAAACTCTAATTACTTAGGTACATAGGTAGGATTAAGTTTAAGTTTCATAATTGAAAGAAATAACACAAGTTTTCCAGCAAAAACCAATTTATTCTCCTTGGTGTTTTTCATAAGTTGTACAAGAAAAAATAACCACTTCCACAGGCAAAAACCAATTAATTTTTTCTAATATTTTTCATAAGTTGTACCTATAGAGTATAGTATAAAGTATAGTATCTGGAAAAATGGAATCCAATTAGATTTTTAACTAAACAACTTGTTAACTAGAAAATATTGCTTTACATTTCCTTTTTAATTCCATTAGGACAAAAAAAGAAAATTAAATTTGTAATTTTCTTTTTTATTAAAATTTTATTAAAAAAAATGTAAAAAAATTATAGGAATAAATGTATTGTTTTTAATTAAAAAAAAAAAAATAATTATAATTTATTGTAATGAAATTAGTTTTTATTTAATTAGTTATTTATTGAATATGAAAAAAACTATATCATTATTTATTATACCTTTGTGATTCTGGGCATATTAATTTTATATATGTAGATATACTTATATACTAATCGCGTAAAAGATCTATTCTATTCTATTAAATTTATTTTTAAGGGGATTAAAGTTAATTAAAAAAACAAAAAAAAAATAAAAGGATTACAAATATTAAAGATTACTAATTAAATTTTAACTGATAATTATTATAATAAATGTAAATTATTAAGTTTCTTGTATAGGTATTGCATTAGTATATGTTAGTAGTGAGGTTTTATTTATTAAAATGTTTTCACTGATTTTTGTAGGGACTCGTGTACTATTATTGTATATAATGTTTGTATATTAGTGTAATTTGATTTATTTCTATAAAAATCCTTTATTCTTAAAATAGGAATAGATTTTATGAATTTTTTAAATAGTACTTTTTATATTAAAGGAAGATATTACTTTTTCTTGAGACTCTTCTTTTTCAGTTAAATATTAAAACAAAATTTTAGAACATAATTTATCAGAAGCACTAATAAATGTACATTGAAAAAAAAAAAAAATAAATTATTTCTACAAATGAGATAATTTTCTTTTTTAACATTTCCTTTTAAAAAGATTCTGTTCTAAAATAATATGAAGTAAATGAGATTTAATTAAACCGAAAAGATGATGTAAACTATTATAAAAATTTTGATAACTTATAAAAGTTTTTTTTTTATTGATGAAGGCTGAGTTTATGTTTCAGTAATTACTTACGTCTAGGTCTGTAGAGCATCTTCAAAATGTAGAAAATCTATTCGTTAAGAGTTGGTGTTAACTTTCCTTACATTTATACCACCATCACACCACTCTTACGGAAGAAGCTTTGAAAGTTCCTCAGATACATGTTAGAGAGTTCACATGAATTTTAGAAAAAAAAAATACTGAAATATTTTCGTTTTTTTTCTTAACAGACTGCAACAGCCAACAGGTGTAGAGAAAGTTTTCCACTCTCTCTATTTCTTAACTTAAATCTGGCCAATCATAATTATAGTTATATACAGCAAGTTGCACATGCAAACCAGCGCTCTCTGGCTAACTTAAGGATTTTTTTTGATAATATTGAATTTAAGGATATATACAAGTATGTGGACATATGGAATATTCTCAACGCTTAACACAAGTTCTGATCCGTCAACTATTACTGCTACAAATTGAATTTATTTGATTATTTTTTGATTTTCAGCTAATGCAAAGTTATAGCAGTTATTTTTAGATTTTCAGCTAATACAAAGTTATTTGAAAAATACTGCAAAAGTCAGACAATTTCATCGAAACATGACAGTTTAATCCGTCAGAAAAGACTCCAAGACCCGTTTCATCATTTTAGAATCGTTGATGTAAGTAGATAATATACCGAAATAATAGTTCACAACTAATATTTTAAATGATTTTTTAAGTTATTATCATCTAAATGTTTTAAATTATATTTATTATTAAAAAGTTTTGAAAGGATAATAATAAAAATAAAATAAAAATAAATACTACTAATTTGGTTAAATTTACAAATTTACCAGAGTCTTCATTTTATTACCAGCTTTATAAAATGTATGGTATATATTGAAACTGAATTTAATTCTTGAAAAGAATTTTCTACAAGAGGTCCAATCCCCTTAATCGTATTTTAATTAGAATTTTTAAACCTATATACTAATATTTTGTTCTCTACAGCAAACCTTACCATACATTTTTTGAGTAGAATATTAAAAAAAATAGGTAAATTTTTTTATTTATAGCCCGTGACATCCAAATTGCATAAAAAAAGCATTTGAATGCGCTACAAATACACATAAAGTTTTTTAATGCATTGTAAAACCGATGGTTTCGGTTTCGCGTCTAAATGCAATGTAAATGTAATACAATTTAGAACAACTTTTTCGACGGTTAAATAATAATAACAAATATTGAAATAATGTATTTTTACTATTTGATTGATTTTCATTTTTTAAAGCACATAATTTTTGTTTTATTAATGAACTCTGAGTTAATACATTAATAATCTCTACTAGGTGCAACTATAGGTTCGTAGTGCAAAAGGTTTACAATTAAGAATATATTATCTAACAAAGATAATTAAAAAAGATTTAATTGGCATAGTTCTAAATTTATTAAGATGCCAAAATAAAATTTTTAATTAAATCCTTCTAAATTATCTTATTTGTATCTTTGACATTCAGATTTTAACAGTCGCCTTTTAGAGTAACAATAAAAATTTTTATATTCACCTTTTAAAAAAGTTATTTTCTTATTTGTAAAAATTTTTCTTTTTTTTTTTTTTTTTTTAAATAAATGTTATGACCTTTAAATAAATTTGGTATTTTAATTCTAATTGATAAACTAAAATATTTTTTTTTTTTTGTGCCATTGAATACTTGCCAATATTTTATAAATTACAATAATTAAACTTTTAGTGTTTTGGTTTCGGTTTGAGTAAAATTAATTGTTTCTTTTTTTTTTTAAGTAATTCAGAATACAACAAAAAGAAAAGATTTTTAATGATATATAATTTAATTATTGCCATTTTTTTTTTTTTTTACTATTAATTAAATTTTATACCAAATTCTAAAAGTTATACCAAGAAATTACTTTAGTGATTAAAATAAAGTTCTTTGGTTTTTCGTTTTTTTTTTGTTTTTTTTTTTGTCTTTTTTAAAGTTTTAACATACACATCTTAAAAAAATTATGTTAAATTACTTTTTTGTATAAGGGAACATTAGAGATTATACAGATTTAGTATGGTATTTATATTTAATTGTTTAATCTATTATGGTTAAAATAAATATATTCTAGAATTTTAAGCTTAAGTAAAAGATTATTTAATGGGTTTCTTAATTAAAAGATCTTTTTAATTTTTTTTTTTTGCTTTTCTAAAATCTAAAAATGAACATTTAACATTTCAATTAGTAATAATATTTTGAATTTATTTTTTAAGCTTTTTTAATTCTAAAAATACCTTTACATATAAGGTATTTATAAGTATATACAGGGTATTCAAAAAGAGCATTTACTTTAATATTTATTTAAAGTTTTATTGAATTTTCTTTCTGCAGCATCATTGATTGTAGATTTGTTCTGATCTCTTATTATTTTTTATTCTTTAAATTTTTTATAAAATTTTCAGATTTAAATTTGGGAATTTTTGGTGGTGATTTAAAAAAAAATTCACAACAAGAAGTCATATATTGATAAATTTTAACTCAAAGAGTTTTGATTTAATAAATCATTAATTTATGTTGCATTAAGACATGATGACATTTAACTAAGTTCTATTTTAATTATTTGATGTCAATAAAGATCTATTATTGACCATTTAATTTTCACAACAGTTTTTTCAGAAAACTCTCTGCAAATTTTAGATGGATTTTTATAATAAACAAGTTTTGAAAAATGAAAACCAACGATTTTTAAAAGCGGGCATTTTTCAAAAGACCAATACCAACAGTTTAGAACATTCTGACTTCCATCAAATTTTATAATTTTTCTTAAAATTTCATATATAAGAAAAAATTTTGAAAATCAAGTCTATTGATTTATTATCTTCAAGTATAAGGAAACTCTACATAATTAAGAAAAGAGCATAATATTAACACATGTAAAAATGTAATGTTTGAGTTTTTAAGTTTTGCGCGTTTTATTTTGCAAAAATTTGTACAAATTGCCTAAGTTACAGGTATCTAAAAATAGCAACATTTTTGAGTTGTAATAGCTCTGAAATAGAGTAGAGTACAAAACAATTTTCTAAGGTTTATGTTAATTCTGAAAGATCTTTTTTCTTTCAAAATGTCAAGAGTTATTAAGGAAGTTATGAAGGAAGCAAAAATTTTGCAAAATTTTCTTTTCTATTCTATTCAAAGTAAATTTCAATACTAAATTTAAAAAAAATTGTATAATTTTGATATTGATTTATAACGGTAAAAAATTATCCTGTCATTTGGCGTTTTTAGAAAAGAAATATAAAGCAGAACTTAAAATATCATATCGACATTTCAAAATAGGGCTTTTTCGGTGGGACTACATAAGAAAATTTTTCTATAATATTAATTTTTTTAAGATACATGGTTAAAATTTTGAAATTTTTAAAAGTTTTTTTTGAAAAATGTTCCAAAAAATACCAGTTTTATTTTCTTCTTAAGGTTATTGAAATTCTTTAAAATTAATCCCTAAAACTTTAAAGCGAATTCATTAAATTTGTTTTAAAGTAAAGTATATTAATATTTTAAATATTTAATATAAGAAGAATCTTAAGAAATAAGAACAATTGCAATAAGGATATTATAGGAATACGAGAAATGAACCAATTACTTGAATTTGAACGTACCACAAAAATTATATTAATTTATCCAAAAAAAAAAATCTGACATTTTTATTGGGATACCCTATATAGTAGACAATTTATTCGAAAGCATAAATGAATAATATAATCAAAAAATGGTTAACCATATTGAAAATTTTAAAATATAATTTAAAATAAAATAGAAAAAATAAAAATAGTATAGTATAGCAAATTTATAATTCTTAACAAAAGCATATTTTAAATTTTAGTTTGCATTTAATTCCTAGTTTCTTTAAGTGACTGAACCTTAATAAAAATAAAAATCTTGTTTTTACACAATTTTCGAGTTGACACTTTTTTATTTTCATACTATTGAAAAAAAAAAAACAATTAAAATATAAAATCTAAAACTGTTCTATATCTTTTGTATTTTAATTAAATATAGCCCTACAAAAAATTGTCAATAGTCAATAGCCCTACAAAAAAGATGTCGAAAATTGACTCCATATGGAATAAAACCATGGAAATTATGTGTATTTTCTACAAACCTTATTAACTTTTAATGAAACCCTAAGAAAGCAAATTTTAAGTATTATACTGTAAAGGACTATACATGCTAATATGTAAAATGATTTTTAACATGCCAGCTAAGAAAAATGCTGAAGTATAATAATTCTTAATTACTGGTTTGGTCTAATTATAATTAATGTGAAGTGAATTTTTTAAATGAAAAACACTATCATCCTATCCCATCTTTTCAGACCTTTTTGAGAACTAATGTTTTACTAAAATCTAATCAAAACCTATTCTATACGACATTCTAAACTTTAAATCAAATCAGGAAATAATAAAAATTTATTTAAAAATGAAAGGAAATTTTCCGTTTTTTTTTTGTCTTCCCATTAAAAAACAAAATGAATGAAAAGAAAATTACATTTTCATTATAATTTCTTAAGAAAATTCCTTAATAAATTTCTTATAATTTTATATAAAATTTAATAAATACATTTGGCGCCATTCTTTCAAAATTATTTGAAAAAAAAAAACATTTTTATTTTTTTTTTTTTGTAAAAAGGTTTATCACATTGGCCAAAATAGTGTATTTAATTTTAATTAAGGTCTTAGATTTTTAGATTTGGGTTAATTTTAATGGTTGTTGTCAATTTGTTAGCATATTTTTTTTTTTAGTTTTTTTGTGTTTTATTTTTTAAATAAAATTTTTGAAATAAGTTAATGATTTTGGAATTTAGTTTGTAATACGCAAGCAAATTTTAAAAGTCATCACCTTAATGTAACCCACCTTAAATTTTGAGTGATTCAAATGTATTTTATTTGTTATATGTTAGAATAAATCAAAATATAATAGAAGTTATATAATCATTTTCATTATATGTGTAAATGTGTGTATTTGTATCGTAAATTTTTTTTTTAATGTATTTGTCTGTCGCATAAATATGGACAGGAAATTACACAGTTTTTCCTGTTCAGGGGTGGCTGTAAATGTCGTAAGGGGGAATAACTCTTACGACGTGAGTGGGATTCGAACACTCCCTCACTCCCTCGGTGTTTACAGCGTATTTTATACGCTCTTACCCACTAGGCCACCGAGGTCCCTATATTTAATTTAAGAATACCCTATAGTTAAGCAAATAAAATAAATATACAATTTTTCTTTTCAACCAAATATTTTTTGTTCCAATGGGAGTATTTTTAAGTCATTAAGGCAAGTGTTTTAAAGGTACTTGAAACTTATATAATATAATATATATATATATATATTAGTTCGTATATTTTATTATATTATGTGTATATATTTTATTATTCATATTTAAGAAGAAAGAACTAACGAATCTATATTAATTTTAGTTTTTTTTTTGTATTTTAATATTGAACAAAATTCTTAAAGTCAAGTATCCTTGTTAATTTTTTCCTTTTTTTTTCATAAAGGATAATTTTAAGACAAAGAGATTTCAATTAAGTAACATTATGTGAATCAACACACAATCTTTGTATGTATTTTAATTAGGTATCTTTTAAAATCATATTTTTTAATTTTTCGAGATTACTGTAATTGTCTTAATTGCTTTGTTTTTTAATTCTAAAGTATGGTGTTTAAAAAAAATTAGAAAAAAAAAAGGAAAATTAAGTGATTATTACACATTGTTGTTAGTTATTTTTGTTAATTATACGATATTATAGGATAATTTTATATAATTCTTTACTTTATTGATTTGATACAGAAAAGGTTTAACTGTTAAGATATTTTAAAAATAAAGTATTTATAAATTTTTAAAAAAAAATACAAAAATATTCCTAAAAACTTAATTGATTATTTATAAGCTTAAAGCTTGTGCTTGACTTTCATTATAATATGGTCATTTTTAAAATCACTATAGTAAAAAAAAAGTAGAAAAGGTTAAGTCCTTTTTGTGTTGTGTTTCGAGAATTAGATAATTTCTTGTCAATTTCAATAACTTTTGTTTTTTCAAAAAAAAAAAAAAAATAAAAAAGAAATTGAATTCCCAGAATACAAGAAAAAAAAAGAAATTGAATTCCCATGACCATGAAAAAAAATGATAGATGATAAATTTTGTGATGAATAGAGTGATGAGATTTAAACGATGATGAATGCCAAAATTAGAAAGGAAAAAAAATGGTATTAGATTACAAAATAAAATCTGATGATGACCTTGTTGAAATTTTTTTTATCCTTTTAATATCTTTGGAAATGTTGCTGCCATTTTGGCCAAATTACCTGAAATTTTTTTGTTATATACATTTAAATGTGATATATAAGAGGTTTTTTGTTTCGATTGGGCTTAAAAAAAGTTATATATGATATGGTAATTGATTGAATCCAGGTTCGCAAATATATTTATTACTTTTTTTTATTATTATGTGAATTGCATAATTTTAGGAGCTTTTGGTATAACTTAAAAAAATAAGTTATGATAAACGTAAATGTACCATTGTTTGACAGATTTCATTATCCATATTTTTATTTTGCTGACACATTTTTGTTGCTCTTGTTGTTTTTTTGTATCTCAAGTGATTTTTTTCTAAATCTAATCAAAATTGAGGAAATGTTTTAAAGAAAAAACGTTTTCAAGGATTTGTCACGCAAAATATGAATCACTTTAGTTATTAATATACTTTTAAATGTATATCAACGTATAACGTATATTTATTATAAATATGTACAAATATTAGTTTATATTTAAAAGCATTTTAAAGGATTTTCAAAGATCTTATGACAAAAAACAACCTTTTCTTTTTTTTTTTAATAAGTAAATATTTTTTTTTTCTTTCATGCAAAAAAGACCGAGAGAAAAAGAGAAAGAAACAGAAAAAAATTAAGTTTTGTTAAAAGAATTTCATTTTTGTTTTACTTATCCAGAAAAGTTTGTAAAAATTTTTTTTTTATAACTTTTAGAGATGAGAGCTTGAAATTTGCTTTTATATTTGTTTGTTGGTTTGTTTATTTCTGGTTTTGTTATTTTTATTTATTGTCACTAGATGGGGACACTTTCGGGTTTTGTTTTTATTTTACTCCTTCTTTTGTGTTTTTTTTATATTGTTTCCCTGCTGGATGTTTACTTTTGTAATTCTTTTGATTTTGGTTAGATGGAAAAAATTTGTTTGAAGGATATTCTTCCATTTGTTTTATTTTGTTGTCGTTTTTTTTTAGAGTTGTTAAATTCAGTAGCTGCGAGGATGAAAAGATGTGTAAAAAAATAGTGCTGTAAGTATAAAATATGGAAAAACAAAGGAACAAATTGGTTTAGTTATAATTTTAAATTTTTGCTTTCATTTTTTCATTGCAAAATGACAAGTAAAGAAAAAAAAAATACGAAAACAAAAGAAAATATTTTAGTATTGCACAATTTTATCCTTTTGAAATTTTTTAGTGAAATATTTCAAAATAATAAAATTAAAGTTATTGTTTTTTTTTTATGATAATGAACATTTTTATTTTTTGTTTTAAATTGTCCTTCAAAAGGGGAGTATAAATTTACGAGATCTAATAAGTATAAATGTTTATATGTTTGTGTACGTTGCATTTTTTATCATTTTAACTTCTTTAAATTTCATTTTCTAATAAAAAGAAATGATAAAAATAAAAGAAAAGTTTTGCTACTTAATAAAAATCATAATAATTATTAAAATATTTTTACTAAAAAGTAAAATTTTTTACTAAAAAAATATAATCAGTATAAATATTAAATACTATATTTATATGGTAAAGTGAATAAAAAATTATATTATAAATTCAAAAGAAAATGAAAAAAGGATGAGTGATATCAATGTTAAAGATAATATTCATTGTCTTTGATTGTATTTTTAATTTTATATGAAAGATTTTAGATTGTGTTGAGTTTTAAAAACTTTTAAGTTGTCCGTATTTATAAAAGAATAACAATATCATGGAAGTTAAGTTTTAATTCCTTAATTCTTTATCTTAGAAAGCCTTCATAAATTTACGATATAGCTAAGATTTACAAAATACTTTTAAAACCAAAACTTCAGTAATCTATTAAGCTAAATTGACACTGACACGAATTTCTTTTATGATTATAACAAATCTTTGTTAACACTTATATAACTGGATGTTAAATGCAACAAATTTCATTTACTAGACGATCTTTGTAAAAAGTGTTAAATTTTACCTTGAAATGTAACGCTCTAATTGATGAAGATGAAATTTTTAATATTCCATTAGATTTAATATTCTATTATAAAATATTGTTCCATAAAAAATGTATGGATTATCTTTTGAAAATAATTATAATTTGAAATGTTGCATTGTTGCATTTTGTGCATAATATTTTTTTGAAAGTAGTAGTAGTATATTTTATTTCTTTAATTGACATTTTTGTACAATTTTGACTTAAGCTACATTTTTGATTATTGATCAGGATATATTAATTAACAATTTTAATTTACGTATTTATCCACCAAAATTAACATAACAAATAAAATAAAATCCTTGATTGTAGAATGGGTGTCTAAAAAATAAATGTACATGTCCAAATAACTATATATATATATATATATTGCGAAAATTATTAATTCTATTTAAGTAATTTCTCTCTTCAAACCTATCCTTCGGGATCCAAAGGACTTATATAGCCCTACCACTTTTTAAGGTATTAACAGCTATTTGAACATATATATTTATTTTTAGCGCCCATAAGCGCCCATTTTAACACCTTAATGTAGTATGTGCCAATAGAAACCTACACAAAAGTTCATGAAATTCACTGAAGATTGTAGTTTAAAAATTGTAAAACAACTGATACTAATGGGGATATTCTAAAAGTCAGCCATATTTGTTTATAGAAATTTGTCACAGAGTTAAAAACATTTTTTTTCTTATATCCTTCCAAAAAAAAATAAAATATAATAATTTACAAAAAATTAAAATGATTTATATAATGAGTAATAAATCCTATTTATCCAATTTTTGTATTCTAAATGATTGATCCAAAATAAATACTCGTAGATTGTTTTTCCCTTGAAACCAGTGCAAACAATATTGAAAATCTAATTAGCCTTTTAAAAAATCAATATTTAGGTATCACTTAAAAGATTGGTTTTTTTTTAGTATTTATATTCATTTAATAAAAAAAGGACATGGATATTTTATCTTTTTGTTAAATCATCAATCCCATTGTATTTTTTCAATTTTTTCTTTAGTTTTGGTTTATTACAGACGACAAATTTTTAAAAACCAAACAAAAAAAAAAAAATTAACTTACCGTACACGGTGCTTGCATCCATGGTTCACCATCAATTTGCATTGGAAATGTTTTTTTCGTTTTAAATATAACTTCACTGCATTGTGCTAATCTACGTCCGGATGCACGTAATCCAGTACGAACTTGTCCCATATGTAAACAGTTTTCCAAACCAATAACTTCAATTAAACGATCTCCAAAATCTGAATTTTATTTTAATTTTTTAAGGAAATAAAAAAAAAAAACAATAAATGAAATTAAAATACAAACAAAAAATATGTATTTTTTAATAGAATTATGCTAAAAAAAGAAAAATTTTTTCACTGCGGGTGTATATAAAGTTATTTAAAAATTTTTAATATTTATTTTAAGTCACATTTACGGATGTGCAAAATGGGCGTTTAAGTCATATCTTCTGCAAAAAAAAAGGAGTAAATGATATTGGTAAAATTTTAAACGAAAATATATTTTTTTCTGATGAAAAAAAATTAAATGTCAATCAGTAAAGTTTTTATTTTTTAATTAAATTTTAAATTGTAGATTTCGTTTTATAATATATTATATGTGACAATCCTGTAGGATTATCAGTTTAAAATAGAAAAAATTAATTAAAAAAGTTTTTCTTTTTTTTTTGATAGGAATATATTAATATTTATGAAATTATACATTTATAACACCAGAACACCATCAGAATAGTTTTAAGAGTATAATATGTGTGTCATTATCCTCATACCATTACGAAGAAAATAAGATAAATATTATGGCGGGGAGAAATAAAGCCTAGAGCAATAAGACCTAATAGGCCTTATTTCACATTTGAGTTGAGAAATAAGGCCTAATTCGTAAAATTTCGCGGTAGGTCTTATTTCTCATTTCAAAGAGAATTAAAGCCTATAGGATTTATTTCACTTTAGAAATATTATATTATTATTATATTATTCCAATTACAAATTTGTAGCTGAGTGTAAAATCTGAATATTTTTAACAGGTTTCAAAAAATTTTCCTATATTCTGGTCAGCCCTGTCTTTCGAGCCACTACCTTCGCGCCCTCCCTTTCGAGCCACTCTTCGCCTCTCTCTTAGCCGATCCCTTCACGACTCCCTTCACACTTCTCTTGAAGGAATTGGAACTGCTATCTCTACTACCGCGCCCGTGCACAACAACGGCGCCGGAAACGCGGGCGCGGGCAAACCGGCGCGGGGATAGCAGCCCTTATTCCTTCAAAACAATTGTTTTTCATAAAAATGTCTAAATTTTCACAAAATTTATTATTATATTTCAGAAAGAACAGTCAAAATTTAATACTTTTGTATAGAAAGCTGAAAAATTATTGTAATTATCGAACTTATTTCATTATGAAGAAACACTGACTACTGACGCACTTACACAGTGAAATGTTCCAAAAAAAAACAGAAAACATTTTATTACTTAAATAAGCTGCTGAAATATATGAGAATTAAATTATGAAAGAAAAATATTAAAAAATGTTATTATTGGAATAATAAATTACAATTAGGCTTTAATTCCATTATTTTAAAAAATAATTAGGCCTTATTTCACTTTGGAATGAGAAATAAAGTCTAAATCGCGAAATTTCGCGAATTAGGCTTTCTTTCTCATTTGAAAGTGAAATAAGGCCTATTAGGCTTTATGTCCCCCCGCCAAATATTATATTCTTACTTAGGATCGACCTGTGGGTGGAATGCATAAAACTGAGATTGAACTCAAATTTTAATTTTTAAAACAAAAACTTCTTCTGGCTTACAATTTCAAAATGAGACATTTTCCAATTACATACTATTATAATATTAAATATCCTTAAAATAATTTTCCCTGACTATATTTATTTTAATAGAATTTTTAAAGATGAATAGGTCTTTAGCATAAAAGTTTATATGATGGTATAGAGACGCTTATGGTTTTAGTAAACTATAGGCAAATTATTATTCAGTCCTATATAGAAAAAATTGTTTTTGGAGTTTTTTTTTTTAAAGATAATTTTAAAAAAAAAATGCCTGACTAAACATTACTAAATTTAAGTCTCAAATAATTGATTTGACTTAAAATTTCAATATGCAGTAATTATTGAAATAACAATTAATTATTCAGTTTTGCTAAGTTTATACATTATTCAATATTGTTGAAAGGTGATTTCAGTTATTTTGTCTATTTTACGGAAAATTTCACAAAAGAATAATAAAATATGTAATTTAAAACCATTAAGTATAGAAAAATCTGAAAATAATATAATTGAGATTTTTAAAGAATAATTTGCGAATATTTTCCATAGTAATTTTAACTTTCTTGTAATAGTTTAATTTTTAGCACATTTCCAAAAAAAATTTAAAAAAATGTGCTTATTAGTTTCACTCTATCCTGTCTGACCGTACATCTGTTTAAAAACTTCTACATTTAACGGATAGAGAAAAAAAATTTTCACCATGGCTAGGTCTCATAAAAAAAATTAATGTTGTAGAACAACTTTTTCATATAGCCCCATTCATTACTGAAATCCCTTCAACTTTGAAAAAGCCGTATTTTTAATTGCGTATATCTCATGTTTTACTTAATATTTTTTCAACCTGAAAACGCTATTCGATTGGAATTTTGTACCTTTGTAAAATAATATCAAAATTTTTTACATTTACTATTTAAATTTACCGTTATGTGAAACCCAAATTTTGTATGATTTTTCTACCTTCATAACTGCGGCATGCTTTTAGATTGGAAGTCGAAATTTTGAGGGAAGAAAAATTTCTAGAGTATAAGTTTCTTCAGAAAATTTGTTTGTACCACTACCGTTTAAAAGCTATTAGCGCTCAAAAGTTGAAAATTTGCTTCTTTTAGACACCTGTAACTTAGACACCTGTACAATTTTTTCATCGGTAAGACATGAAAATTAAAGCTTCAGTAATATACTTTTACGCGTGTTAAAGGTTTTTCTTAATTATATGGGGTTCCAAACTTACAGCCCCTTAAAGTTGCAAAACATCCCATTTTTACAAATTTTTATTTTTTTTTACGAGGGTTGGTGGAAAACTCGAAAGTCACCAAGACGAACTGCACGTGGTTCCTCAGGGTAGTGTTGGACTTTAATCAACCAAAACCACCCTCTTTTAAAACCAAATTTTGAGATGGAACCTTTAATACAAATGTGCAGCTTGGTTTTGGGGATAGGGATGTGGGAAGGATGATTGGGGAAATTGGAATTGGGAAATTTGAGATTTGGGAGGGATATTTTGAAGAATGATGTTAATGTTCTTCTTAAACTTAAGTAAATCCTACACATATGAATTACCAACTTTAAGGAAAACACATGTGATGATATATGGAAAACGCATGTGGAACCCACAAACGGGAACCATCTTGATAACTCTACATGATAGGAATTAGCTTCTGTTGCACTCCTTGTTTCTCGTTGGAAAATTTGAGTGGAGGCATTAACTGTTTTATTTCTTTGGAACAAGTATTAATCCCTACGAGATATCTGTAAAACAAGGTCAGTGACCCAACTGTACGGCGATGGTTGAGTGGAGTGAGCATTGAAGTTACACTGGGATCGTTGATAAGACGAAGATCTGTTTTGCACATTATATAGATAACCCAATGCTGTTTTATAGCCTGCCTACCTTCATTAACCACCAAGATGCATAGCTTCGCAGACGACAGATAGCTTCGCAGACGGTGCAAGCCACAATTCTGAACATTTTGTATTATCTTTTGGAAATGTGCGCTTTTAAAAACCGTTGGTTTTCATTCTGCCTTGTTTATTTATATTATAAGAAATATATATAAAATACCAAAATTTCTTTTTATTTTATCTAAATAATTTATAACATTTTCTCTATTCAAGTAAGAAATTTAAACTATTAATTTTATATATGTACTCAATATTCCTTTTATTTTTATAGAAAATTACAAACAAAAAACTTTTGATATTTTATGCTTTCGCGCTTTTTAAATTTTATAAACAACCTTCTGGGTAACAATTATTTTATTTAAAAATGTACATACCATTCAATATTATATTGACACTCTTTATATTCATATAAAAAAAAAAAAAACTATTATAAAAAGTATAAGGAAAAAAAAAACAAATTCTTTATGTTCATAATATGCATCATAAAAAAAAAAAAAATCCTTTCGGCTAGAAAAATCTTTGCAATATAAGCAGGATAAACCACATGTACATACATGAATATTGTTCCAAGGATTCAAAAGATAATAAAATTCAATGCTAAGCATATACCATATGAAAGAGTGTATGTAAATTTAGAAATTGAATGTATTAAATTTTTATTACCAGTATATACTGTATATAATATTATATTATATTCATTATAATAAAATAGAAATAACTATTATCCACCCACATGACAATTTTTTTTTTTTTTTTGTTCATTTTTAATCATAAATTTTACTTACCCTGTATAGCTACAGATAAATCCACAGAATTAAAACTGGTTGCTGATAGTTCTTTATCAGATGATTTTAATTTTTTTCCTTTACGAAATGGTCCAGCACTTTTACGAATACGTTTTTGTGACAAATGTTCACCCCATAAATTTGAACCACCATGTGTGTATGGAATATTAAGTAATGCAATTCCTTGAAGTTGTGGTCCATTTGCTAAATCCAAGGATACTCCATCGCACTATATATATGTATTAAATATTAAAAAAAAAAAATCAATAAAACAATGAAATCATTTTAAAAAAAAATAGAACATAAGTGAGAAAATACGTAATCTTATAAACATTTATATAGAATATTTTAAAATTAAAAGTTGTTGTTAATGGAACCAATTGAATTCATTTACAATAAATTGAATTTATTTTATTTTTATTTTCTTATATTTAACACTTTTATTTCATCTTCATTTTATATACATATATATATATATTTTTTATTGCCAATGAATTTTGAAATTATTTTTTTAGAAAAAAAAAATGCATTTCAAAGCGTATAGAAAATGAGAATACAAATTAAAAGTCACAAAGAAAATAGGTGGTAGAAAAGATTGAAAAAGTTACGAAACTTCTATAGAAGGTTGCCAATTCTTCTCAGTTTTCAAGATAATAAAATATAAAGTTTTAAAAATCATTTTTTCTTATATCTTAATTACCTGTCATAGGGATAACAAAATTTGGTAGAAAAATTAAATGAAAATGAAAAATTCAGAAATTTAAAATGCAGCAAAATATTTATGCAGAAATTGAAATTTAAAAATTACAAAAATCAGAAATTATAAAATCCAGAAATTACAAAATATAGAAAAACAAAACTCAAAAAGTACAGAAATATTTTTTTCTTCGGTATTTTAAAATCATATCTATATCTATAATTAAAAATTAATGTTGTCCCTAAAATTGTCCCAATATATGTCAATTGTTTACCATTGATGGTAATATTGTTAATTAAATTGATCTATATACGATTGATTCATTTTTTGCTGGATTTTATAATTGGTTACAAAATTAGAGTTTCAATAATTTGTTTAACAATCCCACTAGTTTTTGTTTGGTTGTTATAAAACATATCAATTTATATCCCATATTATTTGATATTTCTGGTGAATACGAGAAATAAAGTATCTCTTTTATCTAGGAACTATCTTTTAGAAATATCTTTTTTATCTTTATACTAAAAAACTTTTTATTGCAAGGGCTGTTATGAAATGGCGACTGAGAATTTTATAAAGAAATAAATTCTATTCATTGCTCTATTTTTTATTAATTTTTCTAGATTTATTGTTTTTGAAGATATCAGGAGTCATATAGGAGAGTTCACTGTTAATTGTCCTAAATAGTACAACTGTTTATGAAATTTTTTGAATTTAGTAATTTTATGGATTTTGTAATTTTTGAATTTGGTATTTTTGAATTTTGTAATTTTATGGATTTTGTAATTTTTGAATTTTGATTATTAATTAATTTTTTGAATTTTGTAGCCAACCTCTCTTTTCTTTTAAAAATACTCAGAAATCCAGATATGT
Organism: Poecilobothrus nobilitatus; assembly: GCA_947095535.1. Lineage (NCBI taxonomy): Eukaryota > Metazoa > Arthropoda > Insecta > Diptera > Dolichopodidae > Poecilobothrus > Poecilobothrus nobilitatus. The sequence continues at coordinate 153,244,297 of OX352773.1, read as the reverse complement.
ATTTGTTAGAATGAAAAGCGTTTAATTTAATTTTAGAAAATTTTAGAATTTAGAAATCAATACAATACATAAAATAATACATATTATATATATATATTAAATTAAACATAATATATTAAATAAAAAATATTCTTTGATTTACAAAATTTGTTTTAAAGTAGAACTTCTTTTCTATCTAGAATAGTATCTAGTTTCTTAAAATTTATTATAAATATTATGGGCAAATATAATATTATATATGTTATACAAAATTGAATTACATTTCAAACAAAAAAGAATTTTCCATTTTCATTTTCCTCAATTTCATATAACATTATCTTGCAGCAACTTATTATTAAGATATACATTTTCTTAAATATATATATATATATATATATATTTTTTTTTTTGGAAATATACAAATGAAATGTTTAAATAGAATATTTAGGAAAAATCAAAAGAAAATATTTAGTTATTTTTGACAATTGTAGGATATGTAAATATATTCATAATAAAAATGTCCATTTTTTAAATGTTCAATAAATTAAAAAAAAAAAAATAGGAGACTTGATAAAATTAGTTAATTTTCTTTTAACAATATTCTCCTTTAGTTCTTGAAAATTTTTGATAAGCAACACACGTTTCGAAACGATAAGTAATGATAGAAATATTAAAGGTTGCGTAAAATTCGCAAATAGCTTATATTGAACTTAAAAAAAATTTTTAAAATTAGAATTTTGCATAGAATAAATATTAGATATGTATCTATAATTTATATTATTTTATTAACATCTTAAAAATAAAATAAAAAATGATAAAATTGTTGATACCCGACATTTTTCTAATAGAACTTATTGTATACTCAAAAAATTGTCTTGGGGAAAATGGACACTTTGAAACTTATAAATGGTATTTATTGAAATAATATTAGATTAATTTAAGCTTCTATCTAATGATAATAGATACATTAAAATATTTTTCAGAATAAAAAGGATAATTTGAGTAAATTTAATGAATTTGTTAAAATAAAAAATCTAAAACTGTAAAATAGTGTACTTTTCTAAAATGTCGACAATTTAGCGATTATGTATTGTGAAAATTAATCGATTATTAAAGCTAAAGCAGATTAAAGCAGAAAGTCCTTTCAAATAGACAAAACACAAAATGAAAAATATGCAAATGCTTTTGCGGTTACAGACCACTACTAATTAAAAGTTTGCATGTATTACAATGATTTTAGCGTCAATGCAACAATTGAAATTACAAACGCGTCAATAATGTTTATAAAATTCTTTTTATTTATTAACGTCATCTTTTTGACATTTTAGAAAATTATATGGGTAATTCATATTAATTTATACTGTAAAAAGTATAAGCGAGAGACTTTTTAGATTTAAGATGTTTCGACACGATCATAGAAATAATATAAAAGACATGAAATATGAAATGTCATAAGAAGATGTCATAATATGAAATGTCATAGGAACATGTTATAATATGAAATGTCAAGTTTATATCAGAAATAACATTCTTTCTATTCTTTCTTTCTATTTTTATTTCTAATCTTTTTAATGATAAATGCAGATATTTTGAATAGATTAACTCCTAATGCTTTTTTTAATAAGTGCTCCTTTCTCATAGATATTTTATAGTATAAACTGTTATTTTGTTTAAAGACAAGTCAAATGTCAATAATATATTGTGATTTTGGTATTATTTTTTTTTTGACGTTTGGGTATTCGTTTTCTTTATACAATTTTTATCTTTCCAACGAGCTTTAGAGAAAAAAAATTGTAAATTATTTAAAAAAAAAATTATTTACATTTTTGTGTTTCTTTAAAAAAAATAATTTTGATTTTATAAACGAATAGTTCAATGTATGACTTTTACAGTGCTAAAAACGTTCTTTATAAATGACATTTTTAGAATATATGCGAGATATATGTAATTTTATGTATATTTTTTCTCATTTTAACCTTCGAGTTATACTTTATATTATCACATTTAATTTTTTCCTTAAGGGTGACAAAAAAATTATGTACCACTATTATATACAATATATATATATATTATATATATTACGCATATATATATATATATTATGCATATTTTTTTATTGTAAAAATAGTTAAGGGTATACAAATGTATGTGTATTTATTTAGTTTTTCTATTTACATAGTGTATCCTTCAAAAAAGCATCGAGATAACAAAAGAATTCTTACATTAAGAAAAAAGTAAAAAAAAGATAAAAAATAAAAAAAGGGTTCTCAGAAAAATATAAAAAAAATTTTATAGTATTTTAAATATAGTAACTAAAGCATTTATTAACAATATTAGAAAAAGATAACGCTTGTTGTTTTGTTTGTTTGATATTGGAGGACAAAGCTTTTATGGTTTTTCTTTTGTCAGAAAAGGTTGTTATTTTTGTATTTTTGACACTTTTCGTGAAATATAGCTTTAGGCAAATTATAGAATATCATGCATATCAATTTAAAAAACAGTAAGGTAGTAAGGTAGTAACAATAACAATAGAGTTTCGTCGCACTGAATACCGAATATATCTGTTAGCATTTATAACAACCAATGACTATAGATATTAAAATATAACAAAATATTTGTCCGAATCATACCTATTTTAGTTTCTTATAAAAAACCGCTTTAGACAAATTGTTATGCTTAATAATTCATAGAGTAAGTCTAGTGTTGAGTCTGCTGATCTAATTAATTATAATTTTTTGCAGTTTCCTCAATGAAGAATGGAACGGCTTTAATTTATTCCGGGCTTTATTCCCAGTCCTGTCGGAAAATTATTGTTTTTTAGCTAATCCTTGAACTTAAATTATTTTTAGCACATTTCCAAAGAAAATTTTGAAAAAATGTGTCTATTAGTTTCACTCTGTCCGTCTGTTTACAAAACTTTTACGCCGTTAAAGATAGAGAAATAAAAATTTAACCATTGGTAGGTGTCATAAAAAATTAATGTTGTAGAACAACTTTTTCATGTAGCCCCATCCACTAGGAAGCTACAGCCCCTCAAACTTTGAAAAAGCCCTATTTTTAAATGCTTATATCTAATGTTTTGCTTAACATTTTTTCAATCTGAAAACGCCATTCGATAGGATTTTTTTTACCTTTATAAATAAATATTAATATAATACAATTCTTTTAAATTTAGTAATTAAATTTAGACGTTATGTGAAAACCAAATTTTGCATGATTTTTTTACCTACATAACTCCGGCACGCTTTTAGATAGGGACTTGAAATTTTAAGGGAACAAAGAACTTTTAGAATTATTATAAGTTTCTTCAGAACATATTACCCCCCTGTTTCTGAGCTATTAGGGCTCAAAAATTGAAAGCATGCTATTTTTAAACACCTATAAATTAGGCACCTGTATAAACCTTTTTTTTCAGAGAGACATGCAAATTAAAGCTCCAGTAATATATTTTTACGTGTGTTAACCGTTTCTTTTAATTGTATAGATTTACGAAGTTACAGCTTTTAAAATTGCAAAAAAGCCATATTTTCAGATCTATATATCTTAGAATTTGCTTAGTAGTCTTGCAATCTAAAAATGCTAGAAGACCGGAAATTTTCTTACCTCTATAAAACAATATCAAAATTATGCAATAATTTTACATGATATTTCGTTTTTTCATAACTCCGGCACGCTTTTAGATAGGAACTTGAAATTTTGAGACAAGAAAGAACTTTTAGAAAATTTTTTTGTTCCACTTCCTGTTTAAGAGCTATTAGGGCTCAAAAATTGAAAATTTCTTATTTTTAGACACCTATGCAAATTTTTCTTCTAATAAAAATTAAAGCTTCAGTAATATATTTTTACGTGTGTTAATGGTTTTCTTTAGTTATATAGGGTTCCGCACTTGCAGCTCCTCAAAATTTCAAAAATGTCCTATTTTCACTATTTTCACATTTTTTTCTTATTATATGAAATTTTCAAATTTTGGTACAGCATCACAATTCTAAACAGTATTATATTTTGGAAATGTGCGCATTTAATCTTCTGCCTTCTTTAATTTATAAAATATCTCCGTAATGTGTTTTTCCAAGATTTAGGTGTCTGTCTTTATGATAGAATTGAAAAGGCTTAAAAGCTTCTTTCGTCAGTGTGGCATAAATCTAGGGAAACTAATTGTGAACTCTGGCCGTTTTGAAGGTTCACTACGAACTTAGAAAAAGAAAAAAAAGAAAGAGAATAGAAAAAGAAAAAAAATTTGTGAAAGCTTCGATTTATTATTTCAATTTCCAACCAATAGAAAGACATTTTTACCAAAAAATCATTTAATAAAAAAAAAATAAAGAGTATCGAAAAATTTCTTGTATAGGGGAAAATAAATTAAATTAACATTTTGTGATTACACGTGTAAATTATTATATAACATTGATTTTTTTAAATATTTTTCTTTATTATTGGTTTTATTAAAAAGGTGAACAGAAGAATAAAAAAAATGGTAAAGAATTTTTTAACCTTGTATTTTGGTAAAATAAAATCTTTGTGGTTATTTGTTTAAATATAAAAGATTTCACTTCAAAAATTGTTATTTTCTTAAATATGATAGAAAATTTCAATAAAATATTAAATAAAATTTCTTAAAAATTATTTTATATTTTTTTAGAATAGTGTGAAAATATAACGAGCATATTTTAGAATTTTATCTTTATATGGTAATATATTCTACTATATTATACAGTACAGATATATGGTTCAAAATCTCGTATTTGACGTAGAGTTACTTTTAGAATGTAAACTTGTAGTTTGTATTTTACTAAATGCCAATTTATATTACAAATTTCATGGGATATTTGAGATTTTGGGTCGAGCTGACAATCTCACTTTTCCAAATATAATCTACACCTGAACTCGTAGTTTTTCTTTGAAAATGTCATATATGAGTTCAAGTTAGGTTTTATGAATTCGGCCGCTTGACTTGATTAAAATTATTGTTTGAACTAGTCCAGTAATTTAGTAGTTAGTTGTGCCTAGTTTTTCAGAAATTATTTCTCGAATATTATTGGCTAATGTTTGATTGAACTCCTAGTTTAGTTATAAAAATATAAAACTTACTATTGGGAGTAAAAGACAAATTTAGTGTGAGATGATCATTTTACATTGATTATGTTTCATTATTTTTTAATTTTTTTTTTTGTAAAATGTATTTTTCATATTATTTTGTTGTTTCGAAAATCTTATTTTAAAAACCATAGTATAAATACTCTTATAATATAGTTAAATATTTTCAATTATATACTATACGAAATTGCATATTAAATTACAATCGATTTTTTTTTTTATATTTTATTTAAGATAAAAATAAATTATTTTTTAGTTAAATTACTTACCATTACTTCAATGTATTCATGTAGATTTTTGCATGATTGTGCAAAAGTTTCTGATGTTGCATACTCAAAATACCAAAGTTTATTTTTCATTCGACTATTGAATTTATGTGGATTTTTTTCACGTTCTAAATGAAATTTAACACAAATGGCTGCATCCTATTAAAAATAGAAAATACATAATTAATATTTTATAAATAATTTATTATCTAATATTTTTTTAAATTGTAAATTAAATATATATGAAAAGAAATCTATAGTATAATGTTTATTTATATATAGTTAAAATTATTAAAGAAGGTTTATAAAAAGTCATTTAAAATAGAATATTTAAAATTTATATTGCCTTATCAAATTGAAGACTTAATTTAAATTTTTCATTTTTGAGGTAAATTTTTTCAAGAAAAAGATCAATTTTTAGGATTTACTCGAATTTTAATAAAATTATGAAAACACGTAATTTCCCGCAAAAATACCTCCTGTGGGTATATTTTGTAATATATTAATTAAAATTTCTTCATTTTATTAATATCTTAATTACTAAAATTATTATTAATTTTTGTGTACCAAAATATATACAACTTTCTCTTAAATTAAAATTAATATATGAAATAATCAAAAAGGAAATTTGCCACATGAAATTAACACTATATGTTTATATTCTATTATGTATATATTATGTTATGTTATTATGTATGATTATGTATATATTCAATAATTATAAAATTAATAAAAACTTTACGTAGAGTATCTAAGGAGAGAAAGAAAAAAATATATAATGACGAATCGCCAAAAGTAACTGACTATTTGCAACTCAGATATGATCAATACTTCTTTAGTGAGCTATAACAAAAACCCCAAAAATTTATTTCTTTTTTCTTAAAATCAAACTTGACACAGAACTACATTAAATTTAAATAATGTAGAATATTATTATTAAATTATACACTAATATTATTTATTTGGTTTATATTATATATTTACGCTATATTTGGTAGAAAGAGGATTTGTTTTCAATTAATAAAATTAGCTACCTGTGCAGGATTTGAACCCGCACTCCCTCAGTTAATAAACCATGTGCTTAACCACTAGGCCACCGAGGCCCCATATTTTATTATTGAATTTAACCTTGAGGCTTCAAATAAAATTTATATTGCATATTTTTAGGCAATTTTGAAATTTTGAAATTCTTTGAATAATTACGTTTTTAAATATTTTTATGACATATGTACTTACACTTATATAAACTTAACATTTTTTATCTTTTTTTGTATTTAATGCAATAATATTTGTTTAATGGAAATCAGAGTATGCGAAAAATTACAGAGAAAACTTATATTTACAAAGATTAAAAGGTCAGTATTTAATTATACAATAACATTAAGGATTTTCTGATTATAGAGCATCGAAATCCTTAAGTAATTATAATTTTAATTAAATTTAATGAATTTTTCAATGTTGCCCTTCATTTTTTTATTCTCTTAATTCAATTATCCAGAATAATTAAAAAGCAAAAAGTCAAATAAAAATAATTTAAAAGATGTAAAAAGACAACAAAAACAAAGAAGGGCTATGAATAAGTCTAGCTTAATACAAAATTACGAAAAAACCAAATATATCTATTTATATAATTCAAATTAATGAATCATATATTTTGAATTTTGAAAATTGAGATAATAATAGGATTTTTGCTTTTGGCATGTAAAAATATTTTAGTTTTTTAATTGCAAATTAGATAGAAATTTATCCAATTGCAATATTTTTAGAATTAAAAGAAAAACTATTCAAAATTCAAAAATATAACATGAGAAAGATGAAATAAAATGTGGTCTAATATTTTATTGGGATCGTATCGAAAGTCGGTTTATCACAATCCTGTTTTATGAAAATTCTGTTTTTTAAAATTCGGTTTTTTGAAATCCAGTTTTTTCTTAAAATTCGCCGGTTTTCTTTGTAAAAGAATAATTTGGGTGGATTTTAGAATTTGGTCCAAAATCAAGGTTTTACTTTTTTTCTAGAATATTTATTATATAATGTTAAGTATATGCAAGATTCTGAATTACGGGGAATTTTAGAGTTATATTCAAAATCGCAGTTATACCCTTTTTCCAGAATATTTATATATATGTTTATCCGAGATTATGAATTAGGAGGACTTTAGAGTTGGATTCGAAATCAAGATTATACGTTTTTTTCAGTATTTAAAAAAAAGCAGGATTTAAAAAAAAAGGGTTTAGAAAGAGGAATTTAGAAATCACGATTTTTAAAAACAGAATTTTGATAAAACTGAATTATGATAAACCGACTTTCGTAGTGCACTGTTTCTATTACATTGTGGTTTGATTATAGAATAATGTATAATTAATTACCTGCTTATTAGCAGATTTTAATGTAATACCGTTATATAAATGTGAGAAATAAATCCAGATAAATAAATTAAAATTCATTCATTAAACGTAACCAGCAAATAAAATAAAAATTTGAATAAATTTTTATTATATTAATAAAATAAAAATAAAATAAAAATAAAAAAATAAATAAATGTAATAAATAACCATTTAAATACTTACCACACCAACTGAAAAATAATTATTAATAATATTATATGGTATACAAAAGTCTTTTTCTGATTGAATTTTAATAGGCCGTTGAATTGGTGCATCACTTGTTGTTGGTGATGTTGGTTTACCATCAGAATATGTACTATTATGATCATCACCATAATTACTACCAAAACTACCAATCAATTCACAACTTTCCAATTTTGTCAATGATGTTAATTTATGTTTAATATTGTTATTATTATTATTATAATTTAAATTATTTGAATCCTTATTAAAATCTTTATTATTATTATCCTTTTGTTGTTGTTGTCCTTGTTGTTGATTATGAAAATGTAAATTATTTATATCATTGTTATCAGATATTGATGTTTTTGTTATTTGTACTGAATTAAATACTGATTTATTAGTAAAATTATCATTATCAATATTTTGATTATTTGTTGTTGTTATTTTTTTTGTTGTTATTATTTTACTAATATTATTATCATCAATAATTGATGATATTCTTATATTATTATCAATATCATTATCATTATCATAATTACTAATATCATAATCATCAGCATTTTCAAGAATTCTTTGTGTTAAAGTTTTTATTGTACTATTTTCATTTAATTTTAAATCATTTTCATAATCACCTTCACCTTCACAATTACAATTATCATTATCATTATCATCAATATTATCATTTTTATCATCACAATCATTGTCATTAATATAAAGATTTGTTATTTTATCATGTTCTTCAGATAAATTTTTTTCATCTTTAAAACAATTCATTGAATGATTTTGTGATTCAATTTGATTTCTACTACTACTACAAGTGCTACTACTACAAATACTATTTCCTTCATTATGATATTTTTCAATTGTTGTATTTAAATTTTTTGATATTATTGATGTCATTGTTGATGGATATTCTTTATAATCTGATGATGATTCAGTGGTTGATGTTGATATGCTTTTTGTATTCTCAATAACAGAATTATCTGAATGAGTTTGTGTTTTTGTACCATTATGTTGTACTGGTATTGATGTTATTGTTTCTTCTTCATATGTTTGTTGTTGTATCACAGAATTTTCCATAGCAATACGTTGTGATAGTTCGACAGCTTTTTGTACATTTGCATGTAAGGTGACCTATGAAAAAAAAAAAAAACAAAAAAAAGAAAAAGAAATTAGTGAAGTAAAAATGAATAAATGAAAAAGGTAAAAGAAAAAGTAATAAGAATTGAAAGAAAGGTAAAAATAAAAGAAAAAAACGAAATTGGATTAAGTAAAAAAAAGAGAGAAAATAAAAAAGAATAAATAAACCCTTAATATCAATTTGTATAGGTGTAATTTTATTTTGAAGGATTTTAAGGATTTAATTGTCAGAACAAAAAAAAAAAAACAAAACAACAAAGTTAGTGAAATAAAATTAAATTAATTGATGAATTGGATTTTAGGGTTAAAAATCTTGAAATAAATCAATCTTTGTGAATTAAGAAGACAATGTCAATTTAAATTTAAAATAATTAATGTATTTATATTTTGGATGCATCAAAAATAATTTATTTTATTAATAAATTATAAATTTTTATTCTGATATTTTTATAATTTAAGAACCGAGAAATGGTAACTTTATTTTTTCTTAATTTTCAAAATATGGAAGTTAATTTTACTTTAATCTTTGACTTATGGCGTAGTGATTAAATCGCCGGTTTTTAAATTGAAGGGTGTTGGTTTCAAACCGTGGTCTGATTATATAAAAATAAGAGCTACTTTTTTTTATCGTAATAATGTGTATCGTAAAATATATAGTTATAAATAATTATATGCTACAAGGGGCCTCGGTGGCCTAGTAGATAAGAGCGTCTAAAATACGCTGTAAACACCGAGAGAGTGTGGGTTCGAATACCACACAAGTCACGCCTGAATTCCATTTACAGCTACGCCTGAACAGGAAAGGCTGTGTAATTTTCTGTCCATATTTATGTGGCAGAGAAATGCATTAAAAAAAAAAATGTGCTACAGTGAAGTTAAATTGTCTTCAGTTATTACCTCATCTAAGAAGTTATAACATACTACAGCATGTAGTAATTGTTGATGGTTTCGACACATTTTAGAAAAATGGTAATTATAATAAAATTTATTATTCCCATACAGTTCCAGTCCCCAATTTAAAGTTTCTACATTTCTGTGCTATCCTGTTTTATCCCTATTTTCTAGCAAACATATTGCATGGGCAGTTAATGGTTTTATCTCAATATATTGGCTAAAACAGGAGGTGGGTTTAGTCAGTAAAACTCTGTCACTATCAAAGGAATAATTTTTGTTCTTAAAATATTAAAGTGAAACATGGTTCACCAAGTCAAAAATAAGTTGTGAACTTCGACAAGAACAATACTTAAGGAGTAAAAAAATCATCTTATCGAGGAGAATCATCAACATGGAACTATAATCTATAATCAATATCAATATTGCGGTAAATATTGAATAGAAAAGAATACAACCTTTGAAAAAGCTCAAGCTTAATTCTCGTCGAACATTAGTGTTAAAAAATAGAAAAATTTAAGAAAATGTAGCAAAATTTTTGCAAATATGGTGTGAAATGAAGTAGTAAAAATTTGGAAGTCATATACTCCAAATGAAAAAAACAGAGTAGAGAAAATAATTTAATATACCAATACCGTCAAAATTAAAGATTATAAGAATACTTTAAAAGAATAAAGTATTTAAACGTATTTCACCTATATTTATTTTGTTTATTTTTAAAATTGGCCAAATATTCAGCCAAATATCAGATAATTCACGATACTACCGTCATAAAAGAATCGCCATATTCTTTTATGACGGTAGTATCGTGAATTATGTGATACCTCATGTGTTACCGAAAATTGGGGATGATTATAGTCTTAATTTACATTGGTTTGGCGAGAACGTCAACACCTTTCTTTATCATATTCCTGCAAACCTTAAATAAATTTTTACTTTATATAGCAGGACTCCTGTGTTGTTCCCTAACCTATTATTTGGTTAAAAAAGAGAGATAGTGTTTAGAGTGGGTTAAATTTTCATACATGCTTATATTGCTACTCATTAGCGTTTTTCGATGATTCCCACCTACTCCCTTAAAAATAAAACCAAAAAATAATTATTATATTTGGATTCATTGAAACAATTTTTATCGAAACTAATCTTATTTTCAAGATTATAAGTAAGTTCTTTTAGTTTGTGTTGTACAATACTATAGTAAGTATATTTTATAAATTCTAGAGTCTTTTAATGACAAATAAATTTTATTATGTCTAATTATATTTTATATTGCTTACAATACAACAGAATCCTTTTTTCCTTATTTTCGTTTTTAAATTAAACAAAAATTTTAAGAAAAAAAATTCAATTTTACCTTTTAACAGACAATTTGTTTTGTGATTGAGGTTTTTTAACTTGTAATTTAAAGAAAGAGATAATGAAATCTTTTTAAATTTATAGTAGAATTTAATATACGAGTACCTATATCTACAATTTGGTTGTTTTTTTTTTTTTTAAATTAATTCGCAAGTGCTTAAATTTAAATTTTGAATGATCATTAAAGTGTAATTAAAATACCTGTTAATTTTCTTTTAATTAAATCATTTAATATTATTTTGTTCAGTTTAATAAGCTTATTATAATTAAAACACTTTAAAAATGATACTCAATATATCATTTTTTCAACATATTAATAATTATGTTTCAAAAAAAAAAAAACCAAAAAAAATTCACTAGATTTTTATAATTAATTTTTATTATGATAAATTACATTTACCATCATTAATTTATGTCACCATTTCTACCAGTTATCATTATAAAAAAAAAAACAGAAAAAAAAAAATATATATATAAAAAAAAAATTTATAGCTTAATTTATGTTATTTTTATTTATTTTTTTATTGTTATTATTATTATATTATTATTTACCTTTGGTTTTGGAATTTCTTGCATCGCTGGATTATTAATAACTTCAATACTCCATCTATCAAGCATAACAGTTGTTGCTCGACTTATTTTATCCATTAATTTTGGTATACTTTCACCTTCATAACCACCACCCCATCTTAAACAACGTGCTAAATCATTACCAGTACCCAATGGTATAACACCAATAGCTGGTTGACATGCCAAATCTATTGAATCTAAAATTGTTAAAATACAAAAAGAAAAAAAATAAATAAAATTTAGTATAGAATGAGAAAAAAAAAAAAAAGAAAGAAAGAGAAAGAAAAAAAAATAATAAAAAATAATATATTATTTATTGATTTATACGTTCTTTATTGGTAATTTTTCATTTGGGTACACTTTTTGTATTTGTTAAATTTTTTTTTTTTTTTTTGCTACTGTCCATTTTTGGTATGTTGGGTGCAATTGAAATAATGAATTTGTAATCAAACCATTTGATGTGTAATTTTATTCCTTTTATTATAAAATATTTATGTATAGATATATATGTACATCTATATATATTTATAAAAAATAAATTAAATAAATTGAGATATTAAATGAGAAATCCTTTAGTGGTTTGTAACAACTAACACGTAATATTCTATACATATCGATATGAAGCAAAGCAGAATGTAAAATGAAAGGTTTTTAAAGGCGCACATTTATCAAAAGACAATAAAAATACTTTTGGAATTGTGAATAATTTTGCATCAAAATTTGTAATTTTTATGGAATTTATTATGAAAGAATAAAATTGTGAACAATGTAGAGACGATTTCTTCAATTTCAACGAAAAGCTTTATATAGTTAACACATGTGAACATATAGGATCTTTTATTTTAATATTCACTAGTTACAGGAATATAAAAAAATCACTTTTTCAATATAACTGCACCATAATAGTTCTTAAACAGTGGAAAGTACAAAATTCTTTTTTTGAAGCAACTTATGCTAATTCTGAAAGATCTTCCCACTCCTCTCCAAATTTCCAGGTTCTCACTTAAAGTGTTTCAGAAATTCAGAAGACCTCATAACGGTAAATTTAAATATTATATTGCAAACATTTTAATATTGATTTATAAAGCATAAACAATTTTCTATCGCTTGAAATTTTCAAAATTGAAAAAATATTAAGTAAAACTTATTGGATATGAATATTTGAAAATAGGACTTTTCCAAACTTTCAGAAGCAGTTGCTACATAATCGGTGAAACTTTGCAAAAAAGAGATAATTTGTATAGTAACACCAATTCATAGTTAAAATTTTATTTGTCTAATTTATACAATGTAGATGTTTTCTCATTAATTACAGAAAAAAAACTTAAAAAAGATTTCTTAGTTTTACATACAAATAATTATCATTTCTTTATACCCGTATGAACTATGTTCAAGGTTATAATAAATTTGTCATTACGTTTGTGACACAGTAAAGGAGTCGAGCTAGATATAGTGTCAAAGGTATGGATCGGCTCACAATCGAATTTTGAGTCGATTAAACCGTGTACGCCCGTCCGCACTATATCTCAAAAAATAAAGAAGCTAGGAAGCTAACAATTTTTTTACGTCCCTTTTGCAAAATTGTAGCGAGTAGCCATACAACTTTTTTCTTTATATAAAAATAACTCAGTATCTATTGAAGCTAGGTATCTAAAATTTTGCAAAATTGTGTCGAGTTACAGGACAACAACACCTGTAAAATTTTGTTGTGTGTGGTGCGACAGACTCGGGTAGTACCCATACAACTTCTCTTTTTAAATGTAAATAACTCAGTCTCTATTTAAGTTAGGTATCTGTAATTTTGTGAAAAAGTGTCGAGTTACATGCCAAAAACTTTTGTAAACTTTGGTTGGTCTAAGCGTCTGAAATCTTACAAATGCTGATCAAGTTTCATGGCAACAACTTCCGTAAAATTTGGTTGTGATGGTGCGACTGGTTAGGGTAGCTGCCATACAACTTCTCTGTTTAAATGAAAATAACTCAGTGTCTATTGAAGCTACGTATCTAAAATTTTGTGAAGAGGTGTCGAGTTACATCCCAACTTTTTCTGTAAAATTTTGTTGATCTAGAGCAGCAGGTTCAGGCTTCTTGCACCTCTTGGAAATTAATGAAGCTAGACGTCTGCAATCTTGCAAATGAAGATCAAGTTTTATGGCAACAACTTCTGTAAAATTTGATTGTGCTGGTGCATCTATTAGGGTAGCTGTCTGTAGCAACTCCACAATTTACATAAATATATCTCGGTAGCTATAAGGTCAGTACTAAAATATCTGAAATTCTTTAAAAGATGATCAAGTTATATAGAAACAGCATTCATTACGTTCATACGGGTATCTCGAAGTTGACATAGTCTACTCTGCTGTACTCTTCCTCGTTATATAAATGAATATAAATGAATTATTAATTTTGAATAATTACATAGCATAATGAAATAAATTTTTTAAATCTGATCATATACCCCAATTTCCTTTAATAATTCAATTACTTTTTTTAATTGCCGTAAATCGACTGTAGCTATTACTGCTGGCAAACCATTTTATATTAGAAAATTTAAAAGGAAATCAGGTTGGTTTTTTTTTTAGTTTCTTCTATAGACAATAAGCTGAGTATTGTAACGGAACAACAGAATTATTATAAATTAGAACTGTGTTTTTTGTAATAATATTTAAATAAGTGTTGTTGCTTGGAAGAGGAGATAGCCGATTACTATTGCAGCAGAATTTCAGAGTGACGGGATCTAAATCTGATGTGAAACTCAGCTTATATATTGTTCGTATATAACAACGCGTTAGTCAAGGTTTCTTAAGAATCAATGAGCCTTTTGATCAAGGGTCGTCACGTCAGTGAAATTTGGACAGTAATCTTTTCGCAAAATTCTTCTCCTAATGGGATTCCAAAATCAGCTTTTGTCATTACATTACAGTCTGTACATGTACTTTACAGCCATGTACATTACAGTCTCCGTTTGCTTCCTTCTACAACTCCATTTTCAGTTTTGACTTTGTTGATTCTAGTTTGTAGAGTAAATTTTTAATTCCATTTACCGAGGAACCTGGAGTCATTTTGATATTTAGTTATAAATTTTATTAACAGTTGTTTTAAGATAAGCTAATATCGTTTAATAAATTAGTAAATGAATATGTGTTGAACTGTGAAAGATTGTCGAGATTTGTAAACAGTAAATAATACAAGACAGTTCCAGTTTATATAAAACCTACAGAAAAACTAATTTGTAGATTATTATTTTTAATATGAAAGTTTTAATTTCACTAAGGGAATCGTTTATTTTTTTTTGACTTATGGTTTATTATCTCATTTAACATATCAAATTAAAAGAAATTGGTGATACTTTCAACCCACATGAGGAAGAAGTTAAAGATTTTTTTTTCTTAATTTGAAAAAAAAAAACAGTTTGGAACGACTACACAGCTTTATAAGAGACTGGATTTAAAGATTTAACATTAGTTCGACTATCAATCTATATGAGAAGCTAATTAATGAAAACTGAATCATATCTTAATCAATTTAATGTTTCGTATACTGTAACTGTGCACTCATAATGCACTCAAAAAGGAACGTTCATATTTAGCCTATTTATTCTTAATTAATTTATAAATCGTTTAATATACTACATTGTCAAATAATTGTTGTTGTTGAGTATAACAAAACATTATTCTAATACACTCTTTCATAAATTGGATGGTAACTAAAATTTTTTTGCCTCTATTATTTTTCAATTTTTTATTCTACCTCATAATTAAATCTAATAATCTAACATTTTAATTAAATTGTTCACTTTATGTTTTAGTCTAAAATCATATAAATCATAAATTTTAAAAATTTTATATATAAGGTGGAGATTCATATTAAAAAAATATAAATTATTTTCGGAGATTTGAACATCAAAAAGTTCAATTAAAATGTCAAATTTTTTTTTAGTAACAAAATTGGAAATGGCGAGATTGAAAAAAAATGCTAAGAACAAAAATGCTATATATTGTACATGATCAGCATTTTTAATTTTCGAAATTTAGTGACAAATGCCCTTTTATAGGTGTACATCGATATTAAACTTTATTTTTAAAATTTTTTCCTAGAAAGAAAAATTCTTTCAACATTTTTTTACTTCAACTACATGCCAGTATTTAAAAAAAGGTTAGAAAAAAACTTTTAAATGTAACTGTAATAGTTGGCATATATGTTGGCATATATACTTTGTTGTTTTCAGTAAAAAAATAAAAAATTTAAAATTTCGAAATAGAATTTTAGAACAATTCCTGAAATCGCTGCAATAACGAGGAAGAGTCTACAGTAGAATGTGTCAACTCTAGGATACCCGTATAAACATAATATATGCTGTTACCATTAAACTTGATCATTTTTTAACAAAATTTCAGACGCCTAGCTTAATTAAGTCCCAAGATATGCAAACTACGGGGAACCTAATGCTAGAGTATAACCAAATTTTATTGAAGTTTTCCAAAATTTCATATCTATATTTCAATAGACACTCAGTTATGTTTATCTATAAAGAAAGAAGTTCTATGGCAGCTACTTGAAGCCGACTGCCCAACATACCAGATTTAAATACAAAATTTACAATTTTACAAAAGTGACATGGAAAAAATTTCAGAATTCTAGATCCTTTATTTTTTGATGTACCGTGCGGGCGGACGAACGTACATGGTGATTCAATCCATACACTTGAGTCTATATTTAGTTTGGCTTCTTTAAGGTGTCACAAACATAATGGTAAATTTATTATACCCTTGAACATACATTCATACGAGTATAAAAATATAATATTTTGCAGTACACATATATCCTTTTTTTTAGTTTAAAACTGATAATATAGAAACGCCAGGAAATAGATAGATTTTACATATGAATAAATTGGAACAATTCTATTTATCAAATGGTTTAAACTTAAAAAAAAAAAAAAGAAAAAAATATGTACTTAAAAAGAACAAAAGAGGAATAGGAGGTATATATGTTGTGAAATGTAATTTGGAAAGAAACGTTGTTTAATATTGAAAATTTTACTCAAACAAGTGAAACACTATAAATCAATTCTATTCTATCTATCTGCTATCTATATTGTTTTTGTTTTTTTGGTTCCAGTATTAAAAATCGAATATTCGATGAACTAGTGAATATATATTTAATATATCTTTATATATATCTTTAATATATATTTATATATCTTTTATCAATAAATCTATTATTGATAACAGATAATATTTCCTTTTAGAATTTAGAATATTTTTAAAATTTAATACGGTTAAAAATTGGAATCTGATGAAAAAAGGATTATTTTGTGAAGGGGTTGTTATGACAATTATAATATTCAAAAAAAATGATAAAAAATGTTGAATAAAAAGTAATTATTGTTTTTAAGGTATCCTTAGATATAATTATTTAAGAAAGATATAGATAGAATGATATATGGCATAACTCTTATATTTGAAAACACTTTCAATGAAAAATTTTCACATTTAGAGCGTTTGCTAAAGTTATTATAGTCTAATTATCTAACGAATTAATAAAGAACTTGACAAGGTTCGAAAAAATTGCTCCAAAATTTTCTTTTGAAATGATACTCGGACAAACGGCACAAAACTTGGGCTTTCTTTGATGCTTAATACATATTCAATTTTTGTTAAGGTGTAACCATACAAGACTTTTTTGCATTACTTTAGGAATTATTTTGACTTCAATAGTGTCAAATATATGATATACGAATAGTATTTGATTAAATAAAAATACAACTTCCCTGCTAAAAGTTAAAAAAATTTAATCAATATCTTTGCGATTTGCGATTACTTACTAATACATACCTATACAGATACAGCGTATCTGTATACTAATAAATATTGTATTATGAACGAACATCTTAACAACTATCTCTATTTAAATAAATTTTTATAAAACTTAAAACTTTACTGATCTAACAAAAAAAAAAAAAAAAAATTTTAGTTTATAAATTTTTCACAAATAGGAAAAATCTTTACATTGTAGGATCTGATGAAAAAATTTTTTTTTCTTTTGTTTATTGTACTTTAAATAAATTTATGATTTAAATCAGATTACAAGAGATACATTGAAATTGTAATTTTAAGAGATATTAAATACAATTTTAAGATATATTGAATACAATTTTTAATCCATTCATCAATCGAATCCATTCATCAAAATAAAGGACATATTAATTCAAATTGGATTTCAGGAAAAAAAAAAAAAAACTACCACTAATTTCATTTAAATTTATTATTTTATATTAAGGATACCGTGGATATTTAAATCTGATAGGACATCAAAACGAAATTAAAATTGAAAGCAATTTATTTTATTTTTAATTAAATTGCTTTATGTCCTTTGACAGGATATCGTATAACTTATTCAATATATTAGACTGAATTTTTAATGGAGTTTAAAGAGTTTTTTGTTTTGGTGTATTACAAATTAAGTTTTTAATAAATTTTTGCACGTATGTTTTACTATCATTGCACACATAGTAAAATAACATTAGAGTTACACTGAGTAAACTTTTAAGTGAAATGAATATAAGTATATCACTTTATATAAATTTTTTTTTTTTTTTTCCTTTACGGGGTATAATAAATATGCCCCGAAGGGTAGGGCCCTTTTCCTTTCGGATGTGGGCCAAATATATAAATTTTTGTAGAATAAAAATAAATGGTATGAACAAAATTTTTGTTTTCATTTAATTATTTACTTTTTTCATTTTTTTGATGAATATGAATGTAAATTAGTTAGATTGGTTACTAAACTAAAATAAATTAGTCCTTCTTTATTGTATGGGACAAATTATATACATTAAAATGATAATGTTAGGAATAGGTTTTTTTTCTTACACGCTACATAATCACTACGATAGGATTCCTATATATAAAGTTATTGTAGGATTGGGTACTGGGGGGAGGAATTGAAGGGAAATAGGATAATAAAAGAGAGTTGGAAGGTAAATTAGAATAGAAACTGTACAGGTTCTTTTTGAATACTTGCAAATTATATAATGGATCAAATTTATTAGACAGAAAGACATTGGATGGAAGTACGTTCCACATTTTAGCGGTGTGAATAAATGAATTTAGATAACCAGTTTTAAACCACCTTGGAATTTACAGGGTGTAGAAATACGCGCTTGTAGTCTCGCTAGTGTGGCGTTGGAATTGTTTAAAGGGAAACATAATTTATTTTAGTTCAATAAACCAAGTATCATTAACTACAAGATATATATAAAATGATAATCTATTTTCATATAGACAGTCCAATCATTGTCATTTTATAGTAATATACCTTCACCAGTATTTGAAAAATTACAGTATAAAATAAAAAAAAAATAAGAATTAGTTCTTTTTGTAGCTTTGATTTGGAAAATTTAGTAGTTTTGTTTTGATCGACCCTCTGTCTGTTTAAAAAAGCTTCTAAAGCGTGTTTAAAATAGAAGAATAAAATTTTAACCATGAATAAGTGTCTGAAAAAAGTTAATGTTGTAGAATATTTTTTTATATAGCTCCAGCCATGACGGAACTACAACGTCTCAAAGTTTGAAAAGGTCCCATTTAAATTTGTATATAAGGTTCTGTTTAACATTTTTTCAATATAAAAACTCAAAACAACAGGGCATTTTTTTAGCTTTCTGATTGAATATCAAAATTACACAAGTTTTTGCAATTTAGTGTTTAAATTTACTCTTATGTTAAGAAAATATTTTCCAAGATTTAGCTTCCTTCATAACTTCAGCACGCTTTTAATTAGAACTTTTAAATTTTAGTTCATACTTTAAGCTAGAACTTTGAAATTTTGAAGAAATAGAATCCTTTAAAATAAGCATAAGTTACGTCATGTTAAGTGGTTTTGTACTTTTCTCTATTTAAGATCTACATATTAAGCGTCAATAATTGAAAATTTGCTATTTTATAACACCTGTAATTTAGACAACTGTACAATATTTTTTTAAAGTAAAACGTAAACATTAAAGTTTCAACAGTATAATTTTACATGTGCCAGCAACCTTTTAATCATATAGAGTTTGTTTACAATTGAAGAAAGTGCCTCTTATGATTTTTCGCAATTTGGTCATATCAAAGGGAAATTACAAATTTTGTTGCAAGTTACAATATTCTAAACTGTTTTTATTGTGTTTAAACACCATAAAATCAGACTATAGGATCAGTTTAATTCTATTGAATAAAATGCTTTGATTTACGATGAAATTACATTAAACTTCGGATAGTAACAGAATTAGAATTAGGATATGTGGGTTTAGTAATGAAATATCTACATATATAAACATAAATCTAAATATTATATTAAGTAGAATGAGCTACATTTTATTAACGGCTTAATGAATCTAAACAAACTCAAGCTTAAATCTCTTAATAAACACTGTTGAAACTAAATTGTTCTATATGCGATGTTGACCTTATAACTCAAGTGATCTTATCAAAAAAATAAAATTATTAAATTTTAAACCATTAAGCGCCAAAGATGATCAAATAAAATTTTTAAAATACATGCTTCATATTATAGAAACACCGTAGTCATTAGTTGAAGTTTGTTATTTAATTTTAGAAGCTTAAAGGAGTAGATTTTAGGAGCTTATATTAAATTACATTATATAAATATATGACTTTCTAAAAAAAATTTCATTATCAGTCAAAAAATATTTTATTAAATTACTTACCCATTGCTTCTAATACCCATCCAACAGTTCCATCACCACCACAGCATATCACTTTAAAACAAGGCAAATCCTTGAAAAGTGTTAAACCTGACAAAAACAAATGAAAAAAGAATTAAAGTTTTAAAAAAAAAGGAATAATTTTTTTTTTTGTATACGATTTATTGTTTTTGGTATTTTATTTGGTATTGAAATTCCGTAAACCATAAAAACTTCAATTTAAGGACATAAAAAATATCAAGAATGCTTTGTATAAAAAAAAAATTTTATAGTGTTTTTTTTTGTTGGTATGCAAAAAGTTAGTTATTTTTTTTTTTTTTTCGTTAATTTTCTTTTATATTCTAAGAATTCTTAGAAAAAAATGCTAAAAAATTCTTCAATTCATTGTTTTCCATTTATCTCTTGCATGCACAGATTGAAAGGTTTTAAGGTAAAAAAAAAAGAAACAAACGTCATTTTTCATTAATTTACGAAACTTTACTGCTGGTACCTTACTGTAGGTACTTATTTACTTTAAAAAGTAAAAAATTCAAATCTTCAAAAAACGAAAAGAAAATCGGAACTGTGATTAAATAAAGTGATTATTTTTATTAAACTATTTTTAGAATTGATAAGATTTTAAAAACTTTGGAACTAATGAAAAATGGGACAAAATATTGTTAATGTTATATTATTAGGATTAAATATAAGTGTAAATGTTAGAATTACTAAAGGAGTCTCCTTTTAAAATTAGTTCAACTTAAATCAATTTTTGGGAGATTGAACGACAAATTATCACAACTATAGACAACAGGTTAACTCCATGTTAGAATTTTAAAGAGATTGTATATGTTTTGAAATATCTTAAAATGTTCAAACGATAAAGATATTTATTTTTAAAGATATACTGACGTTATCCTTTAAAAAACACATAGTTCCTCTAAATTTTTTCTAATCATTTAGAAATTTGTACAATTAAGTTACTAAAAAAAAAGTAATTGTGCAATAAAAGTTTAAAAAGTTAAAAATATAATATTAGTTACCTTGAAAATAAAATATCAAATGTAAATAAATACAGTACTTTTTTTTATATTGAAAATATTTTTAGATTTACTTAAAGTTTTTGTTTTTTGTTTAAGGATCATTTTTATAATGTGTTTAGTCACCAATACTTTTCAAGTCGATTCATTTAAATCTTCTTAGAAATTTATAAAGTATACTTTTTTTTTTACCAAAAATTAAATCTGTATATTGAAATAGTAATAATGTATCAATATTAAATACATATGTATATCTTTTTAAGAAAAGTTTATTTTTAAATCCTAATAAAATGGACACCAATGAAATTTAAAAAAGTTTTTTTGTTTTTTGTTTTTTTCTCTTTTTTCGTTTTGTATATTTAATGTTATTTTGTTATTTATTAAATTTACCTTCTACTGGTCCACCTTTTGTTAAATCATAAACTTGACGTGGATTCAACATATATTGAAATTTTCTAAGAATTCGTTCACCTTGACGACCACCACTTTTTGGATTTACAAATACTAATAGAGGGCATGTACCAGGTACTGGTGTTATTTGAAAGTGTTGTACTTTAGATGCTGTGGCTACGCTCTGTTGCTTTGAAAGAATACAAAAAAAAAAAAATACGAAAAAAATAAAATAAAATAAAAATTAAGAAAAACTTTTTAATTTGTTTTACAATATTTTTTTTTTTTTTAATTTTTTGTTTCTATTTTATCTTAAAGTAAAGATTTAGGTATTTTTGTTTAAATCAAAGTAAAAAAAAAAAAAAACAAAACAAAAAATTAAAATTCGATATAGTATTTCAAGAAAAAAAAATAATATTAAGTGTTGGGGTTTTTTTTTTTTTTGTGTTATGAGAAATTTTAAATCGGAACTTAAACAAAAAAAACAAAAAAAAAAAAAAATGGAAAATCTTAAAAGGAAGTTTCTGTAGAAATATGATGAAAATTTTGTGGAAATGATTTCTTTGAAGTTAAGTTTATTTTTTTTCTTGGTTTTTTTTTTTTGCCTTACAATTTTAGATAAAACGTATTTTAACAATTTGTAAATTTCAAGGTTAAATAATATTATGTACATAAATAATATAAGCAAAAAAGTAAAATTTTGTAATTAAAAAAGTTTTTAAAAAATTAAAATTTTTTTAATTTTTTTTTTGCTTATCATGAAAACAAAAATCGTGTTAAAAATATTATGCAATAATTATTTGAAGGTAGGAAAAATCATGATTTACGAAATATTACAAAGTATTTTTACTGATTTTCAATCAAAAAAAAAAAAACAAAAATAATAAATTCTATTTCATTAGAAATCAGATTGCTTTATTCAATTTTCCTTTTGATAATAAAATTTTTTTGATAATAGAGTTTTTTTTCATTATTCGGAAAAATATTTTATATAATAATGGTGTAATAAATATATTATATAATAATAGTGTAATAAAACCAACCAAGGTTTGAAAACAACCATGTTTACTTATTACAATTTAAAAAAAGAAAAAAAAATTGAGTACCTATAGATTAATTTCGAAAGAAAATGAGTATTTTTATTGGTTTATTCTATACAGTAAAGGGCATTTTTTTTTCTTTAAATGTCAAATATATCAAATTTGACCAAGTCAGTTAAAATTTGATTAAGTTAAAAAAAAAAATGACAATCATACTGACAGAAAAACCTTATAGCTTATTATTTTTTTTTTTTTACCTCATAACAGTTTATAATTTTTATACTATTTTTATTGTAGATTTGTTACTCTAAATAATTAAATCGTTTAATTGTATCTCCCAGCAAGTTTAATAGCAACTGCTGAAAAAAAAAGATGATTTTTAATATTTTGTAGATGGAAAAGGATTTTTTTGACCGGTGTATTTTGCAACAATAAAAACTTATATTTTATAAAGGGTTTATAACCTGTTCACGAAATAAAAGCTCTGGTAACAGCAAAAATTTAAAACTTTTTTTTATTGCATTTCTCTGCCACATAAATGTAGACAGGAAATTACACAGCCTTTACTGTTCAGTTGTGGCTGTAAATGTCGGGAAGGAAGAATAACTCTTTCGACATGTGTGGAATTCGAATCCTCACTCCCTCGGTGTTTACAGCGTATTTATATACACTCTTACCCACAAGACCATCGAGGCCCCATTTTAAACACTTATTCAAGATAAATAGTTAATGAATACGTCATCAAAAAGTCAAGTAAGCTCAACTCCAAAATATCGTTTAAAGTGATGAGATGTTCTTTTTTATAACATCCACTAGAAAAATAAAAGATGATTTTCAATATTAAATTATTGTAAAATGAAATGGATTTTCTTGATTGGAGTATTTTTTTACAATAAAAACTTAAAATTTATAAACCATTTGAACTATTTAAGCTGCATATTCACAATGAATTAATGTATATATTAAAAAGTCTAATAAGCTTTGCGTCAAAAAATCGTTTCAAGAAGATTTTGTCTTGTCTTTGAAAACTGAAAGTTATATTGTTAACAATTTCTTAACTAATTATGAAAAAAATGAAGATAATTTAAAATTATAACTTTAGAAATTGTCTGTTAGGCTGAAATTATTAATAAAATATGTTATTTGATCATTATACTGATATAAATTATATGATGATATATTTATCATTTATTTTTCTATTGAAAAATGGATTATATCTAATTTAAAGCTAAACATTTTTGACGGAAACAAAAATATTTTTCCAATTTTATCTCATCCCACGAAAAAAATTATATTTTAATTAAAATAAAACTTTCTAAAACAAAACCAAAATAGTCTATATTTATTTAAATTTCAACATGTAGGTGTAACTTTGGAAACGTTTTTACTTTTTTTAAATTGTTATTTTTTGAAATAGGATTCAATAGATTTATATCTATCTTGTTTGTAAATTCATTTATTTTGAAAACATTTTAGTAACTTTATAAAAATAGAAAAAAAATAATTCTAAAAATAGTAATATTTGAATTTTCCAGGTCCTATGAGATTTTGGTTACCTTTGTTACTATAAATATTCATCAAATTAATGGAATTATTTTGTTAAATTTTTTTTTTCATTTCATAATAAATCAAAAAAGAAAAAACAAACAAATATAAAAAATTAAATTTTTATTTTTGTTATTACATAAAATTACTTTTAACTTGTTCATTTAACTTACCTTTGATCTTATAGATTGATTTACAGATTTTTGCCTTTCAAGTACAGCTGGTGAAATAGCTGATGGTGGTATAATTAAACTAGCAAAATCACCTAGGGTACATTCTTTTTTAACGGATGCTGCACAACGATTATGAAGCTATTAAAAAAGAAGAAAAATAATAAAAAAAAAAATTAATTACTTTATGTATAAATTATTAGAACTTAAAGGATGTTTTAAATTTAATTTTTAATTATTTCTTAAAAGTTATAAAGAAGGTATACAGGGTGTTTGCGACTCGATGGTCTTCCTTGAAATGAGTGATCAAACATACCGAGACGAACAAAAAATTGTATTAGAGGAGAGGGGGGGTCTATTCTGGACTCTTTTCGAGATATGAGGGGTTAAAGATTTTTTAGAGACTTTTCATAAAAAAATCTACAACTTTTGAACGGCTTACTATAGAGAGATAACAAAAAAGCATTTTATAGAGTAAGTTGTTAGCTTTAATTTTTATGCCTTAATATTCCATAACCCAACAGTCACAAACTTATAGAGGTTTAAAATGATTTAAAATGTATAATTAGTACCTAAAAACTTCTTTTCTATCTCTAACCGTTTTTGAGATATGAAGAATAGAAAAGTGTGTTACAACACAGAAAATGAGTTAACACACCTTTGAAAATAACACACTTTTCTATTGTGATTGAGGCGTATAACCCTGATTTTGAATTCAATTCCAAAATCCCTCATAATTCAGAATCTCGTATATAGGTATATACATATAAATATTTTGGAAAAATCGTAAAACCCCGATTTTGAATGCAACTGTAAAATTCCTAATTAAAATTAAAATTTATCAATATCATATGTTAATAATATTTTTGCCTTTATTTCATTTTAATTGTTGCTTTATTTCTTTGTTAAAAATGAAATGAAGTTGAATACAAAAAGTTTATGATTTCGGCTTTATTGGTATTGGCTTTGGTGGTATTAAAATAAAGTCAAAGAAGTGTAAACTGATTTTTGATATTATTTCTTTTTAATTTTAACTTTATTTGAACACCCATATGAAATAAAGTAAAAAAAGTACCATTTGACTTTATTTCTTTCGGCTTTATTGGTGTGGTGTTCTGGCATGTTTTCTTTATGTCATTGAGATGAATTTGATGAATTGGAGAGGCAATTCGGGTACCTAACACACGGCTTCCAAGGACTAACAAGCATATCTTCGAAATTACTAAAGATAAAAACTTGAAATTTTCTACAAGAGTGTCAAGCATATTCCAAGAGGATGTCTCTTTTACGTTCCTGAAATTCGAGTTGAATAAGACAGAAAAGGGAACAAATTCAAGCAGCTGCCAAAAAACTTATGAATTTTTAATTTAATGCGAATTATTCAGCTGTAGGGTATTATTAAGTCGGTTGCATCGACTTGCTGTTACATTTACTTGTTTTTTTTTTCTTTTGCTATTAATAGTTCTGTACATGTTGGTACAGGTTAACTGGTATAGGTATTGGTTGTAAAAAGAGGGAAGGTATGCTAAGAAAATTTGACTAATGGCTTCCAATCGAGATGTTTCGGTTTCAAAACCCGGTTAACTTATATCCATGTTAATTATAAGCTAAAAATTAAAATTGTTAATTTACATTTTTGATATTTTATTTTGTTATATTTTTATATTTTTCTTATATATCATAATAATAGAAAATTTTAAAATATTTATTTAAGTTATATAGTACTTAATGTAATTAACTATTATAATGTTGCTTATTTGCAAAATTGGACAAATCGAATATACGAATAAAATTAGACATGATGTATTATATCCCATTTTACAGCTCTGTTAAAACTCTTAAATGTTAAATAAAATTAGATATGATGTAAAAACTGTTAAATAAAATTAGATATGATGTATTATATCTCATTTTACAGCTCTGTTAAAACTCTTTTGAATAGTAAAATAAAATGTAACCGAACAAAGTAATGTGCCGATAGATAACCGATTTAAAATTCAGTTTTATTTGAAATATTTAACACAATCTTAAACAGTTTTTCATTATTTACAAAAAATTGTTTATAAGTGACTTGGCCCTTTATGCAAATAGGTGACAGATATACAGAAACTTAGCATTGGCAGCTGACCCATCAAATAAAATATTTAAAAATTATTGTTCATATTATCAATGGCGAATGGTAACTGAAGCGAATTGAATCGAAAATCGAATCGAAAATTTAATAAAATAAGTTTCCACTCTTATTGATATTCGAACACGGGCTACACAAATAAAAAATGGGAACTCTAATCACTGTAGCATCCAACTGTTATTACCGTCTATTTTTAAGCAAACTAGTTATACTAAACATTAGGAAGTGTAATTTTCAATGTGTATCTAAATTAAGTTAATTTAAATTTTCATTTGAATTACTTTAAATAGTAGCTATAACATTTTTATGCTTGAAATAACTTAACGCAGAATTTTCTTTTTGTTTTTTTTTTTGATTTTAAACAATTATTATAAAAAATTTTCCTATCATTATTTTTCTATTCATTATTTTATATTTTAATTTTTATTTATAAAAAGAAATATTAATTTTAAATTTTTATAGAAAATAAAATTCTTAAAAAAAGGTAGGTAAAGTTTTAAAATATTGAAGTATTCTTAGAATCGTTCAATTATTAAAAAAACTTCTATAGAAGAGTAGATAAAAAATAAAATAAAATAAAAATTAATTTGTGCTAAATTATTATTGAAGTAGGGTATTAATTTTTTTTATTTTTTTTTTTTAATATTTAAGTTTTTTTGGAAAAGCTTGGAAATTTTTTTTTTTGTATAATAATAAGAACATCTTTTAATAGTGTTAAGTTTTTTTTTGTATATAGACATTTTATAAATTTCTTAACTGAAATACAAAATGTTTTTTTATAAAGTTTAATCGGAAAATTTAATTTTTTTTTTTCCTACAAAATAGGAAATACAAATTAATAGAATGGAAACTTTTTAAAATATCAAAAAATATGGAAAACTTTTTTGGTTGCATTGGAAAATATTTTTCAATTTTTATGATAAAATTTAGTTATTTCTATTTAGAGACGAAAATTTCGAAAATATTATGGTATTTTGCAAATATTATAAAAGAAAACTTCTTGACATAGTGGTTTTAATCATAGGCTAAAACGAGAATAAACTACCTATCTCTTTATATTTCCCTTTTATAATTGAAACGTTTTAGTATAAGTGATACTGTGATAGGTAATGGATGTAGGATTTAAATTTATACAAAGTTATTTAGTGATATCCATGAGGTGTTATGCAAGATGAAGAAAACTCAATGCGAAACTTAGTCATTTGGTCTTAAGGCGCAGTAGGATAAATCATTAAATGAGTTTGAAGCACAAAAGAGAGATGGGAAATCTTATAATTTTAATTACACAAATGATGAAAATTTTAGAGGCTATTAGTTCTTTTGAAAATAAATGTAAACAAACATATTATTCTTATGTATATATGTTTGATAGTCGATTTTATATGAAAAAAAAAATGAAATCTTCACAATTTAGTATTATTATACGGGTCATATGCGTTTTATTCATCAGTCAAAAACTAATTTAAATATAGATAAATAAAAAATCATTGGAAATTTTTAGAAACCATTTGATTAAAATATAATAATTTTAAATTTTTTTTATGCTAGGGCTCTTTATTTTTTTATTTTTGTTAGTTATTTAATCTCATACTAATTAAATTTAACCATGACGATTATGATTAAAGAATAGCATCTCAAGTTCACGTCTACTTATTATTTTTTCTCGTTTTTTATAAGATGTTATTAATGTCTTATATAATATGTACTTTTTTAGTTTTTTTTTTTTTAATCCGTTTGAATTAAAATTTTTTTTTTTTGCCAAACAATTATTTGTATGCATTGGGAAAAACATTAAATCAGTAATTTTTAAGAAAAAGTCATGCATTCATTCATTTTAATATGATTCTGTAAAATTTTTTCATTTCCATACAAGAGATTTTATCAATTTCACTATAACTATACTTAAAACTTATTTTTGTAAACTATTTCACTTTTTATATTATCCAATTCTATTTAAAATTTATTTTTGTTTTTTAGGTTTTAAGTCCCAAGATGCTTATTGAATTTCTAAATAAATTTCCGGAACAACAAAAAAAAAAAACACAAATGCAAAAATAAATTTTATTTTAAAATTGAAGGAAATTACCATTAAATGACACCATCGGCATGTTAATCCCTGATAAGCTTTTATTCTTTTTCTGCATTTTGAACAACGTCCATAACAATTTCCATCAACCCAATGATGTAATTGTGGTCCGCCACCTTTTGCTTTTTTCGTTTTAACATAAGTATTTATACATGAAGCTGGTGCATGTTGAACACATCTTTCATGTACAGTATATTTGCATACTTTTAGGATACAAAAAAAAAATTTAAAAATAAAATTTAGTTTTTTTTATTATTAAGTTTTTAAAAATTAAATTAAAATTTATTTAATCATATTGTATAGAAAATTGACATAATTCAAAAATTTAATTTTAAACAGGTAAATATTTATATTTGGTGAAAAAAGAAAAACAAAACAAAAAAATTCAATGAAAATTCAAAAAAAATTTGTTTTGTGGAAAATTTTTGTTAAAAACATAATTTATAGCACATTAGATTATAATGTGATGTTCTTTTAAGAACAGAACATAAATATATGTACATATTTAAGTATTTTATAAGTATTACAATCTAAAGTAATGTGTTGAATATGTGTTTTATTACTGCTTAAAAAAATTTTCAGAATGTTGAAAGTAATAAAATATTTAAAATATGGGTAACATGATGTTCGCAAAAAAAAAAAATATAAAAATAAAATAAAGAAACAGTAAAATAAAATTTTAAATATTCATTGAGAGAAATACATTAATACATTATTTCTTCGATATTCCTTGAATCCAATACAAAAATGATTACCATATTATATAAAAAGTTATGAATTTAAAAAAAAAAAATTGGTGTACAACTTTAGAAAATTAATTTTTCGAAAATTCGTTTCTCTTTTTTGCAGAAGAAAGTTATTCTACTAATCGAGTAACGTTTTTGATCCAATTAATCTTCATTCACTTTCACCACCATATGAACATTTTTGAATGATTTAAACGTTTCATACATTTGAATCCTTTAAACTTTTATAAAATTGAAAATGAAATTGAAACTAAGAAAGCACAAATCATTCATTCTTAATACTTGTATTATTACTAAATAAATATGGAAGATACTAGATACTTAATTTGGAAATAATGTCAACAATAATGCCGTGGATTAGCATTTTCCTCAGATTATGCGATAAAAAAAAAAGTTATTGTATTCTATTATTTTTCTGCTATTATCAAAATCGTTGGATTTGTATGCTTTTAGTTTTGGTAGACACAATTCAGTGACATAAGTGTGAAGTCATTTAAACTATGCTAAGAAATAGTATTCATATTCTATTTTTGACTATACATCTTATTAGACCTTTTCACGATGGATACTAAAGAAGCAACTATAACTCACAGTAAGTCTTGTAAAAAACTTATATTCATTATTATTATCTAAAATGGATTATTATGGATAATGATTATGGATAATGATTATTTGACTGGATTTCATTTGTAACCAACCCGTTGCAATAGACATACATGTTTAACATACATATTTCAATAACAAAACATTTAAAAGAATTGGGGCTACCGCCCTGAAAAGCCTGCAAAACAATTTATTGAAACACTGGTTTTGTAGTCGACTCTGAAATCACCCCTAATTATATGTTATACATAGAGTCAAATGAAATACAGTCAATGAAATACAGTCAAATGATACTACAGGAAAATTAAATATAGTCAAACCAAGCACAGTGTCAAAAGACACTACAGGAAAATTAAATACAGGCATATGGCACGCTTCCTCTAAAATTTTACAAGGTTATAATCAGAATTATAGAAGAGAATAGAAATCTCATTACAATATCAGATTATAGAATAAAATTTTAACTAGTTTTTTATGCTCACAATATTGATTCTACTGTGTATAAGTATGTGCTATGTATTTTATATTTTTGAACTTTTATGGTTAAAAAAGAATTATAGTTTTTTAATTTAAAAAGAAAAAAATGAAGAAAAAAAAAATCTATTATGAATTCCTATAAATATATAAAATTCTAGTAATGGTATTAACATTTTTTTTTTTTAGTGTTCTTTACTTCCGTTTCTTTTTTGTTTTTTCTGTTTTTTTTTTTTTGCACTTTTCAAGGATATTGGAGGAAACTAGACAGTAAAATATGTTGTACATATCTTTGCCATTTCATAGAATCCTTAAGTATTTTAAGATTGTTTTAATATTATTCATGTATATTATTTTTTTTTTTGCTTTTGAAAAAGTTTTCTTTAACTTTAAAAGTGTATAAAATTTATACAGAACTTTAGGCAAAATAGCATTTTAAAACTGTAAGGAAGCTTTATTATATAATACATAATTTCCTTATTTAATTTTCCATCAATAAATCAATCGATTCTTAAGTTAAAGAAGGAAAGATCAATTTAAAAAGCAGGACGTTAAAGGAAATTTGATATATTGAGAATAATTTAAAAAAAAAAATTTTACTAAACATAAAAAAAAAGGAAAGTTTAGTTAATAAAAGCTACGGAACAAATATATAGTGTTATATAGAAATATTGTTAAAAAAAGATTCGGTGGTTGTTACTCAAAAATTAAGCAAAAGTTGTATATAATTTATTATAAAAATCCTTAAGAAGTTTTAAATGATAAATCATTAATCTAAAAAAAAAATAAAAGAAATTTTTACTAATAAATGAAAAAAGAAAACAAAATGTTAAAAGATAAACATTTTACTTTTTTTTTTTTGAAGTTATTCTCTTGATTATGAATGGTTTTTTAAGTTTAGAGTGAATATAATAATAGTCCTTACAACTTTTTTTTTGTAAAATATACAAAATAATTATTTCATTGATTAGCATCGGTTGTTAGAAACAAAAATAAGATATACTGGAAAACCTATAAGATAAAAATCTATAATACATGTTAAAAGAAGTTATTTATAAAGAATATGGGTTTAATTAAGGGTTACAAGAAAAAAAAATTTACTTAAAGGATTATTTTAATATTTTGCAAACAAAATTCAATAAAATTTTCCATAAAGTTTTCGATTGAAATTTAATAAATATCAGGAAAGAAAAATCATTAATATTTTATTATGAAAAAAAAAAAAAATTTTTAACTGTAAGGTAATTTGTCATAATCTACATAACCTATTGATTTTATCCTGAAGCAAGTCACGATATTCAATAAAATAATAGAATTTAATATTAAATAAATCAATCCTCATTTTTAAAAAATTCTTTTCCCAAAAAAAAAAATTTGTATTGGTTATTGGGTATCTAATAAAATAATAGAGACACAAAATAAAATAACCAACATTTTTCCATTTAATGTATTATTTATATATTATGTATATATATATATATATATATATTATGTATATTAAATTCCCATCTCTTGATTTACTTTCTATAAAAAAATTTAAAAAAAGGGAAATAAACAAAATATCCTTTAGGCTAGGTCAGTTAAAACAATAAATCTTAAAATATTTTATTAATATGTATAGCATTTATTTAAGGATTTTTAGATATGGGATTTCAATTTACTCTCAATAGAAAATTCGAAGAAAAAAAAAAAACAAGGATGTTCTTTTTTGTGCTTTTGCGGATTGCGAAATAAATGAAGAGGAAGTACTACAATAAATAAAATATCAATTTTCCTGTAATTGAAATAAAAAAAGATAAAATTATTTTTATACTATAGAAGAGATTTTTCTTTTTTATAATTTAGTGTCATTTAAAAAAGTTGAATTTGCTTTTGATTTAAAATAAATTTAGACAGTGAAAAAAGCAGCAAATTAAACTGTTGAATATTTTGTAAATGTTGGGTAATATATTTTTTTATTTTTTTTTGGTTATTAAATGTTCATTTCAATATTAATTGGATATTGGAATAATGTATTTTATGTTTTTCAAACATTCTAAAAAATTTCAAATGCTATGATTATAAAAATTATACTTTTTTTATAGATCGAAATAAAAATATGTTACAATCATTTTGGGAATTGTTGAAAACGATTTAAATGTGTGTAGGTTACCTCAGAATATAATTAAAATTGAAAATTTTGTATATATAAAGATATTGATACTATTAAAAATGTTTAACCTAAAACTGTATATATTTATGTATAAAACATTTGCTTAATTCAAGCATCGATTATGTTGTTTATTTAGTGCAAATAAATTACGTTACTTTTGCAATTAAAGGAAAAGTCATACAATACAAGTTTTAGTTAGTATGTTAGCAAATGATGTTAAATGTTTGAAATGGAAATTTATTAATTATTATTACTACTTTTACATACTACTTACTAATGCTATAGCGATGTTAAAATAATATGCACTAACTAATATGATATAATCTAAAAATTTCCCTTATATTACTAACTAATCTAATATAATCTAAAAAACTTAATTATGCCAAATAGAATTTAACATTGTAAATTTTAAAGTTATTGCTTTGTATGCAAGTATGCAAATATGGATAAGGACTACGAAAATTAATCATGCGCGCGTAAATTCTTCTTGTTAACTTTATTATCAAAAGACTTCTTAGAGCAAGTCTCTCTAAATATACGCCTCAAATTACCTCAAATTTCCGTAGTCTGTAATTGGTATGACACATTAACAAAAGCTCGATCAATCTTAAATTATTCAGATTTTCTCTATAACTTATTTGTTCGCCAATAGCAAGGGAATTGAAATCAATCAGAGTAGCTTTGCTTAACAACGACTGGAGTTCATATTAATTAAAAAGAAGTCTAACTATCATAAGCAGGAAGCCGTATTGGATGATCCAAAACAAGTTAGCCTAAAACGGAACGAAGAAATTTTTTTTTTGGACTTATTCAATACGTGAAATATCTATATCCCTATAGGAATATCATACTTGGCTTAATTAATTAAGGATAGGATTTATCTAACAACAGTAATCAAATATTGCTTCGCGATATAGAAATCTAAGAACTCTTTTCGCTGTTTTTTTTGTTGTGGAACTTCTGAATTAGAAAATTTGGTTTAATCTGCGATTTATATTTTAAGAGTTTTGTGTTTATATATAAAATATATATGTATAAGGAGTTTCGGTGGCCTAGTGGGAATAAAACACGCTGTAAACACCGAGGGAGTGTGGTTCGAATTTCACACACGTCGTAAGAGTTATTCTCCCTTACGACATTTACAGCCACGCCTGAAAAGGAAAAGCTTTGTAATTTCCTGTCCACATTTATGTGACAGAGGAATGGAATAAAAAAAAACAAAAAAATATGTATATGAAATGTGTATATTTATATACATACAGCAGTTTTATTTTCTTGTACTGATTGTGTTATGATTTACGAAATATGAAAAAAACATTTTCAATTTTATAAAAATCGGGATTTGTTTCATAAAAATCATTTAATTTTATTCATTTTTCAGTTTAAGGCTATTTACTGAATTTTCTGACCATGATTTGAAAATCCATTTTATCTTTTCAATTATTTCTGAAAGTGTAAGTGTTTTTAATGAAGCGAATTAATTTAATCCGTAAAAGTTTTTTTATATAGGCTTTAAGCAAATTTCCCAAAAAAAAAACAAAAAAAAAACAAAAATAAACACAAAAAAATTAAAACGAAAAACGAAACTTAATGAAAAAATTGTTAATTCATTTACAAAAATTTCAGAATTTCAGAATTTCAGTTCAGAAATTTTATTTTCATGTTGTCCAAAGGCCATTAAAATAGGGACTAAATTGGTTATAATTGACTTTTCTAATAAAAATTATTATTCAACATATTATAGAACGATATTTTGTTAATATAAATTTTGGGGTTGGGTTGTTTTATTTTGGAAAGGAATATTATTGCTATAATTCTTTTCTTTTAGGAAAAATACCAATTAAAAATTCGTAATTCAAAATAATAACATTGACACGATTTACAATTTGATTTTTATTTTATTTTAATGGTAGGTATTAAATTTTCCAAATAAATGTCATTAAAAGAATTTTCATAAGAGTTTATTTTCAATTTATTTTTCCCGAATATTTTAATTTTATAAATTTTTTATACAAATTTTTTTGAAATTTTAGAATTTTGTTGAATAGTCAAATAGAATTTTTATATTATATTTATAAGCACATCAAATTAAAAATGATTAAAATATACCAAATATAACATATTTTAATCATTTTTAATTTTGAAGATTTATAGACGTCGTTTTTAATTTGAGGATTTTAACGAACACTTTTTATGCTGCTTGTAGTTTTTATTTTGAAAAATTTCCAAACAAACTTCCAAAATTTAAAATCGTATGGCAAAAATTTGTTAAGTTGCTATTGAATCGTATATTTATAACTTTGGCATTGACCTAAAAATGAATTCTAGTATGCAGTAGCACAATTTAATTAAATGATGCTGACAAAAAAGCATTTTGTAACTGATAAAATATTAAATAAGAGAAAAAGGTCTAATATCGACTCTGAGTCGAAAACCTTTACAAATTTGAAAACCTTTACAAATTTCAAGTTAAAAACATTTTAAACAATGTGACTTTTTTATTTAAATTTTGTTGTGTTATAGAAGAATGTGTAAAATAAGTTGGAGCCATTGTGTGACAAACGAAGCAGTTATAGCTCGTATTAGGAAAAAATCAGAAGTATAAGCTACAGTAAAAAATAGGGAGCTGGAATACTTTGAACACATTTTGATGAAAATTCTTGATGATAAAATTGAGAAAAGGCCAGGTCCGAGCAGAAAAAGAATATCTTGACTTAAAAATTTACGTCAATTGTTACGTCAACAAGAAACCAATTTTTAGATCAGCCATAGACAAAGTTAAAGTTGCTGTCATGTTGGCCTACGTCCGAAATGGATAAAAGTCATAAAAGTAGAAAAAAATCAAAGATAAATTTGTATAAAAAATCAGATTATAAAATTATTTATAATTTAAATTCTATATAGATTTTTTAATTATTATCATACGTCACTAACTAAATCACAATAATTGATACATTGACTTAATATTTTTCATTCAATAAGGTTTAAATAGGCGTTCATTCTAGAAAAAATAAGTTTTGTTTTCTTTTTAAAGGATAATATATTATAAATAGATTCAAAATTTTTTATTTATTGAACCTACATAAATTTTTTATTTTCGTTTTCTTATTGAGTTTCTGATATTTATATAGAATTTCACCATATTTTTTTAAAAATAGAAATTAAGTTTTTTGTAAAATGGACCATTCTTTAACTCATAAATATCTAAAAATATCATTGACTTTCATTTTTACCAAGAAATTTAAAATTAGAAAAAAAAACCAAATGTTATTCAGGGTGGTTTTCCATGTAAACAAATTTTAATAGAAATTTTTTTTTATTTTTGAATCTTTAACGAAAATGTTGATGAATTCATACTAGAAGATTTTAAAAAACTTTAGTAATGGATAATATTGAATTTTTTAGTAAAAGTAGAATATATTTAAGGTAATTTCAGACATACAGTTGCGTCATTAGTTTGCAATTTTAAGTATTCCCTAAAGATGGTAACTAACATGTTTACGATTTTTTAAAGTTTAAGGAACATATTTTTCAAAAATTTCTTTCAAAATTTGCTTCCTCTATAATGCCAAATAACCAAAACCCTATTTCCTTAAAAATCCTACCCAAATCCTTATCGCTAAATCTAAACTTTAAGTTTTTTTATTAAATATCCCATCCTATAATCTGATTTTAAAGCGAGTAATTTCCATTTCTTAAACTTCAATACTATTCGGAATCACGTGGGCGCCTTTCGAAGTTTAAAAGCAAAAAAATAAAATAAATATAGTCCTTATTCCTAAAAGAAACTTTACATTTTTTATTAAAGGTTCCATCGTAAAATCAAGTTTAAAGGAGAGTAGTTTTGGTTCAACAATATCCGGAGGATCTACGTTGATGAGTTTTAAATTTTCCACTGACCGTCATAAAAAACAAAAAAATAAAATAAATAATCCTTAAATATCTATGTCTTATGTAGGTCTTAATATCTATGATTTAGTCTTTGTAGCGTGATATAGATATTTCAATTATTGAATCAGTTCGAAAAGTACTGTTAAGGTTCGCTTGAAATAATTTAACATGAATTGATCCAATCACATTTTCTCCTTATGAAGCGAAACTTACTTTGAATATGTGATATAATTATAATTATCTTTTATTAGACAATAAATAACGCATAATGTCATTACAACAATTACGTTTATATCTAGTAGAATAACTATGGTTGGAAATCATGTCGCCGATTAGTGAAATTAAACGTTATCATTAAATTAGTATTATTAAGAGCTATAAGCAGCACTGCGATCTTTTGATATAGATCTAATGTGCTTACCCTATTACTACGTGTTATGGATTTTACCACCATTTGTAATAATTCTGGCAGTCCTACTGCCTCTAAGAAACTAAAGTTCTGGAGAGTTTATCTTGATGACAGTTCATCACCGGTAAAGCATTATACTGCTAGATGCAACTAAACATAATAAAACTACATTTTTTTTAAATGCATTTCTTTGCCACATAAATGTGGACAGGAAATTACACAGCCTTTCCTGTTCAGGCGTGGCTGTAAATGTCGTAAGGGGAAATAACTCTTACGACGTGTGTGGGATTCGAACCCACACTACCTCGGTGTTTACATCCACTAGGTCACCGAGGCTCCTAATAAATTTTATTTTATTAAGAGAATAAGTTCTTGATTTTAATGTTCATGTATCTATTGTTTTTTCCCCTCATCATATAAGGAAGGTGTTAAAAGACATTAAATAATCCTAAACCATAATCATGATGTGTAAATTTAGACTCACCTCCAGGAAAATAGCAAAAATATCCAAATATTTATTAAAGTATTCTAGAGAAATTCAGATATTAAAAGAAGTGGGATATTGGAAACATACTCTTTTTATACCCGTACGATAAGTATCGCGTATAATAAAATTATTCCTCCGTTTGTAACATCTCGAAATAAGCAAGCTAAATATACCTTCAAAAGTGTGGATCGGATCAGAGTCAAATTCTGAGTCGATTTTGGAACAATTTCTAGCGGCTGCTGTTGTAGTTATAAAAAGTTAAAAACTTAAAATTTCCCATTTTTAAACACCTGTAACTTGAACACCTGTCAAATTTTTTTGAAGTAATATACAAAAATTAAAGCTCCAATATTATATTTTTATTTTTAGTAACAACTTTTTTTAATAATATAGGGTTACCTTAAAATTGACGAAAGTGTGACTTGATTTTTCTCAATTTGTCTAACAAATTTCTTTAACGATTTTTTTGAATTTTTTTTACGCTATAATTTAAAATTGTAAATAAAAACATAACGGTTGCTTGAGGAATTTATATTTATATGATATTGGTGTACATACTTATTATATCATCTTTATTTACATATCGTATATGTCACTGATCAAAGAATGATGTATAATAACTTATTGATATATGTACGAGCACACATATATATATATATAGTGGCGTATATATATGTACATAT
The DNA here is from genome assembly GCA_947095535.1 of Poecilobothrus nobilitatus. Taxonomy (NCBI): domain Eukaryota; kingdom Metazoa; phylum Arthropoda; class Insecta; order Diptera; family Dolichopodidae; genus Poecilobothrus; species Poecilobothrus nobilitatus. The sequence continues at coordinate 153,205,898 of OX352773.1, read as the reverse complement.
TTTGTTGTATTTATTAGAATTTACTCTATAAATGATATTTTTAAAGAAATAATGCAATGTATGGCGATATATAATAATAACAATATGTATATAAATAGATATGCATATTAACATATATATACGTATTTTGTAGTAAGTTTAATATAAATTAATATATATTTGCCGCTTAATATTAAATAGTACTAGGTATATCATATTTGGAAAAGTATTGGATTGATAATCATTAGGTGAACGGTTAGAATTTGCTTTTGAAAAATGCATAAACACTTTGAATATAAATGTACAAACCATGATTCTAAGAATTATAAAACTCACCTAAATTATTTTAAAATACTGAAAAATTAAAAAAATAATATTATAAGCAGAGTGGCAGACTATGAGCATACTAACGAGTTCGTACCGAGTATCTAAAAGTTAACAAAGCCAACTGTATTCTTCCTCGTTATTATTAGAATTGATCTCAATAAACTCACATTCCGTGAAAATTCCGTGATTACTACGTGAAAAAATATTAGGTCATATATGTAGAATTATTTAAATCTCAGGTAAAAAGGTATGACTGCAATACCTCTTCTAAATGTATTGCAGTAAAAATAAAAAAATTGAAAAAATGTTTTCCTCATTCGCAATAGGAAAATTTTTATTAACAAATGCAGCATTTTTTGATTCAAAATTTTTATATTCAAATAAGAAAAATGACTATGTAACACTTTAAATATTGAATTACAAATGTTATACAAAATTTATGCGATTTTAATTTAATTAAAAAGAAATGAATCAAATATTTTTCTCTTTTCATTTTTCCTTTTAAAAAATCACAAATACAAAATTTGAAAAATCAACAAAAATTTTCATCAATAAATAATGCAATAAAAGTAAACAAGGAACAAAAACTGAAAATTGTATAGTACAGTTTCTTAATATTACATTTTTATTATAGCGTAAAATGAAAAAAAAACAGCATACTGTATCAACATCAAAAATTCATCATACCAATCATTTCATAATATACTGTGTATTTTTAAATTATATTAAGTACAGTTTACCCTAAAAAACTGCCTTTAAAAAAGTTTGTTTCCATTTCATTAAATTTCAATATTTGAAGTTCAGATCTGCATTTTATATAGGCCAGCAATGTAGCTATATTAGGCTAAATTATTAAGAAACTGCAGATATTTAACGAAAGCATTCATTAACCTATATTCAAATTATAGTTACCCTAAGTAAGCTTATAACAAAATACTGACAGTAACACCTTGGGAGAGAAAGACTACCATCAGGCAATATAAGGTTAAAGAAACTCAGTGTAATAATAAAAATAACACCAGTATGCAATACTGTTAATACGGCTTAGAATTTTAGAATCAATATGGGGTATTGATGCACACAAAAGTTTATTCCAAAAAATAATTAAAAACTAACAAACACAATATTGTGATATTTTAAATTAATATAGGTTCAGTAATTACATGTGTGAAATTTGAGCTCTGATCACGACAAGAATTGTTAAGAATCTGCAGAAGGTAAATATTTCGTAAGATTTTGGGTCTAAAGAAATTTGATGACCCCAAAACCAAAAAAAAAATTTTTATCTAAACCTTCATTTACGAAAGAAATTAAAACATTAAACATGGCCTGAAATTATTATCATCACAATAAATAAAAATCGGTTGTAGCTTAAACTATAACTATATTCAAAGAACAAAAGTCCAAAATCAAGATCTTCAAGAAATACATGGTTTGATAATTTAGATTTTAGAAAATTACACCACTTGTCTAAATATCAAAAATTAGATATCGATAACGAAGAACAGGATTGAATGTAAAGTAATTATAAAGTAGGCCAAAGATCGTCCCGATTTGTATCATCGCATGATAGTGTACAATAATATCGGGCTAACTATCTAAACATTTTATTAAGGAACTGAAGCAATCAAAAAATGTATTTCTTTTATACAATATCTGAAATTCTAAAATAAAATGACACGTATAAACAAGGAAATAAAATAATGTATTATGCACATGTATTTCATTTATTAAAAGTTGTAAACATTACTTAAAAAGTACCAAAAAAAAAAAGAATACAGATTTATGCAGCAGTGGTAAAAAAGAAAAACATTTTTTTTTTTTGTTTTCCTTAAGGAGATGATGATGAAACGAAGAACAAAAATTACAAAATTACAAAAATTTGAATATCAAACGTCAAAATGTTAAGTATAATAAAAAAAAAAAGAAAAATAAATGAATACAAAATGAAAAGGGAACAGAAGAAACCAAAATGAAACAGACGAGTGTAAAAAATGGATCTTCATATGAAATTTAGATTTTTATTTTGTCTTTTCTTTTTTATCATTCGTTAATATTTCATTTCTTTATTAAGATACTGATGATGCTGTTGTTGTTATGAATTGTTTTTATTGTTTTTCATTAAAAAATCGAAAAATAATACAAAATAAAGTAACAAAAACATTGTAAAATATTTTGAGAGATTAGACCGACTGTCATTTAATTCTAAGTAGTGCAAGAGAAAAGGCTGTGGGGTAACGAAGTTTGCTTTGTATATTGCCTTGTCGGGTATTTTATATGAATTTACAATATTCCAATATGGTTTTCGTATTATTCCAATAGGTCTGGCCTTTAAAAAATATGGAAATGAAAGGTCTTTAACAAATATTTCCCACTAATACTTAGAAAACTAACCTAATAAATATTTTAATTTTAAATATAATGAATAGATTTAACCATAGTTCCATATTTCTTCAAAATAAAAAGATATTTTTTCAGTTTTTCATATTGAAATTACTATGGGATTAAATGCACTACTGCTGGTTTCTAAATTTAAATTTATTTGAATATAGAATTTTTACTTCATTTGTTGTTCGTAAGAAAAACCATGAAGCATTGTTTTTACCTTGTGAGGTAAATAACTTGTAAGATTTTGGAATATTGGAAACCTTTATAACGTTTAAGATATTAAATATAACCAGCTTTTATTTCAGAATAAACTCTTTTTATTTTTTTTCAGATATTCTCATTTCCATTTCCATCAATGCAATTCTTAAAATCTATACTTTCCTAAACTAATTAAATGTGTTTCAAAAAAAAATTTTAAATGTTACAAACATTTGTCTGAAATTTATATTGATTAAATTTTTTGTTTTTATTCAACTAAAAACAACTGAAGAAACTAAGTAAAAGTTCCTTTAACTCAATTTATATATCATTCTTTGTGTTTATATACAAGTAAATATGTATAGATTTCAATAATTTGTCATCTATGGTACCTACCTATGAGTATGAGTATGAGTATGAGGGTATTCAGAGTTAAAGTGATGATATGAATCGGTTTTAAGTCAAAGTTTTAAACAAAACAAAAGATAGTAAAAAAAAAAATATATAATACTTTTTTTTTTTTTCTGTTATCCTTTTTATTAGTGAATCATTCATTCTTTTAATTTATATTTTTTTCTGATGATTATTATGGTAATAATAAGATATAGAAGAGTGAAGGAATAATAAAAAATATAATAAAAAACAAAATAAAAGAAATTTTATTTGTAGTTATTTTGTTCCTTTTTAGCACATTTCCAAAAAAATTTTGAAAAAATGTGCTTATTAGTTTCATTCTGTCCGTCCGTCCGTCTGTTTACAAAACTTCTACACCGTTAAAGATAGAGAAAAAAATTTTTAACCATGGGTAGGTCTCATAAAAAAAATAATTTTGTGGAACAACTTTTTCATGTAGCCCCACCCATTACGGAGCTACAGCCCTTCAAACTTTGAAAAAGCCCTATTTTTAAATGCATATATCTTATGTTCTGCTTAAGATTTTTTCAATCTGAAAACGTCATTCGACAGGTATTTATCTTTTATCTTTGTAAATTAATATCAAAATTATACAATTTTTTTAAATTTAGTATTTAAATTTACCGTTATGTGAAAACCAAATTTTGCATGATTTTTCTACTTTCATAACTCCGGTACACTTCTAGATAGAGACTTGAAATTTTGAGGCAAGAAAGAACTTTTAGAATTAGTATAAGTTTGCTCAGAAAATTTTTTTGGACCACCCCCTGTTTATGAGCTATTAGGGCTTAAAAATTGAAAATTTGCTATTTTTAAACACCTGTAACTTAGGAACCTGTACATATTTTACTTCTGCAAGATATAAAAATTAAAGCTACAGTAATATATTTTTACGTGTGTTAAAGGTTTATTTTAGTTGTAGAGGGTTCCAAAGTTGCAGCTCTTCAAAATTTCGAAAAAGCCCCATTTTTAGATGTATATATCTCAGGCTCTGCGTAATAGTTTTACAATCTAAAACCGCCAGAAGATCGAAAATTTTATTATTTATATAAAACAGTATCAAAATTATGTAATATTTTGCAAATTACCATTTGAATTTACCGTTATCTAAATACCACATTTTGCATAAAATTTCTTTTTTCATAAATCCGGCACGCCTTTAGATAGGAACATGAAATTTTGAGGCAAGAAAGAACTTTTAGAATTAGTACAAGTTTCCTCAGAAAATTTTTTGGTAGCACCCCCTCTTTAAGAGTTATTACGCCTCAAAAATTGAAAATTTGCTATTTTTAGACACCTGTAACTTAGGCACCAGCTGTAAAAATTTTTCTTCGGCAAGACATGAAAATTAAAGATTTAATAATATATTTTTACTTATGTTAATGGCTTTTCTTAGTTATATAGGATTCTGGAATTACGGACCCTCAAAATTTCAAAAATGTCCTATTTTCACATTTTTTCTTATTACATGAAATTTTCAAATTTTTGTGTAAGTCACACTTCTAAACAGTTTGTATTGAGTTTTGGAAATGTGCGCTTTTAAAAACCGTTAATTTACATTCTACCTTGTTTCGTTTTATTTTGAATTTTTGTAAGAAAGGATATGCGCGTGATTGTATATTAAAATGATAGAGCATTTTTCATTTACCATATTCATTTTTTGTTCTTTTTCTTTTAAATAAATGTCTTTGTTGTTTAGACCAATACTATTAATAGATATATTTTGTAGTTGCATGAACAAAGCTTCAGTTGGTAAAATGTGGACGGAAATGATTAATGACTTCTGAAAATTTTCTCTTTTTGTTTTCTTTTGAATTTTTTTCCAAATTGACATAAATATTTTCGACATTTTTTCTATTCTGTTTTCCGAGATTTTGTTTTTTTTTTTTTTGTTGGAATGGTATTATAAATTTAAATTTTCTCTAAATTTCAAAATTTTTATTTTAAATCAATTTGATTATGAAAAATCAGTATATTTTCAGATTTAAAATATTGTCAATAGAACAATGTTTGCTAAACAAAAATAAAAACAAAATGGAAAAAACAAACAGAAAATATTGTATGATTTTTATTGAATTTTTCATTGAATTATGTACGCTTTATTTTTATGCAGAATTTATGAGAATTAATTAAATATTGAATATTCGATTAAAAAAAGTGCATTATTTGTCTAAAAAAAAAATCTTTTTGCTGACAATAAATGATAATATTTGTATTTTATGCAATACATTTTTGGAAATTTTTATTAATTTTAAGATTTTTTTAAACTTTAGTTGAAAATATTTAAAAATAAATTTTAAAACAAATTAAAGACGATGTTGCTGACCATTCTTCTTAATATTAATTAACAAACAAAATGAAGAAAAAAGGTTATATACATATATTAAAAGGCTGATCTGTCTAAATAATTCTTCGAACAAATTGCAAAAATATTATAACCCTCTATTTTTATTGGGTAAATGACTTACGCAACTACAAAGAAATAATATCAAGAAAGCCAGTAATAATAAGGAAAATTAATTAGAAGAGAATTTATCTTAATAGATAAATCACGGCGTATATTAATAGAAGCAGTTAAAAGCATCTTCAAATATGACCGTGATTATAATGTAGCTCAAATGTTTGAAGAAATTAATATCATGGAAATCAAAAAAATTATAATGCTCGAGAAGGCGGTGTTCCTATACAAATTTGAAAACAATAAAACTAAAAATAATATATACCTAATTACCAGAGGAACTATATCAAACCGAATTACCAAGAACTACGTGTAGCTTGACATTCCTAAGAACAAAACCGTCAAACGCAAAAGCAGTCTAATTCCTGCTGCTGTTACAATTTTTAATACGTTGCCGCAAAAGATCCAAAAGACAAGCTAAACTTTATTTAAAAAATAGGCTGTAAAATGTATAAAATCCTACAAATCTCTGCTTGACCAATTATAATTATAAAAAAATAACATCAATTAATAATCTGATACTACTTTAGAGATAATATTCAAACTCTAAAAGAAGAAAAATATCCAAAGAAAAAAGGCAATCATTGTTAGCTACACCTCAATATCAGAAACCAACTCTGAAGTAGGTGACTGATTATTATTTGTTCTCATATTGTCATTTGTGTATATGTTCACATAATAAATAAATAAAAAAAAAAAAAAATCCTAACATAAAAATTTCACTGGAAAAATATAAAATATTAGATAAACCCGGCGTAGCACACGCCAGTTTGGTAATCTAGAAAAAATATTGGTTAATAATTCTGATATCTTAGTAATCTAGAAATAATATTGGTTTTCTGCCACTTAACTTTTTAATGAAATAAAAAGGAACATCTTTCTGTTCTAATATATTTTTTATTTATCTTAAAAACGTTTTTTAAGAACTCCCTTCATCAGTAAGTAATATTTAACTTTTTACAATAAGAATAAGAATAAATTTAAATAAACGTAAAAACGAAAAGAAAACACTAAGAAAATTAAAGAAGAATTTTGTAATGAAGGTTTGGGGACGATATCCTCCATTCCTTCAACTTTATAATCTTTATAATCAACAAAATAATCTTTTTTTAATAAAAATGTCTAAATTCGTATAAAATGAACTATTTTTTAAGTGTAAATGTCAAAATGTCAAAAGTGGATATACTGTAAAAGTATTAATAGTTGGATTCAAACTCAAAATATTCCCCTTTTCTCCGGAATATTTATATCCATATAAGTATGTTTTTGAAGGATTTTGTAATTTCGGGATTTTGATTTTCGGAATTTCGTAATTTCGGGATTTAAATTTTCGGGTTTTTGTAATTCAGGATTTTGTTTTTTCGGGATTTCTTGATTTTGAATTTGGGATTTGGATTTTCGGGATTACGTACCCAACCCTATAAATTTTCAATTTTTTTATTCTTTTTTTCTGTTATTGTGCAGTATTAGTTTTTGCTATGAAAAATGTTATTGTTGCAAACGTTTTTATATAATAGATTGTGTGCTTTCTTCTATATTGGATTCTTATCCTTATTATCCTTATTGTATTAGTCATTCTCAAGAGATATAATTAAACTTATTTTCTTGATTTCTTAGTATAACTACTTCTTATAGTAACTATATGATAAGTTAAACTATAAAAATATTCAAATTTCAATATAAATCCATGAAATCTAGAAAAAATACCACATGTTGGTTTTTATTTTTTATTTTCCTCCAACATGGTTATTTCAAGTTGTTGTGCTTGTTTTATTTCTTAATCAACCCTATTAGAGGTGTGATGACATAAATGGTAGAATTTAAAATTACACAGACACTCAGATTTAAATTAAATTCTTTATTTTCACGATTTTTAAAATTAAAATTTTTAACCTTATGACGAACTGAAATTATCTAGAAATAAAACGAAAAAAAAGAAATTTTAAAATTTTAATCATACAGTATTAACAGGTAAGTATAAACAACAGGTAAATTTATCTAATTTTCTATTATTGAAGTTATTTTCATGACTTATTCTGAATGTACAGACCCTAATGAAAAATGAGAAAAAAATTAAATTAAAAAAAATTCAATAAAAAATAAAAAATTTTAAATCCTTTCACGACTAGAATAAAATAAGTAGAGAATAAGAAATGAGTTAGAAAGGAAAAACAAAAAAAAAAAACAAAAAAATGAATATGCGAAAATAAGATTGTCATCATATCTTTGTAAATCGATTTTTTTTTTTTTTTTACTATAAAATATGCAAAAATGTGGAACGAACGGTTACGTATATATTTTTTTTTTTTACATGAAAATACTTAAATAAAAACAATTTTCCATTAAAAAAAAAACAAAAAACAAAAAATAAGAAATGGAAATTTTTTCTTGTCAAATACCAGATAAGTGAATAGATAATTGGTAAAATTGTTAAACAGTTGCTTCATTTTAATTTTGAGAAGAGGGAGATGAGAAAACAAAGTAAAAGAAAAAAATTTGAAAATAAAAATAATATAATATATCCTTATACATGTGAACAGATTTTTTAGATATGAATATGATTGTGGAAGTAATAATATGAATATTTTGTAACGGAAATTAAATATTTAAATACAAAAAGTTTTAAAGGAAAAAATCTGATGAAAGAAATCTGATTTTGTAAAACAAATCTTGTGGGGTTTAAACTAATAATTTCCGTTTTTTTAACACATTTCCAAAAAATTTTTGAAAAGATGTGCCTATTAGTTTCACTTTGTCCGTCCGTCCGTCCGTATGTTTACAAAATTTCAACACCGTTAAGGATAGAGAAAATTTTAACCACGTCTCATAAAAAAATTAATTTTGTAGAGCACCTTTTTCATGTATCTTCATCCATTACGGAGCTGCAGCTCCTCCAACTTTGAAAAAGCCCTATTTATAAATGCGTATGTCTTATGTTCTTATTATTACTTAACATTTTTTCAATCTGAAAACGCCATTCGGCAGGAATTTTTGTTCTTTGAAAATCAATATCAAAATTATACAATGTTTTTAAATTTAGTATTTAAATTTACCGTTATGTGAAAACCAAATTTTGCATGATATTTTGTTTTATAACTCCGGCACGCTTTTAGGTAGAAACTTCAGATTTTGAGACAAGAAAGTAGTTTTAGAATTAATACAAGTTTCTTCAGAACATTGTTTTGTACCATCCCCTGATTAAGAGATATTAGGGCTCAAAAATTTTTAGTAATAAAAGCTTTAGTAATATATTTTTATTGTGTTAACGGCATTTCTTAGTTTTATAGAGTTCCTCATTTCAACCCCGCAAAATTGCAAAAAAGTCCTATTTTCACATTTTTCCTTATATGAAATTTTCAAATTTTGATACATGTAACAATTTTAAACAGTTTGTATTATCTTTTGAAAATGTGCGCTTTTAAAAACCATTGCTTTACATTTTGCCTTGTGTACAGTTACGTTATTTATATATATGTATATGATATATACATTATATAATACGATAGATAGGTATATATTCAGTTTTTTACTACTACGATACTATATTTAAGAATTATGCATAGCAAAAGTTTAAAAAGAGATATGTCCCCGTATTTCTATGGTAGCTACAAATTATTAAAAGAGCAGAGATGGTAAGAGAAATGTTCGCGGAAACATCGTCGCGACTTTGAAATATTAATGCAAAATTAATAATACTTTCATTATGTGTTAAATCGCTGAGATAATATCATCGGTTAATATGGGTTAATCGTTCTGGAACTCAAGCTCAAATTATTTTTAAATTCCATGGAAACAGGACGCCGAATATTTTCGGAAATATAACCATGGCTTTTATATTTAAAATAAATTTTGTGATCAAAGATGTTCACTTACTCATTTACTGTTGAATGTTATATACATCTATATATAAAACATTTATATTAGGAAACAATATTAGTTAGACAGCTTTGTTACACATTCGTATGTATCATATATTTCTATCAAATAGGTACTATGAATTAAAATCAATAATGCCTCGCTACGAACAATTCCAACGCAACACTAGGGAGGTGCTAAAGTGCTAATTTCTAAATTGTACAAATTCCTAAATAGTTCAAAGCTAGTTATGGAAACTCATTAATTGTAAGAACTGTTAAAATGTGGAACATGCTTCCATCCGATGTGTACCCTTCTGATGGAAATAAATTTTACATCTTTTCAAAAGAACCTGGACAGATTCGTCTCTAATTTACCTTCTAATTCTCCCTTTATATCATATTCCCCTCCAAATCGTTTCCCCTTTATCCAGATCAACAATAATTTATAAAGGAATCCGTTCCTAGCGTTTTGATAGCGTGTAAACAAAAAATCAGTTGTCTCCACCACAGGACCGACCGCTATTATACGAAAAATATAAAGCCAAAATTCATAGATTTTTACATAATAATTTATATATGTAATTAAAAATTATAATAATTTATATACAAAGCAAAATAATTTCTAATAATTTCACATCATTTTTTTTTATTCAATAATAGCAATAATAAAATGAAAATGCAATGCAATGAAATCATAAAAATATACATACATATGTACATTCATTTATACATCCATTGACTATTTGTATGTACATGATTTTCTTTTCATTTAAAAATATTAGAAATAAAAAATAATAAGAACTGTAAACAAACACAAAACAAACATAAGATAATGTATGAAATTTGGACTTAGAAAAAAAATTAAATAAAAGTTAAAGTTCGTCGGATCAAAAAATGTTCTATGGCAAAATTGGAGCTCTTTACTTGTGTAACAATTTTTTCAACTTAAAATTTTTCTCATAATATTTTTCTGTTACGAAATATTCGTAAAAAACTTAAAAATGACACTAGTAAACTACTACTTCCGAAAGGTTCGATTTGTTCCAGAAGCTTATCAATCCGAGATATTTACATCAAAACCTTAAATATGAAATTTCAAAAAATTGCGCTCAGTCGTTTAGACTGTACTCGTGCCTCAGAAATACACACGCACACATGAACACACGCTCAAACGCACACACATACACACACAGACAGATATTTTTTTATAGCCTTCTACGCACCGGAGTAGTGCATATTTGCCAAAATCTCGGGTACAAATTTTTAGTATGAAAACTATATCTGCCTTATAAATAATTATATGCGGTCGGTAAAAAGGATATACTAATATCACATAAATAAGTTTTTCACGCCTGTTACATTTTTTTATTTATTTATTTTTTTTTGTATTAAATGATGCTGAACAATATTAGGAGAGATTATTAGATAGAAACAAAAGCACAAACAAAAAAAAAACAAAAAAACTGAAATAATTCTGTTATACCTACTAAAATTTTGTATGAAAACATTAAATTTTTGTATGAAAATATTGGAGATGAAAAAGTTAATTATTCGAGACATTTATGTGGCAGCTAATGATAAAATAAAAAAAAATTGAAACTCGTAACTAAATTTTTTAGACTTTTTAGTTGTTTTATAAGGATTTAAAGCATATTTTGATATCATTTTTGCTTCTTCAGTAAAAACTGAATATTCTCCTTCAAAATCGGAATTTTAACTAAAAAATTAAGCGTTTTTTCTTGAGGAGCATATTTCTAAATAGAAAATTGAAATCCGAAACTTATATCCGAAACTTATATCCAATTTAGAAATTACTAAATCTTTAAAACGATTTTTCCAGTCATTTTTTAACGATATAATTTCATATTATTTTTGCTTAGGTTAGGTTTGAATATTTTTCTTAGGATAGGTTAGGTTAAGGTGGGGTTAGATTTTCTTAGGATAGGTTAGATTTTTAAGAGAAAGCAGATCATTGGATCATCTTAAATCGGTTTTGCGCCATATCAATTTTGTGATATTGCACGAGGTCAAGTTTCACTATTTTTTATTTACCATATTCGTTATTTCTTTTCAAAGTAACGTTTTGCTTGTGAATAGAGGTACCCCTAATCTTGCCTTGTCCGGCAGAACTTGTAAGTTTGTACCAATTGTTGCAAGTTCATCAGCTTTTTCATTTCCCGGAATACCTCAATGACCTGGTACCCAGCAAAGCTGAATACGAAACTGCCTAGCCATCTCGATAAGAAGTTTTCGGCAATTTATTACAATTTTCGAGGTTATATATGTTGATTCTAGAGATTTTAACGCAGCCTGACTATCTGACAGAATGCGTACTTCCTTTACAATCAAAACGCTTCTATTCAGTAGAGTCAAGGCTTCTTGGATTGCTATAATTTTCGCTTGGAAGACGCTACAAGTCTCGTAGTCGGAAATTATGACTGATATTCAGATTTTTTGAGAGGACCCGCATTCTACTCTGCTGCGGGGTCCATTATACTCATTTTTGAATCATCCGTGTAGAATTGTACTCCTTCGAAGGTCAACACTGTTTTCGAGTTCTAACTCTCACAACTTGGTATACTCGTGAGATTTCTCGAAGAAGTAAGTGCGGACGTGTAGTCCACCAAAACGGGAGTGGACTTGAATTGGTTTATGATATCCGTGTGACCTTCTCGTGAATTGATCCACTGGGCTGGGCTTTTAATCTTACAGCTGTATTTGCGGCTGCAAATTTGCTATAATATTCTATAGGCATTAGATTAAGCATGATGTCTAATACCGCAGAAGGGGTGTTATTAAAGAGCTACTAATACATAGTGTAGCAGTTCTTTGTACCCTAGCGATTGCCTTTCACCATACTAGAACTTCGTGCATAAGAAGAGGTCTTATTACGGATGTGTATAGCCAATAAGTCATGTATGGCTGAAGCCCCCATTTTCTACCAATTGCTGTTTTGCACGAGTAGAATGCTATAGAGACCTTTCTAACTCTTTCTAAGATGTTAGCCTTCCAGCTTAACTTCCTGTCTAGAGTTAAACGCAGAAATTTTGCCGTATCGCTAAAGGCAAAATCGGAGCCATTTAACGGAGGCTTTATTTTGGGAATTTCATATTTACTTTACTTTATAGCAGTTTATTTACTACCATATTACAAAGAAGGGGAGAGCACAATATTTTTTCTTAACAATAGCAATTTTAACCAAAAAATTAAGTTTTTGTGTATAGGACCATATTTCTAAATATAAAAACTATTTTAAATATATCTTGATATCTTTTTGGGGTTTTCAGTAAAAGCCGAATATTATCCATAAAAATTTAAAAAAAATAAGAAAGAATACAGTTGTCCTTATCAATTCTTCAATAGTAGATATCTGAAACTTTTGTCAAATGATTTCATCTTTTAGTCATTTAATGTTATAAGATTTGAAGATATGTAAACTATATATGTATTATCTATTTCTTCAAAAATGAAAAAATTTGAATTTTTCTTTTAAAAATATTTTCTTAATTGAATTTCTTTTTATAAGTACACAAAATACTATACTATAGCCATTATGAGATTTGAAAAGCTTGAAAATAGCCAAAATGAATCATTTTGTAACTTTTTAACATTTGAAAATTTTAAAAATTTTTGATAGACAGAATGCATAATCAATATCAAAATTTCAACTTTTTATTTTTATAAAAGAATTTGAAATTATATAATAAATTTATTTTTATATTATCAAAACAAAAAATAAAAAAAAAATTACTAATAAAAAATAAAAGCATATAATTTCAATTCCTTTATTTTTTTTTAATAACATGTGTACATTTTTCCTTTATTCTAAAAGGATAATTAAATAAAAAGAGCAATGATAATAATTATTAAAAGTTATGGCCTATAAGAGTAAATATCAGTTTTATTACACAATAAATGGAGGGAAAAAAATTAACCACCTAAAAGTATGCATTTCTTATTTTTACATAATATTAAAGAAAATTTGAAAACGAGACATCGTTAGGCGAGGATTATGCTTAAGATTTTGTAGTACTTTCAACTAAATACGAATTTGTAAGTCCTAATTAAAAGGAAATAAATTTATTTTCCACTCTGTTTTTTTTTTTTAAATAAACTTTTGACAAAATCTATTTTAAGTTAACAATATTGTACCTAAATTAAATTTGATTTTGTTCAGAACTTTGTGTCACAACAGAAATTTTGTTTTACAATGAAATATTAAACGAAAACAATAGGACGAGAATTATAGGAGCAATTTTTCGATACTACTATATAATATTTTTTAAAAAATAAGGAAATCTCGGTTTTTAAGTTTAGGTACTCTAGGTAATAGGTACTCTTCATTAATTTTAAAGCTGTTTAAATATAAAGTTACTGCATCAAAAAAAAAAAAATTTCCAACAATAATGAAAGTTCAGTACAAAAACTTACTAAGTCAATTTAATTGAACATTAATAAAATAATGAAAAAAATAAAGTTTAAAAGAGCCATAATTTAATTTGAACGTGACAAAAAATGATTATTTTCTATTGATTTAAAAAAAAAATAAAAAAAAAATTTTAAAAATAAATTCATAAATATCTAGATGTCAATAACCAAAATCAAATATAAAATTAAAGACATAACCAATGATATTAAAAAAAAAAAAATTTTTTTTTTGTTTTAAAATATTTTGAAATACGTGTCCTGGTTAAATAATTATTTGAAAATGGTTTAAAAGAATCGAAAATGTTTGTATTCATAAATTCTGAAGTTTTTTCTCTTTTTTTTTTTTGTATTTATTTAGAAAACAAAAAAATCTAATTTTATTGTACAAAATACTTACAATTATTATTCATTCTATAACATATACATGTAACATCTATTGTTCTTTTCGTATATGCCCACATAAATATGCAAATTTTAATGTGATTTCCTTATTTTGATTTTCAGTAAAATTTTCAACAAAATTTTCTATTTTGAATTTTTTTTTTTGTTTTCTTAACTTTAGATCATATTATTTTAAATTTAAATTTTTTTTTAAATTTTAAATAAAATACAGTTATAGATATAAAATAAAAGTTTGGGATATGGAAAAAGTTAAACGATTAAAAATTATTCTCCACTTCATTTTATTTTTTTTTTTATTGATTTATTAAAAATATCAAGAAGACTGCATCATTATGTAAAAATCATTTTCAAGGATACGTTTAGCAAGTTACACAAATAAAGATAAATTTTTAAAAATAACATTATTCATACATTTGGGAACCCATTTAAAAATCTATAATCCACTAGTTAAATAAATTAATTACTTTCTATGATAATTTTCGTGTTTAATTTTTGCTGATTTCTACCGAAATTCTTTTCTTGATCATCTGAATTGATTTTTATCAAGAATGTTAACTATAATGAATATCTAAAATTTATCAGGAATGTCACAACAGATTTTAGAACTATCGAGTCATCCATATAGGTACCTAGATTTAGATTTAATGATTAATTTTAAAATTTTTGTTGCGTTTTTAAAGGATATAAATTTAATATCTTCTTGCTAAGGATTTCTGAATAGATTTAGTTATGTGCTTCCTACCACCCTTCCTTATATTTTTAGGCCACCTTTGCCACCAAATGCCAACTTTGCTACTGAAATGAAATAAGTTCAATCGACAGATTCCTGTCGCTACTCTACAACTTATTTTTTTATATGAGCATAACTTGAGATGTTTGAAATTTTTTTAAAAGTAGTAAAGTTTTTACCGTTATATTAATTTCTAGTTAAATAAGGATAGACATCTGAAATTTTTTTAGAAATTTAGATGATCAAGTTTTATTAAATTCCCTTTTTAGTTGTTGAAAAAAATTTGATTGGTTTGGATTGAGTTAGAGTAGCTATTATAAAAGCAATACAGTCTACTCTACACTTTTCCTTGTTTAAAATGAATTAATTAATAAAATTTTTTGTTTTTTATGTTAACTTGAATTTGACCAAAAAAAAAAAAAACTTTAAATGTTTCATCATTGAATGGTAAAACATTTCTGGTTTCTATTTCATAAATATTTCAAATTTTTAATTTTAATTTTAATTTATATTTCTTTGAATCAAAGCTCACCTCATTTTCAGGGTCGACTCATTCATAGCGCCGCAGTTTTGTTGTAATTTAAAAAAAAAAAAACAAAATATTTTAAAATAACGAACGCCTTTCAAATTTTGGTTTTAGTTTTAGTTAGCTCAAGTACAAAATACATAGAATAACTTTAGCATTGCTTCTCATTGTTTATTTGGTCAGATATCTTTTAAATAAATATATTCTACTTAAAAAATAAAAGGACATGCATGATGACGCCAGTATTCGGTCACTAACTTCATCTAAGCTGTTGGGTTCTAACGAGATTAAAAGTTGGATGCTTCCTCTCAAAGCATTCTAAAGAGAAACACGGAGAGTCTCCATTGCCCATCCCTATGTAATTCAAATTCCCAGATGGCATAATTCGGCTTATGGAAATTTGTTTGTAGTACGAATATCGCGAATGTGGAACCATCTTCCACCTCATGTGTTTCCCAAAATTGGTGATAATTACATTTACAACGTGTAAAGATTCAAGGTGAATATTAATAACTTTGTTCACAATATGCCTGCCAATTTGAAATCTATTTTTTTTACCTAACTCAACTTCCTCTGACCAGGCAGTACATTAGTACTGAATCCTATTGTTTGGTCAAAAAAGGGAGGTGGTATTTAGTGCGTTAAAACTCCACACACTCATAGAGGACTCGTGCTCGTTTTCACTCCTCTATAGTGTCTTTCGACGAACTTCAAAAAATACGATATAAAAAAAAAATTATTTGTTTTTTTTAAATTTTTAAAAAATGTCATTTTCATTTAACGTTTACAAATTCATATAATATAATATATGTTTTTAACTATAATTATTTATACTCAATATACCATATATATATATATATATATATATATACAAAAAAAAATTATATAAATACTTACAAACACAACACAATCCTTTTTTTCCTAATCCAACAAGCATATTTAAGCATAAATTACAATAAGCTGGTTTACTAAAATGTTTCAGTCTCCATACATGTATTCCGTCTTCTTTAAGGGCGGTGTTGTCAACTCCTATTTTTTTTTATTCCATATCCAAAATTAATGATTCCAATCAGGCAAACATTTGATATATGTAGCAACAGTTATAGATTAACCATAAAATATGCAACCACCCCAATATATAGAAAAAAAAAAAGAAGAAAAATAAAAATAGAAACAAAAATAAATTTATTGATCTATTAAAAGTTATTTTCATTATACGGATGGATCACAAAGATAATGATGATGATGATAATAATTATTGTAAAGACAATGATGATAATATTGAAAACAATTGACAATGACGAGAAACCGTGATAAGGATGAAACGAAGAAGAAAATAAAATAAAAAAAATAATAACAGTAAAAAAATGAAAATGAGAAAAAAAAACGTTGTTTCAATTGTCGTTGTCAAGCCATTGTGAATTATTTTAGAAAAATTTAAATTTTTTATTCAAAAAAAAACAAAACTTTTTTAAACAAACGTGAAAGTAACAAAAAAAAAAAAAAACATTGAAATTTTCACTAGAAAAACATTTTTTTTTTTTTGATTTCTTCCAAAGTAAAATTTATCCTATCAACAATTTATTAATGATTTTGATATTTATGACAATAATGATGATAATGAAAAGATTCATCAAGAATTAAATATATGTACTTATATATTTTCTATTCATATTTATTAACATACGAGTAAGTATGTATTACTATTATATATATTTTTGTGTATATTTTTGTGTGTGTATATATGTATTAATGTCATACTAAATTTCAAATTGTGGTAAATTAAATATGATGAGAGAGAAAATCTTTTTTTTTTGGTAATATTTTTTTTTGATTGTTTTTTTTTGTTAACAAAAAGTTCGAGGACAAATTCATTTATTTTGTTTTAGCTTTTAAATTAAAAAAAAAAAAAAGAATTGTTTTGAGATTAATTTATGCTTCAGATAATTTAACATAGTATTGGATTTAAATGTCGAAAGATAAAACAAAAATTATGATGAAAAAAAAATTTGGAATTTTAATTCGTCTTTTACTACTTTTTTTTTTTGGCTAACTAATGGTCAATTAATAACTAAAATGTTGGGTTGGTGTACTTTTTTTTTTATCTATTCATTACAACTTCAAATCTATTACAGTACATCTTAACACAGTAATTGAGATGAAAAATTGGTCACTTTAACTTCTTAATAAATAATTGGCCTCTTAGATGCAAATGATCTGTCTGATTAAGGATTGTTAAGATTAAGGTTAAGGATGAAAAAAAAACTAGGAAGAATAAAAAAATAAAAGATATTGTTTAGGAAAAATATTGTAGGATTATAGGAAGCAAATGATTGCCCATTTTTGTGAATGCTTATGATGATAGACAGTATTTTACATTTTTTAACATTCCAGGATTCCGCGTTCTCTTTGATACAAATAATTTGTCTCTTTAAGGATAAAAAAAAACAAAGAAGTACAAAAAAAAAGGCAGGATATTGTTTACGAAAAATATTCTAAGATTATAGGAAGGATTGTGACATATAATGATTCCCCATTTTTGAGAACACTCGTGGTGATAAACTCACATATATTTCACATTATTTAAAATTCCAGGATTCCGAATTAATTATGGCCTCTTTGATACAAATTATCTGTCTGGTTAAGAATTATTATAATTATATTAAAAAAATTAATGCAAAGGATAAAAAATTAAGAATAATATTTAGGAAAGATATTATATAATTTTATAAGGAAGGGTTTTTACACATAATGATTCTTCATTTTAGACAATACTTAAACTACTAAGCATTCACTTACTGCTTCACATTTCAGAATGTGCTTATTACTTATGTAGGTGAAGGAATATTATTTCATCAGACCAAATATCTAAAATAGTTGAGATAATTCCTATCCTTAATTTAACTTCTAACCTTGATGTGATTTCTTATGATCTTGTATCCCTACTCTCTAATCAATTCCTATCCCAACTCCCTAACTGCGTTAACAGTTAGAGGTTTAATTCTATTATATTGACTAAAATGGTTGAGTGGGTTTAATCAGTAAGAATCTGACACTACTAAGGGGAAAATTTTGGTGTCTTTGGAAGATTTGCACTTCCTTTAGTATAATAAAAATTACGGAAATATTATTCTAAAAATCAAGTTTATGATTAAGAAAAATGCTTTTTTTATACTTTAGAAACAAATTTCTCAAATAGAAGAAAATAATTTTCGAACTAATATAATTTAATGTGAATTCAAATTTATAAAATAAATACATAACTTATATGCTATTATTTTTATTAATGTAAAGATTTTCTCTCTCATTTTTTATCCATTTTTAATTATTTCACAAATAAAAAACTTATAAAAAAACAAGAAATTCAAATGAAATGTGATCTCCATTTTTTTTTGTCTAGTGTTATTTGTTGTACCTATTAATTCTTTTTCACTTTTTTTGTTCTCTCTCTTTCTCTTTCGTTTTCTAGTTTTTGTTTTAATTTTTTTTTATATATTTTTTTTTTTTTACCTAATAAAACTAAAAGTGGAATTGTTGTCATGCCACCACGTTGCCATTCTTCTAATGAAACAGTACCATCAGCATCGTAATCAATTTCTATCATCATATCTTGAAGTATCTGAAAAACAAAAAAGAAAAACAAAAAGAAAATTAGAAAAATATATATTGATTTTTTGTTTTTTCTATTTCATTATTTTCACTTTCATTAAATTTTGTATTGAGAAAAATAGAAAAGAAAATTAAAAATTAAAGGTAAAAAATTAGAAAAGAAACGGAAAAACTTAAATGAAAAGAAATTTTTTCGAAATGGAAAATTACCATGAAAATACAATATGAAAAAAAAAAAATCTTTAAAGTTAAATCTATAAGATTTCAAAGAAAACAAAAAAAAAAAAAGTATTTAATTTAAACGTTTTTCTGATATTTTTTTATTTTTTTTGTTTCAAATGCTTTTTTAATCTGTCAGTTGTCATGGAACGTTTATAATGAGAACTTGAAATTTTTTTTTAATGATATTATTCTAATATTTTATGAAATTTTTTACCGTTGCTATGTAAATCTGAATCAATTAATTTATTATTAAATCATTATACCTTATTACAAATGTTTTATTAATAATAATCCCTAAAATGGTTTGGAAAATTCAAATATTCCTAATATAACGAAAAATACATGTCGAAGGCAACATAAGAAGAAAATTTTCAACAATTTTAATACATAGATATTAATATAATAATGATATATTACTTTTGATATGTTAAAATTTTTATTTATCCTGGAAATGTCCAGTTGAAGTTTAGCTATAATTTAGACTAAAATATAAATAATTTTCAAAAGTTGGTGATATTGGTCATAAATATATGACATATACAAGCTTCAATTAAAAATGAGCTGAATTTTAAAACAATAAAAAAAAAAAATTTCCAACTTCTTCACAGAAGTTTTTTACAAGAAATAATAGCGATATATTTTCTCCCGTAGAAAGAAATGGTTTTCATAATAAACCGCAATTATCAATTCAAAAAAAAAATATTTTCCCCTTTGGAGTAGTTATCCAAGGATAGCTCAAAATTTAAAATTTTGTTCCATTGTTTATCGTTATATTCAGATATAATCCATGAAAGTATCAAAAAGTATCAAAAAACAGAAATTTTAAAATAGTCCATTAATGGTTTTATTACTCTTGCAGTGCTTTTAAATTTGTATGAAAAAATTTCCAACATATTTTTGATTCTTTGATAATATGAGTGCGCTAGGGTCAAATTAGTAGGTGTAAAAGTTTAGTGCTCTATCTTATACCAACAACAATGTGGATCTTCCACTTCAATGTGAAAAATCTCGATAATTTTATATTTAGTACCTATATATTAATTTACCCAATTTTTTGATCTTAATACCATTTTATTTTCTTTAATTTTTTTATTATATTTTTTTTTAGGTTCTTTTGTAATCAATTTCTATGAAATTTGCGTTTTAAATTATGTTGGGCTCCTATTATATTGACTTACAGTAACTTAATTTGAATAAAAAATAAAAAAAAAAAAAAGAAAAAAACACAAATAAAAGGTAATTGGAAAATGGTTTAATTATACGATTGACCGACGAAAATACACAAAAAAAAAATGAAAATTGAAAAGAAGAGGATGAAAAATAATCTTCTAATTTTTGGAATGTAAAGAAAACTTAATGACATATTTTTTGATGACTATTCATTTATTTCTTAATTTCATTCCATTCCGTCATAGAATTGATAAAATTTTTGGTTATTAATTTTAAAAAGGATGTATTCAAAGTATATAATATTAAGTGTATATGCTAATTTTATATATACATATATTATAATATATTTATAATTACTTTAATCGGATTTTTTTTCTTTTTTCAAAAGTCTTTAAATTCTAATTTTCTAATATTTTTATTAAATTTTCGGAACAAAAAAAAAATAATTTTATCCGATTATTTTGTAGTTTGTAGTATTTAGTATAAAAATCGGTTTATTTTAATTAAATATTTAGACTCAGATATAATTACTTCATACAAACACTTAGAAAAAGTTTTCATTTAATTAAATAATTAAAAAGGCCCGTATATACAATTTAAAATATTTATTTATTTATTTATATTAATATTACAAATCACATAGGATATTGCAATATTACAGAACCATCGGCTACTAAGGACATTATAGATCGAATACTATTATTAAATTATATACTAATATTATTTATTTTGTTTTGCTACCTGTGTAGGATTTGAACCCACACTCTCAATGTTAATAAGCCACGTGCTTAACCACTAGGCCCCAAATTCAAAATATTTTTTTTTTTTTTTTAAATTAAATTTTTATTTTTAGCCATTGTACAATCTTAAACTACTCAACCTTAAAAAAATTTACAAAAACGGTTTTAACTTATAAAAGTATTTAACATTTAAATTACAATTTTAATTTTTATATGCTAATTTTATGCTATATGATATAAAACTTAAAGGTAAAAAAGTGAGTGTTTAGACTATAATAAAGTGACTATTGGAAAAGCCGGGCAAACAAAAACCGATATTATTTCAAATAATTTTTATAAAATAAAACTTAACCTACCTAACCTACTTAACCTAGATAAAATAATCTGTATTATTAATATTCTAATCTAATTCATAAGCATTTTCTAACCACCAAAATTTTCTTTTAATTAATTTATCTTTGTCCGGAATGGACATATCGTATTTTAAATTTTCTCCATTTATATTGCCCGGGTTATATTCAATAGCTTTACACGTAGCCCGTCTATTATAGTGGTATAATAGGGGGACATGATTTTGGCTTTGGATAACGATTTTTATCTAAAAAGATGAAATGCTCAGGGGCTATGAATCCCGTGAGCAATGTCTTTTCAATGTACTCCTCATTGTGGTAAAATATATGCGATATTAAACCATTCTCTGGAGTGTTTTGTGCTCTATCATAATGATTTCTGATTAATTTTATTATAAAATTATCGATACGTATGATATGGGATTCCTTATACAAATATTTATTTGAATAATAATATTTGTAGTCGGATTCGGGCTTACGATTTATGTTGGTACACACTCTTAAGCACTTTCTTTCGAATTTACGTAATGTTTCCATTAAGCTTTCACTAATGTTGTACCATATTGGTGCACCATATACAAGCTATGGTCTTATTAATGTTTGGTAACATATTATTTTGACTCTTCTACTAATATTTTTGTTGTAAAAAAGTTTTTTCACCGCCATGAACGATTTGTTACCTTTTGAAATGCTATATTTTATATGATCGATATAGTTAAGATTACGATGCAATTGAAAGCCGAGGTATTTAACTACTTTTTTATTGACAAGAGGAACATTATCTGGTAACTAATAAAACTAATTTAAATTCATAATTGCATACTTTTAGGATAATCGAATTATATTAAGTCAAAAGATCATCAAATAGAATGAGTTGGTTAGTTAGGTTACATAGAAATTTACACTATATTAATCACACAAAATATATTATTAGGCAAAAAACTATTTTACAATAAAAGATTAGTAAAAGAGTTAAAATAATTTGTTATCCAACACTAATAAGGCCAACACTTGTATATGGTGCACCAATATGGTGCACCAGTGCAAGTTTAATGGAAACATTACGTAAATATGAAAGAAAGTGGTTAAGAGTATGTAATAAAGAGTAATAGAAAGCCCGAATCCGACTACAAATATTATTATTCAAACAAATATCTGTACAAGGAAGCCCAAATCATAAGAATCGATAATTTTATAATAAAATTAGTTCGAAATCACTGTGATTGAGCACAAAATACTCCAGAAAATGGTTTAATATCTCATATATTCTACCACAATGAGGAGTACATTAAAAAGACTTTGCTCACCGGTTTCATTACCCCTGAGCAGCACTTCATCTTTTTAGATCAAAAATATTACATCCAAAACCAAACCATGTCTCTCTATTACATCCCTCCATGTCCCTCTATAATAGAAGAGCTACATGCAAGATTACAGATTTTCACCAGGGCGCGATATTAGCGGAGTAAATTTAAAATATGATATGTCTATACCCTACAAAGACAAATCATTAAACAAAAACTATTGGTGGTTAGATAACTCCAATTATTTAGCATTAAGCCATAGCATTATTATATACAAAAACATTTTTAGCTAGGCTAAGTATTTTAAGTTAGACTAAGTTAGGTTAAGATTTTATATTAAAAAAACGGATGTTTGATTTTAATACTCTGAATTTTTCCAAAATTGAATATTAAAAAAAATAATTTGCTAAATTGCAATACTACTTAGATTTTTAAAAATAAAATAATTAATAAAATTAACAATAAAAACGATAGGATAAGTTTAAATGTTAATTAAATTATATAACAAAAAAAAAAACAGTTTTTCTAAACTTTTATATGCTAAGATAAATTAAGGATGTTAAAAAGAGTAAAATAAAGTTTAAAAAAAAGGTAGATTTCAAATGTAAATGAAATATACTAAAATAATAATTGACAAATATTATAATTTAGGTAGTTAAAATTAAAATGGAAACTAAATATTATTGTAATAAAATTATACGGCAATATTTCACTTTTACAATAAATCAACAAAAAAAAAAAATAGAAAATTAATAAATCTTTAACATTAAGTAAATAAATTTTAAACTGTTCTCCAAGGATTTTAATCAATTTCTTCCTATTTATTATTTAATATAGATTTTCTCAATATATTGATATATTTGATAATTTGATATTAGTTTATTTAGTTTTTATTTTTATGTAGAAATCTGCAATATACATAGGTATTAAAATTTTTGTAGTAATATTTCAATTATTTTTCATATTATCTTTTTTAATCTTTTACGTATACAGTTTATCCTTTATGTGTGCTCTGTAATTTCTACTTCAATATATTTAATATTTAATTTTAATTTGAAAGGATAATAAATGTTTATAAAACAATTAGAATGTAATTTATAATTGCTAATTGTAAACACATGCTATAATCAGTCCTTGAACTTATTTATTTTTATTCCCCTGTCAAGTTTACTTATAGTAGAGTATTAGTGTTTTTTTTTTTTTTGCTTGGATGCACTAACCAAAAGGATGTTCAGTATGATGTACAGTTTAAATAAACAATAAAATAACATGATATTAAAAAGAAAATCCATTTCTAATTAGATTTCTATATTTAATCTCTATTTTTATTTTCCTTGTTGAAAAACTGAATAAAAATGGAATAGTGATATTATGGATGTAATTACTAGTAATAGTCCGTTTATAACAGTTTTTGAAATAATTCTTTACTTAAATTTATGTTAAGTATTTTTATTTTTCTATATACTTTCATTAATTTACCAGAAATGTTCAAAATTTAATTAAAGAAAAAAATTCAATTATTTGAACATTAAATTAGTGAGCCAGACTATTATTAAATAATTTATAAATGACCTAAAATGACTCAATTATTAATAAAATCCCAGAAACATCTAAACATAATAATTGAAAAAGCTGGAAGATATATTAATATATATTATTTAGAACTTAAAAAATTATTCAAGATGATTAGGAATATTGTGTCCAAAATCCACCCTTTCCGACATAATTTACTTTTCAACACGTATAATGTGTAAACATTAAAGAAATAAAGCAGTTTTTATGCCCTACACTTAAAGTATAGGGTATATTAACTTTGGTATGGTGTTTGTAACCACCAAAAGGAAGCGAGTCAGATATGGACATGTATATATATTCTGAATCAGGATCACCTTCTGAGTCGATTTAGCGATGTCCGTCCCTCCGTCCGTTCGCACGATAACTCAAAAACTAGTGAAGTTATCTTGATGAAATTTACATGGTAGGTTACTAATTACGAAAGGAAGGCTAAGTTCGAATCTGGACAAAATCGGTCCATGGGTTCGGGCACCTCCCATACAACTCCCAAAACCGAATTCGCATATCTTCGAAATTAATAAAGATGGAAACTTAAAATTTTGTACGAGGGTATGTTTTCCTAAATCCTTGATATCCCTAAAATTTGAGATGAATTGGAGTGATTGTTTGGGTACCTCCCACACAACTCCTAAAACCGAACAAGCATATATATTCGAAATTAATAAAGATAGAATCTTCAAATTTGGTACTAGGGTGTTGTTTCCTGAATCCCTGATTTGTCCAAAATTTGAGATGAATTGGAGGATTTGTTCGGGTACCTCTCACACAACTCCCAAAACCGAATTCGCATATCTTCGAAATTAATAAATATAAAAACTTGAAATTTGATATAAGAGTGTTCTACCCTGATGATGACTCTAAAATTTGAGATGAATTGGGGTGGTGGTCCGCGTGCCTTTACACACTTCCCAAGACCTAACAAGCATATCTTCGAATTTAATAAAGATAGAAACCTGAAATTTTGTACAAAGGTTGTAAAAGCATTTATTTTTTTAGCTTGTATTAAATACCTAACTAAAATTACTTATGGATTTTTAATTTAATTTTAGGTTTTTAGATGTAGGGTATAAATAACTCGGTTGCATCGACGTACTGTATCATTTACTTGTTTTCTTTTCAATTCTCCATTTAATTCTAGTTTTTAACCAATAAGCATATCATTTCCTATCCCTTTTTCTTTCTTACTTCTCAACCATTATATTACGGTAGTAAAGGTTCGGATGTTTATCCCATTAATTTGGCTTCGAATGGCTAAAAATCTCAAAGTACCAAGTGGGCTTAAGATTACTTGCTGTGTGTTAAAAATTGCCATCTCTTAGAAAAAAAAAATGTTTTGCTTTTTTTTTTAAGAAAAAAACGAATCAAATAATCCTCAGTAAACATTTGACCAGTTTCATAGGACCGAACAAGTTTTATAAACATGTTTGTATTAGACCAGTTCAAGAGAGAAGTTCAATCAATTGTAAAAATGGAAACCATTAAAACGATTAAAATTTAGGTTATTAAATTAAAAAAATGAGAAAAAGAAAATCACTAGACTAACTGGACAATACTAAATAAATATGTTTATGTTATGCTGTTGAGCCATAATAACATATTTTGGAATCTTCTGGGCATATTATTTTGAGAACTGTTGGCAATCCTTTAGTTATTATCCTTAATTTGCTAGTTAGAAATATGAAATTTAAAGATTAAAACACTTTATAGAAAAAAATACAAAAAAAAAAACTTTGTATATTATGATAAACGGAAATAATAAATTTTAAAAATATTTTAACCAAACCTAGTCCTTTTAATCTGTTCATGTTATGAATATAAAACCTATGTTTTTATGATCTATTAAAAAAGTTAAGTTTTAATTAGTGGGAATGGGATTATAATTTCTTTAAAAATTTTTATATATATAAATTTTTAAAATATATCTTTTATAAATCTACCTAGATTTATATTTCCTAAAGCCTTTTGAAAATATATACATACATATATATCTATGCACGTGTTTTATACAAATCATTCCTGTTCTTATATCTTATTATTATTTTGTTTTTCTATTATTTTTTTTATAATTAAATTTAATTTATATAAAAGCAATAGATATAATGAAGAAAGAATTGTAGAATCAAGCCAATACTCACATATACATATGCATTTTATACAAATAAAAAATAAATTTTTTTTTTAATTTAAAAAGTCGGCACGTTTTTTTAAATATTTCTTTTTTTTATCTTCTTTAATTTTTTGTTATGAGTCACGTTCAATATTTTGAGTAATGACCAACTAATTAAAATTTATTGGAAAAAAGGAAAAACGATTTTAAAATATCTTAAAATTTAATTGTATTTCTTTTTATTTTTGTTGTTTTTAATATGTTTATTTTTACGTTATTTAAAGAGATAGGTACATAAGAAAATTATAATTGAAAGGAATTTTTTAATCCTATTAAAATTTTTTTTTTTTTGTTTTTCTTTAATTGACATGAAATTAAATATCCTTGCATTTAAAATAATTTTTTTTTAATTTAAAATTAAAACTGAGGAAAAATATTTTCCTAAATATACATGCATATATAAAGGATATTTAAATATTTAATATTAAATATTAAATTTTATGAAATTAAATTATACATTATTTTTGAACAGAAAGAGTCTTTCATCTTTTAAAGTTATCTTTCGTTTAGTTTTTAGCACATTTCCAAAAAAATTTTTGAAAAAATGTGCTTATTAGTTTCACTCTGTCCGTCCGTCCGTTCGTCCGTCTGTTTACAAAACTTCTACACCGTTAAAGATAGAGAAAAAAAATTTTAACGATGGGTAGGTATCATAAAAAAAATAATTTTGTGGAACAACTTTTTCATGTAACCCCATCCATTACGGAGCTACAGCCCCTCAAATTTTGAAAAAGCCCTATTTTTAAATGCATATATCTTATGTTCTGCTTAAGATTTTTTCAATCTGAAAACGCTATTCGACAGGTTTTTTTTTAAAATTTGTAAAGTAATATCAAAATTACACAATTTTTTTTAAATTTAGTATTTAAATTGACCGTTATGTGAAAACCAAATTTTGCATGATTTTCCTACTTTCATAACTCCGGCACGCTTCTAGATAGAGGCTTGAAATTTTGAGACAAGAAAGAACTTTTAGAATTAGAAAATTTTTTGGTAGCACCCCCTCTTTAAGAGTTATTACGCCTCAAAAATTGAAAATTTGCTATTTTTAGACACCTGTAACTTAGGCACCTGTAAAAATTTTTCTTCGGCAAGACATGAAAATTACAGGTTTAATAATATATTTTTACTTATGTTATTGGCTTTTTTTAATTATATAGGATTCCGGAATTACGGCTCCTCAAAATTTCAAAAATGTCATATTTTCACATTTTTTCTTATATGAAATTTTCAAATTTTTGTGCAACTCACAATTCTAAACAGTTTGTATTGAGTTTTGGAAATGTGCGCTTTTAAAAATCGTTGGTTTACATTCTACCTTGTTATAATATAGTTTTAATGTTTCATAATACTCTCTTATTCTGCTTTTCTGTTCATATTACAATTTTTATTTGAAATTACAAAAAAAGTCTCTGTCTGCACTTGATAATTTTTTTGTTGATTTTAAAATTTTTTGAGTTAGATTAAATACTATAGCATTCTAACTTTTGCTAAGGCTTTTTATTTTAAAATAAGAGAGAAAAATAATTTTTCAATGTATATAACATACAAGAAGTTTATAACAACAATTAACAATTTTGTAAATCCAAAAATATAAATAGATATAGTTAAGAAATATTAGAAAGTTAAATAGATATAGTTAAGGAATGCAAGATTATTAAATTTCAGAATTTCAGACAATCCCGTAAATATTCGATGTATTTTTTTTTAAAGAAATTAAGCTTGCAAATACCAATAAAATGCTTACATTCGGACGAGAATTTTCTTTGCTTTCAAAATTTAAAGATATCTTGATGGAGGAAATTTGAAAACAGAAGTTAAAAGCTAGTTGAGAAAATAAAAGCTAATTAAAATTTAAGAAAAAACAACCACTAAAAGGAAACAATACTAAAAACCAATGTTGTATGTAAGTAATGTTTAGTGTATGCGTAAGATAGAAATGGTTTTTCTTTTCAAAAGTAAACATTAAAAACAAAGTAAAAATAATCACTTTTGTGAGTCTGTGTACTGGGGTTCAATGTTAAACGACAATTTTTTTTATTTTTAATGGAAAAAAATTTTTTTAGCAAGAAAAAAAGAAAAAACAAAAAAAATTAGAAAATGCACAGTCTAACAAAAAGTATTTACTAAAAACAAAAAAAAAAAAAAATAAAAAATAAAATATAATAAGAGAAAACAGATAATTTTATGGTTTAATTTAACATAATTACATTGACTTTTCCATTTTTTTTTTTTTTTTGCTCCAAAATTAACTGAGGAATGACCATTTTACATGGCTAAATAATAATTTCAGAATTGTTTTAGGATAATTAGAAAATTCTATTGGGAAAAAATTTATTATGTAGTGTGCGTGTATATGTAAAATAAATACTGAATAATTATTGGGCAATCATTTTTCTATTTAATACTGTATGTTATGTGGTTGTATTTATATTTGAATTTAATTTAATATAAAGTTAATGATAATACATTTAAATTTGTTATTTTTATTAAAGTTAATTTTATTAGTTAAATTTTGGTTTTGTATTTAAATTCTTTACTGGTTTACTTCTTTTAGTTTGTACAAAAATATTTTTTATGTTAAAGTTATTAAAATACGTAATAAAATCTTTTTTAGTTTTATTATTTAGTTATGACATAAAACTTAACCTTTTTTTTTTAAATATTAGTTATAGTGAAATGTTTTAAAAGTTAATTATAATGTAAGGGTTTAATTAAGATAAAGGATAATAGTTTTTTTTTTTTTCAAATACATAATTAAAGAATTGCATAATTTTAGGGTTTGTTAATTCAAGCTGTTGAACACAATTTACGGGCATTTTAATTTACATTGTATTTTTTTTAAAGTAGGAGTATTTATTAAGGAAAAAAGAAATAAAAGATAAAAAATAATTATTAAAGTTTTATTATACCTAATGGAGTTAATATAGTACAAGGTAAATATGAACCGGAAGTTCTGTTTTATAAATACTTTATGTATAACTAATGTAAAATTAGTGTATGGCTTAAAGATTTTAAATTCATAAAAAAAGTTTATATTAAACATCATTTAAGATTTTTACTAAAGGCATTTATAATTTTCTTTCAAAATAAACAATGATACAGTTTTTGTTAAAAAAATTTGTGTATAGGTTTAAAATAATACCCTAAGGATTTTTTTTTAATGAAGAAAATAAAGGGTAATTAAAATAATTTATAGTAATTACACGATTTTGTACAGTTTTGTGCCCTTATGTTTTTTAATTTTATATGATGTTAAAAATATAAATATAATAAAATGAAAAAAATTGTTAATATGTATTAGATTTCATAACTTTGAATATTTACTAATAGCAACAAAATTAGGTATCGCATATTTCTTTTTTATTTATTTATTTATTTAGAATTTAAATACTATTAAACGAAAAATTCTACATTGTTTAAAAACATAATTCGAATTGATAATCATTTTTAAATTAAAAAATAATCATAATTTAAATTATTTTAATAGCAACAAACTAAGATAAAACATAACATAAATCTAAGTACCTATACAACAATTATCAATTGAAAAGAATTTAACTTACTTGTTTTTCTTAGGAGGGTGGGTAGGAATCTCGAAAGACACCAATGAGATCAACGCACGAATTCTTTTTGGCAGTCTCGGACTTTAACCAACTAAATGCCACCACCTTTTTAAACCAAACATTATGTTAGAGCCTATATGGTACAATGTACTGTTTGATTTGGGGATTGGAAAAATATTCTTAACATTTTTCTGAATTCTGAACATTTTCAGCCTATAATAATTTAGAATACAAATAGTTTGGAAATATATTATGCTTCATTTTGCATCAATACAAACATTAGTAAATTCAAATTCAAACATTCAACTCTTATATTCAACTACTTTAGAGTTGTGAATGATATATATTTGCTACATTTCAATATTATTATGATTTTACAAATTTTTGTAGTCTTTCTAACGATACAGTTGATACGAAAGCAATAACAGATGAGTTTATACTTGTAATGTGACTTTACCATCATGTTAAAAATATTTATTGAACTGTATAAAGAAAGTATGTTTCTAATGCTATATAGAAATTATAGTTTTTATACAATTTTTATGCACATAAAATCAATACGTTTGGTAAAATTTAATTTTCTGTCAATGATTTCAAGGATAGATATTTTCAACAACAAGTATAAACTTTTATTTAATTTCCAAAATTGTGTCATCAATCGTAATAGTACTATTTAAACCGCTATCATCTTAATTTTTTGTATATTTAGAATTCCTTTATCTTCTTTAAACCAGTTGAAGACGTTATTTAAATCTATTTTCTTCTTATTCGCATATCCATTAATATTTTCATCCTCTATATAAATTTATATGCGTCATCTGCAATAAGTATTATTTTTTCAAATTCAACCAGTATTTCAATGTTAAATCAACTGTCAATGTTAATAAACGGAACATATCTGGGAATCCTTGCAGAAGATCTTTGCGAACCATTTTAGATTCAGACAAATGTTCTGTTATTCCGAATTCTATTTTTTATATAAGAATCAAAATATTTGTATTCTTTTTTTCTGATTTCGTATCTTTCTAGCTTTTGTCATAAATTTTTTTTTTGTCTACTGTTTCAAATCTCTTTTGAAATTTACAAAATCGCGAAACTATAATTTTCTTATTATGTATTAGGACTTTCCAATTGTTCACTAACAAGATTCAATAATGATTTACAGCTTTAAATTTTGATTTTACAGCTGTAACCTGATTAATTTTCTGAGATGAATTGATATTTTTTTAAAAAATCTTCCACTTATATATTTACTACATTCTCATACATTCTCGCATGCAATTATATTTAACGGGTGAAATACGTTTATTTTTTTTTCGATTGGAACGAAAGATATAAAAGAATTTGGCAAGGATTAAGAAATGAAAATGGTATATTTGCACAAACAAAAAATAAGTTGAATATGTATGAATGCTAATATAAAGCAATTCTTAAATATTTTGGTTTGTTTTGTATATAAATAAATAATAATATATTTGATCTTTAGGATCAGTCTATCCATTAAATTGAATTTTGTTTTTCCCGAGAATAGTTATTTTCTATTGAAGAATAACAGATAAGTATACCTAAGTAAAAATGAAAACCAAATAATATCAATCATTCCCTGTTAATGATTGATAAGAAATAATTCATATTTTTTTTTTTATTCTAAAACCACAAACTAGGAATATGATGCTTTGTACTTGAAGTAGTTGTGATTATATGAGATGGGATAGGGATGGAACAAATGAGGATAACGGGGAGTTAAAGAGTGAATATGAGAAGAATCTGTTGAGATTCTTCTTAAATATGGGCAAATTGTAAATAACAAAATCGTCAACTTTTGGGAATACGGTGGATGGTAATAAATTCCAACACAACAACAACAAACGAATTGCTATAAGCAGTAGAGTACCACTTAGGTAGTTCCACATAGTAGGAATGCGCATTTGCTGCCTCTCTTGTGGTGCGTTGGAATTGTTTAAGAGAAGGCATCCGTGATTTTATTTCAACTGAACAAGTGTCATTACCTACTAAATATCTAAAAAAAAGAGAAAAAGCTCCAGAGCTCCGGCGGATATCAAGCGAGGCTATAGTATTACTCTCTATGGGGTCATTAATTAGACGAATAGCGTGTTTTTGAACTCGATCGAGGGAGTTTAAGGAAGTTAGTCTATTTGTCAATATAAATATTGCACCTAATATTATTTATTTTATTTTTATTTTTATTTTATTGCCTTATTGTCTACGTAATTTTATGATTTTCAACTGAGTTTATATTTTTGAAAAAAAAAAAACAATACGTTTTTTTTATCTATTTATTAATTGTTTATTAACAAATAACAAAAAAACAAGATTTATAAATTTTTGTTCTAATTATCCTTTTTCATTATAAACATACATGCACATGGTAATAAATTATTATTTTAGTATATATAGGATTTTTATTGATTTACCAGGATAAAATTTCTATAATTATTGACAAAAGGAATTCTCTGTGTACCCATATGTACATAAATTGTATATACAATACACCACTATATAGATACATATGTACATTGGTAAGCGAATATTATAGGTTCGTTTAGTTTTCGTTAAACTTTTTTAAGTTTCTAGTATAATTCCTAGATGGTTTGGAAACACATTTGTTATGAGAATTTCTAAAAAGTGGAATATGCTTTCATTAAAATTTGTTCCACTCTCTTGTCGGAAATATTTAATTTTCCATTTTGTAATTTTTCAAAAAGAACCTTTTTATATTTGCTTCCAATTTATTTCCAGCTTTCATCTGTTATCGTTTTTGCCTCCATCACCTCTGTCCTCTGTCATTTAGTCAAACTTATGTTTTAACCTTGTACAAAGGAATCTGATCCTATAAAGTTCCATGTTAAAAAAATTTTCATATTAAAAATTATAAAGTAGAACATAATGTCTTAAAATTAGCATAGGTATATAATATGATATTTTCAATTTAGAAACAAATGAATGTTAAATTAGACATCATATATCTGTTGCCTATAATAATCCAATTTTAATTTCATCCTCATTTTTTTTCTTTAACTCCACATTATTTATTCAAAATCAACTCCAATGTCTTTCAGAAACCAACTAAATATCTGAGCTCTTTGATAACAACAGTTAACTAATGCTAAAAGACAGACTTACGCTATCATGATTAACACCCACTAACAGTAATTAAGTGATTTAATAAGGAGTTTAGTCTTTATATACTAACCTAATACACAAATTAATCTACAAACTAATCCTAGCAAATAAATTACTAAATCAGATGATGATGGTTCTTAAAATGGGTTTTAAATGGTTCTCACATCCATAAAAGATCGTTTGATTAACAAAAAAAAAAAAAAAACAGTGCCGTTAAATGTCGTGGTTTGGTGTATTGTGTAGCGGTACCATTAGGTTAAGTAAAATAATCTAATTGATTATAAGTGGACAATGGGTTTAGCTAAACTTTACAGTTTGTATTATACTTAAATTTTTTTTTAAGTAATTTATATTTTTCGCCTACCATTGTGTAAGTACAAAATATTTATATTTATTCGTAAATATAGTATAGTATAGTGAAAATAAGTTTCAAAAAAAAAAAAAAAATAAAACCGTAATAAAACATAATAATAGTAATAATAATAGTAACAATAATAATAATAATAATAATAATATTGTATCGGATAATTACCGGTCTTAATTCTGATACATCCCATCCAATATATTCAGCAACTGACATCATTTGATTAACTATAGCATCCATTTCTGCTGTATCCAATACTCCATTACCATCCGTATCATATAAACGGAACATAACTGTAAAAAAAAAAATGTACAAAAAGAAAAGAAACCAAAAACAAAAAATTAGTTAACTTAATAAATGAGAGTAACAAATATAAATATGTATATATGTATATATAAATAAATAAAAATTTATATGACACCAAAAATATCAATTAAGTAGATCCATTTTTTCTCCCTATTTTTTTTTTTTTTTTTACTATAAAACCTTTTACCAAACTTAATATTACTTACATACATACATACATAAGAAACAGATAGACAATGTGATAGAGAATATGAAAAATGAGTGAAATAGAGAGAATGCTTTTTTTTTTGTTTTTGTTTTTTTTTTATAAAAGCTACAAAAAACCTTTCATTAAATTTTTTTTTTTTTAAAACTAACTGCCACCAACAGAATTTTTTCTTACCAAGTATATACTAAGTGTATTTATGTACATTTAAATATATATATATATATATATATATGTATATGCATGTGCCAATTATTTAATATGTATCTATATATATTTATGTAGATATACTTACTATTTACTAATAGATTTAAGCCATATAAAAGAAATAATGTACATATATTTTGAAGAATTAAACACTCAGATAACTCTTCGTTTATATTTTATACATTGACATTGAATGGTCCTTTCAAAATAAAAAATAAAAAAAAATAAAAATAAAAAAAGGAGTAAAAGAAACACTATGATAAATGACACGACATGATAAATTTTATTTCGCTGAATTTTTTTGTTTTGGTTTTTGTTATATTCAGAAACTAAGAAGAGTCATTCATTGCTCTTAACTATATACTACAGGATATATTATGAATGAAATTAAAGATTTAATTAATTAATTAAAATATAAATGTTTTTAACCTGTTTATGGAACGCTGTGCTACACCAAAGTTGTTTTTGCTATAACTTGTCCCCAAATTAGGAAAAACAAAGAAAAGAGATATATAGCCTTATCCTTATATATCCTTATATCGAAAGGTAAGAGAAAATTTTTAGTGACATAAATCTAATACTAACGGTTTCTATTAGATAATTTGTTCCTTAACATTACTAGAGTTCAATAATAAATGGAGTAATTAAAAATAAGCTGTGAAGATTTTTATAAATAAGGTGTGAAAAAATATTTCGTATATAAAAGGGTTAAAAAATAAGAAACACATAAAGTAGGAAAATGACAACGAAACTATTGACAAAAATAAATCAAAATGAAAGTTTTCGTTAAAAGGACTTTTTTTTTTTATCCTTTTAGTCAATTTAACAAGCTGTAACATACTATGATTATAACTGAGATATATTTGACGTAAAAGTTTTGTTAAAAAAAAAAGATTAAAAGAAAAATTCATTTGTGAAAGAATTTGATTTTTTTTTCTTCAATTTTGATATTAACATCAGTTTAATCTGAAATATAAATTTGAAAGTTTGTTTGTTTAGAATCTAAATGAAAACCACCGATTGAATTTAAAATTTGCTACTTGCTTAATAACGGTTTCAAATACATTTGATTTGGATCTATTAACCTGTTTCGACTAGTTCTATCACAGAAAATCTGCATCTAATTTACTTATCAGATTATAGTTTTAAAAGGCAGCAGTGGCTTATGATCGATGAATCGTTATGCGATCTAAATAATTTATCCGATTGAATTAGAAATTTGTAAAAGCGTTTTAATTTTTCTTAATAAATTTCATCCAAATTCATTAATTCACATTTCTTTGTAAACAAAATAAAAAATGTGGTAAATTATACAGACAACTTCTATGGCCAATGCAATGCTCTTTTTAGTACAAAAACTTTCAAAATATTTATTTATTCTAATTTTTACAGATCCAGAAGATATTTACCACAACGTTTCTGCAGATATTTGTGCCTACAAAATAGTTGCCCATTGTAGGAAGCGATGTTTATTGAGGTGGTTTATTAAAGAAGTCGAATTGCGGAAAACTAAAAACAGAACATCAAGAATTTTTTTTTTAAATATAAAACCGGGTCATAAGGTTTTGCAATTTTTCTTGGCAACGTCAGGTATATATGGTAGTTTTATTTTCTTAGAGGAAACTCTTAGTAATTTGTTGTAAAAAAAAAAATAAAAAACAGTTTTAATTCCGATTTCCATCCTTGATTATTATTAATAATTTTAATCTTAAAATTGTTGAAACCTTGAAAACTTTCAAATGAAGGAGAATATATTTAACTAATTGTATTTTTCATGTGAAGGAAAGTGGTTTGTTTTTAAATATACTTACATTCTAATTTATCTTCAGGCCGTCCTGCTTCTAACAGTGATAAATAACAAACGACATCCTTTAAAGGAACTTTAAGTAATAACGGATCAAAAAATGATAATTTACGTGCCATCATTTTTAGATCCACTGAAACAAAAAAAAAAAAATAGAAAATAAAACAACATTTTAGTTATTATTAGTGTATATAACATATACATTTTTATTATAATTTCTATGGATTAGTAGATTCAAAAAAAAAAAACTTTATTAAATCAAACTTAATGTTAATGAATTAATTTTTCAAAATTGATTTGAAAATTTGATTTAGATAAGTTTTACCATTTTGTATAAACTTTTATGAGTACTTACATTCATTTTTTAAATTTACAGAATTATTACTTTTTTTCGATGAATTCCTTGACATTTGTGAATGATTTTGACTATGTGAATGTGATGGACTTGATTCAGCTGAACGTTTTGTTTGTAATATACTACTTGGACCACCAAGTGGACTTGGTGTTACTGTTACCATTGGATGAACACTCCCTTTAAAAAATAAAATTTTATTTTTTACAATTTTCTCATTTTTGTATTTAATTTTTTAATTTTATATTTTTAATGTTTTTGCTTTTGTAACATAGTTGTTACGTTAATATAATTATTAATTAGACAATCTAATTTTTTTGAAACTAAATATCTTTAAAAATTGGGCCACCATTATGAATGCCTTTTGAATTTAATTTACGTTACTTGAAGGAATGCAAGTTTTTTTGCTTTCTAATAAATTCTACATTAAGACAGAAAAGTCTGGTTGCATCACAGAACATCACAGGGTAGATATGCTAAAAAAATGATATTATAGATAACGGGTAGTTTAAGTAGAAGTGGAAATATTAATAGATGAGACTGTACTATATCTTATATTGTGAAAGTGTTGACGCGAACGTTTTCAAAGTTTATTGGAATTCGAACCAGTGTCTCCCAAATAAGAGACTAACATTTGTCCCAAATAAAAGAAAAATGAAAATTGCATAATTATAGGGGTAATATAAAAAAGTTATCGATTAAATAAAATAAATATTTAGTTACATTCATTTACTGTGATTAAATAATTCGAAAATTTTCAAATTTAGAAGCAAAAATAAATTTTCAATTCATTAATTTTTATATTAGGGTATTCCTATGGTTCATAAATGTGACAAGTAAATTACACAGCCTTTTCTTTTCAGACGTGGCTGAAAATGGCGTAAGGGGGAATTATTCTTACCACGTGTATGGGGTTCAAATCCGCACTTCCTTTGGTGTTTACAGTGTACTTTATATGCTCATTAATTCATTTTTATTATCCAAAAAAACTTTGAGGGGTTATTATTAAAGTTATTGTTAATAAAATTATTATCTTCTTTGGAAAATAAATTAAAAAAAAGCGAACCAGAAAAAATTGAGAGAAAATAAATTTTTTTTTTTTATTTTAATTTTTGGTAATTTTAAGCTTCTTAAAACCAAAATATAATGGTCAGATGGTTTTTTTTGTTTAATATCCTAGTTTTTCTTTAATTTTTATCCGGTTTTATCAAAATATGTTTTTAAGCACAAAAAATGTTTGGAAATACTATACGTATATATGTAAAAATATAATAAAAAAAAACCACTAAAACTTTTTTAATAGATGCCTGTAAAATTCAGTTTATATCCATTTTTGTAGATAAATATTCACAAAAATTGTAAAATCTCAGAAAGAAAAATCTGATACACACATAAAATTTTGTGGTTAATGTTTTGGTTGGAATTTATAACAACTATAAAATAATTTTCTTTCAAAGGTAGGATTTATAATGTTTTACTGATTCTATAGTGAAGAGATTTAGAATTTTAGTTAGAAATTTTTCTTATTTATATAATCTTCAACATCTAGTTAAG
The DNA here is from genome assembly GCA_947095535.1 of Poecilobothrus nobilitatus. Lineage (NCBI taxonomy): Eukaryota > Metazoa > Arthropoda > Insecta > Diptera > Dolichopodidae > Poecilobothrus > Poecilobothrus nobilitatus. Next base: position 153,167,552 of record OX352773.1, on the reverse strand, counting down.
GACTAGATAAGATCTATAAAGTTTTTTAAGAAACTAAGATTCAATAATTACTAGAGAGTAAAAAAAAAACTGTAATAGAAGATTCTGTTTCTAAGAAATATTTTGAGGTGGGTAGGCCTCAATTAATAAACGTTATCTTTATATATGTTTTGTATATTTGAACAGCTGTATTAATATTTTAAACCTTCTAATTTAGATCGGGTTTATTCTTTTTTTATCAGAAAAAGTCAGCAGTATTATGAATTGGAATTGCAATAATCGATCGTAGAATAGAATACGAATACTTGGCATAAATACAAGTTGTAACTGTTGACGGCTATTATCACTGTTAGCAAAATAGTAATAATAGTAGGTGGATTCATTGTTTCTTTACAATTCCACTCCCAATTTAACGTTTCTTTATCCTATTGTCGTATTCTTTTCTAACCTTAACCAATATATAATATCCTTAATGGGATTTCTTTCTATTATATTGGCTAAAGAAGGAGGTGAGTTTAGTCAGTAAGAATCTGACACGATCAAGGGGTAATTTGTGGTGTTTTTGGAAGATTCCCTCCTCTCTTAAGAAAAAAACAAAATAGAGAATTTCATATAAAAGAAAATATTTATAGAAATTATCGAAATTTTTTGAAATACTTGCTTCTAATTTAAGGATTAAAGATTTACTTATATTTTTTAAATATCCTTTTTTTATTTTTATACCTGGATATAAAGACAGCACTGTTTAGGTACTTAATTTAATAAATAAATAACAAAATTTAAATTTCCGGTATTTAAGTTGAACGTTCCGGTTCAAAGTACTTTAAATAGAATTCTCAGAATAGAATAGAATTATTTCTCAGAAAATAATTTATTGCAAATATTTAATTTTATAAATATTTTACTTTATATTTATTTAATCCTGTAATAATATATTGAATTTAAAAAAAAAAAAAAAAAAATACAAAATAAAAAAATTTCATAATTACCTTTACATTTTGTTTCATTACTGGAATCTGAATGACCACCTAGATGACTTAAAGATTGTAATTTATCTGTGATACCATGAAATTTCTCAACAAAACTTTGTCTTGGTTCGTTTGATACTAAATTTTGGGATGGTGATGAAATTTCTACAATATTATTTATACTAGGAATTGAGCCTGATTTTTGTTTTTTCAAAAGCAATTTTTTATTTTTTTTTTTTTTATTTTGCAGGATCCAGTAGGATTTTATGTAAAATTTTATTTTATATTGGAATTTAAAAAATTCAAAAAAAAAAAAAAAAAAAATACAGTTTTCATATATTTATATTATATAGGTATATCACAAAAAAAAAAAAACCCAAAAAGAAAAAAAAAAAATATACAAAAAATATAATGAGATTATTTTATTAGTATGTGTAGTTGATTAAATGCGATTAATTATAATACTGTGTTATGTGTTTAATTTTTATTTTTTAATGAAAGTTAGTAACCAAAGAAAAATAATATGTTAGTTAAATATAAGCTATATTATTAAATTATAAAACTATAGGTTTTTTTTTGCAAAAAAAAAATATTAGTTTAGGTGTATTATGTTACATCTTAATTTAGTCCCTCAAAAATTAAAATATAGTAATAAAAAAAAAAAAAAATCCTTAAGATTGTTTAAATTAATCTATGCTAAAGGGAAGCATTTTGGTATATACCTTTATTATGTGATGTCACCGGAGCACATGCAGCATTACTACTAATTGCTGCCATTTGGTTAAGTGCTTTTGCATGTAATTGGGATTGACTGATTTGTGGCTTAAAGAATGATATGAATAAATGTTTTGCGAGCTCTTCAGGTGTTTCACAATCAAGAAATGCATCCAAAAATCGACGAAATCCATCATAATCAATATCCTGTAACAGAAAAAAAAAAAAAAAAAACAAAATAAAAAAATAATATTAATCAAGTGTTTTAAGTTTAAATATAATAATATATAATAAATCAATTAATGGTTATGTATGATTTTATTTTAAAAATTTAATTATAAAATACTTAAATCTAATTGAAGGATTACAATATTTAATTAAATATTCTTTATTAAATTAATTAACAATATTTATTTAAATTAATTAAATTCTACTTCATTTTAAAAGTATTTAAAATTTAAATGCATATACATTTGTAATGAAAAAAAATTTTAAAATGTGGTTTGTTTAAAACTTTTAATAAATAATTTGAAATAATTGATATTTATTTTGCAGTAAATTTTTTAAAAATTGTGATTTAGATTAAAATTTTATTTTTAAATTGAATAAAAAATTTTGAGAAGTTTTTTTTCTTAAAATAAGGTTTTTTGTTGCAATTTTTTAAACTATTATTTGGTGTACTACATGATGGGGGTTTTTTCATTTACGGGATAAAAATTTTGGAGTTCTGTATTCCTCAAAACGTCTGAAAATTCGATCTCAAAACAGATGTCCCTAGAATTGCAGCTATCTAGAGTATTTGCAAGGATTTGAAATTAAGATTGAAATAATTGATATTGTAAAATCATCAAAGCAAGGGTGTAAAATAATTTAAGTAGTTTTCAATTTAAATTTTTAACCCACATTCCCTTGCTGTTTACAGCGTATTTTATACGCTCTTACCCACTGCGCCACTGAGGACCCTCGACATAAATTAATTTTTGTAGTAACTCCACGAATATTAATCAAAATAATTCCAAAGTATAACAATATTTCGTTTTCAATGTTATTTAAAAATCAAAACGATTTGTATTGAATAAAAAATTTTTTGTTTAAATAACAGAATGTTCAAAATCAATGTATATGTATACCAACAACTTTGAAAGTTGTATACCATATTATTTAATGAATTGTGATTTCAAAAATGTATAACACCATGTGGTAATTATAAATGTTCAACAAAATGTTTTTATATATTTATTTATTTATGTTAATATTACAAATAATAAAGGATAATGCAATATTACAAAATCATCGGCTCCTAAGGCCATTATAGGTCGAATACTATTATTAATTTATACACTAATATTATTTATTTTTTTTTATGTTATATATGGCATATTATGTACACTATATGTATTTGGTAGCAAGGGAGATTTGTTTTCAATTAATTAAACTTACTATTTATGCAGGATTTGAAGTCAGTTAATAAGCCACATGTTTACCACTAGGCAACCGAGCCGCCTAAACAAAATTTTATTTATTTATTTATTTACGCAATATTAGAGAAGCACAGAAAGTACGCAGCAGATAGAGTACAGAAAGTACGCAATATTAATTGAGCCCTCGACTGCATAAATGTTTTTAAAATTTTATGAATATAATTTTTATATAATATTGCATACTTCTGGGATAATTACCAACCGCATACATTAATGTATAAGGTAGGTATTGTTTTCATACTAAAAATTTGTACCCGAGATTTTCGCAAAAATGCACTACTCCGGTGTGGAGAAGGCTGTAAAAAAATTTTCAGCACGATGTCCGTCTATGTGTGTGTGTGTGTGTGGGTGCGTGTGTGGGTATGTCTGTGGGCACGTGTACAGCTTAAACGACTGAGCGGAATTTTTTGAAATTTCATATTTAAGGTTTTAACGTAAATATCTCGGATTGATAAGCTTTTGGAGCAAATCGGACAACCGCAAGTGGTAGTTTACTAGTGCACTTTTTAAGTTTTTTACGAATATTTCGTAACAGAAAAATTTTGTGAGAAAAATTATTAAAAAAAAGTTGTTACACAAGTAAAGAGGTACAACTTTGCCATAGAACATTTTTTGATCCGACTAACTTTAACTTTTATTTAATTTTTTTTCTAAGTACAAATTTCATATGTAACACTCCATATGAATTTATATGAACAATTTTTTTTGTTTTTTTTTTTATATCTCTAAAAATTTTTATACATACATATGTATGTACTTATATCTATACTAATGCATATTATTCATTTGTTGATGACATAAAATTAAAACGGTAAAATTTTTGTTAGCAGATTTAATATTAATCTTATGTTTGTTTTGTATTTGTTTACAGTTTTTATTATTTTTTACTTTTAATATTATTTTTGAATAAAAAAAAAATCATGTATCTACATTACAATAATAATAATAATAAATGGATGTATGAATGAATGTACATATATTTTTACGATTTCATTGCATATAATTATTTTTATTGAATAAAACAAAATGTTATTAATTTATTAGAAGTTATTTTGCTTTGATATAAATTATTATGTAAAAAACCTATAAATTTTGGCATTGTACTTTTTGTGTAGTGGCGGTCGGTCCTGTGGTGGAGATAGCTGATTTTTTTTTCTTGTAATTATATTATATAGGTACATATATTAAATATGAACATATTAGGCGGCCAAAAAATATATTCTCTAAAATTGAACTCGTAACAAATAAATACGTATTGATTTTCATAACAGAATGTTAAAAGATGAGTTTCTGTCTTAAAGAAATGGTAAGATATATTCAAAATTTTTCGTTGTTTTTTTATTGATAAAGGCTCAGTATTAGCAATGACTAAACTCCAGGTTTGTAGTATACCTTCATGTGTATGAGAGCTCATATTTGGAACACTTGAATGATACAGATTGAAGGATTTGTCCCCACACTCCATCGGTAAAGCTATAGTATAGTAAAAGTACTTAATCACTTGGTTCCTAAACTTTTCTTAACTTTAATTTTCAATACATATTTATTTACAATATTTTTAACAAGTTTATTTTTATTGAATATTGCGTTTTTGTTTTTATTTTCATTTTCATTGAGATGAAGAATCTATATTTCAAGAATAAAGAATCAGTGATCGAAAAAATTACTGTAGTAGAACTAGAGTTTTTTCCTACATCTTGGGATTACGACTACTAATGAAGGTTAGCTTTTCTTTTTATAACATGTTTTCATTTATTACTGTCTTTTGTTGTTTTTTGCTGAATTTTATTTATTACTTGGGTTATTCGTCCAACTAATTTTTTCGTTCATTCTAACAAGATGACCGTTCAACTTTAATTTGTATATATTTTTAAGTATGAATTGAGTATATCACCATATTAATATAAACATTAGTTCTTATTTTCAATGTGCATATTTATTGTTGATCCAGGCCTCAGGATTTTTCGTAACATTTGTTTCTTTCTTGAATAATACCTATCTCTTATCTTCATTTTTCTTTCTTAGGCTTCATGTTTCTGACCAATAAATAACTATATTATGCGTAGATATGCGTAGTTAATAATATTATATAAATTAATTCTAACTTGAAATATGCTAGAATTTATTTCTTAATTTTTATTTTCATTAAATTTATTTTTCTTTATAACACAAAAAGTCTTTAAATTCATATAATATGTATAGATATATTACAAAAGTATAAACATATTCTCAATAAATAAAAATATGTAAAAAATGAAAAACAATTTATAAAAATATTCAAATATAAGCATAAAACTAAAATACAGTCACAATGGCAAAAATACTACTTTTCAACAATATTTAAATTTTTTTTTTTTTCTAAAAATTTTCTATTGCTATTTTTATTGATATGTATTTTTACACGAACCACACATACATACATGTATCCTATATATATTGTATCTACATGTGTTTACAAATGTCCAAAATAACTTTTCAAATATCATACAGTTATACAAATATCATATCATACAACATTATAACTGCCACGTCAATCTTTCCTTTTCGTTATCAAAAAATTTTCTTCTCTTTACAATTGTATCTTTTTTCTATTTATATGTTTCTATCTCTTTCCATTAAGTTATTTTTTATCTTTGTCATTCTATGTTGTAAAATTTATTCGTAGTAAAATTATTTTAAAATAAACACTAAAAATAGAAAATACCACAAAATTCAGTTTTTTTTTGGTAAAAAATTATCAAAACATAATGTAATCCTTTTTTTGAAAAAGTAAAGTGAATGAGTTGTCAAGAAAGAAAAGGGTGCGTTATGGATTATTGGGGTAAAATTAAACAGTATTATAATATGTATGTGTACAGTACATATTATATGTATATGCTTATATAAAATTAGTAAAGTTATAAACTCATGTACTAAATTTAAACAATTCCAAATTTAGGTGAATAAATAAGGATTCTTTTGATAATGTCAAATTGAGGGTGCTACGAATACTCGTATTCGTATTTCCTTAAAATTTCCGTAAATCGAAATTTCCTTAAACTTTTTTTTTGTTCCACAAAAAATGAAAAAAGAACGTAATTATGACATACGAGTATTCGTACCCTAGCCATATAGTTAGTTTCAAAATCCGGTTTACACACTTTTTTCAGAATAAGTATACATATATATATAGATGTATGTGTATATTTTTTTGTTAGTTAAAATTATTTTTGTACTTCCTTTGAATTTTTTTCCGGATTATTAGGATTCCGATTTTGTGCATTCGGAATTTAAAAAAAATTAAAACATAAAAAAAAAATAAAAATGAAATTTTCATATACGAGCATTTGTACCTAACCCCTATAAATTACTGTATATGGTCTTATATTTTGTTCTTTTATTTTATTAGGATGTCAGAGTATTATTTTTGAAGATTTTTTGATGAAGCTATAAAATTGTGAACCTCAACAAGAATAAAATGAAAAAAAAAAGGCAATATTTGTATGGGGGAAAATTTAAAAAGAATATTTTTGTGATGACGTCATTTGAATAATCCCAAATCTAATTAAATTTTGTTGGTAATATAAAATTACAAAAAAAAATTTTTACACTTTAACAAAACATAAGGAGAGACTCCTTTAGCATTTGTTTTAATTATTTATGACTATTACGAAAAAGTTACAATAAAAAGTGAAAAGGAAATAAATGCGTTTGAATATCCTTTTATTTGAAAATTTAATACTTAATTTTTGGTGTTTTTGAGGAATTTGTGAAATTTTAACGGAAAAAGAGAGTTTAGTTAGCGATATTTTATAATACTATAGGTTGTAATTTTATCGCAGTATTAAATATTAAAAAACTGTTTAGTTTTACCCTTATATATAAAATATATTTAACATTATGTTAATTTAAAGTAAAAATAGAAAATTTGGAAAAGGAAATTGATAACATACAAAAATAAATTCAAAATGAAAACTAAAATATTTTTATGTAATTTCCTTTTAAAATATTATATTTATTCATATACCTATATTTTATACCTTTTAAATACCATGAAAAATAAAATAAAATATTCTATTGGTATACAGTTTGTTTGAAAAGGATGATGGTATTTTTGTTAAATTTCGTTAATACTTAGAGAATGAAAAGTATTAATTTAAATTAGACTTCCTTATTGAAAAAAAGTGTCAGTTTTTCAACTCATATTAGATTATATGGTTAAAATTTTCTTTTACATATTTATATTTTATTCTTAAATTTTTGATTAAAAAAAAATCTGAAATCATTTTAGAGATTTCATTTTAGAGCAAGATATTTATTGCAACTGACGTAAATATCTTACTATATAAAATACGATCAGAATTAATTGAACAGAAGTCATTACTCAAATTATCCTTTTTTCTGAATTAAAATAATAAATTATGATTTATTTTGTTTTTGAAATTTAATATAATTTCCAATTTATATTAAAAAATTTTTTTTTTGATTTTTAATTATTTTGTAAAAAGTAAAATTTAAAGTTTTTTTTTTTTTTGCATTTATTTAGAGGCTTATGGTTTTTGATTTAAGTAAAAATTTTATAAAGTATGACTGACAGATGATTTAACTTCCATTTACTTATTTTTTTTTTTTGTTTAAGTCCTTCTTAGGAAACAAAAGTAAGAATAAATTTACAACAATAAAAAAAAAGGGTTTTCTAATATTGAATAAATTTTGACCAGTTTAATTATGACAGAGGTTCATGTGACATGAATTTTTTTCTTTTCATTATACAACAATATAAAGACAGGAAAAAGAAAATTTTGAGGAAATAAAAAAATATTTTTTTATTAAAAGAAAAATTTTAGCACTTTTTATAAAGGAAAAAAAAAAACTTTTTTTCAGGAGTGATTAACTAAAAAAAAATTAAAATGACATGTTATGTTAACTGATTAACTGAGATGGATTTTTAAAGGATTTAAAATTTGCTTTTTTGATAAATTTAAAAAAATTTAGAAAATTTTTGAATATACGTAATATTTAACAAGTTTTAGAAATAATAAATGGTTAGAATTTGGTGTCAAAGACGACTATAATTAGAAAAATAAAAAAAAAAAAAAAATTGTTTTCAGTTTTATTTTAAGATTTGCTGTCATAATGAAAACTCATTACATATTATGTGATATTTTAAAATTTTATCAGTTTTTATGTAATTTTCAGATTCATATTATATAGTTTTTAATACAGATAATCCATTTTCTTATTTCTCTTCATAAAAGGATAATGAAATTAGAGATTTTATTATTCCATTTGTTTTTGTTTTTAACACATTTTTTTTAAAAATTATTACTTATTATTTCTGCTTATTATTTCATTCTGTTCATTAATCCTTCTATTCACAACACTTCTATACCCTTTAAAAGATAGAACAATGAAATTTTAACTTTGAATAAATCAACTTAATTTATTGTACAATTAATTTATTTAAGGTACAAAAAACAAAATAATGTTATAGAACAACTTTTTATGTAGCCTTATCAATTACGAAACTATAGCCCCTCAAAGTTTGAAAAATCGCTATTTTCAAATGGATATGTATCCGTTCAATCGGAAAATGTTTACCGATACGACTGTTTATAAATCAGTCTAAAAAGTATACATTTTGTTTTAAATAAAATTAAAAAAAAAACTGTATTTAAAAATACCGTTATTTAAATTAAATTAACGGTATTTAAAATTATTGTATTAAAACTTTATGAAAAAATAAAATTATGCAAGAATTTGCTTCCTTCATTCCTTTCTCAACAAAAAAGAGAAAAAAGTTCTTTCAGTTGGCTTAAAATTTTTTCGTACCATCCCCTGTTTAAGAGCCATTAGTAATTAAAAATTAAAAACTTTCACTTTTTAGACATCTGCAAGTTGCAACTTAGTACAAGTTATTTTTTCAAAATAAAACGCAAAAATTAAAACTTCAAGATTATAATTTGATATTGTGTTAATAGCATTTCTTAAAAAAAAAAATGTGTCTGAGAAATTGTAGAAATTTTGGTGCAACTCACATTATTATAAAATGTGTGAAAATGTGTGCATTTATCGTTTTACATTTCGCTTCGTTAACATTTGTTTTACAGTTGTTTAAATGGAAATCTACAACGATTCAAAGCAATTAAATAAAAACATTGAAATGTTGAAAAACTGCAAAACCATTATGTGAATGGAAAAACTATTTTCAAAAAAAAATACATCTAGTATTTATAAAAAAAAAATTAATAAAATTTTCCTTTTGAATGCCATTTATCCAAATTGATCTAATCCAAGTTTTTATTTATTTACTCCATTCGGTACTTTTTAGTCTATTAAAAATGGTAGGATATTAAATCATATTAAAAATTTTACTTTTTCAAAAAATCCTTTTTTTTTTCTTTTTTTTTTGAGTCCAAAGTCCAACAAATTTCTACAAATTGAAATGTAATTTTTTGTTTCCTTATGTTACTACTATATGATCCTTTTTTGAAAGACATTCTTTATATTCTATAGACTTGATAGATTATATTCGAAAATGTTTGTATAAAATTTAGATTGCACTGCAGGATAAGATTTGGACAGTAATGGTTTGATAGTAAAATGTAATAAAATGTAATGTTTTGTAATAAAATGTAATGTTAAAATGTAATCTTGCTGTTTTTTTTTTTGCTTTATAGCCAAAAATTTTTAACAAATTTGTATTAGACAAGTAAAAAGGATTCCTATCTTTAAAAGTCCTATTTGAAAAGTTTCCATTATTTTAAGATATTTTTACAATTTTAATTTTTTTTTAAATTTATTTTTATTGAAAAAATTAATTTTTTTTGGCATATTTAGAGCAAAGATGTATTAAGAATGAACCAAATATATGATACAAATTGTTAATGTTTATTTTATTTACTAAAACAAACAACTGAAGTGCGAGAATAAAAATGCTTATTCATTATTATACATTCATATTATATATTTATATATGTTTGTAAATGTATATTTATATTGTATATATGTATAAATATAATGTTATACATTCATATATTTAAATATTTTATAACAAAATGTTCAGTTAAAAAATAACGTGCTAATATTAGAGTGATTTAAACAACATGAATCATATTTTTCACACCCTAATATAGTAATACCGTCATATGACGTCATCTAAAACATAAAGATATTTAAGTTGAAAAAATGATATAGAATGTTGTACAGAATTTAAGCGATACTATAATGTGAGCCGTACGAAATTTTCCTTTTGGAAATTTAGTGCTTTAAAATTTTCTGTATTTATTTCAATTGGCTGGACATTTTTAATATAAAAATTGATATGGAAAAATAATAAGTACCAGAGTAAATTGCTTTAATGAATATATAATAGTAATATTGCCGAAGAAACTTTACTGTGAGTATAAGAGTTACGCATCTGACTAATAGTGCAGCGCGTTAATCACCGGTCTTTCAGGCGAAAGGTCTTGGATTCAAACCCCGGTCATATCAAAATAATATATAAATAATAAATATAAATAAAATATTGTAAACAAAATAAAGAAATATAATTATGATTTAATTCTTGTACTGAGTATGTGTACCATGCCTTTAAGGCAAAGGGTCCTAAAAATATTGGTAGATATTTATATCTGCGAACGGTATAAAATAAAATAAAAATAAAAAAAAGTAAAAAAGAGTTATGCAACAAAAGTAAGGTTTAAATTGTTTGGTTAGCAGAAGTTTCGAGCCAGAAGCTTTGTTATTAGAATATGCACGTAAAAAAAAAAATTAATTGCAATTTTATAGTTGGTTACAAAATCACGGTTATACGCTTTGTACCAGAATATTATATATGAATATGTAAACTCCTGAATTAAGAGGATCTTTAGAGCGGGCAGGAGATTTTAAACCACAACATTTTGCAGCTAATGTAGTGTAAAATCAAATTTTTAAACTCTGCAATTATTTCATTTTTAATTTACCATAAATGGTTGATTTTTTTTGACTTAACCAAAAAAAAAAAACAATATACAAATTGTTTTTGAGTAGAAAAGTAAGGAGTACTTTTAGAAAGAGTAAGGAAAACTAACGAATGGGTAAATTTTATTCAGTTAATAACAAGTTTTTACAATATTTTGAATTATGAAAATTTTATTCTTAGGGTGTAATATATTTATAAATATATATATACTTCTATTTATATGTATTATTTGAATATACAATGGAAAGTAAATATAATATAACGGTTATTATATTGCACACAGTTCAGTTCTTTTTTTTTTTTAACACTTAATTTCATTTTTATTATAGCAGTTCTAAACAGTAGGCTATTCATTCTTTTGTTGTATTTGTACCGTGAATTATTATGTGATATTTCTTCCTTTTTCGTGTTTTTCTTATGGTTCCCTTTTTTGTTATGGTTTTTTTTTTTTTTTTTTGAATGGAATTTCATTTTAAAGGAAACTTTTCTAAATGCCAATTTCCTTCATGCTTTGTTAAACAATTCTCTTTTCTTTTATTATATTGTTATTATTATTATACACTATATTTAGTCTCTTTTTCTTAAATTTTTTTTTTTTTTTTTCATTTTTTTTTTTTTTTTTATATATTTATGGTTACACAGAAATTATTCTGCATTTTGAATTTTATTTTATTATTTTATTTTTATTAGTTTTTCATTTTATTGTAATATCATTTTTGCTTTAATCTATCCGCATTACGTGTTGGGACTTACACTATTGGATAATATAATATATATATATATATATATATATATATATAAAACAAATGAAATAAAAGAACACATCAAAGATTTAAAAAAAGAACTAAATAAGACCAAAAACCAAAAAATAAGAAAAGAATTAATAAATAAATGAATGAATGCCACAATATAAGTGGTAAAATTATTTTAGTGCTTTCGTTATTTTTAAATATTAAGTCTTTTTTGCATAATTTTTCAATAAATTAACATTTTTTGAAAACAAAAATATTTTCTAGCTTGAAATAGGGTTCAAGTTAGATTCAAGACACATGATCTAAGCATGTCGTCTTATTTGTTTTAAATTGTCTGTGAAGTGATATTTTAACCTTACAAACAAGTGAAGAATTATATTTTTTACAAAAAAAAAATAACCATTCTAATAACATCTTTAATAAGATGCTAAATATCATATTTATTTATGCAACTATTATAATTTATTATTTTTAAATACTAAAGATTTATTAAATACATCCTAACTGTTAAACAAAAGAAACTGATTTTAAAATCTAGTAAAAAGAAAAAGGATTCGTTTTTATAAATTTTCAGTTTCAACACTGTACCAAATGTAGATTTAAAGAAAACAAAGCAGTCCTGAAAATATAACTTTGACGATTAAATTAAGAAAATGAAATTGAAAAATTCATACTATGTTAATATTTTGAAGAATTCAATCAAAATTTTATTGGACAAACTAAAAGGAGCCAAATATTAAAAAGAAAGTAAATGTGCTTTGCGATGGTGTGACAGTTAGATACTGTGATGATTTTTAAAATTCCTGCTTTAAAATATTTTTTGAAAAATTGAAATTTTTAAAGAATTTTTTAAAGTCTTTTGAATTTTTCTATTTGAATCGTTGTAGAATTTAATATCATGAATGAACAATTATAAGAATATAAGAATATCTAAGTAGTACAAAAAAAAAAAAATAAAACATGTTACAGAATATATAAAAAAAGGATAATAATCAATAATAAAGATATTACTAAAAAACAGAAAAAATTAATTTTATAAATTCGAAAAACTGTAAATTTTTTTTTTTTAATGCATATCTTTTAAAAATTTGAAGATAAAATAAAAAAAATTATAGTTTAATCATATCAGTGAATTGAATTTGATTATTGAACATTATTTTCTAAAAAAAATATATATTTGAGTGAAAATAATAGAATGAGAGCAAATACTAATATAATTTATAATACTGGCATTCAGAACTACATCATCATCTCAGTTAAGAATCAACAGAATAAATGCTGATATTTTAGATTGGATTGGACTAAATTATAATTTAGATTTTTATTTATGGAGTATAAGTAAACAGTTCGTTCTTTTTATGTAAAACTATTTATTATGCTCCCTCTTTAATTACAATTATGTAGATTTTGCCTTCACTTATAATACTTTTGCCAGCCATACTGCCTCTAAGAAACTGACGATCTGTAGAAGATTTATTGCTAGCTATTTATCTAAATTCAATATACTCCTACATGCTCAATTATTTTCTTGGTATTTTTGTCCAGTATATGTTCTGGAGGTTCTTCTTGTTCTTGACAGGTGGCCAAATTTATAAAACTGAGCTTTAACTCATATATTACTCTTTCGAATAAAATCTACACCTGAACTTGTTATTTTTCTTTGAAAAAGTGTGATTTGAGTTCAAGATCAATTTCATTCGAACCAGAATCGGCATGTACCATTTATTTTTATTCTACCAGACACTACCAGTAACAGTCACAAACAAGATCATCTGAGTAGCGATCAACAGAATTAATTCTGATACTTAACTCACCTATATAGTTTCAATTATTTCATCTAGCTTAGGACTTGTTGTGATTTGGTCTTTGATAGCCAACAGTATTACAATTTTTTTTTAATACAATTCGCTAAGTAGAGTAGATTAGAAGAGTAATAAGAAGTGTTTGCAATATAAACTACCTAATAATAAAATAACAATAATTTAAATATTATATTAGATTATCCTTTTCAAGGAATTAATTACAAAAATTTAAATCTAAATAAACCACTTGAAAAAAAAAAAATAAATATTTATTTTTGTACATGTGCTTAAACGTCATACACTTATATTATATTTTTTATTTTGTAAAACAAGTGATGCTACTTAATAATAAGAGCATCATGAAAGGCATTTATTTTCATTTTGTAATTCTTCCAATTTTATTCCATAAATCCTACATAATTTTTTTTTTTTTGTTTTATATGATTTTTATTTGTATAAGTAAGTAGGAGTTACTACAACATAAATTCACGTCAATCTAACAAAAATAACAGAAATTCCAGATTCATTCTAAAGAATATTTTTTTCAAGGAAAATTAAAAGTTATATGACTTTTATTTCGAATATACAAAAAAAAAAAAAACAAACGTAATTCTCCGCTTATGAATGTCAAAATGACTTTTCACTTTTCTTTGCCTTTAATTTTGAATATCTTAAATTATTCTTTTTTTTTTTTTTTTTTTTGTTACAAAATAATCAAAATAAATGACATGTACAATAAAATGGTGGTGAAACACTTCGTAAAAAATAAAAAAAAATAAAAAAAATTGTGAATTGTGTGAATTTATATATTTTTCAATTGTAAAGAGTGATATAAAAAATAAAAAATAAAAACAAATGAACAACAAGAACAATAAAAAAGAAAAGAAAAGGAAAGACGTATAAAATAACATAAAATATCCTCAAAGGACTTATTAAGACTTTGTAGGTGTACTAGTGATCTATGGTTTCTTCTTTTGTTCTTTTTTTCATATAAAATCAAAAAGAAAAAAAAATTTTTTTTGATCAGAAAATTGTGATTTTAGTTTTCTAAATATTTTTTAATTGTTTTTTGTGGTGCTTTTTTTTGTCTAGCTGTCTGTTTGTGTTTTTTATTTTTTAAATTTATCACTTTATCAATTTTAATTAACATCTTAATGTCCCAATAGGAGTAAAAAGAAGTAGAAAAAAAACAAATACACTCACATGAACAACAACAGTTACGCATAAAACGATATAATATGTAAAGGTTAATTATTTAAATGATTTTATCTTCGATTTATATATAATTTCCAAGGAAACAGAACCAACCATATTCTAAAATTTTTCCTTTTATCACAATATTCTTTTTTTTAAAATGGTACTTTTTGAATTTTCTTTTGAAACAGATTTTCTAAAAAGTACTCCTTTTTAAGAAAAAACGTCCCTTTTATCATAACCAAAAAAAAAAAAAAAGAACCTTATAGTTAGTTACAAAATGAGAGTTTCAATAATTTGTTTAGCAATCCAATCAAATGATACAAAATCCCTAAGGAGGAAAAAATTCAAAACAAAAAAAAAATCCAATAAAAAGGATCACAAGTTTTAAAATAAAAATTATAATATGTTCTTATTGTTGTATGAATGAATTGGTAAAAATTTCCTCCACTGTGTTAAATATTTGGTTATTGAAATTATGTAGGTATATATGAAAAATAATTAGGAGGGATATTAAATTTAGTTATAAAATCACGGTTATACTCTTTTCCCAGAGTATGTATATTAAGGTATATTATGTGAAACTTTGAATTAGGAGTGATATTATAAGCAGGAAATATATTTTTTCGGATTTTTCTTTTGGCTGATTTGGTTTGATTCTGCATTTGGGATATTGCTTTTTATACCCTACACATTAAGTATAGGGTATATTAACTTTGGTATGGGGTTTGTAACCACCAAAAAGAAGCGAATTAGGTATAGACATGTATATATATTCTGAATTAGGATCACCGCCTTAGTCGATTTAGCGATGTCCGTCCGTCCGTCCGTCCGTACGCGCGATAACTCAAAAAATAATGATGCTATCTTGATGAAATTTATACTGTAGGTTAACAATGACTAAAGCAAGGCGGGGATTGTAAATGGACGAAATCTGACCATGCGTTCGTGTACCTTCCATACAACTCCCAAAACCTAATACGCATATTTTCGAAATTAAAAAAGATAGAAACTTAAAATTTTGTACGAGTGTGTGTTTTTCTGAATCCCTGATATCCCCAAAATTTGAGATGAAATGGAGTGGTTGTTCGGGTACCTCCCATACAACTCCCAAAACCGAACAAGCATATCTTCGAAATTATCATCGACTTACTGTTACTTTTACTTGTTTTTTTTTAATTCTTTGTTATTTTAATATACATACAGTAGAAAAATGAAGAAGATTTTGAACAAGTAAGTTTTAAAAAAAGAAGATATTGAAAAAAAAAAATCTTTTAAAATGAAATTTAATAATAGACCCCATTTTGTTATTTGTACATCAATTAATTTAAAACAAAAAAACAAAAAAGAAAAAACTTTTCCTTCCTTTATTAATACATTGTAGCCCAATTAGGATGCATACAGTTAAAAGCAATTCAAAGACTTTTCGATAGTTATTTAAAAAATTTAACAAATTATTATTTAATCACGAAACACTTATTTAAAAGAAATATCAAAAATTTTTAAAATTATAGAATTTAAAAAAAATAAAAAATCGAATTAAAAATTCATGAACTGTATTATCCTTTATTACTTCTAAACAAGAAATAATGAAAGAAATGTAATACTGGATGAGATCACAATATAATATTTCGAACGTTTTTATTTCAGTAAATGCAAACAAAAAAAAATATTACTTTAGTTTTTCCTCTTAAAATTCCTTGGAATGAATTTTTCCAATTTGAAATTTTTTTTTTTTATGAATAAATCAAAATAATAAAGAATTTTATTTTGTTAGTCTGTTATATTATTCTGTTTACTACACAACTGACATAAAATAAAAGAATTCAGAACACAATAAACAAAATGTTCTGAATGAATAAAAAAAAAACCCTTTCTAACATAATATTCTGAATATTTAAAAAGTAATTCGATGAATAAATGAAAACATTCAAAAATAGAATAGAATTCGTTCTCAACTTACATTTCTCTAACATTGTCTATTTGATCCTCATGAAAGATATTTGTAAGCAGTCAGTTCTAAGCATATTTACTTTACAAATTGTTAATTAGTGCATTATAGTGAACAAATCACGATTTTTACCTATTATAACTTTAGCAGTTATAATTTTTCATCTTTAATGCTTTATTCACAGCTTCGGATATTTTAGACTCACTCATATGCGCGCATGTTTTTTATATGAAAATTTAAATTCTCTCATTTTTCAAATTTACTTCGGAACTTTTTTTTCTCTCCGGAAAAAAAGTTGTTTTAACTTTAACTTTTTGTGCGAAACTCTTTTCCATCTGTAATTTTTTTCAAATTCGATTTATTCGATTCATCAAATAAACAAAAATTTAAAATAATTTATATGTCATTATCAAATTTTAGCTGTCAAAATTTTTTTCTTCTGGAGAAAAATTGTTCTAAAGTTCTAAAGATGAATCGTTGTTAAGAGAATTCTCTTTTTTTTTTAAATAGTTCAGAAGAAATATGTCGAACATAACAGTAAAATTATTATTTAAAAATAAAATATTTTCAACGCATTCTTTAAAATAATACTGTATATGTATGTATAATTAAATTCATTTTTCACATATTTTTAAATAAAAACAAAAATATTATATTCTACAAAAAATTAAAAAAGGATCATGAAAACTTGTTAGAAAAACAAGTGACATCCTAAAAAAAATGTACAGAAAAATAGTTGATAGGAAAATAATTTGCAGGAAAGTAATTTTTTGAAAAATAATAATGAAAGCTTAATTGGATCGCAGAATAACTTCTTTTTAAATTTTATTACCGAATATCCAACAACTACTTCTTCTTCTGCTTGAACTTTCAAATAATAAAGTAATTTTCAAATAAATAAATATTTTCTGAACTTCTTCCAAAAAAAAATTATTTAATTTATTAGTCCTTAACTTCTAATTATAATTGAACTCAATACTGTTTACCTAAAAATTTTAACATAAGGGGCCTCGATGGCCTAGTGGATAAGAGCGTATGAAATACGCTGTAAACACCAAGTGAGTGTGGCATCCCACACACGTCGTAAGTGTTATTCCATCTTACGACTTTTACAGCCACGCCTGAACAGGAAAGGCTGTATAATTTCCAGTCCACATTTATATGGCAGAGAAATGCATTAAAAAAAAAAAAACAAATGATTTGAGTGATTTTTATCACTCAAGTAAAATTTTTTTTGATCTGAATGATTTTATATTGAATGAATTTCTTTTCTACAAATTGTTTTTCATTCAGTTAATTTTTTTTTCAATTAATTGTTTTTCTGTCAATTGTATTTTTGCAAACTGCTATCGAATCAAAAATTGCATATAATAATTTTTGTAAAAAAAAGTTTCTGTGTCATGTCAAATTTTTTTTTAAAACATTTTTATAATTATTAAAGTAAATTCAATTTTGTAGAAGAAATTGTTATGGTGTCCTTTATATATTTTGTTTTTCATTTTGTTTTTTTTTTTCGTAAATAAAATAAAAAAAAATGAAGCACATTGTAAGGACGGCTCACACGTTTTTCTTTTTATCTTTCAGAAATAATTTGATTTTTCGTTTTGGACACATGAGTTTAAAATTTTTAAATTAAATTGAAAAGTGAAAAAAAAACTAGAAAGAATACAATTGATCTTGTCAACTTTGAAAAACTCTTACAAACCCTTTATAGAGTTCAAAATACAATATACAAAACACTCTCTTTAAATTTTTTTTTTTTTTTCGCTTTTTATTTTTAAATGAAAAAATTTGCATAGTATGACGGACTGACGGACTAATACGACTCATACACTTGAATTTATATCTAACATACTTATTTCGATGTCTTACAAACGGAGAAGCAATTTAAATATACCCAAAACTATATCATAAGGGTAAATACATTCTCAAATTGATTTTCATTTTCATTATTCATCATAGTTCTGAACACAAATGAAGGCACAATAATAAATAACAAAGATTTAGTATTTAAATTATAAACTGTTATTTTACTCTTATTAGACAATGACAATGACAATGATTTATTGTTTTCTAGTTTTATTATCAAAGGATTTCAACTCAAATGAACAGAAAAAATCAATTTATAACAAATTTTAATATTGAGTGAAATGTTAAATTTCACTTAAAAACTTTATAATGCATCCGATTATTGTGAGCTACTGTTATTTAAATAACGAATTAAAAATAATTCTTATTCCTTTTATATTACAATTTAATGGTTGTTTTATTTTTTGATTGTTTATTGAAAATTTATAAATTAAAATGTTGAAAAAAGAAAAAGCCGAAAAAAAAACACAAAAAAAAAAAAGAAAGAAAGAAAATCTTTTTGGTTTTGTATTAAAATAAAAATAAAAATAAAAATTTTCTTTCATGAAAATGTTTTTGTGGAAGTCGTTAAATTTAATTCGGTACATTGAATATAGGTGTATAGTTGTTATTATGTTTTTATTATTGATGTTTTTTTTTTTTTTATTTTTTGTTTCATATTTAAAAAGTGTCACGTTATTATACAGTATAATGTAATTTTATCTGATAAAAAAAAAATATTTATTTGTTTGTTTTGTAATTTTGATTTTTGATTTTATAATTTTGTAATTTTTGTTAACAAAATTCAATGAAATGAAAGAAGTAATCGAAACTCTGAGGCTGTAAAGATTTTTTTCAAAAGATACACCTATCTCGTTAGAATTGTATAATACTACAAAGGAATATTTGGATAGAAAATAAAAAAGTGAGATTCTTTTTTAATTTTATAGTTAAATCTGATTTTTGTTTTATTTTCTATTTTAAGAAAGGTAAAAAAAAAAAATAACAGAGATAGGAAGGAGGAAAAAAAATTGGTATCACAAAAATAAAATTATAAAAAGAGTAGAAAATTTTTGGATTAACAATAAAAGAAAAAAAAAATTGTTATAGCAATTTGAACAGAAATTATAGAAGTCATCACATTAATGTCTACCTTTATTCAAAAAACCACAATTCCAATTTGAAATATATATATGTACATATATATACATATATTGTAAATAATGTTTATATTATATAGGTATGTATGTACATCTATTTATATTTATTTATTAGAATTTTATATTTGTGTATACCTTTGATATTATCATGATTTTGTATATTTATGAAGTTGTAGATAAATTAATTAAAGGTGAAGTAATGATTAAAATTACTATTGTAAAATTTTTGGGAATATGATACTCTACAAAAACGATTAATGTTAAATGATTAAGGAAAACTCAAAAAATTTTGTTTTATCTGAAGCAATGCAATTTTAATCATGGATAATTCTCAATAATATATTAATGAAGAAATTCCATCCATTACAAAGTTACAGCTTCTTAAAGTTAAGAAGCATTTTTTTTTCCAATGTTTTATATCTCAAGTTCAATTGAATATTTTTATAATCTAAAAACATCACCCGATAGAACAGATTTTTAAGTACAATTTAGTATTTAAATCTATAGTGTTGGTTTACGTGGCTGGTCCTGTCAATCCTGACAAGACCACAATTAGCGCGTTAGCACCGTTTTGCTACCACTTTCGTGACCACAAGGCTTATGTTTAGGCTATAACGGATTTAATTTCAGATCCATTTCGCGGCATTCAGGAACCTTACCATTTTTGCAGGTTGCTTAGATGCTAGATCGCTAAGATCGTTAAATTCATGGTTACCCAGAGCTGCTATTCTGGCCCTGGCCTGCGCTGGGAATTTACACGTGAAATGTATAATGGTTTATCTATAGTGTTATGTTAAAAGATAATTTTCCAAAATTTTTCTTTCTCTGTATTTCTGGAAAACTTTTAGTTGGCACTTTGAAGAAGTAACACTAGAAAGGAGGAACATTTTTGAGCACTAGCATAAGTTCAAAAAAAAATATTATAATGTGGATTTTTAGATGATAAAAATGTAAAATTCTTTATTTTTAAGCATTTGTAACTAGTACTAAAGAAATTATAGTTATGAGTAATACATAAAAATTGAAACTGCAAATATTATATTTTTATATATGTTAACGTCTTTCTTAATTATATAGTACTTCTTTAAAATTAATGAACGTTTCCTGTTCTTACATAAAAAAATAAAAAAATTCTGAAATTTTTATACAAAACTAGTTACAATTTGAAAATGTTTTGAATGTCCTTTTGAAAATTATGTACATTTAAAAATCTTTGCTTTTACATACTGCCATATTGTAAAAAGTTTTTTCACTTCCAAACTGCAATTTATTTTCCTCTTTAGTTTGAAAAAGAAATATTCTAATTTTGCATTTCTAAATAATTTTTTAAATAATTTGTAAAATCATGTTGTTGGAGAAAAGGAATAAATGCGGTTTGCAATAAAAGTACAATATCATTAAAATAAATATTAAAGGATAAAAAAAAATAATTTTTTTAGTAAATTAAGAAGTTTTAGGAGAAGGCCAGTTTGTCTAAATCCATTTCTACCTATAATATAGCAAATTGTCACTTTAGAAAAAAACTGTTAACACCATAGTATATTTAAAAACCAAAATATGCTTTATAAAAAAAATTAGTTAACAGAATTACAAACTTAGAGCTATAGGTATTTCTGAAGAGTTTTATTACGCCAAATATAGAAAATTGTAAAAGAATAGAAAGTCCAAAAGTTATTAGGCATAATGGCGGTTTGATATTTAGAATTCGGTTAACTGTACGTAAACTATTATTTAGATGTTTGGTACAATTTATATAGATTTAAATTAATTGGAATTCATATAATTTCAAATTGATATTAAAGAAAAGTGAAAATTTTGAAAAATGTTGGTAGAGTTTTAGAAAAACCAAGAAATTTTATGATAAAGGTTTTAAAGTTAAAAAAATTAATGATTTAAGAAAAAAACCTTAAAGAAGAGAACAAAACCTTAAAGAAGAGAACAAGAGAACAAAAATATAGAATTAGGAAACAATAACATTTTAAATAATTGAATTGATGTATCAATAAATGCTATAAAAAATGGTGTGGATGCTGAACGAAATCATTAATTTTATTTATTTCCTCTATTCCTTTAAGAGCATCAACCTTGTATATTAAATACTATTCATAGTATCTATAGGCATTTGTCAAGTCTTAAATATTCTTTTCTACCGCTGTAACTAATTATCTGCGATCTCATAAGTTTTGGATCATTAAAACGAATATCCTTATAAGGTAATTAATTAGAATATTTTCTCTATTTTAATTCAAAACATTTCTTTATTTAATTAAGGGGGGACGCGGGGAAGTGAATTACATTAAAAATAATTAGAAATAAATTATAATTGTTTTTTTTTTAAAATTATATAAAACTTTCAAGAATTTTTCAGAGAATTGATTTATTTAAAAAAAAAATATTTGTAAGGTCTATGTAAAATAAACCATCTAAAATTAAACCATATTTTCTAGAAATATTAAATTTTTTTTATGTAATCAACAAAATTTAAAAATTATTTGAAAATATTGTCTTCTTCTATGCTAATTTTGTCTTATAATAACTTAAGTTTTGAACAAAATTAAGGATAGATCTGAAAACTATAGTTTCCAAAATAAAAAATGTTCAAAAATTCGATAACTATACAACAGAATTGACCATCAATAATTAACTAAAGTTGGGGGCTATGTTGGTTATTATAGTTCTATTACGTAGGTAGGTGGGTAGGAAGGTAAGATAAAAAGAACTGTATATACACACTTAAACCAGTTTAGGCTTGTTTTAATATCTTACTAGATCTTCTCTAGAGAGGTTTTCTTAATTAAACCACTTTAAACTTATTACGAAGTGCTGTAAATAAATTAAAATAGTTCTGTTAAGAATTGTATAAAACAATCCACTTGATTTACTAAATCCATCTTACCAATTATTCTTGAATTATAATGTTCTTCTGTTATCTAGAAATTTTTTATGCCTACGATTCTTCTATAATATATTTTATTTTAGGTAGGAATATACTCCATATATTATTTTTAGTTTGTTATAGGGATTAATTTTCATATACTTATTGTTTTTTAATTATATTTATTTTATATTTTATTATTTTTATATATATGTATTAGTATATTAATATATATTTATTGTTTTCTATTCTTCACAACTCTGGATTGATGCTTGAAGGACATAAGGAAGGAAGGACTCCAAAGCTTTGAATACGCAGATGATATACCTCTTCTCACGCACTCAGCCACCGATATACAAGCACTAGTCAATAAACTTGCAGAAAAAGCAGATAATATAGGCCTCCGTATCAATATAAGGAGAACAAAAACCATGAAAATCAATGGAGAAAATCAGATACTAGTATTCATCGGGAATACTCAAATCGAAGAGGTAGCGGATTATGAATATTTGGGAAGCATGATAACAACAGACGGGAGTACAACAAAAGATATAGAGCACAGAATTTCAAAGGCAAGAAGTATATTCGCTAGATTATGGGCAACTTGGAAATCGCCACACATATCCTGCGGCTCTAATATAAGAATATTGAACGCATGCGTGAAATCTGTGCTACTATACGGCAGCGAAACCTGGCTAGTAACACGAAACAATATACAAAAGCTACCGGTCTTCACCAACAAATGCCTAAGAATAATATGCTGAATATTCTGGCCAAGAAGAATTCTGGATCAGGAATTATGGGTACTATGCACCCAAGAGCCGATTGAAACGCAAATATGTAGAAAAAAATGGAGATGGATCGGCCAAATCTTCAGACGACCAACAACATCAGTGCGTCAGGCATTGGACTGGAATCCTCTAGGAAGAAGAAACGTGGGAAGACCTAAATCTTCTTGGAGAAGAAGCGTTCATGTTGAAGTAATAAAGAGTAGGAAGTCTTGTACAGAAATTAAAAAAGACTAGCCCAAGATAGGGAAAATTGGAGAGAATTTGTGGAAACCCTATGTTCCCAAAGGGAATAAAATAGGAGAAAAAAAAAATTGTTTTTTAATTATTTCAAACATATTTTCATTTGTTCAATCTTTAATATTTATATAAACTGGCTGGTTGTTTTATCCGGGCAAAAGAGTGATTAAACTAATTTTGAAAGACTGTTAGTTTTCTCAATATAGATTTAGAAATATATTAGCAAATTTTCCATTTGGTATTTTATTTTTCTGTATTCTGTAAAATATTATTTTGTTATAATTTTCTGACTATTTCAGTACTACGTCTTGTTACACATTTCTTATACAATTTTAATACAAGTTGAATAGAAGTGGCAGAAAAAATTTAAGACTTGTCCTTTTTCTTCACGTTTTCAAGGAGAGGTCATTTTTCATAATTAATTAGTTATATGAAAATTTAATTAAAATTCTATTCATATAAAAAATACACAGAAAAAGTTTAATTATTTATTGAAAACAATTATATATATAAAACGTAGTAATATTATCACTATAGACCCAAAATATCCTTGTATAGTAAAAACACAATAATATTTTTTATTTAATTTACGTTTCAGACAAAAAAAAAATAAACATAAAAATACAAAAAGCGAGTTGCCAGGACGATTTTTTATTCTTCTGTTGAAATTTTGACTTTCATGGTTTTTTTTTTTGTTCAGGTTTTATTTTTTGTATCTTTAAATCTAATCAAATTTTATACCATATTTTTTTCTGTTTTTTTGTACTTTTCGGATAAATTGTTATTTTAATCTTATTTAAAATACTGATAAATAAACTTTAATAAAAATAATCGTAGAATAAAAATGTAATGCGTATATCGTAAAACTACTGTAATTTTAATAAGTATTATAGAGATGAGATATTAAAAGCTTTTCGGGCTTTCCGTTTTGGAAATTGTGGTTTAAACGTAATGTAATATATATACTAATACCATCAATGATATTAATTTAAATTACAGGGGATTCCGAATGCTAAAACCATGATATGTACGTACACTAGCTTTAAATAAGGAAAAATGGTAGTTTTGTTAAAAGGATATTCTGACATCCAAGAAAATAATATCCTGAATATCTTCCGCAAACCGAAAATGACAAAAAAGTCTAGTTAGTGATAAAATATGAATGAAAAAATTACTTTGTTGATAATGAAAAAATAAAAAATAAAATAAAGGATGCTACTGAAATTCATAAAAAAACAATTAACAGAAAATGATTAATCGAAAATCAATTTAGAAAAAATTAATTCATTAAATTTAAGCCTCACAAAAGAATAAAAT
The DNA here is from genome assembly GCA_947095535.1 of Poecilobothrus nobilitatus. Taxonomy (NCBI): domain Eukaryota; kingdom Metazoa; phylum Arthropoda; class Insecta; order Diptera; family Dolichopodidae; genus Poecilobothrus; species Poecilobothrus nobilitatus. The sequence goes on along the minus strand of OX352773.1, from coordinate 153,142,538 downwards.
TACAATAAAATCTTGATTTTGTAACCAACTCTAAAATTTAATTATTTTTATTACACATATTTTTCAATTCTTTTTTGTTAACAAAATGTATTTTAATTAAAATTTTATTACCCATGTCGTTCGTTTAGATTGTAACTCCACGAGTATAATATGCAACCGTAATCTTAATGGAGTTATAATGTATAAGATTTTTTTTTTTTAAATTTTCTATTGTAATTGTTGGTTCTGAACAGAATCGTTATGAACATAATCAAAGATTGTATTGGTCGCTTTTGAATATAAAAAACCGAATAAAAAGTTTATTTTTTGCATTTTTGATAGGTACCATGATCTGATTTAATTAAAACAATCAAATATTGAAGAAAATTGAACAAATGAAGATTTGAAATAATTTTTTTTAATGTATTTTAACTTTTGATCATAAATTTTAATTTATATCTTTTATGTTTTAAAATTTTAAACAAAACCCAAAAAAAAAAAAATAATGAATTGAAACCTCCAACTCTCTAGACATGTATGCCAACCTTTTTGCCACATATCACATTATGTTCTAATTTGTTAAAATTGCAACATAAGTAGAATCAAAATAGTAGAGGTTTGCGTTAAGAAAACTTAGTTGGCGAAAAAAAAATTGAGCCGCAAACAAAAGTTTATATGTTTTAAAATTTCAGATAGCTAGCTTCAATAGACACTGAGTTATTTTCATTTAAAAAGAGATGTTGTATGCAGCTACCCGAAGTTGTTGCACCAGCACAACCAAATTTTACAGAAGTTGTGGCCATAAAACTTGGTCATCATTTGTAAGATTTCAGACCCCTAGCTTCATTAAGTTCCAAGAGGTGCAAGAAGCTTGAACCGGCTGCTCTAGACCAACCAAAGTTTACAAACATTTTTGGATTGTAACTCGACACTTCTTTACTAAATTTCAGATTTCTAGCTTCAGTAGACACTGAGTTATTTTCATTTAAAAAGAGAAGTTGTATGGCAGATACCCGAACCTGCCGCACTCCACAACCAAATTTTACAGAACTTGTTGCCATAAATCATCATTTGCAAAATTTCAGAAACCTAGCTTGAATAGATACTGAGTTCTATTTAAAGAAAGAAGTTGTATGGCAGCTACTCGAACCCGCCGACCGAAAATGTTGGATTTAAATAGCAAAACTAACAATTTTGCAAAAGTGACGTAAAAAAAATTTCAGCCTCCTAGCTTCTTTATTTTTTGAGTTATCGTGCGGACGGACGGACGTGCATGGCTTAATCGATTCAGATTTCGATTCGATTCAGATTCGATTCTGAGCCGATCCATACCTTTGAGACTATAGCTCGACTCCTTTAAGGTGTCACAAACGTAATGGTAAATTTATTATAACCTTGAACATAGTTCATACGGGTATAACAAGGTAGAATGTAAACCAACGGTCACTTGCACCAAAACTTGAACATTTCGTATAACAAAAAATGTGAAAATAGGACTTTTTTGCAACTTTTGTTAATCCGAAACTCTATATAACTGAGAAAAACCGCTAACACACGTAAATGTATATTACTATAATTTTTATGTCTTGCCGAAGAATAATTTGTACAGGTGCCTAAGTTATAGGTGTTTAAAAATAGCAAATTTCCAATTTTTGAGCTCTAATAGCTCATAAACAGGGTGTGGTAGAAAACATTTTTCTGAGGAATAACTTATAAAACTTCTTTCTTGTCTCAAAATTTCAAGTTCCTATCTAAAACCGTGCCGGTAAAAAAATCATAGAAAATTAGATTTCCACATAACAGTAAATTTAAATACAAAATTTAAAAACAAATTTATAATTTTGATATTGATTTACAGAGGTAAAAAAAAATACCTGTCAAATGAAGTTTTCTGCAGTTTGAAAAAATGTCAAACAGAACATGTGATATACGCATTTAAAAATAGGGCTTTTTCAAAGTTTGATAGACTGTAGAATGCATGGGGCTACATAAAAAAGTTGTTCTACAACATTAATTTTTTTATGAGACCTACCATGGCTAAAATTGTTTTTCTCTATCTTTAACGGTGTAAAGGTTTTGTAAAATTTGACAGATGAAGAAAAGTTAAAGCTTTCTTTTCGCTGATATTCCATTAAAATTGATTCAGTATTTTTAGTTAAAAGTGTTACAATTTTATATAGAAAAAAAATAATGTTCTCTTGAATACGCTAAAATTTTACAATTTAATTCTGAAATATGGTTTTTCTGTAAACTATGCTTCTGTGAATTGTTCTTATATATAGTGTTTTTCTGTAAATTTTCGTGTCAGCTTTTTTTTTGCCAATCATTTTTCTGAAAATTGCTTTTTCGTGGAATGTCTATTAATAATATCTATTTAAAAAAAGGTCTTTAAAGGTGACTTACTATAAAGAAGTATAATAAAATACAATAACCGTTTTTTATCAATTTAAAAACTCAAATATAAAATATGAAATTCTTTAGTTATATAAAAAAAAAAACAGTTATACAAATATACAAATTAAAAAGTATACACAAACAAAATAACAAAAAATTCTATTGTAACTTAAAGGAAAAAAATATTTGAATGTTTTGAGGGTACGGTGGGTGGCTACAATGTATTGTATTGTAGTTTAAGCCTGGATAATACTAAAAGAATATTTATAATATATAAACACAGTTTATTTTTTTTTCTTCTTTTTTTTTTTACATATGCAGTTGCTTTTTTTATTCTTATGAATAGAGAATACCAATTGCTTTTTTTTTAAAGAGATCTCTTTGTTTGCATTCTTTTGCTTTATTTTTTGGTTCTATATTCTTGAATATAAATTTATATACAAAGTGTCCCAATAAAGAAATGTATTTACTTCTTCAGGAGCTGATAGTATTTTAGTTATCTAGTTAGTTTTGCTAATTAAAAATAAAGTGAAAAATCCAGTTGAGCTTTAAATAAAAAATTTTAAATAAAAAAAAAATTTGGAAAACCATAAATAGGTTCTCAGCATCAAAGTTAATCAATTTTAAGATGAATTAGATGAGAGTCCGAATAAATGGAATAATTAGTTTTTAAATAACATTTCGGAAACTAAAAATCGCTACCATTTTCAAAAGAGAGGAGACTAACAGTGAACATCGCATAATGTCTATATTGCAAAGAATTTTGAAGGCAAAGACTTTTATTTTCAATAAGATGTAGTATCTTTAGTCTCTCTAACTATAATAAAAATTTCAGTGAAAAACGCATTTCATTCATTAGATCTTTTTGGAGGTATAAAAGATAACCGAAAAGGTAAACTTAACCGAATTCAAATTGATTTCTTTTAATGTTCTTGAACAAAAAGAAAAAAAGAAACTGATACAAATTGGAGTTTGAACCTTTTCTGAAATTTTATTCTGAAATAACTACATATTTAGAATTTCAAAAAAAGTACTTGTTGGGAAATGATCTATTTGATAAACCTATGATTTCCATTAAATGGAATTTATAAAATAAAAAGTCAAGAAGCATTAGGTGAAATTATAGTATTGATATATATATTTTTTTCTCATCTTTTGATTTTCTCTTGGGGTTTTGTAATAATAAAGTTTATGAATCAAACCGAAATCCGATATTAAATTGTAAGTAGAATTTGAAAGAGAAAACGACTAAAAAACCAAGAAATTTTAAATTTTAAATTCAAATATAAAATTTTTTTTTTTTTTTTTTTGTGGATTTCTCTGCCACATAAATGGGAACAGGAAATTACACAATCTTTCCTTTTCAGGCGTGAGTATAAATGTCGTAAGGGGGAATTATTCTTACGGCGTGTGTGCGATTCAAACCCACACTCCCTCGGTATTTACAGCGTATTTTATACGCTCTTACCCATTAGGCAATCGTGGCCCCATATATGTTATCTATAGATAAATATCTTGGAACCCACTCTGTACCACCTTTACATATGTATATTATATATAGAATTTAATTTAAACATACGCATTTAATATCTGTAGCATGAAAATATACAGACATACAAATGGCGCGTATGCTTTGGACACGTGTTTTATTTTAAATAGGCTGATAAATTCAAAAGAATTCACAAAAAAAAAAAACCGAAAAATTCCTTTTCAACGTTTTTTTCCCCATACCTTTTGTATTTATGTTCCTGTTTTTTTCTCCATATTTTTTGTGTTTTTGCTTCTGTTTTTTCTCCCCCAATTTTGTACATTTTTTATATTCAATCGAGCAGAAACCTCTATTTTTATTATAAAATTTGTCGTATATTTTTTTTTTTTAAATTTTCCTGGCACAAAAAAAAAATTTTCAATGTTTTTTTATTAAATTAACTTGAATGTGTTTTTTTGAGCGTTTTTTTTAGTAATGGTAACTGGTATGAATTATGAGGATTGCAGAAATGTTTTTATATTTCTATTTCACTGGTTTTCTATGAACGTAAAAGCTCTGATTTTTTCTTTTTTTTTTTAGAGCTTTAGGCATTTTGAACTTATTCATTTTAGATAAATGTGATTTTTTTTCCTATATTTTTCAAAAGAATTTCTAAAACTCATCTATGAATTTTTAAAAGTTAAATATGTTAAAAAATACAGCAGAATCTAGGAAATGATAAGTGTTTAGGGTAAAGAAAAGAATAATGTTTACTTTAGATGTATTTTCAAATAAAAATACAACTATTGAAATATAAAAATATGAAATTAAAAATATAAAACAAAGTTTTAGGTAAAACATTTTTTATTTGAAATGTTTTTTGTTAAATAAATGACTATATAAAAACTATTTAAATTTTTAATAGGAATTTTTAATAAAACAACAGACCTTAGTGAACTGAAAACAATTTAACATCAATTAATAATTGACTACCATTTCAGCTAAAAAATTTTATTTCTACAAAAAAACAAACAAATATTGTCAAACTTATAAAACATTTTTGTTTTTAATTTTATTAACATTAGCACTGTATAAAGATTTTAGACATTATCGTTGCTTCTTCAAAATACACAATTTCGAAATGGAGTATTTTTTTGTATTTTTTAATGCTTTTCTCTGCCACATAAATGTGAACAGAAAATTACACAGCTTTTCCTGTTCACGTGTGGTTGTAAGGGGAAATAACTCTTACGACGTGTGGAGGATTCGAAGCCACACTCCCTCGGTGTTCTCAGCGTATTTTATACGCTCTTACCCACTACGTCACCGAGGCCCCGTATTATTTCTTATTCTCACAGAATAATCCGTTTATAATAAAGCAAAACTTAGGAGAAAAACCAAAACTAAATGAAGAATCAATAACATTTAAAAATTTTTTGCCTTTTATGATTACTCATTATTTTTTTGTCTGAAAATTTATTATACCTGTCTTAGAATCATATATACCACGAGCTATTTAGTGTTTTGATAACTTTAGTGTCTCGAGGTGGAAGTTTTGAATGTAATTGATTTTGCAGACCGTGGAGTGGATTGCAAAGTTTATTTTTCGATGTTGTTACCGCTATCGATATTTGGCAGATGAACTCCTGAACTATCCGCAGTATTAGTTTCCAATGGTGTTAAATTAATTAATTTAGTATTTTTCCGTCCGTGTTCTTGTACACATACTTATGTGGGTGTTATTGAACACTTGTTTAATCTTTGTGAAAGCTGCAATTACTGTCCGCCCTCATGTGGTCATGATAACCATGTCGCCATCGAAACCTAATAACTGCACACATTTCTAAAATGTCTTGCCTCTGTTGCTCCTCAATTTATAATGAGTTTCAGTACTACTTTAAAAAACTTAGATGCAGTACTACTTTAAAAAACTTAGATGCAGTACTAGTTTAAAAAACATCGGCTCCACTAAAACCAAAACGCATTCAAAACGTTTCTCTAATTGGAAAGGGTTAACTTATATACGATATTTGAAAAGGATATTTCAGATTTCGCATGACATGGGTTTACTCTTTTTTTTTAAATGCGGTATAAAATATTTGTCTATTCATACAAACTATATTTTCTATTAAAACAAAATTGATGTTCCTATGTTTAACCTGGAACCTTAAGCTCAATTTCTGAGAATCTAAAATCAATTAAAAGATGTCTAAACTATAACTACTCTAACTTAAACTTCGTAGGGAATTAACTTCAGAAATCTCAAACACGTGTAAATTGTTTTTTTTTTTTCAATTTATTCATTACTCTTAGTTTATTTTATCCGTATACTACAATTAATAGGGAATGGGATCTATATTGAAGTTTTAGCATTTGTTTTCTCTTATTTTTTAATTATTATATATTATTTTAATATATTAAAAGTAGATATATCTATACACACATATTTTATAATTAAAGATATTAATATTTTTTAACCTGATCTCTAATTTAATCTGGCTGGTTACAAACACACGTTTTTATTTGGCAAAAATTTGAATTTTGTTACTTAATAAGTACAAATAAGATTTTTTTTAAAGACATTTCAAAAAGATTTTTAATTTTTTTGTTTCTAACATAATTTTCCGTGTGTCCGTCTATATAAGGAGTTTTACAATTTTCTGCATCGTTTCAAATAAAAGCAATGAAATCCTAATTATAAACTAATCTTTATTAAAAAAAAGTTTTTATAAAATAACTTTTTGTGCAGTCGCACCTGCTTAAATATAAATAACAGGTACACAAGAAATAACCTCTTTCATATTTAAATCATGTTTCACGGGCAATACTAAAGAAGAATACAGTGCGGTACAAAATTAAAAATTTATAATCTTTAGACATATAGCTCGCCTTGAGCGACTCAAACTTTCAGATTTTCCAAGCAAAGGAGAATCTTCGAGTAACTATTACATACAACCTGTTAATGGTGTTTTAACGGAACATTGTCTCGACGGCGTAATATTTTAGTAATAGCTGTTTTAACGGGACATCCGGTCGCATGACATGTCAGAATGTTAGGTCATATCACTTTTGCAGAAGCTGCAAAGATGAAAAGGAAGACGAATCAATCTTTTACCCTTTCATCTTTTGTGGGAATGTTCAGCTCTTTGTTTTGGAATGATGAAAGTTTCTAGGAAAATTTTTCTAAAATAATCTTTTGAATCTGTCTGAGCTGGACTTAATTAATTTCCAATAATTTAATTTGAAGAAAAACTAAAGCAGGATATCACAACTGATCTAAGTATGTATGTGTAGCCTCTGCCTACCTACCTACCTACACAATTTACATTTTGACACAAATTTTTTGAACATAAAATGCAAAGTTTCAACTACCTAAAAGAGTTTTTTTTTTTTAAGTTTCAATAAAACTTGTAGGTTTAGTCTGTTTTATTAACATTTTCAAATTGTACATATTAAAATACTGCATTTTATAGACTTCCTTACTTTTAGTATTATGTTTTCTTTTGAACGAATTTCTTCTTAAGTATTGATATAACATTACTAATTTACAAAATTATTTCATTATGATATTAATTTTTATTTCCACCCATACCTTTCAATTTTTTTTTTCTTATACAGGTAAAAGTAAGGAATAAAAGGAAAAAAATTATTTTACTTATGTTTCCAAACTTCTGTTTTATTTTTTTCTTTTGTTTTAAACAAGGTTCCAATTATCTTAGATAATTATGAACATTATTTTTAATATTATGTTACTGTAAAAGAAAAATTTTTATATTTATCTAAACTCTAAAGACATGGTATTTTGCTCACTTTTTACTTATCCTGGTTAACTATATATAAGAACGATTTGTTACTGTTGGATTGAGTCTCATTCAAATCTACTAGACATAAATCTACAATTGAATTTTGGTCAATATTTTGTCCTCGTAATAGGAATTGATTTATAAGTATTGGTAAAACTAGGTCTATATTAAAACATTGAGAATTAGGATTACTTTTAATTTCAATTTAGAGTTAAAAATACTACAGCAATGATGTTTTCCACTCCCTATATGATGTTAAACAAACTAGAATTATTGATTTACACTATTCCTGCTTCGCTACCACTCATGCTTCAACTATTATGTGTAAAGTTGCACAAACTAACTTTCAATGTTAGTTTGTTAATATTTATATCGAAAAGCTTAGACATTTTCTTGATCTCTCTTAGCATTCTCTTAGTTTAGCTTAGCACTTCCCATAATCTGTTGAATGGTGTGAAATATTAAAAAGTTTCAGCGATTTTAAATTGCTCGAATTTTCGCTACATGTCAACATTGTTCACAAATCTTAGGAAATATTATATAGGCACGAATTATTTGCTGAACAAACAAAATTTCCACCGCTAGTCGATGTGACTGAAACGGATTGTGATTGATTAAAGTAATTCTAGCTTCGTAAGAAGAGAGTTGAATTGGAGCAATCCACGCTAAAAAACATAAGGCAAATTTTAAGCATTTTTTTGGACTGATTCAATGCGGCAAATATTACTATCACGATACGAAGACAAAATATGATTTGAGTATTCAAGGATTGGGCTGACATAAATAATGACATAGATGCTTCTAGCAAAATTTCTTTGACCAATTTAACAATCCTAATATATTATATTTTAATTTTTTTTCATCCAGTATCAAGTTACCTAATTAAATTTAATAAAATTTTAAGTAATTTTTAAATTTCCCCTCTTTTATAAATTCAGTCATATAGTATTACTGACGATTATTCTTACCTTACAACTTGTATATCAGCGCTGAGCTCAAATTTCACAATTTAAATTGAAGAGGAAGAAATACTGTACATTTAACGATGATACATAGGACTAGGACCACAAAACAACTCAAAAGGCTTATAAAGATTTTCAAAATTTTTAATTTTCGAACATTAACAGTAATATCAGTATTTTTACATTTACAAAGTTAGTTGTGTTTTTCTTTCGACTTTCTTTCGACATAAATTTTAATCTTATTAACAATATCTTTTACTATTTCATATCTTTTATTACAATTTCGTTATAAAAAATATATTTTTTCTTTTCCATTTAATGTAGAATCAGATTTTCAAAAAGTGAAGTTTCTTTTAGAGGTATGTTCTCTTCTATTTTTTTTCTACTTTTGCTTTAATTGAAAATTATTTTTCTTAAGTAAATTAAACTAAAAACAAAGATTTATTTTATTTAATTAATAACTTTAAGTTCAATATTAATTTATTTATTTGATTTTGTAAGGATATTAATAATTAAAATAAATTTAGAATTAAAGTAATTTAAATGGAGATTATTTTCAATGTTTTATATAGATTGGTGCCATTTTGTTTTTGGTGAAATTTGAAATATATTTTAAAAAATGTATAAAATTGATATTGCACGTGGAATCCATTTTAATTATTGATAAAAGAAAATATCCTTAGAAATAATTCATCTGTAGAAAAATCTTTGATATGGTGATATGGATCTACATTTAAACACAATTTTTTTGTTAATGTAAAAGGGGATAGTAGATATCAAAAAGCATTGAAAATAAGTCTTTTTTTCAAAAAAAGCTGCTAACATATTTTAAGTTTAAATAACTAAAGTTTGACAGTCTGATTTAATATAAATAAAAAATAAAGTTGCCTCGTTGTCACCGTCTCGTTACGTACCATTGTAGTGGAAATTAATCTTTATTCTTTTTGATGCTTTAACACTAAATTAAAATAAAATGGGAAAGAGTGTTAAGTTACACAAGGATACCGGCACAAAATTAATATCATCCTATTATATATAATATCATTCTATTTAAGACAGGCATTTTTAGCACATTTCCAAAAAAATTTTGAAAAAATGTGCCTATTAATTTCACTCTGTCCGTCCGTCTGTTAGAGAGAAAAACAATTTTAACCAAGGGTAAATCAACGGTCTCATAAAAAAATTAATGTGTAGCTCCTCCAACTTTGAAAAAGCCCTATTTTTAAATACGTATATCTCATGTTATACTTAACATTTTTTCAATCTGAAAACGCCATTCGACAGGAATTTTTTTATCTTTGTAAATATATTATATCAAAATTATTCATTGTTTTTAAATTTAGTATTTAAATTTACCGTTATGTGAAAACCAAATTTTGCATGATTTTTCTACCTTCATAACTCTGGTACGCTTTCAGATAGGGGCTTGCAATTTTGAGACAAAAAAGAACTTTTAGAATTAGTATAAGTTTTCGCAGAAAATTTTTTTGTACCAGCCCCTTTTTAAAAGGTATTAGGGCTCAAAAATTTAAAATTTGCTATTTTTAGGCACCTGTAAAAATTTTTCTTCGGCAAGACATCAAAATTAAAGATTCAATAATATGTTTTTACGTGTGTTAACGGCTTTTCTTAGTTATATAGGATTCCGGACTTACGGCCCCTCAAAATTTCAAAAAAGACCTATTTTCACGTTTTTTTTATTACATGAAATTTTCAAATTTTTGTGCAAGTCACAATTCTAAACAGTTTGTATTGAGTTTTGGAAATATGCACTTTTAGAAACCGTTGGTTTGTATTCTACCTTGTTTTGTCTACCTTATTATATGACCTCTAATTCAGTGGAATCCGTTATACCAAACCAACAAAATATTACAAAAGTACTTGGCATAAACCTTGATTATCTGTTACAAAATTTGAAATACTTAACTTCACCAGACGTAGCTTAAGTAAACTCTATGGCAGTAACTCAAATTCACCGCTCGAACTTGTTCAAGTTCAATAGAAAGGATAATATTAATATAAAACTGAAATGGTAAAAATTTAAGAATTCTACCTTCATTATGTTTTGAGTTTCTGGGCAGACACACGTAACTAAATCGACTCAGAATTTAATTCTAAGCAAGAATATGTATACTTTTCCATTTTTTTTTTTGCAAATATGTAAAATGCAAATATTTAGTTTATAGTAATTGCAAATATTTTAAGATGTTCGTTTCGTAAGGATATATTAAATGTAAAGAAATTGTACAAAGATGTTGTGGAAATTGCATCTAAAAACGTCAGTTCTAGAGTTATAGTATAGGTTGTAAGTTAACGTTGTCAAAGAAAAGCAGAATAACTATTTATAAACTTTTCGGAAGTTTTCTTTTAAATAAAATTTAATTTTGATTTTGAAAAAAGTTAATAGTATTGCAATTACATACATGGTCATATCTTCTGTCTAAATTAATTGTTAAAGGTAACAAACCAAAATAGAATGATTCTATTTGTCTCATAGAAATTACTTTTAACATCTTTAAAATTGTTTTTATTGTTAAACTGTAACTTTAAGATACAAATATGCTTATTCTATATTTTTGTATTTATTTATTTTTTTTGCTTGTCATTGAAATTGTCATTAATCTTTATGAAAGTAATTAAAAAATAAAAAGCTATTTTTAAAGAATAATCACGGATAATAAGAAATTTTCAACTAAAAAAAGACAGAAAAAGAAAGTCACCATTTTTTTAATTGTTTTGCTTATTATTAGTCAGGTGGAATTTTTTCAATTTAACATTTTTTTTTTGTAATAGAAAAGTCTACCGAAATTGTTATATTTCATTTAATTTTGTAATAATTAATAAAAAGTATTTTGTAATAATATCTTATGACTCTTATAAATTGTTATAATACAATTTTCAATGTTAGATCCTATCCTTATCCTTTTCCTATTATAATTGCCTTAAGCGCGCAGTCTAATACTAAGTAATTTTTTTTTTTTACTTTGTGAAAATAAAATAGATTCATTGAATTAAAAAATTAATTTTTTTTTAAAAGCAGAACATCCACAAAATACAATTTACTTTCAGCAGTTTACCCGCAGCAGTTTTAATTCCTTAAATTTGTCTGATCGTTTGAATCGCTTGACTTTGTTTTGGGTTTATATTTTTTCGCAACGATTCTAAAATTTTTCAAATGGTAGCACGATACCCCATGGCTACAATTTCAGTGTTGCTGTTTAACAAATGGAATTTTTTTTTCTTATTTATAAAACTAAGTGTGCTTTTGTTTAAATTTAATTAATATATAGAAGCTATTCTGTGAAAGTACGTTACATTTTTAGTTTTACGTAAATTTTTGTCTATTGCTTTATTTGTGATTTAATTCAGCTGATTAATGGGAAGAAGCTTGAATAATCTATAACAGATGAATTATATTTTTATTAAATTTCAGTAAGGAAAGACATGATCAAAAAATAATTCGAAAGAAAAAAGAAAATTTTTGAAATATTTACTTTTTAGATAACGCAAATTTTTGTTTTATAATTTTAAATCCTCAATTTACAGGAGATTATAAATACTTTTTAGAACAAATTATAATTTTTGGAAAAATCGGAAAAAAATGGTATTTAAACATCTGTCAGAAAAAATTATAGTTTTATTTAAAATATTTTTATTTATATATTTATTTTGGTTCTCCCTCTTTATATAATAATATTTTATCCTATGATCATGGTTTAAACTCGATATCTTTAACTTAAAAAACCAGCAACTTACGCACTGCTTCATCGGTCAGATGAAAACATATAACACACAATAATGCCATCCCACCCAAAAGTATGCAATTATCTTTATTAATAAATATCAATCGAGAGTATGCGTCCTTAAATTCTGTACATATTGAGTTTATTGTAAATAAAAAAAAAGGAATTTTCAATTATAATTATCCTTGTTATATAAACCAATAAATCTTGTTATTCTGTATAAAATATTTTCCATTGTCTATTAAATTGTAAAATTTCATTGCTATCGTCTTTTTTTGTTTTATTTTTGTTATATAACATATGTCATAGTCCATTGTACATCAAAACCATAATCATATTGTAACTTAATTTAATTTACTTGTATTACTTTTTGAACAATAAAAAGCTAATAAAAATTTTTAAAAAATTTCTAATAGAAATGTTACAAAATTCTTATACAGGAGCAAAAAATATGAAATTACAAATGAATATTGAACCGTAAAATTTTATAAACATCAAAGTCAGCTAAAAACTTATTTTTATATATTTATATGTACATAAAAAAAAAAACACCAACAGTAGTTACAATAATGACAACATTTACAACAATAACAAAAAATAAAAAGAATAAAAACGGGAATAGAAAAGAAAAATATTTTTTTTTAAAGAAGTCTAAGGGTCTTTACAAAAAAAAAAAAAAATATATCCTGAACCACTGCTTATTAATATGTTTACGTTTTTTCTGAGAAAGATGAGTATGGAGAAATTTTCAATATACTCTAATCTTTATTCTTTTCTATTCGTTTTTTTTTTGTGTAACTTCTTTTAATAATGTTCCGTCCATAAGTTGCTATAGACCATTCTAATATGCGTAGAAATTTTCTCATTCCAATTTGAAATCGATAATTTCGCATACCTATAAAATGGGATTGGCTATTGTTTTCAGTCTTATAAAACCTTAATCTGGTAAGATTTTTTTTTGATTTTGGTTTTTTGTTTTTCTTGTTTTGGTTTTTTTACTTATCTATTTTTGATAATATGTTAGTATTTTATATCTTTTCTTACCTTTGTGTATCCATACATTTATAGATTATAATATGTGTATTCTTACATACTTCGTGACCTTATTAAGGATTTTTTTTAAATTTTTCTTTATTGATACTATCTCTTTCTATCTTCGGTCTGGTATTATGTAAGAAGGCATAAAAAAAACTTTTTCAGATATATCAGACAATCGGTTTTTTTTTGAATTTGCTACTTAAGTTGGTTGTTTTTTTCGGTGATAAACTCCAGCATTATTTTACAATTTCTTTTTGATAATAAATTGTCTAGCTTTTATTTTAATAAATAAATTGTTTAGGTGTCGAGTTACAAGTTTTTTTTTTCAATACGATAGTTATGTTGTTTTTAATTATTAATGGTTTCTCGTATATGAATTTCAACAATTTTATTAGACTTTTTTTTCTACATTTTGAGATTTTTAATGTTTTTTTGCGTATCCATCTTGTTAAGTGTTTTATAATTTAATTTTTCTATGTGTCAGATATATTAATTTTAGTAATTAAGCATAATACCTAGCATTTTCCTTACCCAATTTAGATAAACTTAATATTAGTATAATGGAATCCGTTTCTAGTGTATAGTTAGCGTAAAATGACAAAAAAAAAAAAACACTGAGTTGCTTTGGCGCTATAGACTGAATAATATTATTAAAAATATAGTTATATTTATAATATTTTAAGGCAACGAGGATCCTTTTACTTTTTTATCAAAAAATGCTTACGAACTTTGCAAGATTTGAATCCCCATTCTCCGGTTAAATACATAGCCTGCTGTTCATTATTTATTTTGATCATATTATTATTTTAAGTTATATTTTATATTATATTTTGTTGAAAGGATTCATTTTTATTAAGAAAAATTAATTTTTCCCTTGGTTAATACACTATGTATCTAATCCCTTGACCACCGAACTCCCGGGCGCTTCTTATAATCATAAGAAACGAAGAATCATAAGATGTATAAATAATCTTATACAAATGTTGCATACTTTTAGGATATATAAAAAATTTTGTTTTTTGTTTGATAAGTTTCTGTTATTCCTGAAAACGGTGAAATTTATTTAAATATTATATATATATATATATATATATATATATAATATATATACGTCTTTTATACATATAGCCAATATTAATTTAGTTATGGCTATATATACAATAAAGTTTTATTATTTAATTTTTTTTTTTTTATTTTATTTTTATTTTTTATTCAATAGAGAAAATCCCTTAAAATCTGAATTTTTATGGATAAGGTATTTTTTTTATTTTTACTGTTTATTTTCATTTTCAATAATGCTTGCTTGTTTATTTGTATAAATGTGTGTTTGTATTTAATGTTCAAATAAAAATGTTCTTAAGAGATTTTCTTGATGCTTTAAATATTTCCTAAGGACTAATCATTTTGTATACTGTTTGTACACTTTGTTATCATCTTCTTTTTTTTTTGTATTGTTTTTGTGTATTTTTAATTCAAGAGAATGTATTTTGATTTGAGAAAAAAGTGGCAATAGATAAATTAGTGGTTTCTTTATTTGTTTACTTGCTATGGTTACTTGTTTTCTATTTTTTTTTTTTTTTGTGGTTTTTTAAAAAGTTGAAACGATTTAATCTGGATTGTATTGAATAATAACGTAGTTGAACTATTTTGCACTTCAAAATAACTTTTTTAAGTAGGTTTCATTTTAAGGTGAATTGAAAGTTATTTTTTTTGCTTTTAAACTATGCTCACTCTTGATAACTTATTCTTTTTTTTTCTTATAATTTTTTATCGAGATATATCATATTTTTATTATCATTTTTTATTATATGTGGTTTGAAAAAGTTCTTTAAAAATGTGGTGTCTAGTAGCAGTTTTGAATTTAAATTTATAGTTGAATTTGATCATGTGTAACATATTAAGTAATTGTAGGTTTGTATTGTAGGCATAATATTATATATATCCTTATAGTTAGTTGTTGAGAAATATTTGAAATACATAATTTTGGATT
Source organism: Poecilobothrus nobilitatus (assembly GCA_947095535.1). Taxonomy (NCBI): domain Eukaryota; kingdom Metazoa; phylum Arthropoda; class Insecta; order Diptera; family Dolichopodidae; genus Poecilobothrus; species Poecilobothrus nobilitatus. The sequence goes on along the minus strand of OX352773.1, from coordinate 153,127,161 downwards.
ATTTTAAGTTTAATATAAAAGAGAAATAAAAAAGATAATAATGCCAAAATAAAAATGAAATTCATTGTATTTTTAAAGAAATAATTTATTAAATAAGAATTCTAAAAACACAGTATAACTTTTGAATAAAGTCTTCAAAAGATCAATCACAAATAATACATATTAACCGGAAAATTTAATTAAAATTGAAATAAATAGACGTATTTGATGTGAAAAACTATTTTAGTCGTATTTTTACCCTTTGCTTTTCTAATTATTTGTATTTTACTTGAATAAATACTCTTATACTCGTAACTATTATTATATGTAATAATAATATATTTTTTATAGCATTTTTCTACATTTTTAAAAACAAAAGATCAAGAAACGGCCAGAAACATCCTTTTATTTTTTTATTGTAACAGAAAATTATATGCGATTTGTATAAAGGAACATAAAGGTGCTGCTTTTATAAATGTTTTTGTAACATCTTGGATTTAAATTTAATTGAAAAACAGCATGATATTAAAATATTCTGGCATTTGGTCAAGAATTTTCTTAAAAAAAGAAGAATAAAATAGAAAAATTGAAGTGAATTGAAAAGATATATATGGAAGGAAGTAAAAAAAAAAGAATGATAGTAACCGTTATTATAGGACAATATAATGTAATGACACAATTCTTTTAAATCCTTGATACGAATATAAGATAATATTTTTTAGATACTTATTTTTACGAGTGTATATACATATATACACTCGTAATAAGGATATATATATATATATACATATATATATATATATATCCTTATTGTATAAATATATCCTTTTAAATTGAATTAAACGAGTTGAAAATCAGTTAAATGTAATGTGAATATCAAATTTAAGGAGCAGTGAAAAATAATGATGTTTTTGGTTGAATCTAGAAGAAAACCGATTTCTATTTTTTTGATTTTCCTCTTTTTTTTTTTTTGGAAAATTTCAAAAATTAAATTTTTTTGGCTATTCTTTTAAAAAAAATTTAGCATTATGTATTTCAATTTGTATTTATATATTATATATTGAATATTAGTTTTGTATGTTTTTATTATTTCTTTCTTATTATAAACTTTAATGTAATTTCAGATCATTGGGATTATGTACAACTGTTAAACCGATAAAATAAAATTTTTATTAGTATGTATTAAAAAAAAAAAATTATTAATTTTAAGGAAGAAAACAAAAAAGGAATATTATGATGAGTATTCTATAACACACCTATGTAGTATTGCTTAAGTTGATCGCTTCAATCAAAAGGTTTCAGATTAAAATCCTGGTCAGATAATATCCAATAGCTGTAATTTATATTGTAATAATTAATATCGTATTATTTTTTAAATAAATAATTCTTGTATAAGATAATAGATGACGCCCAAAAATAATATTCTAGTCTAACAATCTTATACTATAGTTGCTGCCGCATTATCAACGATTTATTGAAAATACTGATTCAAGAAACTGAAGTTAAGTCCAATATAATAAATATTTGTGTTATTGTGTTATACAGTATCCTCTTATAGGAAGTAAACGAATAAAAAAAAATTACGTCACTTACTATGTTACTATTGATAACCGAAGTTATTTTTTTTTAATATAAATATACGAATTATTAAAGAAAATTATAAAAGACAATGTAAAACATAAAAAGAAAAAATTACATCTCACAATTGCTCACAATAAATGATTAAATGTAAAATTTTGAAATTAAAAGTATATGAAATTATAAATTAAATTTTCTTTACATTTAAAATAATAGAAAATTAAATAAAAATAAAAAATTAAAAATAATTTTCTCAATATTTAATTTATTTTACTTAATATTTTATTAAATGTGAAAATCTGCAAATGCAACTAACTTCACTTACACCATCAATTGGATTTGAATACTTTTAGTGATTACTTTAGTGATTTGACAACTTTTTGACAGCTTAATATTGACATATTTAAAAAAAAGCAGTTTTATTAAAAATATTTATACTATTTGAAAATCGAAAGGATTTATATTTTATTTTGCTGAATATTTTTAAAAGTTGCGATATGAATGGTAAAGTTTTTTTTTTTTTTAATTTTAATTTGTAATTACTTATTTGAATAGGTTTAAAATTGAATTTGGTCAAATATAAGTTAACGATTACCAAATTAAAAATGACGAAATTCATATTAAGATCAACAAATTAATGACAAGATTATTGATAATTTTAACAATTTAAAATGAAGTGAATGTCTTAATAAAACTTGGATATACAGTAAAATTACATGCAAGCAAGAGGGTGGTACAAAAAAAAATTTTTTCTGAGAAAACTTATACTAATTCTAAAAGTTCTTTCTTGTCTCAAAATTTCAAATTTCTATCTCAAAGAGAAACGGAGTTATGAAGGTAGATAAATCATGGAAAATTTGGTTTTCACATAACGGTAAATTTAAATACTAAATTTAAAAAAAAAATTGTATAATTTTGATATTGATTTACAAAGGTAAACAAAATTCCTGTCGAATGGCCATAAAACGTTAAGATATACACATACGTATACACATATATACACATTGATTTAAAAATAGGGCTTTTTCAAAGTTGTACCCATGGTTGATTGATTTTTTTTTCATTATCTTTAACGGCGCAGAAGTTTTGTAAACAGACGGATAGAGTGAAATTAATAGGCACATTTTTACAAATTTTTTTTGAAAATTTGCTAAAAAAAAAATCAATGGAAAATTTGTCAACATCACAGAAATAATAATTTCAAAATAATTTTTAACAGATAGTTGACACCCTATTTATAGAGAGCAAAAAAAAAAAAAAACAAAAAAACAACAACCAAAAACTAATTATCTTTATAAATTCTAATAATTTCTATTTAAAATCCACTTAATTAAAATTTTATTGAAATAAATTCCAACACCTTTTTTTAAATTAATTAGTTTCTTTTTAACACCCATTCTAATTATCATTTTGTTAAAATATTCTCATGCTCTCTAAATAAAATTCAATTTATACAAGGTTTTTTCCATTGAAATTCTAAAGTTTAAACTATTAAAAAATTCAAAATAATTCGCAATAAATAATTTTCATTTTATATATTATATAAATTATATATAAATTTTCTTTTTATTTCTTTAATAAATAACTTGAAAATATTTTAAATTTCATAAAAATAAAAACTCTTCAGGTTTATTTTATTTAAAAAAAAAAAAAAAAAGAAAAAAGAAAAATGAAATTATAAGAAAACTTTTATTTTCAAAATAGTTTTAACATTTTATTTAAAGAGTCCTTTATTATTATTTTCAAGATAAATCATTTTTCTTGATAATATTTTTATTGAGATAATTTTTTTTTTTTTTTGCTCTTTAAAAATAAAAAAATAATAATAAAAAAAATAAGTTTTTATATATACATATATAATTTAAAACAAAAAAATATATATATATATATAATAAACTTGTGAAATATTCATTTTATCTTCAACACTTATATTAAAATAAGTGTATATTAACTAAAAGTCTAATTAACTTCACAATAATTTAAGTAATTGGAAAAGTTTCCTTTAAATTTTTGTTTGTTGTTTTTTTCAAAAAAAAAAAAAAAAGTTAAAATTTAATAATTATGCAAGGATTTTATATTTAAATTTAGAATTAAAATACTGGAAAATTATAAAAGATGAATCATTGTTTATTTTGATTCAAATTGGCTTTTGTGACAAATTTTAAAAATTATGAATTGTTTGTAGCTAAACAATGATAAGTTACATAGTGATAAATATACTTTAAAAGTTATCAATTATTAGAGTATCGAAGTTATTACGAGAAAATCAAAGGTAATAGAGAAATTACTTGTCAAATAATAGAATATTAAATCGATATTTTATGAAAGAAATGAAAGAATTCTATTATGGAATGTCACGATCGAAAAGAAACCCCAAAAAAAAATGGGTATTAAACACAAATGATTAGTATAAGAAAAACTAGTTTAAAACTAAAAATAATTTCTGGTTGATCGATAGGTCCAACACTTAAAAATTAATATTTTTGATTGTTATTCAGGATATCTATATATATATATATTTATTTATTTTTTTTTATTTGGAAAAATTGGGCTAAAAATTATCAGTTCTATAAAAGTACTTTAATAGTACCTACTTAGATGAAATTGTATCGAATGTCAAAAAAGCTTAAGAATAAAGACCTCTTAAATAGCCATTATATGATGAAATTCTGTTGAAAGCTACGAATAAATAAAAATTAGGACGGCTTCTTTAAAGAGAAAAATCGCTATGGTAAAAAATTATTGCCCAGCTGGATGAAAAGATACCCAATTAACTAAAGGTTGATTTTCACTATCGTCCTATAAGACAAAGATTATAAGACCGGCAGTTTTAACTAATCAGAAATAAGTATTTGTTAAATAATTAGACTAAATAATGGCTCAGATGTTCTTCCATTGTTTAAATGATGACTCTTTCTATTTTAATGAAACGTTTAATAGTACCAGTATATATACGTTCTGTTTTTCAAAAATCGATTTTTTTTTATTTTTCGAAAATACAACCCTCTTTTTAATGTGAAATCTATTTTCATTTTCTTGTGGTTGTTTTGGACATATTTTGTTTTCTTTTTATACCCGTACGATAAGGATTGGGTGTATTAAAATTGCTCCTCCGTTTGTAACACCTCGAAATAAGCTAGCTAGATATACCTTCAAAGGTATGGATCGGATCAGAATCAAATTCTAAGTCGATTGAGCTTTGTCCGTCCGTCCGTTTGTCAGCAAGATAACTCAAAAACTAAAAAAGTTAGAGTCTTGAAATTAACACAAAATATTCTTACAACAATTTGTAGGTTCCCTATTTTTTTTTGGTTGAGATCCGACCAAAACTTCGGGTAGCTCTCGAACACCTAACTTTTAGATCCCTACGTTTTTTTTTAAATAGAGCCATGAAATTAAATATCATAAAAATATTAATTTTATTTTTAACAACTTTTTTCTGTAGCCCCAACCGTTACGGAGCTACAGCTCCCCAAAGTTCGAAAAAGCTCTATATTTAAATTGTTATAACACAAGTTGTATAAGGTATATCTTTAATTTGAAAACGCCAAACGATTACTACTTTTATTAGCTTTAAAAGTATATATACAATAAATATATTTGTGGCATACGGTGTCTTAATTTACCGTTATGCGAAACTAAAATTTTGCAAAATCCTTTAACGCTTCTATCTTCTAAACGGTTTAAGTTGGAAACTTGAAATTTTGATAGAAGTTAGATCTTTGAAAATAAGTATGAGCTATTGTAGAAAATATTTTTGTATCACCCCCCGTTTCGGAGCTGTATGAGGCGAAAAACTGAAAAATTCCTTATTTTTAAACACCTGTAACTTAGGCACGTGTACACATTTTACTTCGGCAAGATATACAAATTAAAGCTCCAGTAATATATTTTTACGTATGTTAAAAGTTTCTTTTAATTGTATAGGGTTCCAAAGTTACAGCCCCGCAAAATTGCAAAAAAACCCTATTTTCAGATGTATATATCTCAGGCTCTGCGTAATTGTATTACAATCTAAGACCGCTAGAAGAACGAAAATTTTATTATTTCCATAATCAAAAATATCAATATCAAAATTTTGCAATATTTTGTAATTTATTTACTATTTAAATTTACCGTTATGTGAAACTTTTAGAATTAGTATAAGTTCCCTTAGAAAATTTGTTTGTGCCACCCCATTTTTAAGAGCATTTAGGGCTGAAAAATTTAAAATTCACTATTTTTAGGCATCTGTAACTTATAAGCTCCAGTAATATATTTTTACATGTGTTAACGACTTTTTTTTTAGTTATATAAGGTTCCGGACTTAATGCCCCTCAAAATTCCAGAAAAGGCCTATTTTCACATTTCTTTTATTTATTTGTTTTTTATTTAATTGTTGCGGATGATGCGTAGTACAAAAAAAATTAAATAAATAAAAATATAACGATTGCTTGAAGAATTTATATTTATATGATATTAGTATACATACTTATATAACTCATGATTATTTACATATCGTATATTTCACTGATGAATGAATGGTATATAATACATATGTATAGTATAAATTATTATACATTTGCCGCTTAGTATTAAATAGTGCTATAGCATATTTAGAAAAGTTTTGGATTGATAATCATTATGTGGAAGGTTAGAATCTCCTTTTGAAGAATGTATAAATATGTTGTTGAATATATGTACAACCCATAGTTCTAAAAAATATAAAATTCTCCCAAATTATTTTAAAATACTAAAAAAATTAAAAAAATAATATTATAAGCAGAGTGACAGACTATGAACATATTAACGGTTCGTACGGGTATCTAAGAGTTGACATAGGCAACTGTATTCTTCCTCGTTTCCTAAGGAAGGTGAGAATCTTCAAAAGACACCGAGAATTCCCCCTTGGAAATGTCAGATTCTTACTGACTAAACCCTCTCCCCCTTTTGCCAATATAATGGGGTGAAACCTCTACCTGTAATGCTAGGGAGTAGGGATAGGAAAAGTGAGGACAATAGCATGCAGAAGTATTAATTTGGGAGTGAAACTGTAAGGAAATAATGAATCCGCTTATTATTCATTTTCACTACATTTTTTAGACTTAAATGAAAATCGTTAAGTTATATTAGAAATGTTCACTGTCTGAAATCCATTATATTATATACGAAAGAGGAAAAAATTTTTAACCAATCATTTTTACAATTTTATTTAATTGACTTAACTTTAAAATTAAAATTCATTTTTATTTTATATTCCTTTAACATTGAAATTTAAATATTGAATTTAAAATTTTTTTTTTTTTTAAAACTTTTATTTTAATTTCAAATTTTTGCCACCTTACAATAATGGAAACCAAACTATGATTCTATATGTATGTATATGTATTAAAATAACTGTCTAAAAGTCGGTAGAGTTTATATTAAAGAAAAAAAGTAGGGAAATTTCTTTGAAAACCTTTTTAAATTCCCATCAAATTAATCTCAAGATTAAAGGTACTTTAAAAATATGTAAGAAAAAGTAAAGAGCAAAAGAAAATTTTATAAGACTTTTAAGTTCAAGATCTTGTACTATTTTACTTGAATAAATTTTCATGTTCGAAAATAATTAAGATTGTAATAAAAAAAAAATAAAATAAAAATTATCAGGACACAAAACAAATATAATGAAAATTTTCTATTCTATATTCCATTTCAATGGACAACAAAAAAACAAAAAAAACATCTTTCTTAGAATGTTTATCTTACGATGAATCAGCTTTCAATTAACTAGATTTATTATTAGAAAATCTCTCTATGGATTAAATTTTAAAAGATAATGTTTCGTTACCCATAAAATAAATCTCTTTTGCATTTAAATCAAAAAAATGAAAATTGTTAGGTATGTATATTATAATTTAGATCATCGCAGGGACGTCTTTGATTTAAATTAAATTTTAATTAAATTTACAAAACATTAAATAATGGAAATATGGGATTATTACACAAACAAACCTAAGATATTTCGTAAAAGAGATCTATTTATCTATTGATAAAATTATAAGGATAACTTTATAATTGCCCCAGATTCCTATTAGACTAAAAATTTTTGTATAGGCCGAAAGTTTATCTGTTAAATATTTTGTGAAATTAAATTATAGAATAAATTATTGTCTCCCAATTAGGTGTCTAAAATTTATGAAAAATCAAGAACAAAAAGTATTTATCCTTTTTGACTTTCCATTTAATTAAACTTTTTCATTTCTAGGAATTTCATTTTTCTTTTCACGCTATGAACGAAAAAGGAGGAATTAACAAGTAAATATCTGACATTAAAAAGGAGAAGTTTAAAATATCTTGATAATTGTTGTCATTTAGTAAATTATGTAAATAAAAAATTAACAAAAATATTTTTGAAAGATTGTGACTGTTAACAGATAAAGCAATACTGCTAATTAGAAAGAAATACTTTTAATGATCTTACACTGACATTAACAATTCAATAAATAAATTTAGATACATACTGTAGAGATGCTCTTATTTTGAACTGAGTTCAAAGAAACAATATGAAGACTTAGTATAAAGTTAAAAAAAGTAATGGAGAACGTTTACTATTAATGATGCATTATATGAAAAACTGAAAAGGAATTGAAAAGAAATATCTGAACTATTAAATAATTTTCTCAAGAATCCTACCCATATCCTTATCCAAAAAAAAAAAAAAACTAACGGTACATTTGTATTAAACGACCTATTCAAAAGTTTGGTTTAAAAAAGGATGGTGTTGGTGGGTTTAAGTTTTTAACAACATCCGGAAAAATGACGTGCAATTCCTCTGGGTAACTTTTGAAGTTTTTCTAACGAACTTCGCAAAAATAAAAAAAGAAAACATAAATCAAAGTAATTGAAGTAGGAAAGATTCTAAATAGTTGTGATTCCACATAATTTTATATACATTGTGAAATAATCTGAAATTAAATTAAATAAATACAAAAAAAAACAACCACCAGTCCGATTTTACACAACATTCCAGTTTAAGAATGCATGGGTTAATTTTGTTTGTTTTTACAGAAATTGAGTGTTTAAATGTATGTTCATGTTCATAAACTATATCGTAAACTTATATTGATACATTCTTTAAAGAGTTTTTGAAAATTTTCCGTACAACAATTTTATTTAAACTAAGTTTTTCCTTGAATTGAAGTCGGCTTTATTCAACTGGAAAAACAGTGTTTATTTTTTGCAAAACTAAAAATAAATTTTGTTTGTTTTTTTGTTTTCTTTTCATTTCTTTCATGGAGCATTGAGCATTGAGCATCCATTAAGTGGCTTATTATTCATATAAAACAAAGTTTCAGTTTCTTAAATCAAAATTTTCACTAAACCCATATTGATTAATTGGCTGTTCTGTAGCTCTATTGTACAAGAATATGAAACACATATTCTATATTCGAACGCCATCTATATTGGCTTATACAAGTATTGTTTAATTATTCTATGTTACCATATTAATTATTACGATATAAATTACTACTATTAGATATTATCTGACTGAAACTTGAACCCTAGATTTTTTGATGTAAAGCCCGAAGGTTTACTCCTACTCCATTAACTAGATAAAAAAAATATACAACACAGACAAACTTTATGTTTAGTAAGTTTTATATGTCATACGAAAAATATATTAGCTGTTTCAATGGTCGTTTTCGAATTTAACACTAATTAAATTCCAACGTCTCTGCCAAAAAAAAAAAAAATAAAATAAAACCAAAAAAAAAAAAAAAAAACATTATCAGAAATCCAAAAACTCATAATTTTTATCATAATTTCAGATGATTTCAGAATTCGATTTATGGTGAGAAAATGTTCATATTTTTTTTTTCATTTTTTATTTTTTTCTTTTGAATATCTTTTTAAAATTCTGGTTTGAGTAATAAAACATGCGGTAAGCGTTTAAAAACTTATATAACATCAAATGGAAGGAGCATAACCTTAATTTTTTTTTTTCAACATTTTTTGTTTTTTTTTTTTTTTCCTTATAATTTTTTTTATTTTTCCTTATAGATTTTCTTTCAGGATACTTCTCTGTATATGTTTTCACCACTGATGATGGTGTTTCATTGTGTGGTATAAACATTTACAAAATAGATAGACACAAAAAAAAAAAAAATTTTTTTTATAAATAGAATGGATATGGGTGTTTTTGAAGAAAAACAAAAAAAAAATATAAAAATAAAATATCTACAAAATGTTTCTTAAAATTTCCGAACTAAGGGATTTTTAAGGTGATGATATTATAACAAATTTACAAGTGGAAGTAACAAAAACAAAACGGAAAAAAAAAATAAATAAAAATTTTGTTATGCAAAATGAAATTATTCTCCAAAATATTATGATAAATGTATCTTACGGATATAAATTAATGGTTGGAAGTTATTCTCCTCTGCACAAAAATATCAGACACTTTATAAAGAATATTTTGATTAAATATGAAGAGCATTACTTGAGAAGTTTTCATTTTCCTAATAAGTACTTTTAAAAACAAATTCTCTTAGAAGTTAACTAATTTTAAAGTGAATATATTAAATTCAATTCTTATTAGATTTTTCTAAATTTCAAGAAGCTGAAATAAATGAATGTAAATGATATAATAAAAAAAAAAAATTGAGCTTAATATAAAACTTTACTAGTCTCTTAATGAATATATTCTGTTTGTAATAAATTTTAGTTTTGGACCCATTTTATCGGATTTATTTTTAAATTTAAAAGAATAATTGATTCATAAATAATGAATTACACAAAACTTTACTTTAATGAAAACATAAAATCTTTGATTTCATTTAAGGTTCTCTTTCTAACCTTCAAACAGTGATAGAACGTTTTAGGAACAAAACGAAATGAAGTTTTAAATTAACAATCAAATTTACTTTAATTTATTAACTGTTAATATAAATTATTGATCCAATAAATTTAGTTGAATTGCAAATTTCTTCCATCTGAATCCCAAGTCAATTGGAAAAATTTGGAGGAGAAGTAAATAACGCCAAACTCTATCAGCTGTACAATAATTACCAGTTAGATTAGTTACACTAGTTACAGTACTAGTTAAAAAAAACAAGCCATTTAAAGCGAATGGACCAAAACGCTCCAGCAAAGTAAATCTTTGAATACAACCTTTAAGTCGTAAGACATCGAGGATGTTTAAACCTCCGTTGGAAGGGTGAAACATCGGGAGACATTACAAAGCTTCAGATCTCCAACTACAGAGAAATTTCCCGGGATCGTAAAAACTCGAAGTGTTTGTTCAAAGCCTCTGAAGTATGTAGCGCTCATTAAGTAAGTGTAATGAGTAATTTCAGAAAATTTAAGAAATGTAAAATAAAATGTTATATATTTTATGCAGATTGATTTCTACTTAGCTGTGTGGTATAAGCCAACTTAGAGTAGCCTATTATAAAATGTCAAATTATTTAAAAGAGAAAAACGTCCGGATATTTTCGTAATATAGGAAAGTTTATATAATGCAGGGCGGATACTTTCAATTATTAAAAACAGCACTTTCAACTCTCAAATAATTTTTCTGCCGGTTTTTTAATCACTACATCATTAGTTGGATGTTTCTACGCTTTTATCGACTATTAAAACACAAAATTTGTTTTGAATATTTACTTTTTTAAAATTAAAAATTAACTTTTATTAAAAACACCACTATTCTGTAGCAGTTATTAAAGCTTCAATATAAAACACAACATAAGAGAATAGTAAAAAGCCATGATATTATCAATCCTGCCATCGATGCTCTTAGCACTTATTGCAGTTTTAAATATAAAGACATCCTTAGTATTTTGTTTAGCACATGATTTTTAGCACATTTCTAAAAACATTTTGAAAAAATGTGCCTATTAGTTTCACTCTGTCCGTTCGTCTGTCTGTATACAAAACTTCTACGCACTGAAAGATAGAGCATTAAAATTTTTAACCATGGGTAGATTTCATAAAAAAATTAATATTGTAAAACAATTTTTTCATGTAGCCCCATCCATTGCGGAACTGCACTCCCATCAAGCTTTGAAAAGGCCCTGTTTTTAAATGTGTATATTTCAAGTTCTGCATAATCTATGTATATTCAATTTAAAAACGCCATTCGACAGGACTTTTTTTACCTTTATAAATTAATATCAAAATTATACATTTTTTATATAAATTTACCGTTATGTGAAAACCAAATTTTGCATGAGTTGTCTCAGCAAATTTTTTTGTACCACCACCTGTTCAAGAGGTATTAGCGCCCCAAAATTTAAATTTTGCTCTTTTTAAACACTGACATAAATTATAGCGCTCTTGACTTATCCAAGTTAGCTGAAAATCCTATTACAATACTTTTCTTATATAACGTTTGCAAAAAAGTAAAAAAATAAATTCTAAAAAGTGCTTCAATTTTCAAAAAATATAAAATGTAATCAAAATTATGAAGCAGAAAAACTGATGATGATAGGAGAGGGGGTACATTGAAATCTAATATAAAATTGATTTTATGGAAAAATTTAATACAATTTATGAGTAAAAATGATTTACGAACAAGATAAGAAAAACAAGAAAGTGTTAACATTATTTTTATTTTATTTTCATTGAATCCTTTTTACCTTTAACTTATATCTCATTCCTTAAACATGTTTTTCAATTTTTTCTCTGTTTTTTTTTTTTGTTTTATTCAATTTTGAAAAATAATAAATTTTATAAAATGATGTATTTAGAAAATTCTTTATCTTCTTTGACAGTTGATTTTTTTTATCCTTGACTTTTAAAGAAAATTTTTTACAAAGTGAAAAAGACCTGTTGTTAGGAAAATGTCAGTTTTCTTTAAAATAATTTTCTTTGTTTACATAATAAAAAATTATTTATATTCATTTTTTCTTTTAAAATGTAAAGATTACAGATGGATTGAAAAAGATCGAAAAAATATTTATTTAAACAAAATTTAAAAAAAAATTAAAAAAGAACAAATTTTTAAAACTAATTTAAATTTTTGATTGATTAGCTTAAAAACTAAGTACAAATATAATCAAAAACATTATTTAAAAAAAAATATTCAAGATACTTATAATGAGAAAAACTACACGGCGGTTAAAATCAGTATTAAAATTACATTGCTTTGAAAAATATAACGATGGCAATAAAGCCATATTGTAAAGATCCTTGAAATGCATGTAAACTTTCTATCTTTATTTTCTGTAATAATAAATAACTATTCTAATTTCATTTGATATTCGATTAAATTAGTATAATTGGTGTTTAAGTCTAATAATAAAAAATTCATTGTCATTTTCAGATTATTTATGAAGTTGAAAAACAAATCTAACCTTGAATGAATCTAACCTTAAATGACAGTCACGGGGACAGGCAACGATATATACTTCAGAACGCTTACATAAATTTCAAAATTTAAATAAAACTTTAAAAATGTAATAAATAGCTTTGTCACAACATTCAAAATCTGGGCACTATTTCAAATGAACTCTAAGAAGATGTTGTAAAAATAGCAATTCCTATGATCTTCTATACTTTTTTTGGAGACCGGATTTTGGTTTTTAGATAACTGATTTCTTAGCAAACCTTATAAGAAACTTTATATAATTCGGTAGAGCTGAAGTAATTAGAAGTTGGTATTAGTTACTTTAAAATCTAGTAGTAAATTATTAGGGTTACTGTTTACTGACTAGTTTCTAAGCCGAAAAGACAAAATATGGTGTTGAATTTTTTTCGTACAAAAAACGTCATAAATATTTAGTTAAAAATTACGAAAATTTACTTTCTATTATACAAACTTTTCTAAAGAAAATAAGGATAAGGATAATGTAATTAAGTTGGGCTAACTCATAATTAAATTGTTACAAAATTTAATTACATTGGGAAAATCAACAAAATTAAGATTAAATGGAACAAATACTGATATGAAACCTAAAACAAACATCATCTTAAAGAAAAACAAAAAAAAATTTATCAAACAAATATTTAATGGTTATATGGGTAGAATTCTCTGGTTTCAAACATTGTTTCACATTGAATCTTAAACTGTACATCATGACTAACCAAAAGTCACTTTAAAAAAAGAAAAAAACGAGGAAGAGTGCAGTGGAGTAGACTGTGTCAACTCTGGGATACCCGTATGAACGTAATATATCCTATTATAAAACTTGATCATCTTTTAAAAACATTCAGATGTTTTAGTACCGAACTACAGAGATATATTTATGTAAATTGTGGAGTTGTATGACAGCTACCCGAATCTATTGCACCTAGCTTCATTAAGTTCCAAGAAATGCAAGAAGCCTAAACCGGCTGCAATAGATCAATCAAATTTTACAAAAGTTTTTGGCATGCAACTTTACACTTTTTCACTAAATTTCAGATAGCTAGATTCAATAGACTGAGTTATTTTCATTTAAAAAGAGAAGTTGTATGGCAACTACTCGAACCCGGCGACCGAAAATGCTGGAGTTAAATAGCAAAACTAACAATTTTGCAAAAGTGACGTAAAAAAAATATCAGCCTCTTAGCTCCTTTATTTTTTGAGTTATCGTGCGGACGGACACTGAGTTATTTTCATTTAAAAAGAGAAGTTGTACGGCAGCTACTCGAACCCGTTGCACCACCGCAACCAAATTTTGCAGAAGCTGTTGCCATAAAACTTGATCATCATTTGCAAAATTTCAGATACCTAGATTGGATAGACACTGGGTTATTTCGATTTAAAGAAAGAAGTTGTATGGCAACTACTAGAACCCGGCGGCCGAAAATGCTGGAGTTAAATAGCAAAACTAACAATTTTGCAAAAGTGGCGTATACAAAATGTCAGCCTTCTAGCTCCTTTATTTTTTGAGTTATCGTGCGGACGGACACTGAGTTATTTTCATTTAAAAAGAGAAGTTGTATGGCAGCTACCCGAACCCGTCGCACCAACACAACCAAATTTTGCAGAAGTTGTTGCCATAAAACTTGATCATCATTCGCAAAATTGCAGATACCTAGATTGAACAGACACTGGGTTATTTCCATTTAAAGAAAGACGTTGTATGGCAGCTACTCGAACCCGGGGGCCGAAAATGCTGGAGTTAAATAGCAAAACTAACAATTTTACAAAAGTAACGTAAAAAAATTTTCAGCCTCCTAGCTCCTCTATTTTTTGAGTTATAGTGCGGACGGACACTGAGTTATTTTCATTTAAAAAGAGATTTTGTATGGCAGCTACCCGAACCCGTCACACCACCACAACCAAATTTTGCAGAAGTTGTTGCCATAAAACTTGATCATCATTCGCAAAATTTCAGATACCTAGATTGAACAGACACTGGGTTATTTCTATTTCAAGAAAGACGTTGTATGGCAGCTACTCGAACCCGGGGACAGAAAATGCTGGAGTTAAATAGCAAAACTAACAATTTTACAAAAGTGGCGTAAAAAAATTTTCAGCCTCCTAGCTCCTCTATTTTTTGAGTTATCGTGCGGACGGACACTGAGTTCTTTTCATTTAAAAAGAGATTTTGTATGGCAGCCACCCGAACCCGTCGCACCAGCACAACCAAATTTTGCAGAAGTTGTTGCCATAAAACTTGATCATCATTTGCAAGATTTCAGACGCCTAGCTTTATTAACTTCCAAGAGGTGCAAGAAGCCTGAACCGGCTGCTCTAGGCCAACCAAATTTTACAAAAGTTGTTGGCATATAACTCGACACCTCTTTACTAAATTTCAGATTCCTAGCTTCAATAAACACTGAGTTATTCTCATTTAACCGGATAAGTTGTATGGCAGCTACCCGAACCCGTCGCACCACCACAACCAAATTTTGCAAAAGTTGTTGCCATAAAACTTCATCACCATTTGCAAGATTTCAGACGCCTAGCTTTATTAACTTCCAAGAGGTGCAAGAAGCCTGAACCGGATGCTCTAGACCAACCAAATTTTACAAAAGTTGTTGGCATGTAACTCGACACCCCTTTACTAAATTTCAGATTCCTAGCTTAAATAAACACTGAGTTATTCTCATTTAAACGGAGAAGTTGTATGGCAGCTACCCGAACCCGTCGTACCAACACAACCAAATTTTACAGAAGTTGTTGCCATAAAACTTGATCATCATTTGCAAAATTTCAAAACCCTAGCTTGAATAGATACTGAGTTATTTCTATATAAAGAAAGAAGTTGTATGGCAGCTACTCGAACCCGCCGACCGAAAATGTTGGATTTAAATAGCAAAACTAACAATTTTGCAAAAGTGATGTAAAAAAAATTTCAGCCTCCTAGCTCCTTTATTTTTTGAGTTATCGTGCGGACGGACGGACGGACGTACATGGCTTAATCGACTCAGAATTCGATTCTGAGCCGATCCATACCTTTGACACTATATCTAGCTCGGCTCCTTTAAGGTGTCACAAACGTAATGGCAAATTTATTATACCCTTGAACATAGTTCATACGGGTATAAAAAAACATAAATGAATTAACTATGGACAAGAAGAAATCGGAAAAATATTTCAAGACTTAATACAAGAATCAACATGGAAAGCGAATACTAACGCGGATCCACAAATAAGGTTAGTCAAAAAATGAATAAGAAATTGAAAAAACATAAATGTCAAGGTAAGTTGCAGAGCTGTTGTAAAGGTACTATGCTTTTATGGCAAAATAAATTTTAAATGTAAAAAAAAAATAAAAGAAAAATTATCCTATATTAAAAAATAATAATATTTCAGATACTGACCTACATTTCTATATACATATAATAAAAAAATTTTCTAAGAAATCAATATTTAAAACATTATCATAACATTAACATTAATTAAAATTATTATTCATGTGAACTCATTATATACTTTTGTACTCTTTGTTTCTTTTTTCTTTTTTTTTTTTTTGCAAGTACATACATATTATATGATAATGATAACATAATATTAATATAACTTTATATGAGACGGATAAAACAAGTATTTATTTTGTGTGTTATATTAATATATAATATATATATATATATATATATAATTATTTTAGTTGAGGAAAAAAAAGCAATACATCTAAGATGGATATTAAAATAAAACAAACAATTCTTTACGAAATTATGAAGAAAGAGAAGTTTCCACAAACAAAAAGAAACAAAATACAAAAAAAAACAAAACAAAAAGGATATATAAATAACTAGGGATGTATAAATAACTGCCTGACACAAATAAAAGCTGTATATATAATTATATAATCTAACCGCACATTATTATCCACACAAAGGATTTTACAAGGAATTCGACGACTTGGTATATACATATATATATATATATACGCCGTATCCTAATTAAATTTATTTAAGGATTGAATTTACTTTGTTTTTTCTTTTTCCTTTTTAATTTTTCTTTTTGTTAGGTTTTTTGTTTTTTTTTTTTCTGTTTTTTTTTTTTTGTTTTTATATGATTTCTGTCATCATCATCCACATCATCTTAAAGACAATCACAAGATTTAAGAATTTAAATATAAAATAAGATTAATAAATTATATAAATATATAAATACACACATATGTTATGTAAATATTATACATACATACACATATGTAGAGAAGAGATATATCCTTTGATATATTTAATTAAAAATTCTTTTGAAAGAGCAGCAAAAAAAAAATAAAAATGGTATTATTTTGTTTTCATATATTTAGAATTAAAAGACGAATAATATGAAAAACGGGGTAAACCCTATAAAAATAAAAACTTCGAATTGTGATTTTAATACATATATGTCTTTTGTTAAGGTTTTACAAACAAAAAAAAATATATATATTTTTTAATTACATATAATTACAACACAAAACAACAATTTTTTTTTTGTTTCTGTTTACCTTACATTTAAAAATTTTTTTAAATGGATTAATAATTATTGTAGATCTCTACAAGATCTCTACTTTTGATTTGACAAAAACGAAAAACAAAAAACAAAAGAGGAAAATTTTTAATTTCAAGGAAACAAAATTAATAAAAAACAAAGGATGCTATACAGTTATTTATTTAATTTTTTAAATTAATGAATATCTGATTTTAATGTTTTAATTAAAGATAGTTTTTTCTCATTTTTTAAAGTATTAAAGTATTATAGGGTACATATTAACTTTTGTATGGTGTTTCTAACCACCAATAGGAAGCGAGTTAGATATGGACATGTATATATATTCTTAATCAGGTTCACCTTCTGAGTCGATTTAACTAGTAAAGCTATCTTGATGAAATTTATATAGTAGGTAGTTTATAAATTACGAAAGGAAGGCTGAGTTCGCATCTGGACAAAATCAGTTCATGGGTTCAAATTCTGGAAGCTTCCGAATGATTCCGGAGCAAACGAGATTATCTCTAAAACCAACAAAAGTAGAACCTTTAATTTTGGTACAATGATGTTCCTTCATGTTTTGATTTATGTCTCTGAAATTTGAAAAGCTTTGGTCCATGGCTTAGGATTTTGGAAGCTTCCGAACGAGTCCAAGAACAAACAAGATTATCGCCAAACCAACAAAGATAAAACCTTTATTTTTTAGTACAAGAATGTTCTGTTATGCTTTCTTTTCCGTAAAATTAAAAATTGACATTTGGGAGAGTTTGAAACATGGGTTTGTATTTTGAAAACTTCCGAACGAGCACAAGAGCAAACGAGCATATCTTCAAAACCAACAAAGATAGAACCTTTACATTTGGTACACTGGTGTTCTGGGATGTTTTCTTTATGTCCCTGATATTTGAGAGGATTTCGGCCATTGGTTCGGATTTTAAAGGATTCCAACAGGAGCCCCAGAGCAAACAAACATATCTCAAAAACCTATAAAGATAAAACCTTTATATTTGGTACAAGGATGTTGTGTTATTCCTTTTCTTTAAAATTAAAAACTGACATTTGAGATGATTTGGGCCACGATTTGGTCGGATTTGGATGCTTCCAAAGTAGCCAAGGTGCAAAAATATATAACCTTTAAAATTGGTACAAGAGTGTTCTGCAATGTTTCCTCTATGTCTCTGAGATGGATTTGATGAATTGGAGTGGCAATTCGAGTAGCTGCCTCTTTTACGTTGCTGAAATTCGAGTTGAATAAGAGAAAACAAGGAAGCGGTTCAAGCAGCTGCCAAAAAATGTATGGATTTTTAATTTAGTTGGAATTATTCAGTTGTAGGGTATTAATAAGTCGATTGCATTGACTTACTGTTACATTTGCTTGTTATTTTTTAAGGGAGTGATGGTGGATGCTTTTGTTTTGTATTATATTCAAAAAACTAACAGATATAACATAAAGTTACTGATTCTACTTTAGTCACATAGAGTTTCTATTTAAGATTATTTGGAAATTATATATAACTATATAATATATAAGAAAATTCTAACTTATTTGATTTATTTTTAAGTCGGTGATATATAAGTTATTATCATAACATATATATTTATATTTAATAGTGGATTAGTGAAAACAAAAACAAACATCGTAAGAAGTTTAAATGTAAGACAGAAAATTTTTCTGTCAAAGAATATTTAATTACTTTTTAGGTGATCTTTTTTAAACCAAATTAATTTGTAGTCATCTGTTTATATTGTAAAGATCCAAAATTGTATAGCTAGTACTAGTAAGTTATTAGTGTACCCAGTCAGTGTTGTAGACACCGGTCTATCATCCAAAAAGTCTCGGATTCAAATAAAAACTCGTTCATATAGATTAATAAAAAATAAAATAATTGTTGTATAAGATAATAGATGGCGCACAAATAAAAAATATATGTATTTTATAGTATTGTACAATATAGCTTTACTGTATAGCTAGTAGGGCTAGAGTAATCAAGGGCTCACAGAAAATAATAATTAAAAAGTAACTCAAGTTTAGTCAAATAAACAACTTATTTGGGGACCTATAATAATCCTCATACAGTTACAAAAGAATAAAAAAGGTAGTAGTTAGTGTAATAGACCCAAATTCATTGATTATAACTTTACTTACTGCAATTGTATATTACTGAACTTAATAAAATATTTAATGGTATATATTATAACATTTATCATGAAAGCTAAATTAATTACAATTAGTCACCAAAGATTATCAAAAAAATGTTTTACTGTACTGGGGATCAAACCATAGTTTTTCAAATAAAAGGTATGAAGTACTTTGCACAACGTGATTAGGTTACTTAATTTAAATTCCATTACCTTTTATTTTCTTATATTGTTTATTTATCATATTCTTTGAGTTGATGTACATGATTTCATGAGCAATTGGTTAATAAGATCCCTCTTATTTAAATTAAACAAGGTTTAAAATAAAAAATAGAACTGGAAAATCATTTTCGACTTATACTTCATCTATTCTTACTTTATATCCAGATAAATTATAAATATAAGATATATAAAATAGAAAATAATTATTAACTTGCTTTTCAAGTTAATCGTTATAAGTATTGAAAGTTATAACTACAAAAACTTTTCCAACATGGTCCGGTATCGATGGTAACTGTCCTCAGAGACAGTTTCTGGATGCTCAGTTTCATTTTTGAAAAAATATAGACCGATAACTCTATCAGGCATAATTCCACACCAAGCAATACACCTGAGAGGGAATATTTGCTGATGCACTGCTATCGCATTCTCCGTACTCCAAATTCGGCAGTTCTGTTTATTGACATATCTATATAAATGAAAATGTGCTTTATCGCTCATAATGAGATTATTCAAAAAAATTATCGTCCCGAATTTATATCCGGAACATAATAAAATTCAACAATTTTTACACGTTCTTGCACTGAGTATGATTACATTATAAAATTTTATAAAATTCTTTATTATCTGGAAAAAAAAAAAAAAAATCTTTAAAAATAAAAAATTATAAACATTTCAAATCAATTAGTCCAAGTTGGCCCACTCTGTATAAAGAAAAGAATATTTATCCGAAAAGTATAAAGAATGTGAGTTATATTATAACAAACCAATAGAATAAAATCTACGAGTTAATTTATAAAAAAAAAGAATAAAAATAATTTCTTCAGATCTCTCGAATTTAAGAACTCAATGAACTATAATTTACTGTTGCGCCACTGGGAAATCATATATAAAACTGATTAAATTTCCTTTAGGAATTATAATATTTAATGACTTTAAAATCGTTAAGTACCTATTTTTATATAAAATAAAAACTGAATGACCTAATAATAGATTAACCTCATACTCGATTTCCTCTAGAAATAAAAAAAAACATATTTTTAAAATATTTCCCTCTAATTTAATTACAGGATGTCATTAATTAAAATTAAATGGCAAATAATGAAATGAATTCACTACAATAACAAAAAAAAAAAAATTACGCGTTTATACCTACACCTATTAAAAGTTATAAAAACGAGGAAGAGTGTAGTGTAGACTGTGTCATCTTTAGGATACCTTCACGAACGTTTGTATATATACTGCTTCCATAAAATTTAATCATCTTTTAGATATTTGACTTAACTTATTGAGATACATTTATGTGAATTTTGGAGTTGTATAACAGCTACCCGAACCTTGGAGTGAATTTTGGATACATTTATGTGAATTTTGGAGTTGTATAACAGCTACCCGAAAAACTAGACTTCTGCAATTTGAAAAATTGCAGAAGTCTAGTTTTACTAAATAGGTACCAAAATATGAGGATAGGGGCCTCGGTGGCCTAGTGGGTAAGAGCGTATAAAATACGCTGTAAAGACTGAGGGGCTGTGTGTTCGAATCCCACACACGTCGTAAGAGTTACTCCCCCTAACGACATTTACAACCACGCCTTTTTTTGCGTTGTCGCACGGACGAACAGGATGAATAGACGAAAGTACATGGTTTAATCAACTTACTGTTTGTCCTAAATAAGAAAGTACGACGTATGACGTATAAACGCTGTAAGTTGATACGCTGGGCTCTATCGTAATAAGACGCCCGGCATTTTGCACATGTTTTCAGAGAAAAATAAATTCAAAATAAAATTATTTTAAATTGAGAATGTAAACTTTGAAAAAATAAACAAAAATCAAAATAAATTCTACGAGAGTAAAAATACGTCGTGTTAAAATTGGAAATTCGAGTTTAACGTCGGGTATTTCGGTGATCTTGAAATAAAATGTATGTGCATGAACATATTTTGGCAAACGTTATACGTCGAACGTTTATTTGGGTCAGGCATTTAGGTTGCGATCCTGAGAAAGATTATAAATATTATGTATAAAAAACACATAATACAAAAAAAAGGTTTACTAAAATTAAACCACATGTTTTTTTCATTTAAAGTTTGATTTTATAAATAAGGAATCATTGGTTTTTTTTTTGCTGAATTCCATAATATACCAATACCATATAAATACAACTTCCTACACAATGATTTGATAATTTTTAATATATAAATTATATAATTTTAATTATGAAAATGTAAATAGTTTCAATGGCGGTAAAATTATATTTAATTAATAATAAAATTTAATCCGATTTGTATAAAAAGTCCTTACATTAAAATATTATTATGTCGTTATTAATTCCACATATATATATATACATATCTTTTACAATACTATACATTATAATAATAAAATTATTACAATAATTTTGTTAAAATGAGGTTTTTTCAATTTCAAGGCACGTAAAAAAAAAAAAATTTTGCGCCTAATTTGTAATTAATATATGATAGATTGTGCTTTATTTGAAAAAGGTAGCAGTTAACTTTCAAGGACATAAGTTCGATGGCTGATTAAATGGAGTTTTTATACCCCTATGATAATATAAAAAATTTACCATTACGTTTGTGACACCTTAAATGAGTCGAGCTAGATATAGTGTCAAATGTATGGATCGGCTTACAATCGAATTTTGAGTCGATTAAGCCAAATACGTCCGCTTCACTATTTAAATCCAGCATTTTCGCCCGCCAGGTTCGAGTAGCTGTCATACAACTTCTTTCTTCATATGACTTATAAATGACTTATAAAACTCAGAGTCTGTGAAGCGAGGTATCTCAAATATTTAGTGAAGGAGTGTCGAGTCACATGCCAACAATTTTTGTGGTCGATCTAGGGCAACCGATTCAGGCTTCTTGCACCTCTTGGAACTTAATGAAGCTAACCGTCTGAAATCTTACAAATGATGATCAAGTTTTATAGCAACAAATTCTGTTAAATTTGGTTATACTAGAGCAGCAGGTTCAGCTAACTTGCACATCTTGGAACTTAATGAAGCTAGTCATCTGAAATCTTACAAAAGATGATCAAG
This sequence comes from Poecilobothrus nobilitatus, assembly GCA_947095535.1. Taxonomy (NCBI): domain Eukaryota; kingdom Metazoa; phylum Arthropoda; class Insecta; order Diptera; family Dolichopodidae; genus Poecilobothrus; species Poecilobothrus nobilitatus. The sequence goes on along the minus strand of OX352773.1, from coordinate 153,104,369 downwards.
TTTTGTGGAAACATCAAGCATATATATTACGTTCATACGGGTATCCTAGAGTCGACACAGTTTACTCTACTTCCTTCTTCCTCGTTTTATACAGAAATTACAATCACATCCAGGAACGTAGGCAATTCATTATACCGGGGAATTTTACAAAAAAATATCAAGTTTTATGGCAATAACTTCTGTAAAATATCTGAAATTTTGTAAAAAAATTATTAAATTTTATGGAAACAGCATATATATATTACGTTTATACGGGTGTCCCAGAGTTGAAACAGTCTACTTTACTGTACAAATTTTGCTTTAATTAGATTTTCATTAAAATTTGATTATAGATTCTGGTATTTTTGACGCAAATTTTTTTTTTTTTTAGAGTGTAATCTATCTCGTCTTAATTAATTAGAACTTCGCTCCTTACTATCAAAAGGGTTTTTGATTTTTATAATTAGTATAGAAGTTGGCTGTAACTTTATCATAAATCTGAGAAGTTTTCGAAAATTTCAATAAAAAATGCTAGAGCGCTAAATTTAAAACTGTTATTCTAATTCTAAATTTTAAATACAATTCAGCAGGAGAACAGATAATTCTTAAACAGATTTTTACTTTTGTACTTCGGCTCTGATTGAAATTATGAGCATAATTTGACACTCATTCAATTAAATTCACCAATAGACTCTATTTCATATTATAAATTATTTTACACTATACCAAATACATACATATCTTTAAATTTAAATATGTGAGGATAAAAAATGATTTCTATCCAAGAAATTACATTTTGCCGACAGCCAAATGGACAAAAGAATGAAATTTAATAAAGCTTTTTAAAAAATATCTTGTTATATACTTGGATGCATAGCTTTATATTATACATATAGAAGCAGAATATGCATAGAAATGAAATGTTAATTTAATTTAAGTCATTATATTTAAATATTATAATAAATTATAAATGAAATTTGCCTTAAATTCGATAACAAAAAGATTTTAATAAATATTTTCTGGTATTAGGAAACAAATAACTATAATATTTTGGTTATATATTTTGTTAATATAATAATATTATATGGTTATATTTATAGGTATATATTTGTTATATAAAATTTAAAATTCTATACTCGAAAAGCATAATTTCATTGTATTATAAAATTTATATAAGCTGATTAGATAATTCAATAAAAATGGATCAGATAACTATCATAATTAATTTGTACCGTATGTGAGATTCGTCGAAATTAATGGAATATCATTTAACCTAGATGACTCTGTTCATAATCGAAACACAAAGAAATTAAGTTTGTTGTATACATAGGTAAATTATATATGAATGATATATAAATTTTATCAATTTCTTCTAAGAATTATCTTTCATAAGAGAACATTAAACACTTTTTGGGCTCCATGAAAAAAGTCTGTAATTTTTATTAAGTATATGGAAAAAAAAACAAAAAATAAATTTACAAAATAAAAATTAAATAAATATTTTCAATCAATTCATTTCAAAACAGGAAAATCGGTGAATCCGTAAACATTATAGTTGGTTAACATTATAATTGAATTTGTTGGTCTTGTTCTTCAAGAAACTTCTTGGAAAGAAAAAGAACTGAATTTTACCACAAGTTTTATAAAACATATCATAATTTATATTGAACAATTCTTTGAACAAAAAAAAAAAAGTGGATTTTTCCCCCATTTTCAAAAGCTTATTTTTCTGTCTTTTTCTGAATCATTTAACCTCTGAGTGGGCATAAGGCATTAACAGATTCCTTTCACTTTGTATGATCTGGAGCAATTCTTTTTAGAAACTTTTTAAGAAAATTTTGTATCATATAGAGAACGTGAGAACTGTATATGACAAAAAAGTTTCTTAAAGATCGAATATTTAAATAAAAAAATTTAATTTATGACAGTTTCATATTGAAATATGGAATATTCCAATTAACATTATGACACGTTCATGACGTGTCATAATAAGGGGCATACATTTATTTAAAACGGATGATTATTGAAATGTGTATTGGTTTTTTTAAAAAATATTTTCTTAAAATAAAAAAAAAAAAAAAGGAAATAAATTGCGAAAGGTGTCGTTGTGGAGTTATTTCTCTTGAAGTTTATATCATAACGTCCATTTTTTCTTCATTTTATTTATATTCTATTAAATTTAAATAAAAATTTTATTATAATTATCTATAATGAAAAGCTCTATTAAACATAACCTTATATTATAACGTCTATAAATTATAATTTAATTTAATTATTCAAAATTTTAAATTTTATCATACTTTTTAAATTAACCTTGTAGTAAAAAAGATAATTAGTTTCAGATAATATTTTTTTGTATCTTTTTTTTGTTTTTTTTTTTTTTTTGAAAATCTTAGCAACAAAAGAAAAAACAAATAATAAAGAAAACATATCTTAAAAGAAAAGTATAAGTTTTTATCTTTAAATTAAGTATGTATATTATATAAATTATAGAACAAACAAAAATATAATTGAAAAATATAGACAAGGACAGAATAAAAATTATATGTAATAAAAATATAACAAATTGTTGCTTAATTTCAGAGATAATAGATTCAGATCCGGACAAAAAACAATAATTTACTTTTAATATTTTAAACAATTCATTACATCACCTTTTCACTTTATTATATTCTTAATTTTTTTTTATTTTTGTTATTTTCCCTTATTTTTTTTTCTTTTTTGTTACTTTGTTTTTTGTTTTTTTTTTTTTTTGTACCTTATGACACCTAATTTTCCACTTAAAGAAAGAAAATCTTTTTGTTTTGTAATCATAATTTTTCTTTTAAATACCCCTATTTTTCTATTTTTAAAAAGGTATTTTATAAAATCATAAATCACATAACTTATGATTAGATAAAGATTTACAGTATGTGATAAAAAAATTCGAATAAATTTTAATTTATTCGTAATTGAACTAATTTTTGAATTGTGTTTATTATTTAATATACAGTTTAAAGAATTATTAAGTATAATTTGATAATTAAAATGTCAGTTTATTAAGTTGATAACTCAAACAATATTTTGTCACTTCGATTAATAAATATTAAATTAGAATAGTTTAGTATCGACCACATAAATATGACAAAGAAATTATAAAGCCAACAATATTTTGTCACTTCGATTAATGAATATTAAATTAGAATAGTTTAGTATCGACCACATAAATATGACAAAGAAATTATAAAGTCTATCTTTTTCAAGTGTGGCAAGTATGGCTGTAAATGTCGTAAGGGGAAATTCTTCGTGATTTAAACCTACACTGTTTTGGTGTTTACAGTTAATTTCATACGCTCTTATCCATTTTAACAGAGATCCTTATAGAAGTATAAATATATCACTTATTAGTTTTACTTTTGTCCATTTGATCATTTGTCCATCATATTTGAATTGTATATTGTTTGCAGCATTTAAATAAGAATAATGAGTTTTCATCATACAAAAATCTACAATTTACTATTTAAATTTACCGTTATGTGGAACTGTAGTAATATCAAATTTTGCAACCCATGTTTTTAACACACTTTAATCGAAAGACTTTTAATTATGGGTAGAGCAAAAAAAAACAAAATAAAATTGAGCACAGGTTATAGTTCAACATATAGTTTGACATTTTGTAAATATATACCATTTTAAAAAGACACTTGACGTAAAGTATTTTGGCAAATGGTTTAAGAGGCTTTGCGAGAATCCTTTTGATAAATGAAATATTAGGCATATCTAATTTTATAGATAATGTTGGTGTTGTTGATTATGTAGTAATCAGTTTCAATTGGTAAAAATCTTGTCATGACGATTATGAAATTTTGATTTTTTATCCAACTATTATGTATTCATGCTTTCACATTCCAGAAGAAATCGTATACCTTTGATTTTATAATTAACTTTAAAATCTTTTCATAATTATTTTTTTTGCATATAAACTTCAATAACAAACCACTTAAAACTATTTCAACTTTGAGGGCTTAATGTTGATTGCATTAAATTTAACAAAAAATATGATTTAATTTCGAATATGATTTTTTGTTCTTTTTATATGTGGAGAGGATACTAAATCTGGGTTTCAATAAACTGTTTGCGAATAGAGTATGGTTATTGAGTGTCAGCCACCATTATTCCGAGAACTGTCGAAAATTTATCTAAAAAAACAATAATTAAGATTATGATTATTTGATTATTGAATAAAAATATGGATTTCATTAATTCACCATACCCATGACTATCACAATCAACATTATTTCATAAGAATTTATCAAAAAGTTGTTTTGTCAATAGAATTTCTGCGAAGTTCCTTTTTGTTAAATGAGATTTTGTTAAGTAAGTCATTTTTTGTTAGTGTCCTTGTAATGTCATTTTGAGAAAATGTATTTATCCTATCTGTCATAGACCATTATTAAAACATAAATACATGTATAATATGTTAAAAAGCCATTTTGTTTTTGAGTACATCAATAATTATAAATGGAAAACCATTTTTTTTTTTTTCACGATTTTTAAAAATCTTAAGTTAAGGTTACCGACTTTCAAATTTAATTATTTTTGTCTAGTACTGTAAATATGTATAAAACACGTGTAAAAAGAAAAAGTATCAAGTATATAAAGGATTACAATAACAATAAAAAAAAAAAAAGTTTTTCGAAAAAAAAAACAGGAAATTATCCTTTTTTTTTTTTTTTATTTATTTTTATGATTATTCTTTTGTTTACATGATAACATCATGTACTTAACCCGAATGCCTATAAAAAATAACAACAACAAAAAATCAAATTTTACATTTTCTTTTTTTTTTTTTTTTGTATAAATCTTATTATATAGTTATGTAACTAATTATATAATGTACCTATCTATATATAAGGAAAAAAAAAGAAGGGATTTCTTTGATTATGTATATAAAATGTTGCAATTTAATTCTCAATATATAGGTTAAAGTTTAGTTATAAATATCATCTGTAAGATAAACTGTACTTAATTACATAAAGTTTTAATTGTAACAAAACGTATCCAAAAAAAATCTCCATTTATTTTTTTTGGCTTTATTTTTGCTTACATGCTTCTTGTCTACATGTCTTAACTAACTCAAAATTTATATGTATATGTGTATAGAATAATTTTATTGTAGATTTATATTGTTATTATTATTATTATTATTATTGTATCCTCTTTTTGTTTCTCTCTCTCCCAATTCTTTTTAGAAACCTTTTTGTTATGTCAGGTGCCAAAAATAATAATTCATAGTAATATTTTTTTTTGAATTATATATTTAAAGGACAATAACATGTTATTTTTATTTAAACGCCTATTTAATATACACCTACATGTATATCCTTTTATACATTATATATATGTATATGAATTTAATAAAAAATGAAAATAATATGCGTATATAATAATAACTTGTAATTGAATTATGTGTGCAAGGACTGTATTTAAAATTGTTTATTTTTGGTAAAAATTGACATTTGAGAATGAAGCATAATTTTATAGGCACTTTCTTTCTAATTGAATATATTCTTTTTTTTTTGAGCGGTTCTACAACATTCGAAAGAATCTAAAGGTAGTATCTTGAGATAATTTGGACTTTGAGCTTCAAATTTGCGTACTTTCAGCTTATACCTCTTAATTTGAATATTATTAGAGAATCTTGCATTTGGAATATGTAAATATAATTTTTTTTTATTGTGTCTTGAACTCTATAGAACAAAAATTTTTCGAAGCATTTTCTTTTTTTTAATTTATTAATGAAAGTTTACCTAACTCATTTGTAACTCACCAAACTCTGGGATCCGTAATGCATCTTGAAACGTAAAGAAAAATATATAATTAAAAGAGTTGATATTGAGTTTATGTCATGATGGTATTATTTTGGCAGAAAAAATTTTGAAAATTTTTTACATTCATGTCCGAGAGTTTATCTAAATCTTGAAAAAAGAAAAACTACCGAGATATTTTCCACTTTTTGTAGATAGACCGGGCCAAATGCAATGAAAATATTTCCTGTTTTTAGGGCACCAATGTACAAAAACTACAAAAATCAATAGTTTGGATCTGCATGCAGACCCAAAGCATATATCTTTTAATATGTCTAACGATCAGATAATAAGCCATAATGACACTAAGCTGACTTCAGATCTAGAGAGAAAGAATATGAATTTGGATCGTTTTAAACTGAAAGCCGGTCACATAGTTATTTTACAAGTTTTACTTGCAATCCACCGTTCTTTGACCAATTATATTAATCAAGAAAAGTTAAGATAAATTAGGTTAGTCAGTGAAAAAAGAGGTTAGTCAAAACAATTAGTGTTCTCGGAACTCTTTCAGGTTATCTGGTGCATAAGTCAAATCTAATCAAATGAAGTCATCGAGCCAAATTTATTTTTACTTTACTTACTTTTAATTAATGGGTGTCACAGAATTAAAAGGTTCTGGGTCTGACTCAACACATTCTTCCAATTTTTACGATTATGAGTTTTGGAGCTTTGTGATATTCGATCTGTTCGACATCATCGCCAAAGATTTAGATACATGAATTCTTTTTGGTCCGTACACTCTACGTGACCTAGCTAATGATCAAATCTGAAGTGAAGTTGAAGTCAAATTTATTTTTAGGTTATAATAATGGATAAGTTCTCAATATTTTTTTGATATTGTGAGTTTTATTAAAACATTTCTGGTAAGTTGTATATTTTATAGATGGTTTTTTTTTGTAGTTCTGATTCTTAGATTAATGTTCAATTGTATTGATATTTTGATAGTAACTTGTATTGTATTGAATTGAGCAGAATATCTTAGGATCATCTTATGCAATTCAGAAATATTAATATTATCTATTTTTGCAAAACAATATACTTTAAACTTTGAACCACAGGATAATAACAAGAGAAATGCTATAATTTATAATGATATTGATGTGTCTTCAGCTTTTAAGAATTTCATAAAAATTTTACTTGGTCATATAGAAGATGTTATACAGTGAAAGAGCCAAAAAAGGTGAAAAAATATTTAAAAATTTGGATGAATAAATTACTGAAATGATGATGATGAAATTACTTAAAAAAATTAATTTAAAAAAGAAATCAAGGGTTAAATGTTCTAAACATCCATCAAATAGCAGAATTAAACTTCAATATAAAAATCTATGTAGAAAATTAAAAAAAGATATTTCGAATTGTCGTGATAACTATTTTCAAAACAAATTCTCTGAATGTGAAGGGAACCTAAAAAAAGAATGGCAGTTAATTAATAATATAGTAAATAATTCGGCTCGCAAATTCGGCTTAGACATAAAAACTAGCTTTTTAACTGATAGTTCGACTATAACTGAATCAACCGAAATAGCAAACAAATTTAATGATTATTTTACTTTGGTAGCAGAAAATTCCATTCTGCCTAATTATACTTTATTATGTAACTGCTGCAAAAATTTAAACTTGGTAGATGTTGCATATTCTGAAAGTAGTTTCTTTTTTAACAATATTACTGCATTCGAATTATAAAAAATCATTAAATCATTAGCTGACTCTGATTCTAAAGGTTCAGATGGTATATCTAGTAATATTCTGAAAAATATTGCGTCTTTAATCATAGCATTATGTCGGGGGTATTCCCGGAAGATTTGAAATGTGCTGTGGTAATACCTCTTTTTAAAAAACAAAGTACTAAGGAAGTTAATAATTAGAGACCAATTTCGTTGTTACCACATTTTCTAAAGTGTTTCAGAAAGCGGTGAAAAGTAGGATAGTAAATTTCTTAAATAAAAACCAGTTTTTTGATGTTAGGCAGTACTGTTTTAAAAAGCGAGTATCTACTGAGGACGCTATACTGGACTTTTGTTATAACGTTCAACAAGATTTAAATATGAAAAAATATTGTGCAGGACTCATCGTAAACATTACCAAAGCATTCGAGATGGTTAACGATAATATTCTTTTGAAAAAACTTTTAAATGTCGGATTCAGAGGACCAATACTTGACTGGTTTAGATCCTATTTGACAATCGTACTCAAAAAGTCTTAGTTGAAAACCAATTTAGCAATCTTAAAGCATTAAAAATTGGGGTACCTCAGGGTTCGGTTTTGGATCGAATCCTGTTCTTAATATATATAAACTCGTTATTTAACCATAGCCTTTTCATAGTAAGTTGACAGCGTTTGCTGATGATTTGGGTTGTACATACAAATCAGATTCTCCATTAGATATGATTAGTGCTATTAATAATGATTTATTTGTACTCAGAAATTGGTTTACGGAACATAAATTGATTATTAGTAACAAAACCAAGATCATGTTTTTCAACCTTTTTCACAAGAATCTGCCTGATTTAAATATGTGATTTCACTCATCTGAGTGTAAAAAGTTTAAATTAATTAATACCTCAAATGTTAATGTAACTTCCTTTTGTGACAACGAAGTCTGTAGCATTAACTGTTTTAGTATCGAGATAGTCAAAAAATTCAAATATTTAGCTATTACTCTAGAAATATAATTAACTATTCTCTCATATAATATTATTGTACTTATTAATGAACTATATTTATTGTATATTTGTTGGAAAATAAAGACTTATTTAAAAAAAAAAAAAAAAAATCTTTTAAAAAATTTTGTAAGGTTTAAATTTTGTTGATTGTTAAAAGATTTTAAATATAAGCATACTTCAACAATGGTATCCTAATTTTAAGAATCTTGAATACATATTTGTTAAACAAAAAATAATATTTAAAATTTTTAACGAATTCTTTTTGTTATCACACAATTATGCTCAAACAATATATACTCATATCAAACTTTTAACAATGTGTGACATATTGCTTATAAATCCTTTTTTTTTTTCCTTTTTTGTTTTCCTCTCTTGTTGTTAATGTTTTATATTTGAAAGAAAATTTATTTAGACGTCTGTTTTATGTGTGCATGTATGATTCAATAATAATTGTTACAACAATCTAATGGTATTATTTATAAAATTTTCTAATTTTTTTTGTTCATGGAAATGAAAAACTTTTTTTCATTATAGAACAATTGCATTATTTCCCATCAGGTGATAAGAATTTTTGTGTTTTTATGTGAAAATGACAATGAAAATTTCCATTGACATTTTGAAACGCTTAACAAAAATATTTTTAATTCAAAATTTATTTAAAAATAAAACAACATAAACAACAAATGCATAGATTTTTATATAATTCATTGCATATAAGAGGAAAAAAATTTTGTAGCATGCGATTTATTGCATGAGACTAATTAAAAATGAAATCAAGTAATGAAAAATATTGTTTTGTTTTCTTTGTGATCACTTCACTTTTTAAAATATTTTTTTTATTTAGTAGAAAAGAACAAAAAAGTACAAGCAATAATTTTAGAATTTGTACTGCAAACTAGTTAAGTTATTGTAAAACACAAAAAAATTAAGGATCACTGACAATAATTCTTATAATTTAACGTAGTAAACCAACTCCAGAGTTTATGAAATAAATAGATTTCACATTTACTCTTATAGATAAAAAATAAAACATAGCATAATAGAAGAAAATTAATCTAAAACAGAGGTGATTGAAAAAAGTACTAAATAATCTTCAAACTTCATGATTAATGTGCTAAATTAGGTAAACTAATTAAATTTTTTTTTTACTTATTTAAATCTACTGTAAATGTAAACTTAAGGCAATTTAGATACATTGTGATATCGTGGTTCAGTTTCTCTGAGGGCTTATTACAAAGTGAGGCTAGCTATTTGCTAGGAGGGACATTATAACACATAGCTGAGCTATAAAAATTTTTTTTTTGCGTAATGTATTATTTTTAATTATTTAAATTTATAGGGTAAATAATCTTAAAAGACTGTGATCAGGTTAATTTCTATAGATCCAAAATATTGATTAGTTAATAAGACATCTAAAAAAAAATTGTGAAAAGACGGCATAACAATGAGAAATACGTGCAATAATATCATTATATCATTAGGGCTTTTTACATGCGCTTTTTACATAGTGAGATTTAACTCGGAAGAATTCGGCATTTGATTATAAAATCATAGGGTTTCAAGAATTAGATTAGTGGGTGTTCGGCGGTAAAATATTAAATTCTTTGTTGTTATAATATTTATAAAAAAAATAATTAGGTAAAATTTTAGAGTTGATAATTTAAGTTCAATAGAAAATGGTTTTAATCGAATAAGACATAACGCGAAAGACTTTATGTCCGAATCAAATAAATCACAAAGCCATATTTCCAATATTTCTTTATGATTCATATGAATGGGTTAGACTGAAGAAAAGTGTAGACTGAAGAAAAGTATAATTTTACTGAAAAAGTTTCGTAGTATACGAAATAGCAGACGAAATTAAATATTCGAAAACGAAAAATATTTGAGAAGTGAAGTGAAAGTAGAAAAGGTTTATTAGAAAATGCACATATATGAAATTCTAAGAAAATTTATAAATTTTGGTGTAAGTCACAAAATTCTAAAGTGTTTTTATTCTCTTTTAGAAAATATACGCCTTCCTTAAAACCTTTTGTTACATTCTCTTAACCTTATATTTCGCTTTATTTATTATTAGCGTTGATCTTGAACTTTTACAGTGTTAGTCTTTAAGGTAAGTTTTGTTTATAAATAAATAGATTTTTATTTTACAATTTAGTTTTTTTTTTTCAAACTTTCAATCGTGTTTTTTGTGAAGGTAGAATATTTTAATTTACATTAATTTATATTTAGTGATAATATTAATATTTTACTGATTAAAACTTTAATTTTTAACCATATTATTATTACCATTCTCTTAAAATTAAATTTAAATTATATATTATAAAATAATAAAACCATAACTCACAAATGTCGTAAGAGTCATTCCCCCTTCCGGCATTTACAGCCACGCCTGAACAGGAAAGGCTCTGTAATTTTCTGTTCACATTTATGTGACAGAGAAATAAATAATTAAAAAAAAATAAGGGGCTTCGGTAGCCTAATCGCTAGGAGTGTGGCGTATTAATCGAAGGAGTGTGGGTTCGATCCCTGCACAGGTCGTAAGTGTTTTTTTCTTTACAGACCCCCCTTACAACCAAATAAAATGTAAATATATAGTATATAATATAAACAAAATAAATAATATTAGTATATAATTAATAATAGTATAAAAACCTATAATGGCCTTGGTAGTCGATGGTTCAATAATATTACATTACATTTATGTATGTAATATTAGAAAAAAATAAAATAAAACTATAATTTAGTCATTTTTTTTGCTACCTATATTCTTAAGACGTTTAGTATTTACTAAGAATCATTATTTCAAAAGAAAACAAAATTAATATACAAATTTTTCACATTTTACAGAAAAACTTAAAGTGTTATTTTTCTAAATAAAACTAACACTTCATTTATGCTAAATTCGACCAATTTGTTTAAAAATGATATAATATAAAAACCTTAATTTTTTTTTTACAACAACCAATTAAGAATTTTAATTTCAAAGAGGTGTAATTAGAACAATTACCTTTTTTTTTTTGTTCTTTTCTTGTTGTCATACTTATATTTATATTTGTGGCATTTTATTTAATCGCTTTCATTAATCTCTTTAATTTTCAACACAAAAACAGAAATAAAATTATGTTATCTACCACTGACATATTCGTTAAAAACAAAACAAAAATGCACAATTTGATACAAAAAAAAGACGACGTTCTATGAAAGAAAGCTTCAATTCGTTTAATGTTTAATTTAAAACGATGAACAAACATACAAACATAAAATAAGAAACAAACCAATAACAAAAAAAAAAAACAAACTTTCAAAAAACTAATTTATAACAACAAAATGACAAAAGAAAATATAACAAAAAAAAAAGGTGCGAAGTATCCTTGTAGTGTATCCTTTTTTTTTTATTTTGTTAATTTTTGTTGTTTTTATTCATTATTATTTGTGTTCTGGTTCAGATTCTTGTCGTATATATAATTTCAGGGGTCGGAAGAATAATTTTTCCTTCAAACATTTTTTTTTTAACTCACATTTTCTTTTTGATATTGTTTGTCTTTTTTGTTTCTTTTTTTTGTTTTTTATTCCTTTATTATTATTAATAAAACGTTAATTAATTATGAAATTAAAAATCCTTTTTTTTTTTGTTTTTGTGTCTTAGCAACACATTCACATTAAGGATTCAAATGAATTTAAGTTGAATAATAAATTCGTAAAAGAAAAAAGAAGTATAAAAACGAGGAACAATACAGCTGTCCTTGTCAACTCTTAAATACCCATACAAACCCGTTATTGTGTTCATATTGTATCACTTTCAGTATTTATACCCAGTACACAGTATTTAGTATTTATAACTATGCTCAAGGGTATTAAAAAATTTGCAATTACAAATTCAAAAAATAAAGGAGCTACGAAGCTGGACTTTTTTTTACGTCACTTTTGCATAATTGTTAGTTTCGCTATTTAACTCCAGCTTTTTCGGCAACCCGGTTCGAGTAGCTGCCATACAACTTCTTTCTTTATATGGAAATAACTCAGTATCTTTTGAAGCTAGGTATCTGAAACTTTGTGAAGAGCTGTCAGGTTGCATGCCAAAAACTTTTATAAAATTTGGTTGGTCTAGAGCAGTTGGTCTAGGTTTCTTGCATTTCTTTCAACTTAATGAAGCTAGGCGTCTGAAATCTCACAAATGAAGATCAAGTTTTATGGCAACAAGTTCTGTAAAATTTGGTTGTGCTGGTGCAATAGATTTGGATAGCTGTCATACAACTCCACAATTTACATAAATATATTTCGGCAGTTATAACGTTGTTACTAAAATATCTGAAATTGTTTAAAAGATGATAAAGTTATATAGAAACAGGATATAATACGTTCATACGGGTATCCCAGAGTTGACACAATCTATTCTACTGCACTCTTCCTGGTTTAAAATAATTTTAGTAAGTTTTATAATTTCTGCACAAATGGTTTATATATGATTCATTAAACGCATATTGGAACCTTGCAGCTAACCATTATGAATTCAAAATTTTTCCAACTATGCTATATAGTACAATTTAATACTAAGCGGCAAATGTATATTAATTTGTACTTAATATAATATTAATATGGGGGTGGGTAAGAGTGTGTAAAACACGTTGTAAACACCGAGGGAGTGTGGGTTCGAATCCCACACACATCGTAAGAGTTATTCCCCCTTACGACATTTACAGCCACGCCTGAACAGGAAAGGCTGTGTAATTTCTTGTCCACATTTATGTGGCAGAGAAATGCATAAAAAAAAAAATATATTAATATGTATATTCCATATATATATTATATTATTATATGTCTTTAATATAGCTTAGCTCAATTTTTGAAAAGCTAATAAAAGCAGCTATCGCTTGCGATTGAAGATATACTTCTAGAACTTGTGTTAAATGTAGGGCTCCATAAAATTCATTTTTTTTTGCCGTCTCTATCCGCAATTAAAATTTCATTGCTCTACTTCAAACGAGGTATAACTCTTCAAGAATGTTTTTGAAAAATGTGGAGATCAAAAAAGTTCGTGATCTCTTCAAAAGATCTCAACCAAAAAAAATAAGGAACCTAGAAATTAATTCAAAAATACGTTGTGCTAATTTCAAAACTCCAGCTCTTTTAGTTTTTGAGTTATCGTGCTGGCGGTCAGAGTGACGGACGGTCAAAGCTAAATTGACTAATTTTTCGATTCTGATCCGATTTTGAGGTGTTATAAACGCAGGAGAAATTTTTAAATACCTGAGATTATGGTACGGGTATATGTAAATATACAAATTACATAAAGGGAGCAGAAAGTGAGAAAAAGATAGAGAGAGAGTCAGAAAGTGTGGAAAAAAAGAACCAGTAAGTTAAAGTTGAAGCAAATCGTATAAGTAATTTTGTAATGTTTTTTCAAATTAAATTTAGATTTTGATTGTGGGAAATTTCATGAAATAAAGCCAAAAGCCAAAAACCAAAAGTTTAAAAATTATCTGCATAATATCTTGTATTGTGTTTTAAGGTTATAATATTGGATAGTATAACCTTAAAATCGATTCAAATCTATTCTAAACAGCTAAATTTTCATTGAAATGCCCGATATTTTTTTTCTGCTGTAAAGAAATTCGTAGAAAATTGCATAATATAGAAACTTATATAACTAACAAAAGTGTAGGAACCCAATGACGAAAAGCATTTTGTGAAAATATAAGTTACATTTCCCGCTTAAATATTTGTTGTTGGAACATTGTAAAATTTGCAAAATATTGCTCTACAAAGGTATTTTAAATATGCAAATATTTATAGAATAGTGAGTTAATGATACCTAGGCTAAATTGATAAAAAAAATGTCCCGAAATTACTAACATGGAATTGCCCATATGAATTATTGAAGAATATTAAAGCTCCTACAAGAGACGAACAACAAAACAAATTAAAGCTAAGTATAAATTTATTTTATAAAATCATTGCAACTGCTTACTTTTGACTTTTACGGTATGTTTTTAACAGAAAACGGTAAAGTATCTGAATATAGAATAGTGTTTCAGTAGGGATCACAACATTATCTTGAAAAAACTAAACTTGAATAGACAAAACCTTGAACGGACAAAATCCCGAATAAACAAAATTTTGAATTTTTTATTTTTAAAATGATTTTGTACCAAAATTTTGAAAAAAAAAATCTTAAATGAAAAATTCTCGAAAGAAAAAATCTCGAATTTTATCTGGAAATCAAATTTTTTTTTTACGAATTATTAAAAATTAGTGCAATATATTTTATATTTTAATAACAAAAAGGTTAATACAAAATGCAAAGATAGTGGGACACCAAATTAAAAAAAAAAAACCGGAAATAGAAATAAACTTAAGAATATTCAAATATAATTAATAATTTTTTGTTAAATACAAGGAATAAATTTTTAATTATAAGTTTGTTAACAATTAATTATATTCGGATTTTTGAATAATTATTACGCAATCGTAGATATACACTAGAACCCTAATATATAAATTATATAAATTTTATATATTAAAGAAAATTATAATAATTTTTTTTTACTTACACCATCGGGAACAAATTTCTGCGAAGAATGCGGCGAACAAAATTCTTGTAAAACATCTTGAAGCTTTCTAGTTGAATCTGTAATTAAAAGTACATTAGCTTTATTTTAATATTGTGAAATATATATATATATATATACATATATATTATTTATATATGAAAATAAAAATTAAACAGAATTCTATGATTTTTGCGCAATATTTTTGTATTAAGATTATAAATAGTTATTATATTTTTATTTTTAGACCTAAACACATAAATTAGTTACTGGTTGGTTGGTTGTGTATTTGTAATTTTGGTTTAGAAGAAGTTTCCTTCTTCCTTCTTCTAGCCAAAGAAAGAAACATGAATTTTAGAAATGTTGATACTTACACTGTAATGCAAAATTCGTGTTACATTTTTACAATTTAAAAAAAAAAATAATTTAATTATTTGTAAAAAAAAAACTTCAATAACATTTTCAAAATATTTTTTTTTTATGGTTTTAGTATTTTTTCATTAATCGCGCATTTTTTTTAAAACTTACAGTAACTTTCACATTAAAAATTGTGTTTTTTATTTTTGAAACAAAAATCTGTTTTTAAGTTAAAGCAAAAAAAAAAAACACACAAATTAATGTATTAAAAGTGAAGGCAGTTAAAAAACGAGGAAGAGTGCAGTAGAGTAGACTGTGTCAACTCTGGGATACCCGTATGAACGTAATATATTCTGTTTCTATAAAACTTGATCATCTTTTAAAAACATTCAGATGTTTTAGTACCGAACTACAGAGATATATTTATGTAAATTGTAGAGTTGTATGACAGCTACCCGAATCTATTGCGCCTAGCTTCATTAAGTTCCAAGAAATGCAAAAAGCCTGAACCGGCTGCTTTAGACCAATCAAATTTTACAAAAGTTTTTGGCAAGCAACTCGACACTTTTTCACTAAATTGCAGATAGCTAGCTTCAATAGACACTGAGTTATTTTCATTTAAAAAGAGAAGTTGTATGGCAGCTACCCGAACCTGTTGCACCAGCAAAACCAAATTTTGCAAAAGTTGTTGCCATAAAACTTGATCATCATTTGCAAGATTTCAGACGCCTATCTTCATTAGGTTCCAAGAGGTGCAAGAAGCCTGAACCGAATGCTTCTAGACCAACCAAATTTTACAAAAGTTGTTGGCATGTAACTCGACACCTCTTTACTAAATTTCAGATTCCTAGCTACAATAAACACTGAGTTATTCTCATTTAAACAGAGAAGTTGTATGGCAGCTACCCGAACCCGCCGCACCACCAGAACCAAATTTTACAGAAGTAGTTGCCATAAAACTTGATCATCATTTGCTAAATTGCAGAAACCTAGCTTGAATAGATACTGAGTTATTTCTATATAAAGATAGAAGTTGTATGGCAGCTACTCGAACCCGCCGATCGAAAATGTTGGATTTAAATAGCAAAACTAACAATTTTGCAAAAGTGACGTAAAAAAAATTTCAGCCCCCTAGCTCCTTTATTTTTTGAGTTATCGTGCGGACGGACGGACGGACGTACATGGCTTAATCGACTCAGAATTCGATTCTGAGCCGATCCATACCTTTGACACTATATCTAGCTCGGCTCCTTTAAGGTGTCACAAACGTAATGGCAAATTTATTATACCCTTGAACATAGTTCATACGGGTATAACAAGGAAGAATACAGTTGCCTTTGTCAACTCTTAGATACCCGTACGATCCGTTAGTATGTTCATAGCCTGTCACTCTGCTTATAATACTATTTGTTTAATTTTTTAGTGATTTAAAATAATTTGGGTGAATTTTATAATTTCTAGAACTATTGATTGTACATATATTCAAATTCAAACCATATTATACATTCTTCAAAAGCAGATTTTAACCTTCCACATAACGATTATCAATCCAAAACTTTTCCAAATATGCTACGACGGACAGACTAAGCTTAATCGACTTAGAATTTGATTCTGATACGATCCATACCTTTGAAGGTATACTTAGCTAGCTTATTTCGAGATGTTACAAACGGAGAAGCAATTTTAATATACCCGATCCTTATCGTACGGGTATAAAAAGGTAACTTGTATTACTTGGTGTACTCAAACGTGTAATCAAAAATTTAACATTAAAGTTAGACCATTTTGATTAGATCACGTAATTACGATTTTATATTTTTAGTTAAAAAAAAAAGACAGTATTTCTATATGTACATATAATATATGTGAATGTTTTTATGTAAGTCATAAACAATAAAAAAAATATCTTCAGTATTTTGAAAGTGGATTTAAAAAGTATTTTTAAGGATTCGTGCAATTGCATTTTGTTCAAAAAGTTATTAAAAAATCTTTAAATGAAAACAATTTTATTTTTACATTTAAGAGAATATTAGTTTACAAGATCTAAAAAAAAAAAACCTTAAAATTTAATCAAGAATTTAAAAAATTTTGAGATTTTAACGTTCAGATGTAAAAGTGTAGTGAATGTAAATTTACAATGACTTTTACAAAGATTTCGTGAACGTATCCTTTAGTTTTTATTCTATAACTACTCTATATAAATAAAAATGTAACAATTTTTTCTTCTTTATCAAAATGATTCAAATATTTTAATTCGAATTTTTATTTTAAGATTTAATTTACAAAATCAAAGTAGATACAATACAATTAAATAATGACACTTAAAGTCTTATACAATTTTCAACTTTTTGCCGTTTGTATTTTTCCATACAAAAATTCTACAATGACTCTATATTTCTACATATTTAAACCTAGTACAACTGCACTACACCTTATTTTTTTCACATTTGACCGGTGAACATTTTTATCAATTTAATTTTTATTTGTAAATTCATTTAAATAGCCAGCCAACAAGTACAATATGATTTCGCAATATACAAATTGTTTTTTGCACTTAAGAGTGCAAATTACCATTCTTATCAGATACATTAAAAAAAACATCCTTAACCTACTGTTTGTGATGTATTAAATTATTATTTACTATACCAAATATCCGTCCACCGTCAAAGTAATAAAATAAATACTTAACTGTTTACACAATACATAAATATGGCATAAGGATATGGGATGGGAAATAAAAGAGAAAAATTTTGTACCTAAAAAAAAATATCATATTCATATAAGTTTTAAAAATAGTTAAGCATATTTTTCTAATTATCCTGGCATTAACAATAACATATTTAAATAAATGTGTAATCTTTTAAACCGTTTATGATCTTTATATACTTTAATAATTAAATAACTCATAAAATTATAATTGAATTGCAGGAAATTAAAAATATTTATAGGATAAAATTTAATAAGATTTAATGAGAAAAATATAAATGATAATAAAATTTATTATAGGTGATAATTCTCTTGTGAAAAGGTTACAAAATTTTACTCTTGTTTTATTTCAAATTATCCTTTTATAATTCTTCAAATTTTTTGTTTTTCAGTTTTGTATCGGGAGCGCTACGATTTCGTATCGAAAGATCATGTTTTTTAAAATCCCTTTTTTTTGGCAGAAAATATCGAAAAATAAAATATCTTAAGATACGACCACTCGTCGACCCCTTTCGTATCGATACAAAGGATGTCAGAGTTCGGAATTTTATTACTCATAAAACTAGTTAACCCTTTCGTATCGATACAAAGGATGTCAGAGTTCGGAATTTTTGTATTCGTAAAACTGCTGTAAAGAAGTCAAATTCATTAATTTATTGTCCTTATATTGAGGAGTTTAGTTCAATATGGTTACAAGACATGTTTACTATTTTTCATTTTTGAAACATGAAATGGCAATTCATGGTTACAGTTAGAATTAGAATCACAGTCAAAATCATTTCTTTTTTTGTGTGTCAACACCGAAATTTTATTTTGTTTTAATCTTATTTTTTCAAAATCATATTTTTCAATATCTTATTTTAATCATAAACCTCTTTTTTTTTCATTCTGTTTAATTATTTGAAATTTTCTTTAAATTAAAAACATACATACACATATATATATAAGTATAAATATATATATTCGATAAAAAAGCTTAGACCCTTAATTTTTGACACAATATATCCCACCTAATTATATTTTTTACATACATATTTAAACATTGAAGCTTTAAAAAAGTGGGGGCGGGTACGATTGAAGCCTTAATTTTGCTCAAAATAGCCAAATTATTCGAATCCTGTGTTTTTAACTGTATATATAAAATCTCTGAATTAATCAAATTAATTAAACCCTAATTATATAATCTTTATTTAAAAATTTATTTAAATTTATATTTTCGAAAATAAGATATTGAAAAAATAAGTAACTGAAATAATAAGATTTTAAAAAATAAGATTAAAAGAATTAAGATTTGGATATGCGTTCAGA
Source organism: Poecilobothrus nobilitatus (assembly GCA_947095535.1). Taxonomy (NCBI): domain Eukaryota; kingdom Metazoa; phylum Arthropoda; class Insecta; order Diptera; family Dolichopodidae; genus Poecilobothrus; species Poecilobothrus nobilitatus. Next base: position 153,084,956 of record OX352773.1, on the reverse strand, counting down.
GTCAGTCAGTAAAAGGATATGCGTCATAAAAGTAAGTAAAAGCCGTAATAATTATGATTTAAAAGATCTACTATATAAATTTACAGTAAAGTAAAATTTGATGTGACGTAAAATTCTAAATTTAATATTTCCCCCCTTATCTTTTAATATCATAAAGGTAGAAAGATGCAATTTTAGAAGGTATTGATTATAATTATTGATTAAGGTGGAAGATTAAAAAGAATAAATTAACTGAAAATTTTTTTTTACTGTCTACATAAAATTTGATAGAATTTGATAACTATAACTCTTTGGCGGACAGTAAAATTTTTTGATGTTTCATAGGGTGCACTTTAATATCTCAGTTTTTAGATCTGCTATGCCGTAAAGACTAATATGTTTATGCTTTCATCTGCTATGCCGTAAAGACTAATATGTTTCTAATAATGAACGAAAACTTTTTGCGTTTTTAGATTAAAATGGTGGGGGACGGTATAGACAGTCCTGTCCCCTGAGAAAATGTTTTGACAGCTGTGGGACACAAGACGGCTATAGCCGTCACGATATTTCATGTCGTGTACAATTCATTTTTGGAAAATAAAAAAATTTTATTTATTATATCAAAATATGCATTCCTTTCCATTTTATTATTGCTTTATAAATTAAAACTATACTAGTATTCGCCCGCCCCTCGAAATTCGAGGTGTTTTAATTAGAAATTACAATACAATATATACAGTATAGTTTCTTTATGATTTTATTTAAAATGTAAAAATACAATTTTCAATAATTAAAGCCTTTATGAATTTAAAATTTCTTTGTAAATAATATTTTTTATAAAAACACGATTATTATTATCTTTTAGAAGTTGCCCTTGATTTATTGAGTATTGGAAACTCAATATATACCTATTATATATGTATATATTATAAGAAGCCTAAGATGATAAATCATTGAGTAAAAGGGTTTTAAATATCTATTTTATACAGATTAAATATTATTATGATATTATGATATGTAAGAATTTATTTCGTTTAAAATATAAAAAAAAAAAACAGAACTGAATCGAACTTGCAAAATCAAAAAGCAACTATTAATAACCCCACACTCTACCACTGTACTACAAACTAAACTGAAATTTTAATCTTTATAATCAGTTATATTGTGAAATTCCCACTCCTACCATACAACCAATATTTTAAAATTTTTAATCGAAAAGAAAAATAAAACAAAAATTTAACGGAATCAAAGACCGTCTTTTTTAAAAATGTTTAATATAGGTATAGATTATACATATTATATGATACATATGTATATACTTTACATGGGTTTTTTATAAAAATGGAAAATTATTAATGAAAATTAGAAAATTTTGGAAAAATATTAATTTTGTAAGATGGCTATACTGAATATTTATCATTTAAAAAGAAAAAAATGAAAGTTGGTTGGTAAATCATTGAGTAAAATGGTTTTAAATGTCTGTCATTTACAGATTAAATATTATGATTTAAGAATCAAACAAAAGAAATTCAGGAATTCCTAATAAAGATTTTATAACCAAATCTATGAATTGTAGGAATTTCAGATTTTTTTGATTATTTTTTTTTTTGAACAGAAAATATGAATATTGTATTAGACAGAAAATACAGAAAATATGAATAAAATAATATTGTATAAACACAACCTTCTTATACCAACGAATCATTTTTTTTGGACTAGAATAATATGAAATAATTTAGTCTAGTCGATCAACCCCTGCCATATTATTATTGTAAAAAATTATTTTCGCTGGCTTTAACTTCGTTGTTCCACGAGAATTTTGTGTTTTTTATATGGGAAGGCATTGTATTAATAATCAGCACATCACGAGAATCTTCCCATTGTAATATTAATATTACGTTTATTTTTATACCCGTACGATAGGATCGGGTATAATAAAATTACTCCTCCGTTTGTAACACCTCGAAATAAGCGAGCTAGATATACCTTCAAAGGTATGGATCGAATCAGAAAAAAATTCTAAGACTTTTGAGCCATGTCCGTCCGTCCGTCCGTCAGCACGCTAACTCAAAAACTAAGAAAGCTAGAATCTTGAAATTTACACAAAATATTTTGGGAGTAATTTGTAGGTTCCCTATTTTTTTTGGTTGAGTTTGGACCAAGCCTTAGGGTAGCTCTCGAACACCTAACTTTTAGATCCCCACATTTTTTTTGCAATAGAGCTATGAAATTTTAACTACTGATAGATCTCACAAAAATATTAATTTTATTTTTAATAACTTTTTTTTGTAGCCCCACCCGTTACGGAGCTACAGCTCCCCAAAGGTTCAAAAAAGCTCTATATTTAAATTGTATAGCACAAGTTTTATAAGGTATATCTTCATTTTGAAAACGACAAACGATTACTACTTTTATTAGCTTTAAAAATATATATACAATAAATATATATTTGTGGCATACGGTGTCTTAATTTACCGTTATGCGAAACTCAAATTTTGCAAAATCCTTTAACCCTTCTATCTTCTAAACGGTTTAAGTTGGAAACTTGAAATTTTGACAGAAGTTAGATCTTAGAAAATAAGTATGAGTCATTTCAGAAATTTTTTTTGTATCACCTCCGTTTAGGAGCTGTAAGGGGTCAAAAACTGAAAATTTCCTATTTTTAAACACCTGTAACTTGAACACCTGTTAAAATTTTTTTGAAGTAATACACAAAAATTAAAGCTTCAATATTATACTCTTATTTCTGTTAACAACTTTTTTTAATAATATAGGGTTACTTTATAATTGACGAAAGTGTTACTTGATTTTTTCAAATTTTCTAACAAATTTCTTTAACGAATTTTTTCCATTTTGTTTTACTCGATAATTTGAAATTGTTGAGGATATAATGCGTAGTACAAAAAAATGTAAATAAATAAACAACATAACGGTTGCTTGAAGAATTTTTATTTATATGATATTAAAATACATACTTATATAATATCATGTTTATTTACATATCGTATATGCCACTAGTGAGTGAATGATAAGAGTATATATGTATATTATATAGTGCCGTATTTACATACATATATGTATTTTATTGTACTTATAAGAAATTATTCTGTCAATGGAATATTTAAATATAATATAATATAATATTTAAAATTATATTTACTGTTTTGTACTTAGTAAATTTAATATACATTTACCGCTTAGTATTAAATGGTACTATAGAATATTTGAAAAAGTTTTGGATTGATAATCGTTATGTGGAAGATTAGAGTCTGCTTTTGAAGAATGTACATATAAATAAGCATATAGTTTGAATATATGTACAACCCCTAGTACTAGAAATTATAAAATTCACCCAAATTATTTTAAAATACTAAATTATTAAAAAAATAATATTGTAAGCAGAGTGACAGGCTGTGAACATACTAACGGTTCGTACGGGTATCTAAGAGTTGACAAAGTCAACTGTATTCTTCCTCGTTTTATTAAAATTTTATTACAATTTTATTTACCAATCTTTAAAAATTTAAATTTATTCTTCACAAAAAAAAAAAAACAATATTGTCTCTACCATATAAATATACTGAAACGAAGACGAAATATACCGTACTGGTTTTATAGTACTGGTTTTATAGTGGTTTTGACATTATATCTCATAGTGTACATCTAGAAACAGCGAAGAGCGGCATATGCCGTCTACGGTCCGCCCGCCAAAGGGGAGATCAGAAATTGAAGATTTAAAATTTTTACATTTTCAGAAATTTTGAAAATTGTTAAAAATTTTTAAAAGTGAATTCGGAAAATTAAAGCCATTAGTGTGTAAATCGATTTTCTCAATTAAAGAACATTTTCCGAAAATTGAAGAATTAAAGTGCTTTATGATTTTGTAATGATTTTTATGGTATGGTGGATTCATTTTTCTTTTCCAATAAAGTTATAAATGTTTTATTAGTATAGTACAAAAATAAATCGTATATAATAGAGTAATAATTCTATACAATTTTTTTCTTTTCAAATTATAAATATTTTTATAAATACCAATTAAAATCAAATTATGAACAGATATTACATACACATATATACATATATAAATGAAAAGGTAAAAAATAAAAAAAAAAAAAACTATTAAATATCTAAAAATATTAATAAATCCATAAAAAAAAATTAAGTGGTTAAGTTGAATGAATATCCATGACTTTTTTTTTATCATTAAATGATAAAAGCATTTTAAATAGCATTCATAAAACTATACAATATCTTCTAGTTTTACATTAATACATAATACACCTACATATATTATATTATATACATATATTTGATATTACATATCTTAAGTATTTATGTGTCCTCCTTAATATTGCATGTGAGAAACATGCAACAAGTTATAATTTTTTTTTTTATATTATAGTTTCTTTTGTATATATATATATATATATATATTTATTGTGTATAGTCATTCAGGTACATATATACATACATATATGTTCATTATATAGATACCAATCTAATAACACCAAATGAGAATATTGTTATAGTTAATGTTCATAAATTTTAAAGTCATTTATGCATTATATTTACTATAATCATGCGATATTTTTAATGTCTCTTCTATAAATAGAAAATATATTTAAAATTTTTTTTTTTTTTCTTTTGTTTTTGTTTTTATCTGTATATTTGTTTAGGTCTATATAAATGTATGAAATGGATATATTCAATTCAGGACAAAAGAATATATACATAGAATAAGTAAATATATTTACATAATTGCATATATAGATATATTAAATAATATACAAAAATTTAAAAAACACGCAAAATATATATAGAGATATCTTTTTTTTTTAATGATATATCTTTAGATTGTTTTTTTTTTTTTTTGCTGTTATAAATTATTGTATGATGAAGTTGAAATGGTTGACACCTGATGAGCTCTAAATTAATCATATAAAATGAATGAATGAATATAATTGAAATAATTAAGTGAATGTGAACACATTTTTTTTTTTTTTTTTTTTGAAATGAGAAAATTAAATTTTAAAGGATAATATAAAAATTTAATGATAATATTTTTTGTTTGAATTCTGAATAAAATTTTAAAGGATTATTTTTGTTTTGAAATCTTTAAAATTATCGTTGATATATGGAAAAACTTAAGATGTCCTTCTTACTAAACATATAGTCCATATAGTTTATAATAACGGTCTAAAATCTAATGACCAACTCACTTTTAAAAATACATTAATAAGTTATTGTACAACGTTAAAAATTACAGAATTTTTAGAACACGATTTATAGAAAACCTCATTAATTTTTAGTTTTAAGATTTAAATTATTTTCTTATACTTACATGATGCTAATTCTTGTAAATGTTGAAATTCACTTGGTGATAATTTTTCCCACTTTTGTGCTGTTGAAGTCATCTGCAATTGAAAACAAAAAAAATATTTATAAATATTAAATATTACGATTATATTTAAAAAAAAACATCAGATTTATTCAAAGCACCTGATTTATAAGTCGATATAATAATATACATTATATTGTCGCTTGCGTTCTTTGTGGGGTAATTATGTTGTCACAAAATTTTATTAAAGATCCTTAACATTTAATTACAGAATTTTTCTTTGGAACAGATGTCACCCCTCCATTTTTTTACCGTTTTTGGAGCTGAAATTAAAATCAATTTCATGAACTTTTATTAGGGTCTTCATTGGTGCGTACAGCATTAAAAAGTTATAATTGGCGTTTGAAAAATTAAGGTACATACTTAAATATATCTGAAATGATTAGGGGTGCATGTTTTTTTGTTATTTTCTTGAACTTAACGAAAGAAATATTTGTCTAAAAATACGGTTTTTCTAAAAAAAAGTTTTTTTTCCTTTTCCTCCCCTTTTCAAGAAGCCCTAAATAGAATTTAACCTAAAAAATATTTGTGTAACGGTACCTTCTATTTCCAAAAATAGGTTTTTTCTTTTTCTTCTAGCTCCCTTAGTTCTTAGGTTATGACAAAAAGTAGTTGAGGAGTAAGGTATCCTTAATATTTTTAGAGATATCATACAGTTATTTGAGCATGTGAATTTTTTTTTCAAACACCTTATTTAATTTAATATCGTATTCGTCATAAGACCTCTCCAAAAAAGTTCATGAAATTTATTGTAGTTTTACCTTAAAAAAGTGTTAAAAAAATCGGAGGCACTTATTAAATTGAATAGCGAATTACAGAATATTTTTTTAAATGTAACTTCCACCGTTTTTTGATAAATCCTTAAACAAGATTTCTTACAAATACAACGTCTTTTTAATTTAAATTACTTAAAAATAATACGTTAAATTTTTAATAAAACGTTCGAAAATAATACTGAGAATTACGGAACAGAACTTTAAATGAATTATCACCAAGAACTTAAAATATATATTTAAATTTAATCAAAGGATTAATTCAAGGATTGGATTAATTCAAGTTAAAATTGAAATGTTAGTTCTTTGATTTTAATTGGAAGTTTGTAAAAATCTAAAGAGGTGAATTCTACAGAATATGAAAAAACCTACAAAGCACAAGGTCTTCAAATAAAGAAAGAAAATTAAAATTCAAAAATATTTACTTTTAAAACTGAATTAGTATTTTTTTTTTTAACGAGGGACGGTGAAAAACATCAAAAATCACTCAAAGGAAATGCACGAGGTTCCTCTGAGTAGTGTTGGACTCTAACCAACCAAAACCATCCCCTTTAATACCAAACTATAGCAAGGGTCTTTTAATACATAATAATATAATGTACACCTTGGTTTTGGGGAAAAGGATGAGGGAAGGATTACTTGGGAATTTGGAGAAGGATAATTGGGATTATGGAAGATGAAGGGGAAAATGAAGGGATGAAGCTGTCTTGCCAGTTCGACAGTGTATGGGTGGGCATCTGTTGCACTCCTCGTTTCACGTTGGAAAACTTTGAGGTGAAAGGCATCAATTGTTTTATTTTTTTAGAACATGTGTTCACCCCTACAAGGTATCTGTAAAAGAGGGTCAATGACCCAACAGTACGGCGATGGCAAAGTGGAGTGAACGTTGAAGTAACACAGGGGTCGCCAATAAGAGAGAGAGATAACCCAGCGCATTATACTCCATTTTCGGCCTAATGTATATTTTATAGATGTTGAGAAGATCGGAAGGAGAAAAGTAAGCTTTACAGCGGTACAAAAAACCTAGACATTTAGCAGCATCTTTAGCTATACCAAAAATATGATTTGACCTAGTCAATTTCTGATTTAACTCGATGCCCAGAATGTTTAGATCTGTTGAGTGCTGCAAAGCTTCACCCTGAAATGTCAAGTTGGGTGTACTAGTAGCTACTTTACGAGAGATTAAACAGCATTGCGTTTTTTTGGTGTTGAATGCAACTCTGTTGTTGGCAATTAAAATTTGTTTAGATATTTAAGGTATACAATTATTAAAAATATAATCATAAATATTCTGTTTTTCTTTGTTTTTTCACTTTTATAACTTCAAGGATATTTTCCATGAATTTTTCATTATAAAATATTTTTTTTTTACCGCAAACATCAATTTTTATTTTTCTTTTTAAATAAAGTAAAATTTTAAATGACTTTTTTAATATTTACCATATATTCACCATATATTTACCGTTATTGCAATTATTATTTTAAAAATTTAAATACATATGTATTTAATATATGGTTTTTTTACACAATATGATTTGCTTTTAAAGGACAATCTTATACAAAACAAATTACAATTAAGTATTTAAGTTTTGTCCATATATCTTTAAAATTCAAATGTTGATTCTCATATTAAAGTGAATTAAAATTTCATATCCTTTTTTTTTTTATTCAATAAAGAAATTTATTTCTTGTTAAATAAAATTTTCCTACCTATTATAGTTAAGAATATTTTTTTAAAATTCTCTTTAAGTTTAGATTTAATTAGGAATACGAAGGTCCTTGAATGTCTACGTCGTAAACAAAGTTAAGAATTTTTTTTTTTATCTTTAAAATTAAAAAAAAAAAAAATTTTCTTTTTAATAAAATCATTTTTTAACATGTCTGTCAGTTTGGAAAAATATTCTTGAAAGTCCTTTTTGTATATGTTTTTATTACAGTGCTGATTTTATTTTTTCCGTGCACTTCGTAAGACTTACAAAAAAAGGTTTATACAATTTTATAAGGAGACTGAAAGGAACTAAAAATTACAAGAAGAGAATTTGAAATATAAAAGGATATGATGGGATTAAGAATAAAGTTTAAGAATGAATATTCCAATGCCGAAGAAAATGACAAGAGAATCAAGACAAAACAATAATTTTAACATATTTTGATATAAAACAATATCTTAAAAATAAAATGTATAAACCTCAATCTTATAATAACAAAGTTTAAGTTGACACCAAGAAATAGAAGAACAGTAGGAGAAGCAGAAAGAAGAGAAAAAAGAAGGTATAATAAAGTGTTATTTTAGAAAAATAAACAGAATTTTTCGTTTAGATCTTTTAAACTAAATAATATTCGGAATACTTTCGTCTTAAGTAGGATCTTATTTTGCAAATATGAGATATCCTGTATTTCAACAGTCAGTATTAAATAAAAAATGCATAACCGTAAATTTGTAAAACGTTAAATAGTTTAACTTATACATTATAGAATAAAATCGAATTATTTACATTATTGCTTTTTTTTCGTTACAGACATCAATATATACATCCAAAGTATTGATACCTACATTTCAAACCTTTATGCAACAATTAACAGTTAAGGACATCGTATGAACATCATTATTTTATATAAAAGACTCTCGAAAATGCATTAAAATGTTTAAATTATGATCTTAATTTAAAATTTAGTATAGGTGTAAAAAAAAATTTAATGTTTGGCCTTCATTTTCTTAGAGCTTATACCAAAATCAAGAAAAGCAATAAATACATTTGACATATGATAAGCTTAATAAACATTTGCCCTCATAATATCTCCTTTTATTCGAGAAAAGAAATTTAGGTAAAAAGGTACCCCGGTATCCTGTGCTGATTGAAGTACTGAGAAAAAATTTACAAATATAAATTTTCGTTGTAATTTTTTTCTTCATTCCTGACCATGAAAAAGAAATATTGTTTTAAATTAATTGCCCTGTGCTGTATAAGCAAAAACACAAACAAGCAAACAATAAGAATAAATAAAAAAAAATTATTTTCTAAATAAAAAAATTGCATTGGAAAGAGAAGAAAATAAGTAAAAATTTAAAGCAGAAAAAATAGAAAAACATAAAAACAACAAAATTGAAAGAAAAAAAAAAAATAATAACACCCACACATAGAAATAAAAATAGCCAAAGAAATTGAAGTCCATATTAGAAGGTAAATATTGCGTGTCCTTAAATTGTTTCCTTTTTTATTATTTGTGATTTTGACAATGAAAAAATTGAAAAAATTAAAAAATAAAACCAAAAAAAGAAAAATATGAAAATATGATTTTTCTTTTTATTTCAAATGTTGTCTTTATTTTTTTTTTTTTTACTCATTTATTATTCATTTTTTATTCATCCTTTCTATTTTATTAAAGTTTTTTTTTTTGTTTTTTTTTTTTCTATATGATTATATTGGTTTGTATTATAAGAAATCGTGATTTATCCATAAAATTTTCTATTTTTTATTTTTTTCTTTATCCTTTTTTAATGTTAAATATTTTGTTTTATTTCTTTTTGTGTTTTTTTTTTTTTATTTAAATATAACTGCTAAAAGTGTTATAATTGGTGCTGAGCCAAAAATTAAATAAATTTGGAATTCAAATTGATTATAATGGAAAAAGAAAAAAAACAAAAACAAGAAATTTCCTTAAAATATTTTGAAATTATTTTGAATTTAGTGTTGTGAAAATCTAAAGAAAATGCAAAGGAAATTTTAAGTTCAAACTTTACAAATAATTTTAATTTTTACTTTTTTATATTACAGAAGACGGAAGAAAAGGATTGTAATATTTTTAAGTTAATTTGATTCAATAACTTTGTGGAATTTTTTTCTGCCGCTCCAATTACATAGCTGCAACTACTCAGGGTGGTAAATAGCCCTATTTTCAAAAAATTTTTGAAAATGATTTGAACCTTTTTAACAACTTTTTATAAACTTGGTTGGGTAAAGGATGGAATCTTAGAAGCCATTTTAAACACACTTCCCGTTGAGCTAGAGACTTGAAATTTTCTTCATCAGATCAGATCCCGATAACAATACATGATTTTAAAATAATAATATCGGAAAACATTAAAGAAATTAGCTTAATTTCAAAATTAAATTTTCATACAAAGATATAACAGAATTTTTAACAGAATTATTACAGAACCAAAATAAAACATTTTATCTAAATTTACTAAACTCACCAATACCAATACGTATACGTAATACATAAATGTTTTTTTTTTCTATAAAAGACTATTGTTTTTTATGTAGACCATTGCATTGTATGTGTACATATCCATAGGTACATACTTCAAAATATGTAATAATATGTGCTTCGAAAATATTTTTGGTTTGAAAGCGATGAATTTCAAAGGTATGAATGTGTAAACAAATTAATGTGCCGCACTTGAGAACACAGTGTAAAACTTAATATGCATTTACTTAAAATTTAGTTAGCAAGTGTTAAATTTAAGTTTTTTCTCATCAAATCAATTGATTTTTAGTATACATTTTTATTTATAAAAGCAATGTGGTTATTTATAATATTTATATAGATATGTGTTTTTCCTTTCTTAATTATAATTAAAATAGGGTTTTTCTTTCGAAACTCTTAACATATTAAAATGGCATATTATGGCCCTAACATTGATATCTAAATTGGGAGCTGCCTTTAAATTAAGATCTATTAGGGAATGATGATCTGCACCACTAATGCCTTTTTCTGAAGTATAAAAACTAAGAATATATTTCCAATTATGTAAAAACATTAAACAACAAAAAGAATATATTAAAAATAAGAAATCCAGTCTTTTTTAAAAATAGTAAATAACAACAATATTTTTCTTTTCAATAACAATAATTATGAATTAATCATAAAATATATATTATGTACATCGTCTAGAAAAAGCAAAATAATTTTTTTTTAATTCAAAAACATTATCATTTAGAAGTAAGCAATTTAATATGTTCTCAATTACATACTTTTAAAACCAAATTTTTTTACTACATACGTATGTAGGTACAAACATGTACAAAAATGGTATGCATATTTTTATGTGTGCTGTACTATTAAAAATCTGCTAACGCAGTCACACCAAATTCCCAAATTCCCAACTATTATTATTTAGTTGATTCATCGATTTATTATTTTTTAATATGTAGGCAACAGTTATATTTATATGAATGGACGGTAAACATAAACGAACAAAAAAAAAATTCAGAATGTTCTAGCTAATAATTTCTATTTTTTAAATAGAATGCATGTATAAATTAAACATTTAAAAAAAAAAAAAAATACTTAGCGTACCTAAATAACAGAAAACAAAATAAAAGGAAAATGTAATACTGGAAGAAAAATAAAAACGAATAGAAAAAAAAGAGAACAAAAAATGTTACTTTGATTGTTTTTAAATATTTTTAAAGTCTATTTCTTATGTATACATTGTGCACATCTGATATTTGCCCTCGTAACAGATAGAAAAAAGAACTATTAAAATGTTACGATTTTAAAAGAAAGAAACATACGTTTGATATTTCGGTACATAACAGAAAAGAAAATATTAAAATGTTATGTTATGAAAAGAAAGAAAAAACAAGGCAGTGTATGAATCAAAGTTTTTAAAGGGTCGCATTTTAAGTGGAAATAAAGAACATTATAAAATTGCAATATTTTTATTTAAATTTTGAATTAGCTATGCAACGTTTTCTTAATTTTGTAAAACTTTTGCCACAATAAATTAATAATAAAAAAATTCAATATATTCTATATTATAACAGGTAATAATATAATTATAGACTGTGAGGGCAACTGTAAAAATTCAAAATTAAACAAGGAAAAAAAAAATCAATTTAATACTTATATTTGTCGTTACTAAAAAGAATAAAATAAAATAAATAAAAAAAAAATTTTAAAAAAACAGCTTTTTTGAACTAAAAAGTAGAAAATAAATTTTTAATAGCAAATTTTTCTGTAATTTTCTAAACTATATTGTTACAATCGAGATTTCTTTGAAAAAGTTTATTTCAATATGTCAAATATATATTTAAATATAAGTATATATAAGTTTTAAAGTCTGTGAAATTAAAAGAAAAGCTGGAGGCAACAAACGCATAACTATAAACTTATATTTTTAAATTTTGCCTCCAGCTTTTATATTAATTTCACAGACTTTAATACTTATATATACTTATATTTATATATATATTTGACATATTGAAATAAACTTTTTCAAAGAATCTCCATTGTAACAATATAGTTTAGAAAATTACAGAAAAATTTGCTATTAAAACTTTATTTTCTACTTTTTAGTTCAAAAAAGCTGTTTTTTTTTTAAATTTTTTTTATTTATTTTTTTTAATGATTAAAGCAAACAATTAATATTCTTTTTTCATTTTAATTAAAGTTACTTTTAATTAAAGGACTTTCTTTAACTTAAGATACCTACTTTATAAAAATTTGGTTGTATTAGACAATACTTACATTTAAGTATATAAATTAAGAAAAGTCAACAGGACAACAACTTCTTTAAAAATTTAACTGTTTTTTATTTTTTTTGTTACATTTTATTTGAAAAAAGAAAATTTATTTTGGCAGGACAATGAACTTGTATTATTTGTCTAGCAATTTGTAATAGAGCAATTATAATAAAAATAGAAGAATTATGAAAAATTAAAATGTAGTAAATATAAATAAAAGGAAAAATAAAAAATAAAAAAAATAAAGGGTTGAGCAAGAAAACAAAACGAACAAAATTATGACCAAACAATTATCGGGAAAATGAAAAATGTTGTAATTAAAAAAAAAAAAAAAAATAATAGAATAAGAAAATTATTGCCAAAAATTGAATAATGTATACCTACTTAATTCGAAGTTTTGTTTTGAAGGGTTATTACTTATTTATAAGATCGAAATTTATTTAAAATTATCTGGCACTATAATTTATTATTATTTTTGGACTTAAAATAAATAATTATTGTTTTAGAGGTGAATTGGTTGAATTTATTATCACTAAGTTTTTATAAAAATAAAATTCTATAAACAGATACGTATATATCTAATTAGTTAGGTTTTTATTGTTATATTTTTTATTATCTTATAGCGATATTTGTCCCAACATCTAGCCTCGTCTTCACCCAATTTACTTTGTTAAGCATGGTATCCAACTCAGCTGGAGTAATAAGGAACAACAATTAATGAGATAAGTGGACGAAGATTGTCTGCAACTTAATTGGGAACTTTTGGTAAACAATTGGGAGCATTTGGAGCGCGTATTCATACATGGATAAAAAAAAGAATAAATATCAGTCTCCAAAGGTTTCAACGAAAGGGAAATTTTCATGGAGATGAAAACTTCATGTCTTAATAACAAAATATATCCACCGTATAACCAACATCAATTTTCTATAATCATGAAATTTGGAACACGTATTGCCGTCTGGAACATGCGAAATTTTTATGAATTGAGAGAGTGTACACAACATATAAAACTAAAAAATTACCAGAAAGTTAGTTATATCATGCAGATCAAAAGAAGTGCTGATACCATAAAAAGAAAGGAAAGAAAATTTCAAATCGTGCCATCATAAATGTTAATTCACACAAACGAGGTTTAGCTCAAACATGATTTCTTTGAATCATATATTATCGTAGCAATAAAGAAAATTATAAATAACAAATCCTACGTTTTGACTAGAAACAGCAAAAGGCAAGGTTTAGAGTGAGATGAAAACCATGTTGAGGAATAGTACATGCTGGAACTAGTATGGTTATTTATGATATGGGGGCTAACATCATAGAATTATTATAATTGTGCAAAAAAGCAAAATTATTGTATAGTTGATCGTTTCCTTACTTTATCAAAACTTTATCATAACTAAATATTCAATATATATGTATATATACATATCCAGTTTATCTAAAACAGCAATAAAATGAAAAACACTATAATTTTAAATAGTATATAATATTTTCAAAACAGTCATACAACAATTACATAATACACTTACATAAAAATTTTCAATTTTCTTTTAAGCTTTTATAAGTTTCGTTCAATTGTTAAGATTACAAAAATATTTATTTTTCTTTTCCTTCCAAAAAACTTTTTGTGAAATATGATTATTAGTTGTACTTTGTCTATACTCTATATTACTACCCATCTGACAAATTTTGAAGAAATATATTCTTATGTAGTTCCAAAGATTGGAAAATCCATTTTGAATAGATAAGTATTTTTTTGTGTTTGCCGTTTATTTTAATTTTTTTTTTATAAATATTTTCGAAATAAATAAATTTTTCATAGATATTGTATCCCACCCATTACATAGCCACAATCTCTCAAGTTTGAGAAGAAAATCCTATTTTCAAATGTTCAAATCTCAACTTCTACTGAATAATTTTTAAGTATCAAAACAGAATCGTATCAAAATTATCAATCAGAAAGTATAAAAATTATATAATTTTTTGGAATTTGATAGGAAAATTTTCCGTTATATAAAATCTTCCCTCTTATTACCGGAACACTTTTAGTCAGAATCTTGAAATTTTAAGAGAAGAAATAACATATGATTCTTAAATCTTTGAAAATGTTTCTCAAATCTTTGAGAATAATAAGTTACCTGAGATAAAATTTTTGTACTTCCCCCAGTTTAAATCAGGTGTTAAACATTGAAAATTAGTTATTTTAAGATCGGTGCAAAATTTGGTAACATCGATGCAAAACTTTTGCAAAAAATACAAAAATTAAAATTGAAACATATTTTTGAACATGTCTTAGCGGCTTTTCTGAATTATATTAGATTCCCTTAAGATTTAAGAAAGCTTAGTAGAAGTAGTCACAATTATAAAACAAACATTTTTTTTTGCATTATTTTGAAAATGTGGCCTTTTAAAAACCTTTGAGTTTATATAATGCCTTATTTTTTATTTAATTTCTTCCATGCCTTAAATAATTTATCTTTTTCATATTTTTTTTTTTTTTTGTTTTTTTACATATATTTTATAAATTTGCTAAGAATTATTTTTGTATTAACATAATCATAACTGCTCCTTTAGCTTTGAATATTTAAATCATCATAAAAATTATAATCACAATCAACGATATTATGATAATCATCTTATTTTTGTGGCAAAATTTATTTATGACCGTTTATAAAAATAAAAAATAAAATAAAAAATAAAAAAAAATAAATAAACTAAAACAATATTGCACCATTTCTGATGGTGTTGATTATATAACGTGGGATTAAATTTGAAAAACAAAAAAACCAAAACATAATAGAAAAAATAACAAAGAAAATATTTAAATTTTTTTTGTTTTTTTCTTAATTTTGCGTTATTTTTATCTGACAAATAATCTTATTCCGTTATTTTTTTACTCGGATAAAGCTATAAACAATTAATCATTTATTTTTGTTTTCTTTTTTATTTTTTTTTATTTTTACTTTCCGGCTGTGTTTTATTTTAATTTTCGCTTGCATTATTTAACCGGAAGACAAATTGCATCCATCTTGTTTTGAACATAAATAAATAACAGTACATTTTATTTCTTTTCGTCTTTTTTGTATTTTTTGTTTTTCGTTTAGAAAATTACCTTTTTTTTTCTTAAATTTTACTTGTTTTCGTTGAATGTTATCACATTTTTTTAATGAAAATTTTAAATAAATTAGTATTATATAAAGGTGTGAATTGTGGGTTTAAAGTGGCGTTGAATAACAAAAACAAAAACAAAAATAAAAATAATAAAATAAAAAAATTGCCTATGGCATTTATAAGAAATGTTTTGTACATTTTTTACCTGTAGCTGTTCTTTGGCCGTTAATATTTTTTTTTTTTCTTTTTTATGAAAATCAACATAAACAATTTTCTGGCAAAAATTTTAACATTAAATTTGAAGGAAATAACATTGAAAATTGTTGTTTTCATTTATAATTTTGTTTTCAATTTGTTTCAAATTAAATTTTGTATTAAGAAAAAAAAATATTACTTTGAGCAGATAACTTGTGACTTGTGAGAAATGAATTAAATCCTTATAAAAAATTTTCATTTTAAAGAAAAAAAAAAAATAAAAAAAATGCCGAAAAGGTAATGTTTTACTAAGAAGTGAATTATGTCTTACTGCTAATCAAGAATTTCTTTTTTTTTTTTTTTTTGGAAATTTATTTTCAAATAATCGATCAAAATGAAGTAAATATAATTCTAAATTTATATTAAAATTATGATTTGTTCCTATGGTATATTCGTACGTAATTTGAAGAATCAAAATATAAAAGGACATCGCAAAAGAAGAAAACAAACTGTAAGTTGGAACAAGAAATATATTATTATACAAATAGATTAAAACAATAGATATTCGAATTAAAAACATTGATATGATTAACGGAAAAGGATGTGATCGTTATGATAAACCTCTCTGGTTGGCTCATATTATGTGTCTTTAAAATGCCAATCAATCAATCTTAAAAATTACTTCTGACGACCCTGATTTTTATTAAAAATTATCCTTACTAAAGGAATAAAAAATTTTTGTAATGTATAATGTAATATAGAGAAAATGTTAAATATAATATATGTATAAGAATTGGCAACTGATATTTTTCTTAATGCTTCTTCGTAACTAAAAATACAATGAGTATCAAAAAGTATTTGTATCAAAATAATAAAATAACTGAAGGTCGAAAAAAATCCACAAGTCATGGGCTGGATTTAATAAATTTTTATTTTGTTAAAAAACGAAAAATCTTTTTTAAAAGTCATCCGAAAATTATTTGAAAATGTTAACAAAGTTTTAAAACCTTTCTAACGCATATTTTTAGCTAATTGATAAAATTCAGTGCATATTAGATAAATCTTATACATTAATATACAGTTTTTGTATAGATACATTAATATACAGTTTGTTTTTTTTTGTTTTTACAGTTTTTTCATCAAGTTTTTTACTAAGTGTTAAATCCTTTAATTATTTTGCGCTGACGATATTTCCTGAAAGCAATAAGGAATCTGTTGATAAAATAAAATATCTGCTCGCCTTGAAGTATGCATTTTTTTTTTTAATTTTTAAAATATTTTTTAGAGGGATCTCGGTGGACGTGTGAACATTAACTAAGAGATTTCGAAAGAAAATTACTGAACAAATCAAACAAACTTTTTATATAATAGAAAATAAAATAAATAATATTAGTAAATAAATTAATATCTAATAGTATTTAGCCTTTAACAGCCTTTAAACGGTTACGTACAAAAGTAACATTGTATAATCCTATGTGAATTATAAGATTATAATTTAAATTTTGTAAAAAGTCCTTTTTGAAAAACAATTACTGAAATACTCACTTATTTTATTATTTTTTAATGCGTTTTTTTTTAAAGGTTAAAAAGCCAAGGATGAGTAAATTTACTTTAGTGGTATTTAGGGGAGTAATGGAACGAAATTTTCCTTTTTTTTTTTGTATTTATTTAGGGTAACGATTTTAATCAAATTTGTGATTTTTTTCTCTCTTATATACATTTTGTTTTTTTTTTTTTTTTAATTATGAAAATTTTATTATTTAGGGCATAATTTAAATCCAGAGATTAAATTTTGAGAATTCTGAAGATTTTATAAGATTAATTTTATTTTTTTAATTTATCGTGGAAAAAAATAACAAGCTTAGATGGATCTAATAATATTGAATGTTATATAAGTATCTTGTTTTATAAAATTGTTTTTTTTTTTTTTATTGAAAACATTTATACGTATATAACTTGAAGCAATTTTGATTTAAAAAAGAAAAATAAAATAAAATAAAGAATACTTTAAAATTAATAAAAAAACGGGAATAAACATAAATATTATTTTATGACTCACAATTTAAAAAAAACAAGTAAATGTAACAGTAAGTCGATGCAACCGACTTATTAATACCCTACACCTGAATAATTCGAATTAAATTTAAAATCCATAAGTGTTTTTGGCAGCTGCTTGAACTTCTTCCCTTTTCTGTCTTATTCAACTCGAATTTCAAGAACGTAAAAGAGGCATCCGCTTGGGATATGCTTGACACCCTTGTATAAAATTTTAAGTTTCTATCTTAATTATTTTCGAAGATTGGTAGTCCTTGGGAGGTTTGTGTCAGCTACCCGAATTGCCACTCCAATTCATCGAATCCATCTCAGGAACATAAAGAAAACTTGCCAGAACACCATTCTATTAAATTTAAAGGTTCTACTTTTGTTAGTTTTGGAGATATGCTCGTTACTCTTGTGCTCGTCCGGAAGTTTCCAAAATACGAACCCATGGTTCAAATTCTTTCAAATGTCAGTTTCCAATTTTACAGAAAAGGAAACATAACAGAACACCTTTGTACTAAAAATAAAAGTTATATCTTTGTTGGTTGTGGAGATATACTCGTTTGCTCTGGGGCTCGTTCGGAAGCTTCCAAGATTTGAACCCATGGACCAAATCCTCACAAATTTCAGAAACATAAATCAAACATGAAGGAACACCATTCTGCCTAATTTAAAGGTTATATCTTTGTTGCATTTGGAGATAATATCATTTGCTCTGAGGCTCGTTCGGAAGCTTTCAAAATCCGAACCCAAGGACCAAATCCTCTCAAATTTCAGAGGCCTAAATCATACATGAAAGAACACCATTCTGCCAAAAGTAAAGGTTATATCTTTATTGGTTTTGGAGATAATCTCATTTGCTCTGGGGCTCGTTCGGAAGCTTCCAAAATTCGAATCCACGGTTCAAATTCTTTCAAATTTAAACCCATGGCCAAATCCTCTCAAATTTTAGAGACCTAAATCAAACATGAAAAAACACCATTCGGCCAAATTTAAAGGTTATATATTTGTTGTTTTTGGAGATAATCTCATTTGCTCTGGGGCTCGTTCGGAAGCTTCCAAAATCCAAACCCATGGACCACATCCTCTTAAATTTTAGAGACATAAATCAAACTGGAAGAAACATCAAGATAGCATCATTATTTTTTGAGTTATCGTGCGTACGGACGGACGGACGGACATCGCTAAATCGACTCCGGCGGTGATCCTGATTCAGAATATATATACATGTCTATACCTAACTCGCTTCCTTTTGGTGGTTACAAACACCATACCAAAGTTAATATCCCCTATACTTTAGGTGTAGGGTATAAAAAATCACGAATAAAGTTAAAGAAAATACAAAATAAAAATGTCACAACGTATTTGAGACATTCTTTCATAAATACTTTAGTAGTATTCTTTTTTGCTATAATTTTTTATATTTTTATTTACTTGGAATTCATGTCTAAAATATGAATATAGTTTTTCTTTTTTTCTTTCTTTTCTGTTTTTGGATCTTTGAATTGGTACGTTGTAAAACTGTGAAATAGTAATACAAAAAAGTTATTTTCTACAATACAATCCAATATTCACATTGTTTTAGATAGACAATATTGACTCTAATTCACTTAAAACAATTTTAAATTTTTGAAAAATAACGATTTGTCGGACCTTAGTATGCACTTAAATACCTGCATAGAAACCCGAGCAAATTTACTTTGTAACCGGCTAATAACTAGGTTTATTTTATTTTTAATGCTTGTTAATTGTTAATTGCTAGGCTGATACTGTGTTTCCGATATGGGTACATGTGGAAACAAAAGGAAATAATTGATAGGAGAAATGGAAATGTTATGAGATAATGAATAAGAGAAGTTAATATATGTTGAGTATGGTGCAGTGACAGAACGACTGCGGGATTACGGTCCGTGGACTTTAATTCCATTATTTTTGGAATTAAGGCCCGTGGGTTACTATCATTAGTTAGTGTCAATGAAAACTCTCCTAATTTAGAATCTAGTTTAGTATATGCATACATATAAATATTACGGAAAAGGTCAAACAACTATATAAAATCTCCATCAATTTAAGAATTTTTCATGTTCGTACATATATATATATATATTATATATAAGTATTTTGGAAAAAGAAAATGGGTTGGCTACAAAATCTCGCGTTTCAAAATTTCGTATTTCAAAATCTCGCGTATAAAAATCTCGAGTGTTAAAATCTCGCTTATCAAAATCTCGTGTCTCAAAATTTCGCGATTTAAAAACAAATAATTTTTTTAAATAATTAAATAGGTTGGGTAGGTATGAAAATCCAAAAAATAAAATTTTTGCAAAAAAATTAAATTATTGTTGTACAATACAACTCTAAAACCAAATTATTTTTTTATATATATATTTCAACAACAAAGCTTTAAAGTAGTGAGGGCTGCCGCCCCAAATTCCCGTTTAAAAAATATAATTGTAACTCTGATTTCGTAATCAACTCTAAAATCCCTAATTATATATTTTCATAATTATATTATGTATTATGTATTACATATATACATATATATATTATACATTACATAATAATATTATATATTTATGTATACATAATTATACATAATTTAATATTTATGTACATAATTATATTTTTTACATAAACATATTTCAACAACATGACATTTAAAGTAGTGTGCCTGCCGCCTTCAAACCCCTAAATACCTCCAAACCCCTAAATAAATTATTGGAACTCTGATTTTATAATAAATGCTAAAAACCCTCCTAATTATATTTTTTACATACATATTTCGTCATTGGTAAAAGTTGATTTTATAAGCAGCTTTTTTTTAAACATATCAAATTCGATATTTTATTTTTAAACTTTTTTAACTATTCGACTTTTTTGATATGACATTTTGTTTTAAACTGAATGACTGGCTTCCTATAATAATTGTAATTTTTCCACGCGAGATTTTCAGACACGATATTTTGACACACTAGATTTAAAAACGCGAGATTATAAAAACCGTTATTTATAAAAGCACGAGATTTTGAAACAGGAGATTTCGATACACTCCCAAAGGAAATATGCAAATTTTGAATCCAACTCTAAAATCCCTCCTAATTTAGAATCTCACAAATTCATGTATATTCATATTTTACAAAAGGCGTATTAACCCCGAATTTATAATCAACTATAAAATCCCCACTTAATTAAATTTTTTTACATACATATTTCCACATCAAAGAATAAAATATATTCAGAAAGGACAAGAATTTATAAAGCTTTACTTTAATAAATTATTGTAACTAAGACAATTTAGAAAAAATGTTCTTATTCAAATTAAATTCAAACCGGATTTCAATTATTTTACAGCAGGAATAAAATATTATAAATTAGACCAATTATACTAAATAGAGATGGGATATGTGTTTGTTATACATATTATATTACTGTCTTCTTTTAATAACAAAATATAGTGTGGGTTTTAATCCCAATTTAAAAAGAATTAAAGACTGCAGGTTTTAATTCCTTTTAATTGTGGGGCTTAATTCTAATTCAAAAAGGAGTTAACGCCCATGAGGATTAATTGTAAAAGTTTTAGAATTAACCCTCATGGGCATTCAATTTTAATTAAAGCCCGCGGCCGTTCTGTCATCACTGTTAAGGAATATATACATTCTTATTATTTGAATTGATCTGAATAATTGTGGATTCAATTACTACATGAGGCAGTGCTATGCCTTGTCACAAAAAAAATTGCTTAAATTACAATCAATCAATCAATCAATTTTTTTTTTTATTTGAATTATAAGATAAAGGTAAATTAAAATTGTTTGTTTGACTTTTTCTTGGATGTTTCAATATTTGTTTATATAACTTTATGATATTTAGTTATTTGTGACTTATAAGATATAAGTTAAATTATTAATTTACATTTGATCTTTATTTTATTATATGATTTTACATTAACTAGTCGGTATCCATTCTTCTGTCTATCATCGTAGTCTATTTTCGCAGAGTACAAAAATGTGAGCATTCATTTATATTACATTGTCGGCGTCTATTTATTTATATATTTGTTTGACGTTTTCCGTTTCCTGTTCAGTTTCATATTGAAAAGAGCTTTTAGTATTTTAGTTGTAGGTAGTGTTGTTACAATTTAAATGTACTGGGAAAGAAAATGATATTTCCTTAAAAAAAATAGTTTTGTTCTTGATTTTTTTAGGAAAAAAAGCTCCTATGATACCAATTTTCATTTGAAGTTTTCTTTTTGAAATAATATTTACCCACATATCACGAATTTTATATTATTATTACAAAATTTAGAATGACTGCTCACATATCATTGCTCACAAAATTTCAAATTTCAAATCAATTTTAAATATATTTTGCATAATATATATTAGAAGAGATTATTTTTAGCATTTTAACATGACAGCCATTTCAACACTACCGTCATTTTAATATGACAGCCATATTGAAACACTATCAAAAAAATAATGTGAGTAAAAATTTTCATTAAATTTTCTGAACATAATCTCATAATTCAAAAGTTTTATATTAAATTGTGTTGTATATTTGGTAAGTATATTTCAATTAAATTTAAGTTTTTCGGGCCTTGGTGACCTAGTGGGTAAGAAGAAAGTATAAAATAGCTGTAAACACCGAGGGAGTGTGGTTCGGAATAATAAATAAATATAAGAAGAGAACTTGAAGATAACTCAAAATATATCTAAGAAGGATACGAAGAGTTACAATTAATCTATTTTTTTTTTTTAATGCATTTTTCTGCCACATAAATATAGACAGGAAATTACACAGCCTTTCCTGTTCAGGCGTGGCTGTAAATATCGTGAGGGGGGATAACTCTTACGACGTGTGTGGGATTCGAACCCACACTCCCTCGATGTTTACAGCGCATTACGCTCTTACTCACTAGGCCACCGAGGCCCCAATATCTGTTTTCTTTTACACGGAACAACTTTCAATTTGTTTTTTTTTATTCATTTTTGTTCTCTTTATATTGTAAATTAAACAAAATTGCATCCTTTAATTTGATTATAAATTTAAAAAGGTGTGTAAAGAAAACATTCATCAATCTAAATAAATTTCATTAATATTTTATATATCAAACATGTATACTAAAAAATTTAGCAGTTCATTTTTAATTCTATTTGATAAAATTTAATCTGAAATAAATTGAAATAAATTTAGGTTAAAGGGTAAAAATATAAAATTATTTTATCAACCGTAAGTTAATGAAAATTTAAAAATAAATTTTATAGGCAAAAATATATGGATTAAATTTTATTTATAGTGAAACTAATTTCAAGGACAAAATCCTTTAAATAAAAACATTTTAAAGTATAAAATTTTGATTAAAGAATATTTAAACTTTTTATATATCACTTTATATAAAATTTTGATAAATTTTAGATTTTGATTTCTGAATTTCTAAAAAATAAAATTTTAATGGTTTTAATTTTTTTTTTTTTGTTTTCCTATCTTAAATTAATTGAGGAAATCATTAGATATTTAAAAAAATTTAAATTGTTATTCTTCTATAAAAAAAAAAAGTATCAAAAAACTTAAGCCTGTGCAAAAATTAAAAATACAGTAAAGTTCATTATGAAAATCGTCTAATTTTACGAAAATTCGAACTATTCTCCATAATATTTTTCTCGTAACTGCTTATTTAAATTCGGCAATATCTTGGCATAAAGCGCTTTGTGTTTCTGTTATATTTTCTTACGAACTCTGATAGTGTATTAATATGAACTATGTTTTTTCTATGTCATAGTTGATGGCAACTTGCTTTTCCCTGACACTCTGATATTTATTAAAATAAAATGTTGAGATTGTTAGGCATTTTTTTTTTTTTTCTATAAAATCACTAAATTAACCTAAAACCAAATTTTATATAATAATTTTCAAAAGAATAGGATTTCTTTAGTCACAGTATTCTTTAAAAGATTTCAGGAAGCTGTTTATATCACAATACTTCCTATAATAGTTTAATTTCTTCTTTTGTTTTTATTTCCTTTAAATTTTCTTTTGAATTTTCTTCTAACTGAAAAAAAAAAATAAAAAATAAAAACAAAATTCCCAACGGTCTTTTCTGGATTATTTTTAATTTATTTTTTTTTTTCTTTGTAGTAAAATTTTTCTTTTCTTTTCTTTTTCTCTCCTTTTCATCATAGTCTCAGTATTCTTTCTTTTAATTTTAATTGAAATGAAAAGAACTAGAAAAAGAAAAAAGAAAAATTTCTTGGACTATTAAAAATTAAAGAAGAACTCAATAAAAATCTTATGATTTTTTTTAGAAGGACAAAACCAATGGATTTTCTAAGGATTTAGCAGAGAAATACATCTATATATAAACTATTAAAAGAGTAAAAATTAAATGCTAGCAAATATATATTTTGTTATTTACTTAAGCGATAAAAATCAACATAAAGAAAATCAGAACAGAAAAAAGAAAATTAAAATTAAATTTTTCTAGGCAATTAAATTTAAATTCAAAGTTAACCACTTTTATTTTATTTTTTTTTTCAACATTAACTAATATGTATTTCTTTTTTTTTTTTTGTAATTTCTTCTTTTCAGTTATTGGAACCGAAATGATTTTATAAATTTAAAATTTAACGATTTAAATTGCCTTTAAATTTAGTTTAAAATTCTTTTGGTATCATTTTTACAAAGAAACAAGTAAAAGTAGCAGTAAGTCGATGCAACAGACTTTTTTATACCCTACATCTAAAAAATTCAAATTAAATTAAAAATCAGAACAACCGTTGTGTGGCAGATACCCGAACAACCATTCTAATTCATCTTAAATTTTGGACAAATCAGAGATTCAGGAAACAACACCCTAGTACCAAATTTGAAGTTTCTACCTTTATTAATTTCGAAGGTATGCTTGTTCGGTTTTGGGAGTTGTATGGGAGGTACTCGAACGACCACTCCAACTCATCTCAAATTTTAGGCAAATCAGGGATTTAGAAAACAGCACCCTCGTATCAAATTTGAAGTTTCTATCTTTATTAATTTCGAAGTTCCTATCTTTATTAATTTCGAATATATGCTTGTTCGGTTTTGGGATTTGTATGGGAGGTACCCGAACAACCACAACCACAACCAATTCATCTCAAATTTTGGGGATATCAGGGATTCAGAAAAATACACCCTCGTACAAAATTTTAAGTTTCTATCTTTATTAATTTCGAAAATATGCGTATTAGGTTTTGGGAGTTGTATGGGAGGTACTCGAACGCATGGTCCGATTTCGTCCATTTACAATCCTCTC
Source organism: Poecilobothrus nobilitatus (assembly GCA_947095535.1). Lineage (NCBI taxonomy): Eukaryota > Metazoa > Arthropoda > Insecta > Diptera > Dolichopodidae > Poecilobothrus > Poecilobothrus nobilitatus. The sequence goes on along the minus strand of OX352773.1, from coordinate 153,059,698 downwards.
CTTACCTTAGTCATTGTTAACCTACAGTATAAATTACATCAAGATAGCATCATTATTTTTTGAGTTATCGTGCGTGCGGACGGGCGGACGGACGGACATCGCTAAATCGACTCAGGCGGTGATCCTGATTAAGAATATATATACATGTCTATACCTAACTCGCTTCCTTTTGTTGGTTACAAACACCATACCAAAGTTAATATAACCTATACTTAATGTGTAGGGTATAAAAAATGACACTCTTTCTAAAAATTATCCTGAAAATATTATGTAATTTTTAGTACCTATCACCATAATGATTGTGCATATCTTCAAAAGATCATATTATTATAAACGTAAAATTTAAAAAAAAAAACGAATAATGCTTTTGCATTTTTTTAGCTTCTTTGCAGATTTGTCCATAAGTTTCAACTTTTGAAAACTGTTAGTACAGCTTCAATTTTTAATCTGACATTGATAACAATTAATTGAAATATATTTATACAAACATGTATTTTTAAAGATAATACAATACTTATGTACAGTTTTGCAATCCCACTTTCCAATTCGAAACGTTCCGTTTCCTTTTCTATCCTTCTCTATCGCTACTCCTTAGCCAATATACTGCGTCTTAAGTTAGGGGTTTGATATCCCATTATATTGAAGGAGAAGATAGGTTTAGTCAGTAGGAATTTGATATACTAACAAGATGGTACTTTTGAAATTTTTTGGAAGATTACCATCTCCCTCAGGAAAAACAAACAAACAAATTATCAAAATTCAAATTCAGTTTAGCATCAATTTTGATTTCACTTCAAATTGAAAAACAAAATCAATATAACTTAAGTTATAGTATAACCATTTGAAAATATGCCTTGTTCTGATTGCAAGACATTATCCTGATAGAATTCAAGGTCAAAATTTCTCATTATTGGTATTGAAAAAATAAATTTGAAATAAAAAAAACATTTTAATTCGTTTAATATTTTATCAAAAAAAAAAAAAAAATGTTTCAAAATTAATAAAAATATTAAAGGCAAACAAAGTAAATAAAGTTTAGTTTCGTTTACTTTTAAATTAATATTAAATTATTTTTTGTTTTTGTAATTTTCATTTAGTTTTAAAATATTTGTTTTCAAATTAAATTCAAAAACACAATGGGAATTACAAAATAACGGAAGTATTAGAATCTTAAGATAATTTAGGAAGAAGAAAATTAAATTTATTTTAAAAATCCTTTGGGATATTTCGTTTAAAAATTTGTTTTTGGTTTAAAATAAAAGAAAAATTTTTTTTCTTCAATAATTCCGGAAAAAAATATTATTTTGTTATTAAAATATTATTATTTTAATTTTTTTAATTAACTTAAATAAATATATTTCTTTGAACATCCATTAACAGTCCATTTTTATGTATAGTTTGATATAAAAAAATTTAATTTATCAATTATTTAATTATTTTCTATAAATATATTTTAGGTAAATCCTCCCAGACAATTAAAATCTAATACTCGGTCAGCAGCTTACATCTATTTAAATGCAATAGAGCCTATTTGACGCCACTTAATCAATTAACTTGGCTCTTCCTTATTCTCCACCTATTATATTATTCATACATTTAAGGTACTTGTCCTTTAACTCTAGATATGAAAGGATGCTGGTTTAACTATTAAAAGCCTTACTCCGCTTAAAGGGGCTTATAATTTCTTGATATCTTTTGAAGATTCCCAACATCCTTAACAAAAAATGTATAAATATATAAATATAAATAATAAATATGCCAATTATCTCTAAAAATTTAATATAACTTTTCCATAAAAATTTTTAAAAATCAAACCATAGTACCAAAATCATATTTTAAAAAATAAAATTATAAACTTTGAATTCTTGAACCCCAAATGGACTCATATAAAAACTTTAAACAGAACTATGAGTAAAATTATAATCATAACATAGTAGAAAGTGTCTGAGTAGTGCGAGAAAATACCACCTACTAGGATTTTAGAAAAACAAAAAACCCTTTAGTGATTATAAAAATTAAAAGGAATAATCGGATATATTTTTAGTGCCTAAGAAACGGTGTAACGATATCTCTACTCTTCTCAACATTTTATTAATGAGTTTGTGATGTGCTGAAGTTATAGTTTTACTCCAATGTTTTCTTTAACAAGTGTAGACATGAAGAAGGTATTTTAGGAAAATAATACAACAAATATTTTAAGGTTCTAATGCTCTATCTATATTCTTCTTTTAACGACTCCGAAAAATTTCTTAAAATATTTTTCTATTTTAGAACTATTTTAGAAAATTTACATAGAATAAGAAAGTTCTTAAATTGAATTCTTTACATTTCCTATTATTGAATTTTGAACATAAACAATTTGTAAGTGTTTGAAAAAAATTAGAAACTAAAGATCATTTTGCTAACTTACCTATCCTCAAATTGTTTTATCTATTTGGAATCTTGAATTTGTGAAATTACTCAATGTAAAAAATATTTTATTATGATTTTTTTTTAATTAAATCAAATTTTTTATTTTAATTAAATCAAAACTTTTAAACTACCATTATAGTAAAGCACAAAAAAAAAAACTTAATTTTCATCAACTAGAAATCTCAGAGTAGAAAAAAAAAAAATAAAACTTTTTATATAATATACTGTGCACGTATCAAAAGCAAATTAATAAATTCTGAGGGGAACTAAACCCATTTATTGGATTTGGTTTATATTTTATCACTTCATTACTTCCATTTATATGCACATAGTAATGGATCGGATTATAATAAAGAATACAAAGAAGTATATAAAAGTAAAGGCTGTTAAAGGTGCACATTTTCCCAAAGATAAAAAAGTTTAGAATTCTGACCTGCACCACAATTCAAAATTTTATCTTAGAAAAAATTGTGGAAAATCAAAAGACACTTCATTCAATTTTAAGGGAGTCTTATATAATTCTATATAATTAGGAAAAAATCTTGCAAAAAGTAAAAACATAATGTTGAAGCTTCAAGTTTTGCATCTCATTTTGGAAAAATTCGTACAAGTGTTTAAGTTAAAAATGTCTAAAATTATCTAAAAATAGCAAATTTCCGATTTTTGACGCCCAATATTTTAGGTTAACATCTAATTAACTTAATTTAATATTTAATGATCTAATTGAACAGAGGATGTAAGGTAATTGAAATTAAATTTTTTTTGTATCAAAATTTTAACAAAAGATTCTACTTAAAAGCATGCTGGAGTTTAAATTCAAAATAGCGAAAAATTGTGTAATTTTAATATTGCTTTATAAACTATGTACAAATGCCCTATCCTTTGATGTTTTTTGATCTAAAAAAACTTTAAACATTAGAACCTTAGGGCATGTTCAAATCCTTGCGAGACTACTTATATCTTCTTAACGGATGGGTGTCATGATTATTAACATCAGGGTTTTTAAGAGATCTATCAATGATTAAAATTTTATTGTTCTATCATAGTAGAAGTTTTGAAGAAGTGTAGAAGTTTTGAAAACAAATGAAGGGCGAACAGTCAAAAGTGAAATTAATAAATATATTTTACATATTTTTTTTTTTAAATGTTCTAAGAATCATTATTATATTTCTTTGGCATATTTTTTACTTCATTATGTTTTAATTCAAATTTTACCCTTGCTTGGCATATATACATTAAACGAATGGCAATCACCTGTTGATTCCCAATACTTTTCATATCAATCAAAATAACCAACTTATTTCTTTTTTGATTTTTTTCTTTTTATGTAATAAATTTTTGTTTTATAAACGATGCCCTTCTTTTTCTCTTATTACTTATGGAAACGACTTATGAAATTCCGTATATAGTAATCGTATATACTGGTCTTTTTACTTTGATTTGAAAATTTGAAGCAAAACTATATGTAAACATAAAAATTAATTAGAATTCTTAAACACTTTTTGTTATGTTTTTATATATAAAAGTTTCTTTTTGTTGTTTATTTATAATTATTTAACATAAACTTATTTACAATTTTTATATATCTAATATATAAATATATAAATGAAAATTTTCCTCAAAACTTTTAGTTATAGTTATGCTAAACTATATGGACCAAACGTATCAACATATTAACAAATGATTAAATAAATATGTAAGTATGTATGTATTCCTCTAATATATTTTATTCAATTAAAACCGATGATCTTAACGTACTTAAACTTAAGCGGCCTTGTAATAAAAAATGTTATTTTTGGTCCAGTCCTGATTTTTTGTTTTTTTTTTTGGTACTGCCAATTTTATTTTATTTTTAGATTTTGTTATAAGCTACAGCTGAACAGAACAACGAGCTATGGAATATTATTTGTCCGAACTTATTTTTGTTTTACATCTTAAATGAGATGAAGTAAAGAATATCTATTTTAAATCTTTTAAATAGTTGGACAACTTAATAAAAAAACATATTTCATAATTACATATATAAAAGTATGGATTTTAATATGTTGGTTAAAGTTTTGTTTTTGATTAAATACTTCGTGGATTAGTATCAAAAGCCTATACTCAATTTTACTGAATGTTATTTGTCTGTATTTTCATTTAATTGGAGTGTTATTAGACTGTACCCAACTATAAAAACCCTCTAAATTCAGAATCATGTATATACATATTCTGTAAAACTTGTATAATCTTGATTTTGAAACAAACTCTAAAGTAATAATAAACTTCTAATAATTTTTTTTAAATACATTTGGACAACAAAAAACTTACTGAAATATAACCAAATGAAATGCAGTCAAACGAGATCCAGTAAAATGAAATTTATAGTCATGATACATGATAATTCTGGTAAATGTAATACAGTCAAATGGTAATCAGGGTAACCTACAAGAGTATAGTCAAATGACATTTCATGTAAATGAAATACAGAATAAAATAATTTGCTTTTCTTGACTTGACAATTCTCATGTTCTTTATTTTATTTACTACTCTGATTATATAACTAGAGTCATGTTTTACTTTGTTTATGGTCATCAAATATCAGTCTCCGTTCATAAAAGAATCAACCGAAAGCATTGAAATTGAAATTTTCATTTTCTTATTTTTACTTTGCTTTAAAACCTTTAGGCTTTAATCAAAACAACATGAAAATTTGCTTAATTCAACTTGAGAAACCAAATTTAAAAGATGATCTAGTGCGTGGTATTTTTACAAATGAATCTATGACACCATACTCCCTTAAATTTTTTGAAACGAACCTATGAGCTACTAACACCTCTCATACATACATGGAAGATAAATTAAATGACTTAAGAATACTTTAAGAATTAATTCAGTTATTAAGGAAATCTAAATGATTGACCTAATAATAATAATAAAAAGTACTGCCAGGTAATATTAAATAGCTGAAAAGATTTTATTTATTGTTAATTTGATTTTTTTCTGTATTGCAAGTATGTTTTCTTTTTTGTATAAAATAAAAATTTTTTTTCGAAAAATTTTCCACATATTTGTTAAAAAAAAAAAAGAAGTTTTTAATTTTAATTTTTTTTGTATTTTTATAATTTACATGTCACACATATTCTAAAATCACTTTGGGGGTATGGAAGAATTTCTTTTTTTTTGTCTTTTAAATACTTAGTATATGTAATGAGATGTTTTTAATTCAATTTTTTTGCCTTCTTTTATAATAAATTCTAATTCTTTTTTTATTGACAAAATTAAATTTTGATCTGTTTTTTTTTTTTTACAAGAAATCAAATGAAAAAAAAACAAAATTGTCAAGGAGAAGAAGAATTTTTAACAAAATTAATAAGGAAAGTTTTTTTTTAAGAACACTTAAATTTTATTTTTTTGTTTTTGTTTCTTAAGAATTTTAATTTCAATATAATGCTTTGATATTACAGAGATTTGTTTAAATTAAATTAATTTAAATTTTAATTATTTGGATTTAAGAAAATGATTCAGATTTTAAAATAGAGTGGTGATTTTGATTTTAAAAATATATCAATGAATTATTATTTAAATAATTAAATAAAAATAAATTTTACAAAATAATTAAATATTTTAAAAGTTATATTATCAAGAAAATTTTGCAATTATTTTCACAGATTTTACATAATAAAATATTATTTTATTTTTATCACAAAGTAAAATGTAAAATATTTCATTATTAACAAATGTTATTTCGCCTGAGTATATGCAATTGTTTTTAAACAATTACGTCGTAAGAGTTAGTGCCCCTTACGATATTTACAGCCACACCTGAAAAGGAAAGATTGTGTAATTTCCTGTCCACATTTATGTGGCAGAGAAATGCATTAAAAAAAAAAGGACGTATTAGTTGAAAGATAGTTTGGTTTTGGCTGGCTTTATGGTTAAGCACGTCCGTTATTAACCAATTTGAGTCGAATCTTAAGTTTTTTTATATGAAAAAAAACACCCTTTTTACCACATTTCGATAAAAATTTTGAAAAAATGTGCCTAATAGTTTCACTCTGTCCGTCTGTCCTTGGGTAGGTTTCATAAAAAAATTAATGTTGTTGAACAACTTTTTCATGTAGCCCCCTCCATTACGAGGCTCAAACTTTGAAAATGCCCTAATTTTAAATGCGTACATCTAATGTTCTATTTAAATTTTTTTCAATTTGAAGACGCCATTCGACAGGAATTTATTTTACCTTAGTAAGTCAATATTAAAATTGCAAAATTCTTTTAATTTTAATATTTAAATTTACCGTTATCTGAAAACCAAATGATTTTTCTACCTTAATGACTCGAGCACGTGTTTAGATAGTGACTTGAAATTTGTAAGGAAGAAAGAACTTTTACAGTTAGTATAAGTTTGCCCAGAAATTTTTTTTGGACCACACCCTGCTTATGAGCTATTACGGCTGAAAAATTTCAAATTTATTATTTTTAAACAGCTATTTATTATTTTTAAACAGTCACTCATACATTTTTTTTTCGGCAAGGCATACAAATTAAAGCTTCAGTAATATATATTTACGTGTGTTAACGGTTTTTTTTAAGCTATATAGAGTTCCGGACTTACAGCATCTAAAAATTTGAAAACATCCTATTTTCATATTTTTTCTTATATGAAATTTTCAAATTTTGATGGAAGTCACAATGTTAAACAGTTTATATTGTCTTTTGGAAATGTGTGCTTTTAAAAACCGTTGGTTTACATTCTGTCTTGTTTAAATATAAACCTGTATTATCTTCAATATTTTTGTTAATCTATCTTAACCTATAAAAAGTTTACAGAAAACTGAATTTAACCCTTAATAATTTTTTTTAACGATAATATTTTTCTAAAATATAATTTAAATATGGTTATAACTTTTTATAAAAATTAGTTTATTAATTCAGCATTTTATTTTCAAAAAAATTTGGAAAAAACACAATGTATTTTTTTATTTTTATAAAAATCTATTAACGCAAATTAATCTTATTATTCTAACTAACCTATCCTAATCTAACTGAATCCAACTTGTGCATAGTAGTAATAAAAACTCTTCCGAAAAAAAATCATTCTAATCACTACAGGTTTATACTAATTAATGTATTTTTATATGGTATACTAGCATGTCTCGTATTTTAAGTTATCTCCGTTAATGTTACCCTGGTTTTAATAATTTTTTTTTGCATATGGTTTGTCTACTAAATAGGAAGATGATCATACTTCTCTACGTAACCATTTTGCTCGAGAAAAATAAAATGCTTAGGGGCAGCATGAGCTAAGATTTCCTAATATACTCCTTATAGTTGTAGAATGTACGCGATATTAGATCATTTTCAGAGGACGATTTCCAATTAATTTTATTATAAACTGTCAATCTTATTTGTATTTAAATCTTTGTACAAATATTTATACGAATAAAAATATTTCAAGTCAGGTTCGGGTTTTTTGTGATTTATTTATGCAAATTATTATTCAGAATATTTACGAGAATATCGTAAATGCAGAAAATAATTAGAATAAAGTTAGACGAACATTTGGACTATAGAGAAAACGCTAATACCTATCGAAAATATTTTAAAAAAATGCTAAAACCATTGCGGTACTATTGTCTTAAAACTTGGTATCATGATGGTACATATTATGGCACTAAAACTTGGTAAAATTTTAAAATTATAAATTGAATAGATGAAGTACAATAAATCTGTAAATGATGATGAGCAATCACAAATAGTGGATAAGCTCTCTTGATAAATCTTTTAAAAGCCATATGAAACAAGGTAGAATGTAAACCAACGGTTTTTAGAAGCGCATATTTCCAAACTCAATACAAACCGTTTAGAATTGTGACTTGCACAAAAATTTGGAAATTTCATGTAATAGGAAAAAACGTGAAAATAGGACATTTTTGAAATTTTGAGGGGCCGTAAGTCCGGAACCCTATATAACTAAGAAAAGCCGTTAACACGCGTAAAAATATATTATTGAACCTTTAATTTTCATGCTTTTCAATTTTTGAGGCGTAATAACTCTTAGGGGGGTGCTACCAAAAAAATTTCTGAGAAAACTTATACTAATTCTAAAAGTTCTTTCTTGCCTCAAAATTTCAGTTTTCTATCTGAAGGCGTGCCGGAGTTATGAAAAAAGAAATTTCATGCAAAATATGGTTTTCACATAACGGTAAATTTAAATAGTAAATTACAAAATATTCCATAATTTTGATATTGTTTTATATAGATAATAAAATTTTCGATCTTTTGGCGGTTTTAGATTGCAAAACTATTACGCAGGGCCTGAGATATATACATGTGAAAATGGGACTTTTTCGCAATTTTGAAGAGCTGCAACTTTGGAACCCTTTACAACTAAAACAAACCTTTAACACACATTAAAATATATTACTGTAGCTTTAAATTTTATATCTTGTAGAAGTAAAATGTGTACAGGTTCCTAAGTTACAGGTATTTAAAAATAGCAAATTTTCAATTTTTAAGCCCTCATATCTCATAAACAGGGGGTGGTCCAAAAAAATTTTCTGAGCAAAGTTATACTAATTCTAAAAGTTCTTTCTTGCCTCAAAATTTCAAGCCTCTATCTAAAAGCGTGCCGGAGTTATGAAAGTAAAAAAATCATGCAAAATTTCGTTTTCACATAACGGTAAATTTAAATACTAACTTTAAAAAAATTGTATAATTTTGATATTAATTTACAAGGATAAAAGAAATACCTGTCTAATGACGTTTTCAGATTGAAAAAATCTTAAGCAGAACATAAGATATATGGATTTTAAAAGTATGGCTTTTTCAAAGTTTGAGAAGGTGTAGCTCCGTAATGGGAGGGGCTACATGAAAAAGTTGTTCCACAAAATAATTTTTTTTATCAGACCTACCCATGGTTAAAATTTTTTTTCTCTATCTTTAACGGTGTAGAAGTTTTGTAAACAGACGGACGGACGGACGGACGGAGTGAAACTAATAAGTACATTTTTTCAAAATTTTTTTGGAAATGTGCTAAAAAAGAAGGTAAGGCAGGAAGCAAAGTAATAGCCAAGTCTGCGTTTAACATGACGAAGATAACTCTTAAGTATGTCAGAATTAACCGAAAGGTTTAGTCTAGTCTTATCAAAATATGGGAAAGAGGGGAATAATAAATGTTTTTTTAATATTTTCAAAGTAATTTAAAAATCAATTCACGATTTTTAAAATTTTTTTAAAATTTTAATTGTTTAATTGTTTTTTAATTTAACCAGCACATTTAAATTATGAAGAGTGATATTGTAATATTTTAGAAACAAACATTTTTCTTTTTGAATTTAACCAAAAATAATTAAATTTTCCTTTCCGTTTTTTTTTTTCTTTTGAGTCACGTGATGTAATTTTTTTATATTTTTTCAAAACTTTTTAATGCTGAACAAATGATTCGTAATTATGAAAACAAAAAAAGAAAATTGTTGACTTTTGATAAAATATATTTAAAGGATCTAAAAAGGAAACTAAAACAAAACTGAAGATAATAGAACTGAAAATTACTTTACTTTTTAATAAATTTCATTTTTATTTCATTTAATGTAGAAAAATATAAAACAAATTCTACTTCCATCTTTTACAAAACATAAATATTACACAATATAGCAAAATAATCACAATACATATATATATATATATATATATATAAATCTATTTTTTTATTATATAAAAGCGGTTGTTTTTAAAAAGGACTCACTTGAGAACATTTCGTGACTTTACTGGCAATTAAGTTAAAACTTACCAAGTAAATAATAAATTGCTATTTTTGTAAATGTGCGAGTTTATAAATAAAAATATCTATATATATATATGGATGTATGTATACATATGTATATGTAATAGATTAAGTATTAGAATGAAATTTAAAAGGATAGTCTCATTATATGAAAAGAAAATGTTGTGATGTATATATATAGAAAATCAACCGAAAGATATTCTTATGGAAAATATGTATATAAAAGGAAACAAAAATTAATTTTTATGATAAGAAATCAATTTAGGACTAATGATTTGAATCTTTTTAATTAGAATTTTTATTTTTTATATATAATAATAATATAATACAAAAGTTATTAAAATTGATTTATAGAAAAGTGATTAACAACTGTTTTGAAAAACATGTAGTTAAGTATTTTTGTGACTAAATAATAAGAAAGAATCAATTTTAATTAATCTGATCGTACTATTTAATCAATTTTAGTGTGAATATAATAAATTTAACTTACCGCTAGTCTATGACTGAAGTAAAAATTGTGAAGGGAATAAGTTTAGTCCTAATTCTACGATTTTTACTCATTACTATTATGCTGACTAGTTTAATTAAGGTTAAAATTATACATAAAACACTGAACCGGAGTTCTATCCATAACATTTAAGACATGTACAATCTTCACCCTGCACATGTATGTATATGTATACAAAAGAATTTTTTTTATTTTAATGTGAAGAAAAATTATTCGGCGTAAAAATATTAACCGTAACGGCAAATGTATTACATTTTTATAACCAAAAACAACACAAAACAAAAATATATGCGACCGGAAAAGAAAATTTTCTTTTCGATGTTATTTCATTAAAATTGTTTCAGTAATTTTTGTTAAAACTGTTCGAATTTTATTGTATGGTCAAAAATAAGCCGATTGAATAATATATAAATTTGAGGCCTCAGTGGCCTAGTGGGTAAGCGCGTATAAAATACGTTGTAAACACCAAGGGAGTGGGGAATCGAATCCCACAAACGTCATATCATAAGAGTTATTGCCAGTTACGACATTTACAGCCACGCCTGAACAGGAAAGGCTGTGTAATTTCCTGTTCACATTTATGTGGCAGAGAAATGCAATAAAAAAAAAATATATATATATATATAAATTAATTTTTCATTAAGTTAATATGTTTTAGAATTATAAGTTTTAAATTGACAAAAAAATCGAGTATAGGTTAACAATATTGTTTTACAGTTAACTAAACTTATTTTTCTTTTATCCCTTATTTTTGTTGTAAATTAAAAAGTTATTTTAAATAGAATCTCTAAAGAATTTCCTAATCCGTATATCAAGAAACACCTTTTTAGTTTCCCGTGTATTCGCGATCGAATGAGGTTTAGGGAGAATTCGAACAATTTAAGATCAGTCGATCAGTCAATTTATCATACCATTCAACAGATTACGGGAATTTTGAACCAATCTTGCATATGCTAAGAGAAAACAACTAAAACCACTGTCTGAGCTTTTTGATATAAATGTTAGCAAACTAACTCTCAAGGCCGGACTTTACGCGAGCATAAATAATTCTAGTGATTCCAGCGAAAAATATGTAATCATTTCATATCGTAATAATTTATATCGTATAATTAATAGTAATAATAATAATAATAATAATAGTAATAATAATATTAATAATAATAATAGCTGCTACAGTGAACCTATATCTTTGATTATATCATGCAGGAAGGTGTTATGTACTACTGTACGTTGTAATCCCTTGACAGTAAAATACTCCGTAGTAAAATAATAATAATATTAATAAGTAATACTAATACCAATAATAATAGCTGCTACAGCGACAGTGGGGGTTGTCTTCAATAATTACCTCATGCAGTAAGGTGTTATATTCTACTGCATGTTGTAACTGTTGTAACAGCAAAATAATAACAAGCGGATTCATTGTTTCCTTATACAGTCTCACTCTCAACTTAATGTTTCCGCATTCTATTTCCTATCCTTTCCTATCCCTATACTCCATAACCAATATACTGCGTGGGATTAGTCAGTAAGAATGTGACAGTACCAATGGCAAATTCTTGGTATCTTTGGAAGATTTCCACCTCCCTTAGCAAAAGAAATATTATTACGATCACCTTTTATTATTAAATCATGTTACTATTTGGATAGGAAATCGATAGGAAATCGATTATCTAAAATTAAGTTTTTCGAATCATACAATAGAAATGATAACTGAGAGTTTAACTTGGTTTTGTATTTACAATTGTATAATTTTATTGCAAAGTTTATTAAACCATATATTATCAGCTATAGCTAGTTCTAAATTCTTTCTTTTCTTTTCGTTTCAGATTTTTATTTTAAGTATAAAATCAAATCTATTTTAAAGATTTAAAGTAAAAATATTTTACTTAAGATTTTGTTGTCTATATAAGCAAAAAAAATTGAAGCAAAAAACAGTATTTAAAATTTTACAATATTGGCTAAAATACTGTAAAATTTTACGATTAAACAAATTAATTATCATAAATTTTGTGCTTCAATGTCAAATTAATAATATATTCAAATATTATATAAAATAAACAAGTATAGTAATCTTATAATAAATTACAATACAGGTTCATTGTCAAGTTCAAGAAGATATTTTGTTTTTATTTCTTTTTACCAACTTTTTAATCTTGTAATTTTACTAATTTAAAAAGCTTAAATCATCTAAAATGTCACTTTAAGATTCTACAAAAAAAAAAAAAAAAAAAAAAACCCAACCATAAATGAACAATAAAAAAAACAAAAAAAAAGAGAAATTGGAGGCTACAAATTTTTAATTCATTCATAAAGAATCACTCATTTTCAATCCATTACATTCTAAATTGACACTCTGGAAACATGCCTAGCAACAATTCAATTTTACACACAAAGTTACAATTTTAGCAACAAAAAGGTTTTTATTTTTCTTTTTGTTTTGTTTTTTAATGTCATATCACACGACGTACATACATATATACGCAATTTTCATTAGAATCATTGTCGCAGAAATATTAAATATTTGTTGTTTTTTCTAATGCTTTCATCTTTGCCTAAAGATATTATAACAAACATAATATACATGTATTTTTTTAAATTATATTATATGAGTTTGACTAGCGCACCATTAGGGGTGTCTACAAAGAATCATTACCATTATAAGGATTGTAACAGAAAAAAAAAAAAATTAAATAACACACGGCAAAGTGACGCCAATTTTCTTTAATTTTTTTTTTCTGTTCAATATAGTTGACATCTTTAGATATATATATAAGGATCTACTTAAAAATGTTTATTCAATAAAGAATTAAATACAGTGTTAAAGAAGAGGTTGTACATTAAATAAGTAAGATTAAATTAAATTGAAACGAGGACAAAGTTGTATACTGTAAAAAGACGCGAAATATGGAGGGCATTAGAAGAAAGATCCATACCCGGGAAAATCTTAAGTTTGGTTAAGGCCCTCTACAAAGATGCAGTTTCCCAAATACTCCATAAAGGAAAACTGAGTATGCCAATAAAACAGCAGAATGGTGTAAACCAAGGCTGCCCACTCTCTTTCCTCCTGTTCAACGTTGTATTAGATGTAGTCATGAACAAAACAAATAACACAACCAAAAGAGGTGTAAACTGATACCTCACAAACAAACTACAAGATTTAGACTACGCCGACGACATATGTCTCTCATTGCATTCTCACACCACCATGCAAAGCAAGATCGACGAGCTTTCAAAGGATGCGGCAGAAGTCGGTCTCAAAATGAGCATGGGGAAAACAAAAAATAATGAGAATAAATACAACCAGAATCACACCAATAATAATAAACCCACACCACCAATAATAATAAAAGTAAATGATAGACCACTAGGAGATGTGTCGAATTATAACTATACCTTGGGTGCACAGTTAAAATGGGTGGTGGAGCATTAGAGGATGCAGAGGCTAAAATCCAGAAAGCTAAAGTGGTGTATGGCGGTAAGACTATGGAATGTATGGCAGCACAAATTAATAGAGCCACAAAATTAACAATATTCAAAACATGTGTTAAATAGGTTTTGCTACACGGCAGCGAAATATGGCTGGTCACAGAAAAAATAATCCACAAATTACAAGTATTCCTCAACAGATGTTTGCGAATAATATGCAGAATATTCTGGCCACAAAGAATATCAAACACCGACTTGTAGACAATGACCAATCAGAAATCCATAAACTTGGTCATTAGGGAAAGGAAATACAAGTAGATTGACCATGAACTTAGAAATAATTCCTCGATAGCTGAAGGGGCACTTGGTTGGAACCCTCAATCAAAAATAAAAGTGGGAAGACTCAGAAGTACGTGGAGGAGGACAATGAAGTAATAGTAATGAAGGAGTTAGAGGAAGCAGGAAAAAATTGGTCTGAAATGAAAATGCTAGCACAAAATAGAGTTAGATACAGGGCTTTGTGGAGGCCCTATGTTCCCGAAGGAAGTAGGAAGGAAAACATTAAATAAGTTTATAGAACCATTAGCTATTAAAAATTGCCTGCAACATAAAAAAATAATAAAAAGCGTTTATAAATTTTTTTTGATGATAATTCTAGGCGTAAAATGGCATTCTTAGGGCGAAGAGCATGTCAATTAAAGTGTATTCTGATAAAAGAAAGAGTTTAAAACCTTTATTTAAAAGTTTTAAAAAAATTATAAAAAAATATTGGCTATTTTATTTTAAAAAGCAGGGATAGGAAGTTCGATTTTAAGTGTCCATAAAATTTTATAGTCAACAAACTTGAATTCATTATTATGTATTATAGCAAATTAATGGGTTTATTAAACAAATTTTATTTTCACCTCCTAATAATCAGATCAATATTTGATCAATACTCAAAAAATCAAATGAAATTAGTCTCGAATATGGAAGTGAAAAATCATATTAAATCAATTAATACAAAAAAGAAACCATTTTGTAGTTACTTTTACGTAACTTGTTAGGCTCCAATACAATTATTCAGCTTCTACCTTATAAAAATAGATTTTATTTAAGTTAATTTAAATTTCTCCTAGTATCGGTGATTAGCCGCTGATGGTTTGTTTATTTCACAAGTTATTTTCTCGATATCTCTTATAGTAGTATATTATCTTTAAACATATAACAATATTATCTTGAAAAAAATAAGGAAATATTTCAAAACTTAATAATAAATTAATTTAAAGTTGAGATTTACGGGACTTTGCATAACACTTTTTAAAAAAAATATTAAAATCTTATTATATCTGTAGAATTAATTATCCCAAAACACAACAGATTTTCAAAATATTTTTTAACTTCGTACCTCCCATATCATCTTATAATATTTTTTACATAGTGCAGACAGCTTCATTTTCGTTTATTCATTTTATTCTAACTGTCAATTTAAATTTAAGGGTATCTTCAGACGGTGATATACTAAGAGTCTCTTAAAGGGACTTATGGCTCAAAAAACGAGGCAAAACTCCTCGGGAGATTATAACTCTGGCGAGTGAGCCAAAAATCCACTAAAAAATAAAACACAATTCCCCATAAAAATATGTATTTATATATTCGTCCATACTATGTTCTATATTAGGACAAAGGAGAAATTTTGAAGTTGAGTAACCCATTTTTTCCAGAGTATTTATGTATTTGTTCTAGAAAAATGAAACACCTTGACTCCACATCTAACTCTTAAATCTCTACTAATTTCGTCTACCTTGTATAAGATAATAGATGGCGTAGAAATAAAAAAGAACTTTCTTGTACAATAGCTACAGCCGAGTAATCAACGGCTTAGTGAAATTAATGATTCACGAAACTGAAACTTAATCAAATATTAATAGTAAATGACTTAGTGGATTCTCTATACTCCTCATAGGACTGGCAAAGAAAAAAAAAAAAATTCGTCTATACGAGATTCTATATTAGGACGGGTTTTAAAGTTGGTTAGAAAATCAAAATTATCCCTTTTTTCATAGTATTTATTTATTTGTTTCTGGATAAAGTGAATACTCTGATTTTGTATCTAACTTTAAAATATTATCAAAAAGATATTCAAATCAATAACTAATTACATATACTTTTATAAATTTTGAAAATAATTTATTATTTTAATACTGAATTATAAATATTTCAGTTTATGAAGCCATAAGCTCCCTAGGAAGTTTTGGCCGTTTTACAGGAGTTATTATCCCCCGGCGAGTTTTGAATTGTTTGTAGAATCATAAGTTCCTAGGGTACTTATGTTTTTGGTACTTAGAATCATAAGTTCCTAGGGTACTTATGACTCCGGAACTTTTATCATATCGCCTCTTCAGACATTCTATAGGTCTGTCTACGGAAAGAACCTCTTTTATATTAATAAATCAGGCATTTAAATATATATGTAATGTATGTAAATTTATGGGACTGTTATTAATAAAATACTAACTGATAATTTTAAAGGTCATTTGCCCATAAGACATATGAGGCAAGTATATAAATATAAAACTGAGCAATTTTAAATTAAAGTAAAAAAAAAACATTATGATAATTCTGAAGTACTTCTAGATTTTATTTAAACAACAAATATAATTTTGAAACCATTTTAATGCATATATTTTCTTACCTTCATTTTTCCATTTTTTTTTTTTTTTTTTTTTCTGTCCTAACAAGGTTTTTATTTCTCTTTCTCTTACTCTTTATTTGTCAGTTAACGTTCATTCTGCTATATATTATGATTTTGCCATTTTGACAGGACGTTGTTCTAGGACGTTGATTTTCTATTTTATTATTTTGTTTTTTGTTGTTTTTTATCGAAATTTAAAAACATTTTATGAATTTTTTTTTGCGCCTATAAATAGCAATGAACAACAAAAAAAAAAAAAAAAATAAAACAAAAAAAAAAGAAAATTGTAGAAAAATATGATGTCTAATGACAGAATTGAAAGGAAGTTAAGTACACAGCAGGCGCGAATATTAAATTTATTTGTTATGTTTTTCGTTAAAAAATTTTTGCCGAATTGAACTTTTATTTATTTTTTTTTTTTCTTGTTTTACATGTTACAGAATTTATTATTGAAGAAAGGGAAGTGTATAAGATGATAAAAATGGTTTTTTAAAGTGAGTTTTAAGTTAAATTTTTATGATTGTAGCAGTCGGTATTTTATTATTTTTTTTTTTGTTTTGTACCTTTTTTTTAGTGTTGTTAAATTGTAATTTTGAAGGCTGAGTAATTTTTAATGTTTTTAAAGAAAATAATAAGGAATAAAAATTTAGGGTACTAATTAAAAAAATTTATATAAAAATTTAATTCCTTGAATGCATTCATATAAAAAAATAAATAATAGGTTTTGTAATTACAATAAAAAAGTTTATGTACTAAGTAGAATTAAATTTTTAAAGGAAAATAAAAGTTCTTATAATCATTAGTTGCTTTCCAATTTAAAATTATCTAAACACCAACAAATTTCACCAAAAATTGAATGAAAATATTAATAGGCAATAGTTTGTATTTATAAGGAAATATAATGTCTTTAAGCAAAATCTATACATAGTCGGAAGATGAAAAAAAGGCAACGAAACATCAATTTTTTGTAAAAATATCTAACATTGTACTATATACGCACGGTGTTCCAAAGGCAATGAATAATAGATGAAAACTATAAAAAAATCTACATATAAAATCTATTATCTGTAATGATTTATTTTGAAATTCTAAATGAGATGGGGAAAAAATTATCGCGGTTATCTTGTGTTAATCTAACGATTGTTGAACTAATTATTGTAATTTTATGAAATTTATCATTACATTTTTTTTTGTGTTAAGGGAGTGTCAGATTTTTACTGACTAAACTCACATCATCCTTTAGTCAATAAAATCGGATGAAATCCCTACCTGCTAAAGCAGTATATTGGCTCGGGTGTAGGAATAGGAAAGATTAGGTCAAGGATGCGGCATCATTGAATTGCGAATAGGATTATAGAAGATTGCATAGATTGTAGATTACTATTTTGCTAACAGTAACTATAGCCAACACGTTAAAACATTCAGTAGTAAACACATTTCTGCATGAGGTAATAATTGAAGACCAGATATTGATGACTTGTAATAAAGTCAAATTAGCTTTAAGCTAAAAATTGTGACTAACCCGCGAAATTTGCAATTTAGTTTTTATTACTATGCTGAATGTTAAGCATAACAATGTTACATTGTAGTAAAGTCAAAATATTTTGAAAAGATACCTAAGTAAAATTTTCATTTTACTTTAGTCTTATTATTTATTTATTATATATATAATATTATTCACCAGCATGATCTTCAAATTCTTTTTAGCCATATTTGCTTTATTGCAATAATTGGCTATTACATGTCACCCAATTATTTTAAGAAAGCTTTAAGACAAACATAAACTCTTTCCTAGTTTTGACCTTTCCTAAATCACTTTATCTTACAATATTTTCCATATATTGCAGGGATACAGAGTTCTAAGAATTTTGAGAAGAAGAAGAAGAAAAGAATTACTGCTATAATAATTTTTTGGGAATATTTTTATTTTTATCTTATTATTCAATGTCACGACAACTTCTTAATAAAAGAAAAAATATAATAAAAATTCCACTTGTTAAATTAAAAATAAAATGCTAAAAAATAAGTTTTTTTTTGAGTTGGAATTTATGTATTCCAATTTTTGACCTCAAGAAGTTGCTACTTTTCATTTTGTTTTCATTCTACTTGTTATAATACTATAAAAACACACTTTTATTATTAAACATTTGTACATATAAATTTAAAAATTCGTAACCTTCATATATGACATGGTTATATATATATATCGATATTGTTCCTATAGAGAGTCACGTTTTCACGATTTTCTTCCAACTTTTACAAACGATACATTAGATCACGTGATGCATTTCTGTAAGGATTCTATTTGATCGATGCGCCATTAATGTCTTCAATTATTTAGGTATACTAGCATACTTAATGAAACATAGTATTTCTATTTTTTTTTTTTTTTTTTTTTATTTAACTTTTATTTAATAATTTACATTCTAATTTAACCTAAAAAAGTTACTACAAAAACGGGTTTATTTTCAAAATATTAATTAACATATAAAAATACAATATTTTTTTTTGTTAAATTTTTTTCATATGTTTTAAAATTTTTTTTGCATTTTCTTATATCTATTTTTGAGGATTAATTTATAATTGTTTTAACATTGAAAACTAGAAAAACAATGTTTCTTATTTATTTTTTTTTTATAATAAAATTCCTAACCTAATTTAACCTATCTTAACCTAATTACCCTAGCTTATACCTAATATTGGTTCAAAACCTTATTTATGACCTATCTAACCACCAATAGTTTTTTCTGAGACGTGTATCTCTAAATGGCATGTTTGTATCAAATTTTAATCTATCTCCGTTTATATTACCCGGATTATATTCAATTTTTTTACATGTAGCCCGTCTACTATAATGATATAGTAGAGGGACATGATTTTCTGTTAGTATAAAACCATTTTTGTCAAGAAAGATAAAATGCTCAGGAGCAATGAATCCCGTGAGCAAAGTCTTTCTAATGTACTCCTCATTGTGGTAGAATATATGTGATATTAAACCATTTTCAGGAGTGTTTAATGCTCTCTCATAATGATTTCGAATTAGTTTTATCATAAAACTGTCGATTCTATTTATGTTTGCTTCTTTGTACAAATATTTATTGGAATAGAAATATTTATACTCAGATTCGGGTTTTCTGTTTTTGTTAATGCATACTCTTATACACTTTCTTTCAAACTTTCTGAATTTTTCCATCAAGCTTGCGCTTATATTGTACCAAACAGGCACACCATATGTCATGGTTGGTCTTATTAATGACTGATAAGCTATTACTTTTATTCTGTTACTTATTATTTTATTGTAAAAGAGTTTTTTGCAAGCATGGAATGCTTTGTTGCCTTTCTGTATTGCTTTTTTTACGTGCTCTATGTACTTAAGGTTTCGTTGTAAGTAAACACCTAGATATTTAACCGTATCACTGTTTAATAATACTGTATTATTAGGATCTTTAATTTCAAAGTTTTTCCAATTATCTTTAATATTTTGGTTTAAGTGACTATATGTATTTCTAAATAAAATTGTTTGACACTTTTCATAATTTATTTTTAACAACCACACTTTACAATAATTTATTATTAAATTAAACATTTTTTGCAGGTTATACTGTATTGTTTCGACTTGAGAGTCGGCTGAATAAACTATGATATCATCTGCAAAGGCAATTGTGTAGCATTGATATTTTAACAAGTTTAGCATATTGAGGAGTTCAGTTATATATAACGAAAATAGGAGTGGTGAATTGATAGCACCTTGTTGTAATCCATTAGAAATATTTCTTGTTTTGGAGTCAATTTTATTGTTTGTTGCGATATAAAATTTATTTTCATTTAACATATCTTGGATTAAACTTACTAAATGGTTCGGGAAATTCAATTTTAAAAGTTTATAAATTAGACCATCTATCCAAACTGAGTTAAAGGCTTTCTCAAGGTCCACGCTGCAAGCCCCCACTCCGAAATCTTTGTTAATATACCAGCAAATGTCCGAAGTTAACTTCGTGATAGCATGCGTCGTACTGTGTTTGTGCCGGAATCCGAATTGGTTTTCTGGTAAAATGTTCTTTTCTTTGATGACGTTTGTGATTTTATCGTTGATAATAGCTTCATAGATTTTGCTAATACTTGGTAATAAGCTTATAGGACGATAATTATTCGGATTGGTTGGATCCTTTCCAGGTTTCCTAATTACTATAACCCTTGTTTTCTTCCATACGTTTGGAAAGTAAGACAAGTTAAGTGCGTTATTGAAAATAATTACATAGTTGAAAATGATTTTGTCACTTAAATTTTTTAGTATTATGTTCGGTATGCCGTTACTTCCATACGAAGTTTTGTTTTTTAACCTACTTAGTTTCCCTTTAAACTCCTCAAAGTTTATAAAGTAGCTATTTACAATATTTTGGTGTGAGGCTTTATTGTTTTCGTTAAATGTGCATAGGGTGATGTTGTTATCTTGTTTTCTCTTGTTATTAGTCTGGAATAATTTTATTTTCATTTTAATTCTATTATGAAAGGTGTTATTTGGCACGTTTATTTTATGTGTGTTTTCGATGAATAAGCTCAATATATCGTAGATATCTTTCTGATCTCTCAATATAAATTTATTGTCGTTAGTTTTTTTTAATTTCGAAGGGTCTATATTATTATCTAAAATTAATTGATTAGAGTCAATGTGCAACGTACGGATGTTAGAGTTTGACTTGTTTTTAAAGATTTTGTTTATTTCAGTAAACATATTGCGATTTTGTGGCTTAATTTTACTTATTCTATTGTACCAGTATCTATTGATATAATTTTTAATTTGCTGTTTAATTAGAGTATTAATATTGTTTAAAAGGCTTTTTAATAATTGCAGTTGTTGTGAGGTAATATTCAAATTCAGCTTTCGGATTTTATGTATATCATTGAGTAATTTGCTTTTTTTTTTAAAAAGTTTTTTAATTATTGGCGAAAAGATTTTGTTGAGGTTATTTCTGTTATGTATTTTGGGTACTGTTTCGTTTATTGTTTTTATAATTATATTATCAATTTTATTTAAGTGATAGTCAATGTTCGCCACGGTCAGATTACAATTATCATTTATTTTATAGCTATCGTTTTCATATTCTATGTTAAAGTTTTTGTCCAGTTCTTTTTTAAATTTATTCCAATTTGTGTCTTTGAACTGAAATTTAAAATCTTCAGGGACTGTACTTGCGATTAATTCATCCTTATCGATTCTAAAGTTGAAAGATATAGCGTTATGGTCACTATCATAAGGCATCGTTTCTAATTTGTTATAAATATTCGGGTAAGCCACATTTAATCTTACATCCGCAAAAACTAAATCGATATATGAGCTTGCTCGTGTTGACGTGGGACCATCTGTTAAATGTAATTTAAGTTTATATTGTATCATTTTACTTAGTAACCATTTATTTAGGTGTATTCCGCGTGTATCATTATATGTATTATTCCAATTTCGGTGTTTAGCGTTAAAGTCACCACAAATTATATAAAAGTTGCTTGGATTTGAAAGATTTAATATTGAGAAAATTTTTTCTAATTCATCAATAAAATTGTTTGAATTTCTATTTGGTGCATATATTGATATTATAAACAATTTTTTATTTTCACCTACTTTTATGTAAACAATGCATGGTTCGATACATTTGAAATTATCAAAAATTTCATTATTAACACATTTATATTTAATATTATTTTTTATACATATGGCAACGCCACCCCCATTTATATTACATAATCTGTCTCTTCTGATTAAATGATAATTGTCAATTACCATGTGGTTTTGTGTTTGTAATTTTGTTTCACTCATGCACATGAATTCAGGTCTGCTATTTTCAAGAAAGTGCATAAGAGAGAGCTTTTTACTGTTGGATATTAGTGAATTTACATTTATTGAAATTAGTTTAAAATAATTCATATTGTTGGTTAGATGTCATTTTATTGTTATTATAATATATCGAATCAATTTTATTTTTATTATCAAGAATTTGTTTTTCTATTGTTATAAATTTATTTTGTAAAATTAATAAAGAATTTTTTATTTCGTTTAAAATATTGTTGTTTATGTCTAAAGTGTTATTACTATTAATATCATTAAAATTACTATTGTTTTGTGAATTAAAGTTATTGCTATTTGAATTATTTTTTACAAGATTGGCAAATGAAATATTTTTGTTTATAAAATTAGAAGTTATATTTTTACTTACAATTTTTTGTGTTTTAATATCATTGATATGTTCACGATGTTCAAATCTTTTTTTATATTCGGTCAAATTCTGTACGAGGCTGGATGACCATGTTTTCCGCACAAAATACAGAATAATTTTTCTTTTGGATCCTCTTGTGTAATGGTGCATTGTCCAGGAGGGTGATTCTTTCCACATTTCACACATCTAAACTTCATTAAACAATTAGCAGCTGAGTGGGTGAATCTCTGACATCTGGTGCATTGATTGATGTTTCTTTTCAGGATTTTTTCCCAATGAACTACATGATAATCTATGGCGCGTATTTTTTCAATTTCATTCATTAAACTACCGGGCGATGCTTGAACAATGTAGTGAGGTAGTTTTATATTATTTTCTATAGAATACTTAGTTGACAAACGTGTAACTTTTTCAAATTTAGTGTTTTGGGTTTCTAATGATTTAAGGTATTCCAACACTTCATTTTCAGTATAAGAATTATTTAAACCCTTTAATACATATGTTATTTTTTTTTCACTTTTGGGTGTAAAAGTGAAATGTTCGATCGTAGCTTCTCGCAATAATTCACGTGCTTTGTTAAAATCGATGGTGTTAAATGTGTATAGTGTTGCTTTATTTTCATTATGTTCTTTGATTAGAAAATCTGTTATATTTAGTTTATTTCTTAATAAAGTTTTTAATTTATTAATTTCCGTGTCGAAAAAATTTATCGGAGGCATTTTTTTTTTATTATTAGCTTCTTTATTTGTTGATCTGTCGCATGGTGGATTTTGCAACGGCGTATTTTTTTTTGTAATATTAATTTTTTGCTGTTTTTGTTTTTTCAATAGTTTTTGGAGGTCGTTTGCCTTCTCCTCACTTTGTGTAGTTTCACCTTCGTTTTCAATATCATCGACGGCTAAGTCCATTAGTGGGCTGAATTGATTTGTAATTTCAATTCCATTTTCGTTAGAAGTTGATGGCAGAAATTTTTTTAAGGTCTCCTTTAGCTGTTCATTCTCATCCTTCAATCTAATCACTAGTTCTTGCAATTTGCTCACTTTTTGATCACTTTTATCCAGAACATCACGCAATTTATTATTAATTGAATTCTTTAAAGCGTTTTTTTTTGTCACTGCGCCTTTCAAAGGCATGATTGCTATCCTGTAAGCGGATGCAATCAAAGTTTGTTTGGCACTTTTTGTTCTTTTATTTATGTTTATGTTTCTGTATATGTATAGATATACATAAATATAATTTAAACCTTGTCTATTAATTTATGTATTTATAAATTAACTTTAGAATTTTTTATAAAGTTTATTTTTTATTTTTTGGCTTTAGAAGTTTTACACTTTTTTTTTTTTTTTTTACTTGATACCACATCGGTAGACGTTCGGAATTGAACTATATAGTATTTCTATTTGAGATATAAAAAGTAGACAAAGCTTAAATAAGCTCTAGGCGTTGGAAATTTACTTAAAAAAAAATTGTTCAACCATTTAGTGAGCTATAGTAATTAGGTACAAGGGTGGTGTAAAATAAAAAAGAAATTTTTTAACATTTTTAAATAAAGTTTATTTAAAAAATAAAATTAATGTAATTTTCGGGGCTTTTATTTACGCCGTTTCAACAAAATACGTTACGTTCCTATATTCCAACAAAATATTACACTTTATTAAATAAATTACCGCACAAAATTTTCAAAGCGCTATTGGAACAGAGTTTCATATTCACTTTTTTCAGTAAAATTAGAAAGGAATCGATCGTGAACCCTTTTCGAAACTAAATCCTTATACTTATATATACGTCTTATTTATATATACTACGTACGAGTGTGTATAATAATAATACGATTTAAATAAAAAATGAATTTTACAAATGACGTCATCACTTTTCTTTACAAAAAAAATTATAACAAGAAAATTAAATGATTGGTATAATATCAGTATAAAAAATAAAATTAAATTAACTCAGCAAAAAAAAACAAAATGAAACATTTTTCTTTTTTTTTTTTGTTTATTAAACAATATGAATTTAAGAGAAGTACAAGCTTTTCATTTTTAAAATATTAATAAAAATGGAAAATTCATTTTTCTCACCGTTTTTTTTTTTTTCTTTTTGTTTTTTCTTATATTATTTTAATTTTGTTTTAATATAATAATATATCCAATATATTTCTCAAAGATATCATAAAATGAATGATAGAACGTAATTCATTTGAAGGAGAAAATTTTATTTCCTTTATACTTTTATTTTTTTGTTGTTTTCCTTTTTTTTTTTTTTGGTTTTGTAGGCAGTATAATTGAATTTTCTTTGAAAGTCCCTCTTTTTCACTCAATTAATTTATGATTTATATTTAAATGTCATGCAATCAGTTAAAAAAAAGGTTTTATGAATCTTTTCAGAGCTTAAAAAAGGAGAAGATAAAGAAAAATATTAAACAATTTACAATCAAAAAAACAGCTTGTATAAAAATCTCTACAACATAATTGTAAAAAAAGATGTGAAAGGATGTGATCTAGTAGAATAAGGAAAAGGGTTAAAATATTACCGGCTCTTTAGTAGACAAAAAATTAAATAAATTAAATAAATAAATGAATCAGTATCATATCAATAGAACTGAAGTCCTATTATCAAATTTAACGAATTAGAAAAAAAAGCGCATTATCTACAATCTTTGAAAAAGATGTAGCCAATGGTGTAGTAGTTAGGACACCGCTAGTTTAAACTCCGACTGGGATAAATTATTAAAAAATAATATTGATTTTTCTTATATTATTCTTATGGTGTAATATAATTAAATAAAAAATAAATATAATATACATATCTTATTATTTATATAATATTGAAGTGTATAATAAAATAATAGTAAAATAATTCTTGTATAAGATAATAGATGGCGCACAAATAAAGAAATATTTACGTCTCATAGTCTTGTACAAAAGCTATACCCAAGTAATCAACAACTAAGTAATCAATGAATGAAATTGAAGCTTAGTCAAATATGAATAATAAATAACTTAATAGATGCCCTATGCTCCTTATATAAGTAGGAAAGAAAGAAAAAAAAAAAACGTTTAGTGGGAGATTAAAAAAAGAAAACGATGAATTTAAATATGAACACCTAAATAGCAGTTTTTTCAGGATATCCAAACGAAGAAGAAAATCGAAAAAATTTGTCATAGAAGAAGATTTTAATTTTAATTAACAATAAAGTCTTTATCAGACCTTTATTTAAACTTAACGTACTAATTACAATAGAATAAATAAAAAAAAATAATAAAAAATGGTAATAAAAAAAAATCTTTTGTTTTAAAAAAATTTTCATTAAAAAAATTTATTTAGATTTAATATGACTTCAAATTCTATTCCGCTCTGGTTTATTTATTATCCACAAATGATTTCTAAAATAACACCAGCAATTCGTAAATTAAATAAAATTTTCCTATTTTATTTAATTTTCCCAAGACGCTCTATAGTTGTCTGGATTCATTTTTAATTAAATAAATATATAATATATACATATACATATATGTATACATATTTATTTTAGCGACATCATCATTTATATTTTGCTCTTTTATTTTTTGGCAAAGAATGTTGTGAAACATTAAAATGAGGCGACGTAGCCAAAAAACAACAAAAAAAAAAACAACAAAAAGAAAAAAATTAAATAAAAAAATATTTTTAATGAAAATTTTTCTCAAATTTTTTTTTTTTTTTTCATTGCTATGTAATTTTTGTTTTTATTGAAGCAGTGATGAAATTTACTACTAATTGACTTCTGGCTTCAAAATAAAATTTTTGTTGTTTCTATTTTTTTTTTTTTTTTTTTGATTTTTAACAACTTGTTGTTTGTCATTTTGTTGCTATATACATAATATAGACATCATCATGCATATATTAAAATAAATGAAAAAAAAAATCTTCTTTTTTTTTGTAATAAGTAACAAAAATTATGTATCTTTAAAATAAAAAAAAAAAAAAACTTTGTTCAATAAAAGTAATGTAAGTTCGTGTCACGTGGTAATGCAACAATGAACTCAAAGCAAAAATTAATGTACATACTAATAAAAAATAGTTAGATTAAGTAAATTGATTTCTTGTGGATAAGATATTTCATAATGAATGAATGAATAAACAAAAAAAAAGAACAAAAACCTATTATGCAGAAATCTTAAATCTTGACATTCATGCACAGGTTAATTAAAAATGCTACTGGATCATATTTGAAGACAATCTGAGAGTTTTACAACAATACTTAACTAAGTAATTAAAAAGTACTTTCATATGGTTACAATAATACTAACTAAGTAATCAATAATAGCACTTTCTTTACAGATTTAATGTCCGGCCGTAGCTGGAGCCAGACTTCTTTCACTCGGTTTGCCGTTTTACTCGGTTTGTCTGGCTCTACCTCTACTTCAAACCACAAATCTTCTCTCTCTCTACCACAAATTTAGCGAACTTTCAAAACACAAAAAGAATACAATTCGTATCTGAATTCCTCGGGTTAGGTATAAAACCAATAACAACTACAAAAAACAGTTCACGGATGTGTAGTGGAATCAAAATGATGCAATCTAGTGCTAATTGACCCTTTCAAGCAGCATCGTGAAGATCACCCTCTTACCTACCTATCTATCTAAGTAATTAAAATGTTTAATGTACGAGTGCTAATCAATAACAGTT
The DNA here is from genome assembly GCA_947095535.1 of Poecilobothrus nobilitatus. Classification (NCBI taxonomy): domain Eukaryota; kingdom Metazoa; phylum Arthropoda; class Insecta; order Diptera; family Dolichopodidae; genus Poecilobothrus; species Poecilobothrus nobilitatus. The sequence goes on along the minus strand of OX352773.1, from coordinate 153,032,030 downwards.
TTTTTTTTTAAATTGTTAATCAAAGTAAAATTGTATTTGTCGAAATTGGTATCAAAAGTTAAGAGTTGATATCTGTTTTTCTTATTTAGAAATTTACACTTAAAAAATTTACGTTCAGAATTTATATTCTTATTATATGATTATTCTTATATTAATAATATTTTAAAAGTTATCTAAGATAATATTTGCCTTTTAAAATGATTTTAAGAATTTCTGAAGTTTCAAGTGACATAAAATATTAGTTAGTTAAATAAAACTCTTGTATTGTAAACTTATATAAATTCAGTATATTATGGGAATTCGTTTCTGAATCGAATATCATAAATATATAATCATCTTCCATAACTCATGTGTTCCTTAAAATTGAGCATGATTACATTTTTAATTTACAAAGATTTAAGAACAATACTTTAAGAAAAAAGTTTGCCCTTCACTTTTCTAAAAACCTTAAACGTATTATTCGTGCATGGGAGAATTTTTCTTTGCTTAAACAGTGTTACAATAATACTAACGGTTCTCTAGCCACAACCTAAGATAAATTGAAGGTGAAAGTCAAAAAGAGAGATGGTATTTATTGGATTAAATTTATACACGTTGATAGAGAAAACGGGCTTGTACTGCTCCACTTTAACGTTTTTCGGCGATTCATACCTACCCCCGCAAAAGAAATTCAATATTTATAAACCAATATGTTTCCAATGCAATAGGTTCTTAAAAATATAAATCCAATGATTATAAATATAAATAAAATATATTAATAACATGTTACATTTTAAAATCTTATTCTATCAAGCCTATCTGTAGATAACCGCAGCTTAATTAAACTAGAATATAAAATTGATCTAGACAATCTTAAATCTTTTTAGATGAGACTCAATCCTTTTATTCGATCAAATGGGATATAGTTGTAAAAGAAATTTACCTCCAAAAAACTTGCGATATTTCTCAAACTTTTGAAACATATAAAAGATTTTTAAGATACATTTTTATAATAAAAATTAACTTTTCAACATATTTAACTAAAATTTCCTTTTTTTAAGTTATATAATAATATAAACTGTATGTGTGTGGTAGAATTAAAATATGGCTTAAAATTTTACTGAACAGGTATTAAAAAAAAAATATAAAAGAATTTTGTAGATTTTATAAGATTTACGTGATTCACATTTTAGGAATTTTAAATATGTACAAAAATGTCATTTCTTTAAATTTAATTTAATTTAATACAAAAAAAAAAAGACAAAGGCAAAATTAAATGAAAAAGTGGTAAAGAAAATATTAAGAGTTTTTTTTTGTTTTTTTTTTGTTTTTTTTGAAATACTTTTCTTTTTTCTTTATAAGTACATATTATATAAATTTTTTAAATAAATAAAGAGCAATGTTTTTTTTTTTTTGCAGCAGTAGATTAAAATTAAAAATACTTTAAATATAATGAAATTAAACCTGTATAAGTGTAGAAAATAAAAGGAATGTTTTTTAAAAGCTCATTTTTTTTTTATTAAAATTTTAATTAAAATGTTATTTTATGCAGTGAAAACAAAATAAATTAAGAAAATTAATTTGTTAAGATCATTTTTGTTTAAAATAAATTAAATTATTAAAGCAGAAAAAATTTTCCGCGAAAAAAAGGTGTCATTCTGTAATCCAGTTTTTATATGTAAAAAAATTAAATAAGGAAAAAAAAAATATAAAAAAAAAATTTGTTTAATCGTTTTTTTTTTTCGAATTAAAAAATGATTTGATCTTTACAACAGAACAGAGTGTTATAAAAAAATCTTATTTGTTTTTAATTAAAATTAATTTATAAAATATTAAAAGAATTAAACAAAAGAATTTAATTCAAAAATAGTAAATTGAAATTGATTAATAAAGATAGAAAAACAAAAATTAATTAATTAATTAAAATATTTAAATTAATTAAAAAAAATCTTCTTGTGTGTGTTTTGGATTTTCAGAATAAGTTACGACAAAAAATATTTTCTAATTTTTTCATTTATCCCTTTGCCTCCCCACATTGTCATTTTTTTATACCACCGTATGTCCGATTTAAATGTAATCAATTTTTAATATATTTTTTTAATATTTTTGAAAATATATGATTATAATATTTATTTTTTATCAATTTTTTTTTTTCATATTAATATGATATTAATGTGATTAAAGAAATTTGATTCTTGTTCATTTATTAAGTTTTTAGTGTATTTTTATAGTTTATTGGATATAAATAAAGTTTTAATTTCTTTAATAAAAAAATGAGATTTTATCATTATATATCTTCCAAATTTACAGATTTACATTATATAAATATGTGTAAAAGTTATAATTAGAAAATATCATTCTTTACACGTTCAAATTTTGATTAACTTTATTTTATACGTCCAAAAAAAAAAACAAGTAAAAGTAACCGTAACTCGATCCAACCGACTTATTTATACCCTACACCTAAAAAATTCAAATTAAATTAAAAATCCATAAGTTATTTTAGTTATAGGTATTTAATATAACTAAGCTAAAAAAATAAATGCTTTTACAACCTTTGTACAAAATTTCAGATTTCTATCTTTATTAAATTCGAAAATATGCTAGGTCTTGGAAAGTGTGTGAAGGCACGCGGATCACCACCCCAATTCATCTCAAATTTTAGAGACATCAACAGGGTAGAACATTCTTATATCAAATTTTAAGTTTATATATTTATTAATTTCGAACATATGCTTGTTTGGTCTTGGGAGTTGTGTGGTAGATACCCGAACAACCATTCTAATTCATCTTAAATTTTGAACAAATCAGGGATTCAGCAAACAACACCCTAGTACCAAATTTGAAGTTTCTATCTTTATTAATTTCGAAGATATGCTTGTTCGGTTTTGGGAGTTGTATGGGAGGTACCCCAACGACCACTCCAATTCATATCAAATTTTAGACACATCAGGGATTTAGGAAACAGCACCCTCGTATCAAATTTGGAGTTCCTATCTTTATTAATTTCAAAGATATGCTTGTTCGGTTTTGGGAGTTATATGGAGGTACCCGAACAGCTCCTCCAATTCATCTCAAATTTTCGACAAATAAGGGATTCAGGAAACAACACCCTAGTACCAAATTTGAAGTTTCTATCTTTATTAATTTCGAATATATACTTGTTCGGTTTTGGAAGTTGTATTGGAGGTACTCGAACGCATGGTCCGATTTCGCCCATTTACAATCCCCGCCTTGCCTTAGTCATTGTTAACCTACAGTATAAATTTCATCAAGATAGCATCATTATTTTTTTAGTTATCGTGCGTACAGACGGACGGACGGACATCGCTAAATCGACTCCGGCGGTGATCCTGATTCAGAATATATATACATGTCTATACCTAACTCGCTTCGTTTTGGTGGTTACAAACACCATACCAAAGTTAATATACCATATACTTAATGTGTAGGGTATAGAAATCTTATTAAGAGAAATAATACATTGTGTGCAACACATTTAATGAACGAGCGTTGCAATTTAAACAGTTAAAGGATAATACATTGTTTATACTCGTATATGCTTATACTAAAAACAAATAAGTCATTCAGTTTTTTATTCAGTCCGTATCTAAAAATCTAGAAACAATTTTGTCTTTTTTTTAACGTTAACTTAAATGTATAGCTTTTATTATTTTAATAATGCAACGAAAATATTCTGAAGAAGTTTTCTATTTTCATGAAAATTGAATTGCATTTTAAACAAATAGCTTTAACATTATTTTAGCTATTTACATATGTACATATATATAATATATATATTTCAAACGTTCTTATCTTTTAAAAAATTTCCTGGTCAAAAAAATATCCAAGCATACTGAAATTGTTTGTTATTTTTTTTTTTTTTAATGCATTTCTCTGTCACATAAATGTGGACAGGAAATTACACAGTCTTTCTTGTTCAGGCGTGACTGTAAATGTCGTAATCCACACTCCACACTTCACACTTGTTTGTTCTTTATATTAAAACAAAACTTTCAACATATTGGCACGAATGCATAAAACTGAGCTTTAGCTCACATCTCCTTTTTTGAAACAAAAATTACGCTCGAACTCATATTTTTGTTTGAAAAAGTGAGGTATGAGTTCAAGCTCAGATTTATGCATTCGATCCATTATTTTAACTTTCTTTTATAAATTCGGTTTTTTTTTTCGCCTATGCGTATGCAATTTTTTTTTTTGTGCTTTAAAAATTATAATATAATTTCCATTAGGGGCTTCGGTAGCCTAGTGTGTAGGCGCGTGGCGTATTAACCGAAGGAGTGTGGATTCGATCCCTGCACAGGTCGTAAGTGTTTTTTTCTTTACATACCCCCATTACGACCAAATATAATGTAAATATATAGTATATAATATAAACAAAATAAATAATATTAGTATATAATTTAATAATAGTATAAAAATCTATAATGGCCTTAGTAGTCGATGGTTCAATAATATTGCATTACATTTATGTATGTGATATTAATATAAATAAATAAATAAAATTTCCGTTACATTAATATAATTAAGGAACCTCGGTGGTCTAGTGGTTAAGCACGTGGCTTATTAATCGAGAGAGTGCGGTAGTTCGAACGAACGAATGCGAGGTAGTTCAAACTAAGCACTTACACCTAAAAAAGAAAATTTAGCTATAATACAAGAAATTACAAAATTGTTTCAAATAAGGGAAACCATTTAGTTATAAAACTATTTAGTTGATTATAATAAAAAGATGAAAAGGTGAAAGAAAAGAAAAAGATGAAAGAACAATGAAATCAATTATTAAAATGAAAAATTAAAATAAAATTAAAATGTTTAAAATGTATAACTAACTAAAATAAAATTAAAATTTAGGATAGGTTGAATATAAAAATAATGTCAATACAATATTGTAAATAATATAATAATAAGTAACATAATGTAATATATTAAAAACTTAATAGCCAGGCTCAAAATGGCCTTTGTAGCCGAGGATCTTATTGATGTTATTACAATTTATTGTATTAATTTTAGTTTAAATAAATAAATAAATAAATTCTATTACATTAAAATAATTAATTTTTAATAAATATTTTTACATTTTAAAAGAAGATTAAATAAATCTTTTTATCATTATTAAACCCATATTATATACATGTACAAGTTTGTATGTACATACAATTTACTGACACATTATTATAATGATAATACATATATATATAATATATATAATTTTTATTGTTTTTACTTTATTTTCCTCTAAAAAACGATTGAAACCATCTAATAATGAAATTATTCAGTATATATATATATATAAATACATTGAAAAAATTCTATAAAATTGTAATTTATATAAAAATATGTAAATTTATTCAGAAGTAAAAAAAATTAAATAAAAAATTTGTGTAAAAATATATAGAAAATTTTTTTGTTTTGTAAAAAAGAACAACAAAGGAGAAGAAAAATTATATTTTTCATTATCAGTTCAATAGGATTTTTCTTTAATAGAAAAATTTCAATAATATTACCAAGGTCATTTTATCCTTAAAGGTATTTATCATTATAATATTGATGAAAGCGATAATAATAAACTATAAAAAAATTTTTTTTATGTTGTTCTATTATACAAAGTAAAGTTTTCTGCCTTTTTTTTTTTTGAAAATTAATATTTGAATATCACAATTTTACAAGAGGTTTTGAGTTATTTAAAAAAAAAAAACAAAATAAAGTTATTAACTAAGTATTAAAATAATCAATAATAACATAAAATAATTTTATCTTCATTTTATTTTTTTTTTTTTTGTTTAAAAATATTAATTACTCAAACGAGGAAAGAAACCAACAATGAAGATGAAAAAAACCAAAAACTTTTTTGTTGGAAAAATTAAGTGAAAACAAATCCGGTTATTTAAATTTTTGCACAACATTAACTTCATTATTTTACTCATTATAGCATCACTTTTTGTGGTTCTGCGTTATACGGGGCTAGTATTTTAATATAACCTTTTCTAAACGAACTTATAAATTGTAATGTAAAGTTATGGTTGACCAGTAAATTTAATAGTATAATTTTGTTTTTTATATCATACGAAATAATGCACATACTGAAGTATCATTATGTTTTTCACTTTCGTTTTTCTATAAGGGCGCAAAAGGATTACCAACATACTAATAAGATTAACAACATATTGGGCTTCACTTTTTTAAATCATTCTTTTCCCAAACTGGTTGATTACTCAGCTGTAGTTATTGAACAAAATTAGGAAATACAAATACTTTTTAATCTATTTGTTCGCCATCTATTATCTAATACAGAAATTGTTTTTTTTTATATGCTACCCAAACTCTAGCAAAGGATTCTTTTATACAAAATTATGCAGAATTAGGTAATAAATTAACAGAGCTTTTAAGCGCTGCTCTTAAGAAAAAATGATTTAGAGAACATTTATATTTTCATATTTCACAAGGATAATAATATGTAGTTTTCCCCAGGGATAATATAATATATATATATATATAATTTAGTTTACTGAGACAATTAATTATTAAAGATTATATAATAGTTATTTTTTTCAATTTTTTGAAAGTACTTAAGATTTAATTCCACTACAACCGTAAATGTCGACAACGTTACGACATCATGATGGCGATATAACGAGATTTTTACTTATATCATGCATTCCTTACGAATATATTGAAGCTGAACGAAAAAATATCAATTTCGTATAATGATTTAATGAACGATTGACATAACAGAGGAATGTGGGGGCTTCGAAATGACAAAGTAATTTAAATAATGTTCCAACAGATTTTCTTTTGCCTAAAAAAATGTCATCATGCCGTCGTTGCTAGCTATAGTATGAACATTATCTTCTTAAGAAATGGATATATAAGAAATGGATAAATACATTGCAATCACCTCCCTCCCTATACCCCCCTTAGGTATAGTGTAAATAGAAATATTAACTTTAACGTCATGGTACATCGTCGTCACATTGCAGTTATATGTGCCGTTGTATTGGGAATCAACATTAACTCGTATTTGTATTATTAAAAATACTACTGGCTTATAAAATACTCTAAAATTAAATTTATTCTAAACTTATGCCAAATTTAGCAGGGTATCGTTTAAAAATTTGTTCAGTGAAAAGTATATTTGAATACCTACTTACTTTAAAATTGGCAAACATTATTTTATATATTATTGTTATTGATGTCGGCGATCTGTTTGGTTGATAATTGATATCCAGTTTTCGCTAAATTTACTTTAACACGAATTTGAGTATCAGATGAGGAGAAACTTCTCCTCCTAAATATAATAAAGATACTCTTTAAAATCACCATAAACCATTTTAATTAATTTCTAACATTTATCAAATGAATATTTTGATCCTGCTCTTCTTAAAAAAAAAAAAGATTTCTTTATGAATTAAAACTAACTTTGATTAGTCCCTATACTTGAAAAAATAAAAATTATATTAATAAAATTAATTTATTTTTGAAACATTTGATTTATGAAATTTTGTTGTAAGAGATAACATTAGAAATCAACAATCATGACCATAAAATTTAATAAAAATTTTTAATAGGAAAGCTTTTAGCACTTTTTGGGGTCCAACTTAGTTTTGATAATACAGAAAACTTTCTATTTTATTTTATTATTTTCTATTTTTTTTTTAGCGAAACGACCTGGAGAATAAAAACTGCTATAGTATAATAAAAGAAATAAAAGAGATCATATGCCAATATTATGTTTAACACGAGTCTTTTGCAGTTTTAGTGAATCTATCAAAATGTTTTATAATTTTTTTTTTTTTTTTACTTCAGCAGATATTATGCTCTTTATTTCGTATACTACCACCCTCCTAATAAAAATTTATTATCACAACAAAAAAAAAAAAAAAAATACAAAAAATTAAGAAAATCAAAATAAAAAAATACAAAAAAATAACAACAGAAAGTTTTTAAACATAAATACTAAAATAAAAGAGGAATTTTCTTATTTTACTTCAGAAGTTTCTCGATATTTCAAAATAAAAATAGAAAATTTTCCTTATCATCGTCATAATCATCCTATCAAATGGGTAAGGACAAAAACAAAACAAAAAAAAAAAATTATTCTACTGAATGTAGGGAGTAAACATCGTGAATTGACGCGCTATTTTCATGATTCTTTAGGCATTTACTATAAAAACATAATTTAGGCGTATAACAATAAAGAACTGTGCACATATACACGTACATATACATACTGTGTACATATTAATTTTATAATTCAATATCATCAAGGATAAAAGATAAAATAGTGTAAAATCTGAAAATAAGTTTTTTTTCCTAAAATTATTCAAGACGAAAATGAAATTCTAAAATTTAGACTATGCATTACATTTTTTTTTATTGGGGTAGACATAATAAGTGTAGACATAATAAGAAGCTATAAAGCTTGATAGTTTTTTTCTTTTTGAGAGAAGTTGAATTATTAGTACATATAACCTTCCAGATGATAAAAGACATTTTAAATCCTCCTTGCTAAAAATCATCAAAATAATCAAGTTCAAAAAAATAACAGCCGGAAAGCTTGATATAGTTTCTATTTGCTATTGATTTTAGAGTGGAGATGGGATACAAGCCTCCCAGCCTTTTAGCCTTCCAGTTTTTCAAAAAATTTAGAACACGTTTTAAATTTTCCTTTTCTTATTTTCGAGTACAGATAAAAATCGCAGCAAAACGCAACAAAAATGGCAAAGATGACAAATGCATGAGAACGAGGCTGATTAGGTTTCTTTACTTATTTTTTATTATATTTGGAAAATACGTAAAGCCCTGCTTTTAAACGTAACTCTAAAATCTCTTTTAATTAGAATGAAATACAGGCAAACTGCAATATATAGGCAAATGATAATACAGGCCAATTGCAGAAAATACAGGCAAATGAAATTAAGGCATAAGAGACTCTTTACATCCATCTAAACATATAGTTACTTATATGGTACAATATTAAAATATTTTTAGTATTATTGACACGTTCACAACTGGGAAATTTTGATAAGGACGTTTCGAGTTTAAAATATATACCTATACATAGTAGTTACATAAATATTATAATAAAATAATTTTTTTTTTTTTTCCTAGGTATTGTTATTTTTCATAATATGTTCTTTTGTTTGAACAATCATTTGTATTTTTATGAATATTTATATGTATACCATTACCATAATCTAAGTTCCTATTATCAGTACTTTTTTCTTTCCTTTTATTTTTTTCATTTTGGTTTTTTTTTTTTGTACTTCTTTTCTGATCTTTATGATGCCCCTCGGGGAATTTTCCATTTTTATTATTATTTTTTTTTTCTATCTTCATCTATTTTTTTCCATTTGATTTTTGTTTTTTCATTATTTTTTAAAAAGAAAAGCTATAGAAATTTTTCTTTTTTCAAATTTCTAAATTTGTGTTTTTTGTTTTATAAAAGCAGTTGTAGTATAAGTTTAGACATTATTGTTGAAATAAATCAAATCTAAAACAGGGACGACTCAAAATAAAAACAAAAAGATTCCTTTCCTTTTTTTTTATGTTTTAAATTACAAGAAACGGATCTTTCTTGTAATAGACCATAAATAAAATAGTATCTAATATGACAGTAATTTGATATTTTCAAGGAAAACTTCAAGAACAAAAGAAAAACACACTTGTTGTAAAGCGTATCCACCATACAGAAATTATATGAAATGTGATTAATTTTAGTTTTATTTTTAAGTAAAGAAACAAAAAATAATTTTTAAAGAGTGGGAAAGAAAAGTTTAAAATATTAAATTTAAAGGTGGAATAAAAGAAAGCTCTTCATAAAATAAAGAATTTTGAATATTTATATTTAAAAATATCATACTAGTTAGGCTTCAAAAAAAAGGAAATTAATTTTCTTTTTGAAGACCAATCAATCATTACAAATAGGTAGTGTAAAAAAAAAAAAAAGAAAACTAAACATTTTTGTTCTTCTTCGCCTATTTTTCAATTAAAAGAAAAAATTAATTTCATTTTATATTTTAAACATTTGAAGAAATAAAAACTGTCTGTGAACTTTTCAAAAACTAATCTAAAAGAACAAAAAAAAAAAATGTGTTAAATGGTTATGCAATCATAATTATATACACTAAAAAGTTTGGTCCTTGGTGAATAAAGAAAAAAAAAAATTAAATTAAAGAAACGTTCGTCATAAATTTATATAATTTACCTTCAACTTTCTACATATTCATGGTAACAGGGTTCATCATATTAATTTTTTTAACAGTTGTATAAAGAAGAATTTATCGATTTAAGGGAGTTTCCCAAATTAAACGTTTTACTTATTTTGCTGACTTACCCTCCTATTCTGAAATTAAGATTATAATCTTATATCTACGAATTATAAAGAAAGTTATAAGAAATTTCAGCATATTCAGAGAGAGAGTATTCTGCGACACATTTTTATAAGACTAAAAGACTTCAAAAACATATGATCTTTTAAGTAGTGTGGTGAATAATTTAAAAAGATTTTAGTATTCCGTAGAAAAGGTTATAAGACAAAAATAACCTTAAAAAATCTTTTAGAACCTTATAAATATCTTTTAACTTTTTTAGGTTAGCAAATATCATAATTGTTCAAAATAAAAAGTAAAAATTATATTTCTATTCTTGATTTGAAATATTAATTGATTAAAATTGAAGAAAATTTAAATATTTATTTTGTTTCCATAAAATACAGTTTGTATTTAATCGTATTATTTGAGTTAAATGTATTAATCCAACAAACTGAGTAGAAGTAGCGCAATTTTTTTTTAACTTTAAGTGTAAGTATAAGAAGTAAGTATAATTTTTAAATTTTCGTTTATCTCAAGTAAAATACTTGGAAATAATCGAACTGCTCTCACCTTTGAACAAAGAAAATTCAACAATAAAATTTTATTTCAGTGGCTGCGAACAATTTAGTTAATGTTAATCAGATCACCATTTCCAAGTGCATATAATTTTTAAAAAATAATTTCTTTTTTTTTAGCACATTTCCAAAAAAAAATTTTGAAAAAATGTGCATATTAGTTTTACTCTGTCCGTCTGTTTACAAAACTTCTACACCGTTAAAGATAGAGAAAAAAAAATGTAACCATGGGTAGACCTCATAAAAAAATCGATTTTGTTGAATAACTTTTTCATGTAACTCCATCCATCAGGGAACTACAGCACCTCAAACTTTGAAAAAGCCCTATTTTTAAACGCGTATATTTCATGTTTCGCTCAACATTTTTTTAGTCAAACCCCATTCGACAGGAATGATTTTTACCTTTATAAACCTTTATCACAATTAAATTTACTTTTTAAATTTAGTATTTAAATTTACCGTTATGTGAAAACCAAATTTTGCATGATTTTTCTACCTTCATAACTCCGGCACGCTTTTAGATAGGGGCTTGAAATTTTGAGAAAAGAACTTTTAGAATAAGTTTGCTTAGAAATTTTTTTTGTACCGCCTGTGTACTGTTTATGAGCTATTAGGGCTCAAAAATTGAAAATTTACTATTTTCAAACACCTATAACTTAGCCACCTGCAAACATTTTTCTTCGGTTAGACATGAAAATTAAAGGTTCAATAATATATTTTTACATGTGTTAACGATTTTTCTTAGTTATATAGCGTTCCGAACTTACAGCCAGAAAAGTCCTATTTTCACGTTTTTTCTTATTACATGAAATTTTCAAATTTTTGTGCATATCACAATTCTAAACAGTTTGTATTGTCTTTTGGGTAATGTGCGCTTTTAAAAACCGTTGGTTTACATTCTATCATGTTTTAAATTTTCATTAGCGTAAATGTAATAAATACTCAATTTAAAAATAAAAAATTAATCGTATAAAAAGACATTCTGTATGTTATTTGTGGTAAATCTTAAAGCATTTTATATCTAAAAATTTTATAACACACCAAAAATCTTTTACACAGAATAGTTCTTAACACAGAATAGTCTAAAAGATCTTTTATTTTTTTTTAGTTATAAAATTATATAATCTTATAGATTTCTTAATTTCAGAATCGCATCCTTAATCGATTTTATGAAAAGAATAATATTGGTAAAGTGGCAAAATTGGCGCACATCATTTTAAAATAGAATACTTCCATAGTTCAGAGCCAGTGCTTTATATAAAATTTTAATAAAATTAACTGCGAAATGTAAAAACAGATTAAAAATTAAAATTTTACTTTTAGTATCTGCACTAGTAACAGGCACATTTTAAATTCGTATTGTGATGTTTGAAAAATTAACATTAACTATACATTTTAAGAGTTCATATCAGTACCAACAGTTTTTCAACCATTATTCAACAAAAATAAGGGATAGGGAAAGTTAACTTGAACTTAAAACTCACTTTTTCAAGTACAAGCTCAATCGTTTTGCAATTTTGTTTGATATTTCAAAATTAAATGAAATAAGGTTGGAATTCAAGCTCAGTTTTATGCATTCAACCAAATTCTTGATAGAATAAATCCATTCTTTTTAATAGAAGAATATTGTGCTTGTTTCACTCCTATATAATTTTTACCTGTTATTTTTACAAACGTCAAAATCCTATTCAAAGTATTTAAACAAAATTCAAAATCCTAGAAACGGTACAGGTAGTAGACATTTCATATATTTATTTTTAAAAAAGTAAATACATATAGTTTATAATAAGGATAGAAAATTAAACTAGTTATTAATTGGATATAAATTATTTATTTTTATTTCGATACAAAATACTTATAACTTACCCTGTATTGAAAAAATTTTTAAGAAAGAAAAATATTATCATTGACGCATACTTAAAAAGGATATCTCTTTAATTGTTCTTTCAGTCATTCTTGTTTTTATAATTTTTATATCTATATAGATGGTACATTGTAGATTTATTTGTAGAGTGATAAAAACGGTAAATGTGTATATAGCTACGTGTATCTTATACTATAAGAATATTTTCGAATTTATTTCTTAATAAAAAGAAAATACGATTTCTTTTTAAATATTATATACACTATATAACAATATATGCGAATATATTATATTTTATGATGGTATAATATTTATATAACAGATTTTCAAAAGAAAATCCTTTATTTTTTCTTGCAATTGTTTTTTTTTTTTGTTTTTATTTTTATTTTTAGATGTTCTATGCTCTGTATTCTACGTTCTTAGCAAATTTAACTTTAAATTTTTGTTTTTTGTGTTCATATTAAAGTGAATTGGTTTTAGACAACTTTTTGTTGATTTGATTTTTTTTTTTTTTATTTTGGTTGAGTATTTGCAAGAACAATCCAATTGATTCAAAATTTCAAGTTTTAGAAGAATTTAAGATTAAAATATTTTATTTTTATCAAAATAAGCAAAGAAAAAGCTTACCACCCTATGTCAATTGTCTGAAAACTCAAAAAATAGTGCAGTGAGAATTTTTAATTTCCTGAAAATTCAAATTTGAAAACGTTCATAAAAACTAAAAAAATAAAATTATTTTTTAATTCATTTAAATTGGAAAGAAAAAAAAAATTTTGATTCATTTTTCATTTTAAAATTTTCTGAATATTATGAGAGGTTTGAACAGTTAAATTTTTAAATAAAAAATTACTTTTTATTCTAGAGAATTTCATTCAATTTTAATGCAGTTTTTGATATTTAACATGGATATAATACAGCTTTCTTCTTTGAGACAATGAAATGTATTAATATAACGAATATTATTAATTTTAACCTATATATTTCAATTCAATTTTCCAAAATTACTGAATTTTCAAGTTTTGAAAATTTGAAAATATATAATAAGAATTGAATTATTTTAACATAAAACAAAAGGTAGAAGTTTAAAGGTAACACAATAACGATATATAAACGATATAAAAGTAATGATTCTTTTTTAAAATAAAAAAAATAATAGTCCAGTTCTCTTACAACTCTTGACTTCATCTAAAAATTTTTAATTTACTATTTAATAGGTACCTTGCCTTAATGTAGTCCAATGCAATGCAATGTACAGCTGTAGAAAATTAATCTCTAACACTATAAAAATATTTAATTATTTATGAAAAATTCTTTGTTTTTAGAATCAAATTCGAAAATCTATAGATTCAGTTTTAGTTTTTCCAATGTTAACATTAAGAAAATATCACGTGATTTAAAAATAATTCTAAACAAAAAACTTAAAAAAAAAGAAATCGGAAGTTCTCTCATCAGATTGTTAGTTAACACTAATTCACCTATCTTTTTTTTCCCCTTTCCATAATTATCTTTATCTTAATAACACGTTAATAATCCTTTTTTAAAGGAGTCGTTTCCTGAAATAATAAAATTTCAATAACTCTCTAGGAGTAGATCCCCAAAATAATGTCATCCTATATATGTGTTTGGTTAACAACTGCGATTGCTAAACTCTACAATATTAATAATTGCATTTAGTAAACAAAGTCAACTTAATATTAGACCTATAAATATCATAAAAAATATATGAGCCTAAATGATTTTTCTCAAACTTTTTTATGAGATCAGTTGTTTTTTTTTTTATATTCTATAGTACATTAAGCAATATTAAAGATTACCCTTAATTAATCTTTAAGTAATCTAAAAAGTTTTCTTTTATACTATTTCTTTTTTTTTTTTTTCTTTAAGTATTTATGTGTACATGTTTCATGACTTTGAAATATTAAAGGCGTCCCAGTGATGACGTACTTTTTACTATTTTTTTTTTTACCACATACATATATGTTATATGTCCTGAATTATTATTCCTTTTGTGTTTTTTTCTCTTCCTCTTTTCGGTTTTTTTTTTTTCTTTCCTTTGTGTAGATTTAAGAGTTTAAATAACTTTTTGATACAATAATATACCAATAAATGATAGAAGCATAGAATAAAAAGAATAGTAAATACATAAAACTTTTTACGGGTGCGTTTTTATATCCTTGAAAAAAAAACTCAAAAAAAAAACAACAATAATAATAATAAAATCTAAAACCATAATACCAATAAATTGAAAATGTATTTTTAAGTACATATATACATATATTTTAAAAACTAAAACTGAATTTTTATAGTACAGCATTTTAACACCGTAACACTTATACATATAAATACATTCATAATACATATATACATTTCACACATTTTACACTGCTGTCATAATTTGTGAAGTTATTTTTAACGCGAAACAAAAATCTAAATTTCATTTTTAATAGATGAGGATTGAGAAGCGCTTATAAATGGAAAAATAATAAAAACGTGTCTTTTTTTTTTAAATTATTGATCATAAGTCTTAAATAAAAATTTTTTTATGTGTACATATTCACACAATTCCACAATATTCATGAATACATATACATGTATGTATATCTATAAGATTAAATTGTCATGTATTTAAATAGGTGTAAGTATGTATGTTGGAAAGATACAAATAATAGCGTGTAAAAATAAAGAATAACAATAAAAAAAATACGATAAAATAAAATAAAAGGCAAAAAACAAAACAAAAAAAAAAAAGGCAAAATGAAAAGAAAAAAAAAAATTTAAGAGAAAGAGACAACAATACAACAACAATAGAAAGTTGAAAACAAAAACAAAAAATGAATTAAAAAGGAAAACGGAAGCAAAATAATCGTTTTGGTTTTATTACACTAAAAATTTAGAAATAATTTTATATCCAATTTGTATCGTTTTTTTTTTTTTTAATAACCATATAACTGTTATCTTTATGGCGTTACTGTTATTTTTGTGGAAAAACCAAAAAAAAAAAAAAAACACTTTTTTTTAAAGTTATACCCAATTTCAAAAAATAACAAACAGTAAGTATTATTAGGTATGTTATATGCTTCTTTTAAGCACAATTTCCAAAAATTTTTGAAAAAATGTACCTATTAGTTTCACTATATTCGTTCGTCTGCCCTTCTGTCCTTCAGTTTACAAAACTTTCACACCGTTAAATATAGAGAAGAAAAATTTTAACCATGAGTAGGTCTCATAAAAAAATTAAAGTTGGATAACAAGTTTTTCCTGTAGCCCCATCCATTACGGAGTTACATCCCCTCAAACTTTGAAAAAGCCCTATTTTTAATCTTATGTTCTGCTTAATATTTTTTAAATCTGAAAACGCTATTCGACAGGATTTTTTTTTTAACTTTTGTATATCAAAATTATACAATTTTTTTTCAATTTAGTATTTAAATTTACCGTTATGTGAAAATCAAATTTTGCATGATATTTTTTTCTTTTTAACTGCAGCACGCTTTCAGATACGAACTTGAAATTTTGAGACAAGAAAAAACTTTTAGAAAATTTTTTTGTACCGCCCCCTGTTGAAGAGCTATTTGGGTTCAAAAATTGAAAATTTGCTATTTTTAGACCTGTAACTTAGGTATCTGTACAAATTTTTCTTCGGCAAGACATAAAAATTAAAGCTTCAGTAATATTTTTTTACGTGTGTTAACTATTTTAACTTAGTTATATAGGGTTCCGGACTTACAGACCCTCAAAATTTGCAAGTTACAATTTAAAACAGTTTGTATTATCTTTTGGAAATGTGCTCTTTTAAAAATCCTTGGTTTACATTTTGCCTTGTTTTTATTTTTATTTTGTATTATTATATATGTATTATTATATACATAATGTATGACAACTAATATGCCTTATAAAATATTATATAAATTAATTTAATTAAATATTTATTTGTTTTATATACTTTTTTTTTTTAATGGTAAAGTAATGAAAAGAATTTGTGTGAAAATGAAATGAAAAAGTAGTGTAAATTTTTTTACCCCATAATAATACTGTAAGTTGAGTTCATTTGTTTTTAGAATGAAATATTGTATACATATGTATGTGTATGTATAACTTATACATTTTATATAAGTGTAGGTAGATTTTTTTCTTTTTGTTAATATGACTTTTGATTATTTTAAGATTATTAAGTTTAGTTTACTTTAAAAATTAAATAATATTTAAAAGTTTTTGTTTTATTTTTTTTTTGTTATTTTTATTTCTTTTCGTTTATTTTGTTTATATTTTATCAGAGTATATTTAGAGTTCAAGGTCGTTAAAATTGAATATTTGACAAACATTAATGCGAATTATGATTCATTTTTGGGTGGAGAATTCAATCAAATCGGATTATTTGAAAATTAAATAAGGATAATTAATTAATGTTATTAAATCTTCTTAATAAAACCGTTTAAAAAAAAAAATGATATTGAGTTGGGTTTTGCTAAAAAATTTTTAAAGTTATTAAAACAAATGATTGAATTCAAAAATTTAATTCAGGGGATGTTTTAATAATTGATTAGCGAGAATTTTTTATAATTTAGAGGAAAACTGCAAGAGAAAACTATAGAGTGAAAAATGCTGGCCAAGACAATTAGCTTCTGGGAAACTATAACCGAAAGATATATGAAAAACTCATAGAATTGAGTAAAACTGAAATCTCTAACAGGCTTTCTGTCGCAACACTGTCGACTAAAGGGACATTTAAAAACAATTGAAATGAAGAATGACTATACAGGTAAATTCTTTCGAGAAGAAGAAGAATCTCAAGGACACATACTTAAAAAGTTCGAAGTTAGGCGCATATTGTGTTACTGAAGATGAATTGTCAGCAATAAATCATCTTAAGATCTTTAATAAACCTTTCTTAGAGGCAATAGAGCTGATCGAAGTATTATAAGTGGAAACAAAATCCAGAATATGTAATAATGGGTGGGGGGGAGCACTCTAATTGTCCTACATCAAAAGGTTGCAGTGTTACTAATATCCCTAATCTAATCTAATTTAATCTAAAAAATAGACATGAGTATAGAATGTTCATATTCAACGGAAAACTCCATATTGGACAAATACAAACTGAAGCTAACTTCTCAAGTTTCTCAAGTTTAACTTCAAGTTCAAGTTAATTTTATTAATATTGCAATAAATCTTAGTTGTTGAATTTTGATATATATGTACACTTCCTTTAAAATGACTAAAAAAAAAGAAATGACAAATTCTCAACCGTTACAGAATTCTCAAAATTACAGAAACATTGTGGACTTGAAAGTAACTAATCCCACCTCATACCCAGCCAATATAATGAGATAAAGCTTCTAACTGCTAACTCAGTATTTTGACTACAGAGTACGGATGGCAAAAGAAAGAACAGGGATGCGTAAATTTTTAATTTCAGAGTGGAATTGTATGGGAACAATGAATTCGCTAATTATTATAACTATTTTTACAACTATTATTGACGAAGCCATCAACAGTTACAACATGCAGTAGTATAGAACACTTTCCTGAATGAGGTAACCAAAGGTAGATTTACGGTAGCAGCTATTATAATTAATATTATTATTATTGATATTATTATTACAACTTTATTTTTTTATATAATGTGAACGTGGTTTGAATCCAAGACCCTTCGATTCAATCATTATCTAAATAACAAAACTATCATAATTGGGGAGTTAATTTTAAATTTAAAATTTCAAACTATATAATATCTGTGTAGTACCTAAGATATAGCTATATATTTATAAAAATGTTCATTATAATAAAAACAATTTTAAATAATTGCTAAATACTTAAAAACTTTAATTTTACAACCGTTAACAAAATATAAACAATTCTTTATTAACATCTTAAAAATATTCTATACAAAAATAAAACTAATTAAAAATAATAGAGAAAATTTTTGTATATAATTAACATACAATAAATCTTTTAACAAATTGTCAAATAACTCATTAATGATTTTATTCAATTTTTATAAATTCAATCCGTAGATCTGCAAATTAATATCTCTAAATCTTTTTCCCTCTTTTTTATTGCAATTTCCTAAAGTTCATTCATATAAAAATTTATTAACTAAATAAAATGTGTTTTATTATATAAAATATTTTTCTTTTGTCAGTCAGTTTATTTTTCTATCATAATCAAAAAAAAAACAACCAAAAATAAAACAAAAAAAAATTAAAACAAAATAAACAATTTTTGCCTAATTAACGGAAAAACTTTGTTGTAATAAAACAGTTATTCTCGCAATATATACAGTTGATTCAAAAATGTAAGTTCAGCCAAAAATATCTTTAATATTTGAAATTAATAAATACTCTAATAATGGGAAAGGGGAATACTCTATCTTTGATTTTCATGTACAATTGTATAAGTAGGTATTATCATTTATAACAAAAAATAGAACTTAAGATTCTAAAATAAAATCCAGAACTTCCATTCCGGTTCCTGTGCCAAACCCTAAATTAAATAGAAAATTAAATTTTTGACGTAAAACTTAAATATTAAAAATGTTCGGTACTTTGGAAAAGAATAAACAAAAAAGGAAAATATTACTGAAGAAGAGGATTTAAAAAAACAAAAAATTCAAAATAATCAAAGATTATCCAAAGTAGGTAGGTTTCTAAATTAATACTTGCACTTTGACCAAAAAAAAAAAACCTGGATCTTTACATTTTAAACAATAAATTATACTCTTATTCTTAAATCGCTGCAATATCGGTTTTGTAACAGGGGTTTTAAAGGAACACTGTCCGATCGGGCGACATGCCAGATGATTTCAACTTCCCTAATATATGTTTTTGACCTGTTCATTTTTGCAGAACAGGTATACATTTTTTATCTTAAGTATAACTTGTGTATTGTGTGGCTCTTGCTCTAAAAATGAGAAAGTTTCTGG
The DNA here is from genome assembly GCA_947095535.1 of Poecilobothrus nobilitatus. Lineage (NCBI taxonomy): Eukaryota > Metazoa > Arthropoda > Insecta > Diptera > Dolichopodidae > Poecilobothrus > Poecilobothrus nobilitatus. The sequence continues at coordinate 153,012,356 of OX352773.1, read as the reverse complement.
TAGCATTCTCTTAAATATTTTTTTTGATTTTTCATAATTTGTGACTTAATCGTAATAAACTGCCAATGCTTTAATTACAAAAAAAAAATTGATTCAGGGGGATATAATGAGTCTACTGGTCTATGAATACATCTGCAACCACTTTTTATCTACCTACTAACTTATCCATTAAATCTTTATTAGAGGTTACAAAATAGCTGGACATACTAAAAATAAAACAATACTAAATAATTCTTCGACTGACATTCAGTATCGTATTAAATCGTAAGATTCGAACAATGATTGATTTTCTCTGTCTCATATGATTAAATAAATTGGATGGCCGAAAAATATTTATTCTAAAATATCAGTAATTGTAATACATAATGAAAAGTTAAGATAAAAGATAAATTGAAGCTACATGCAAATTAAGCGAAGATACTTGATTTCCTCGAATAATACTGGAATTAAATTTTCAAAGTGAAAGGGTCAAAATCAGATCGATATCTGAAAAGTTACCATGCATAATGAATTAAATATCAAAGTTACCATAATGAATTAAATATCAAATGGTATTATAAAATTAAATTGATATTATAAAATGATTAGGTATAAAAAATCGCTTCGAAAAAAAATTCTATTAAATATTATAAAAATTTCAATAGTCCCTTTACTTTTGTTATCCAATGCATAAATTTATGGTATTACATAATAATGAATAGACATTTTTTGCAACTATATCAGTACTGAGGGTAAAAAAAATTTTTAGGAGAACATTCAGATTCACAAATTTGATCAGAAGAAACAAAACTAAAATAAAAATCAATTGATAAAAATGTAATAAAAAAAAAAAAATTGTAAACAAAAGAAAAGAAAAATTAATTTTCCCACTTGCAAATTTTTTTTTTTATTATAAACAATTAAAAATGATTTTAATATCTTTTAAGAAGAATAATATTTATGTATTGTGTTTTTCTTCTTCTTTTTTTTTGTTTTTAAGGAAAACTACTTAAAATTTAAAATTTCCTATAGAACAAATTAAATCAATTAGGAAAAAAGTATTTATGTGGTACTTATTCGAACTGATGGATTTATTTTTATTACCTGTTTTTTTTTTTGCTTATCACATTGGGTGGTATTGTGTGACTTATAGCATAATAAAAAAAAATTTTTTTATTAACAAATATATTTGTAATTACATAAGAAATAGTGAATAATTATATCTTTAAAAAAAGATATTTCATTAGCTCAGTATAAAAATTTGACAGTAAACCTTTGCAAATTTGTCTTTTTAAAGATCATAGATCACGATCACGACCTCAAAGATCACTCAGCTATCATCGAACAGCTGGTTCTTTGACCTTTTTTTTATAGATATCTTTTATAAGGAAAAACACTTGTTCTAATTAAACAGTTAATGCGTTCATTCAAAGTTTTTCTTCGCGAAACAAGGAGTGCGACAGATGCCCACTCCAACACTGTAGAATTTCTAAGATGGTATAACACGGCTTACGGTAATTCTTTTGTCATATACACATCGGGTTTATGGAATCACATGTCATCGCATATGTTCGCCAAATTGGTAACTTATATGTGTACGAATAAGTAAAATTTAAGAAGAACATTATCATCTTTGGCCAAAATGTTACTTCAAATTTTCTTACCCATCCTACATAATCGTAAATTTTTCCTAATCCCCTTTTCCCAATAATCCTTTCCACATTCCTATCCCGTACATTAAATTGTACATTTATTTAAAAGGTCCTATTAAAATAACCTATAGTTTGGTTTGAAAGCTGAAAAGATGAAATCATTGGTTGGTTAAAAGACAACACCATCCGGAAGAATTACGGGCAATTCTTTTGGGTGACTTTTGAAGTTTTCCATCGACCCTCGTAAAAAAATATCAACCCTATTATACATTATTTGAAAGCGTACGTATATTTTGTAAATCAAATAATCACAAACGTAAAAACCAAAGGGCATTTCAAATATAAAGAAGAAAATATAAGAAACGGAAAGCATACAATAACATTAATCTTCTGTCAAGGGCGTTAAATAAATAAATAGAGAACAATAAGTAAAAGAAAATAGCAAAGCATAGGAAGAGATAAAAAAATAATCTAGAAAAAATGCTGTAGAGAAGATATATAGAAATCTGATCCTTCCAAAAGCAATAAGAGAAGAGAAAAAAAACTTAATTAAATTGCTATTTATCTTTTAAATGAAAACTATGATCCATATTTATCCTTAATACGAGTCAGCTTCTAACAAAATAATAGTTAGACCGCCTTAGATAGTATATCTCAAACCCTTAGACACCCTTAGTTAGTTTAGAATGTTATTAAAAGTTTTTTTCATTTGAAAACTCTACAAAATCGTACATAGACCGCCTTAAATAGTACCTTAATACTGATAAGCTACTCAATTAATCTTTGTTTAGAATAATGGTGTTAGGAGGTCTTACCTTTTGAAATTCCCCAAAATGTCTAGATTCTCTTAGATAGTACACCTATAATAATAAATAGTATAAAATATATATACCTAATACCTTCTTAACAGTAACTATCTTATATTAAAATCAAATTTTCCAAATGGATTCGTCAAAAAATATTAAAGATCAAACTTATAGACAAAAATTTCATTATAAGAATAACATTTGATGATGTACAAACATTCAAATTTAATAAATTTTAGTCAGATATTTGAATTCAATGGGAGAAAGAAAAAAACTAAAAAATTTTATCTGAAATCACTAATCATGATTTTTTTTTAACTTTCTTTTGGATCGTCTATCTAAAATATGTATGTTAATTATATTCAAATTTTGACTTTCTACATCACTTAAAAGAATTTACATCTTTAATTTCATTTTGATTTCAATTTAAATGAAAATAAATATGAATAAATTAAATTAAATTATTCAATAAATCGATTTTTAGTGTGAAAATTAACTTAGTTTAGTTTGAACATTAGTAAAATTTATTATAATAATATTCAAAAAGATGATTTCTATGTATTTCGTTAAATATTAATGTAATATGTAGGAATATCTTCAACCTTGTGATAAAAGATACCGGTGGAAGTCATAGGTTTTGAAACTATATATTTCCTTAAAATTGAATGACGCATTTTGTGTGAATATAATAAGAAATTGTATATTGAACAATAAAAAAGCGGATGTTGAGTTTCCTTCAACGTCAAATGAAAAGTATTATTTTATTTTTAAACAAAACTATTTTATTCTTATAGTATTCTTATTTTTTTTATATATAAAATTATAAAAATTGTAAGGTCGTGGTCAGGCTTGGGATTTCTGCATAAAGTGCAGAACAGAGCAATTCGTTTAATAAATGTTTCGAATTACACCTCAAAACGCTCTCTTCATTTGATCTTTGACACCTAACAGGAGCACTTACCCTGTTCTTGTTCTAAGAAAATTAAAAGTTTAATGCCTCCTCTCACAACATTCCAAAGAGAAACAAAACTAACTTATAGTGTCCGCTCCTCAATCAATTTCTAAAATTAGTTTAATTCCCACCACGAATGTATAACCTTATCCCACCTCATGTGTTCCGCAGAAATAATGTGGTGGTTACATAAAATGCAACATGCAAAAATTCAAGGTGAACATATAAGCAACCTTGTTACTGTCTTAATTTTTGCATGTTGTATATGTATGCCAATGTGAAATGAAATTTTCATTCCTAACTTAATTTCCTTTGCTCAGGCAGCACATGAGTACTAAATCGGATAAACTATTGTTTGGTCAAAAAAGAGCGGTGTTGAACACCCCACTTACTTATAGAAGGCTTGTGCTGATTTCTCTATTAAGTCTTACGATGATTCCTATCTACCCCCGCAAAGTCAAAAAAAAAAAAAAAACAAATATAAACTATTGAAAATATTTACCTTTACTTTTCAATTATCATCGTTTCTTTGTCTTTTCAATTATCAACAATTCAATCTTTTCAATAAAATAAACAAAAATATTTGTTTGTTGTTGTTAAGAGTTTTAACACTTACCATAATTGTTATTCTGAAATGAAAATAAAAATATATTAATAATATTTACTCATATTAGGTATCTTAATTATATAAGAATTAATTTTTATTCAAATTTTTAAATATTTACTTATAAACTAATCGAATCTTAATCGAAAATTAATCGAAAAACTTAATTTATGTATGCTACAGATGAAATTATATTTTCATTTCTTACCGTTTTTTGTTGATTTCTTATATTGAAAAAAAAATCTGATTTATAAATTTTTAATAATAACTTTTGAATTTCAAACTCTTAATTAATAAGTTTTTAATAAACAAAAAAAAAACCTAAATAATTGCTGTCAAATTTTAGTATTTTTTATAGGAGAAAGACAAAGAAAAAACTTTTTAAAAAAAAGTACAGTTTATGAAAAGATTAATTTTAAGCTTTTTCCAAAAAAAGTTGATGTTTTTTCAACTTATTTGGAAAAAAAACACAGATATATGTAGTAGGAAGCCTCAGTGGGCTAGTGGGTAAGAGCATATAAATACGCTGTAAACACCAAGGGAGTGCGGGTTCGAATCCCACTAGTTATTCCTTCTTACGACCTTTACAGCCACGCCTAAACAGAAAAAGCTGTGTGATTTCCTGTCCACATTTATGCGGCAGAGAAATGCAATAAACAAAATATATATATATGTAGTATTATGTTGAAATGGATTACTTTCAGATGACTATATTTCATTTGACTGGATGTCACTTGTCATATTGTATTTGTGTGCTGTATTATCATTTGACTAAATTCAGAATTTCGTATATATACATACATATAGCAATATAGCCTGGAAAAAATGTATAACCCTTATTTTGAACCCACCTCTAAAAACCTTTTTCATTATTCTTTTACATACATATTACAATAACAAAACGTTGAAAGTAAAGAGAATATGGTGGTAGTACCAGAAACTTCTGCTAAAAAATTTATTAAAACTCTAATTTTAGATATTTTGCACTCATATTCAAGATATATATTCTGGAAAAAGCATATAATCCGGATTTTCGAACAAACTATAAAATTTCATAATAAGAACACATTTAAATCCAGTCAAATGAATCCAGTTCGGTAGATAATAATATATACTGACAAATAAAATACCGTCAAATGACAATTCAGGTAAAAATTATAATCAAATGATACTGCAGCAATATGACACATTCCACTATTGAAATTAATTTACTTTTTCTAAAAAATATTACACTAGGTCACGTCTTTATTATGACGTTTTAATATAGGTTTACGTTTACAGTTTGTAACTTTTACTGTATAAGAAAAAGTAAATTTGATTTTGTAACCAATTCGAAAATCTCTTCTAATTGTTTTTTTCATACATTTTATATAAATACCATTAATTGATGGTTATATATACGAGATTCTGAATTAGGAGCGATATTAGAGCAAAAAAAAAAATCAGAATTTACTCTTCATCCAAAATATTTATAAATATGTATAAGGGATATTTTGAATTAGGAAGGATTTTAGAGTTAAAAGTGTTTGTATATAATTCTTTATTTTCATTACATATTTCTAGCTATAAACCTCATTTCAAATTTGCGGACTTATTTCCTTCTTAATATTGGGGACATATTTCATTTTTGATAAGTCTTCAAAAATTTAAATAAAAAAAAATGATGAGTTTTCATTCTAATTTTGCGGACTTATTTAGTTTTGTGCGGAGTTATTTCAGAGAAATTGCGGACTAATTTAAGTTGTATGAAATAGCTCCACAATTTGATGCGGAATTATTTATGTGGAGTTATTTCACGCTGTCGCTTTTCCTACTGAAGTAAAATCTATTTTTCATCTTTTTCAAACTTTAATGCTGGATAGTGGATTTATTGCTTTAGCAAATTCGTTCCACATGGCATTTTTTTTTTTTCTCTACTGAAAAAAAGTTTATTTAGCTTTAACTTTTAGTGTGGCACATTTTTCTTAACTGTCATATTTACATCATATTCAAAAAAAAATTTTTTATTGAAGGTATGTGAATATTTTATTTCGGTAACGAAGAATTTTAAAAAGTGTGACAGAAATTTTCTGAAGCAAAAAATGATCAGTCAGCAAATTCTCTTAATTTAAAAAAGAGAACGCACTTAAATCATGATATAATATGAATAAATCGAAGTTTTTGTTTTTTTTCTTAAACGTATTTTTATTAAACTCTTTGTGAAATTTTCACTTTGCCAAATAGCTAAATTTGCCAAGTGGAATTTTTTGTCGCCTTATAATTATATAGTCAAAAAATTTATTTTTATTATTTGGGCCTCAAAAGATACTTTATTTTCATTAAAATGAAAATTTTAATTTTAATTAAAATATTCAAAATATTCTCAAATTTAATATTTGCTTATTTGCGTGTTTTATACTTTAACTGAGTTGAAGGTAAATTCATCCAAAATACTATTACATTCTCATATAAGCAGCGATATACCAAGGCAATATTAAATTTTATGTATACCCAAAACTTTGACGAAGTTTGTAAAATATTTTCGTGTAAATACCATTCGTCTAGGTCCTAGGAAACTAATTTGAAATTGAAATTGATAACAATATAAGATTACTAAGAATTAATTAACGTTTACGTAAAAGTTCATTGAATTTTGTACATACATATATATATATTTTATTCCTTATCATAAAGAAATGATATAAATGGGTCGATTAATAGTATCTTTTTAGCACATTTCCAAAAAAAATTTTTAAATAATGTGCCTATTAGTTTCTCTTAGTCCATCCGTCCGTCAGTCTGTTTACAAAACTTCTATACCGTTAAATATAGAGAAATGAAACTTTAACCAAGGTTCTCATGGATCTCATAAGAAAAATTAATGTGGTAGAACAACTTTAGCCCCATGTAGCCCCATCCATTATGCACCTACAACTCCACAAACTATGAAAAAGCTCAATTTTTAAATGTGTATATACGTGTACATATTTATGTACGTATATATACGTCATTCGACAGGACTCCTTTTTACCTTTATAAATCAATATCAAAATTATACAATTTTTTTAAATTTAGTATTTAAATTTACCGTTATGTGAAAACCAAATTTTGCATGATTTTTCTTTTTCCACAACTACAGTACGCTTTTAAATATGTACCTGAAAAACTGTATTTTGTATTTGTATATGTATTTTAAAAAACTTTTAGAATTAGTACATAAGTTTTCTCAGAAAATTTGTTTGTACCACCCGTCTTTTTAAGGACTACTAAGGCACAACAATTAAATTTTTGGTATTTGTAAACAGCTGTAACTTAGGTACTAGTACACATTTTTTTCAAAATAAGTGGAAAAATTTAAGGCTTTAACTTTATAATTTTACATGTGTTAATGGTTTTTCTTAATTATGTAGAGTTCCCTTAAAATTGATGAAAGTTTCTCTTTATTTTTCATATTTTTTCGTATTAAGTATATGAAATTCTAAGAAAATTTTCAAATTTTGGTGCAGAGCTACAATTCTAAACAGTTTGTATTGTCTTTTGGACGCCTTTAAAAACCGTTGGTTTACATTCTCCCTTGTTAATACATTACATTCAATTTGTTCGTTTGACCGTTTGTACATCTGTTTACCAAACTTTAACATGAAATTTAAAAATCTCATTAAAAACAGAAAATTAATTTCATTTCATTTTATTGATTGAATCAAGTTCAAGTATCTTATATTATATGTATATCTATAAATTTTATAATGCTATATTGTTTTGTATATATATGTACATATATCTAATATTATTTATAAACTTAAAATACTAAGATAGGTAATTAAAAATATAAAACATTTTTTAAAAACAAAAAGCGCAAAAAAAAAAAAAGAAGAGAAAAAAATTATTTTTGGAAAAAAATATTTAACACATTGCTTTTTCGTTTTTTTTATATATAATTGTATATATAATTAAATTATCTTGTCTTATTCAATTTTAATTAAGTAAAAATGTACTAAAAGAGGGGTGTTTAATTTTGGTTATTCTGGTTTTTTTTTTTTTGTTTTCTTAATATAAACCATTTTTTAACTTTCAATTAATTCTTACTTGACCTTCTGCTTATTATTAAGATTTTTTTTATTTTTTTTTCTTTATAGTTTTGTTCTATTTTTATGATATTGTATTTTTTTTATATATTTTGTTTAATATAATTTTTAATATAATGTTTACTCAAAGTAAAGCACTCTGTTTCTCAAAAAGAAAACTTGGTTTTATGAACATTAAGAGGTTCTAGAATGAAAATAAAACAAATATGAAAATTTAATAAATTTAAAATGAAATTAAGTATGAAAGCCTAGTCTATGGCATCAATAAAATTAGTCTATGTTATCAACAAAATTATTAAAAAGAGTCAATTGTGTCCATCACAGAACTAACTGATCAGAGGAACAGGAAAACTTTATATATGTTTTTTTTTAACAGGGTTGTTTACATTATAAAGGGTCTTTCATATTGAGTTTTCAAAAGTAAGCGCCTGAACTCACTTCAAACATTGAACGCACCCATATTATATGTCATTTTGACAGTTGAAAGTTTACCATTTATAAAAATGGAGTCGTATACATTACAACAACGTGTTGAAATTATTGAATTATTTTATGAAAATGGTCGTTCTGTAAGAAATGTATTTTGCCATTTACGCGAGGTTTATGGTTGACATAATCGTCCAACTGAGCAACAAATTGGTAATATTGTGCGGAAATTGTTCAAGAAACTGGTGCAGTGCAAGATCGAGAAAGACATCAGTACGCTCGTTCACAAGAAAATATTAGTGCTGTGATGGATAGTGTTACAGCTGACCCCACCATGTCAATTTCCCGACGTTCACAACAATTGGGACTTTTTGAGTCAACTGTATGGTGAATTATTCACCAAGACTTAGCGTTGAAGGCCTACAAAGTTCAATTGACACAAGAATTGCTGCCACAAAATCATTCCATGCGTCGGGATTTTGCTAATTGGATACTGGAACAAAACGACGATTTTTCAAAAAAAAATCATCTTTTCGGACGAAGCCCATTTCGAGATCGGTGGCTACCTTAATAAACAAAACTGCCGTATTTGGGGAGAAAAAAACCCTCGCGTGATCCAAGAGAAGCCAACGCATCCACAAAGAGTCACTGTTTGGTGTGCATTGTGGTCTGGTGGTGTGATTGGTCCGTACTTTTTCGAAAATGATGCTGGAAGAGTCATAACCATTAACGGCCAGATATCGCGACATGATCACAACTTATTTATGGCCAAAACTGGAAAATATTGATACTGAGGACATGTGGTTTCAACAAGTGGGGCCACGTGTCATACAGCCAGAGAAAGACTGCAATTACTGAATACAAAGTTTCCAGAGTGCATTATATCCAGATTCGGTGACGTGAATTTGATACCGTTAGACTTCTTCTCTGGGGCTATGTGAAAGTATAGGTCTACAAGGATAATCCTCGAAACGTTTAGATAGAGCCGCAACTATGCTAAAATGTGACAGAAAATTTTGATAAAAGAATCAGGTACTGTAGCGACGAAAGTAAAGAATCAGGTACTGGTCATATGAGAGGTATCATTTCAAAGTATAAATGGCAAACATTGTACTTCAAAAATAAATAAAAACTTTTCCAGTTTCAATTCAAATTCTATGTCTTTTAATTATTTACTTTTGAAAACTCAATTTGAAAGACCCTATATGAGAGCTAGTTATATTATATAAATTTATATATATTATGTACATGAAACATGTGTATAGCTATATTATTTTTGTATTTGTACATATTATATATTATCTACGTTCTATGTACATTTAGCCATAATTTATAATTTTGTGCACAAAACACGTGCACAAAATTATAAAATAGAAAAAAAAGTTTTCACACAAAATAAATTTTGTATTAGTAAAAATGATTTAGAAAAACATTCTGTAAAAATGAGGACGAAACTAAAAGTTTGGCGGATCAAAAATAGTTCTATGAAAAAGTTGTTGCTCTTTACTTGTGCAAAAACTTTTACACTGAAAAAAAAACGGTCGTTTAGCCTGTAAACGTGCCCACAGACAGACAGATAGACAGATACCACTCTAAAAACACTTAATTCAGTTTCTGCGTACCAGAAAAATGAATATTATGCAAAAATCTGACGTTCGAAATTTTGGCGAAAATCATAATAATATCTTCCTTATATATTATATGAATGTGATCGGTAAAATGATAATGCAAAAATATCTATTATTGATTATGTAGTATATTAGTATAATTGCCTACTACAATAACAGAAGCACAACTGTTTCTATAACACTAACTGTTAAAGATAACGTTAGATGAGAATATGGTAAGTAGCATTTATTAAAAACTATTTCAATAAAAACTAGAATATTATTATATTAAAAGTGTGTTCCATTATTGATCTTTGAATTAATTAGAAAATATTTTGGCTAATTAATGATGATGTCGAAATTTCGAGCTGTTGTCAAAATTTTTTTTTTAACCAATGGGACCGCTAATAAAAGGCGACTTTTTCGTTTTTTTTTAAACAGTCATGACATGAATTTGAAAGATATTAATTTGTAATCATGAAATATTCAAAACAGTCATTAGTGAATCTCTTAAAGTTAAAAAATTAACCTTGAAAAAACCAACAATTTTAACAAATTTTAAAATTCTATCCATTTTTAATTTTGATATTTATAGTCTTTGTTTTAAATTTCTTGCTTATCATTTGTTCATACAGGTGTTTTCTTCCGCTGAAACCTCCATTATTCTGTTTCATTGAAGAAATTCGTTCACCGTCACTACATTTCGACATGATTTCAATTTTCAACTTAAATAATAAATATGTTTTTAAAATTTAACTTAGTAACAAAAACGAAAAACAAATTCAAATGTTACTTTTCTAAAAAGTTTCACGACAATTGCAAATAAAATGTTAAAATGAATGACGCTAAAAGCAAACGTCATTAATATATGATCGTCAAATCGTCGATGTTTTACAAAACTATACTTTTACATACACTTGGCTGTTTTGCCAAAAAATATGTTAGTAAAATTAATTTTGATTTAATTGTGTCGATTTATTGTCAATTATCGACGCAATTGTCAATTTTATCGATCGATATTGTCAATTTCTATTATGGAAACTTTTTTTTGCAGTTAACCGATAAAGAATTATGAGAAAAACGAAATTTTCAATGCAAAAAAACCGGTACATAATTATTATACTGACTTTCAAACATTTATACGTTAAACATACAGTCATAAGGTATCTAATACAAAAATTATAAATTCGTACACAAAGGTTTGAATAAAACGTGGAAATTACTCAAAATCCTAAAGTAAATTTATTTTTTTAATCTAATACTTTTTTTTATTATACATGAAAATAAAATAGCAAACAATTTAATTTTAAGTTTATTAAATGTTAGCTAGTCACATGGTAAAAAATGGACAAAAGCATAAGCATAAGCTGCCAACTTAATGAAAACGATATATATAATATGGATGTCCAAATATCAATATTTTTCATATTTAAAACCTTGTAACACTTCAGCTATGAAATATAAATAAAAGTTGGGATATTAGTGTGAAAGCTCATAACTTCATCTAGCTACCGACACTTAAACGAATCTTCTATGTTATAAAAGGGCAAAGATTTTGTTACTTCTTTAAAAAGTTAACAAACTTACTTTGAAGGCCCTTATCTCAGAAACCGTTAAAAATAATTTCATTAATTAAATAGAAAAATAAATTATTTAAAATCTTAAAAACTAAATTATATGCCTGGATACATATATTTTATATCATTTTATATAATTTATTTTTTTATTTATTTCAAGTTTTAATTTAATTTTTATTTAGTTAAAAAGATAGTTTAAGAAAAATTAAAAAAAAATTAAAATATAATTTAAAAAAACATAAATACATAAATTAAAAACATAATAACATAATTTTTTTCATATATAATTGGTGTATTATTTTATTTTCTAAAACAACACCTTGAATGTACAAAGTATTTGTCTTACATTACTTTGTAAAAGACACAACATTATTTGTTTATGTAAAAATGTTATAAAACAGATAATTTTTTTTAAATCAAGCTAATATAAAACTTTTATAAATTTTAAAAATCCTTTATGCCTTCAAAAGATTAAATGCTCCATACTTCAGAAGAAATTGTTACTTCGTAAAAGGCATATTCCTAGTTTTATATAAAAAACGGTAAAAAAAAACGAATTTCTTGTAAATAAATGCTTATATCTTCTAAACCCTTAAATATCAATCTTAAGTATGTATGCACAAATTAGAGCTTTTCAACGATGTAAAAATATTTACAGTGTTTCTTGGCTAAATTTTGAAATATTTGACTTTTACAGAAAAATATTAAAAATATTTTTTTTTTTTTTCAAAAATCTTCAACTTTGATCTACAATATCTCCAAAACGGCAACATTTATCGTCATCAAATAAATGTTAACCTTAATTAAAAGCAGAATTAAATATATATATACCAGATATAACTGTTTATTTACAAAAGACGAAAACAACAAGGATACTTTTAAAAGTTCTTTTCGTCCTTAAAGAATTATATGTGCCATTAACGAAATATACTTTATGAAAGCTGGTAATACCAACTATATTTGGAATATAGTTATTTGGTCCTACGCGGATACAACACTTCCTTCAGAATTCCCAAGAACACAAATTTATTTATTTATTTATTTAAAGTTTTGGAAGGCCAATCAACCCTTATGGATTTTATATGGCCCGGATAACACATTTCAATATCCTACAATATTTTAACATTGTTTACAATATTTTATTCAAAGCTTTAGTAATACAATAATAATATTCTTATGGAACTTTAACAAAGTAATAATATTTCTACAATACTTGGAATTTAAAATTAAATTAATTTTATCAATTTAAGAAAAAAAATTTTTTTATAATATATATATTAAATAATGAATTTAAATCTTTTTAAACAAATCGATTTGTTTCAAAAACTCGAATACATTTTGTATATTGCTTTTATTTTCGTTTCCTAAAGTTTATACACTTTCAATATTATACATTTGCCTTTCGTCAACACATAAAGGACATTATTCAAATAAATGTTTGATTCGCAAAAACATGCAATGAGTTTTTGATGGTGCAATGGTGGTTCTTCCCTATGAAAAATATGTTTGTGAGTTAAAACTGTATGTCCTATTCTTAATCTAGTAAGAACGACTGACTCCTTACGTGATAAATTATTTATATTTAACGATTGATTTATATTATGTTTTATTTCCTTCAATTTATTATTACTTATTTCCAGTCATTGCGTGGAATGTTTTTGATTGCTTTCTTAATAACACGTTAATAGTCTGAATAAATAAATTTATACGATCTGTCTACTTCTAATAAATTTACTTGCTCTCTTGCTGTGATTCTAATGTGACTTGGGATCCAGAAAAGATAAAATGTTTTATCAGGGTATTTTTGACTTAAATCTTGTATGTCCATTGCTATTGGATTATTTGTCTGAAACTTTGATATATTTATAATAGCACTAAGTGAGTGGGAACAAATAACTATAAAAATATGAAACGCTTCACGATTTTGCGTGTCATCCTTGCGTAGCGTTCATGCTAATCTTCTCTGTATCGAAGAACACAAATTACTTTCAGTCTACCTTTGAATAATTCAATTTTTAAAATTTTTATTTTTCAAGACTTCAATATTTTATTTCAAAATTAAATTTAAATTTTTTTATATTATTATTTTCTTTTATGTTGAACAGTCGTGATGTCTGCAGGAGGTCATAACAAAATCTTAATCAGAAGTATTAAGCAAAAAGATAGCTACAAAAAAAAAAAAGAAAACTAAAACAAATAAAATCCAAAAAATATTTAAAAAAAAATTTTGACACGTTTTTATTTTTATTTTTTCACTATTTTACACAGTAAAAAAATTTTTTTTTAATTTGCAGATGAAGTTCTTTTTTATACTCGTACGGTAAGAATCGGGTATATTAAAATTGCTCCTACGTTTGAAACAACTCGAAATAAGCTTTAAAGGATCAGAATCAAATTCTGAGTCGATTAAGCTTTGACCGTTCGTCCGACTGTTCATCAGCAAGATAACTCAAAAACTAAGAAAGCTAGAGTCTTGAAATTAACACAAAATTTTCTTACATAAATTTGTAGGTTCCCTATTTTTTTTGGTTGAGATCCGACCAAACTTGGGGTAGCTCTCAAACTACTAACTTTTAGATTTCCACTTGTTTTTTGAAATAGAACCATGCAATTTTAACTGCTAATAGATATCATCAAAATATTAATTTTATGGGACAAATTTTTTCTGGAGCCACATCCGTTACAGAGCTACAGCCCACCAAAATTCTAAAAAGCTCTACATTTAAATTGTTATAAAACAAGTTGTATAAGGCATATCTTCAATTTGAAAACGCCGATTATTGCTTTTATTAGCTTTAAAAATATATATACAATAAATATATACTTGTGTCATACCGTATCTTAACTTACCGTTATACAAAACTCAAATTTTGCAAAATTCTTGACTCCTTCTATCTTCCAAACGGTTTAAGTTAAAAATTTGAAATTTTGACAAACGTTAGGTTTCTGAAAATAAGTATTAATCATTTCAGAAAATATTTTTGTATCGCCCCACGTTTCGGAGCTGCATGTGGTCAAAAACTAAAAACTTATTTTTAAACACCTGTAACTTGAACACCTGTTCAAATTTTTTTGAAGTAATATACAAAAATTAAAGCTCCAGTATTATATTTTTATTTCTATTAATAACTTTTCTGAATAATATACGGTTAATAATACGGTACTATAGCATATTTGGAAAAGTTTTGGATTGATAATCGTTATATGAAAGGTTAGAATCTGCTTTTGAAGAATGCTTAAACATATAGTTTCAATATATGTAGAAACCATAGTTGTAGAAATTATAAAATTCAACCAAATTATTTTAAAATACTAAAAAATTTAAAAAATAATATTATAAGCAAAGTGACAGGCTATGAACATACTAACTGGTTCGTACGGGTATCTAAGAGTTGACAAAGGCAACTGTATTCTTCCTCGTTTTTTTTTCATTCCGATTAAAAAAAGTTGGGATAAATTTTCTAAAGATTTCAATGATATTTTTTGTATTATGTGTATATAAATTATATATTAAATACTTTCTCTTATTCTTTTCTTGTTTACATTTCAAAAGTTAAACAAAAAAAAAATTTAAATTTAAAAAGAAAAAGAAAAAAAAACAAAAACAAAAAGCAGATTTCGCTGTTTTTACAAGTTTTTTCGCATGATAAAAATTACATGACTACCTTGTATATAATCTGTACTGCATAAACTATAATAAAAAAAAAAATCATAGATTTTAAAACAAATAAATAAAAAACAAAATTTTTTTCTTCTTTGGTTTTACTCGGTTCATCTTCTACTAAAGAATAATCTAAAGTTAAACATTTGTACAGGTGTCTAAAAATAGCAAATTTTGAATTTTTGAAACTTAATAACTCTTAAACAGGGGGTGCTACCAAAAAATTTTCTAATTCTAAAAGTTCTTTCTTGTCTCAAAATTTCAGATTCCTTTCCGGAATCTGAATTTCCGGTCTTCTAGTGTTTTTATATTGTAAAACTATTAAGCAGAGCGTTAGATATATACATCTGAAAATAGGGTTTTTTTTTGCCATTTTGGGGGGCTGTAACTTTGGAATCCTATACAATTAAAAGAAACTATTAACACACATAAAAATATGTTGCTGGAGCTTTAATTTTTTTGTCTTACCGAAGAAAAATGTGTACAGGTACCTAAGTTACAGATTTTTAAAAATAGCAAATTTTCAATTTTTGAGCTCTAATAGCTAAATTTAAAAACTATATATTTTAATTTATAAACTATTGATTTTAATTTATAAAGATAAAAAAAATTCCTGTCGAATGGCGTTTTTAGATTGAAAAAATGTTAAGCGAAACATAAAATATACGCGTTTAAAAATAGGGCTTTTTCAACGTTTGAGAGGCTGTAGTTCCATGATGGATGGGGCTACATGAAAAAGCTGTTCCACAAAATTAATTTTTTTAATGGGTAGATGAGATCTACCCATGGTTAAAAATTTTTTTCTCTATCTTTATCGGTGTAGAAGTTTTTATCGGTGTAGAAGAAAATTTTGTAGAAAGAATGCTAAAAAATACAAAGAAAAACTAAATTTTTATTAACTTAAATTTCTTAGTTGATTACAATTAAAATCTTAAACTGAAAATATCTAATTTTACACAATGTTAAACAATTTTAATTAAATTTTCTTATTATAGTTTCATTTTGTTCGTTAATCCGTCTACAAAATTTCTTCACCGCTTGAGATACACAAATGAAATAATCTTTTTGATAAAATCATCTTTGAATTGTTGTAAAAAGACATTTTTACGTAGACCCATTAGTTGCAAAGCTACAGCCTGTCAAAACTGGATAAAACCCTATATTTTAATTTATAGAACTAAAGTTCTCCAGGATATTTTACAATACTGGATATTTTTACAAAAATACAAGAAATTTTTAGAGCTTTATAAATCGATACAAAAGTTTTTATATGGAATCGGTATTTTTCAAAAATGTTGACATTTTTCTTAATTATATAGGGTGTGCATAAAATGAAAGAATATTTCTTTTAATTTTTTAAAATTTCACCAGAGTTTTTCTCTTCTCTCTCTAAGAAAAATTGTAATTTTGATTAGAAAATAAAAAAAAACTACAATATTCTAGAATGCTTTTTATTGTCTTTTTGAAAATGTACACGTTTAAAAATTCAAGGGTTTATTCCCTGCTCTTATTATAACACTATGTTTTAAATTCAGTTCATTTAATTCATTCTTTTTAAGGTTTCATGACTTCTTTTTTTAATAAAAACTGCCCGGATATGAAAGAGTCATATAAAAATGATAAAATTTGCTCTCGCCTACCCCCTATTATAATATTTATCATCATTTACACTATATTATTTTACTTACCTCTAATATTGGATAAAGGTTAAAATAAGGTCAAATGTTATATTACTGTTTTTAAAGAAGATCACGAATATTTATGTAAACAGAATTAGCAATAATGTTCCTTATAACAATAGGTTACACAGAATATAATACACTGCTAGTGCTAACGGTTACATTATTCAGCTTGCGACAACTTAAATTTGCCAATTGAGTTATATATTTGCAAAATGAAGGAATCATTAAGTAGTTATAAACATGTAGAAAAACCTGACAGTTGACAACGGTTGATAAAGTGAAGATCAATATCATAAGTATATTACAACAAAATCAAAACTGCAAAAAAGCAGTTCAATATTTAGTACTGAAGAAACTATTGGTTCCTAATGCTATAAAATTATGTGGAAACAAAAATTAAGGTCACATTATCTGTAGTTCAAAATAATTTTATTGAACAAAAAACAAAAATTTTTTTTTTAAATCATTTTTATTAAATATTTATTTACTTTTTACTGCAAACTGTATAGTAAAAGTACGCATCAACGCATCATCATTTAATTCCATGTAATACACAAAAAATAAGATTTATTGCATAGAAAAATGATTTACAGATTTCGTATCTCACATGTAACGACAAAACAATCCGCATTAAATAAGAATAACACAAAAAAAGGTTTTTTTTTTTTGAAAAACAAATAAGTAAAAAAAAAATTTAAATAAAAAAAAATACCTGAAAAAAAAACCACCAAAAATTATAAGTAAAAAAAAAAATTACACGGCAAAATAAAAAACATAACAAAAAAAAACAAAACTTTCGACAGCTGGTGGTTTTATAGGTAGACCACAACATTTTTTTTTTTTTTTTTTTTGTAAATTTATAATTTGGTTAAAATAAAATAATAAAAATAAAAAAATAATAAAATATTCAAAGCAAAAAATATATATATGTATGTACGCTTATTACATTCAAAAGATGGGAATGACGACAAAAAAAAAATTTTAAATTTATTTTAAATTTTATCATTTTCATTAAACACTTAAGGCTTATAACACCTACTGAGAACTAAATGGCAAAGTTTGAACAAAAAGCAAATAAGAAAAAAATCAGATGACCTTATTTAACCTAATTTCACAATAGAGTGAGATTGCTATTGTACTATTAATAATATAAAATTAAGATTTTCAAGTATTAAAAAAGAAAGTAGAAAATGACGTTTCCAGAAAAAAATAGAAAAACAGTAAAAAAACAGAAGAAGAAAATTGGGCCAAAAAAAATTATTAAAAACCCATTTACCAAAAGGTAAACATAATTAGAAACAAAATAGACTAAAATATTTGTTGACTGATTGTTGATACCGTTATGTTAATAT
This sequence comes from Poecilobothrus nobilitatus, assembly GCA_947095535.1. NCBI lineage: Eukaryota > Metazoa > Arthropoda > Insecta > Diptera > Dolichopodidae > Poecilobothrus > Poecilobothrus nobilitatus. The sequence goes on along the minus strand of OX352773.1, from coordinate 152,993,994 downwards.
TTTGTCTTATAATAAAAAATAATATTATTAAAAAAAGAAAAAAAAATATTAAATATAAACAAATAATTTTAATTCATGCTTTACAACTCACACATTTATACAAATAGAATTCAGAAACAAACTCGCATAAAATAGAATACAAATACGCATTACTCATATAATATCCAACATATTACGGAAGCTCACAAAGAAAGAACATGGTAGACGAATGGCATATATTTTTAAAATTTATTTTTAATAATCACTGTCATGCTTTCATTTTTCGCTATTCACAATTAAGCGTCGCGTAGATATATTTATGTAATAAAAGGAAAATATTCCTATACATAACAATATCAACGATATTTTTTTTATTTTTTTATGAATTAAAAAAAAAATTGAAAAAAAAAAAAAAAAAGGAAATTGAAAAATAAAAATCCACTGACAATCGGCAATAATTTTAAGATTACCGTCACTGGCTTCAAAATTGTTGATACTTTCCCTTCTGTCATTTGTTAGTACTGAATAAAGAGAATATTTAGCAAAATAATTTAAGAATTAAAGATGGAACGTGTTATATTATTCGGTTAACAATAAAAAAAAAAAAAAACAGATATAAATATAGAAAATAAAAACAAAAAAAAAAAGAATCAAAAGATAAAATGATGACAAAACAGACAAAAATGAAAAATGTGTAGGTACTCAATCATCAGTTTACAACAAAAAATGTTCAATAAAATTATTTTGAATTTACAATTAAGTTAGAATTTTAACTTCTTTTACCATGAAATAATATAATGTATAAGTAAGAAATTATTTTCAGATTCGTTTTTAATTTGAATTAGAATTGATTATTGCAAATGTTTTTATTTTAAAGAACATAGTAGGAGTAAAATTTGTGATTTAAATTTCAATATCTTAAAAGGGAATTATTTAGAATGAAATGATTACTAAAATGTATTTTAAGATAGGAAGGAGAATTTCTCTCTATAATCTTTTAAGATCCAGCTGAATAACCATGTCAATCAACAATTTAAATTGCTGCATTGTTCACGTGATACAGCCGTCACCATCGATTACTTGAATATGAAAGGGTTAATATATTACAATCAGTTAAAATGATTTTGCGATTTATAGTTAACGAAAAAAAATCAAGGCAGTATGTAAAATCAAAGGTTTTAAAGGCGCACATTTAACAAAAGACAATAATAACAGTTTAGAATTTATTGTGACTTGTAGATACCTTATTTTGTAATTTCTCTTAGAATTTTACAATAGAAAATAATTGTGAAAAATCAAGAGGAAGTTTCTTCAAGTTAGTTTTTAAGTTACAGGTGTTTAAATTTAAATTTTTTGAATAACTAAATCATAAAATCCTAATGTCTCTTAGGGATATTTAAAATGTTCTGAGGTAACTTATGCTCATTCTGGTCAAATTTCAATAAATTTTGAGGTTCTATCTAAAGATCTTGGGGTGATATGAAGGACGGAAGCAAAATTTTCCAAAATTTTATTTTCACACATAACGGTAATATTAAATACTAAATTTCAAAAAATCCTATTATTATGATATTGATTTATAAAGCTAAAAAATTACCTATCGTTTGGGGGTTTTTAAAAAGAAAAAAATGTCCATTAAAACCTTAGATAAACATATGAAATGAAAATTTGGCTTTTTTCTCATTTTGGCTTGTAATTCTGTCTACTCTTGGCCTAATTTTTGTAATGGATACATAAACGGGCTACATAAAAAAACTTTTCCTAAATTTTTTTGTTTTTAAACTAATTCTTGGAAGAAGAAGATGAAATGACGGAGCGGACAGATAAGTAAATCTAAAAAACAAATTTTTCAAATTTTTTTTTAAAAATGTGCTAAACGAAATTAAAATATGAATACGCACCATAATATAAATTTCATATAATTTTAACGACTTAATTTTCAGATCATAAATTATGTATGAGTTGTTTTTATAGTTGGTATTTAAAAATTATTTTACATATTATTATGAATCATATATGTATCTTTAATTTAACTAAGTTTTATTATTTAATAGATTAAAAGATATGATATCTTTTTATATATTTTACTGTAGACAGAGCAAGATATTTGTGTTATTTATTTCATTACTTTTATTAAGTACATATTATTGTCTATATAGTGTCTGGTAAATAAGTATATAATATGTTTATAAGTATATATTATACACCGACGACAGCATTTATGAAAGAATCAACCAGGAATTAAATAATGAAAATTAACCAATTTGATGACGCATACTTATCTATATTTTAATAAGTCTTTCTGATTCAATATAATTCTAATTTTAAATTATTTTACACAGCCTTTCCTCTTCAGACGTTGTTGTAAACGTTGAAGGGGGAATTATTTATACGACGTGTGTGTGATTCGAATCCGAAACTCCCTCGATGTTTACAACGTATTTCATACGTTCTTACAGACTCAAGAAGGTTCAGAGGCGTCACAAGAAAGTTGAAATTACCAAATAAAATATAAATTCAAATCAATTCTTAATTTATTATCAGTCAGATTCAAGAAATTTATTTAAAGTATTGGCTATATGTCAATTGATAAATCTAATTTTGTTAAAAGGTTATAATATATCAAAGAATTTTTATTTATATCATCAAACACTAGAGCCTTGAGGTGCACAATTTTAATTTGGGCGACTGAAATTTTTTATACTATTAATCCGAAGATGCGCTTTTTTCGAGTATCTAATTCAAAATTAAAAAAAAAAAAAAAAACATGGAAATTATGCAAAGATTCGTATTATGATGACAATATTCAAATTTTATTTGTATGATACATTATATTGAAAATACAAAATGTTAAAACTCTTGAAAAGTATTAATCGTGTAACTCAAGGTTCTAGCTAATTATTTCATACTTTCTAAAGTTGGTTAAGCTAATTTTACTCAAGCTAATTTCACTCAAATATTATAATTAATATAAAAAACCTATAGTAGAAAAGTTCAACTCCTAGGACGCATTATTTAACTATTGAGGTTTACAAAATTCAATAAAATAATAAAAATAGATTAAAATTGAAGATTTCTAAGAATTTTCTGATTCATATATTTGTATTTCGAAGATAATAGAAGTATATAGAAAAAAAAAATAGATTTATTCTTTATTTTTATTAGTTAGAAATATTTGAAATAATATTCAAGTACCTTTCTGGTTACTATATTGTATATATATATGCATCATTAAAAGTTTTTTATTCATAGAATTTTTTTGTTCTTTTTTTTCCTTTTTTTTTTGTTGAACAATTTCCAAATAAATTTTAATTTTCCAATTTCTGACAAATATCTATACAACACACTTTTATAGAAAAAAAGTTACAAAAAAGCCCAAAAGAAAGAAAATATTTTCAAAAAAGTTCAATGATTTAAAAAAGAAAAAAAAAAATAAAAAACGACAAAATACAAAAAAAAAATCTCGAATAAACAAAAATTCAACAAAAAAAAAAGCAAACAAATTTATAATTTGTTTGGAAAAATTTCTTAAAAAGTAAACAAATAAAAAACTGTAGACTATAAAATATTCATTTTTGTAGACCATCAGTTAAAATTTACATAAAATTTAAAACGACAACATTTTACTTATAGTTTATAATGAATTTTATATTTTTTTTTTTCTGTTTTTGTTTTTTTGAATTAAATTTATAAATTTTTGTCCCTAAAATAAAAAAAAAAAAGACAAAAAGAAAAAAAAAAATATGTCTGAGAAGTGAAGATTTTCTATGGAAACTAAAAATAAAAAGATAATTTTGATTAACCAGAAAAATTCCTTCTCTATATTCAAAATGGAAAATTTTCTTTCCCAACTACCACAAAAAAAAAAAAAAAAAAAACCTTTAGAAAATATTAGAAAGAATTGGAAAAAAAATTATTTTGAGACAGGATAAAATAATTTTTTTTTTTTTTTTAAAGTTCAATACAAACATTATTTGTTATATTCTGTTCTTTTTGTTTTAAAAAGACTTTTAAGCCACGATTTTTAAGAATAAGAAAGCCACAAACCATATTTTTATATTGAAAATTAAAGATTTACATATAATATCTTTACACGTATGTAACAGTAAATTAATTGTAATTTCTAAATTAATTGCCTAGATGAGGCGCTGTAATAAAAGAACATCTCATCGAGTTAGGATGCACAAGAGATCGCACGATTTAACTGTAAGGATAGAGTTACCTATTTAATCCTCCTCTCCCAACAACAATAATAATTTTAAAATTTTTATTATTCATTTTATAATATTGTTCGTCTCTATAGTATCATTCTATATTCTAAACCATGCTAAATACTAGTTTAAAGTTGATATTTTGTTTAATAAATACATAAAAACTATATGAATCAACAATAAGAGTATGAATTACAAAATAAATGATTGAAAATAGTATAAAAGAGGCTGATAAAGAATTTGGATGTTCTTCATCCCGCAATTTGAAAATTTTATTTTAAATGATTCATTTACCCTTAACGTTCTAATCTTAAAAAAATCGTTAAAAAACTTAAAATGTATAGATATGTGTACCTAATTAAATATATAAGCATTAATACTTAATAGCATTTTTTTTTTAAATCCTTCCCGAAACGATTAATAAAATATATAGCATATTTACAGTTTTTCTTTAAAGATTATAAAAAAAAAATACTATAAAATGCTAAAAATGCTAAAAAATGCTAATGTTATAACAGTTTTTCAATAATTAATATAAAAAGTATATTTTAAGCCATACTATGAAATTAAATTAAAAGGACATAAATAAGAACCATTAAAAGAACGATTAAAAGGAATAAGAATATAAGGGCCATTGAAAAGGACATAAAATGGTAATGAAGGTAAAGCATATAATTTGACGAAAATTGACAAATATTGATAAACATTGTCGGAAATTAACCTTAACTTTAAAGTAAATTTTCTATCAGTGCGTAGGACTTTAATAAACTAAGCCCAATATCTTTTCTGATCGATAATTTTGATACTAATGTTTAATTAAAATAAGATCAAGGGAAGAAAATAAAGATATTACATATATTTATCATAATATCTGTAAAAATATAAAAAAAAAATTAATCGGATTAGTTAATATATTTTGTGTTAACAATTCAATTGGTAATTTTATATCGTAATAACGTCTATATCGTAAAATAAAAAAAAAACGATATTGTGTATTCGAGTTACATCTTGCAAGAAGCTGCTACTCCTATAGTGGAGTTACTTTTGGTTATTACCTTTTGCGCGAAGCTAATATATACTACTGCATATAGTAAATTACTGCAACCCTCTCTGTAACAGTACATCCACCTTCAGTTATTACCTTATGTAAGAATATTTTTTATATACTACAGTATGTTTTAACTGACAGACGGATTCGTCACTGTTAGAAAAATAGTAATAATAAGGGATGTATGCATTTTTCCCATAAAGTTTCACTTCCCAATTCAAAGTTTTAAAAACCCTGGCATATCTATTCCTATCCCTACTCCCTAGCCAATATACTGAGTGGTCAGTTGATGATTTCATTCAATTATATTAGCTAAAGAGCAAGATGAGTTTAGTTAATTTAAATCAGATAATATACCATGAGAAAAGTAGAGATTCCCACATCCTTAAGAAACCATCTTGAAGAACATGAAAAAACGATATGATCAAGCTATTAAATTATTAAATTTTACTTAGGTCACTCAAATTTTCATTTATTGAATGAAACCAACATCAAATAAATCAAAAATTTTTAAATAAAAAATTAATTAAAAAACTCAACAATGAAATTTTAGCTTTTATTTGTCGTAATATAAGTATCATAAAATCCAACCTTTACTTACTTTTATTACCAACCCAATTTAAAAAAAAAAAAAAAAGGAAACCTATGAAACATTACAATATCTTGGTTTTTGATATACATATATTACATAAACTGTTGCTATAGCAACTGAGCATTCAGTGTTCTTTAAATTTATGAATTATTTAAATTTATGGTTCTTTAAATTTATTTATTTTTTTTTTTAATTCAACAATGTATCTATTTGTAATGAGCTACTCTTATATTATAAAAAGGACATGTAGCAATTTGTTTTGGTGTTCCTTAAATCGTCTTAAATGATTATCTCAATTCAACTAAACAACCTCTTCATAGCAATCATTAAAAAAACAAAATACTTTATTTTTTTTTATTCACTTAAAAAAATAAACATGATTGATACAATAAAAATAAAATTCTAGGAAGAAATTATTAAAAAATTTTATTACAGGAAAATTTAGATAAAAATTCAAATTTTCCATATTCATATTTTTTTTTTTTTTGACTACTTTTAATAGGTAATTTGGAAAATATGTTTTTTGTTTTGGATTAAAAAAATTTATTTATTTTTGTCTGTTGAAAACAAACAAAATGTGAAAAAAGAGATTTTGGGGAGAAAAAACCAAAAATACCTGAATAATAATAACTTTATTTAATTTTGATAATAAAAAAAAACAAAAAAACAGAAAATGTAAGGATATAAAAAAAGAAGGGAACTCTTCAATTATTATTGACTTGAAATATCCTTTGAATACAAAGTAATGGAATATATTATTATGAATTCTCAAATATTCAATAAAATATTTTTACAGTTGTACACAAAAATATGATAATACTACATTTTTCTTTTATTTAATATTATATTTTATATTTTTGCAAATTTCTTACATGACTACACCAAATTTCTTTTTATAGTGACAAGATTATCATATAGAAACACTGACATGGTGTAATTTGGCAACTGAATTTTACCTTTAAAATATTTTCCCATTTATAATCCATTATTTTAATAATATTTACTGTTTTTTAGTTGTATCTTATTATCTACTTTAGCGGAATTTAAAAAAGTCGTTATGTTCTTAAGTTAACATATGGTTTTTGTAGTTAGAATGTGTTAGGAGTAATCTTTAAACTAGTCATACTAATTATCTATAATATAATACACAAGATGTTGGCGAGACCTTGCCAACATGTAAAAAAATATATTTTATTTAGAAGTATTTTAGAAGTATTACCAGATACAGAAACCGTTCATTAAAAGTGAGTACAGTCAAAAAAGGAAAAGTACATACTTAAAAAACACATTTTCAATCAAAATAAATTCAGCAAATTTTTAATTTTTAAATTTGACCGCCACGTCCATTATGAACTGGTCGCAGCGGTAAATTAAAAATAAATTATTAATCTTCTGTTGGCAGTTTTCAAATGACTCTTTGTTTTGAAAAAAATAAAAATACTCTTAATAAAATTAAAAGACCTGAAAGTGAAAAGAGCAAAGTTTATAGTAAGCCTTATATTTATAAGAAAAAAATAATAGACCGATTTTATTCTTGATTTTGTTTTCAGTATTATAAAAGCTGGTAAAAGCTTCGCAACAGACTTTAAAGTAGTTTTGTTTATTTAGGTTGGAATTTTGATTTTTTAAGCTGAATTTTTGATATAACATAAAATATTCGAATTTTTTTTATTAATATAAAATTCGGCAGACTTAGCTAATTATATTTCATAACAGAAATCAGAAACTTACTAAATATTATAGAAATGGATATTTTTCTTAAAAAAAAAAGAAAAAATAACATAGAAAATATCATTTTAGAAGCCTTCTCTCACAATAGATTCATAATTTTGTACTCATTTATTATTAGATCATTAAATTAAAAAGCTGTCGAAAACGACCGTCACAAAAAAAAGGCCCCGAAAATTTATGAAATTACATTATCAGAGACATGAATCTTTTATTAAATATACCAAAGACCTCTTCCAAAGTACATTTAAATAAAATAAATTCAGCAAATTTTTTTCAAGCAAAAAAAAAAATAAACGCAAAAGACTTGAAAGTAGTTTTGGTAATTAAAGTAATTTCGCGGCGAAAAGAACTGTTTTTCATCGACATAAAAATTTTTTTTTAAAACTAAAGAAAAATAGCTCTCTTTCTGGTAAATTTTTAACAAAAATTAAAATTATTTCGATTATTGGTATTGTTTTAAATGTAACAAAAAAAAAATGTCGTAGTGGTTAATGTTGGTTGGTTTTTCGCCAGTTTTTATTGTGCACTTTATACATGTGTTTCAAACAATTTTTGAGATATCGGCACGAACTTTTACCCTGAATGTGTTTTTAGCTTGGACCATTTTTTCTCAATGATTAAAAAACTGTCAAAAATTACCGCCACGAAAAAACGGCGAGAAAAAATTAATAAACTGTACCTAACATTTTTAATTTTATGTGTTTAGATTTGTTTTATGGTTTTTTTCTATTACAAGTAAGTAAGTGATTTCAACATTAATGGTGCTGATGTAAAAATGAAATTTTTAGATAGTTTATTAAGGGAGTCAGTATGATACCGTAAATGTTTTTGAATCTATAGAAATTGTGCAATTGCACAGGGGATTTTCTAGTATATATATATTATTATATTTCGTTAGTTTACGAAAAAATAATTAGCATTAAAAAAAACAAAAAAAAAAACCATTAAAAAAAACATGAAAATCGTATGTATTCAATTAAACTCCTTACCATTTATACAGAGCCTTAAAATAAGGATTTACAGAGTCGTAAAGTAAAGATAACGTATTTTTAAAGTAAAATTTAAAACAAGTAAAACATCATCAATGTAATATTGGAAACTGTAGTTTGATTATCATTTCTTTGGAATATAAATTCAATCCTCACAAATACCATGAAATCTGCCAAATTGTGATACACTTAACAACAAACAAAAACTGATTATAAGTGGCACAAAACTTTAAAAAAATTTCAAGTTAGTCATGGTCCCATATAGTTCAATTTGGAAGTGAAAGATTTTCCATTTTGATACCCTTGAGAAAAGAAAAGAAAAACTGGACTGGTTTACATATGAAACCCAAAAAAGTTAAAAAAACAAGACCCAATTAGAAAGTGGTACAATTATTGAGTGAGAATGTCTCAGTTAACATAACAGTTTTTATTATATAGCGCTATGTTCGTTTTGTGCTTCTAAGTGTACTAAAATTGACAATATTTTTGATTTATATTAAGCCTCTTACAAGATAACAATAATAATAAATTTATAATGTTTAACATTTATGTTACCTTGATCCTCGGTATACTGTGTAAAGGTATAAATATAATCCACCCACATTGAGTTCTCATTTTTCCTTTTTTCCTTTTTATAAAAATTAAAATTCCAATAAATTTAGAATTAGAAGTCAATAAATAGCTTTAGGATTATTTTTCAAAAATCTTTTAAGAAATTTTACCCTATTATCTTGTTATGTATTATTATTATTGTTATTATTATTATTATTATTATATAAATAAAATTGATTTTTAGGTTATATTATATTTAAATATTGAATTTTTCATGATATTAAGAAGAAATAAAGTCCAAGTTTTAAAAACAAAATACAATTTTTTTTTTTTTAGGAGAATATTTCGAATTTTTCTCATACTTTCTGGATGCGCTGTTAGAAAAAATTATAATTCATCCTTTATCATAGCTACTTTTATTATTTTTTTGATAGGTGGATATCCTTTTATTTTTGTCTTTTTATTTCTTATTTCAATTAAGTGGAACACTAATATTTGGCTGTTTGTACTATCTATATCTTTAAAAATATGCTGAAAGAAAATATGTTTTATTTATTTATTTTTGAAGATTACGTATTACACTGAATTACGCAATATTGGTAAAGTCCTCGGCTGCCAGGGCAATTGTTGTCTGATTATGATTTCCTAAAATATTTAAAGTTAAAGGACATTCGGTAAAAATTTTGTTTCACAGGGAGTGTGTATTCACATTTTGAACAAGAGTAGGGATCTGTTTTATCAAACAGAAATTTTTTTGTTGCAATAGTGTGGCCAAGTCTAACGCGGCAGATTTTTACGTCAATTTTTCTTCTCTTGCCGATCTCAAATTCTGGTTTTAAAGCTGTCAGCCAGTGTGTCTGTAGAAATGTTTTGAATAATGTATTTATTTATATTAATATTACAAATCACATAGGATATTGCAATATTACAAAACCATCGGCTACTAAGGCCATTATAGGTCGAATACTATTATTAAATTATACATATTATATTATATTAAATATTGTTTATATTTTATATTTACGCTATATTTGGTAGCAAGAGACATTTGTTTTCAATTAATAAAACTTGCTACCTGTACAGGATTTGAGCCCGCACTCCCTCGGTTAATATTCCACGTGTTTAACCACTAGGCCACCGAGTCCCCTGAATATTGTATATTGTATATAAAATGAAATTTAAAAAATAGTATACTTTAAGGGGTAATATTATTTTTTTTAATAATACATAATAATTTAACCAAAAAAAGTATAAGTAAATTGTATATGTAAAAATTAGTAACTGTAATTCTCGCTATGATAAAAATTCTTTTTTGAAAAACTTTAAAAATCCTTTATTTAATTAAAGTGTTTGCTGTCAAATACAACAGAATACTTTGTTTAAAATTGTATGTATATTTATTATTTAATAATATACATATATATATATATATATATATATGTGTAGGGATTAAAATAGATTCATTTATACTATAATATTTTTTTATATAAATATACTGATCCTATCAAACTATTTTTGTCTTTAAAAAAGCAGGATACATTAATAATAATAAAAAATTACAATGCAGTGTTAAACTACTTAAATAAATATTAGATTTACCGAAAAGCTTGAACTTTTATTTAATACATATATTTTCCTATTTTTCATTATATATATATACTAAATATAATTTTTTTATAGTTTAGAAAAACATGTCAAAGATGGAAATTTTAGGTATCTGAAATTTTTTTTTTAAGGGAATCAATTATACATATATATAATTTTTACTATTTTCCATTCCTATAAAGGGAGAAGAGGGCATCCACATAGTTATTATATAAGACATTACATAGTATGTAGTTTTTTATTATTTATATTTTCTTTTTCTTCAATTTCTGGATTTATTAGTTTCACAAAGCTGTTGATTACTCTACTGTAACTATTGTCAAAACTATGAAACACAAATTATTTTTTATTACATTATTAAAACAAAATATTTATATTTTTATTTGTGCGCCATCTATGATCCTATACATGAATTATTATATATTATAAGGCAAATTTATAGTATTTTTAATTAGAAGTATAAACCCGTGACATTTTAAATGAAAGATCTTCTGAATTTTAACCATTACACCATTGGATGGATAACCAATATCTTATATTAGTCTTTTCAACTGAAATTTTGAAGTTCATTTGATACACTGGAATAGTTATTGTCAAATATTTGTTCATTAAATTTCTTTTATCTTGTATCACAATTATTATTACTAATATATACATTTTTTCGTACAATTATTTTACAAGTGGTATTAAGATTTTCTTTTAATTTAAAATAATGGACAAAGATATCTGGTAACTTTATATAATAGAAAAGTATTAAGGAAAAGGGAAATACATACGTATAGAGAAAAGGATTTTTATATTAATTCTTAATATTAATTTTTAAAATGATTGATTTAATATTGATATAATATATTAATCCATGGTGAAAAAAAAAACTCACAAAGGGTTTTTTACTTAATGATTACAGATTACAAACACGTTTTGTTGAGGTTATATTTAAATTCATGTTTTCTTTTTAAATGGATTTTTTTGAAAAAAACGCTTTTCTTTTTATGAAAAAAAAAATCTACTTTACCACATATTCAAAATGAATCTAATTGATTCCTATTCGTTAAATGAATAATATATTTTTAATTCCTAGTGGACATTTAATACTTTTCATTGATTTTCCTTTTGTTCTTTTCGATTATCCTCTATTCTTGGTCTCTTCAAATTTTGTTTGCAGTTTATTTTTGCTTCAAAAGTATATTTTTCTTTTAAATAATAAATCTATAAGGTATTTCATAATTCTCAGTTCTCTTTATATTTAAAAACTTAATTATTTTAATGATGAGGTTTTTGATGATGAAATTCTATATACTAAGAAAATATTATTTAATTAAATGTATTTTTTATTTTATTTTTTTGTTTCTTTATTATTGCACATTTTGAAATTAATTATATTCATCCAAATACTTTAATTTAAAATTTTAATAAAAGATCATTAATTAGATACTATAAGTTAAATTAATTATTTTTTAACCTTATCCATAATTAAATGTCTAAATTGTGAAATGAAATTAAAACTAAAACAAAAAATGATTGTCAACTTTTTTTATATTTTTGAAAAAAATCCTTGTTAAATTTTCAGCAAATTTCTTCGTTTGTCTGTTTTCAAGATTTCTACGTCGTTTAAGATCGCGCAGTGAAGTTTTAACAAATTTAATGTTATAAAACAACTTTTTTATGTAGCCGAGCTCATTACTAACCTACAATGCTTTTAAATTTGAAAAGATCATATATTTTCATTTCTCAAGTTCATATCAAAAATGTTTGTTTATGGAATATTTCAGTTTAAAAACGTCAAACTATATAGGAAATTTTTTAGCTTTATACATCAATATAAAAATTATGGGTTGGCTACAAAAACTCGCGCATTTAAAATCTCGTGTCTCAAAATCTTTATAAAAGATTTCACGTGATCTCATCGTGATCACGTGATTTTGAAACATAAAATTTTAATTTGCGAGATTTCGATAACCAGATTTCATAATAATAACCAGATAAAAGATTTCATGCGATTTCATCGTGATCACGTGATTTTGAAACATGAGATTTTAATTTGCGAGATTTCGATAACCTCCCAAAAATTATATAACATTTTACTATTTCGTATTTAAATTTATCTATTATGTAAAACAATAATTTTGTTAAATTTTCACTTATCTATATATGCTCCTTATTGAATTTCTTCGAAACTCTTTCAGTTTAAAACCTTGAAATTTTGAGAGGTAGTAGATCTTGAAAGAGATGAAAAGATTGAAAATTAGTATAAGTCACGACAAAAAAACTTTTTCTACTTGATCTTGTTTTAGAGCTTTTTGTGTTCAAAAATTGAAAATTGTTTATTTTGAGTTAGTTGTTATTTTATTTAAAAATATCAAATAAGTATTATATTTTTACGTATGTTAACTATATATATATGGTATTAGTTCTATAGGATTTCTTTAAAATTGAGTCCTTAAAAGTGTCCTTAGCTTTTTCATAATTTGTTCTTACATATAAAATTTTATGAAAAATTACAAATTTTGATATAAAAATAGACCTACTATTCCACAAGGATTTTTATTGCCTTTTTAGAAATGTGCGCCTTTAAAAGCCTTCGTTTTACATACTGCCTTGTTTACAAATAATTATTTAGTTTCGAGCTCTTTAATTACCAAATCCAAACACTATATCATCATTCGTATAATAAAGTTTAATATCCATAACTAAATTTCTATCTTGTTGATATAAAACATATAATTATTTAAATTTTTCAATTAGCACTTTCATCACATTTTTAACATTAAGTCTAAGTAAGAAAAACTTTTAATAAAAAAAATAATGTAATAAAAAATAGTATTAATGAAAAATTTATTAAGAAAAATCTTTAAAAAATTTAAAGTTTCTTAATAATCAAATTGCTCATTTAGTAGACGCTGATTCCAATCATTACTAATAAATTACAAATACTGTTTAATTGGTAAAGTGATAAACTTGCATCACCAGACTAATTTAAACTAAACAATTTGTAATACGTTGATTCATATTTTTATTTATTTCAAGGTTAATTTAGACTATTGAACTTTAATTTAATATATGTATAAAAATACAGTAAAAAAAAAAATTTATTGATATTTTCAAGCAACAAACAAAACTAATAAACGAGTGACAACAATTTAAATAAACAATATTAGTATTAGATCATAAAATTTAAAGATCCAAACATGAAAAAGATCAGAATTCAATAAAATTTTCTTAGACCCAATTTGGAATTTATTCTATACTCTGATGCAAATAAATTATACTTTGATATGATTACACTGGTATTCACTATTCACCAAACATATATTTGTTATTTATATACAAATATATAGAGGTTTTGTAAATACTGTGGGTTTACATTAAAATGAAATCTGAAAATAATAAAAAATTATTTTAAATGTAATAAGAATAGAACAGAAGTGTAGAACATAAAATTCTTATGATTTTCTCAAAATATTATACATTTCTTAATTGATTTTTTCTTAAACGTGAAATGTAGACATACATTCACAGTAAATCTCTTCTTTTTATTCTTTAACAAAACAGTCACCATGCACCAGTGACAACTGCCAAGCCCAGCCCAAAGCAACAACTAAATTAGTTTGAATAGGCAAGGCAAGAGAGTATATCCAACACAATATGCGGTGAAGTGAAGAATACAATTAATATGTAAATACACGCTGTCTGAATATGCAATTGCTTCGTTTTCTTTTTCTTTTTAATTTTCTGCTTCAACGTTTCTCTCTCTCATTTTTTTTTTTCTGTCTTTTATTTTAGCTCTCTTTACATCTCTATTGATTTATATGCATAGAGGTTATCACGACTCACAAGTCACAAGTTTTTAGTTTACAAAAAAAAAACTATAAATAAAACGAGAAAGAATACACTTGCCTTTGCCAACTCTTAGGTACCCGTACGAACCGTTAGTATGTTCACAGCCTGTCACTTTTACAATATTATTTTTTTAATATTTTAGTATTTTAAAATAATTTCGGAGAATTTTATAATTTCTAGAACTATGGGTTGTACATATATTCAAACTATATGTTTATATGTACATTCTTCAAAAGCAGATTCTAACCTTCCACATAACGATTATCAATCCAAAACTTTTTCAAATATTCTATAGTACCATTTAATACTAAGCGGTAAATGTATATTAAATTTACTTAGTACAAAATAGTAAATATAATTTTAAATATTAATACGCACATAATATATTTATATTGTTATAAGTATATCGCCATACATTGCAATATTTCTTTAAAAATATTTCCATTCATAGAATAATTTCTTACATGTAAGTACAATAAAATACACATATGTATGTAAATATGGCGCTATATAATATGCATCTATACTCTTATCATTCATTAATCAGTGAAATAAACATGATATTATATAAGTATGTATGTATATCAATATCATATAAATAAAAATTCTTCAAGCAACCGTTATGTTGTTTATTTATTTACATTTTTTTGTACTACGCATTATATCCTCAACAATTCCAAATCATCGAGTAAAACAAAATGCAAAAAATTTGTTAAAGAAATTTGTTACAAAATTTGAAAAAATCAAGTAACACTTTCGTCAATTATAAAGTAACCCTATGTTATTAAAAAAAGTTGTTAACAGAAATAAGAGTATAATGTTGAAGCTTTAATTTTTGTGTATTACTTCAAAAAAATTTTAACAGATGTTCAAGTTGCAGGTGTTTAAAAATAGCAAATTTTCTGTTTTTGACCCCTTACAGCTCCTTAACGGGGGGTGATACAATAAAAATTTCTGAAATGACTCATACTTATTTTCAAAGATCTAACTTCTGTCAAAATTTCCAACTTAAAAGGTTTAGAAGATAGAAGGGTTGAAGGATTTTGCAAAATTTGAGTTTCACATAACGGTAAATTAAGACACCGTATGCCACAAATATATATTTATTGTATATATACTTTTAAAGCTAATAAAAGTAGTAATCGTTTGGCGTTTTCAAAATGAAGATATACCTTATACAACTTGTGCTATAACAATTTAAATATAGAGCTTTTTCGAAGCTTTGCGGAGCTGTAGCTCCATAACGGGTGGGGCTACAAAAAAAAGTTATTAAAAATAAAATGAATATTTTTGTGAGATCTATCAGCAGTTAAAATTTCATAGCTCTATTTCAAAAAAAATGTGGGGATCTAAAAGTTAGGTGTTCGAGAGCTAAGTTTTGGTTCAAACTCAACCAAAAAAAATAGGGAACCTACAAATTACTTTCAGAATATTTTGTCTAAATTTCAAGATTCTAGCTTTCTTAGTTTTTGAGTTAGCGTGCTGACGGACGGACGGACGGACATGGCTTAAAAGTCTTAGAATTTTTTTCTGATCCGATCCATACCTTTGAAGGTATATCTAGCTCGCTTATTTCGAGGTGTTACAAACGGAGGAGTAATTTTATTATATCCGATACTTATCGTACGGGTATAAAAAATAATAATTGTCAGTGAATCACGTTTTTAAATTATTAATAAAATAATTATGCTGTTTATTTTTGTTTTTTTTTTTTTTGTTCAAATTATAAAAGACTATAATTTATAATGCCACATGTTTTATCTTAAATGAAGTTTTGTCAATATATTGAAATAAAATTATATATTATGTACTTATATACATATTTAAATACTTAAATAGAAGTATATTAAATATTTTGTTTAAATGTCACAAAAATTTTAATATTTATTTTTTTTTTAATACAAATACGATTAAATTTAATTAATTTGTGGTTTTTGTAATATGACATAACTTATAATGAATGATTTAACAGCACTTTAAAAATCAATTGCTTTTGACAATGTATCATTAAACAATTCATTATATGAAACACTACAACTTAATTCAAGTACATTTTAATAATAGTGAGTAATGATGAACCAAATAATATAAAGTTTCAAAAAAAAAAAAACAAAAAAAAATTAAATTAAAATGAAATGAAATTAACAACTACCTTGGTATCACAGTAATTTCTAGCTAAAGTTTAAAAGAATTACAAAAAATTTGGAATTGTATATTAATTTTGCTACATTTTGCAGTATAAATATATAATATCGTTAGTGTTCGTATAAAACATTAATTATGTAGCGTATACATGTATAGTAAACAAAGAGACATTCCAGAACGTTCAATTATTTAATTGAAAAATATCATCTAAGTCATTTTTTCGTACTGTGGTGCAAAATTTAATACGAAATGTTGAATTCTATACAACAAGGAGTAATTAACAAGTAAAACTTAACTTAAACTAATTAAAACGAGGAAGAATACAGTTGACTTTGTCAACTCTTAGATACCCGTACGAACCGTTAGTATGTTCACAGCCTGTTACTCTGCTTACAATATTATTTTTTAATATTTTAGTATTTTAAAATAATTTAGGTGAATTTTATAATTTCTCGAACTATGGGTTGTAGATATATTCAAACTATATGTTTATACATTCTTCAAAAGCAAATTCTAACCTTCCACATAACGATTATCAATCCAAAAACTTTTTCAAATATTCTATAGTACCATTTAATACTAAGCGGTAAATGTATATTAAATTTACTTAGTACAAAATAGTAAATATAATTTTAAATATTATATTATATTATATTTAAATATTCCATTGACAGAATAATTTCTTATAAGTACAATAAAATACATATATGTATGTAAATACGGCGCTATATAATATACATCTATACTCTTATCATTCATTCACTAGTGACATATATGATATCTAAATAAACATGATATTATATAAGTATGTATATATATTAATATCATATAAATAAAAATTCTTCAAGCAACCGTTATGTTGTTTATTTATTTGCATTTTTATGTACTACGCATTATATCCTCAACAATTTCAAATTATCGAGTAAAACAAATGGAAAAAATTCGTTTTAAAGAAATTTGTTAGAAAATTTGAAAAAATCAAGTAACACTTTCGTCAATTATAAAGTAACCCTATATTATTAAAAAAAGTTGTTAACAGAAATAAGAGTATAATGTTGAAGCTTTAATTTTTGTGTATTACTTCAAAAAAATTTTAACAGGTGTTCAAGTTACAGGTGTTTAAAAATAGAAAATTTTCAGTTTTTGACCCCTTACAGCTCCTAAACGGGGGGTGATACAAAAAAAAATTTCTGAAATGACTCATACTTATTTTCAAAGATCTAACTTGTGTCAAAATTTCAGGTTTCCAACTTAAACCGTTTAAAAGATAGAAGGGTTAAAGGATTTTGCAAAATTTGAGTTTTGCATAACGGTAAATTAAGACACCGTATGCCACAAATATATATTTATTGTATATATATTTTTAAAGCTAATAAAAGTAGTAATCGTTTGCCGTTATCAAAATGAAGATATACCTTATACAACTTGTGCTATAACAATTTAAATATAGAGCTTTTTTGAACCTTTGGGAGCTGTAGCTCCGTAACGGGTGAGGCTACAAAAAAAAGTTATTAAAAATAAAATTAATATTTTTGTGAGATCTATCAGTAGTTAAAATTTCATAGCTCTATTGCAAAAAAAATGTCGGGATCTAAAAGTTAGGTGTTCGAGAGCTACCCTAAGGCTTGGTCCAAACTCAACCAAAAAAATAGGGAACCTACAAATTACTCCCAAAATATTTTGTGTAAATTTCAAGATTCTAGCTTTCTTAGTTTTTGAGTTAGCGTGCTGACGGACGGACGGACGGACGGACGGACATGGCTCAAAAGTCTTAGAATTTTTTCTGATCCGATCCATACCTTTGAAGGTATATCTAGCTCGCTTATTTCGAGGTGTTTACAAACGGAGGAGTAATTTTATTATACCGATCCTATCGTACGGGTATAATGAAATTGCAGATGTATTAAAATCTTAATTTATTTATAATTTGGTTTTTCTATTCTAAACAGTATATAATAGCATTTTTTTTAGAACCTCCTTGTAAATTTTCTAATTTATTTCACTAAAAGAAACAAAAAAAAACCATAGATATGACAGACATTTTCTAAGTACATTAAGAACATTCGGTACAGAATGTAACGCCTGAGAATTAATAATAAATAACATAAAGCTTAGAATTTTTTAGATGTGAAATTAAAAAACAAAAAAAAACAAATTCTTACTTTAACTTCAAATCAAAAATGTAAATAATATTAGACAACCTACTATAGTAATTTTGTATTCTGTTCAAGGTTCTTCTAAAATTTATTTACAACGTACAGTCACATTATATAGAAATTATTTACATATATATATATATATGTCTATAATTATTTAGCATGGTTTACCATAAAAGTATTTTTAGAATACATACAATAATTTATAGTATTTGAATGGAATTGTAAATCAAGCTTTGAATAAGTGATGACGTCACTATTCAGTACTAAGATCGTATTCTGTTGGTTTTTTAAACAAATAAATTAAACAATCAAATAATATTATAAATATTTAAGAACATTTTTGTACTACTCGTATAATAGAAAAATTTTATAGATAAAAAAAAGACAAAAAAAAAAAAAACGAAAATAAAAAAATATATTTTTCAATTAAAAAATTTCTATTTGATTCAAAATTTTCTGCCAAAAATATAATCAAAATTATAAATTTAACTACATAGACACAAGCTACTGCAATACTATGCAGGACAATTAACAGTTTTATGACAAAAATTTACAATATTAGATTTTAAGTGTTTGTAAAAAAGTCAAATGAACTATAACCATAGTTAGATTTATTTTTAGGAGTACTTCCCTTTTTCGTATGTAGTTGAGTATCGCTTTTCACACTATGCTTCATCAATATGATACAAACTTGTTTTTATAAAAGTAGAATATGAAACAAAAGAACAAAACCAAAAATGAAAGGACAGAGATTTTTTGATTATTGACACTTGAAAAATTTAGATGATGCACTTGATATAAATACCAATAAATACTGTTACAATTGCAAAAGTGTTTTTTCTTAGAGTTTGAAAAAAAATTTTTAAAGCTACTTTCATTACATTTTTTTAAAATCAAGCAAAATTGTTTTAAATAAAATACACTAACACATTTTCAAACCAATAAAAAGATGTTCAAAGTGCAGAAGCAGAGCTGTTTTCACAACAAAATACATCAGGCAGAGAAAAACAATAAATGAAATGAAGTTATTTTTTTCAGCTTACATTCCTAGATATTTTCAATTATGCAATTTGATCATTTACAGTTACTTATAATAATTTTAGAATTTGACACAATCGTACATAGAAGAGTTTTGACAGATTCACATTTGAAACATCAAAATGAAAGAAAAAAATATTTTATGACAGAACCTGTTTCGAAAGAAAATACTTTTCTTTTCAATTTGATTGATTTACGATTACAATTGCTTATAGATTTAGAAAATATTTCTGCATTGTTCCCTTGCAATAGTTCAATCCGTTCAAGCCTTTTTCGAGCAAATTCTTAACTGCTATTTATTTCGAAATGGTTTTTGACGAACTAAGTTTATTAATTTTTATATGTACATAATAGTACATACATTATAGTACATAAAATTATTTTTCTGATCATTATAAACATTTTTATTTCACTTTTTCTTTGTACCTGATTGCATCTTCTCGTGTTCACCGCATAAAATTTTGGATTTCAAAAAGAAAAATAGAATCCTCACCACAAAATTTACCTTATAGAGAAGGTGGGAAGAAACGTAAGTAAAAATTGTATTCAAGAAAAACTGTGGAAAGACGAAATCGAATTAATGCAGCAGACAACAAAAAAAATTTTCTTTATATATCAGAAGACTTAACAAAAAAAAAAAATTATTTGTGAAAAAAAAATAAAAACATTTAACAGGTTTCAATGTAAACTGTCAAAATAATTAAATTTTTTTACTTACTTATATGTATTTAAATTAATTTTACTTTATATCTTAAAACATTTATTTTAAATAAAAATCAAATTATAAAAGAATAAATAAAATCAATTTATATATTCAAATAATAAATATACATAATTCACCAATAATATATTAAAATATCAGAATAATTAATAAATATCTTATAAGTATATTATAAATAAATTTAAAAGAACTCTAAAGAGATTTGTGTCAAATTAGTTTATATGTCAGACATTTCATTTTTTTGTTTTCCCATTTTTCTTTTACTGTTTTTCTTTTATACATTTAAAATTTAATTTTTAAAATATTACTTTAAAAATATAAAAATAAATTCCGTACATACTTTTATACTTATTGGACTTTAATATTTTAAGTATTTATCAAATCTTATTAAACAGTAATGCAAACACCTTTAAAGTGACAGAAGAAATGAAATTTTTTAATATGAAAATAAGTGAAAAGAAAAGTAACAAATAAATAGCAAAGTAAAGGAAAAAAAAAAGAGAAAACAGATTTAAGTGAAAAGGAGAAAGAAAATGAAAATGACACGCACAACGTGTCGGCACATTTTTCTTTGAACTTAACAAAAAAATGAAAACAAAAAACAAAAACAAAAATCTGGAAAAAAAAATTTAACACGTGCCCATTCCCAGATCAAGTTTTTTTATAGTACGGTTTGTATCTTAAGATAAATATTTATGGTACTGGAGAAAAAAACAATTTATTAATATTATAATTTATATATTTACCGACCGCATACAATTATGTATAAGGTAGGTATTGTTTTCATACTAACTAACTGTAAAACAAAGATATTGTTTTCATACTAACTGTAGAAAAATGTTTGATGCGTGATGTCTGTGAGTTTGTGTGTGTGCGTACGTGTGTGTGTGTGTTTGTGTGTGTGTTTGTGTGTGTGTGTGAGAGAGAGTCAGTGTGTGTGTGTATGCAGGTTTACAGCCTAAACGACTGAGCGAAATTTTTTGAAATGTCATATTTAAGGTTTTGATGTAAATATCTCGGATTGATAAGTTTTCGGAGCAAATCGGACAACCGGAAGAAGTAGTTTACTAGTGTCATTTTTTAAGTTTTTTACAAATTTTAAAGAATATTTATATTTAATATATTTTAAGAATATTTATATTTAATATATTAAGAAAAAATTGATACACAAGTAAAGAGTAACAACTAACAACTTTGCCATAGAACATTTTTTGATCCGACTAACTTTAACTGTTATTTTATTTTTTTTTTAAGTCCATATTTCATACATATTATTAAAACACGCCATATGAATTTATATGAACAATTTTTTTTGTTTTTCTTTTTATATCTCTAAAAATTTATATACTTATGTATATCTATGCATATTATTCTCTTGTTGATGACGCAAAAATCAAACTGTAAAATTTTTGTAAGCAGATTCAATATTAATCTTATGTTTGTTTTGTTTGTTAAACTGTAGTTTTTAAAAACAAATAGTTTTTATTATTTTTTACTTCCAATATTTGAATGAAAAAAAAATTATGTACCTACCTACTTATGTATATAATATGTAAATGGATGTATGAATGATGTATGTACATATATTTTACGATTTCATTGCTTATTATTGAATAAAAAAAATCGTATAATATCGGTCGATCCTGTGGCGGAGACAGCTGATTTTTTTTTCTTCTTTTCATTATAATTTATTTTAATTTTTTTTTTTTTCATATATTTTATAGTAAAAAAAATTTACTTATTTAAATTTCAATATAAAATTGATTAATTTTTATTTAATAGAACATTTATTTACATTTAATATCGTTTTTTAATTTTTTTAATTTTATTTTTTTTTTATTTGAGAGTTAATTTAGATTAAATATTATTGTTATTAACAGTTCCCTAAGCGAAAAAAAAAACCAATAGAAATGCAAATAAATTTATAGTACTTAAATATGTACACAATATTAAATTAGATATACATTAAAAAGGGGATGAATCAAAAAAATTTTGTGAGTTAAGACTTTTTTCTTCTCTGAAAATTCTTTGAAAAAAAGTCACGCAATTATGAAAGTTGAATAGAAAAAAAATGACTTTGCTTTGTATGGAAAATTTTTGGTGTCAAAAACATAAACTGCATTATCTTATTATTGAAAATAATAAAAAATAAAATTGGCAAAACTAGTTTTATTTGGAGTTTCATTTTGAATGAAGAGATTGAAGAAATGGAAAGGGAAGTAAATACCATTTTGTACGGTGAAATAAGATGCCTAAGAGACTCTCGAGTTTTTGGATACACAGATAAGAATAAATTGAATTTAGAAAAACAAAGGTGCCACTTTTCAGAATCTTTTTTTAATTTTTTTTTAATTTTTAGTTTCTATTACAGTATCGGGGACTAGGTTTTTTAAATTAGATCGGTCCGACTTCAGGTTCCTAGGATATTGATGTTTATTGTTCAAAGTCCATAGCTAAAATCCGCGTGACTTAAAAAGTCTGAAATTAAGAAAAAAGTCGAACAAATATACAATCATGATAACGAAAAATTGAGACTTTTCCCATAGGACTTTAATGATTGACAATTAATGACTTTTTCCTAAAAAAGAAAAAAGTCTTAACTCACAAGTTTTTCATGATTCACCTCAAGATTGAAAAAATTATAAACAAAGAAAACCAGGGCAAGGGGACAATAAAAAAAAAATATTTTTCAAAGAAATTATTTAGAGTATATATCAAAGTGGATAGACTAGCAAATTTTTAGATGTGTACACCTCAATAAATCAGAAAAATTAATAGAAGCAGTCCATTTTTATATAAAATTCCAATGGCTCATCTTAAATGGTGTAGAAGTTTTAAAAATCCAAATACTGATAACGCAAAAAATAACCCAAACAAACAAGAGAAAATCTAAATTGATATCTAACATACATCAGATGGTCTACAGCTATTTCCGCATTTTGTATAAATATACTTAATTCTTTTTTTAATTTTTCTTTTATTGGAATGAATTGAGTCTAATAACAATTCTTGACCTTTATTAGTTTGAAATTTCCTCGTTTGAGCTAATGTCAGTTAAATAAACGCATGTGTCATTTTTGCAATTGTTTATATGATCATAAGATATTCAAGTTTCAAATAAAGCAAAGTTGTGAACTAAGTTTTTCTAAAACAACTCACAACCTATGAAATTATGTATCTATGAAATTTATTTATCTCTATGATCTATGAAATGTATCTATGAAAATAACAAAATTTCAAATAAGTAAAATTATTTTAATTTTACTT
This sequence comes from Poecilobothrus nobilitatus, assembly GCA_947095535.1. Classification (NCBI taxonomy): domain Eukaryota; kingdom Metazoa; phylum Arthropoda; class Insecta; order Diptera; family Dolichopodidae; genus Poecilobothrus; species Poecilobothrus nobilitatus. The sequence goes on along the minus strand of OX352773.1, from coordinate 152,970,117 downwards.
TTAAATTATAATTTTGAAATTAAAATTTTTACAGTGATTTTTTTATACCCGTATGAACTATGTTCAAAGGTATAATAAATTTGCTATTACGTTTGTTGACACCTTAAAGGAGTCGAGCTAGATATAGTGTCAAAGGTATGGATCGGCTCAGAATCGAATTCTGAGTCTAGTAAGCGATATACGTCCGCCCGTCTGTCCGCAGGATAACTCAAAAAATAAAGAAGCTATAGGAGGCTAAAATTTTGTTATGTCACTTTTGCAAAATTGTTAGTTTTACAATTTAAATCCAGCATTTTCGGCCGCCGGGTACGAGTAGCTGCCATACAACTTCTTTATTTATATGGAAATAACTCAGTATATATTCAAGCTAGATATCTGAAATTTTGCAAACGATGACCAAGTTTTATGGCAACAACTTCTATAAAATTGAATTGTGCTTGTGCAACAGATTCGGGTAGCTGTCATACAATTCCACAATTTACATATATATATATCTCTGTAGTTAACGTGGGTACTAAAAAATCTGAAAGTTTTTAAAAGATGGTCAAGTTTTATAGAAACAGCGTATATTAGGTTCATACGGATATCCCAGAGTTGACACAGTCTACTATACTGCACTCTTCTTCGTTTTAGATGAATTTTAATTAAACTTATAATAAAATTTTATTATTCTAATTAAAAAGTTTATGTGATACAGCTTTTTGCTAATGTTATATATTAATGCAAAAGTCTAGACTAAAAAGTAAATAAAAAAATAACAAACACTTGTGACATTAGGAAAGTTCTTGGATATTGATTAAAATGAATTTTAAGCAAATCAACATCAATTCAATTGAATTCTAAATTCTTTCAACAAATTTTTAAGGTTAAACTACAAATAGTATATTTTATTACAGTTATTAATTCGACTTTATTTAAAATGTCTAATTTATATTTTTAGGCAAGCTGTATTTTTTTAACTGTTAAATTTACACAAAATAAATCAAAAAATCAGTTGAATTTTTTGTATTATTAGTTTTACAGATGTTTAAATAAAATTTTACAAAAAAAAATCTGTGGTAATAAAGAATAAGCGATAAAGTTGACTGTTTTTTTTTCTAAGGTGGGTGGAGAATCTTGCAAAGACACTAAGAATACGCTTTTGGTAATGACAGATTCTTACTGACTAAACCTACTTCTCCTCAATATAATGGGATGAAGTCTCTAATTGCTAACACAGTATATTGCCAAAAGGAGCATTTTTAGAAGAGGATAGAACAAGCAACCGGAAATATTTACACCATTTACACAATAGTCACACCATGCAGCATAATATAACACCTTCTTGTAAGTGAGACAACCCCACTAAAGAAAAAAATAATATAATTGGATTAAATGTAGTTAAATCCTGTACTGGGAACATAGGAAAATGACGAAGCAGATTGGTTTACGAAAGAGGAAGCTGAAACTGAAAAAAATATGAAAAAATCATATGATCCATAAAAACAAAACTGAGAATTCTAAGTGACTAACAGACTTCGGGTGGAGACACTGTGAATTAAAAGAGCACTTGAATTGGAGTAAAAAAAGCTTGTCAATGCAGAATTTGTCAAGAAGAAGAAGAATTTCCAGAACACATACTGCGCAGCTTTATTTCGAGCAAGATATATGCACCTAGGAGCATATTATTTTACCGAAGATGAACTATCAGCAATACATACACTACAGATCTTTAGTTTTTTAGAGCCAATAGGGCTGAAAAGTAAGTAAATCTAATCTACAAGTAAATCTAATCTACTTGTATTAAATATTAATTTTTTTTATTTAAATTTTTGGCAAAACTATGATTAAAAAAAATATTGACAAATAATTTTGATGACTTTAGTTGCCCTTAGTTTTACCTTATTTTAAAAATTATTTATGTCAGATATAGAATAAATTTAAGTCAATTTCTTATTTTATACATTTAATGCAGTAAAAATTTTATCAGGCCCTTGATTTTTTAGCACATTTCCAAAAAAAATTTGAAAAAATGTGCTTATTAGTTTCACTCTGTCCGTCTGTCCGTCTGTGTACAAACTTTCTACACCGTTAAAGATAGAGAAAAAAAATTTTAGGTCTCATAAAAAAAATAATTTTGTGGAACAAGTTTTTCATGTAGCCCCATCCATTACGGAGCTACAGCCCCTCAAACTTTGAAAAAGCCCTATTTTTAAATTCATATATCTTATGTTCTGCTTAAGATTTTTTCAATCTGAAAACGTCATTCGACAGGTAATTTTCTAACTTAATAATTAATATCAAAATTATACAATTTTTTTTAAATTTAGTATTTAAATTTACCGTTATGTGAAAACCAAATTTTGTATGATTTTTCTACTTTCATAACTTCGGCACGCTTCTAGATAGAAGCTTGAAATTTTGAGGCAAGAAAGAACTTTTAGAATTAGTATAAGTTTGCTCAGAAAATTTTTTGGACCACCCCCTGTTTATGAGCTATTAGGGCGAAAAAATTGAAAATTTGCAATTTTTAAACACCTGTAACTTAGGAACCTGTACACATTTTACTTCTGCAAGATATAAAAATTAAAGCTACAGTAATATATTTTTACGTGTGTTAAAGGTTTATTTTAGTTGTAAAGAATTCCAAAGTTGCAGCTCTTCAAAATTGCGAAAAAGCCCCATTTTCAGAAGTATATATCTCAGAAGTATATATCTAATAGTTTTGTAATCTAAAACCGGCAGAAGATCGAAAATTTTACTATCTATATAAAACAATATCAAAATTATATATTTTGTAATTTACTATTTAAATTTACCGTTATGTGAAAACTACATTTTGCATGAAATTTCTTTTTTCATAACTCCGGCACGCCTTTAGATAGGAACCCGAAATTTTGAGACAAGAAAGAACTTTTTTGAGAAAATTTTTTGGTAGCACCCCCTCTGTAAGAGTTATTACGCCTCAAAAATTGAAAATTTGCTATTTTTAGACACCTGTAACTTAGGCATCTGTAAAAATTTTTCTTCGGCAAGACATGAAAATTAAAGGTTTCATAATATATTTTTACGTGTGTTAACCGTTTTTCTTAGTTATATAGGATTCCGGACTTACGGCCCCTTAAAATTTCAAAAATGTCCTATTTTCATGTTTTTTTCTTATTACATGAAATTTTGAAATTTTTGTGCAAGCCACAATTCTAAACAGTTTGTATTAAGTTTTGGAAATGTGCGCTTTCAAAAACCGTTGGTTTACATTCTACCTTCTTTATAACTTACTCTTTAATCTAGAAAACACTTTCTACAATCTACATGAACAATGTATTAACGCTTTTTTCTTGAAAATCGAAAATTTTAACTTTACCGGGTATTTTTTTTTTTTTTTGCCACAAAAATAAAGAGATTTTTTAAAAAATGTGCTAAAAAAAGTTGTATTTTTAGTAACATTTTTAAATGAAAATAAAAAATTTAATATAATATATTAATACTCTAGTTTTTCGATCCTCATTATTTTCCCATATTTATTTTAAAAGTTATTAATGATCGACAATGGAATGCATAATTTAAAAATATTTGTTTTTGAGTTTTTCGGGTGAAATATGATGTAAATAAACAACTATACATATATTATAATATATACTTACATGTATAAAATATATAAAATAATTCTTATATATGCATATATATGTATAATACATAATATATTTAATATATGTTTATAAACAAATATTTACATATCTTATTAACATATGTGGGTGTTTTTGGGGCTATTTTAAAAATTTAAATTCCTGCGTAAAAATTGAAAACTTCTTTTTTTTTTTTTGTTTCTTATAGAAATTAGGCGAACTTTTTTATGTACTTTTTTCTTATTTTTATGCTGTTCTAGAATTTAAAAAAAATTATTTTTTTCTTTTTTTTTTTGATTTTATGAATTGTACAAATTTTTCAAACCTATATTTTTTAGTGAAAATGATTTCAAAACTTATTATTTTGATTTTCCTCAAATTATTTTGATAAGTATTAAAAAAATTTTAGACAGCTACACAAAAAATGGGTTTTTTGTTTAGAAACAATAATTAAGTTGCATGAGTTGTAATTTGCGATTACGCAAAACAAAAATTAAGGTAAGTATCAAAAAAGAATTTTATTTCCTACAGATTAGGATGATATATTTTGGTAATATTTATTAGATTATAATTTTTTTTTTTGGTAATATGTATATCTGTTTTCAGTGATTTGTTTGTGTAACGCTATAGAACTGTTACTTTACAATAATTAGTTATTGTGAAATCCAAGTCACAAACCATAATTGATTTTGACATTTCGAGATTACACTTTACTATTGTAAAAATACTTGAAATCCTGTAAAAATATAAATAAAATTCTGAAAAAATTTAAAATAAAAAATAAAATACAAAAATACAAAATACAAAATAAAATTTTGATTGTAAGAATGATAAAAAAGGCAGAATATAAACCAAAGGTTTTTAAAGGTACACATTTTCCAAAAGACAATAAACTGTTTAAAATATGGTGACTGCAACAACATTTTTATTTTTTTTTTCTTAGAATTTCATATGAAAGAAAAAATGTGAAAAATAAAGAAACACCATCTTCAATTTTAAGGGAATCCTACATAATTAAGAAAAACCATTAACACATGTTAAATTATTATGATGAAGCTTTAATTTTTGAGTTTTATTTTCAAAAAATTTGGATAGGTGTCTAGGTTACAGGTGTAAAAATATTTAAAAATAACGATAAACATTGCATTATTTTGATATTCTTTTATAAAGGTAAGAAAAGTTCCGGTCTTTTAGCGTTTTTAGATTGCAAAACTACTACGCAAAACCTGATATATGTATTTCTGATTCTGCGACCCCATAAAATTCTTTACTTTTACTTTCGCTTCTTTAATTATTGTTATACACTTTAAAAATTATTCTTTTTCATCTTAAGACTTCCCAGATATTGACCGATTGACCTTCCCAGATTGTAGCCCGCATTATTTTAAATGCTTTGTTGTTTAAATATGTACGTAAAAAATAATTAGGAGGGATTTTAGAGTTTGTTTTAAAATCAGAGTTTTACGCTTTTTCCAGAATATTTAAATACATATATAAATATATATATATTTGAAATTCTGAATTAGCAGAGATTTTAAAGTTGGATTCAAAAGAAGGGTTATATGCTTTTTCCAAAATATTTATATATATGTATGTATATGTATAAGATTGTTAATTAGGAGGGATTTAGAGTTGGATTGAAAATAAGGGTATTGCCTTTTTCCAGAATATTTATATATAATACTATATAAGATTCTCAATTAGGAGCTATTTTAAGTTAGTTATAAATTAGGGTTATTCAATTTTTCCAGAATAATAATAATATTAATAAGTAATACTAACACCAATAATAATAGCTGGTACAGTGACAGTTGGGATTGCCTTCAATAATTACCTCACACAATAAGGTGTTATATACTACTGCATGTTGTTACTGTTGTAACGGCTATAGTCACTGTTAGTAAAATTGTAATAATAACAGACAGATGCATTATTTCCTTACAGTCCCAATTCAATGTTTCCGTATCTTTTTTCAAATCCTTTCCTATCCCTACTCCCTCGCCAATATACTGCGTTAACAGGTAAGTGTTTCATCCCATTATATTGTCTAATGAGGGAGGTGTGTTTAGTCAGTAAGAATCCGACACTACACTACCAAGGAAATTTTTGGTATCTTTGAAAGATTTCCACCTCCCTTAGGAAAAAAAAAATATTTATTTTTTTTTACTTACTTTTACATTAGTATATATATATACATAAAAATATTAATTGTGCTAGGAGTTAGAACAACCTTCAAATTATCTGAGGCAAGGGTACCTATATGATAATCTATAAATATTTATCTTAATTTCTATACAAATACTTACGCTGTAACCAAACAGGTTTAACATAAATAAGATGTAAAACAATCAATTAAACTTTTAATCTTAAATCTCTGTAATATTAGTAATCAAATGAGGGTTTTAATGGATCTATATTATTGGCAGACAAGCCACATAATTTGAACTTTCCTAGACTAGATTTTCTCAGAAGTGAACTCTTGACGAAAAGAAGTAAATCGTTCACCTTTTGTGAAATGTCTACTTCTTTCACCTAAAATAAAACAAATTTTTGGGGGGAATATTTCATGAATAATTTTTCCACCTATCGGAGTTAAACATAATCAATATAGAGTACTTTTTAAAAAAAATTTACATTGGTTTAGTTATAAAAACACAGCTTCCAGATATCACAATGGCACTAAACTGATTTAAGTATATGCATCTGCAAGTATATGCATCTGCATCTGCAAGTATATGCAGCTGCATCTGCATGTATATGCAGCTGCATCTGAATGTATATGCATCTGCATCTGCAACACTACCTTTCTATCTATCTATCTACCACAATGGACATAACAAATTTTAATGTCAAAGTTAATGGGTATTCTATACTGTAATACGTACTTAACAGAATACATTTTTTGTTTATTAAATTGTGTATCTTATAGTTAAAAAGTTCAAAATTAATTTAATTAATTTGAAACAACAAAAAAAAACTTTTTTTTTATTTATTTTATTTTTCTTTGAATTTTTATATATTTGACGTTTAAAAAAAAAATGTTCTTAAATAAATAACAATAAAAAGTTTTTCTCTACTTTTTACATAATATACATACATTTTTTGTTATTTTTTTTTTTTTTTTCCAAATATCCTAAATATCAATAACAAAATGATTTATTTAATTTTTGGGCTGAAATATAAATAAAAAATAAATTTTATTTTATTTCATTTTCTTCTATTGTTCTTGTTTGTATTTGAATTGAACTGAGAAATAAAAATGTCCAATTCATTATATTTTATTTAATTATGACAATTAAATTTAAATAAATTATAATGACAAAAAATAACAAAAATTAAAAATAAGAAAAAACATTTTTTTGAGTTTTTTTTTTTTAATGAAAAACTAATAAACATTAGAGTTAGTTTAGATGTAAAGTAAACACACATACATAGGTAGTATTAAAAAAAGAAAAACCTCAAAATTCTTGTTTTGGTTGAGACTAACAATTCGATCACATAAAAAATTAATATTTAATTGCTATTAAAAAGATACAAAAATAAAACAAAATATAAAAGTGAGTTCATAGTAAATTTCAAAATACATAATTATAAGTTTATAATGTCACTTTAGATTGTGTACAACAATTCATTTTTATAATATTTTTTATATAAATATCTGTGTGTGGGTTTTTTTTTTTGTTTTTTTTTTTAAATATTGGTTTGCCACAGTTGTCACAACATTTTGAGGTAAAATTTAAATTAGTTGAATACCACAGTATTTTGAAAACTTAAACAAAAAAAAATTAAAACATAAGTAAGTATATTTATAATTATTTTTTTGTTTTTTCTTATTATAGAAGTTAGTCAAAAACATGTGACCTAAATTCTGTTGCGTTTTGTTGTTTTTTTTTTTTTTTGTATTAAAGAAAAATAGAGTGAAATAATTTGTTACCTTTAAATATTTTAAGAGGCGTAATGTAATAATCCAGCACGAAATTATCCAGCATCAAATTAAAATTTGAAATTATTATTTATTATTATTTAATTATTTTAGGGTTTGATTAATCTATTGCCTAAATAAATCTCTTGAAAGAAAATGTATATAACCCCTTAAAAATATTATTCATATAATTTCTAAAAAAAAAAAAAAAGTGTGGTTATAATTTTTTTCTAATAATAATGTGTGCAATTCAAAGTTAAAATTATATTTTTGGGGTATTTTTGTTTTTAGAATTATTTAATGCGAAGTTGTTTCATGATACATTTTAAAATTTTAATATAATAACTAATGGTATTATAATTATAGTAATTGGTATCATTTTTCATAACAATAAAAAGGGTTGTACTATGTCAACATTATTATATGAAAATAAAACAAATGTTTATTTAAATATAATTATTTATTTATCCTGTTAATTGTGTTATACGTGTAAACTAATTTAACATCAAATTCTGAATATTGACCAACATTTATGAACAAAAATATGTAAGAAAATATTAAAATTAAATACAATATTCAAAAAATTCTTCAAAGTGACCAGCATATTTTTTATTTTTGTTTTTTAGAAGATTTGATAGAAATATTCGAAAGGAAGAAATATTCGAATTCTTCCTTACGGCATTTACAGCCACGTCTGAACTGGAAAGTCTGTGTAATTTCCGGTCCACATTTATGTGACAGAAAAATGCATTAACAAAAAAAGAAAATGTATATTCGAAAATCACCCAGAGCAGCAACTGCACCAGGGTTCTTATATGTATAGTTTTGAACTTTCACGAACCAGAAACATCCCATTTAAAACCCAATTTTAGGTTAGTATATTTTGAACAAAATCATAGTTTCGTTTAGGAGGCCTCGGTGGCCTAGTGGATAAGAGTGTATAAAATACGCTGTAAACACGAAGATAGTCTAGGTTCGAATCCTACACATGTCGTAAGAGTTATTTCCCCTTACAATATTTAAAACGCCTAAACAGAAAACGCAGTGTAATTTCAGTGGAATGCATTAAAAAAAAAAAAATATATATTTCGTTTGGGCATCAGAATTTAGGAAGGATTTTGGGAAAATAGAAATTTTAAGATTATGGAAGATCGAAATGAAATTTGGAGGAATATTATAGAAAAAAGATACTAATGTTTATTCTCATCTTCTTAAACTTTATTGTATTCTATATAGTATACAAATTGATGGCATCATATAATTCCATTGTCCCGATTTCCGCATGATTCAGAAGTTGATCTAAGCTGTGTCATATAAACTACTCTACTATGTATAGGAATGGAAATTTCTCGTAGTTTTTGTTTCTCTTTAGAAAACTCTAAATGGATTTTTAATAATTTAACAGAAACGGAAAGAAGATGTATCAATGCCTGTTATATTGAAACCGAAAAGGGAAAAGGACAATATTTTGATGATAAAAAAAAAAAAAAAATGTTAGGTAAATCGACAAACTAAACTTGTAAGAAAAAATTAAAAGAAATAACAGCTTATGTTCGTTCGAAAACAGAATTTTTACTATATTACCAGAATCTTAAATTATTCTAAATGATATCACAAAATGAAAGTATAAATAACATAAATTTTCAATTTAGTTAAATACTATATATACATATATATATTTAAAAATTTATTAACAGTAACCGTTATAGCGTTGTTTATTTTTTTTTCTTGTTTTTTTTTTTTTTTAATAAAAAATACAATAAGAGATATATACATATATATATTATAATCTATCTAGTGGCAACTCAACTGTAAAAATAAAATTTCACTATTTTTTTCATAACTTTTTGTTAATAAATATGTTTCAAATACATGAAAATTGTTTTTAGTAAAAAAAAAAGATAAAAAAAACAACAAAACAAAATGTACTTTTAACTCTGATATATTAACGCTCCAGATATGTTAAAGTCATGTTAATAAAGTTTAGTTAAGTCTTAGTTATTTCATATAAACATAAAATAAAACCAAAAGAAATAAAGAAAATCTTTAAATTTCAATAATCAAAATGTATATTTTACTCTACCTCTTTTTCACATTTCCAACAGAATAATAATTTTTTTACATACATATACATATACATAAGAGTATTTATTTGTATATGTAAGAAAAGCATAAATTTTTTGAATTTTAAAAATTTTCATACATGTTTGTTTTAGATTGAATTTTTACATTCCACACCTTAAAAACACCATCAACCATTAAATTTCATGTTCAATAATTCATGACCTTTCTTAACATCATATGTATATACGTAAACAGCATTTTTTATCTCTTTCTCTTAGTTTTGTTTTTTTCTTTGTTTTTTTATCAAAAATTTATAGTAAAAATAATGATACTTTTTTGTAAATCTATTTTTTATATAATATATTATATAGATGTAAATTTATGTAAGGATATGTTTAAGAGATGAAATGAGATGAAAAAGCACTTGGTTTTCTTTTTTCTTTTGTTATTGCAATTATATATGTATATACGTAATTTATAAATATATATATATTTGTAAAAACATTTATCCTCGTTTACAGTTACTCATTTTTAAATCCTGTTTATCCGTTTTTTGCTTCGCTTTTTAAAAATTACTTACATATATGTATGTATTGTATGTATGTATGTACACATATCAAGAACCAAGAAAGTAAAAAGCACAGTTTATACTATTAAATACAAAACACAACCAACAATTGAGATATAAATTTTTGGTTCTTTTGTTCATTTTATGGTTTAGCTTTTTCTCAAGATACTTTATTCTAATCTTAGAGGTTAATGTTCCGTAATCAAATGATAAAAAACAGAGCAAATAAGTCTAGTTATGGAGAGAGAAAATCGTTCATATTATTAAACTGACCATTAATGTATAATAATTTGTGGTATTTTTTATTTTTTATGCGTTTTTAAAATTACACAGCCTTTCCTGTTCAGGCGTGACTGCAAATGTCGAATAACTCTTATGATGTGTGTGGGATTTGAACCCACACTCCCTTGGTATTTACAGCGTATTTTATACGCTCTTACCCACTAGGCCACCGAGGCCCCATTTGCGGTATTTTAAACAACTGCTTTTTTAATAGATATAAAAAAAATTTTTTAATCATCAACGTCGATTATAACCGATATAAATCGTTTGATCAAAAACAATGTTTTAATGTGCGGCGTGAAACAAAACCATACGAAATAAAGTCATAATGGCCTTATTACGCTTTTGAATTATAAATAAAGCCATATCGCCAATTGTTTCGTGTATGATTTTATTTCGCATACTCTCTACTCTAAAATCCGAGTTTTCCGTTTTATATCTCGACAAAAACGTATGTTATAAACGTATATTATAAAATAGCCATATTTATGTACTGTTCAGAACAAAATTTCTCAGGATAAAATATCCCAATAATTAATTTTAATTTAATTGGAAATATTTTGGAAAAAGAAATACCTTCATTTTAAATCCAACTCTAAAATACCTGTAAATATTCTGTAAAAAACGTATAACCCTGATTCTGAATCCAACTTTTAAATCCCCCCTTGTGCCATTTTGTCCGGCCACCATATTTACACATTCTGGAAAAATGGACTACCTTGATTTTAAATCCAACTTTAAAACCCCTCCTAATTCAAAAACTCAAATAAGACATTTATGTAAAAGGCTTAAAACTCTGATTTTGTAACCAACTATAAAGTGCCTCCAAATTATTTCTTTTACATATATTTAAACATAAAATAAGGGCTGCAACGCCTCCAAATTTCCGCTAAACAAACATTAAAAAGATTTTGCAACCAACGGTAAAATGTTAATGGCGCATGGCTTTATTTCACTGCCCCGTTTTAATGAGGTATTCTAATTCGATTCTCAAAAAATCTTTTTATATGATTTTTCAAAAATATATTAAATCCACGCAATTAATTTATAGATATATTAAAAAAAAAAATTAGTTTAAAAAAAAAAATAGTTTCTTTTAATTTAGTCACAGTCAAAATTTTAAATTTAATAAAAAGAGTAAAAGTTTTAAGTAATGGATAAAATATTTCATATTTCTTTAAAATTCAAATTATACTTATGTGTTTTATGGTATTAGTTGGTAGAATACCACATACGTACGGTCAAAATCAAAATATATAATCAAACATTTAGAATCTTGGTTTATTATATTGTCTGAAACTAAGATCTTGTCAGAAATAAAGATCCAATGTCTTAGTTTTGAAACTAATAAAATAATCCAAAATAGAAGAATTAATTTTTTTTAAATAGTTAATCCTTATTTTTTCACTTGTCCTACTTTGTATTGTTTTGTGTTTTGTCATCAACTGTTCACCTTAGTTAATTGCATGAGAAGTATTATATAAGAGAAAATAACGCACATAAAAGTTAAAAAAAATAATAGTAAAATGAGCTCCGAAAAAAAAAGAATAATAAAAAAATAAAAAGGACAAATTTATTATATCAAACTTAAGTATATATGGATGTAGAACTTTCATGTATAAAAAACAATGAAAAAAGAAAATGTAAGCCAAGTAAGTAAATGAAATATGGTAAAATGTGAAACAAAAGTGGATTAAAAATGAAACTTAGAATTTTTATTTATATTTTTATTTATATAAAGATATCTAGTTATAAATAAACTATATACATATTATATATACATACTTTATAATATGTATATATATACATATATAAATAAATTTAGAGCTTCAAATTTTTTTTTTCTAATAAATCCAACATAATTGGTCTTGTGGGTCCATTTATAAGATTGTCATTTTTATTTATTTTTTCTTTCTATTTTTATATATTAAAAATTTAATATGATACTCTTAATCTCATATTAATGGTTTAGAAAACACTTTATATTGCATAACAAATTTCATTTTAAAAGGTAACATTAAACCAAATAACATTATGATCATAAAGAAAAATGTGTTTAAGGGATTTAATAGATAGATACTAAATTTATCAGTATAATTTTTGATTTAAAAAAAAAAAAAAACATTTTATAATATGATACCTGATGATACTTACTTATATCTGCTTATATGATATCTAAAGATTTCATGGTTTGTAAGAGTTGTTGATAATTTTCGATATTAATAAAAAAAATGAGAAAGAGTGTATAGTTGAATGTGTCAACTCTAGGATATCCATAAGAAGGTAAGTTATGTTATTAACATAAAATTTAATAATCTTTTACAACATTTTAGGCATTTTAATTAAATAGCGATATATGGTTATGTAAATTTTAGAGTTGTGTGATAGGTACTCGAAAAATTTTTGCAGAAGTCGTTGATATAAAACTTAAATTCTTTTGTCAAACTTTTAAGTAATCAGCTTATCCAGTAAATTGACACTCTTATATTAAAAAAGAAGTTGTACGACAGCACTGTTTGCTGTTACTAAACTTTGTTATATTAGAACAGTTCCGTTGAACTATATAGTTCCGTTGAACTGTTCTAATATAACAAAATTTTGCAGAAGTCGTTGGTATAAGACTTAACTTGTTTCCACAAAATGTATCATATCTATGATCACAATAGATATCGAGTTATTTTCATATACCGAAAAATACAAGCTAAATAGCCGAACCTGTTGCGCTAGAGAAATTGACGTGATACTTGACTTCTTTGCACAAAATTTCTTATATATTTAGATACGAGTTGTTATATGAGTTATTTTCATATAAAGAAGAAAGCTGGTTGAATGGCAGCTTTTCAAACGCACCGGTTGCACTTGCTCACTTTCAATACTGAAACTAATAATTTTACAAAGATCAAATGATAAAAATCGCATTACCATTTTCCATTTGGGTTATTGAAATTTCTACATTACTTTTTGAGTTATTTTGCGATGTGACGGAAGACATGGATTCATTGGTTCAGAATTCGATTCTGAACAAGAATATATATACTTCGCTACATATCATTAAAGGTAGATTTAAAGTGTCTTCAAATTAATGGCAAATTTTATTATACCCAGAGAACAACTTTTGTATACGAATATAATTAACTTAGATCAATATCAAAACTCTTAGACAGATTTTTACACCAAATATAATTAATATTATCATGCATTATCGAAATTGCAAAAGTTGGCTACCACAATATCAAATCAATTATTAATTTACAAGTTAAGAAGTTTTATTAGAGTAAAATTCTAGGTTATGTGACTTAAGGGCATTCGACTTAAGATTATAATAGCTTTATGTCTCACCCTAATGAGACATAACCCCGATTTTTTCGCGTATGGCTTTATATCTCATTTGAGTGAGACATTAAGCCCCATATCGTTTTATAAAAATTTGAGACATAAAGCCATATAATTTTATTTTATTTTAATTTTGTTTTCTTCATTAATTTAAAAAATCAAATAGCAATTCAATAATTTAATAATAGCAATTCAATAAATTTTCTCCAACAATTTACAATTTAATAAATGAAATGCCAAATGAGCAGCCAAGAAAATATTTAATTGACGGTATTTTTTCAATTGCTCCTTATGGTGATATATTTAACTTATAGCACACATTTATCATGCAGAATATTACGTAAGTATATAAATCTTTAAAAACTTAATCAAATTTATATAGGTACACAGAGTCCAGACAATATTATATATGATATTTAAAAAGGCGCGTCGATGCTCCATGCCGCGTGCTACTCGTCGAATTGTACGTGCGACGATGTACGCGCACGTCTACTCAACCCCCTCCACCTTCCATTTAATTTCTCACAATACGCATAATAAATTTCAAACTATATTTAAAATATTTAAATTTTTTAATTTAAAATTTTGTATAAAAAATATATTTTGTATTGTAACAATGACAATGCAAATTTTGTGATAATGACAAGTCTGAAATTGAACCTAATAACAATAGTGAAAATCATTTTGAAAATTCTGCACCAATTACAAAATACAAATAATATGATGTTGTGTGACATATGTTGTCAGCATGATAGAACCAGTATTATTAATGCCATGTTTAAGCATTATAAATTATGTACTGAATATGTTTCACTAAAATAAAAGAAAACTATGAAAAACGAAAAAAATGCCTGTTCTGTGTCCAAATTTTAGACAAATTGTAGAGAATTCTACAACAATATATATGTAAAAAAACTAATATTTATTTAAAAATAAAAATTTAATGTTTATATATTACATATTATGTATTTATATAAATTCTATGATTGTTGAAGATTTATTAATTTTGTAAATTGTTTTTTTTTTTTAAGTTTTTAAATAAATTTTGTGTTGTTTTTTCAAATAAATTTAGTATTTTAATAAATGAGTCATAAGACCATAGGTTATATGACCCATTTTTTCGCATATGGAAGAAAAAATCGCCGTTATGACTTTATGTCTCATTAGAGAGTGAGACATAAAGCCATTGTGGCCTTAAGTCGGATGGTCTTAAGTCATGGCACCAAAATGCTATTCGACAAGAAAATTTCCGTAGATTTGCACAAACATGCAAGTGCGTTATTAGTTTTAGTTGCTTGCATTACTTTATTGTTTTCATTAACTGAAAAATTGACGAATTGAAACCAGATAAAATCATCCAAAGAGCAATCATTTATTTTCTTTAAATTGGAAAAATATAAAAAAGTATTCTTTTAAGGAAATAAGAAAAGTTAAAAAGAGATTGCTTAGAAATAGTTCTCTTTTAAAATTCGTTAATTTTAAAATTTACAAATTTATTATTTTGTAAACAATTTTAAATGAATAAATAGAAAATATATAGGATTTTATTATAGTAAATATTACATTTAATTCATAAAACGTGGTCGAAATGAAAGATTGTACGCCTTATACCCTATTTAATTTAAACAGTAAATTTATTTTTATTATTAATTTTTATGTTCACTATAAATTGTGTTCCAAAAACTAAAAGTTCACTACTAAAATAAATTATAAAAATTTTTATTAAAAATTCCAATTCTAAAATTTCCTCTAAAATTTATTTTTATTTTTTTGTTTTTATAGTTTTGACAAATAATTTTGAAATGTCTCATCAGAAAATCATTACTTAGCCAGTATAAAATTTATATTCAAAGAAATCAAACAGACACAATATGTTATATCAAAATTAGACATAAAAAAAAAAGAAAAAAAACAAAGTAGAATGTAAACCAACAGCTTTTAAAGGCGCACATTTTCAAAAGACAATACAAACTGATTAGAACTATGACTCTGCACCCAAAATTTTAAAATTTTCGTAGAATTTTATATAATAAGATGTTAAAAATAAAAATAAAGAGAAACTTTTATTAATTTTAAAGGGAACTTTACATAATTAAGAAAAACCATTAACACATGTAAAATTATAAAGTTGAAGCCTTAATTTTTGCCGTTTTTGAGTTTTTCAAAGTTTGAGGGACTTCAGCTCCGTAGTGGATTGGGCTACATGAAAAAGTTGTTCTACAACATTATTTTTTTATTAGACCTACCCATGGTTAAAAATTCATTTCTCTATTTTTAAGGTGTGGAAGTTTTGTAAACAAACAGACGGACGGACGGAGGGACAGAGTGAAACTAATAGGCATATTTTTTCAAAATTTTTTGGGAAATGTGCTAAAAAGAAATTTTCATATGTTTTGTTTAAAATTACTATTTTTAAAATGAAATTTTGAAAATTTATTCAGTATATAATGTAATTAATTTATATACATTTTTGTTTTTTTTTTTAAAAAAAAAATTTTCCGAATATATTCGGCGACTTTGTGGCTAACAAAAGCGTGAAACAATTTGATAGAAATATAAAATTAATCATTTTCAAAAAAAAAAAAAAAAATTTATAAAATAAAAAGAAGAAAAGAAATTTTTTTTCATTAATTCCATTATTTTATTTTTTTTTTCTGTTCTGTTTCTTTTTCCTTTCAAAAGAAAAGTTTAAAATGAATAAAACGATTATTTAATTTTGGAATTTTTTTTTTTAAATCTATGCTTTGGTCCGAAAAATTAAAAGGTACTTATGCATGTTTGTAATTTTAAAGAATGTTCTTATGGAAAATCACATCCTGATTGAAACTAATTATTCTGAACTTTTTTTTCAAATACCTAATTCTATTTTTTTTCTATTCTAGATTTCCCTCTAATTTTTCTGATTTTTCAGCATACACAATCTAAACTCAATGGACTCGCAACAAAACTCTATAAAATATTCCTGGGCTTATGGCTTATGCAAAATTTATTGTATTATTATGTGTGACCTTATATTAAAATGATTTTATAACAAATCTTAATAGAATGACCTTATTTTGACCTTCAAATAAATTTTACAATTTCTTTTACTAAACTTATAGAAAAAAATAAAAAAAAAGTGGTTTTTTTATGTCAAAACTTATTAGGCTATTATATTGATTTAAATAATAATTCTGACAGCAATAATTATTTATCAATTAAATGTTCGGAATTAATTAAAATTAAAGATTATTTTAATTTATTTAAAAACAGAACATATTTTTTATGGATCCATAAACAATCTGAATGAGTTAATCATTTAATTAATGAATCAAATTTTACGGGATTTAAAAGACGTCTAATTTTAATGGAAAATTTACGTGACAAAATGATATACCAGAGTCTAACAATTAAATTTAATTTACATTTAAGTTTATTCAATTTAATGGAACACCCAATTTTATGTCATAAAAGCCAATTTGAAAATAAACGATTGCTTAACTCTGACTTTGCTTAACTCGAAAATTAACGATTGCTTAACTCCTGAACTCTGACTTTATGAAAGTCAATTTTAAGAATTAAGAAAAAAATAATAAAAAATAATAAAACGTCATTAACGAAAATTTACTTAACAGAAATATATCTGAACATTATATAAATCAAAATTTTTTTATAATTGTTTTATTGAAATATTATTGACTGTGTTGACACTATTTCATTATGATTGATTAAGAAAAGGGCTAATTTTTAAAATATATGTTTTTTTTTTTAATATTTAAAAGTTTTAAAACTATTTTTATTTATTATTTTAATAATTTTGTTACTCTTTTACAAAATATACTAGATCCCTTAAGCACCCTATCAACGGCTAAAATCTTATAAATTAATACAAAATCTGCAAACGCAGACTGCTATTCTATGTACATCGATGTTTAATTTTAGTTTTTAATTTAACACAAACAAAGAAATTTTAGAAAAGAGTTTCCCCTTTAACCAGAATTCAGATCTGATACAGTCAGTCGATGATTTCATTTTGGCTTAAAAACAATTAAAAAAGGATATAAGAGAATTTCAATTTTGTTTATAAAAACAACTGCACAATAGCTAAATAGTTTAGAATTCAATTTTCTGACTCATGACATAATAGTTAGGTTTCCAGTCTTTTAATCAGAGAGTGTTATGTTCGAACCCCGATCAGATCATTTAAAAAAATATAAGTAATATTTTTATTTCGTAATAGTGTAAACATAATATTAATATTAATTAGTTGTTACAGTAGGGCTTTAGTTACCCCATGCAGGAAGGTGCTATATTCTACTGCATGTTCTAATTTTGTCACTGATAACAACATATTAATAATAAGCGGATTTGTTGTTTCATTATACATAGCATCACTCCCCAATTAAAAGTTTCCGCATCCCTGTCCTATTTTCTTCTATCCCTGCTCTCTAACCAATATACTACGTTAACAATGAAGCGTTTCAATCCATTATATTGGCTACAGAGGCAGTAGTCATTAAGTATTGACAATACCAAGGGGGTATTCTTGGTATTTTTGGAAGATTACCACTTCCCTTAGAAGACAAAATTAATCAAAAAATCAATTAAATCACTAAATAACTTAAACCACATATGTTCATATAGTTTCTACAAAAAATATCAAAAAATTATATAAATCAGTGTTTCTCATACTTTATTTTTAATTAATAATAATTAACTTATCATAGAATCTTATATTTTCATTTTCTATTTCATTAATTTCAGTAAAATATAGAAATTTTGCAAAATCAACCACCTATCAAGGTCATAATAATTAAAAACTTATCAATAATTTAATACAAATTTAATATTTCCGTACTATGTACCTATAATTAAAAAACATTAATTAAAAAAAAAATAGAATTATTTTGTATTTCAATGAAATGCAACGTTTTTAGCACATTTCCAAAAAAAATTTGAAAACATGTGCCTATTAGTTTCAGTCTGTCCGTTCGTCCATCTGTCCGTCTGTTTACAAAATTTCTACACCCTTTAAGATAGAGAAAAAAAATTTTAACAATGGGTAGATCTCATAAAAAAATTAATGTTCCAGAACAACTTATTCACGTGGTTGGAGATGCAGCCTCTCCAACTTTGCAAAAGCCTTATGTTTAATTGCGTATATCTCATGTTCTACTTAACATTTTTTCCATCTAAAAACGTAATTCGACAGGAACTTGTAAATGAATGTCAAAATTATCCAACTTTTTTAAAATTAATATTTAAATTTACCGTTATGTGAAAACAAAATTTTGCATGATTTTTCTACCTTCATAACTCCGGAACACTTCTAGATACAGACTTGCAATTTAGAGATAAGAAAGAACTTTTAGAATTCGTATAAATTTCCTCAGCAATTTTTTTTTGGACCAGCCCCTGTTTATAAGCTATTAGGGCTCAAACAGGATAGGATTCCAGAGTAACAGCCCCTCAAAAGTGCAAAAAAAGTCCTATTTTCACATTTTTCTTAATTTTTAAATTTTTGTGCAAGTCACAATTCTAAACAGTTTGTGATATCTTTTGGAAATGTGCCCTTTTAGAAACCGTTAGTTTACTTTCTACATTGTTTTTTTTATTTTTGACTTATAATTTTGGCTGTCGACTTTTTTTTTTTTTTAATTAAATCTATCTATCATTTTGATTTAACGCCCATCAATTTAATATGAATTTTTTTTTTAAATGTTTTATGCTTGTGCAATTCCTAATATGCTTCCAACCAATAAATGACAATTTAAAAGTTTTATTCAAAACACAAATAAAATACAAAACAAATTTATTTTATATGGTAAATGTGTTTTTGTTTTTTATAGATTATTATGAAAGGGTTAAATTAAAAGGGTTGATGAGATTTTAGATAATTAAACAATACTAATACATAATTAATTAAAATTAAAATTCTCCTTCATTTGTCATTATTATGAAATTTTAAAATAAAAAAAAAAAAATACCTCAAATAAAATGTAAAATATTGAAAAATCTAATAAACCTTAATGTAAAAGCTCTAAAATAAATCACATTATGTCATTTTAAAATAAAGTTAAAGTTAAATATTACATTACAGATAACATTTTTAATTTCCTTTAAAAATAATTAATTAAATAATCAGATCTTAAATTTATTTTTTATAATTTATATAAAACATAATGAATTTTTTCCTCTAAATAATGTTATGTATAGTCTGATTAAATGAACATCAACATCCCACTATAATGAACAAAATTTTATTAACAGTAAACAAATTTTTGCAAACTTTCTTAATTCTAAAGATAAAAAATTTAAAGTATTAAAGTCTCAAAAATTGTCTTCAGCTTAATTAGACAAAAAGTAAACAATTAAAATAGCAGTAAATAAAACCAATGCGTTGTAAACAAAAATTAAAATAACACAAAACAAAATGAAGAACTTAACAAGACAGTGAAAAGAGTACATTAATGTCGTGAACTGTCATTATTTTTATAGTATACATACAACAATTAAGCTGTAATACATATATAACTACAAAATAAAACTAATTTTCAAGATTAAGATGAATGGATGACATTATTGGATGGTAAAATAAAATAATTCACTCAGAGTAACTTGAAACTTAAGGGAACTTAGGGAAAAGAAATTTTGATATATTAGTTTTATTTTAAAATGTCATTGTCATGTTCTGAACTCAACTTGACAATCAACATATTTTAACTAGAAACAATGGCAACTTCAAAAATATATTAGACTTTGTATGTTAGGTGAGATTTTTCATTTAAAAAATAATTCTCTTTACATTTCAAATGAAATCTCAAACTGTTTTAATTGTAATGCAAAAAAAAATATATAACAATAGATAACAATAGTTTTAAACAATTCCGGAAAACGGAAGTTATTCCTTAATGAAAAAAACTATAAGATATTTAAAACTAATGGTGTAATAATTAGTTTATCATAAAATTACATATTGATAACACGTATTAAATCAAGTTTTCAAATTTATTTTATAAAGCGGGAAGTTTTTTCAATGTATAATCAAATCAGTTAAAATTTCAGCTTGTAAGTGATTTGCAGTCAAAGTATTGGGACCTGGGTTTATTAATAACAAATTCATTAATTGTCATATTTAAAAAAATACATATATATATATATGTATTATTTTAATAAATTAAAATAAATTATATGTTGGTTGATTGGTTGGTTTACATTACTGCTATCTAGAAATATATCATGAGAGCACAATTAGCATAGGCAAGATTAGCATAGGCATAGGCACAATTAGCATTCCAATTTTACTTTCGGATAACTGGGTTTCATAGATTCAGAATCCGTAGATTTCTTGTTTGACCGTAGCTATTGACGGACATTCTCAGAGGTATAGTGATAGAAAGTCTCTTACATTCCTTCCGCTTTACAGCTTCTACAATGTGAGTTGTAAGGAATACGTATTCTAGAACAGATATTATCGCTACGACTCTAGCAGTATTTACACGATTATAGGCCATATAAATTATGTAAAGATCTTCTTCAATCTGACAATAGATGTCGCTCAATTCATTATTAATTACAACTGTAAACATCAAAATTCATATAATAGTGTTAGGTATTATATTCAGATAATGAATTTTAAACATTGGTAATATGACCCGAAAAAAAAGAAAATGTAGACATTTTTTTTTTAGGTTGCAATAAATATACAAATTCTAAACTAAAAAACAATTCAATAATAAACTTTAACATTTTCAAAATAAAATAATTAATATTGCTTGTATTTGAAATTTTTTAGTTTTTACATTATTTATACTATAGTGAATGAATTTTTTTCAACGTTGTGAATTAATTTCAATACATTCAATTTTTTTGCATTATTATTGTTGTTATTTTATGTTTATAGCTATGCTGATATTTTTTTTTTTTTTATCTCTTTCTTTTTCTCTTATTATTATTGTTTTTTATTTTTGATGGATTTCAATATTTTCTTTTCTCGTTGTTTGTGATTATTCTCTTATACATGAAGAATATGAAGACGTGTATGACGTCAAAAATCACATGGGAAATTTTTTTAAATATAATATGTACGTATGTATGTATATATATATGTATTTCTCTTTTTATATTTTCTAAAAATAGATTTGACCAGGTTATTTTTATTTAATTCTTATTTTATTTTGTTTTTATTCTGTTTTGGTTTGAATCATTTTTTTTTTCTTTTTATTTTCATTTTGGCTTTATAAAAATTAAGTCATTAGATATTATATACGTGGGTAGTAGTTGTTTTAACACAATATAGCAATATAAAAGTTAAAAGAAAAAAAAAAAAAAAAAAAAAAATTAAGGAAAAATTGAATAAATTTAATGAAAAAACATTCAAATGGACAACACAAAACAAATGGAAATCTAATTAATATTAGTTTCATTTTATTTAAACTATGCTTAACATGTACCAAATATGATAATACAAATCTAGCTGGTACCTACATAATTGAAGATAATGAATTGAATTTTATCCTGTACGAACGGAAATCAAATATTGCAAATGGAAAACTTTATATTTATAATGATTTTATCTTTAGTTTATTTTGTTATAAAAAAAAAAAAAAATGTTTACATATATATAAAACAATAAAATATAAATTACCTAATGATTATTGGCATATAATTAAATCATGTATTGTAGTTATTAGTTTAATATTCAATATGTTTATAATACCATAAAAAAAAAACAATGTTTTAATTTCCCGAATTCAATAAGTTTTTCTTTCGATGAGTTTTATTGCTTTATTATTTCCATTTTGTTTTTTTTTTTTTTTAACTTTTATTATAAAATTACTTAAAAGCAGTAATAAAGTCTTAATATTTCAAAGTAATTAATTTCAAATCATTTACTATGTAAAAACTTTACTACGAAAATAATGAATGTAAGTTAAATAAATTTTTATTATTACATAAAGAGTCGCACCTGAACTTTTAAATACATACTTTGTATTTTACCGTTTTTTACCGTTACAGAAAAATTTATAATTTACATACAAGGAAATCTGAAAAAAAAAAAAAAGAAATTTTAATAATAGACTCTAAAAGTTTTATAATAAAAATTAAGTAATTTAAGATGCTTTTAATTTAATTTGCCTAATTGAAATTTGTTTTAATAATCGTATTTTGGTAACACATTTTGTAAAATATATATTTATACCTTACATAATAAGTACCTATTTAATTATTGTGATTGATGACGTTTAAAGGCCCGACGTTTGGCTTAAAGGGCCAATAATTATAATTTGAATTCGAGGATTGAGTTTTAA
Source organism: Poecilobothrus nobilitatus (assembly GCA_947095535.1). Classification (NCBI taxonomy): domain Eukaryota; kingdom Metazoa; phylum Arthropoda; class Insecta; order Diptera; family Dolichopodidae; genus Poecilobothrus; species Poecilobothrus nobilitatus. Next base: position 152,947,053 of record OX352773.1, on the reverse strand, counting down.
GTGTATTATGGGCTTACATAATACATGCAATAATATAATTAATTATAATAATGAAAGTGTCTGAAGTCTCGTTAATATATTTAGCTAAATTCGTTGACTTAAATTGGATAGAATTTTCAAAGCCAAAGGAAATAATTTCAGTGAAATTATATCAAAATTTATAGAATAACATAAAAAACATAAACATATAAGTGTAAAACAAGTTAACGATTTTTTTTATAATTTCAAAATTTTGTAATTAGTCTGCTTGATTATATTCGTAATCGATAACTTTCGCTGAGGTTATAAACAAATTTATTATAAGTATTTACAAAAAATTACGCTGAGTTGAATTGCATGAGGCTTTCAATAATATTCACTCTTATATAGGGTGGTGCATAAGTAACGTTATGATTTAATTAGTGAATAAATTTTTTGTTTACGTATTTTTTTTTTTCGTTTTTTTTTCAGAATTAACTTTGAAAAACTTGGGAAATTTATGATGAAAAGACTCAGCACAGAATAAATAACCAAAGTTATTCAATTTTATTTTGAAAGTCAGCATTCAATTATTCAGACACAAAGATCATATTGAATTTTTTTTCATGTTCGAAATGCACCTAGCGCTCCAACAATTTACCGATTGGTTCAGCGTTTTTAGCAACAAGGGGCTGTCTGTGATCTTTCGCGTGCTGGAAGACCTCGTGCAGTTCGAAATGATGTGAACATTGCTCAGGTGCAATCAAGTATTGAGGAAAACCCCTAAACTTCCACCAGGCGATGTTCTCAGCAGTTGATGAGGTCTAGGCTCCAATTTTACATAAGTTATTCATTTTCCCGTTTACCGTTTTCAAGAATTGTGCCTAGAAAACAACGAGTTTATTCACAAACTCATAATGAGCGATGAGATCCATTTTCAACTTCAGAAAGGATCATTGGACCATATTTTTTCGAAAACGACGAACAAGTTGCGGTTAATGTGAATGCAATGTGCGGGCAATGATTGAAAATTTTTTAAGGCCAGAGGTAGAAAACATTCGTTTTTCTGATTTTAAATGGCCACCGCGTTCGCCCGATTTAACGGATCCCGATTCTTTTCTTTGGGGATACAGGATAAAGTGTATGCCAATAAGCCAGGAGCAATCCAACAGCTTAAGGCCAATATCCGAGAAGAAGTGAGGGCGCTGGGACCTAAAATTCTAAAAAAAAGTTATGGAAAATGCTCTGGAAAGAGCATGTCAGGTCGAAGCAAACAATGGACATCATTTGAAAGATATTATCTTCAAAATATAATGTGAACATATTTCCAAACTATAATCTAAGTTTTAATAAATGCCAACGTTAAATAAAATCAGAAAGAAAAAAGTTATTCATTAAATAAATCATAACGTTACTTATGCGCCATTATATAAACATTTTAATCTAGCCATTAAGCAGCTTAGATGATGAAAGGACTATACGCTTAAAATCTATATATTAATGCTTAAAATCTATAATATAAGATCAACACCTGTAATTAAAATTTTAGCAAAAGTCGCGTTTAAAAAGCATTCTCAAATAACATAAAAATGTAATATCGAAAAAAAAGGGTTATGAAAATAATAATTAAAATAGCCTCTCGATAACCTGAACCTGTCGATAAAGTGGACCTGCCTATAATGTGAACATAATTTTTTTTTTTCATTAACCTCTTTATAACTTGAACAGAACACCTTTAATAATGTGTACAGTAAAAATAACTTTTAGAAAATACATATCTGAGTGCACCTAGAATTTTGCAATACATACATGCATAATTTTCAAAATACAAGGAAATAAGATTTTAAATTCAATCCAGTTTTCATTGTAAAAAGTATCAATTATAATCGAAACTTATTAATGAACTAGTTGTACATCTTTATTCAAAAAAATATGATATTGCTAAATCTACCATAATATGTTCACTTATCTATACCTTCATGAATAGTTTTCAAAATATTTATGCCCCGCATTTTATGAATCACCCCGTAACTTAAACAGCCACGGAATACCTCTTGTTCACGATATCACAAATCTGCTATCTATAAATCATACGGCGATACGTCTTAAGTTCGAATGTAATTAATATGACATCATGAATGTCATTTGTCATTTTTTTTTTCGCACAAATGTAATTTAATTTATTTTAAGTACATTATAAGATCAAAAGTTATAAGTACGATAACCAAATTCCACATTTATATACATATATACGTATACATATTCTGAAAAAAGTGAATAACCCTGATTTTCTAACTAACTATAAAATTCTCCTAAATCAAAATTTTTTAGATATATACATACGTATTATATCCTTTTCCGGAAAAATCGTATAAAGCTGACTTTGTAATCATATTTCCTTTTTCCAACAATTATTTTTTTTACCTTATTACATTATTGTTAATTACAAAATCAGTGTTTTATGCTATTCTCTTAATATATATACTAAGTACTTATGTTTTTCTATCTTTTAACTTTTGTCATTATCTTTAAAATACAAAAATAAAAATAAATTCGTACTTATGCCATTTTTAGATTTTCTTATTTATCTCATATGTATGTCATAAGTACGAAAAAATATGGCTAAATTTTTTTACGTGCTTATGTCATTTTTACTTATGACTTTCGGAATTATTATTATAACTAGCAGAGTACCCGGCGTTGCCCGGAGTATTTTATTGGCTTTATGAAATTTATTTCTGCGTTAATATAATTTAATTAATATAGTTAACTTATTACTATGCATTTACAGATGCTGGTAGTTTATATTCTATTTTTCATTAGATTTAGTTAAATTGAATAAACAGAGCCAAGAATTAGAGACAATTCTTCTACAAAACATTTTTAAAGGAATCAATAATCTATTGAGTACACGGCGAAGTGAATTTCCACAATATATTCTTTAATACCGAGACATAAAATCTTATGACCATAATGTAGTACATTTTTTTTCGTAAGTAATGTCACTTCATGTTTTTCTGAATTATCCTTTTAAGCACATTTTGAAAAATTTGCTATTAGGTTCGCTTCGTCTGTTTATAAAACTTATATATTCGTTAATATTCGTTAATACCGAAACATAATATCGTATTTAAATTATAAAAGTAATACCATAATGTAATCAATTTTTTTTTTGTAAGTAATGTCACTTCATGTTTTGGTGAATTATCAATTATTAGTGAATGAATATGAATTATTTAAGCACATTTTGAAAAATTTGTTATTAAGTTCGCTCTGTCCCTCCGTCTGTTAAAACTTATATACTGTTTAATAAAGAGCAATGAAATATTAACTATGCATAGGTCTCTTAAAAGAGTAATGTTGTAGAACAACTTTTTTATGTACCCTCACCGTTGGAGATCCTACAGCACCGACAGCTCTTCAAATTTTGAAAAAAAACTTCTTTTTAAATGCGTACATTTCAGGTTCTGTTTAACATATTTTCAATATAAAAAATACATGATTATTTTTTACCTTTACCATTTTTTTTTTTACCATTTTTTTACCTTATAAATCAACCAGAATTTTTTTACCTTTAGTTTTTCTAATTATGTTTCCAAATTGATTGGCTAAAAATATGTGTAAAAATTGTATATGGATAAGAATGTAAGGTTTTCTGTTCTTTAAATATGTATGTACTAATTTTTGATTAAATGATGTACAGAAATGTGAATATGTTTTCTAATTTAATTGATTAAGTTTATAGTATTTTTAAATATACGGATATTATACATACTATTTGTACATATTTCAATGATATTTTATGGAAAACATGTTATACACATGCATCTTATATAGGTAGACCACATGTAAAGACCACATGTAAGTAATGCATTTCTGAATGATGACATGATGATTGTCTAATGTAGGAGATTGTTTCTGTTTTTTAACAACATGTTCGAAAATGTTATATTGTTAAGACTTAAACACAGTATTCTTAAGATACTTAATAAGGTTACATTAATTACTGTTCTATATTAGAAATTTGCATTGAAAGGTTTTTATGGAATATTAGAAACAGTATGGATAAAAGTAAAGAGTGTTGGAAATATCTTTTTAATAATAATAACAATACACAAAATTAGGCAAAATATTATTAATAAGTGCTCGTGCGGAAATAGTTGTAGCAGTATATAAAACCAATTATATAATTTAAAATCTTTTTTGAAATCCATTTTTATTCGATAAGATTTAATAAAACAAAAGTAAAGAGTAAAACTCCAACAATTAAAATTAATGTACGATTGCCTCTTCTAATACAAAAAAAAAAAAAAAAACAAATGTATCTAACTAAATAATAACTATACAATATCGGAACATAATATAATAATTAGTCATGTCTAAAAATTGCAAAAACGAAAAAAAGAAAAGGATAAGTAGATATTGAAAAATATCCCACAATAAATTTATATCAAACACTTAATCAATCAGTTTCAAGTGTATCTTCCTTTTTTTTTTTTTTTTTTTTATTCTAAACTCAATGATTAATATAAGAAATTTTTAGCATTATTTTGAATAAAAATTTTTTTTTTTCTTTTCATTTCAAATGAATTTATTTAATTTTAGTAATGAAATATTAAATTTTGCACTTAAGAGAATTTTCCGAAAGGCAAAAAAAAAAAACAAAAAACAAAAACACACATAACAAAAAACTTAAAATTAAAATTTATTGAACAATATTTAAATCATCTTTAATTTTTTTTTTATTTTTTTTTTTTGGTTGATTGGTTTAAGAAACCTGACGGCATTTTTGACATTTAAAAATTTTCAAAAAATTTATTGAAAAACAAATACATATGTATGTACTCGTATATTAAATTTTTTTTTTTTTTTTGGAGAAAATATGAATAATTTCTTATAAAAGCTTTACATAAATTTTATATTTTTATTATTTGTCGAAAATTGTTAATTTATTATTTTTTTTTTTATTGAAAAAGACAATTAAAAATGAATACTAAATAATAAAAAACATAAGGGTAAACATATTATGAACATAAGTAAATATGGTCCTAATTGGGTTACTATCATAAAACTGTATTTCATTTGAAACTCATTACTGCAACTCTGATTTTTTTAAACACCAACTCTATAATACGCCTAATTATATGTTTCACATACAGTCAAATGGAAAACAGTCAAATAAAATACAATCAAATGATAATACAGGCAACTTGCAAAAAATACAGTCAAATGACAATACAGGCAAATGAAATAAGAGCATTTGACACGCACATCCCTTAATTAAATCAATCTTCTTCAATTCAATCAAATCTTAATCTTAATCAAATCTTCTTTTTTTTTTACTGTAATATTGAAATTGGTATCATAATTATTACCATATTGGTTATTCCTTTTATTAATTTGTACCATATACAATATTGAAAGTTACGAAAATATTCTCTAAATGACTAGAACAGCATTTAATATTCTTGTTGGGTTCAATATTACAAAAAAAAATTGTCGGCGAGTGTTTAAGCGCATGGTGTAATGACGGAGGGAGTGCGGACTCATATTTTGCATTGGTTGGCCGCAAAAGTTTTTAATAAAGATGAAAATGACTGAAAAGGTTGTTTTCAATTAGAAATTCTCTTTGATACTATCTTATGTAATATATAAAATATAATTATATTATAACTTTTTAGTTTTCGGATCTCATGACCTGTTGTTCGCTTAAAATGCAGGGGATAATTACAGAAATAATTTGAAATTTTCAAATGAAGTAGTTAATAGAGTACATTTTTGTTTTATGAATGTTTTTCTTAAAAAAAATTGATAAATTTTATATTTAAGTTGTGCTTAAGTTGTGCTTCAAAAATAAAAATCCAACAAACTATAATGATAGTAATGGGCTATAAAGATAATTTAATAAATTTCAAATTACCTTTTTAATTTTTCCAATATCTTCAGTAGTTCTAATTCTGTAGATATAACTCTAAAATAACATATTTTAAAAGTTATAAGTCTTTAAAGTCTCATAACTCCTTAGGGGTTCGAGATATATCCTCTCCTCCCATAGAATTTTCTGTTCGTTGTGATGCTCCCCATAATCTCCTGCTGTATGTTAAAAGTTAACGTAGGACACCATTCATATATGTTGTTATAATCATTGTATAATTATACATATTAAAAACATACTTTCGTTGATTGAAAAAAAATACAATTTTTTATTTTAATCAAATAGAGCAACGTTTATTTTCAATAGAAAATGTGAAAGTATCTGAAATTTCAATTCAGATGATCACTTTTTATACCCGTATGAACTATGTTCAAGGGTATAATAAATTTACCATTACGTTTGTGACACCTTAAAGGAGTCGAGCTAGATATAGTGTCAAAGCTATGGATCGGCTCAGATTCGAATTCTGAGTGGATTAAGCCATGTACGTCCGTCCGTCCGTGCGTCCGTCCGCACGATAACTCAAAAAATAAAGGAGCTAGGAGGCTGAAATTTTTTTTACGTCACTTTTGCAAAATTGTTAGTTTTTCTATTTAAATGCAACATTTTCGGTCGGCGGGATCGAGTAGCTGCCATACAACTTCTATCTTTATATAGAAATAACTCAGTATCTATTCAAGCTACGTTTCTGAAATTTTGTAAATGATGATCAAGTTTTATGGCAACAACTTCTGCAAAATTTGGTTGTGCTGGTGTGACGGGTTCGATTAGCTGCCATACAACTTATCCGTTTAAATGAGAATAACTCAGTGTTTATTGAAGCTAGGAACCTGACATTTTTCGAATGATGATCAAGTTTTATGGCAACAACTTCTGCAAAATTTGGTTGTGGTGGTACGACGGGTTCGGGTAGCTGCCATACAACTTCTCTTTTTAAATGAAAATAACTCAGTGTTTATTGAAGCTAGGAACCTGACATTTTGCGAATGATGATCAAGTTTTATGGCAACAACTTTTACAAAATTTGGTTGTGCTGGTGCGACGGGTTCGGGTAGTTGCCATACAACTTCTCTTTTTAAATGAAAATAACTCAGTGTCCGTCCGCACGATAACTCAAAAAATAAAGGAGCTAGGAGGCTGAAATTTTTTTTACGTCACTTTTACAAAATTGTTAGTTTTGCTATTTAACTCCAGCATTTTCGGCCGCCGGGTTCGAGTAGCTACCATACAACTTCTTTCTTTAAATGGAAATAACCCAGTGTCTATTCAATCTAGGTATCTGAAATTTTGCAAATGTTGATCCAGTTTTATGGCAACAACTTCTGTAAAATTTGGTTATGATGATATGGCAGGTTCGGAAAGTTGCCATACAATTCGTCTTTTAAAATGAAAATAACTCAGTGTCTATTGAAGCTAGCTATCTTAAATTTAGTGAAAAAGTGTCGAGTTGCATACCAAAAACTTGTGTAAAATTTGATTGGTCTAAAGCAGCCGGTTCAGGTTTCTTGCATTTCTTGGAACTTAATGAAGCTAAGCGCAATAGATTCGGGTAGCTGTCATACAACTCCACAATTTACATAAATATATCTCTGTAGTTCGGTACTAAAACATCTGAATGTTTTTGAAAGATGATCAAGTTTTATAGAAACAGGATATATTACGTTCATACGGGTATCCCAGAGTTGACACAGTCTACTCTACTCCACTCTTCCTCGTTTTATTTTAATATTGTTTATTCAAAAGAATTTCTTCAAACATTAACTAGATGTTTATTGTTAAAAGATATTTAAAATAGTATTCAGAAAAACTTTAAGAATCAAAAAACTATCACTGTTAAAATAAGCCACTGACTACTAAAAACCATTATAGGTTGAATATTCTTATTAATGTATACAGCAATATTATTTATTTCTTTTTTATTGTATTATATTATTAAGCAAAAGCATTATATACTTATTTATGTTATTTTTGTTAGCACGAAGATTTTTTTTTTTCAATTAATAAAACTTACTACCTTTGTAGAACATTTGAACCCGCACTCCGTCGGTTAATAAGTCACTTCCTTAACTCTGTAATTGAAATTCCTAAACTAACTTTGCACTTCCAAGATTGTAGAAAAATTCACTTCCAAGATTGTTTAAAAAATTGCATATACTCAGGCAAAACAATAAGTTTTTTTCACTTTTTCTGAAATTGTATTCAACATATTACATTAAATATTATTACAATTATTGTAGGCTAAATGGTTAGTAAGTTGACAGCTTTGCTATTTCTACATACCTTTCATAATTTTTAAATTGTAGAAATAAAAATTAAAATTGAAATATTATATTTAAGTATAATAAAAGTATAAAGTGATTTGTTTCACTAAATGTTTTTTCTTTAACATTGAAAAATTGAAAAAAAAGCTGTCTCTGGAAATTTTTTTTCATGATCAAAATTTGATCAAGCAAAAATGATCAAAATTTAAACCCTCAAAAAAATCCTTAGAGCTTTGGTTCAACTTAGAATTTTAGTATTCCTATTAATTGTTCTCATATTTTATAATTAGGTATAACTGGGATATTTTTAGTTTCGACTTAATTCACTATGCAAATTTATCATAGTTTGCAATTAGCATTATTAAAAGAAAACCAAAATCTATTTTACCTATTTATTTACATACATATACATATTATATTATAATACATTGTTAAACATTAATAATTAAAAATTTGAATAATATTGTCACATGAAAAATTTTTAACAATTAAAAGTCAGCAAATTGGTCATCTGCATGTAATTTATAAAATAAAATGTTTTGTTTTGTTTATATATCTAGAAAATATGGTGACTTGAAATAAATTCACATGTAATAAGGAAAATTGACTTAATTTCTATTTCAAATATGTCTATGAGAAAGAAAACCAATATTTATAGATTATGAGATTTTACCTTTATGTGAAATAAAATCAAAAGTTTTTTTTAACAAATACAGTTTCAGTTTGGAAATAGAATCTTGCATTACAAAATCATGGATACAAAATATTTCACTTGAAAATCGAACATTACAAAATTTATCATGAAAATTTAAGAAAATCTTGCATGTAAATTAGGCGCAATTGGAACAAATTGCAACAGCAGGACTATCCGTAACAATAACGGATCGTAACTAGACATTTTCTATAATTGAACAAAGCTTACAAGCCTGGTTGTCGAGACGATTTTACATCCCTTTCTCTAACAAAAAAAGCTTATATACTTATTTGCTATAAATTTTATAAAAAATTGAAATTTTACTAGATACTAAATTTAATTTCGGAAAATTTTGTATTGAAAAACGGTACCACAATTTTTTCTACATTTTAAATAAAATTTCGAAAAATTCCGCGATTTTAACTTTATTTCATATTTGGAAGTGTAATGAAGTCAATTTGACTTTATGACATTCAGCTTTATTGCCCAGGTTCCCATAAATTATAATTATAATATATAAGACTTTCAAACAATATATAAATCTTTGTTACTTATATACGTAAGTTTTATTTAAAAAGTAAAAATTCCCAACCTTGACCCAGAAACTAAAAAAAATGAGAAACAAAGCAAAATATTTTTTCCTATGTGGTTACTCTTGAATAAAAATTAAAAATTTACAATTGTTAATTAAGACCTTTTTTTATTTTATACCAATTTGAAATGCAATGAAAATTTTATTCATAAAGTATTATTTGTATTCTCTGGATTTGATTTTGTATGACACATTAATTTTAATGAATAACAACTTTTAAATTAAATTTTTTTTTTTGTTTAAGTAGGTTTCTTTTTTTCTTTTTCTTTTTTTTTTTTTTGTTTTTTATTTTAAATATAAAAACTTACTTATTTCTTTATTTTAATTAGATGATCAAAAGTTGATTAGCTCATTTTACCATATATAGTAAGTGTGGTTTAAAATCATTGTGAATGTAATCCGCCTTCATGCTCATATATCATATTTATTGCGACTTGTGTTGAATTACTATTTCAAAGCTTTGTTTTTTAAGATCCAGTGTTGAAGAACGAAAAACAAATTCAGAATATTTCACGTTTCGTTTCGTTATAAAACTTAATTAAAAATTGTGTAACGTTTGGAGTATCGTTAAAATAACAATTCAAAAATAAATTCGCTACGTTATAATGATATCCTATATATGATACAAAACCTATATCTAAAAAAAAATTGTTTGTCAGTAATAAATTACATATTCTACTTTCCTTTCTACTCAATTCTGTTCCTTTCTACTCAATTCTGCTACTTCTACTCAATTCTGCTCCTTTCGTTCGAAAATATCCCTATCAACATTCAAAAAATTTTATTGTTTTGATACCTAAATAAGACTTCGATTTCCATTTTAATACGAATAACGTAATGAAAAACAATGAGCTTTGCTGTGTAGCAAATTGAAAAAAATTATAATAATACAGTGAAGCTGTCTTCAATTATATATTACCTTAAGCAAGAAGGTGTTATATACATGTTGCATGGCTGTGTTAGATGAATTCATTGATTGATTCAGATGATTCATTGAACCTTTACAGGTTCCACTCCCCAATTCAAAGTTTCGGCATTATTGTCCTATCCTCAACTACTTCTAGTCCCTAACCAATAATATACTGCGTTAGAGAATTCATTCCATTATACTTTGCAAATTCATTTCGTTCTTGCGTTACTTTACACATAAGGTTTTTCAACACTGAAAAATTTAATATGATTTTGCAAATCGAAAAAAAAAACTTTAATTTTTAATTTAAAAAATCATATAACGCGAATCGTTTCTTGACCGCATTTTCTTGTCACTCTTAAAAGGAGATACGATGAGAAAATTACATATAGGCACAAAATTCGTCTTACAAAGAGTTTTAGAATTTTTATAGATTTAAATATATTAAAATTGAATACAAAGTTTAAAAGATATTTACTTTAAAAATAAATTCATTTTTTATTGCTGATAAAAACAAAAACATTTTAACTTTTAATCTGAATACTTAATTTGATCACCAATTATTAGTCACCGTTTAATTCACAATAGTGACAAAAAAATAAATTTGAATTATTGTACTGCAGGCAGATCAGTTTAAAATCAAATTTTAAAGAGATAAGAAGTATATTCGGAATATTTCACGAGCGTAGAGTAGAAATGATTATCTTTTAAATAAAAATAAAAGAAATAAAAATTTAAATCTATTGAAAAAAGGTAGAAGAAAAAAAAAAACCAAATATACATCAGCTATTAATGGAATATTTTCAAATATTGATTTATTTGAAGTTCATATAGCATATTGCATATAATTGAAGCATATTGTGGATAATTAAAGCATTCGGCCATTCGGGTATTGTAACGCTCCGATATTAATGAGTATAAAATACAATTTAAATGAGACAGTACACATAGAAAAGCTATCAAAGACTGCAATATGATAACCGCCTCAATGATTATCATTAAAAATAGAAAAATAAATATATTGCAATATACAGGGGAATAGAATACATTTTTGTTAAACAGATTGAATAAATATAATGCATCAGTTTTCGCACTCACTTTTACTTTTATTTTCAAAAATTTCATTTTAGGCTTAGGCCTGTTTTTTATAACATATTTAAAAAGTATGACTTCTTCGAAGAGATTTAGATCAGATGCAATCAGATTCAAACTATATAGAAAATCACATCTGACTATAGGAATTACATAACTTGTAAAACTTTATAACATGCCAATTGTATAAATTTTGGAGTATGCCTTGAAAAACAAATTAAGTTCAAATTAGAGATGTAACTGTACTACAATCGTAGTTTCCTTACTTCTTTGCTAACTCAATACTTCGTTACTTTACTTATGGAATTTGTATTTCGTTTTTTTATTAAGTATACATATTATGAATTTTGAATTTAATTTTTCATTTTCAAAAAAAATTTTCAATTCCAATAATTTTTTTATAGTTGTTTATAAAATTTGTATATAAAAATTCAAATAATAAAATATGTAGATATGTATATTAATCGAATAATCGATTATTCGTTTTTATTTTGTGCCTAACTATGTATATATGTTTTCAAATTAGATTTTTCACATTCCCTTGACTGTAAGTCTTTACTTGAATTTGAATTCAATTGTTATGATTATGAAGTGATTTGATATTAATTGTATCTACATGTTTTGTATTTATTTTATCTATTTATTTTATTGTTTTGTTATCAGTTTTGTAGTACTCGTAAAAAGTAATGCGTATTTTTAGTCTGCGTACTTTTCATACTGCTTAATCCTCATGTACTATAAAAAAAAAGTCTTTCTGCAAGTCACAACTCAGGTTTAGATATCTAAACAGCTTAATACAAAATTCAGAAAAACACTTTTGAATACATTATATACAATTTATAACAGTTTTTTATTCTATTTTGATTTTTTTTTTTCGTTTTTTATCATATAATATTTGAATATAAAAAATAAAACTATTTATTTTATATTTACGACATCAAACATAGTATCTACATACATATGTAGATTATAGATACAATATAATTTGACATCTAAAACATAAATAACAATAGATTTATGCTCTTTTTTCCATACAATAAATAAAATAAAAAATAATATATTATTATTATATATATATATATATATAATTTATATAAATAATATTATAATATATGTATAAGATATTTATATTGAAATTTTGTATTGAAATAATTTAAATGTCAATCTGTCATTGTTTTATTTGACTTTTAACATTTTTAAAAATAATCGAATTACATTTTTTTTTTTCCAGAACTAAAATACAATAAAAATTCATTTTTCTTTTTTTAATAAAAATTTTCCAAAATACACGACTAGGTACAAAAAAATATGTTATATTTCGCATAAAAAAATTTAATAAATATAATATATATGTATGTATGTGTTAATGAATTGAAAAAGTATATATTCAATGAATTTTAAAAGGACATGCATATAAACATTAAATGTGTCATATAATTTTAATTATTTATTACATTTTTAATTAATTAACAAATAAATTTTTAATTTATTACCAAAATTTTAATATTTTATTTTTTCTATTTTGCGTTTTTAGTTTTTTAGCACATTTTCAAAAAAAATTTGTGCCTATTAGTTTCACTCTGTCCGTCCGTCCGTCCGTCCGTCCGTCTATTTACAAAACTTTCACACCGTTAAAGATAGAGAATAAAAATGTTAACCATGGGTAGTTCTCATAAAAAAAATAATGTTGTTGAACAACATTTTCATGTAGCCCTATCCATTACAGAGCTACAGTGCCTCCTACTTTAGAAAAGCTCTAGTTCTGAATGCGTATATCTTATGTTCTGCTTAATATTTTTTCAATTTGAAAACACCAATTTCTACAGAAATTTTTTTTAACTTTGTAAATTAATATCAAAACTATACAATTTTTTTAAATTTTAGTATTTAAATTTACCGTTATGTGAAAACCAAATTTTACATGATTTTACTTTTTTCATAACTCCGGAACCCCTTTAGATAAGAACCTCGAATTTTGAGGCAAAAAATAACTTTCAGAATTAGTATAAATTTCCTCAGAACATTTTTTCTGCCACCCCCCTTTTGCTATTTTTAAACAACTGTAACTTAGGCACCTGTAAAAATTTTTCTTCGACAAAACATAAAAATAAAAGCTTCAGTAATATATTTTTACATGTGTTCACGTTTTTTTTTAGTTATATAGAGTTCCGGACTTAAATAATTGCAAAAAAGTCCTATTTTAACATTTTGTCTTATACGAAATTTCCAAATTTTGGTGCAAGTCACAATTCTAAACAGTTTGTATTATCTTTTGGAAATGTGGAGTTTTAAAAACTGTTGGTTTACATTCTGCCTTGTTTACATAAATAACGCAAAGTTTATGATATAAAATTTTAATAAATACTAAGTAATTCAATGTACGCATCATGGAAAATATAAATTAAAAAAAATTAATTGTACAATAAATCTTAAATAGTTTTTGAATACATCTTCTTTTAAAGTTTTTTTTTTTGTATTTTTTGTTTTAAGACGTTTTTTTAGTATGAATTTGAAATTTTTTCAAATAAGAATTTTCTAAATTTCAACTTGAGATGTGATTAGGGATTATCATTTTTGTTATATTAATACATTTCTTAGACTTATTTAGGTTTGTGTTCTGTTATAAACATATATCTTATAAGAACACCTTAATTTTTTTTCTGTAATATATAGAGAATGTGTAAACCTAGCTATTGTCAAAAGCCTTCTTGTAAAAATTTTTGATTTTTCATCCGTCATTACTGTTATAACTCAAATATCTTATGGGGAATTATTATAAATTATATTTCACTTATTCCTTATTAGGGGCCTCGGTGCCTTAGTGTGTAAGAGCGTATAAAATACGATGTAAACACCGAGGGAGTCTGGGTTCGAATCCTACACACGTCGTAAGAGTTATTCCTCCCATACGACATTTACACGCCTGAACAGAATTTCCTGTTTACATTTATGTGGCAGAGAAATGCATAAAAAAAAAAATATTTCCTATTAATTTAAAATCAAAGGCAATAACATTAAAATAAAACCAATTATAATTGAATATTTTATAAAAGATGGATTTTATTTTTAATTAAATTCATTACTTTTACCTTTTAACTGAAAGATTAATATTATGTAATAAAGAGCAAATTTCTAGCAAATGAAAAGGTGATATATATACCACCTGAATGATAAATATATATATATATTCTCTAATAGTAGCGATAAAATAGAGACTCCTATTAAATTTTTTATTTTAACAAACCAAAACTAGATGAAAGGAAGACAGTTAAAAGCATATTCATGCTTTCGCTATACTAGATGTGCATGACGTGCCTACTTACGACATTTTGAAATGTCAAAAACGTGAACATGACACGTTTGAAATTTCTTGTAATTGCAAGTGTCAATGTGATTGATGTTAGAGCAAAACAAAATAATAACAATTTGCATATAAATACTTTTTACCGAGGGAGTGTGGATTCGAATCCCACACACGCCGTAAGAGTTATTCCCCCTTACGACATTTACAGCCACCCCTGAACAGGAAAGTCTGTGTAATTTCCTGTCCACATTTATGTGGCACAGAAATGCATTAAAAAAAAAATACTTTTTAGTTTTCTTTTCAGAATTACCGTTATTTTTCAATTATTTATTTGAAAACAATCAAATACGTCATTCCAAAATATATTTGAAAGGAACGCGTAAATCTTTAAAATATAAATTGATTTAACTTTCTCATGTTACTATAATGTCATCCGTAGCTGTGGCACGTCAAGAGTAAATGATAATATATAATTCCTAAGTGATAATTATTTGGTATTTTATTTAAGTTATGACTAGGTGATTCGCATCTAGCATATTCAAGCCGTAACACTACTTACTTACTGTAAAACTAAAAAATACAACATCACTTCAATACATTTGTTTTTCGACACATGTAACAAGTTTATTAAGAAACGCTTTGTTAATAACTAATTACATAAATTACTTTTATAGTTTTTAATAGTACTTAATATATTGTTAAACGTATTTAATATATATAAAATAAAATTGCACTTTCTATTTTCAAAAATTTAATTAAATTCTTTACAAAAGAAAAAAAATTTAAAAGGAAAGGTAGAAAAAATTTGTACATCAACTTTGAAAATTTAAGTAATAAAAAAAATTTTTTAAGTATATACACAAAATTTTTAATTACATATTAGTTTATGCATGTATAAAGCGGAACGTACATGAAAATTTATTATAAGAACGTTATATGTATGACGTTGACATCATTTTTGACGTCATCATAATTCTGTTATTGTAATAAATAAGTAATTTCTGAAATATTAGTTGTAATAAAATGGAATTATAGCATTAAATTGAAACAAAATTTTTTTTTTTAATTTATTCAGATTTTATTCTATTTATTTTTAAATATATAACAGTATGTTTTTATTGATTGTTTAATAGTTCGTTTGAATATTCGTCATTTTAGTGAAGAAATTTTTATTTTCTTTTATTGATGAAAACTTAGCTAATGCGTCAGTAATAACTAACTCTAGATTCATAGTATACCTTCAAAATCCAGCATAACCTATTTCTGATGGAAGCAGTTCATTTCTAAGAATTTATCTAATTTTAGAAAAAAAATCTTCCGAATAATTTCCACTTTCCTCTTTTTTCACACACTGGAACAGGTACAGATAAAATGCTCCACGCTCACTATACCGTCAATTTCTCTATAAAATACACAGTTAGGGAAAGTAAAAATATTTTGTAATATAAAATTCTGGACTTGCTTCGTAATTTACTGTTCGCGAATTTGGTCTTGTAATTTACTGTTATATCATCTTAAAACAGAGTAAGTGATAATAATATGTCTGATATTTGTATGTATAAATTTTACTTTTTCTGTCACATCCGACTCAACTGTGTGACTGACTAACTAACTAATATACTGAATAAAATTACAACTTAAACTATCAGAAACTGACTTAAAAAATTACTCAAAATTGACAAATCAATCATTTGAATTATTTTGTAACAGAATATATATATTTTAAATGTTTGAAGTTTTATACCCTTTAAAACTTTTCTAATAAATAAATAATGGCTCTTTTAATAAAGTTCAAAATCGTTACCAAAACTAAAAGTACACATTAGATTTGTTATAGTTTATCTCGCTTTCAGATGAGGTAACTCTATTGAGTCATATTTTTATCATTTGGATGACACCTTATAATACTATCTTATAATATTTATGACTAACGTAATAAACACAAATGATTCAGATCAAAAAGAGTGACATAAGTCGTTTAGTTGTATATAAATTTAATAGGTTAAAAACGAATTTGATATTATTCTCAAAATTATTCAGATAACAAAGATATGAAGGAGCCTCAGTGACCTAGTGGGTAAAAACGTATAAAATATGATGTAAAGACCGAGGGAGTGTGGATTCGAATCCCACACACGTCGTAAGAATTCTTCCCTCTTACGACATTTACAGCAACACCTGAAAAGAAAAGCCTGTGTAATTTTCTTGTCACATTTATGTGGCAGCGGAATAAACTAAAAAAATAATATATTATATGGCAAAAATTTTTCGAACTCTACAGATTATCATAAGCTTCACAAAAGAATTCATGATCACATAAAATAACTTTATTTAACCGAATATTTTCTTAACAATGAACAAACCCAATAAAAATTAAAAATATAACATACATAATTATTTACGGTTATGTAATATATTACGTACATTTATATAAATTTCCTGTTATAATATTGTAATAAAGGTGATTTGATTTGCTTGAAATTTCTCATTTGTTTCAGTGTATATGAATAATTAATATATGAAATTTTACAATTTATATTTACAAGATTTTGCATGTTATGTTCTGCAGATCCCATAAAAATGAACATTTTATAACATTAAAAATATGTAAATTCATCTGTAAAAATAGATATTTACTTATGTTTTAAAGGTATTTTTTTTTGTTCTTTTTTTGTTTAAATAAAAATAAAATATTTAAAAAAAAAGAGAACTTTTTCTTTTCAATAACCTAAATTTTTAATTAAACAAGAAAAATTTTACATTCCTTGATTAGTTTTATACGATGGTAATAATGTTATGCATATGTTGTACTCAATTTTTCACAACTCAATTTTTTGTTTTAAAATATTTTGATCAATTTAAATTATTTCTTAGCTTAATATTATAACAGATAAATGACATAATAGCAAAAAAGGAATGTAAAAATTTGTTAAAATGTTTTTTTTTTTTTTAGTTATAACTCAACATATGTATGAAAAAAAAAAGATTTTATTACGTCTTGAAATTTCGTCTGTATCGCAAACACCACATCTAACTCTAAATTTTCTCTTCTTGAAAAGAGGCATCAGCATTTTTATATTTTCAAAACTGAAGTTTATCTTACATGCCGAGATATCTATATGGAACTTAAATTTTTGTACGACTCTGGCTGAGTAAAAAAAATGAAAAAAGTAACACTTGGATAATTAATAAAACAAATAGGAATGGTGCTCCATCTTCTACCTTAACTCCTTAAGTACATGTTTCGATTTTAAAAAAAATCGCACAGATAAAAGTAACCATCGCAACAATAAATGAAAACATATTATTTCATGAATTCTTCATTCATTCATAAGATTGATCATTCATTCATTAAGATCATATCATTCTAAGATTGAAGGCGGTTGCTCAAAAAAATCATGTACAAACAACAAAATAAAGTCTTGTTTTAAAAAAAGTCGTACAAATACGATAAATTTCTTTTTAAAGCTAAGAAAGTAGAATGCTGCTTAAGCTAATTTGTAGTTCTCGTGTTTATTTTAAATCAATTCAAATTCTAAATGAATGTTTACAATGATATTACAAAAGTTTTTTCAAATTGAAGACAAAAATATAATTTTTATAATTTTGCTTATTAAAATAAAAAGTGAAAAATTAAATTACTCAATTAGTTAACTTTTCTTTTAAAATTTTATTCCCAAAGCTTCGAAATGTGTAAAGGAAATTTCATGTTTTCTGTTTTTTTTTTGTTTTGGCTTTTTTTTTTTTTTGTATTTAAGGACTAATTTCAAGGATACTTAAAAATATTTTTACTGGTGTATTTTAATTATTTGCACTTAATTTACTCTTTATACATATTTATTTTAAATAGAGTTGAGACTCAATAAATGAAACTTCAATATTATATTAAGTGATAATCTTCTTTCTCTTAAAACATGAATAATGGCTTATTTATGTCCAAACTCGTTCAGAAAGATTTAGAAAAATTTATTAACACAACAAAACAGATTAATTGTTCTTTACTTAACGGATAAAAATTAATAAATGCGGCCATAGAATATTAACGCTGATGAAATTAGAGATATATAAATCAAAGCTAATGTACTAAACCAATAGGTTTACTAAAGATATAATGTGATAAACACCCTAACTGGTGTTAGGAAGAGAAAAGTCTCGTATTCGAGGAATGTTATTGCTAAAGGTATGCTATTAAGAAAAGTATTAACTTTCTTCTCCAATTTGTATTTTGAAGTCTAATAGTTCCAAATTTTTTTTCGAACAGACTTTACTAAATATTTATGAAAATTAACTGCTTGGTCGGTATTTTTTTCATTAATACTTGTAGTTTTATTTATAGAAATTCTACTGTACAATAATTTATCCAAACATTTGTATTACAATTTTCTTTGATTGTTCGTTAGTGTATACATTCTTATATACTCTGTACCTTTCATATTGTGCAAATAATAATTACAAACATTTAAAGTTATATAACTGTTTCCTTTTTATTGTTATAAAAACAAGCAATACCTTTTCTTTTTAAATTGGTAGTTGGTACCTCGGTAAAGAGTAGGTTAACAAATAAACAATTATCAAACACTTTAATTGGAAAAAAAACAGTACCTATAAGTATACGTACTTATACTTTTTGCTTCCTTTTAAAAAGAATTTTAAATTGCAATTTTTTTTTAAGTATCTTGTTTTTAGGTAAGAGAATAAATAAGTAATACAAAAAAAAAAAAAAAAAACAAACGACTTATAAACGTTATGTATAAAAAAAAAAAACATTACATAAAAAGTGAAAAAACACAAGAGTAATGATTAGCGTCATAATTAAAACCAAATAAAAATGTGTACCAAATACATACATATATTGTATCCTATTCTTATTATAGAAAAATTTCTCAAAGGTGAAAAAAATTTTTTAATTATACTTTTAAAAACACATTATGTGATGTGATGAATTATATACTTTAATTTTTAATATGAAACAAAACCTTGATTTTACATAATGTATAAACAGAAAATATAAAAATTTACAAATTACAGTTACATTAAAGGTTTTTGTCCCTTTCTGACGTTTGTTCTGTCCTTTTATATTGCGTTTGTTAGTAAAAGAAAAAACTAAATTAAGTCTGAATTAGCGTTTTATATTTCGCTCAATTTCTTTTCTTCGGAAAAATAAAAGGGTAACACTTTAGTATTGAATGACTAATAATAAGAATTTTTTAAGGCTAATCTTACAAAGTAAGTCTTGCTTAAAAGTAGTGACTAGTTCTCCAAGTAAATTAATTAATACAAGACTATTTATTCACACAACCGAAGATTTACTGTGATTTATAAGCTTAAGTCAACGCAATATTTTTCCATATTCTTAAATTAATGCTTTAGTTGATGCACTGCTTCCTTGGAAGTATAATGAATATTTAGCAAAAATTGCACAGTTTTAAAAATATAGCAAGCTATACAAAAGACATCATATGGTCAACATTGTATACTATTAGATATAAAAAATTTCATTTCATTAAATTTTAAAATACCTATGTTTTGTACATAAATTAACTGTAATAAATTATTATCCTTAAATTACTCCTTAGAATGGTGAGAATTAAATTAGGTCGAAGAATCAATATTCTGTTAGTCAAAGACAAAGCAAACTGAATAAAAACATTAAAAAATTAAAGAAATTTTTAAAAAATATCTCAATAATTTGCATTTGCAGAACTCTTTGGTTGTTTATAATTAAATTATTATTTAGTTTTCTTTAGGATTTATGCATAAAGAAAAATTTTCGGGTTATTTACGGATTATTTAGAACTTCACAGAAATCACAAAATCACGATCTATATTTTTGAGTTTTTAAAATGTCTTGAAGATAAAACATGTAATTTTATTGCAAAGTTCATATTAAGAAATACCTAGTCACATTTTTAACATTAAAAAAAACACCTTATAAAAGAAATTAAATTATTTTTAATTTAAATTTTAAAGCATTTTTAGTTTTGCATAATGTTACAATTTATTTTAAAATTTTAAAACAAAAAGTTAAAAGTCTTTATGACAATCTAATTACATTTTTACTTTATCGTACTTATATGTAATTTAAAAGAAAAAAATTTAAAAAACGAGGAAGAGTACAGTAGAGTAGAATGTGTCAACTCTGGGATACCCATATGAACGTAATATATCCTGTTTCTATAAAACTCGATCATCTTTTAAAAAATGTCTGATGTTTTAGTGCCGACATTGATTACCGAAATATATTTATATAAATTGTGGAGTTGTATGACAGCTACCCGAATCTATTGCATCAGCACAACCAAATTTTACAGAAGTTATTGCCATAAAACTTGATCATCTTTTGTAAGATTTCAGACATTTAGCTTCATAAAGGTACAAGAGTTGCAAGAAGCCTGAAAAGCTGCTCTAGCCCAACCACATTTTACAGAAGTTCTTAACATGCAATTCGACATATTTTTACAAAATTTCAGAATCCTAGTTTCAATAGACTCGGAGTTGTTTTCATTTAAATAGAGAAGTTGTATGGCAGCTAACCGAAGCTGTTGGACCAGCACAACCAAATTCTACAGAAGTTGTTGCCATAAAACTTGATCATTATTTATAAGATTTCAGACGCCTAGCTTCATTAAGTTCCAAGAGGTGCAAGAACCCTAAATCAGCTGCTCTAGACCAAACAAATTTTTTAAAAGTCGTTGACATGTAACTCGTCACCTCTTAAATAAATTTTAGATACCTAGCTTTAACAGACACTGAGTTATTTGCATATAAAGAAAGAAGTTGTTTTGCAACTACTCAAACCCGACGGCCGAAAATGCTGGATTTAAATAACGAAATTAGCACTTTTATAAAAGTGATGTAAAAAAATTTGAGCCTCCTAGCTCATTATTCTTTTGTTATCGTGTGGACGGATGCACGGACGTACATGACTTAATCGACTCAGAATTCGATTCTGAGCCGATCCATACCTTTGACACTATATCTAGCTCGACACATTTAAGGTGTCACAAACGTAATCGCAAAATTTTGTATATTCTTGAACATAAGTTCATACGAGTATAAAGACACGATCATTTAAGAACATATTAACATAGAGAAGAAAATTTCGGTACCTTTATTTTGTGTCGAATGTCGAAAGTGATTTTTTACAGAACTGGAAGTGATTTTTAGCTTAAAAAAAAATATAGTAAAAAATGTGATAAAAAAGGGTGGTACTCTTTTGTTTCAAGAGCTAGAGCCAAACTTTAGAGGACGAATGGTTTATGCTACCTTACAGAAGATTTTAGTAAAAGGGAAAGGAAAACTAAATAGGAGATAAAGAAATTTTTATATTCATAAATGCTACTTTAAACAGCCTGAAGTTATCATTCCCAATAAATTCACAGCTTATTGAGCTTTATTTATATAACATTAAAAAAACAAATTATGCTTAAATTCATTCAGTTATTTCTTATGTTTTAAAAAAGAAGCCCATCTACGCGAAATTGAAAAGATAAACATTAAGTTTACTTTAAAAAAAAAAAATTCTTAATTCTTTAACATAATAATAAGGAATACATTTTAAACCAAAAAAATAAATTTTTTTTAGTTTTTAATTATCTACAGTAGTTATACTCAGTAATTATTGTAAAAAATATAACGGTGCAGCAATGTTAAGAAAGTTTTAAATGTTTTTCTCTACAAAATTTTCTTCTTCTTATTTTTTTTTTTCTACTATTTCAATTTAAAATAAAACTCCTAGAAAATAGTAAAATAATTAAATTGAGCAACAATATAGTTTTTCATTTTAAGTTTTTATATCAGTAAATAGTTTTGCATTTTAAAATTTTTGTTTTATTTTTTGCAATTAAATTTTCATTTAAAAAAGTTTTGTATATAGGGATGGTTTACAAAAAAAAAAAAAAACGTTCAGACCAGAAATTTAAAAATTTGTAAAAATATAAAATAAAAGTTAACAATTCATAGAAGTTGTGAAGTAATTAAATGTATAATTGAATTTAAAATATATAAAATAAATTTAATATTTCAAATTTACATACAATTGATATTTTTAACGAGTTTTCTCTTCCTTATTTGAAAATTTTTTTTTTTTTTTTCGATTATATAAATTTCATATTGCATATATTGTATGTACTTATATTATGTATAACTTAATTACTTTTTTAATTAGATATGAAATGGTCATTAAATTTTTAAAATTCAATTTAACTACTTAACATTCAAAAGAATTAGGTTGAAGTGGCCAAAATATAATTAGGGTAATCAAGGAAATTCGGATCCAAAACTCGCACAAATTCCCTTCTTGATGACTTCTTCTAGTTTTGAAAGGGTACTACGAACCTAGAATCTATAGTTATTCTGATTACTATAATGCGTTAGCTTAACCTTAATCAATAAAAATAAAAATATCGGATAAAATTTCATGGTATGAAAATGTTTCATCCAAATAGATAAACTTTAAGCTAGATAGTAAAAGATTTCGCATAAGTACAAAATACGTTTAAATTCAGTAACATAAAATAGATTATTTTACGTAATGAAAAACACCATGACTTTTTATGTTTGAATTTAACATTTAATACTAGTAAATAAACTTTTATAAGATTATACAATATCCGAAATTTATTGAACGGTATATATTCTAAACAAGACTTTAAACAAGAACAAAATAAATTTATGGAACATACGATAGACCTATTACGATATATCTATTGTGATAAGGTATATTTTATAACCTTTTATTCAAGTTATACTACATATTTCTCATTGGATATACTCAATGTCATTTATATCAAAGATTTTCATTAAAATTGTATTCGAAATCAATCAAAAATATTAATTTTATTAACTATAGTACAAAGGTCTCGGTGGCCTAGTGCGTAAGAGCGTATAACATACGCTGTAAACGCCAAAGTAGTGTATGTTTAAATCCAACACATGAATATTTTCCTGCTTACGACATTTACAGTCACGCCTAAAAAGGAAAGGCTGTGTAATCTCCTTATCACATTTATGTGGCAGGGGAATAAACTTAAAAAACAAACAAAAAAACTGAAAGTAAGACCAATTTTTCGTTGTCAAATTCAAATTTAGAAAATGTTTTTTTCTCTTTTTTAGCCATTTCAAATTCGATATCTCTTATTAAAATTTTTTAATGTTCCGATGTATCAACCATCAATTGTTTACTTGTGTTATATTTTATCAATCACTTGTTGTTAGCATGAAAAGTTTTCCAATTAAACTAAGTATTAATAGAACAGCTATATAATTGTATTCATCATTATAATAATTTTAATTTCCTTATCCTAAAATCAACATTAATTCAAATACAAATGATTTTGTAAAATACCTAAGTAGAAATCAAATTTAACATTAACTAAAATTCAAGTTGAAAATAACAATAAAGAAATAAATTTGAATCAAATATTTTTTATTTACCTTGAATTTAATTTTTCACTATGTTTTTGTAGATATAATTTTAAAATTAGTGCCTATATCTATTATCAAATTAAAAAAACGAGAAAAGTTTTACTGTGTAGAATTGTAATCATTTCATACCATCAGGATACATACTCAGGGTTAATCCTTAACAAGTAGCATCAATATAATATATACCATATATTCCTTATACAAAGATAATTAATATCACTTAATTATATTACAAAATAATCGTAATGCATCTATCTACAGACAGTTCTATCTGGAAAGTAATATCGTAATATATGGTTGCCATATACGAGTAGTTTCTTTTAAAAATTTTATTGTTTAAATTCATCAATTTTTCTGGCAACTCCTTTCATCTTTTTTTCTATTAATTAATTACACCATTTGTGAAATGGTGGTGAAATATATTCGAGACACAAACCATAACGAATTTGACGTTTGCAAATTACTATTGTGAATTGACATCTGAATTTAATTAAAATTCAAGAAAAACTTTGATTGTAATTGGAATGATAAAAAAGTAAACTAGAATTTTTCTTCAACTCAGAATAAAAAGTCTAATGAAAGAAAAACAAACTATATATGATATTTTTTACTTCCGACATTTATGACAAGTTCTCGACGACGAAGTCTAGTACAAATATATAAAAAAACGAGGACGAATACAGTTGCCTTTGTCAACTCTTAGATACCCGTACGAACCGTTAGTATGTTCACAGCTTGTCACTCTGCTTACAATATTATTTTTTTAATATTTTAGTATTTTAAAATAATTTGAGTGAATTTTATAATTTCTAGAACTATGGGTTGTACATATATTCAAACTATATGTTTATATGTATATTCTTCAAAAGCAGATTCTAACCTTTCACATAACGATTATCAATCCAAAACTTTTTCAAATATTCTATAGTACCATTTAATATCTAAGCGGTAAATGTATATTAAATTTACTTAGTACAAAATAGTAAATATAATTTTAAATATTATATTATATTATATTTAAATATTCCATTGACAGAATAATTTCTTATAAGTACAATAAAATACATATATGTATGTAAATACGGCGCTATATAATATGCATCTATACTCTTATCATTCATTCACTAGTGACATATACGATATGTAAATAAACATCATATTATATAAGTATGTATATATTTCAATATCATATAAATAAAAATTCTTCAAGCAACCGTTATGTTGTTTATTTATTTACATATTTTTGTACTACGCATTATATCCTCAACAATTTCAAATTATCGAGTAAAACAAAATGCAAAAAATTCGTTAAAGAAATTTGTTAGAAAATTTGAAAAAATCAAGTAACACTTTCGTCAATTATAAAGTAGCCCTATATTATTAAAAAAAGTTAATAACAGAAATAAGAGTATAATATTGAAGCTTTAATTTTTGTGTATTACTTCAAAAAAATTTTAACAAGTGTTCAAGTTACAGGTGTTTAAAAATAGGAAATTTTCAGTTTTTGACCCCTTACAGCTCCTAAACGGAGGGTGATACAAAAAAAATTTCTGAAATGACTCATACTTATTTTCAAAGATCTAACTTCTGTGTAATTTCAAGTTTTCAACTTAAACCGTTTAGAAGATAGAAGGGTTGAAGGATTTTGCAAAATTTGAGTTTCACATAACGGTAAATTAAGACACCGTATGCCACAAATATATATTTATTGTATATATACTTTTAAAGCTAATAAAAGTAGTAACCGTTTGGCGTTTTCAAAATGAAGATATACCTTATACAACTTGTGCTATAACAATTTAAATATAGAGCTTTTTGGAACCTTTGGAAAGCTGTAGCTCCGTAACGGATGGGGCTACAAAAAAAAAGTTATTAAAAATAAAATTAATATTTTTATGAGATCTATCAGCAGTTAAAATTTCATAGCTCTATTTCAAAAAAAATGTGGGGATCTAAAAGTTAGGTGTTCGAGAGCTATCCTAAGGCTTGGTCCAAACTCAACCAAAAAAAATAGGGAACCTACAAATTACTCCTAGAATATTTTGTGTAAATTGCAAGATTCTAGCTTTCTTAGTTTTTGAGTTAGCGTGCTGACGGACGGACGGACGGACATGGCTCAAAAGTCTTAGAATTTTTTTCTGATCCGATCCATACCTTTGAAGGTATATCTAGCTCGCTTATTTCGAGGTGTTACAAACGGAGGAGTAATTTTATTATACCCGATCCTATCGTACGGGTATAAAAACACGTTACTAAATAAATATATATATACTCCAAGGATTACGATTAATACTTTTACATATTCAAATCATAAATTTTTATAAAAATTATTAAAATATAATAAAAACATTATTAAATATTATGTATGATATAACTAAATTCCATTGCATATACCATTTTACAAAATTAAAATTGCATTTTGTATAAAAACGAAATCTTATACAATATTTCTACTATAAATGCATCTACATAATATTTAATGTTAATTAATAATTAACTATTCATGGAAAAAAAGCGAATATTTTTTTAAAAGATGAAAAAATAAATTTGAAATGAATTCTGTATAAAATTAATTTTTAAAACAAAAATTTGCATATTTTATTTGTATTTAAATTGAAAAATATTATTAATATTATTATTCAAAAAAAAAATGTTTTCTATTTGTGAATTACATAAAATTGTTAATGATGTAACTTTTAAAAATTATAATGGTTAATTTTTAATATTTTCATTAAGTAGTTTAAAAATGTAAATTAGTTAAAACAAAAATTAAAATCATTTATTAAACTACCTTTTGTCTTTATATTTTATTTAAAATGTAGATTTATTATTTTCTTTTATGTTTCATTTACAATATAAAATTTTGTTGGTTTCAAATTTTGTAAATCTTTAAATTCTCTATTTTTCTTTCAGGATATTCAGTATATAAATGAAATGTATGGTGATTGGTAACAGATCAAAATGGAGTTTAAAATAACGAAAAAGTTTCATGATAAATGTATCTATCTATCCTTAGCAAACCTATATCATTGAGATTGTTTTTTTTATT
This sequence comes from Poecilobothrus nobilitatus, assembly GCA_947095535.1. Lineage (NCBI taxonomy): Eukaryota > Metazoa > Arthropoda > Insecta > Diptera > Dolichopodidae > Poecilobothrus > Poecilobothrus nobilitatus. The sequence continues at coordinate 152,919,832 of OX352773.1, read as the reverse complement.
CTCACTCCTATAAGGAATATAGGGCATCCACTAAGTCATTTATTCTTCATATTTCACTAAGTTTCAGTTTCTAGAATCATTAATTTCACTAAGCCGTTGATTACTCGTAAATATTTTTTTTATTTCTACGCTATCTATTAACTTGTACAAGAATTCTTTTGTATCTTAACCACTACAACATTGACTGGATCATTTAGATAATCTTATTTAAAAATTTTGTATGGTAACTAATTATAAGAAAATTTCTTTCCTCTGGCGAATCAAAAAATTGATATTGAATTATATTAGGATTGGAAGAAGAAGGAGATATGGCGTAAAAACAAGTTTATTTTAAGCAAAAATTGAAGAAAATATTATTTGAAGCTTAAATTTACAATATATTAATAATATAAATAGAAATGAGTAAAAATAATTTAAACAACATAAATTACCATTGACGTCAAAATGTATGGACTAAGAAAATAGAAGGCGCGGGCGTCCAAACAACAAATGGATAGCCGAACTGAAACAATCTCAGTCGAATACAACAATACAACAGATTTGGAAAGACAGATTTTGAAAGAAAGCAACAAATGGCAGTAGGAGAATGGCTTTGGGAGATGTCAATTGCACAATTTCAGAATAAGTTATCATATTATTTCCTTTAGCTTTTTAACATACTTTGGCAAATATAGATTTAAATAAAAAAAGCGTACTCGTCTAAAAATGTAGAAAAAAAAAACACTATTGATGTATTCAAAGAAATGGTTGTTCAAATTTCATAAAATTCATCACGAAATTTTCAAATAAATTTATTTTTAACACCTCCCCTTGGAATAAGCAACCTCCCCTTTGCTTATTCCAAGTAATCCCCAACTATTGCGAACAACAATAAAATGTATTTCAAATTTCAATAACTTACTTAACTTTTGACTTTAAAGTCAAAAATATGTGTTTTTGTTTTTTTATATACTTTACGGGTTAAAGGGTTAAAATATTATACTACCTGTATAATATATATACTTACTACTTGCTATAAATAATAATAAATTTAATTATTTACTTAACTTTTTAAAAAGGAAAACAAAAAATTACTTTATTTTTTAAAATACGATTAGCATAAAAATTTGCAATCACATATGTACAAAAATACATAAAAAAAAAAAAACAAAAATATGAAAATTTTGTATCTAGATATAGCTATAGATTACACGATTTTAAAATTATAATAAATTGTTTGCTTTAAACAAATATTTTAATATTTATTAATATTCAAAGTATATTTTAAATATATTTCATACACCTCATATTTGTAACTTTGAATTTAAAAGTATGTTTTAAAAATAAAATTTAAGTAAAATTTTTTGACTAAATGGCTGAAATTATCGTTTGCTAAAAAATTTTATTATTTTTTATTAACTACAATTTAAATTATAATTAACAATTTAAGCAACTAGCTGCCAGGGCTATCTGCTTAATTTACAATTGGTTTTTTTTTTTAGTTAATTTCATTTTAATATACAATGTATTTATTTTTATTTCTTTATATTAATGCGCTAATTATAATTTTATTAAAGAAGTTATATATCTTTCTAATATTAGTATCTGTAGGAAAACATAGGAGATCTGAAGGGTTGCTGTTTTTAAATATGAAGTGGCGGGATCGAGAAATGGCTGTGCATTCAGTTAGGAAGTGTGGGATGGTTAATGGGAATCTGTTGCAAAAGTGACATTTTGACTGGGTTTCTTTTTTAAGTATGTGCTAATAAATTAAACCTATGTGTGCTAGACGTATTCTGACAAAGCTTAGGTTCATTTTGATTGAAGTTGTTGCGCGAAATCGAATAGCAGAACCGTCTTTGTTAACTGATTTGTACTGGTGTGTATAGTCTGCCCATACAGTTTTTATCGTTTTTAAAAATATTGTGGATGCTTTTGTTTTTATAGATAAAATGGCATAAATGTGTAAAGTGGGAATTTGTTTGCGGATTTTGCAGCTAAGTCGGCATACTCTTTGCCAGATATACCTATATGCTAAAAAATAATTTCATTATTTTATATAAAAACTAAAAAGATTACATTATTATTATTTGAATAGGTAAATTTCACTTATACGTATAGATACATTTTTTTTATGTTAATATAATTTTTTACACTTTATTTCAAGGTTCGATGAAGTAAAATTTCACTTTTACCCAAAAAAAAAAGATCTTGAACTTTTAATGTTTAAGTGACTAGAATATCCATATTGCATTCGAAGGAGATGTTTATATAATTCAATAAAGAAAACATATTTTTTATCTGGTATTTAACTTTTCTAACCTACTGTCATTCAGTAACTATTCACTTAGTAATTCAGTGTAAAATTCTAGAGATGAATTCTATAAATCCGATTATTCTGACATATTTTAAATGTATATCCTAATATTTTCATTTTTCCACCATACCTATCCTCTTTCTTCTTTCAATACGAATTTTTAATGCAAATATCGATATAAGATTTAAAGTTAAACAAAAGAATGTAAAAAAAAAAAAAACATTTTAAGATAATCTTAATATCGAAAACCTAATATGTACCCTCATTACTATTATTAGATCTAATCTAATCTAATCTTAGAATCTAATAAAATAATATATTTTTATGTTATTAAAAAAAAACCTTCATAATAAATTAAGAGCAGTATTGGATTAACCTATAAGCAAACTAAGCACTTGTTTAGCGCATCAAGATAATTGGGGCACCACAGAAATTCTGCAATCAATCCTAGTTTAAAAAAAAATTCATGCAAATAAATGTTACTTAGGTTGTTCAATCGTACATTGACTTTAGCCTGTTGTCAGTAATCAAACTAGTATTCTTGTACTTTTGTACTCTGATTTCTGATTCCCAAGATACAGAGATTTCTTAAACTAAACTTTAGCATAGTCTTAGCCTGTAATTATTAATATAAATTAATATAATTAATATATGCAAATTTGGTACGGTTTTTTTTTTAGACGGCATTTTGACGATTAGTGATTAAAGTCTTAGTGTCAATATTTTTACATCGCTAAACTTCAACAGTGCGTTCACGATGGCTAATGTAAAATTTTCTTTATTTTTTTTTTTAAGTGAATACCGTCCCTGATTAAGAGTGATCAAAATTGTAAGTGATACCTTAACAGAGTTTTCAAATGTATTTATGCAGTTTAAATCATACTATTGTTCATTAGGTTTGGTTAATATCACCATCAAAGATACTCTAATATATTCACGAATTTGAATGGCCCAAATTCGAAAAGATGAATTTTAAAATTTCATAATATTTGTGAAATTCAATCAAATAAATTTAAAATTATTAAAAGGGAAGAGAAATTGGAATACATAATTGAATACATACTTATATAGAAGTTTTTTTTCATCATTAGGAAATATATAACTAACTACATAGTTATTTTAAATTTGTTGCCTTTGGCAACCTAAAAATTTAATGAAAAAATTTTGTTAAATAATCAAAAAATTAATTTTTTAAAATTAAATGCATGTGTTTTATTTTTTTTTTTTTTTTTCTGGTTATCCGATAATTACTTTACAAAAACCAAACCTTTGTTATTATTTTTAATGAATGATTTATATAAGTACTTAAAAAATTGTTATTAAATTATTTATTGATTTGATAGGTTACAAAAAAAAAAATTTTTTTAATTTGTAAATATTTTGTTTAACACCCAAAAAAAATTTATTTATTTTATTTATTTAGAAAAGATTTTTTATTTGCTTCTTTTTTTTTTTTCCTTTTTTGTTATTTAAAAAATATTTTGATTATATTTTTGGTAAATAATTAGATACTGTGTTTATTCAAGATATGTAATCAATTATGGTATGTAATCAATAGGTATATGTAATCAATTTATAAAATATGTAATAAGTACTTAGTTTTTGATTTCGATATCATTTTAAAATAATTAGAAACTCCGGAAAAAAGTAAATGTGAGTACAAATCTTAAAAGTTAAATTTTAATTAAGAAAAGTCATCTATTTTGTAAAAGTATATTATAGATACTATAATTTGTGTGCCTTACTTTAGATAGATTTGTACAGGTGTTGCAGACACAACACAATCATGTTAACCTATGGATAATAGCAAATTTTAAATTTTTTACTTCTAATTATTTTTAAACAGGACCAAGTACAAACAAATTAGTACCTACATTTTTCCAGAGGTAACTTATGCTTAATCTCGAAGATCTTCTTTCTCTCAAAATTTGAAGGTTCTATCACAAATGGAACTGAGATATACATAGGTACCACAAAAAATTCCATGGTTAAAATATGCGATTATAAGTAAGGTGAATACGAGTAAAATACAAGAAAGCAAAATAATGTATAAATTGCAGCAGCTATGCGAATGCAAAATAACATAGATGTATTAAATTTAAAATGATAATCGACGCGAATCGAGGCGATGCACGAATAAACGTAATCATTATATATCCTTTTGAACAAGGATTTAAATTTTTAGCGTAAGTTAAGTATTTTCAAAAAATTTTTTTTTTAATTTCCTTATTAGTTTCTATTATTATTTGTCTGTCCGCCCGCCTCTTCGGCCAACGGTTTGCTTACAAAACTTCTATATATCAGATGAAGTAAAGAAAATTTAACCATTGATAGGTTTCATAAAGAAATTATAAAGTTGTTGAATAATTTTTTTATATAGTACCTCTCATTATGGAGTTTCCACCCCCTTAAAACTGATAAAAGCTTCTTTATTGGAAATACTGGAAATTGTTTAAAATAAAAATAAAAAATTTTTAATTATTTCCAATTTGGTATTCAAGTATTTATCCTTACGTAAAGCTATAATTTAAAATTTACATAAGTTATCTCAGACTCAATTTTCTAGTTTAATCTGTTTAAGAGATATTTTTTGTTTTTTTATTTTTTTGCATAAGAAGCAAGGGGCATTCACTAAGTCATTTATTATTCATATTTGACTAGGTTTCAGTTTCTGGAATCATTAATTTCACCAAGCCGTTGCTCGGCTGTAGCTATTGTACAAGACTATAATGAGACGTTTCTTTTTATTTCTATGCCATCTATTATCTTATACAAGAATTAAATAAACCATTATTACAATACAATTTTTTTTATTATTATTATTATTATTATTATTATTATTATTAAATAACCCAGCCGGGGTTTGAATGAATCAGTCCTAGAGTGAATTTGGGATCAAAACGTGAAATTCGTTTTTAAACTTCTGTAATTTGAATACCTATGCAAATCTATCATAAGTAGATCATAAAAATTACAGCTCCAATATTATATACACGTGTGAATGGCTTTTCTTAATTATATAAGATTTCTTTAAAATTGCAAAAAGTGTTTCTTGACTCTTCAAAAATAAAAATTTTTATACAAAAGAAGTGAAATCCTAATATACTTATTTTGATTGCCTTTTTGAAAATGTGAGACTTTACAAATGCAATACATTCAAATATGTTATAAGTAGTAAAGAAAGTTTAACTATAATTAAATAAATTCTATTAATAAAAAAAAATCAAAAAAAAAAAAAACCTTTTCGATTTTTATAAGTTTCTTATTATATTAATTTCTTATTACTTGATTTATTTCATAATAACATTGAAAATAAGTTAAGCACCTACTTCTCTTCACAATTTTCAAATAAAAAAGTAAATTTTCTTTGGGAAAATTTTTTTTAATAATTAAATCGATTCTTCAAATTTATTTTATATTATCTATACTTAATTCTAAATATATTTTTCTCTCTCTTCATTTGTTTGTCATTTATTTGTCATATGTTTGTCAATATTCTTTTTAATTTGAGTTGGATCTAAGCAATAAAAAAAAAAACAATTCAATATTTTCTTTTTTTAGAAAGAATTTTCAACCCATTTAATTACTTTCATATGAGTATATTCGTTAAAGTTTTTCTTGAATAATTTAGTGCTATTTAACACACTATAAAAAAAAGGATTTAAATATATTTAAATAGACTTTAAGTCCTTTTACTTTTTATTCAGTATATTTAGATTTTTAAATTATATTTAAAGAGTAGTTTCTTTAATTTTTTTTTATACCCTACACATTAAGTATAGGGTATATTAACTTTGGTATGGTGTTTGTAACCACCAAAAGGAAGCGAGTTAGGTATAGACATGTATATATATTCTGAATCAGGATCACCACCGGAGTCGATTTAGCGATGTCCGTCCGTCCGTCCGTCCATACGCACGATAACTCAAAAAATAATGATGCTATCTTGATGAAATTTATACTGTAGGTTAACAATGACTAAGGTAAGGCGGGGATTGTAAATGGGCGAAATCGGACCATGCGTTCGAGTACCTCCCATACAACTCCCAAAACCTAATACGCATATTTTCGAAATTAATAAAGATAGAAACTTAAAATTTTGTACGAGGGTGTGTTTTTCTGAATCCCTGATATCCCCAAAATTTGAGATGAATTGGAGGAGCTATTCGGGTGCCTCCCATACAACTCCCAAAACCGAACATGCATATCTTCGAAATTAATAAAGATAGGAACTTCAAATTTGATACGAGGGTGCTGTTTTCTAAATCTCTGATTTGCCTAAAATTTGAGATGAATTGGAGGAGCTGTTCGGGTACCTCCCATACAACTCCCAAAACCGAACAAGCATATCTTTGAAATTAATAAAGATAGAAACCTCAAATTTGGTACTAGGGTGTTGTTTCCTGAATCCCTGATTTGTCCAGAATTTAAGATGAATTAGAATGGTTGTGCGGGTATCTGCCACACAACTCCTAAGACCAAACAAGCATATCTCCGAAATTAATAAATATATAAACTTGAAATTTGATATAAGAATGTTCTACCCTGTTGATGTCTCTAAAATTTGAGATGAATTTTGCTGGTCCGCGTGCCTTCACACACTTCCCAAGACCTAACAAGCATATTTTCGAATTTAATAAAGATAGAAATCTGAAATTTTGTACAAAGGTTGTAAAAGCATTTATTTTTTTAGCTTAGTTATATTAAATACCTAACTAAAATAACTTATGGATTTTTAATTTAATTGGAATTTTTTAGGTGTAGGGTATAAATATGTCGGTTGCATCGACTTACTGTTACTTTTACTTGTTTCTTTTAAATTTAGGTACTTTTTAAATTTTATATAAGATATTTTAAACTCTTTACTTGAATAAAATTGATGAGTAAGGATTAATCGCAACATCCCTTTTCAGAAAAGTAAATTTCTTCAAATTTTGAATTAGAATCTTAATTAATCAATTTATTTTTGGGATAAAATGTTAAATTATTAATGAAACACGCTCAAAAATTTCTTTTAAAAATAATTATATAAATAAATTCAATCAATTTGAGAAAAATCCATTATGGAAAACCGAACAAAAATAAAAAAAATTGATGTAAAATGATAAAGACATACTTTATTTTCATCTTTTTTTAATTGCCAATTTCTTGAACAGAAAAATAATGAAATCATTCGCAATAAAAACAAAAAAGAATTTTTAAATTAAATAAAATGTAGAATTATAAATATTAAGTAATATAGCGAAGAAAAATTAGAAAAGCATTCACTTTTAAATTAAATTTGAATTCTTATCTTAAGTTATTTCCTATACACCTTTATTAATTATTTTTCAACACAAAAGCATAATAAAACTTTCAAATTATAAAAGCTAAAACTGACAGCTAAATTGTGATTCTTAAGAAATTCATCAACTTTTTAATTTTTTGATTAAAAATTTTTAAAATTTCTCAGGAAAAAAAATTATAAGTATTTGTGAAGAATCTATTTTCTAAAATTATTTAAAAATTTATTATAAATGACTAACACTTTTTGGAAGACAAGTGATAAAAATGTTTTTTTTTTAAATATAAATGAACGAAATGAAAAAAAAATCGTTGCTATTCTGAGCATGTGTTGCTAAATTTTATAATATTTGTTTTATAAAAAAGACTGCATTTATAACATTTTTTAGAAAACACTTTTTGAAATTGAGCATTCAAACATAAGTATTAACAAAAAAAAATGCATCCAGTTCAATGAACAAAATTTTTATTAAAAGGATTTAAAAATACATGATATGAAATATTACAAAAAAACATAACAAATTTTTAAAAGATTTTTTCCATTGACAGTAAAAAGGTATTTTAAATGTCATCTAAGTTTTATTCAAAAATAAAATGGTGTTCGTGTATGAATGGGAAGCCGTTTGGGAAGGTGTACGTACGTTATTAGCCCTTTTTAGACTTGTTAACATTTCTATATTTAATATTGTATTCATTCTTGTATTTAAATGTGCTTGAAAACTCTAGCGTTTACATTAAGTTGTACAGTTGCAGTTGTATTTTGTAGTTAGTATTTTGTAGTTTTACATTATTGTGTAAAAAGTTGGCCTAATAAAACTTTTTATGACTATTTCATATGTATTGGTGACTTGCAACAGCTAAAGCAGCTAAATTTTGATTATCAAAAATGAAAATTTTGTTAATGCTAAATTTTGTTAATATAGAGATGATAATATGTAATTAATTTCATATATAATATTTAATATATTTAGAAAAGAAAACACTTTTTGGCTTTTTAACCCATACCCTTTCGCGACGACTGCTACACATATTTACCACGAAAATTCAAAAAAGACTAAAAGATTGAAATTACACTAAAATTGATTCAAATATACGCCAGTTCGAATTTTAACAGAAATTTTAATGTTTACAAAACAATGTTTATAAACATTTTTTACTTTATAATAAAAGGGAATTTTTCATTTAGCATAATTTGTTCGGTACATTTACGTGCATTCGGTCATTTGTAGGAAGAGTGTCAATAAAACAAATGTATAATTTAAATTTTTGTTATAAAAACTTGTGAATCCAAGGTTATTACAATATTTATTAGAATATTACAATATTTTTGTATATTTCTAATACATTAAGTATAAAAACATACATGTATGTTTGTATATATAGTTGATTATGGCAAAATTTCGGTAGCGGTACATATATGTACCAGCCGTCTTTTACATTGGCACAAATACGTACCAACAGTATTTTATGTACTAATTATTTCATTTTCAACTTTAGGAAAAAATGTTTAGAAGAATTAATTCAAAAGAGATAAAAGACGAGCTAGAAGAACACAATTCAAACAAAGATAGTGAATTAAGTGGTGATTATTTTTCTGAATGAATTACTTAGAGTTTAAAATTTGAAGTTATTTCATAAAAGACAATTGATGAATGAATTGATGATGTACCACATAAAAAGACGAATGGTACAATATTGTACCACCATCCCCAGCTAACACCTTTGGTAAGGCCCTTGATTCATTGCCATTTTTAAGATTAAATGCACAATATCTAACGAAACTAGTTTAAAATTGAACTATAACATGTCCATTCGAAAGCCGTCGTGAAAGGGTTAGGTACTGACGATTGTCTTTGAGACAAAATAACAAAAGATGGATATTGTGTTTTAAAATAATTCTCTACAAATACAGTAACATCAAATAAACTAAATACATAGATATATTTGTATATTCTTGTGAAAATATTTATGTTGAAAGTTTTTTAAACGCGTGTGAGTCGTAGTGTCAGTACTATACAAGTCAATATATGACAGTTTAAAGAAATTACTTTTAAATGTTTTTATTTTGACATTTTTTGGTGATGCAAGTCTTGAAATACTTTTAAGTTTTTTTTATACAACATGAAGTTAAATTGTTCGAAAATATAAAATACGAAAGTAATAAAAGAGTTATTAGTCATTATAGCCATAGGGGCTATAATATCAATTCATAATTGATCGAAAAAATAAAATATGAAAGTATATACTATAAGAGATATTTAATCATTTTCTGGTTGTATTCCACTTTTAAAATTATTTCATCTTAAAACACCCGGTTTTTCTATCAAAAATTTCTATTGAGTTTCACATTCTCTTTAAATCAAAATGTTTTGGGAGTATTCAAATTAATAATGCATATAATACTGAGAAATTATTATGTTTTTTTTTAAACGAAATTGAAGAAAATTCTTATATTAATTTATTTCTAATTGAAATTACTTATATTGTACAAATTTAAATGAAATTTTCCTCGCTCTAGAAAATAAATTCTTGAAGAATATGATTCTAAGAATTTTTAATATTGAAAATTATGATAATAAAACTCTTACATATTATAATTTCTTAATAATCTTTAAAATGTAATACTACTATCATTAAGTAAATCTATGAATATTTCTTTATTATTAAATAAATAACAAAGATAATAATTTTTTCGTTTTTTTTTTTTTTTAAGATAAATAATTTAAATTTATATAGAATACATTTTTAAAATATATTTTCAATTATTTGTTGCTCATGAAAAATGAAATAAATCGGACGAGAATCGTTTAAGTTACATTTGATTTTAATAAAATATACGTAATAAATATTATTATTTTTAAATAGGATTTAATTATGTTATTTAATTGAATTATATTATATAATAATAAAATTTATATTTAATATAAATGTAATTGATATAATGTAATTAATAATAAAAAAAAGTCATTAAATTTTAATTTATATTATTTCATGCCACTATAAATAACTAAATGCTATACGATGATATAAATATATAACTCATCGTTTTTGAAATCAATGAATAATGAAATTAAAAGTCATTATTTACTTATTTTTTTTTTTTTTTCATATTTTGTAATAATTTTCAATTGCGTATAAAATATTGTCATATAAAGAAGGAGAAGGGATAAGTTAAGACATTCAACAAGTTTATTATAAAGTATATATGTATATTAAAAATAAATAATAATATTAATAATAAATTAGAAACTAATACTAAAAAAAAAAAAATCAATTTAAAAACATATAAAAGTACAAATAATACGTATTTTTATTCAACGCTAAATTTATTTTGTTTGAGTTCTCTTACCATTGAAGTGCTAATTAATATTTCATAAAGTTCAATATTGTATTTTCTTATTAATAAATTTATAGAGACTAATATTTCTGTTAGGTAATTTTGATCTACCATACAGTTAGATTCAAAAAAATAATATTTTTTAATAAACTAAATAATATTTTATGGGTATCTATACTTGAAAGTTAAACAAAATTCTTAAGAATAATAAGTATATTTTCAAAATCCTTATTAATAAGTAATTTTCATTCTTCACTTGAGACCAGAGTTCGTCTATTTACAAAATGTATGTTACCGCATTTGAGACAAGGCAATGAAGTTTAACCATATAAATACATCTTTTTTAAAAAATCTTATTTTTTTAGAGTATATTTTACGTCGGGCTTCTATTTGATACTTTCATTTCACACGATTTCTTGCTGCTGTTCTGCATTTTTTTTTAAGTCTGTCAAAAATTTAAAAACGTTCTTTATTCATACTGAATATTTTTTCCATATAAATTCATTAAAAGACAGTCTTTATACAATACAATAAAAAAGAAATAATTTAATTACTATTTCAAGTATCAAAGTTTCCTTGAAGCACATGGTATTTTGAAGTAAAAATACTGTTTGAAATTTATTTTTAATAAATATCTTTTTCTAAAATAATAAGCATCATTATTTTTAATACTTTAGCCGTGTACATACAGATTTATAATTTATTGGGTTGGTGACGAAATTAACAAACAAAAATTAATAAATAAAAATTGAAAATGCAAAATCTACCAAAAAAAATGCAAAAGGAAAATTTTTATGCAAAGAATATTCTGGAAAAAGCAAAAAGCTCTGATTTTATAACAAACTCTAAAGTTCTTTCTAATTATTTTTATTAATTAGGTATACATACATATTTCAACATCAAAAAATTTAAAATAGTGGTCAAGCCCCCGTTTAACTAATTATAGAATCCTGATTTTGTAACCAACTCTAAAGTCCTTCCTTAATATTTTAACATACATATTTCAACAATTATGTATTTAAAAAATAACTGTGCATTTTTTTTTCGAATTTTTTTTCATTATATGGATTTTGTTCTTTGTGGATTTTTGCCTTTTGTGAAAATGACAAATGACTTACTTAATAAAATTTTTATTAAATATATGTTGGTATATACATATATATATACATATATTAATCATTTTTAAATTTATATTTATTATAAAAATTATAATATAATTATTTCAAATATTATTAATTAATTTATACGCATATAAGTACATATATATATATATATTATAATATATACTTACATTTATTTTCGTTTCTCCTTTTCAAAAAAATTATTTACAGTTAGGTAAATAATTAACTTAAATTTAAAGTTATTTTTGTAAATAATATTAAAAAAAATATATATATATATATATATTAACCGTTGTTCTATGAATAAATATTTACAAAAGATTTTTTATGACAAAAAAAAAAAAAAAATCAACAAAATTTTAAATATAATTAGTTTTTTCCACAACACAATAATTTTTAAATTATTATAATTTATTTTAATATTTTCTTTTTTTTTTTTCTTAAATTTGAATTATAAAAATTAATTAATATTTTTTCATAACAGCTATTTAATATTTATTATTTTTTTTTTTTTTTGTATTTGTTTTACAATTTTATTATTTTTTTATTTATAATTATTTTTTCTTTTTACAATACAAAACGCAAACAATTTTTAAAACACAAATTATTATTATGTATATTATATATTCATTATATATAATGTATGTATATAATATGTATTAAAATATTATGTGATAATATTTTATAAATTATTTATTCAATTTGTTTGATTAAGATTTGATTGCATTATATTAATTATAATATTGTTTTAATTATTATATCTGTATGCATTATATTTTATTTCATTATTAATATTTATTTTTTTCTTTTTTTTATTTATTTTTTCTTTTTTTATTTATTTTTTTGTATTTATTTTTTAATTGTGTGATTGGTTTTAATTAAAAAATTTAAAAAAAAAAAAAAACAAAAATAAAATGTAATTATAAATAAAATAAAAATGTAATTTAAATATTTGAAGAAACACAAAAAAAAAAACAAAAAACAAATTTTAACAATATAAACGCAGTAAAGTAAAATTAAAAATTTTTTTTTTTATTTTTTATCAGGGTGGATAATATAATAACACTTCAAAAAACATGTTCTTATATATTTTGTATTTTATTTAATAGCATCTATTTATATATATTTATTTATGTTATATTTAAATATTTTTATTTTATAATTGTCAAATTATATTTAACATATTATTATTTGTTTTTTTTTTTTTTTGTTTTTACATAAATTTTATGTTAATATTTATTTATTTTATATTTTTCTTTTATCTTATTATTGTTTACTTTTTTATGACTTTTCTTTTTTATCTTTAGATATATTAATTACTTTATTTTTATATGTATAAGAAATAAAAATATGAAAAAAAAAAAAAAATTTTTTTTTACATAAAATTAATACATATATATATTTGTAATTTCGTATATAATGTTATGTTTATTTAAATATTGTATTTTTCTTTATTTTAATTTATTTTATTTAGTTATTTATTTAATATTTATTTTATTTTTATTTAATTTATGCATAAAATGAAAATTTTTCTAGAAAAGGAATAGCATAAAAATATATTATATGTTAGATATAAAATAACGACAAAAAAACATAAAAAAAAAAAAAGAAACATACATATATACTTTTTAGTTACAAGTAAATATTAAAGAAAGGAAAAAAAAAAAAAAAACGAGTCATTTATTATTTTTTTAGAAAAGCCCTTAAATGGAATTTTTTTTTTTTTTTTTCCTTTAATACTTTATCAAATAAACTTCGTCAGAGGTTTTTACTTTATAAAAAAAAAAAAAAAATCAAATGATTCACTCTTATGAAAAAATAACAGTTAATACCAATAAATTGGGTATATCAACCCTAAAAAATGTTATTTTAGAAATAAAATAAAAATAAAATCTCATAATAACTTTTTGAAATCAATCAAAATTGTAAAATAAATTTTTATTTTCACAATATACTGCCAAACAAAAGAGAAGATATTTTAAATTAATACTTATACATAACAATCTTTCACGATCTCTTAGAACTTCTAAAGTAATCATCTAATCTAACCTAATCTAATTAAAAAATTTTGGTCACTTTTGCATCCTATATAATATACTGACCTAAAAATATGCTGACAAAAAAAATAAAAAGAAAAAAAATAGATTTTTTATATACTGTAATAGCAAAACGAAATGAATGTAACAATAAAAAATATTACATCCTCTTCCATTATCAGTTTTAAGTATTATATATAGTTAGATATAATATAAAATCCAGATAATACCATATAGTTATAGCAAAAATATTAGTTGTAGGTCAAATCTGTCAAATTTATTAATATTTCAAAAAATTTGAAATTATTTAAAAAAAAAAAAAAAAAAATATTTTTTAGATTGATTTATTCCATAAAATAAAACATAAAAAAAAATTAAAAAGATAACACAATAGAAAAGTTATCCGGTATATATGGACCAAATAATTAAATCAATACACAATAAATTATGTAAGAAATTTCTTTTATTTAAAAGTCATCAATTTTAAAGAATTTCATTTTTCATAATAATAAAAATATATTATATTTATTTTCATAACACTTAAAGCATGTTAATAAAAATGACAGAAAAATATCACAACTTTAATATCAAAAATTATATAATAAACATAAGTATTTTAAACAATTATGTACGTAGAATTTTATTCTATATACATATATGTATATAGGACACCTGTTTAATTGAAACCTTCTATTATATCATAAAAAAAAAAACAAATGTTTACATTTAAAAAATAAATATTTAAATTTAAATTTATTTTAAAATTAAACTTATTGTTACACCATTTAATATAAAAAAAAAAAAACTAAATACCAAAAAAGAAAAACAAAAAAAATTAATAAAAATCAAAAAAAATCTAAGAAAATTATTATTTCATTTTATAAAGTTTTATTGTTTATTGTATAAACAAAAAAAAAAAAAACTTTTTCTCCTTTTTTTTTTTTTATCACTTTTTAAATAGCGTTTTTATTTTTTTTTTTTTTTTTATCTTATATATTTTATTTTATTTATTTGGAAAATAAAATAAATTTTTTATATTTGATATAAGTATGCACATAATATAATAATAAATATATGTACATATATATATATATATATATGAATGTACATATATGAAAGGTAAGAGTATAATTTTTCTTTAAAAAAAAAAAAAAAATAAAGAAAACAAAAACAAAATAACAAAAAACTAGAAAAATAAAAAATACGAAACTAATCACTTCACTTCACTTTACTCTGTCTATATATGTATATGTATGTATGTATAATCTACTCTACTTTTCTTTATTATATTATATTATATATTATTTTATTATTATATTTTTATTTTCTTTCTCTTTCTTTTCTTAAAAGTTTTTTTTTTTCTATTTTATATAACGTGACACTAAATTGTTATATTATTATATGATATATATGTTTGTACATATGTATTTATATTTAATAAAATAAAATAACATAAAAATTCTCTAATTTTATTATCTATCTACAATTTACGTTAAAAATAAACACACAAACACGGTTTTTTTTTTTTTTTTTTTTTGGTTTTTTTATCTACCTATAACCATAATAATAAATAATAATATTAGCAATAATAATAATAATAGAAATAATAATAGCAACAATATAATAGAAATAAAAATATATATGTATTTAAATATTAATCTTTAAAATTATTTAAAATATTTAAGAAAAAATAAAAATAAAAAAACGTTTAATATTTTGTTTTTTTCTTACAAAACTAGAAAAAGAAATTTTAGTGTGTCAAAAATAAAAAGAAAAAAAAACAAAAAAACAAAAATCGTTTATTTTTTTTCCGTTAAATTTTTTATTTTATACTTTTTTCTATTTTCTTTTGTTTTGTTTTTTTTTTTTTTCTTTTAAACGACCGATATTTATTTTTCCGTATTATGTTGTAACTTCAAAGACCGGTTGTGTTGAACTAAAAAACTGGAAATTTTTAATAAAATGATGATGATATTTCTCTCGTATAGAAATTTTTAAAAATGAAAAATACAAAACAAAACAGAATAAAAGAAAAATGATTGGGAAATAATAAAAATACCGACAAGAACAAAAACAAACAATAATAACAATATAAAAGTATATACATATTATAAGACTATATAGAACTAAATTTTTTTGTTTTTATTTTTTTTTTTATCTTATGAAAATTGTAAAAAAAAAATAAAATAGAATTTAAAAAAAAAAAAACAAAAAGCTTTTATTACGAAAAAATTTCACATATTTCCCCTCTTTTGAATAACATATGTGTGTGTGTATGTTTAGGTGTATATGAATTATGAATTATGAATATGTATGAAATGAAAGTAATATTTTTATAATAATATAGGTGAAATATGCGTTTTATATTGTGAATATAATATTTGTGAATTGTGAATTTGTGATAGTCCATAGTATGATTAGGTAGAAAGAAAATGATAAAGAAAAAAAAAAAATGTCAACAATATTTTAATTGAGGTACACACAGTATACATACATTTAATACTATATACATAACAATACAACACATAAATTCATCGTTACAACTTATAAATTATTAGATATGTGCGAGGCCAATTTAAAACCACCACACAGTATTGTGAAATTCGAAAATTCGGAAAAAAAAAAAAAAAAAAAATTCAAAATAAAAATAAATTTCCCATATTTTGTTTTTCTTATTTGGAATTTCGTTTGTATGGTGGTTGTCTTGTCATCATTATGTTATGGGAGATTTTTTTTTTTTTTTTAATTATTCTTGTTATTTTTTTTTTTTTTCATTTTAATGCGAATTATTCTTTTGTAGATCATGTTATAGTACTATTGTATGATATTATGTTTAGTACTTTTTGGTTGTATGTTTGATTTTTTCTTATTTAATTTTTTTTTTTATCCGTTATAATTTTCTATTTATCTTTTTTATTTACAAACAAAAAAAAAAAATAAGAAAAAAAAAACAATAATAAAAAGAAATAAAAAAAAAACAGAACAAACTTTATTTAAGGACGTCATCAATATAAAAAATAATATAATGAACGCGTTATATATAATAGACGCCAGATGATTATTACCTTTATATAGTTTTTAATAAATATGTACATAAATATTGTTTTATCTACACAACTATATAAATATTAATATATGTATGTATGTGTACAATATCATCACAGGGAGGTTAGTTATTTATTTATATTTTTTCATTATTTTTTTTTATTATAGATTAAAAAAGCACAGCACAGCACAGCATGAAATGTGCATAATACTAATAATAATAAAATGTTTGATATTTAAATGAAAATGTGTTTTTTTTGTACATATTTTTCTTCTTTAAGTGCTCTTTAGTCTTTATATAATCTATATATTATAGTATATATATATATATATATATGTTTACTTAAATATTTGTAATTAAGAATGTATGTCAGATTTTTCAATTATAGGTACTATATAATTATAATATAGAAAGAGTATAAGTGTGGAAATAAATGTAATTAAGTTTTTATTTACAGTTTAGATTTTTTCTTTTTTTATGTTTTATTATTTTAGATGCAATAAAAAGAATTTAATGAATTTTTTTTTATTTTTATCTTAAAGTATTTAAAATATTGTATATAAAATATTTAATATATTATATAATATTGTTGTATATCTCTTAAGCTTTATACTTTTAACATATAATAAATGCAAAGCTATAAAACGTATTATACATAATATAATATGCATTAAAATAAGAAAATTTCATATATACCTATGTAAATACTTATATTTATGTAAATTGTAAATGTACTAACAACAATTTTAATGTAACTACAACCACTCAGTCAGAAACATGATAATCTCTGTTAGGAATTTGTTAAGTGTTAAGTGATGTAAATTGTATTGCCAATTTTTTTTTTTTTTAAGGGAAATGGAAATCTTCCAAAGACTCGAAGAATACCCCCTTGTTAGTGCTAAATTTTTTATGACTGAACCAGGGAGGTGGGTTTAGACAATATAATAAGATGAAATTCTAGAGATAGGAGAGGATAGGACAAGAATCGCGAAACTTTGAATTGAAGATGAGGTCTATTATTATTACTATTTTGATATGAATGACGACTGCCATGAACAGTTACAACAAACAATAATATATAACATCTTCCATCATAAGATTACATAATGAGATAATAATTGAAATCCCACTCTCGCTTTAGTAGTTATTATTATTAATATTATTATTATTATTTACTACATAGTCAGGGCCATCAGTGGATTACAACGTGCAGTAGAACCTTCCTGCATTATGCAGCCAAAGGTAAAAATTAAGAATAACAAAATTACTAATACATAAGTACCTTGTTAGACTGAATTTTTTGATAATTTGTTTTACAAAATTAAAGGACAATTTGAACTTCTATTACAACACAAGCTGCAGTTTTGCACTTTTTTTATTACTCAATTTATTAATGCGGATTGTATTTTATGTAGATATTAAAATAATTAATTTGACAATTTAAAAAAATAACTTTCAAAGGAAAAACCAGTTTTAAACCATAATTTATTATTATATTTTAAATAAATTTAAATTTCTAAATTAAAATCTAACCAGAAAGTTGATTGGTGTAGCTTGTAATTTTCTAGTCTTTCGAGTTATAGTTTCAAGTTTGCACTGCAGGATATTATGCTTATTTCTAAACTTTGTAAGGTACGTATAACTAAATTTTTTTAATTTCTTTTTCTAAAGTCTGAATTTTGAGATCCTAAAGTAGTAGGTCGTTAATAACATAGTATGGAGCAACATAACGAACGAAAAACTTTTAACTGAAATCCTGAACAATAGCTACATTAGATTTGAAAGTGACACCTAATAGCATAGTAACAGTATTACATATCACATATTGTGTCCATTACATGTCCATATGGGCTTTAGTTCAAATTTGTATATAGCAACAACTTATTGTCAACATTTGATTTTCAACCCATTAAGAAATTCAATTTGGTGAATTTTGCAGCACTGGTCTTGGATATTTTTTTTTATTATATCTTTCGCAACTTACCACTACGTTTTCAAATACAAATACATCTGATTTCTTTTGTTTACATGTTTAATATTTTGCTGTGATAATTTTTTAGTCTGCAATATTATTTTTTAAGAGACAATTAAATGACATCACTTTTTATACTATTATTTCTTTCCAGATATTACTTTAAACTTTTATTTTACCTATTAGAGAGATACCTATTGGTTAAGGTATTTCTCTAATATGCAGAAATGAAGAATCAATAGGTATTTCTACAACAACAAAAACATATGAACAAATCAATTTTTGTAATAGTAAAGCATTTTGTGCTAATTTTTAATGAAAGTGTCCAGAACTGTATATATATACGTTTACATAGTTTGGAAGTACATATAAAGTTTTATTTTCTGGATTGAATAACATAAAACGATATTTTATGAGATAAAAAAAACTTTTTATTAAAACATACATTAAACATACATTCATGTATTGTAAACATAACTAATAAAACAAAAATTACAAAATCAATTATTTAATGAGAATTTTATGTATTTAATTATATTATATATATATAACGAAAAAAATAAATACGAAATTTTTACTAAAAATATAAGAAAATAAACATAAACTATAATTATTTTTATTTTTGAGTTTTTTTTATTATTATTTTTTTTTTTTTTTTCAATTAAATTAAGAAATTAATAAAAATAGAAGTTAATAAATTTATATTTTATTATGTTTATTTATACACTTTCTACACTTTAAGAAATTCCGGAAGAAAATTCTCGAAAGCTTTTACAATAAATAAATAAAAAAAAGGAAAAAAGAAATTTTATTTTCTCAGAAATGAATTATAAAACAAAAAATTGATTCAATATAAATTCAAATTTATTAATTAAAGTTATATTAAATTATTGAAAATAAATGTTAATAATAGTTATTTAATAAATAATTAATATAAGAACAGTAGTACTGAGTACTATTATTAATTTATACAGCTATATTATTTATTTGATTTATTATATAATAATTTATTATATATTTTGCATATTATATTTTGTTATTTTGCATAGATTATTTTGTTAAATTACTTCTATAATAATTTTTCTTCCAATTAAATGTACTTTCTACTTATGCAGGCTATTAACTTATGCAGCTAGTACTCGTACTGCTTCTGTTAATATAGCATGTGTTTAACCATGTGGTTACCGAGACCTCTAATTTTCATAGTTTTATTCCCATCCATGTAAAAAAAATTTAATTGCATAGTTTTAGGCAAAGAAAATATATTTAATTTTATTTTAAATGTCTAAGAACGGAGAACATTATAAAAATTGTTGTATCGATATCGTAAAATTAAAGGTTTTAGAAATGTATTTCTAGGTTTTAATACATTTTTTTTTTCTATAATTTTATTTTATTTTTTTCCACTTTTTTTTCTACGTTTTTCCTACCTTAACTCTAATTTATTTTTCCTAAACTTAATGTCTGGGCTTTAAAAGCGTATTATTGTGTTTTTTTTTTTTGAATTTATTTTTTATAATTCTATTTTATTCTCTTATGCCTTTTTTCTCCCTAAACTTTAAATTTGATTATCTGGATTTTAGAAACGTATTTATGTGTTTTTATGAATTTATCTTTTATAATTAATTATTTTACTATTTTTCTTTTCTCCAAATTTCATTTTCTGCCCTTTAGAAGTGTATTTCTGAGTTTTAATGAATTTTTGCTATAATTCTTGCTATAGTTATTTTATTTTGTTCGACTTTCATTCTCCTTAAACTTTAAATTTCATTTCCTGAACTTCAGAAAACTAATGTTCTAACTTTTATTTATCTTTCTTAGTTGAAGAGTTACAAGGTTTTCAAGACGAGAAATATTGAAATTTTTCACTGTTTTTATAAAATAATTGTAATTTTTGTATAAAAAACCGCAGTTAATGTTTCAATTTAATTTCTTTTTCAAAATCACCAATTTCCTCAGATTCAATTTAAGTTAATACATTTTTCTTTTATCTTTTACAGTTTTCGAGATAATTATCTAAATATAACCATGTGCTTACTTACCAATTAATTTTTTCATTTTTATGTACCTAATAATATTGAAAATAATTTTTTTAACAAAATTTTAATAAGCATATCTTCCATGTTATACAGGCGCATAGATGTTGTTACTTCTTTAAAAAATTAACAAAATTACTTTGAAGGCCCTTATCTCAGAAACCGTTAGAAATAGATCCCCTCCCTCCCTCCTCACCCCGAACAATTTTTTGCTTGTTATGAACTTCTCTATCACCTCCGTTCTTTCTTGACTTTTGAGACCTACTAACTAATTTATCGTTTCAACAAAAGGAAGCATTGTTGGTAAATAAAACGCTAAGTTTTTGTCGAAAACTTTTAATAAAAGCCTTCAACTCTTTCTCAAAGGCTGGTGTAGTTGAGAGTAGAAAAAAGTACTTACTTTATAAAAGAAACCCAAACAACATTAATTATCAACAGAGTTTAAGTTTTTATTAAGGAATTTTTAAAATAGGAACATTGAGTATTTGAACATTGGGTAAATTGAGTATTTACCACACTTCAATAAATTGAATACAACTTATTAATAACAGATTTAAAATTAAATTAATGGAACAAATAAGTATATAAATATCTCGTAACTAATAAAAAATTTAAACTAATATTTACTCCTATCTACTCGTACTAATATCTACTCCAATGTTCCTTTATTTCTTATATGATTCAACATTCAAAAAGGGAAGTGAAAAAAGCAAATCATTTCAAATAAATCAATAATTTTCTTCTTTCAAATAAATGATTTCCAAATTAATAATGGTTTTATTTAAAGTTTTTTCTAATGTATTTGAAAAATATAAGGTCTTTTGAAATACAATTTAATAAGAGCCTATTTATTCTATAACAGACTTTGTACTATAGTACTTATTATCGTTATAGCTTCAATTATGTCTATGTCGTACTATTAAACATGATGAGTTCGTAAGGATTCATTTTAAAATTGATATCAATTTATTCAAAAACGATTTTTATGTTGAACCTTAAAGAAAATAAAAGGTTTTATTATATGCTTGTATGGTATACAATAGTTTAACAATGAACAGATAATAATAAATTGCAATCATTTGTGTGTTTTCTTCAGATTAAACATTTTTTAAAACTTAGACAACACAACACATTCCTATCTTTTTTACATCTCATAAAAAGAATGCTAAAATATGGCAAAATTTAAGATGTTTTATGATTAAATTAAATTACATTAAAATTTGTAAAAATATTTCCTTTTTAATAAGAAATATTATTTCAAAATTCCCGGTAACCAAAGTAAATGACTTCCTTATAATTTAAAAAAAAAAAAAGGTACAGGGAAATTCTTAGAAATCAATACAGGGAAAATTGATTGTTATGATGAAACTTTGGTTTTTCTTGATTTTTAATACATGTTTATTTTCTTAGTATTTTTAGTGATGAAATTGGATTTTTTTTGTAGATGGTACGGAATTATTATATTCATTTATCCATTTTATCATTCAAAAGCTCATAATTGAATAAAAAGCAAAGTTCTTAATACTCAATAATTTTGTAATTTTATGTAATAAACCCATATCTTTTTAAATAAGACGGAATGTAAAACCAAAGATTTGTAAAGACGCCCGTTTTCCGAAAGATATATTATGATTTGCATCAAATATTTAAGATATTTGTGAATTGCAGCAAAATTTGTCAATTTGTCAAAAAAAAAAAATAGTTTGTAAATTAAATCGCGAAAAATCTAAAGACGAGAGAATTTTAAGGAAACCCTACATAAATAAAAAAATCTATTAACTAAAGTAAAATTATTAAAATTTGATTACCACAACTTACTTTAAAGAAATATGTACAGGTGCCTAAATTACAGATGTCTAGAAATTGTAAACTTTAAATTTTTGGACTCTAAATGCTATTGAACAAGGAAGGAGAGGGTCAAAAAATTCTCTGAGTTAAGTTATGCTAATTCTAAAAGATCTTTCTTCTCTTAAAATTTCAATGTTATAACTAAAAGAGTCGCAAAGCTATAAAAGAAGCAAAATCTTAGAAAACTTCCTCATCATAGCGGTAAATTTAATATGTACTGAATTACAAAAAAATGTATAATTTTGATATCCTGTCATTTGACATTTTGGATTGCAAAAATGTTAAACAGAAGCTGTGGAATACATATTAGAAAATAAAGTTTTATTATACTTTGAGAGCTGTAGCTCGGTAATGGTTGGGGTTTTGATCAAATTTTGTAAACAGAAGAACGGGCTGGTAGATTGGAACTAATAACCAAATTTTTCAAAAAATTTTTATAAAATATGCTAAATATCTAATATCCAAATGATTTCTAATGCATATTGCATATTTTTAGGGAAAATAAATATTTTTATACCTAGACTAAAAATGCATTACAAATTAATTTAGGTACAAAAGATACTAAATAAGTAGGAAACACGTACAAGAATGTAGTAAGTAATTCTAGCACCGCATCAAACTATTGCTACAATGGTTCAATATCATATGGAAAATTGAAAATTTAATATTAAGTTCAAAGGGTTATGTGAGGTAAACTCGAACACAAGACCAAAACGAATGTCTTTTAATTTCATTAAATAAATTTTCATAGCTAAATTTACGCTCTAATAAAGGTAATAGAGGTATAAATATATACGATGGAAATAAACACTAAACTAGGAAATAATGATTATGACGAAATAAAGATCCGAACGAAATAACCAAAACAATAAAGATGGCTGGGCAATTACTGTATCATTGAAGATAACAGATCAGCAAAGATTTACATCTTTATATATTAAACCAATAGGATAATAGTTAATCTTTCCGTCTCTAAGTATGCTAGATTCATTTGCCGAAAGATTATTTCTGGAATTTACACTGAAAAGAAAAGTTTCTGAAAGCTAATGCTAAACCTACTACGACTAATTTTGATTAAAAACTCATCTGAACCGATCACAAAACATTTCTATACTGAAGTTATGTTAAACAGAATAAAAATTATAGTAATAAAAAACTTATAACTTTTTTTTGGTTTCGTTATACTCTAACTTTTGATATATACTTAAATATGGTATCTGTTTGTTTAATATGCATGTATGTATATTAAATAAATTGGAAAAAGAAAAACTATAATTTTATACTTCAGTATGTTTTTTTTTGTTTTTGTTCTCTTAAAACGGATGTGTCATATTTATTTATATATTTTGTACTATTCGTTATTTGTACCTTTCATGTTTCATATAAACTTTATAGTATTTTTTTTTTATGAAATATGAATATAATATTAAGAAATGATATGTGAAACGTGATAAAAGTTATAGAGTATATACAACTTGTATATCTTTTTTAGTCATTTGTATAAAAATCTCTAACTTTATATTTTTTTTTTTATTTAAATTCTTCTTTTTGAAAAAGGACCATAAAGGTTGAATAAATATTCTTTTGATTTAATATATGAGAGTTATTTTGCAAAAGACGATTTGCTCTTATTATAAGTGCATATACACAGATTCTTAATTTATAAGACTTTTTTTATATATAGACTTATAAGATTGAGATTATAAGACTTATAAGATTGAGGCAAGCTATGATTAAAGTGTAAATATTTACGTTAGTTCATTTTGGATAACTTTAATACCCATATGATATTAGACTTGTGATGTGTATTAGCAAAATTTGTCACCACCAAATTTCATATCGATTCTTAGAACTCTTAATTTATTTTGGCACAAAATTCATTTAAAATCTCCATGATTAGAACCTCAATTCAATGACATTCATGGTGATATCTATCACAAGTCTAACGGACAAATAAGCTAATTTTAAATAGTATCGAAAGTACTAGAGAGATATTACGACTGGATCATCAAAAAAAAAATACAAAATATATGTCACTTGCATAATATGTAATACGAAATCCATAATCTTTCAGGCGCCTAATTAGATTCCATTTTATTCATTTTGGGGTTGAGGAAGTTTGTTTCATTATGTCATCAATTACAGATGTGAATAATATCGTGTATATCGAATTATTTTTCTTGTAATCGTTCTTTTTCTTAATTCATTCCATATTGCGTTTCGTTTAATGGTATCAAATTTGTTCACATCTATAAATTTTATGTTATGTAGGCTTACATTCTGCCAATTGTTCTACTATTAGTCTCAGGATATTTGTTTGCTCAATGCACCCGCGCTTCTTTCTAAAGTCAGTTTGTTTTTATCGAAAATTATCTTCAATTCTATCCTCAATTCTTAATAGTATTGAGAACTGTGCTGTCCCAAAGATAAATCAATTATATAGTGGTATTCAACCTCTATTAATCAGATATAAGATCTGAAATAATTCAACTGAATAAAAAGAATTATAAGGGGAAATAATCATACAATTCTAATAAAATTCTAACGAAATCACTTACATACTTTAAAAGTGGTGTTGAGATATTGTTAAAAATACAGAATTTACAAAGTAACTTTTAATAAAAAGTTGAACACTCGATAGTTTGAATTTGTACAGAAATTTTTTGAATTATGTGCCGGCTAAAAAAAAAACATAAATAAATTAAATTTAAAAAAAAAAAAGGAAAAGAATTTATTCAAAGGTAAATTTTCTACTTGTTTTCTTTTTTTTTTTGCTTTTTTCGTTCGTTTTTGTTTTTAACTATTATTTATAAGAGATATTTTGTATTTGTCTAGAATAACAAATTCTGAGTAAAAATTAAAAAAGAAAAAACAAAAATAATTTTCCTCTATTACTTTTAAAGTGGGATCTCTTTGCTGATGCCTAAAATTGAAAAAAAAAAATTTTAAATTCTTTTTTTTTTTTTTTAAACAATTTTCTTCTTTTTTATTCTGGTTTTAAGGTCGGTAACCATCAGACTTTTTAGATCCTAAAGTTTTTCGCAACAAATAACATTGTATGTAGTTTTTTTAATTTACGATATTTAAAAGAAAAAATAAATCTGTTTAGTCTTTTGACCTGAATATAAATTTTAAAAATAATTTACTATAAAATTTAAATTAAGGTTCTAAAATAAACCAAAATATTTTCAAAAAAGTTTTTCTTTTAAATTTTATTATAGGAAAATTTTTTATCTATTTAAATTCTTTAAGATTTTGGTTAACCATATTTTTTGTTCTTGAATGAAAACATGAATTTTTTTTTTTAAGTTTAAATATAATATTTAAATAAATTGTTTAAATAAAAATATAATATATGGTTTTTTAATTTTAAATTTATTAAATAATTTAATTATTATTTTTGGTATTTTTTAATATTAGCTTTTAAAATAAAGGAGAGTTTATGAATAAAGAATAATACTTGGTTTTCTCTTAAATAATGTTTTGTGATCTTGTATTTTAAAATTATTATTTTTGCAAAGATAGTCATAAAATTAAAATTTGTAATTTTATAGAATAAGATTCAACTACAATTTACAGGATAATTCCAGGATAATTTCCAGGATAACAAAATAATATTGTTCCAACACTTTCGTTAGAAATTAAAAAAAATCAACAATTGCTTTACAAAATAGGCCTGTATTTAGGTTGCTCCTGAATTTACAAGCAAGTCTTTGTTTTGACGGAATGCATTATCTTATGTCATAAGGATAAAGAAAAACAATAACTAATGATAATCATCTCATTGTGTTGGTGTCTTTAGATTTACTTTTTATTTTTGCGTACATTATTATAATTTTGCTTTTAAGCAGCCATTTAAAAAGTTGTTTTTTTTTTTGTTTTAATATATTCTTATTTTCTTATTTTATTTTTTTACTTATTTTCAGTTTAAAAAAAAAAACAAGTAATGAAGAAAAGCGAGGGTTTTCAAAAAAGCACAAAAGCACAAAAATTAGATATATTGAAAAATAAATTTGTCTATACCATTAAGAAAAATTATTAACACAAACAAAATTATAATGCTGGAGCTTTAATTTTTGTATATTACTTTAAAAAAATTTTGAACAGATGCCCAAGTTACTGGTATTTAAAAATAGAGAATTTTCAGTTTTTGACCCCTAACAGCTCTTAAACGGAGGGCGACACAAAAATATTTCCTGAAATGACTCATACAAAGATCTAACTCCTCCCAAAACTTCAAGATTTTATTTATAGCTCCGCAACGGATAGGACTACAGAAAAAATTTATTCCACAAAATTAGTTTTTGACGATACCTATCTGTAGTTAAAATTTCATTGGTTCATTTCAAACGGTGTAGAAGTTTTGTAAACACCAGATGGACGGACGGACGGACGGGCAACGGACAGAGTGAAACTAATACGCAAATTTTTTTAAAATTTTTTAAAAATGTGCTAAAAATAGGTAAATATTTTAACAAGACATGAACATTACGAATAAATTAAAAAATTATCTTATACCGATAACACATTAAACTTTAAAATGGTGTTCAACTAAATTTTGTTTTTACTTAAGAGTTTTTTTAACTTTACAAAGTCATGTAATTTTACCCTAAAATATAATTTTCACAAAGGAAAATATTTCTCTAATTAGTTAAAAAAAAAAAATGGTTAATATTTTTGGAAAGGTCACTTGTACAATTTTCATGAAATTTTGCTTAAAAATAATTTAGGATGAAAAAACTAATTCTTCTTTCCGGAAACGTCATTTGCGGAGGTGACGCCACTTTCGAAATATTAAAAATTCATATTACTGTAAATATCTTTTGAACTGCTGAAAATGTAATCCCAGAATAATTGATGGAATATCTTAAAAAAGAAATACCTTTAGTTGCTCTTTCGAATAATGTATCAACATAGATTAAGTGACATTTAGTTTGAATGACTCTAAATTTGTAACGAATTATAGGAATTTATTTTTCCATACATATATCAATTTTCAACTACTTAAATATATTTCATATAATTAAAAATAAAACAATGCTTTTATCGAAACAATTCTAATCCGCTAAAAACAAGAAAAGAAAATTAGTGTTAAATTTTGAGGAACTCAAATTGTTTTAAAATAATAAAAGAACTAAGGAAAGTGTTTGAGGTTACTTTAATGATTTTGATTTTATCCTTATGGAATTATAGGCTTTTAAACACAAAATTTAATTTGTTTTTGGAAGAAAAGACTTTACTATATAGACTCTGTTCAAAAATTTTGCAATACATTTTTTTTTTAGTATATTTTGAAAATAGAGAAAATTTCTGATATTCTATACGTTTATAGTATGTGTTTATTTTCACTTTTATATCACTTTTTTTTAAAAACAAAAAAGTTTACCTAATTAAAAAATGCTTAAAGGTCTTTTCAATATGAACTTTTATGTAAGAAAATGTGGCCAATCGAATATATAAAAATATAGACACTGGCAAATACGAGATGTCAACAGTGTTTGGCAGACAGATAAACGAACACTGACGAATTAATATAAAAGTCCATAATAAAAATAAAATAAAAAATTTAAACTGTTTTTTCTTTAAAAACCGTCTTCTTATAATTTTTGTTAACCAACTTTCTCCTAAAGCTCAAAAACTATAACAGCTACAAAAACAAGCGACGCTATTTTCAAATAAAGTCTTACAAATGAAAACAAATGTGTACTCCTATATGGAATTTTTTTTAAACTAAATTTCGCATAGTTTTATACATCAGAACATCTCAAGAGCTTTTTTTTATATTAACCGATATTATACCCGCCGCGGTTCAAGGAGTATCTAAAGTAACCAGAAATTTCTATAAAAATTTTGTAAGAAGTGTCACACCACAAATGACATTTCCAGAATAATGAATTTAATGAACTTTTGTTAAGACCCCGTTTGTAAATGAAGTCATCAAGAAATTAATGTATGCTTTTCAAATATTGATACAAAATCAAACCATTGTGAATATTTCTTGAACCGATAAAAATATAAAACCGATTCATAGATCAAAAGATGTTTATCAGATGGTTTTTCAAATGTCGTATTAAACTTGAAAATGTAATAATTATTTCAAGTACAGGATGATTTTAATGAAAAGAAGAGTTAATTTTTTTGTTTTTAAAAATGTAAAATAAAATATTTTTATGCGGTGATTTAAAGAAATTAGCCTTTGTGTTTTTTATATGCGAGGGTAGATGGAAATCAGCGAAAAGCAATAGAGGAGTGCAACGGACATGAGGCCTCTATGAGTATGTGGGACTTCAAGCCACTAAACTCCACCTTCTTTTTTTGACCAAAGAGATATATGATCTTTACTACTCATATACTGCCTCATCAAGGGAAGCTAAGTTTCCGGAATGAAAATTGATTGCAAATTGACATATATTGTGAATGGTATATTGTGAACAAAATTGTTAATATTCATCTTGAATTTTTAGACGTTGTATATGTAATGCTCGCCAATTCTAGAGGATAAAAGAGCTAGGAGATGATTTTACATTCGTTCATTCGTGATGTTTATAATAAATGTAACGGGTGCTTTTTCAGAACGATAGATCTTTAAATTAAAATAAAACACATTTAAATTAAGATTGAAGCCAAATTTTTTTTTATTTGATTAAAGTAAGCATTAACAAATTGTCATGGAACGACTCACGCCGCAACAACGTTTACAAATTTGTTGAAATTTATTTTCAAAATTAGTGTTTTATTCGCCAAACTTATAGAGCACTTCATGCATTTATGGTTTACATAATGGTCCTTCAGAGCAAATTATTCGTCGAACTATTGATAGATTTCGGGCAACATTTTCTCTACTCAATGCAACAATAACAACAAGATAAAGAACTTTACGTACAGAAGAAAATATCGGTGCTCTAAGAGCTAGTGTTGATGAAGATCCAAATTTGTTTATAGGTGTCATAGGTGTCTAGGTGTACCATAGGTGTCTATTCGTCGATATTCACAACAAGTTGGACTGTGTGCAGCCCTCACATAAAAAATTTTGCCTAAAGATGTTGGTCTACACTTACACAAGATTCAACTGGTTCAAGGACTAAAGCCACTTGATCATAATAAGCGTAGTTTGTTTGCTGATTGGGCCCTAGATAACTTAAAGTTGATCCACTTAAAATTGTGTTTTGTGATGAAGCTCATTTTTGGTTGAACGACTACCAAAAGGAAAACTGAAAGGAAAAATCGAAACTTAAATTTAATTTAACATTTAAACAATATGAGAACTATTCTATATTGCAATTGCAATCTCTTATCAAGGATCAATCAATTTCTTATAAATAATCATTTATTTATCATTTATAATCAATTTTTTAAAATTTATTATTAAATTATGTATTGCTACATAAGAAGTGCTCAATAAATTAAAAGCTTAGTGCAAAAAAATAAATTTTTTCCTTCAAAAACATTTATTATTTTCTAAAATCATTAAAAACTTTACAGAACATAAATTAAAAGCTTGTACCATATTTTATATTTTGTATATTTTTTTTAATCCTTTACTAACAAAAAATCCAATTAAGAAAATCCAAAAAAATTAATAATAAATCAAAAATAAAAAAGTAAAATTAAATAAACATTTTTAATAAATTTATTTAAATCCTATATTTAATTTCTTTTTTTCACAACAAAAATAACAAAATTTTATTCATCCCACAAATAAAAAGGAAATTTTTAAAGTGCTTTATTTTATATATTTGTTTTTCAGATCAAAACTTTACGTTCTGTGGAATTTTCTTTTATTATTATGCAATAATTAAATAAAAGATTAAAAATATACTCCTACCTAAAGGCATTTCATTTTCAATAGATTTTATAAATTTTTGTTATTGTTTAAAAATTATTATTCAATTTTATTTTGTTTTGTTTTTTTCATTGATATCCTTCGGTGTTTCTATAGAAATCTCAAAAAATCAATTCAAGTTTTTAGAGAAAAAAGTTTGCTTTAGTATTTATTAAGTTTTTCAACTGATTTGTCTCTTATTTTTGATTATATTCTACTTGTTTTTTAAATGCAATAAGTCTTATTGTTTTTTTTTTTTTTTGTTCACGCTATCCAAACTCTAAGAAAGGATAATTTATACAAATTTATTATAGGTTTATGTAATGGGGTAAAAAATTGAACGGAAATCGAATAATAAGGCAAAATTGAAAGATAAATTGGAAGCGAACTAAGAGAATACACGTACAGGTTCTTTTTGAAAAGTTACAAATTATATAATTGATCATACCTATCACACGGGAATACATTCGATGAAAACTTGTTTCACATTTTAGTGGTTCTCACAATAAATGAGTTCAACAACTAGTTTTAAACCATTTAGGAATTTCCAGCGTATAGAAATGAACATTTTCAGCCACCTCCCTAGTGTTGTATTGGAATTGTTTAAACGACGAAGGGATTATTAATTTTAATTCAACAAAACAAGTATCATTTTATCTACATGATATTTATAATACTTCAATAAAAATAAGCTTTACAACGAAAAATAAAACACAAACAATTAGCAGCTTTGTTCACTACATTAAAAATATGCTGATTTCACAGCATTTTATAATTTAGCTCCATACATAAAATATTTAAACTTTCAATAGTATCCCCTTGAAATTGCAGAATTGGTACAAATTCATCTCTTTTACAAGATATTAGACAGCTTTGAGTTTTGGATATGTTGAACTTGACTTTGTTTACGTTTCCCCAATCAGCTATTTTTCCTAGGCCATAGTTAACTCAGTTAGCTATAATTCCTTTTTTTAAACTAATTACGGTAGAAATATCATTAGATTTCTTTAGGGAATCATAGGATGCTGTTAAAAAAAAATTATACTTAACCCTAAGTAGAACCCTTAACCATAGGTCTTTTAATTCATTCAATATATGTTGAATTTGACCTGTGATTAAGGGTTATACGTATAATCTATATATGATAGTTATTCAGAATTTTCGCTATACAATCTTTGGTACTTTTGTTAGTGTTACCAACATTTATGATCGATCGGTTTTGATTACTTCTTGTATTTGGCAACACTAAATCAAATCCATATTTAATTTATACAAACGAAAAATAGCAGAGTAAATTTAAAAAGTTTAAGGTGAAAATAGATAAAAAGCATTCACAATAATTTTAAAAATTCTATATATCATTATATTGTTAATTATAGAATTTATGAATATGATATTAATAAATAATATTTTATGAATTTGAAAATATTTAAAATGTTTAAGGAGTATATGATGACATTTAAACATAAGTTTAATAAAATTAAATGGAGTTTTTAAAAGCCATATTATCTAAAAGAAAAATTGTAATTTTAATACTTAATTTTTATTTTTAAATTGAACTTTTTAAATAAATTTAAGTTTTCTTTTCCTTTCTAATCAATAAATTGAAAAAAAAAAAAAAATTATAATTTCAATAAGATTGCAGTATTAACCATAGGAATATCTATATTCTCCATTTATATTTTACTTGTTTGTTTGTTTGTTTGTTTGCTTATTTAATCCAAGGTAATAAAAAGGAACAAACTAATTTAATTCAGAAAATTCTATAATATAATATCATATATTTGAAAAAAAAAAAAATAAGATATTCATATATACATACATTCATACCAAAATGTCTATGTACAGTATTGAGCAAAATATAAGCAGTTGATAAACACATCACAGTTATTTTTTAATTTTTCTTTTTAATAACACAGCAGTGTTATTAAAAAGAAAAACCTATTGCAGAATCACAAGAATTTAAAATTAATAAGAAAAATCAAACATATAATCAGATTCAACAACATAAAACAGATTCCTTTCATATCCATTCATCTATAATAGCAGAAACAATAAAAGATCAAATAAAACAACACTAAAAAATAGCGACCAACAATGCATGTTTGAGAAACTAACTGGAACTTCAAAATGACAAATTCCCATAACAAAACTAACATTTATCAACTAACAGACTGACAGATACATAACATAATATCAACTAACAGATTGATTATTTACTGTGTATATTCTCTTGTGAGGCAAGTAAATAATGACCATTAAGATTATTCCTCAACATTTTTCTCCTCACTAAGGTTCAACCTAATCAGTTAAGAAGGATATATTATAAAATATACACACTTATCAATTTTATACACACTATAAAATCATTAAAGTGTATCAGATATGAATTATCAACTAAGTTACTTAATCTACTCCTTTATCCATAGACCATAACTATAATTAGGTATTTAACTAGTATGATTCTGGTACAACAAATACATGTTCATACATATGTTCAAAAACGTATAAATTAGATCTATGAATAAACTCTAATAAATACCAATTATATAGTATGTACTTATATTATTTTTGTTCAATATTGTATTTCAATTTATTGTTTACACCTATATAAAACCACATGAAAACAAATTTAAAAGGGTTAAATGGTAGATGTAAAAAAGGATGTTATATATTTAAATGTTCTTAGAAATCAATTGTAATTTTGTACAAATGTAAGTAGGCAGGTAAGCAGTCAGTCGTCACTTCATCAAAAATTCCAACATTTATTGAAATAACTTAAATTGCGTAATTCAAAACAAAAAGGATAAACATAAAAAAAAAAATATATAAAAACATAAAAAAGATTCCTCTCACACCTACACATCTATAAAAGAACATAAACATAAACATAAAAAGTGCAAATAAAACAATCAAAAAAAAAAAAAAACCCCCGGAAAAGCTACAAAAAGAAAAAAAAAAAATATATAAAATAAAACTTGGAAAAACTTATTGGCGAATATTAACACTTTTGTACTCAGGTCACGTAAGTAATTTCTAAACAATTCACATGAAGTACACAAAGAAAACTGAGAGTGTACAAGAAAAATATGAAAAAAAAAGAGCAAATGTAATTGGGAAAAGGTGAAATAACTAATCGTTGTTTATTGCTATTACCCAGCTTTTTTTTTTATTTAAAACAACAAAAAAAAACAAAATAGTGGTCTCTATCATAAGGATGAAAAAAAAAATGGAGAAAAAATATAAATTATATATAAAATAGTTAAATATATTATTTGTTTATTAAGAGATGAACCTTTTCTTCTTTTTCATCGTTCTTTTGTTAAAATTTATTGTGTTAAACAATATCCACAAGTAAATAACGTATAAACATATATTATATTTAATTGCTATTGTAGTTTTGTTGTCTACAAGAGAATACGAAATTAGGTACTTAAATAATGTATACATAAATAAAAAAAAAAATTGTTATATAAAATCAGGGCTTAAAAACCATGAATCAATTTTAATATATAAAATTTTTTAATATAATAATTCATAATAATTCGCATAATATGTACCTCACTCATACCTCATCTCATAATCATAATTTCTAAATTTTCCAAACTCGAATCCACAGACATCCTTCCGTCATCCTTATCCTCAAAACTCAACTGTATATTATTGTAACTGTATTAAAAGCCTGTATACTAAACTTAGACTTTAAAAAGAGTGGTTCTACTTGGTTAAAGTTCAACAATATCCAGAGAAGCCTCCGTAGTATCTTTGGATGACTTTTGATGTAATCCTTTTGATATTTTGATAAAAAAGACGGTTAACTGGAATGTTATTAATTAGAAATTTTAAGGCATTATATTAAAATCAAAATTTTTAAATTTTTTTTCTACTGACTTTCTCTTTCTTGCATTTCTAGCCGCCATCTAAACTTAATGAAATCTAATGTATAGAAGATCAAAGAGTAGTCAATAAAATATTTTAAGTGCTTTGTCCAATTTCAATATAACCTTAGTCTTATGTTAAGACAAATGTATATCAGGCAATTTTAATATTTAATATCATTATTATTTTATCAGTCTAATATTTCCCAGAACAGGATCTGCTCTGCCTATTTAAAAATTTAAACTTAACAACAAGTAGATTTTTTTAAAAAGCGTCTGCGACTGACTTAAATTAGAGTTAATTATTTTTTTATTGATGACCATTTTCATACAACACTTTTCTAAATAAGGCTCTTTTCAATACTAATTATATGAATATATATATATGTATGGTCTTTGTAATTCAAACCCCATTTTAACTATGAAGTTTGAACTACAAAGCTAAAAAGAGCAGCTATCATTTCTGGTTGTAATAGCTTGTTCAAAATTTAATAAATTTTTTCTTAGGTCTTTGTATCAGAAAAGTCATATGTTTATCAATTTTTCTTTTGAAACTTATTTGAATTAAAAACGAACGAAATTTAGAATAAATAAACATTTTTAATTTGCATTAATCCTATCTGTATCTATTCTATCAACATTGTTGTTGAGAGAATGCTTAAGAGAGGCGTCGTGGTAGCTTTCATTCATTAGCCGAGCAAGAAAAATTACCACCTCACAGGATGAAATTCGAAATACTTCAAGTGCTTTTATAAGATGAAAAATTGTAGTCTTAGACCTTATATTATTGTTAGGAAATTAATAAAAGGGATTTCTATTCCACAGCTAAATAATAAAGATAAAGTTGTCATCCAAATCGAATTTGTACCAGAAGGAGTTAAATGGCAATCAGTATGGCATCAGTTTACCTGCCATATGATGTAAAGAAACCACCTCCAACAAGAACATAATATAATATTTTTAATTATTTTTCAAATAAAAAAATTTTTCCAATATCCTCAAAAAAACAAGTAACGTTCCATAGTAATGAAAAACTGCAGTAGAAAATTTTATTTCATACTTACTTCCAATATCTATTGCATAACATAAAATATTTTAGAACTAATTTTATTTCAATTAACACATATTCATATAAATTTTCTCTCATGCTACAATATTTGATATTCTTTTAATTTTTTTGCAATTTTGACTATTGTAGCATGACTAGCAATGATGAATTCAAGAGCCCTGAGATATTTTTTATATTTATTTATATATAAATACAATAACAAATTTCATGTGTACAAAGAAAATTAAATTTATGTAGACATTAGTTATATAAATAACTTTAACTAATTGTAAAATTAGGAAATTTTCATTCATTTTATATCTTTTATTACAAATAATTGTACGTATAGCATTCATAATATTGTGTAGTGATTGATTTTTTATTTTTTTTTGTTCCACATAAAATAATTTTTACTATTGTTTATTTTCGAAACTAATTTTGTAAATTTGTCAGATATACAATTAAAAAAAGAATAGATAATATTTTATTTATGTTATAATTTATATGAATAAAATTAGAATTGAAATAAATTTGGATTACTTTGGAGTACTGAAAATGTGTTGAAAATGTTCAATTTAAGTTTTTAACAAATGTCTTTATACCCGTACGATAGGATCGGGTATAATAAAATTACTCCTCCGTTTGTAACACCTCGAAATAAGCGAGCTAGATATACCGAGCTAGGTATGGATCGGATCAGAAAAAAATTCTAAGACTTTTGAGCCATGTCCGTCCGTCCGTCCGTCAGCACGCTAACTCAAAAACTCAGAAAGCTAGAATCTTGAAATTTACACAAAATATTCTGGGAATAATTTGTAGGCTCCCTATTTTTTTTGGTTGAGATTGGACCAAAACTTAGGGTAGCTCTCGAACACCCAACTTTTAGATCCGCACATTTTTTTTGAAATAGAGCTATGAAATTTTAACTGCTGATAGATCTCACAAAAATATTAATTTTATTTTTAATAACTTTTTTTTGTAGCCCTACCCGTTACGGAGCAACAGCTCCCCAAAGGTTCAAAAATGCTCTATATTTAAATTGTTATAGCACAAGTTGTATAAGGTATATTTTCATTTTGAAAACGCCAAACGATTAGTACTTTTATTAGCTTTAAAAGTATATATACAATAAATATATATTTGTGGCATACGGTGTCTTAATTTACCGTTATGTGAAACTCAAATTTTGCAAAATCCTTCAACCCTTCTATCTTCTAAACGGTTTAAGTTAGAAACTTGAAATTTTGACAGAAGTTAGATCTTTGAAAATAAGTATGAGTCATTTCAGAAATTTTTTTTGTATCACCCCCCGTTTAGGAGCTGTGAGGGGTCAAAAACTGAAAATTTCCTATTTTTAAACACCTGTAACTTGAACACCTGTTAACATTTTTTTGAAGTAATACACAAAAATTAAAGCTTCAACATTACACTTTTATTTCTGTTAACAAATTTTTTTAATAATGTAGGGTTACTTTATAATTGAAGAAAGTGTTACTTGGTTTTTTCAAATTTTCTAACAAATTTCTTTAACGAATTTTTTGCATTTGTTTTACTCGATAATTTGAAATTGTTGAGGGTACAATGCGTAGTACAAAAAAATATAAAGAAATAAACAACATAACGGTTACTTGAAGAATTTTTATTTATATGATATTGTTATATATACATACTTATATAATATCATGTTTATTTACATATCGTATATGTCACTAGTGAATGAATTATAAGAGTATAGATGTATATTATATAGCGCCGTATTTACATACATATATGTATTTTATTGTACTTATAAGAAATTATTCTGTCAATGGAATATTTAAATATAATATAATATAATATTTAAAATTATATTTATTATTTGGTACTAACTAAATTTAATATACATTTACCGCTTAGTATTAAATGGTACTAAAGAATATTTGAAAAAGTTTTGGATTGATAATCGTTATGTGGAAGGTTAGAATCTGCTTTTGAAGAATGTACATATAAACATATAGTTTGAATATATATTGTACAACCCATTGTTTTAGAAATTATAAAATTCACCCAAATTATTTTAAAATAATTATTAAAAAATAATATTGTAAGCAGAGTTAGCTGTTAGCTGTGTTAGCTGTGAACATACTAACGGTTCGTACGGGTATCTAAGAGTTGACAAAGGCAACTGTATTCTTCCTCGTTTTTTAATGGTACAGCTTTTCGTTTATATTAGACAAGAGAAAAATTAAAGAGCTTTTCAAAAAACCGAATAGGATTTTCTTTTCCTTTTACATTTGTAATATTTAAAAATATTTATAAAACGAATTATTTTAATGCTTCAAAGTAAAAAAAAAAAAAATTAACTAACAAAAACGCTTATATACAACATTCATGTTTGTTAAACCTTGTTTATAAAACAGTCATGTTTGTTAAATCCCTAAAAAGTAAACCTCTAAAAATTTCTTTTTATAATCTTCATAGATATTTCAAAGGCAACAATAAGACTATACATCATAGTTAAAGCTGAAGGCAGGGGACCGAATCTACCATTAAAAATGTTCAGCCTCATAAAACTACAACAAACTAATAAAAAACCATTCATTATCTGCATGTAAAGACCCAGTTTTTAAAAAGACATCGTTGATTACAAGAAAAAAAAAATAAATATGGTTTTTTTTTCAAATTCAATGAAAAAAAAAAATTCTTTCCAAAAATAAACACTCCAGTATCTAAAAGATACTTAACAAAAAATATTTTATAAAGGATATTAATCATTAAGATGGATAATCACAATCTGATTTAATTTAATCCTTAATAAAAATAAAAAAAAAATCATTCAATTTCATTTACAATAAAAACAAAAATCTGTATAATATATTTTTTGAAAACTCTGGGGGCCTACAGTGTAATTCGATTTTCGTTAAAAAAATTTCATATTTGAAAGATTGCCACTCTGTAATACGAAGTTCGCACAAAAAAATTGTTGACAGTTCGAAAATCGTGTTTACGAATTTCATTAATTCGAATTTTAAATTTTCTTACTATGTATAGTAATACTGTCGAATATTTTTAAACGAATGATTTCGAATGATTTTTTTTTTGATTTTTTGTTATCGAATGGTTGAGGTTTACTTATTAAAACTTTCTGAAAAATATTAATTAGGTTTAAGATTATAAAGGTACAAAAATGAATTATGTGAGAACATGTGATGCTAAATAAATATTGAAAAACTTTTAGTTGTTTTTTTTTTTTCATAAATTTTATGTTAGTACAAAATAAGTTTATGTTTTTCTAACATTTCTTTATTACTATGTAATCTTACAATTTAATCAAAAGAAAAAATTTGCTTGTTATTTCAAAAAAACAAAAATTTATTTTAATATAAATATACAATATATTGAACATATACATATATTCTCCACTATTACTGCTCAAATATAGAAGCTATGCTATCCATTTTCAATTTTTTTTAAAATTTAAAACAAAAAAAATAACTTGTATTGATTTTCGTTTAACCCTTTATTTGCATAAACATAAATAATGACAATTTAAAAATCGAAAACTTTCGATAGTAACTTAAATTACATTTATTTGTTTTCGAATTTGATACGCGATACCAATGAAATTTTACATTAGGATTTCAAATTCGAAAATCTCTTGAATCTGAATTTCTTTACGCGGTAGAGGGTCTGTATATTTTATAAAAAAAAAAAAAACAAAATATCCTATAATCAAGGGGAATTAATATGATCCATTGACCATTTATTTTTGTTTAAATTAAATATGGATTACAATGAATAAAACAAAATATTTAAATCAATATAATAGGTTTTATCCTTATTATCCTGATTATCTTGAATTAACAGGTTAATTAATGATTTTTAATGTCAAACTTAATTTAAAATGAATTTTATTTATTTGTGAAAAAGATTTTTATTTTTTTTTATTTTTTATTTGAATTCTTTTTATATTTCAGGAAATCAGTAGGTTTTTTATGGAAATTTTCTAAAACAAAAAAATTTTTAAATTAACGAATAGTAATATTTTTTTACCTAATTAAAAAACACTTTTACGTGCATCATAAATTATTTACAATATTACGATTTACAGTAAAAATTATTTAAAATTTTTTTTTTGTGGAATAATTGTTTGTTATTTGTGGAATAATTATAAAATGGAATTAAACTTAATTTATAGTCACAATAATTTAATGTTAAAATTAATACGTACGAAATTATATGGGATTTGGAACAATAAATTTTAGTTCTTAGTTATTTGAAAAGGAAGCGCTTCGTTGGACCCTTTTCAAAAATCCCATAGGAAAACATCTTCGTTTTCAATTTAAAAAATGTATGAAAAAAATCTCCTATGACAAAAGCATCTGCATAAAATACATGGACAAAAGTCCCCTGAGTCAAAAAACCCATCTAAAAGATTTTAGAAGGTCTATATTTGATTTTTAAGATTTTAGAGTTGGATTTAAAATCATGCTATTCGTTTTTTGCAGAATATATATATATATATATATATATTATATATATTTATATATATATATATGCGAGATTTTAAATAAAGAGGGGTTTTATAGTTGGAATCAAAGTCAGGCTTTCTCGTTTTTCCAGAATATTTATATAGGTATATGCATACCCGAAGATTCCGAATTA
The DNA here is from genome assembly GCA_947095535.1 of Poecilobothrus nobilitatus. NCBI lineage: Eukaryota > Metazoa > Arthropoda > Insecta > Diptera > Dolichopodidae > Poecilobothrus > Poecilobothrus nobilitatus. The sequence goes on along the minus strand of OX352773.1, from coordinate 152,879,465 downwards.
GGAGGGATTTTAGAGTTGGATTCAAAATCAGAGTATTTCCTTTTTCTTATACAGTAAGGACATATGTATTTCTGAAATTCTAAATTAGAGTGAATATTACATTTATTTACAAAATTATGGTTTAGTTCTTATAAACAAAATTGATGCACCACTGAAATAACTGTCTTAGACAATTTTATATGGTAGCTTTTAACTTAGAGTCATTTGTCATAGAGGACTTTATATTAGTGGCTTTTGTAAGAAGGTTTTATTTTTCCGGATCTTCCATACCCAACACATTTTAAGAAGCCATAGCGCTTCAAAAAAAAAGAGAAAATGAAAGCAAGTAGAAGATACACTCCGTAAAGCACACAACGTTATAATTTGCACCAAACATTAGAGTGGAATGGGAGCGTGTCATATGCCTATATTTCATTTACCCGTAGTATCATATGCCTGTATTTTTTGATCATTTGACTGTATTTCATTTGCCTGTATTTCATATTATACAAAAATATATTATATAAATATTCTGACAAGCTGAGTATTGGGGCTTTTATTTCACTTAAATAAATAATAAAGCGTCTGTTTAAATGATGTTTAAATGGACTTAAGTTCTATGGTGCGCATTATCAAAAAGGACCCAATTTTTGGGGTTTTGTGTATTTTTTTTTTTGGGCCTTTATTTCGTTGGGCGTTATTTCACGACGCAGTTTTTCAAAGACAGTTATTAATGTTGTTAATTAATTTTTAAAGTTGCCCAAGAAATAGCCTTGATTATCAGTTTTCAGTACATTTTTCAAAATTAACTTTTCCGCAGCTTAAGATAAAGTAATGAAATTTTAACCATGCATAGGTCTTTTAAAAAAATTAAAGTTGTACAACAAATTTTTTATGTAGCAACCAGTTACATATCTGTAGATCTTCAAATTTTAACAAAACCGTAATATTTTTTAAATTTAATATTTATATTACAGTTATAGGTGCAAACAAAATTTGCAAGGTGTTGCTTCCTTCATAACGCTCCATAACCCTTTTAGATAGAACTTTGCAATTGTGAAAGAAGAAAAATCTTTAAATCAAAATTAATATAAATTACCTTACAAAACTTTTTTGCACTACCTCTTATAGATAAGCTATTGGGACTCCAAAATTGAAGATTTGCTATTTTTAAATACCTGTAACTTAAGTACCTTTGAACATTTTCCCAAATTAAAATTCAAAAATTAAAGCTCCAAGATTATGTTTTTTCATGTATTAGCAGCTTTTCGTAATTATATAGAGTTTCCTTAAAACTAAAGAAAGTGTCTCTTGATTTTTAACAATTTTTTCTTTTATATATTACTAGCTGTAGCACCCGGCGTTGCTCGGAGTATTTTATTGGCTTTATGAAATAAAAATTGTTAACTTTTATTTTTGTGTTAATATAATTTAATAATTATAGTTAAATTATTACATTTACAGATGCTGGTAGTTAATATTTTAATTTTTATTACATTTAATTTATATCATTTAATTACATTTCATTCAATTTTGTTTTAGCAAATTGAATAAACAGAGCGGAGAATTAGAGATATTCGTTTACAAAAAATCTTTAAAGGAATGAGTGTACTCTCTTGAGTACACTATTAGGTCCAAGTAGGTTTCCACAACATATTCGCTAATACCGAAATATAAAATCGCATTTCAACTATAAAAATATACATTTTTTTTCGTAAGTAATGTCACTTCATGCTTTTATGAATTATCCTTTTAAGCACATTTTGAAAATGTTCACTCTATCCGTCTGTTTATAAAACTTATACACTGTTTAATAAAAAGCAATGAAATATTGCTTATGACTTATAGACCATGCATAGGTCTCTTTAAAGAGTAATGTTGTAGAACAACTTTTTTATTTACCCTCACCGTTGGAGATCCTACAGCATCTAGAGTTCTTCAAATTTTGAAAAAGCTTCTTGGATGGATAAGAATGTAAGCTTTTCTGTTCTTTAAATATGTGTCTACTCATTTTTGATTAAATACTGCACAGAAATGTGAATATGTTTTCCAATTTAATTGATTATGTGTTTGTAGTATTTTTAAACATACGTACATTATACATAACATAGTTTATATGTACATATTTCCATAATATTTTTTGGGAAATATGTTATACACATATGTACATCTTATATAGGTACACCACATATTAGTAATGCATTGTTGAATTAGTATTACATTGATGATTGTCGTATGGAGCAGATTATTTCTGTTTTTTAATAACGGCCGAAAATGTTACGTTGTTAAAACTTAAACAAAGTATTCTTTACTTACTCTTATACTTAATAAGGTTATTTTAACAGTATATGCAAAAGTAAAGAGTGTTGGAAATATCTTTTTAATAATAATAACAGTACAAAAAATTGCAAAACATTTTTAATAGGTGCTCGTGAGGAAATGTGCTAACGAATATTAACAGAAATTTATCACAGGCTTTATTTAGAACCGTAAATTCATCCTGCCAAATTAGACAAAAATTAGTCAAAAATTTTCGATTGATCACACCGTTTAAGCACGACAAGAAAAGAAATAAAAAAGTTCATTGAAGCCTGATGTTGAAATGGGTTAATGTATCGTAACCCAATAAACTCAGTGAGCTTCTGTGGTAAAGAGCTACACTTTTATAAATTTTCAATTCAATTGGTTAAACCGTTTAAGCGCGACAACAAAGAAATTAAAAAACTTCATTGAGCCCTGGTGCCGAAATGGATTAATGGATCGTAAGCAAATCAACTCAATGAGCTTCTACGGTAAAGAGCTACACTTCTGTAAATTTTCAACTCAATTGGTCAAACCGTTTAAGTGCGACAACAAAGAAATTAAAAAATATCATTGAGCCCCGATGGCGAAACGGGTTAATGGATCATAACCAACATAACCTCGTGAGTTTTTCTGCTAAAAACAACAGTTTGGCAAGTTTTCAAATCAATTGATTAAACCGTTTAAGCAGGACAACAACAAAATTTAATGAGCTTCGTTCGGCTTTCGTGCCCAAACTGGTTACCGGAACTTTATGAAAATTTGTCTCAGGCTTTTTTTTAGACCATAGCACCACCATACAAAATTGGACATAAATCAGAAATGAAAAAAAATTTTGGAAGCCCGCCGGGTCGAACCCGGGTAATATATATAGCAACCAAATTTCTTGGGTACCCACCAAAAGCTAAGAAGAACATTTGTACAAATTTTCAACTCAATTGGTCAAACCGTTTAGGCAGGACAACAAAAAAACCGAAACGCGATATAGCCTATAACTCCTTCCGGACTCGTAGAAATGTTCCTGCTAAATCTGATTGGTAGTTTTTACGTGAATCCGGCCCTAACAAACAAATAAACAGAATTTCTTCCTTATATATTAGAGATAGAATTATAAAAAAAATTACAAATTTTCGTGCCAGTCACAATTCTAAATTGTGGTTTTCATTTTGTCTTGTTATTATTGTATATAAAAATTCTGTGTTAAATAATTTATAAAGTATAAATTAATATATATACTAAATTTTACAGAAACCCATTTAAAAACAATATATTAAAGTATTTAACCATCTATTTTGAAGGTTTATATATTAATTCAATGCATTAATTTCAAAAGTAATCAAAACAATAAAGTAAATAAAAAAAATGTAAACACGTCAAATTCTAAATGTCAAACATAATTAATTTTTACTAGGGTCACACAAAATAAAAATGGAGATATAGCTTGTAAAAATAACAATTTAAAAAAAGTGTGAAATAAGAAGAACATTTTTATTTTGTTTTCTTATTTTTAAGATTTTTTCACTAATTATAAACCAGTATTTTAATTAAGTACAAAATGTAACACATTATAACAAGATTGGTTTGAATTTAATTAAACAAATAAACAAGTTGTAATTAAATTTGTTTAAAGACAAATAATTAAAAGATAATTAATTTACAATGGAATTCACTAATTAATTATAAAAAATTTAATTAAAAGTTTCAAATTTAAAAGAAAAAAAAATATCTTACTTAAATATAATTAAACTAATTATACCCGTACGATAAGGATCGAGTATATTAAAATTGCGCCTCCGTTTGTAACACCTAGAAATAAGCTAGTTTGATATACCTTCAAAGGTATGGATCGGATCAGAATCAAATTCTAAGACAATTGAGCTTTGTCCGTCCGTCCGTCCATCAGCAAGTTAACTCAAAAACTAAGACAGCTAGAGTTTTAATATGTACTTAGAAATTAATACAAAATATTTTTACAACAATTTGTAGGTTCCCTATTTTTTTTGGTTGAGATCCGACGAAAACTTCGGGTAGCTCTCGAACACCTAACTTTTAGATCCCCACAATTTTTTTGAAATAGAGCCATGAAATGTTAACTACTGATAGATATCATAAAAATATTAATTTTATTTTTAGCAACTTTTTTCTGTAGCCCCACTCGTTACGGAGCTACAGCCCCTCAAACTTTGAAAAAGCCGTATTTTTAAATGCATATGCTCATGTTCTGCTTAAGATAAACGTCATTCGACATGTTTTTTTTTTAAATTTCTAAATTAGTATCAAAATTATACAATTTTTTTAAATTTAGTATTTAAATTTACCGTTATGTGAAAACCAAATTTTGCATAATTTTTTCCAGCTTCATAACTCCGGTACGCTTTTAAATAAAGACTTGCAATTTTTAGAGCAGAAAGAACTTTTAGAATTAGAATAAGTTTGCTCAGAAATTTTTTTTGGACCACCCCCTGTTTATGAGCTATTAGGGCTCAAAAATTGAAAATTTGCTATTTCTAAACACTTGTAACTTAGGCACCTGTACAAATTTTACTTCGGCAAGATATAAAATTTAAAGCTACAATAATATATTTTTACGTGTGTTAAAGGTTTCTTTTAGTTGTATAAGGTTACAAAGTTACAGTCCCTCAAAATTGCAAAAGAGCCCCATCTTCAGATGTATATATCTCATGATCTGCGTAATAGTATTGCAATCTAAAACCACCATAATTTACTATTCAAATTTACCGTTATGTGACAACCACATTTTGCATGCAATTTTTTTTTTATAACTCCGGCACGCCTTTAGATGGGAACCTGAAATTTTGAGACAAGAAAGAACTTTTAGGATTAGTATAAGTTTCCTTAGAAATTTTTTTGCACCAGCTCCTGTTTAAGAAATATTAAGGCTGAAAAATTGAAAATTTGCTATTTTTAGGCACCTGTACAAATTTTTCTTCGGCAAGACATAAAAATTGAAGCTCCACTAATATATTTTTAGGTGTGTTAATGGTTTTTTTAGTTATATAGGGTTCCGGACGTACAGCCGTTGAAAATTCCAGAAAAGTCCAATTTTCACATATTTTATACCCGTACGATAAGGATCGGGTATAATAAAATTACTCCTCCGTTTGTAACACTTCGAAATATGCTAGCTAGATATACCTTCAAAGGTATGGATTGGATCAGAATAAAATTCTAAGTCGATTAAGCTTTGTTCGCCCGTCTGTCCGTCAGCAAGATAACTGAAAAACTAAGAAAGTTAGGGTCTTGAAATTAATACAAAATATTCTTACAACAATTTGCAGGTTTCCTATTTTTTGTGGTTGAGATCCGAACAAAACTTCGGGTAGCTCGCCGATTTCAAATTATTTTAAAATACTAAGAAATTAATAAAATAATAATATAAGCAGAGTGATAGGCTATGAAAATACTAACGGTTCGTACGGGTATCTAAGAGTTGACAAAGACAACTGTATTCTTCCTCGTTTTTAATTAAACTTTCCCATTTGAAATCAAATATTGAAAATATAACTGCTGAAAATTTATATGATTGCTGCGATATTTTATCGTAAATGTAAACGGAGACGCTATGAACTAACCGTCAAGTCATAACTCCCAAAAGCAAAAATGACTTAATCACCCACTATTTTTGAGTGTTAGTTCATTATAATCTAAGCTCCAATATTATTTGTGAATTAACCCCAAAAAAAAATAAACGAATTCCCAAAAAAAAATGAGCTAAACTTTAGACGCTTAGCAATAAATTAGCTTTAGCTTTATAAATCCCTAAATCTAAAAATTATCTAATCTCAAAAAAAAATATGAATAATCGCCAAAATAAATTTGAACAAAAATAATGGAGATTAGCGCGTTTTTGTTTTGGAGGTTAGTTCATAGTACATAGTAAACCATATGTCACTGATTGATGTTTAAATATTTGTAAAATGTACCAGTCCGAGAAGTACCTATATATAAAGTTGTGAAACTAATTTTTAAAAAATTTGTCAAATACAAATTTTGTTTGAATTGTGATCTAAATTGTTTACAAAAAATTAATTTTTTTTTGCATGATGTGTTGGTAGGATTACCCGACATCACTTGCTAAAAGTTTTGACGTTTTTGGATGGTATAATAATACTATGAGTGTTATGATTTCAAAAAAATAAATTTTGCTGAAATTTATTTTCTGAACGTTTTAAGAATCCAAAAAAACAAAAAAAAAATTTTTTTTCAAAAATTCCGCGTCCCTGTCTATAAAAACTTGTTATCAGCATAACTCATGTCATTTTTATCCGATTAGAATGAAATTAGGTATAGAGGTTAGTGTTGCGATTAACACCTCTGCAAAAAAATGTAGAGGTCGAAAACTGTAATGGAACCCTCTCATAATGTTCGAATAAAATATGATTTGCTCTAAAAAAAAAACCACATGGACAGACAAAAAAAAAGTCTCGGATTTCAATCAAATTTGCTATACGAGTTGGTCTTACGTTCTTGCATCAGGACAAAAAATTTCAAGTCTGTAGCTTCAGTGCTTCCGCCTTAAAATATTCGATTATGAATATTATTTGATATGTTCTAGAGCATATAGTAATTGTTATATGATTTGAATGAAAATTTGGTATAAATGTTTCTCTTGCGAAATGGTTGATGCTAAAATGTTGCATGCATCATGAACATGTTGCTGGACTTTGATGCAACATAGAGAAGTTGCTAAATGATGTACATGTATTTTGAAATTGTTGCTGAACTTTGATGCAAGCATGTGTGAATTGTAATTTCAAAAGCCTCTAACTTAACTTATACGCTTTTCACAGAATATGTATATATATGTGTATGCGCGAGATTCTGAATTAGAAGAGATTTTTTAGTTGGTTACATAATCAGGATTAAATAGTGTAAAAAGCGTATAATCTTGATTTTGTAACCGACTATAAAATACCTCCTAATCAAAATCTCACATATTCATGGATATAAATTTTCTGACATTAAATAAAAAGAAATATATATTCCCCCTCAATTTTAACAAAGCTGTACCTTACCGCTGGTACAATATCTGGTTATTGTGACTCACCGTTGGTGGGCAATAACACCCAAGGGTATAATAAGCTGGAACCTCATAACATATCGCCCATAATAACTATTCGGTGTTAATGCTGTATCGATTTCTACTTCAACGTTATGTGATATTACTCTGAGATGCGCGTATTTAAAGTAGTTTGTTACTAGGTATTTTATTAGGGTTAATTTGAATGGTATTATAACGGGGTAATTTTTAATAATTTTAACAATACAATAATTGTATTTTTATTTCAGAATAGTATTACATAATATTTAACTGAATAAATAAAAATTTTCATCAAATGTCCTTCAATATTAATGTTTTCAATATTAAATTGAAATATAATGAAAAAAAAAAAAAAAATTTTTTTTATTTATTTATTATAATAAGAAAGACTTTTATTTATTTATTATTATTTATTATTAAAAAATAACTATATTTTTTTATTACTATTAAAATTAAATTATATTTTTATAATAATCTTAATTAAATTTTTATGAAAGATATGTTTTAAATCATATTATCACATTACAGATTTATTTTTTTATAATAACTATACATACTTATATATTCGTTTAAATATAAATTTTTATATTAATTTTTTTTTTATAATAATATATTCTTTTATTGGCTTCTTAATATTAGTTTTTTTTTTTTCTTTGTTTTATAAGAAAATAAAATTTAATTGCCATTTAGATGCTATTAAAATGATATCACATTTTATATAAACATATAACTTTAATAAATTTAAAAAAAAATAATCATATTAATAAAATATTATTTAATAAAGATATTATTAAATTTTTAATGTTATATTAAAAAAAAAAAATACATATATAAAAATCGAAAATTACATATTCAATTATTCTGAATGTATGAAACATAAAAATAAACATTAAAAAAATATAAAAGAAAAATCAGATTATTATTATATTATTATTTTAGTTATGTAAACTGTACACATATGTACATACATGATTATAAATTGATATGATTGGAAAAAAAAAAATCAATTAAAATTAATATAAAATTATTCCATAAAATATGTTTTAACGATTATCGGAAGTGACCTATTAACGAATGACATCCATTTTGACTGATTTTATTTTTTCTTGTTTTTTAACGTGATTTTAAACTGGCATCAATAAACCATTTTGTAAATGAAATCTTTTTAGTCATTCTAATATATATTTTTCTACCATAAAAATATAAAATAATTTTTTTTATAATTTTAAAATATCTAATATAGTTTTGGGGTCTCGGTGCCCTAGTGGGTAAGAGCGTATAAAATACGCTATAAACATCGAGGGAGTGTGGTTTCGAATTCCACACACGTCGTAAGAGTTATTCCCCCTTATGACATGTATAGCCACGCCTGACCAGGAAAGGCTGTGTAATTTTCTGTCCCCATTTATGTGGCAGAGAAATACATTAAAAAAATATATATATAGTTTTGAATTAAAAGTCCCATAGAATTTTATTAGACTGTTTGGCGTTTATACACAAAGAAACAGTCAAATAATTCTAGAATTTTTCCGAAACTTATGTACAGTTAGTTTTAACATTATTTACACACCACCAAATTTTGTTGGGACTATGAACTAAAATCAAAATATCTCCTACATTTTTTATCAAATTGAACTCAAAATAGTCCCAACAAATTTTGGTGGTATGTGTAAATAATATTGAAACTGACTGTATTAAGTCTAATAATTCAATAGAATATTAAATTCAAAAAAAAAAAAAGAAAAGGGATGAAAATTTAATAAAATATCTAAATTAATTTTTAAAAATTTTAGAATTTAAATATATTTAATGCATTATTATAACGATATCAGCCTATAAATATGCAATTTAATAATAGAAGGTATTATTTTTTTTAGATATAAATTTTATATAATATATAATACAAACAAAATAAATAATATTAGTATATAATTTAATAATAGTATAAAAAAACCTATAATGGCCTTTAGTATAGCCGATGGTTCAATAATATTGCATTACATTTATGTATGTAATATAAATATAAATAAATAAATAGATTTTACGGATTTGTGCAAAAACCCACAAACAACAAAATCCTTAATGATTATTTCTTAATCAATTATTTTAAATACTTAGTTGTTGAAATATGTATGTAAAAATAATAGAAATAGAAAGGACTTTAGAGTTGGTAATAAAATCAGGGTTTAATAATTTGTTTAGCGAGGACTATTTTTATATTCTTTGATTTGAAAATAATTAAGAAGAACTTTAGATGTTGTTAGAAAAACAGAGTTTTTTTGCTTTTTCCAGAATATTCTTTGCACATTTTTGAATTTGTGCATTTTTGTTGTGGATTTGTGGATTTTGTCACCAACCCGGATTTTACATTTATATAATTAATTAAATCATTATGAAAAAGGACAAAACACTCAAGAAAATGTTTTAATATTACATATATTCTACCATAATGAAAAGCGCATCAAAAATATCATAGGGTTTATAGTATCCAAGCTTTTCATAAGTAATAATAGTAAAACTTTTTTTTATAAAATAAATCATGTCTCACTGCTAACAAAAATAAATACTAAATCATTGTTCTTTATAAAACAAAAAAGTTTTACAATGAATTAAAGTAATGATTAAAACTAAGTAAAATAGTAACATAAAATAAAATAAAATAAAATTTCAAAACATTCCTTTTTTTTCATATTAAGATAATTTAAGCCTATTAAAAAGTTCATAAGAAAAAGGTCTTTATACAACGGTTTTTTCAAATGTACTTTTTAACTAATTGGAGTTTTGATCTTCAGAGGCATCTTTTACCACTGTAATTTACTCGATTTACCTATGTTAACTAATGTAAAATATTTTATTCTTTTTGATTTCGTTCACGTAGTTATAAAAATTACATTCCACATTAATATTCACAATAACTCTTTTTTAAAAGAACTTCACATATGCTATCAGTGCAATTCAAATATCCTACTAAATCCTAAGCGAAAATTTTAGTTGTAAAATACAGTAAGTACTTATAACTTTTTCGTCGCAACTATTGGCTTCATCATTCACCATATTTGAACGTTGAATTAAGATAAATTTAACAAAAGATATAAAAATTAGGTGACATAAAAGAAAATAATGAAAAAATAACAAAATAATAAATGTAAAAATATGAAAACCTGAAAACCTGAAATATATTTACTTTGTAATACATTATTTCCCAATTTTTTTATTTTTATTTTTCATTTTAAATATTTTTTTTAGCACATTTCCAAAAAAATTTTGAAAAAATGTGCTTATTAGTTTCACTCTGTCCGTCCGTCCGTCCGTCTGTTTACAAAACTTCTACACCGTTAAAGATAGAGAAAAAAAATTTTAACCATAGGTAGGTCTCATAAAAAAAATAATTTTGTGGAACAACTTTTTCATGTAGCCCCCCCCATTACGGAGCTACACCCCCTCAAACTTTGAAAAAGCCCTATTTTTAAATGCATATATCTTATGTTCTGATTAAGATTTTTTCAATCTGAAAACGTCATTCGACAGGTATTTCTTTTAACTTTGTAAATTTATATCAAAATTATACATTTTTTTTAAATTTAGTATTTAAATTTACCGTTATGTGAAAACTAAATTTTGCATGATTTTTCTACTTTCATAACTCCGGCACGCTTCTAGATAGAAGCTTGAAATTTTGAGGCAAGAAAGAGCTTTTAGAATCAGTATAAGTTTGCTCAGAAAATTTTTTCGGACCACCCCCTGTTTATGAGCTATTAGGGCTTAAAAATTGAAAATTTGCTATTTTTAAACACCTCAAACTTAGGAACCTGCACACATTTTACTTCTGCAAGATGTAAAAATTAAAGCTACAATAATATATTTTTACGTGTGTGAAAGGTTTATTTTAGTTGTAAAGGGTTCCAGAGTTGCAGCTCTTCAAAATTGTAAAAAAGCCCCATTTTCAGATGTATATATCTCGGGCTCTGCGTAATAGTTTTGCAATCTAAAACCGGTAGAAGATCGAAAATTTTATTATCTATATAAAACAATATCAAAATTATGTAATATTTTGTAATTTACGTTTTAAATTTACCGTTATGTGAAAACCACATTTTGCATGAAATTTCTTTTTTCATAACTCCGGCACCCCTTTAGATAGGAACCTGAAATTTTGAGACAAGAAAGAACTTTTAGAATTAGTATAAGTTTCCTCAGAAAATTTTTTGGTAACGCCCCCGCTTTAAGAGTGATTACGCCTCAAAAATTTAAAATTTGCTATTTTTAGACACCTGTAACTTAGGCACCTGTAAAAATTTTGCTTCGGCAAGACATGAAAATTAAAGCTACAATAATATATTTTTACGTGTGTGAAAGGTTTATTTTAGTTGTAAAGGGTTCCAAAGTTGCAGCTCTTCAAAATTGTAAAAAAGCCCCATTTTCAGATGTATATATCTCGGGCTTTGCGTAATAGTTTTGCAATCTAAAACCGGTAGAAGATCGAAAATTTTATTATCTATATAAAACAATATCAAAATTATGTAATATTTTGTAATTTACGTTTTAAATTTACCGTTATGTGAAAACCACATTTTGCATGAAATTTCTTTTTTCATAACTCCGGTACCCCTTTAGATAGGAACCTGAAATTTTGAGACAAGAAAGAACTTTTAGAATTAGTATAAGTTTCCTCAGAAAATTTTTTGGTAGCGCCCCCTCTTTAAGAGTTATTACGCCTGAAAAATTGAAAATTTGCTATTTTTAGACACCTGTAACTTAGGCACCTGTAAAAATTTTTCTTCGGCAAGACATAAAAATTAAAGCTTCAATAATATATTTTTACGTGTGTTAACAGCTTTTCTTAGTTATATAGGATTCCGGACTTACGGCCCCTCAAAATCTCAAAAATGTCCTATTTTCAAGTTTTTTCTTATTACATGAAATTTTCAAATTTTTGTGTAAGTCACACTTCTAAACAGTTTGTATTGAGTTTTGGAAATGTGCGCTTTTAAAAACCGTTGGTTTACATTCTACCTTGTTTACTTTTAGTAAAGAAAACATGACCACAATTTATAATAAACAACTTATTACATATCTAAATTTCAAAAACAATTTATGTTTGTATATATGTATATTTAGATTATCATTGTTGTTATTTCCTAAATCAACGTATTAACAATTCAACATAAAAACGTTTCCTTTTTTTGTTATTCTTATATAATTTATCTTTAATATTTTATAAAATGAAAAAAAATTATGCCCATCTTTAATCTTATGTCATATGCACTATTCATTCACAATAGAAAAGAAAAAATATTTAAAAGAAGAAACAAAAAAAAAAAAAAACAAAGAAAATTTATATTGTTGATCTCTCAACAGAGGGCTTCTTTTTCTTGATTACCATTTTATTATTATCCGACCATCATAAGCTTTGTCCACTTACATGAATGAAATATTAAACACTTAATTTTATTCTTTTTTTCTTTATATTTTCTGCCTGTTTTTTACTCTTCTCTGAAGGATAACAAATCAAACAAAAAAGGAGCAAAAATAACAAGGAAATCATTTAATTTTTTTTTTTTTAATACAGTTGTATGTAAAAGTTTTAGGTTTTTAGTATTTAATTAAAAACATTTATACCTTGTAGAGTATTATTTAAGATTTATTTTTGTCTATCGATTTGCAATTGAAATATTAAAAATTCGAGTCCTGTGGATGAATTATAATAAAATAATGTAACATTCAATTATATTATAATAATGCGTGTTAAGAAAAGAGATAGAAAACCATTTTCAAAAAAAAATTCTTGAAAAAACAAACAAAAATGAAGAATAACATTTCAAATTGGGCCAAAAATTCAATTGACACCAATTTGATGTTATGTCACTTAATATTATGACACTACATCTAATTTCATATTATTTATTTGAAGACGAATGATTGTACATCTGCTTATATCTATCTTAATATTTTAGGAAAGAGTGTTATTATATTACTTTGTGTATTATTTTATATGCAAATAATGTATTAAAAAAAAAAACATAAGAAAAGAAAAGATGAAATAAATCTGCAAGAAGTACAATTTGTCGAATTATTTCATTTTGTGATTGTGGAGGTATTTCATAAAGCCAAAATCCTCAATAGTACGAGTATATAGCTCAAAATTTGTTAGGTATTTGGTTAAGCACTAGGGATTTGAACTTTATACGGAAAATATTGTACTTTTAATTAATACCAGACGCCTATTGAACAAAAATTCGTCGAGAACACAGTTTCTACATCAAAATCAAATTAAAACGTAAAATATTTAACAATAACAATTCATTTTCTTAAAACCATGTCAAATTCTTCTTTCTTTGAAAATCAAATTTAGCTATTTTGAAAATAGTAGATGTGAACTCAATTCACTTTCATTTTCTTACAATTTTCAGTACTTTTTAAATGTATCAACTAAAAATTTCAATAAGGCTTATGTAAGATATTTGAATACTACTGAAAACTTAAAATTTATAGTTTTTTCTGTACAATGTTTGGTTTCTATGAATTTACATTTAAAATAATATGTCATTGTCATAGTAAATGGTAGCAGATTTTCTATATATTAAGTCATACATTAAATATTTAAATATTATGCTCTTGAGTTTATGATAATAAGTGTATTTTACATAATACTGTGTGCTTTTATTATTATTATCATTGTTGAATCCTAACAAAAAAAAAAAAAAAATATGGTTATAAAATACTTTAGTATTCCATAACTACTTATGTGTATGTAATTTGAACTTTTGAACGAAATAAAAGAAAAAAACACAAAAAAAAAAACAAAAATTGAGATAGTGGCGCCATTATAATCGTCACTATAATAAAAAAATTTCTGTTAATTTAGTAGAATAGCATTGGGAAATGATGGAAAATGTTTTATTTCAGAAAAATTATTGGGTTTTTTTTTTTTTTGTTTTTTGTTTTAAAATTTTTTTTTATATAAGTATTTTACTCATTTCGAATTGTCACTTTTGTTTTTTGTTTTTTCAGTTGAAATTAATCAAGAACATATTTTTCTTATTAGTTTTTTTTTAGTCATTTATAATGAATTTTTTAATTTTTTTTTTTTTTTTTAGATTCACACTATGAGAAAATTTGAATTTCAATCGTCTTCATAATGAATTCTTTAGTGGAGCAATAACGTTAAGGTTAATAAAGCAATAACGTTAAGGTTATACTCCTAAAAATTTGAGTGTCATTCAAAAAAAAATTATCATCTTCAAAATTTTCCAAAAAAAGTCTAGATGATATCAAATGATCGAAATTCTTAAGGAGTCAAATCAACTATGCAAACCTAAATGAAACAAAAATTAAAAATCTGTTTTAAATGTTGATAAATTTAAATAATAAATACTTTAATTTAGACTTTTAGAAAATATGATGAGTAATGTTATCTTATACTGAAACTTTGATACCTAATGATATCTTAATTTTATCCTTGACCTTTTGTCAATAGTCATTTATTAATTTAATTAATTTAATCAATTTTATATAATAGTAGAGCAAAAATATTAAGTTAAAACATTAAGAAACGATATTGAATAGATTTATCAAGTTATACTATATAACAGCTTAATTTTATTCCTAGTTTTTGTTCCTTTTTTTGGCTAAGGTTATTCTAATGCATAAGTAATAATTAGACTTTACGTCCATAGTGAATTTTTAAATGTAGGAGAGGTTAACCATCAGCACTTCTATGATAAATAAACCATGTCCTAAAACACTCGACCACTGAAGTCTCAACATATTTTTACTTAAGATAGTAAAAATCTTTAATAATAAATTCAAAATTAATCTTAAACGAATTTTAATTTTTTTTATTTTTAGGTGTTATTTAAATACTATAAAATCACAATGTCTCTTTTTATAAAACTATACATTTACAATACAAAATAATAGAGTGTGGTATTTTCAATAAAAATAAAATTTATATTCAAATTCAAGTAATTTTTAAAAATTTCCGCTCTAATAATAAAACTTTTTTAACATAAAAAAAAAAAAAAAAAAAATTCAAAATCACATAATAAAAGGACTTCATAAGCCAAAATATAGAAAAAAAAACTTTATTACAAGAATAATGCATTAATTCTTTTTTATTTTTTTCATAAATTATATTCTCGTTTTAATAATTTATATATTATTAAAAGCGAATATCTTTATTTTCATTATAATGGAAGCACTATAATCTAAAGGATGGATTTTACAAAATTATTACAGTGAGACAGAAATCAAAATGAACATAAAATGTTTAACCTAACATATTGGCCACCTCTATTAAATTATAATATTTTATATTATATCTTATATATAGTATCTACAATCTAAATCGATATCATTATAAAATTTATATAGAGAAGCTGTAAATTTTAATAAATATTGTTTATGTTACTTTTAACTTTAGTTGGTAAATGAAACCCAAATATTTTGTTAAAAAATTTAAATTAAAGCCATTTACTTCTATCATCTACTCTTTCTCAAAGGCTAGTACAGTTAAGAGTTGAAAAGAGTAGTTTATTTTGTAAAAGGAACGCAAACATTAAGTCTAAGATAAAAGTTTGTTATTAAGAAGTTGCCTCAATATGATAAATTACAACAGCTGGTAATCTGATGATTATTATTGATTAACTAAATACCTGTCCTAAATTAATCTCACTTTTTTACAGCCTTTAAAGTTCTCAATTGTATCCGAGCATATTTTTAAATTATTATCATTTCATTTCTTACTGAATTCTAATATTCTTAGGATCTTCTAAAACAATTCAAAATCTAATATTCTATCTATATATTTATATTACAAGAATTTCCATATATTTA
Organism: Poecilobothrus nobilitatus; assembly: GCA_947095535.1. Lineage (NCBI taxonomy): Eukaryota > Metazoa > Arthropoda > Insecta > Diptera > Dolichopodidae > Poecilobothrus > Poecilobothrus nobilitatus. Next base: position 152,863,288 of record OX352773.1, on the reverse strand, counting down.
TAGATGTACAACTTTAAATGACCTGACATCAATTAGATTATTACATATACTTAACAATACAATTAGATTGAATATCTTACAATGTTAATAACAAATTGACATTGTAAACAATTTTAAAACTCCATTAAACATAATTTCTACAATGTTGTTTATAATAAGTAGCCAAATATTTTTTTTTTTTTTTTGATAAAAAAATAAATTATAGTATTATATAAAATTATTACGCAAAAATATGTATTTATTAATATAAAAAATAATAATAATAAAATCTAAAAAAAAAAAAATACATAAAGAAAAACTATTATTAAGTATGTAATGTGTTAAACTGCAAAATAAATATATATACATATATTATAAATTGCATGTATCTGTAATACAAAATATTTATCTTAAAAGGAAAAACAAAAATTAAACTTTTGTGTAACGATAACCTTTTACACCATTAACTTTCATATCACTATAATTTTTCTTCTTTTATTTTTTTCTTTTCTGTTTTTATTTCATTTCCTTCTTTTTTTTGTTTTTCTTACACATAATGTTCTTTATCTTTGTATTTTGTATTTTTTTTTTTTTTTTCTGTTGAAATATTTTTTTAATTTTTTTTTTTTTTTTTTGTTTCATTTTTTGAAGTTGAAAATCTAATGATCACTTTGTCCTAGTTTTATGCCATCATATCATGGTAAAAATACTTTCAAAAAACCAAAATAACAAAAAACAAAAAAATTACCACTATGACGTCAATAAATGCTACGCATGACATTTGAAAATATTCGAAAAAAAAAAAAAAACTTTTATTAAGGCCCCCTTACGTTAATGACGTCATTTGGAAACACAAATAATGAAAATATAAAACAAACAAAAAATATGAAAACAAAATATTAAAACCATGCTGTGTCTTTAAATTAAAAGAGTATAAAATGAGGGGAATTTTTTATTTTATATATAAAAAAAAAAATTCTTACCCATACATACAAAATATGAAAAAAGCTTTCGAAATAGAAAATCTGAAAAAGAAATAAATAAATAAATAAAATTGGAGAAATAATAACCGTTAGAAAATTTCCTAAATATTAAATATTTAAAATTAAAAAAAAGAAAAATAAAAACAGACTTCTATAATTTTCATTTTAAATAGTTTTCCATAATCTATATATAATATATACATATATATATATATGTTGGCACTTTTTTTATACATCTTCAATGCAACGTACAATGTTTCTTTTTGTCTTAAAATATTTTAGAAATATTTGATGAAAGAAAAAGGGAAAATAATTCTTTGATACGAACTTTCGTTAAAACCAATTCTTCAATGCATTAACGAGAGATGAAAAAATTTTGAATAACTTTTCTATTCATTTCAAAAAGGTCCTTCCTTGCTTATAATTCAATCATTAATACAATAAATATATACAGACAAGTTTATTTGAAACCATCAGTACGTGATTGTAAAAAAAAAAAAATAGAATTATTTCATATTCAGTTTAATTTAATAAATAAAATTTTTCCAATATAACAGAGTCAGTCTTCTCTGGCAATAAAAAACAGGAAAAAAAAAAATATTTTCATATTATGAAAATTAAAGTTTAAAGTATATAATTAGAAGAAAATTGTCACAAAACTCACGGCAATAAAATATAATAGACATTTATTTTTAGAATAGTATAGACAAAAATATGACATATCAAAAGCTGTCAAACAAATAAACAAATACATATCCATATATGTATATATATTTTAAATTATGATGATGATTATTACAAGAAAATTTCAAAAGAATCAATAAATTAAGGTGTAAATGAATAAAAGGATTCAACTTACAAGGATTTTCAATATGATATAAAACAAAAATAAAAAAAATAAATAAAAAAATAGAAAAACTACTCAAAATATTTAAATAATATTTGAAATTGAGTACATATTATTTTTTCAAAAAAAAAAAACAAAAAAAAATTCATATTCTGATATATTGATATTGATTGAAATAATATAAATGATTATACATTGATATTGATAACGTAATAATAAATTGATTGAGAGCTTTTCAAGTTCAATAACACTCAATGTGAATTTATTATTATTGTTATTATTTTTGTTTTTTGTTTTTCTTTGTTGTTGTTTTTTATATGAAAATTGTTTTTTAGTGTTGTCTTATATTGTTTTTTTTCTTTTTTATTTTTCAATCGCTTATTATAAATGATGTAGTTGGTGTTCGTTTCCATTAAATTAAATTTCAAGTTATTTTTCAATTTTTCTTTTTTGTTTTTTCCGTTTTTTTTTTTTTTTATATTGAGTGGAAATTAATAGATAAGAAGTTGATTATATATACTAGTTGTTTTTTGTTTCTTCTTTTCTTGTTTTTATTATAATTTGTTGTTATTAGATTATTTTGGAAATGTGTATGCTAAAATTTTAAAGAAATATGAAATTGAAAATGGTGGTTTAGAATTTAAATGAAAATATCGGTGATATTAAAAGAAAAAATATGTCTATTAATATGAGTGTTATTTATTCTAATAGTCTTCTTTTTTTTTTTCGTTGTATTTTGACTTATTTACGATTAAATTGTTACATGTTTGCATTTTAAATTATGATTTTGGTTTAGATAATAAAATGTTATATTTAATGCGGTTAAAATGTGAACATTTAATGCTGTTTAAAAGATTTAAATGCATTTCTAAAAGTTTTTAGAATTTAGTATTTTAACATTAAAATAATTTTCTGAAACAAATACAATTGACAATAATTGAAAATTGAGACGTGACAATTGACAAGTTTACACCAGTATTGGTTATAGTTATAGTGGTTTTTTATAATGGTTGTAGTGGTTAGAAACATTTAAATCGATTGCAGATGATATTCAATATAAAAGAAAATTGTAATGTTAATAGTTTAGTACACCATCATGAAATAACTCATCAATAAATAACTCCGCAATTCAAAAATGAAATAATTATCCAAAAGTTTTTCTTCTTTTTATAATTCATTTCTATTTTACAGATTGTTTTATTATGAAATAAGTCCGCTAATAAAAAAATGAATTAACTCTATAAATTAATTTTTTGAGGAATTATTTAATTTATTTATTTTTTTTCATATTTTTATTATTTTTATTTTATTTTATAAAAATTACCTTAATAATACATACATATATGTATATGCGAAATTTTTTTCATACATATTATATAGCATTAATTAGTATTTGGTATATATATGCGGTTCGAAAGAAAATTATAGTTTGGTTAATTTTATTAGGGGAGGTTTGGGGGATATTAAAATATATACGTAATAAAAATAATTAAGATTTTAGTATTGGTTGGAAAAACAGGATTGTACGCTTTTTACAGAATAAGTAGATATTTCAACATCAAAATCTTTAAAATAGTGACCCGCTCGCGAAACAAATTATTGAAACCCGGATTCTGTAACCTAATTTTAAAACGTTTTAGATATTATAAATAACTACATTTTTCATATATATTATAAATAGCATTAATTTGTGTATATGCAAGATTTTGAATTAGGATGGATTTTAAAGTTAAATTTTTTTATACATATTTTGTTATTTTCATTACATATTTCTATCTATAGTAAATCTTTAAAATTTACTGACTTATTTTCTTTTTGAAATTGCGGACATGTTTCCTTTTTGATATCTCCTCAAAAATTTACATTGAAGAATATGAAAATTTATTTCATTTTTATTTTACGGACTTATTTCGTTTTGTGCGTAGTTATTTAATCCGAAATTATTTAATTTTTGGTTTGCACAATAATTTCTTGATAAGTTATCTAATATCGCCGTTTAGTATATTTTAAAAAATTTTATATAGGTCCATTGTTTCAAAAGTACTATTTTTTTGATTTATATCTCTTTTACAATAAATTAACGAAATAATATCTAACATAAGGATTGTACCGAGTACGAAATTAAGAGATTTGAAGAAAAGCACCTACAGATAAATACATCTTTAGAAAAATTAAGCAAAATTGAATTACCAAATTTATTTCTTATATGCACTTGAGTTTTTTTTTTGAATATGTAATTTAACGAAAAACGTGGTACCCACTTTTTATATTTTCAATAAATTTAATATTAATTAATTGTAGAAAAATTTAAATAATTCGAGATTTATTATGATAAAAAATAGTTATCAAAATAAATAAACAGATGAATAAATAATAAATGTTTTTGTTTTTATTAATGTAAATTGAATCAATAAATTTTATTTAAAGTGTAAAAAATGTTTTAATCTATTTGATTTTTTTATATTTTGTATATTTAAATTTTTAACTAAAAGATTAAAAGATTCGAAATTCAAGGTTGTAAAATTCAATCATTTACACATATTTTTCTATAAATAATATATTTATTAAAGATTTTTTTCTTATAAATAGGTATATGTAAATGATTTTGATGGGATCTGGTACAAATTTTATCAAATCAACAAGTGACTAAATAATAAGATCTGATCATATTAAATTAGGTTATAAGTTAGATTATAAAAGAGAAGGAGTAGATGCATTAAATTTTAAAATATAAATTTTACAAATATAGCTATGCACATAAAAATAAAAATATTTCTAAAAATATACTTATATTTCTCATTCTATACATGCACGATGTATGGGCATATTTATGGAAAATGCAAGGAAAATATTATATACATAGTGATTAAATTGTTCTTTGTAAGAGTTTCGATGGCAATTTTCTTCTTGAATTTTCGGATTTAAAGTTAAATATTGTATTTAGGATCCAGCCAATGGTGTAGTTGTTAAGACACCGGCTTTTCATACCAAAGGTCTCGGGTTCAAACTCCGGCTGGATCATATAGATTAATAAAAAATAATATAGATTTTTCTTATAATATATAATTAGTAGAATACAATTAAATTAAAAATAAGTATATATGTCATATAAATTATAATAATAAAAGATCATATTAATTGTAATAGCTACATAATAAAATAATAATAAACCATAATTCTTGTATAAGATAATAGATGGCGTAGAAATAATAGAAACCTCTTAGTCTTGTACAATAGCTACAGCTGAGTAATCAACGGCTTAGTGAAATTAATGATTCTCGAAACTGAAACTAAGTTAAATATGAATAATAAATGATTTAGTGGATGCCCTATACTCCTCATGGAGTGGCAAGGAAAAAAAAATTGTATTTAAGATATCAGAGTTTAAGTTTTGCACCTTAAAACTATCATTTTGAACCTAAATAGTTTTATAAAATCTAATTAAGTTTAGAAAAATACAAATAACACTATATATTATATCTTAAAACAGATTTCTTATTTTTTCTAGAATATCAAATTTACCTCCCTTTTAAAAAAAAAAACATCACACGAATTGAATTAAAAACTAATTTTACTGCTATAGATTTAATGAAATCAATCTTTTATATTAATATTAAGACAAAAACTTAAAAATGATGCTATGATTAATTTTAAATTTGTTTTTGTGTTGTATATTTTGATCCCTCACCATGTATATAATTTGATGAGGAAATAAGTCAAGCTTTTCATTTTAAGTGTGGTTGTGATACAAAATGAATTTGAACTAGTTAAATATTTAAAAAAAAAAATGTATTTAAAAGAAATGTTCCAAAGACATCAAGAATACCATCCACGGATAGGAATAGAAAAGAATAGAACAAGAATTTGGAAACTTTGAATTGAGGACTGGAACTGTAATGATATAATCGGAACAATTAATTCACTTATTATTATTACTATTTTCCTATCAGTGACGAAGCCACTAACAGTTTTAACATGCAGTATTATATAATAAGCACCTTCTGCATGAGGTAACCATAGGCAGTTCCACTGTAACAAGTTTATGAAAATTTTCTTCATTTTTTTGAATTTATATCCGTTTATCAAATAATTGACCCAAAAATTTTGAAAAAAATATCATAATCACAAAAATTCATATTGTAATTATAAAATAAGAAAAGTTTCTAGAAAAAGGAAAAGTTATTATAAATTAGTATTTTTTGAATGGTTCCATCAGAATCAGAATCACAAATCGATTCTGTTTAACAATTTGATTCTGATTAAAACAAACTATTCAAAAAATCTGATTGAATCGATTTAACACACAAGATAGCTTTTAAGATGATTTACCAAATAAATTATTTTAAAAATTTTTTCATACCAAAAAAAAATAAAAAACTAAAACAAAAAAAAAATGTTTAAGGATATTATGTCATCGTCAGTTTATTTTTAAATTTTTGAAGGGAGATTGATGTATTAGATATATAGTATAATCGATTTTAAGTTTTTATTTAAAAATAAAAAAATATATATATAAAAAAAAATTTATATAGGTACCTATGTATATATAAATATCACTACTCTAATTTTCTATTATGTTTGTCTAATTTTACATGCATTTTAAAATAAAACTAATGAGTTATTAAACCATTTTCTTCAACTGTGTAGGATGATTTGAAGGATTTTTATATCAACATCTTTTGAAAAAAAAAAAATATAAAATTCTAAAATCAATCAATTTTAAAAGAAAAAAAAAAAAACAAAAATAGATTCTAATTTAATGTTTTGAAATGATTTGGAACATTAAACATTATTAAATTTTTTTTATAAATATCTTCCTTTATTGAATTATTTATTTTAATAAATTGTCATAATCTACTTCATGAAAATTTCTTTTTATAAAAACTTGTTATATATACTCGTAATTATTTAATTTCTTTTTTAAACGTTTTTTAATAACGCGTCTTTTGCAATTTATTTAATTTTATTTACTTTTTTCTCGAAAAATACCTACATATTATTATTTTGAAATCATTTTAAATGAAAAGTGTGCATAACATGTACGTATATAAAAAAAAGAAAAGATGATAGATTCATCTAAATTTTAGATTTATAAACGGGATTTTATTTTAAGAATATCAATTAAATTAAATATTATAAGGTTTTTGAAATATAGGCATAGTTTTTTGTAACATTATTCCATATTACTGAACTTGTTAATAATCCAACTAGAATTTTCAATTGTGAAGATCAGGTTGGTTATCTCATTTACCTGTTTCTGACCTCATATTCTGAGAAATATAAGATCTCATGTTAGTTAATAAACGATTACAATGTTACCTCAACACACTCTCTACTCAACCTTTGTCATCTAACAGGAGCATTTAATCTCTTTTATAGATAGTTAAGAGTGGGTACTTGCCTTACGAGATTAAACGTTTGAAGCCTCCATTCAAAATATTCCAAAAGGAAACAGGTAGTGCTTCAGGTGCCCATCAATATGTAATTCAAATTCCCAGATGGCTCAATTAGACTTATGGAAACTAATTTTTGTTGTGTTGCCTAAAATTGACGAAGATTACGTATACAACGTTTAAAAATTCAAGGTTCAGATATTAATAACTTTGATCATAATATGGATGTCAATTTAAAAACAATTTTCATTCCCTAAACTTAGCTTTCCTTAACTAGATAAATACATGATCACTAAAGGACATATAGCCATTTATTTGGTAAGAAAAAAAATGGAGGTGGTGCTTCAACGGTTGAAGTCCTACCTTCGCAAAAAGAAACTTGTAAAATATTATCTAACCTATTCAGTTAGTGTTATATTATTTGATATTATAAACCTAAAAATTAGATATTCATTAAGTTCAAAAGAAAAAAACATTTCATATTACAATTTTTTTTTATTTTATATTAAAAAGCGCCGATTCATGAAGACATAATGCCCTTTAATATATGTATAACAAAAAAAAAATCAAATATTTAAAAAGATTTTCTTCAAAGTTTTTCAAAATATATTTTTCTTTATTTTAATTCTTTTGAAATAAATAGAAGCCAGAAAACTAAACAGATAATAAAATGTGTAAGAAGACTGTGAGTTTTTGATATTAACTCAAACAAATTATAGCTAGAAAAGAAACCAATTTTATTTAAACCTCTTTTTAAATTTGTTTTTTAATAAAAAATATTTCATTATAATTTTACTTTCTTTAGTATATAATTAAAAAAAAAAAAACCAAAAAAAAAAACTTTTGAAATATTTTTTTCTTTTACCTTTTCTCATCAAATAAAATTTGATTTTAATTTTTTTTTTTTTAATTTAATTACATTAATTTCACTTCTAATGCTTTATAGAACAATTTATTTAAAATTATAAATACATTTAATTTTCATTTCATTCTTCAAAGAAAATTTAAGAAAAAACAATTTTAAGAACTTGAACTTTTTTTTTTTTTTTTTTTTTATTTATACAACAAATTTAGTTTTTCTTAACGTAAGATAAAATTAAAAAAAAAAATTAAAATTGAAACTTTTTTATTTGAAATGAAATGTTTTTTATTGAATTCATTTTCCACAAAATTAAAAATTTGAAGCGATAAAAAAAAAATTAAATTCGAAAGAAAAAAAAATCTAATCAAATTTTTTCTTTGTAAATTTTTATTTTTCCACTTCTGTTATAATTTTTTTTTTTTTTTTTTCTTAAATTGAAATAAATTAAAATATTATTAAATGTTATAACGCTAACGGTAATCTACAATAAATTATGATAAAATTTAATATTATCTTCTAGAATTACGTTATAATACTAAAAGTCTCTACCTATAATTATGCAATAAATTAAATTCCATTCAGAAAACCTTGTGATACCATTTAATTAAAAAAAAAAAACAATATATACATATTTTAAATTCAATAATATGAATCTTTCAGAATTATATTTAAGATACTGTAAATAAATATAAGATCTTTACAATTTCGAAAAAATAATAAATGAAGGGCTAAATCAAGTCAATGAAAAAAAAAAATCCTTGTAACGGATTTACTAATCAATAATCAGTAATATACAGACGGTACGATTTTAATCTAATAACCAGTAAAGTACATATAAAAACTGTAAATATTAGTAGATAAGATAATTAATGTAAGCGTAATAAAATAAAACTAAACACCAATAAAACCAAATATATATGAGTGGGACTTAACTTCAAGCAACAAATATTTTGATTTCTGTTTACCATATCCCAATTCCAAATAGAGATAGTTCACAAGAAATATTTCTGATTTGTACTCTGAACGATGTTTGATATCATTCACAAGAAATAAAAATTTTTATGTTCATTGAAAAAATTCAGAAAAAGAATGTTTGAATATTAGATTTTTACAATACTATTTTACGATATTCTATTATTTTAATAATATAAAAATCACAATAAGCTAGAGGTTGGCGACTGACTGTATAAGAAGGCTTAAAATATACTAGACTGAAAATTTAGATAGGTTTAAATTGTCAGAAGAATATGAGAAGTCAAATTATCTTTTACATATAATGAACAGTTTAAAAAACTAACAACTACTTCAATTCTATCTTAAAAAAAAAACAACTAAATAAAAAAGAGGAGAGTAAAGCAGATTGAAAAATTTAAAAACAACATGGTTTAACTTTTACACAAAATTCTTTTATTTAGAGCTACTGTACATAAGATCCAAAAGAGACAATATTTAGTAATGAACAAGGCAATAAAAAAAAATCACGACAAGCTTTAAACTCAAAATATTTCTATGAATAATAAATTATTGAAAGAAATGAATAATAAATTATTAATTTTTGCTTTTTTGAGATTAGAAATAGCTTTTAAAATTGTAATTATAGCATGTTTTTTTAAAGTAAAATATTTTCTTAAAGAATAAGAAAATATTGTAATAAACGGGTTCGCCCATAAATATGCAATATGGTTTAAACTTTATATAAAATTGAAAAAAATTTGGGGTTAAACACATTTTTTTAAAAAAAATATTTAAAAATCAGCTTATCAGTTTCACTCTGTTTGTCCATCCTTCCTTGCTTCTATTTACAAAACTCCAATACTGTTTAAAATAGAATAATGAAATTTAAACGACTGATAGATCTTTTAAAACAAATTAATAGAATAACTTTTAATAATATTAATATAAATAAATAAATAAATAAATAAACTTTTTTATGTAGGCTCACTACAGTGTTGCAGTTTTTCAAAGTTTAAAAAAATTCTATTTTGCCTTTTTGGATTCTGTTCTATTGAACAATCTTATCTTACTAAATAATCTAAAAATAACAAAAAACAAGCCATTTTTTTATTATACAATTTTCTGCAATTTAATATTTAAATTTAGATGAAAACAAAATAATTTTGATTCCTTCATAACTTTATAAGCATGGTTTTAGATAGAACCTTAAAATTTTTAAAGAAGAATGATGTTTCAGAGTTCAGAATTATAAGTTAACTCCGGAAATGTTTTTTTTTGTATCTCCCTCCTATTTAAAAGCAATTAGAGGTAAAAAATTTAAAATTTGCTATACTATTTTTAAAAACCTGTACTTTAAACACATTTTTACACATTGTCACATTTGTTAGCTTACCTTAATTATATATGGATTTCTTTTAAATTGAAGAAAGTATCTCTTGATATTTAACAAATTTTTCTTCTTATGAAATTTTCAGAAAAATTATAAATTTTAAAGTAAGCCCCTATACTGTTTTATTGTCTTTTAAAAAATATGTGCCTTTAAAAATCTTTTTAAACATTGCGTTGTTTTTGTTTCTTATTTCACCTTTAATTACTTATTTTTTTTTTTTTTTGTGAGCACCCCTACTATTCTGAATATGATAAAATAATAAATGTTATTAACTATTTTTTAGCTTAAAATTTCATTTATAAAACTTACAATTTAATATAAATATAACCCTAAAATAAACAGACAATCTTATAATACATAATAACATATTGAATGAAAAAAGCATTGTTTTAAATTGTTTACATTAACTCTCGAGAATACAGAATCCCTATAGTTTTCATTATTTTCTTTTATAATTTATATTATTCATAGATGATAGAGAAAATTTTTTTTATTTTATTTCTATTTATTTCACCGTTGGGTGTAACATGCAATATTAAAATGGATAAAAAATTTGTATACACAGACAGGTGTTAATTAAATCTGAAGTATAAGCATTAGTTTATATAAAAAAAAAAAAAACTTTAAGCTTAATATAAATAATTAAGAGGTAAGTTGAAAATGAAAAAAAAAAACTATAGCATAACATTTGCAGTTAAAATATTTTTTTTTTTAAACTTTATGCTATTGTGTATTCCAATAGGACGTAGTGAATATGAATGTTTCTTGAATACAAGAGAATAAAATACAAATATTTATACAAGTATTTAATTATTAAAAATATTCAATCAATAAAATTTTATTAAAGGATTAAAGGAAAGGACATTCAAGATAACTTTAACAATTTGGTGTAGAAATTTATAATATTTATTAAATTTATTTTCATTTAAAACAAGTAAAAGTAACAGTAAGTCGATGCAACCGACTTATTTATACCCTACACCTAAAAAATTCAAATTAAATTAAAAATCCATGAGTTATTTTAGTTAGGTATTTAATATAATTAAGCTAAAAAAATAAATGCTTTTACAAGCTTTATACAAAATTTCAGATTTCTATCTTTATTAAATTCGAAAATATGCTTGTTAGGTCTTGGGAAGTGTGTGAAGGCACGCGGACGACAACCCCAATTCATCTCAAATTTTAGAGACATCAACAGGGTAGAACATTCTTATATCAAATTTCAAGTTTATATATTTATTAATTTCGAAGATATGCTTGTTTGGTCTTAGGAGTTGTGTGACAGATACCAGAACAACCATTCTAATTCATCTTAAATTTTGGACAAATCAGGGATTCAGGAAACAACACCCTAGTACCAAATTTGAAGTTTCTATCTTTATTAATTTCGAAGATATGCTTGTTCGGTTTTGGGAGTTGTATGGGAGGTACCCGAAAGACCACTCCAATTCATCTCAAATTTTAGGCAAATCAGGGATTTAGGAAACAGCACCCTCGTATCAAATTTGAAGTTCCTATCTTTATTAATTTCGAAGATATGCGTATTAGGTTTTGGGAGTTGTATGGGAGGTACCCGAATAGCTCCTCCAATTGATCTCAAATTTTGGACAAATCAGGGATTCAGGAAACAACACCCTAGTACCAAATTTAAAGTTTCTATCTTTATTAATTTCGAATATATGCTTGTTCGGTTTTGGGATTTGTATGGGAGGTACCCGAACAACCACTCCAATTCATCTCAAATTTCGGAGATATCAGGGATTTAGGAAAATACACCTTCGTACAAAATTTTAAGTTTCTATCTTTATTAATTTCGAAAATATGCGTATTAGGTTTTGGGAGTTGTATGGGAGGTACTCGAACGCATGGTCCGATTTCACCCATTTACAATCCCCGCCTTACCTTAGTCATTGTTAACCTACAGTATAAATTTCATCAAGATAGCATCATTATTTTTTGAGTTATCGTGCGTACGGACGGACGGACGGACGGACGGACGGATATCGCTAAATCGACTCCGGCGGTGATCCTGATTCAGAATATATATACATGTCTATACCTAACTCGCTTTCTTTTGGTGGTTACAAACACCATACCAATATACCCTATACTTAATGTGTAGGGTATAAAAAATGTTATTTGTATAAAACCTATTACTATTTGCTTAAGAGAAAAGATGGATGGATTGAATTATATACAATTTAAATGCTCATTTATACTTTTTAAGTCAGAAATACTTTTTGAAGATTGTGCTAAAATTATTTTTATAATAAAATGATGCGAAATGCAAAAATTTTAATTGTCTTAAAAAAGGTTTAGATCTTCTACCTTCTATTAATAAATCTGTCTAATTCGATGGACGTTGACGAATCCACTTGAAGCCAACATTAAGGCATTCACATGAAAACGTGAATTTTAAGTTATCTGTGGAAACAATGTTAATAATTTACCAAGAATATAAATAATAAAATGGCAATCCAAATTTAAATCTTATTCAAGAATAATTTAAGTATTTTGCTTTTTGAGAATCAGCACTTATAATAATAATCTTTATAGCTAATAACAAATCTATACCTTTAAAATTACTTAAAATTCCAGTTTCTTCAGTATAGCTTAAAAGAATATCTTCAAATTTGTTATTTTTATACTTAAACTTAAGAACTAGACTGAAGTATGAAAAAAATGTATTCATGTTTATTATTCTTTAAACCATGATGACAGGAACGTAACTGTTGAACATTAACTGCGGCTCCATTGGTATTTTATAGGCGCTATGAAATAAAAACCTGCGAAATAAGACCCCGGGGTGTTATTTCTCACAGTAATCTTCAACATCTTGAGAAATAAAGCCCCGTTAATTCTAATATAATGTGTAATAAAATCCACTTTTGTATAATCGAAGACCACAAAATATGGGAAATAACAACCCGGGGTCTTATTTCTCAAATTTTGCGGTGTTATTACCATGGATGTCGTTTATACTACGATCGAAGTATTTGAGTACATTTTGATAAGTCATACTCCGCAACTACTCCTCTGTGCAAAATACTCCGATTTGTGTTAAAGGTATACAAAATTCTCCGTTTTTAATTTTTTCAAAATTTTTAGCTTCTTCATATTAAATTTATAGTGATTTAACCTGATAATAGTCTATTATAATGTTATCAAATATAATAAAATTTAAATTGTATATATCTACAATACAAATTACAATACATTGAAAATTGAACAGAGTATTTTTCTATGTTACGTATTAATTGATTCAACAGGACATTTGTTTTTATCGATGTGTGTATTTTTTATATAAAATATGTCAAATTGTGAATTCTGTGGTCGCACTCAAATTGACAAATTCAAATTGAATGTTAATATCATTGTTAAAGAAGTGGTTTCAAAGATTGGATTTAATAAATGGGTTGCTTCAAACAATACAATTTAGAATTACAGCACAAATATTTAAAAAATTTTAAATATATATGCTAATAGCAATAATAATGGAAAAAAATTAACTAAAATTAATGAATTTTTTAAATTATGAATTAAATGATTTCTTTTTATTTTGAAATTTTATTTTACGTTAATTTTGTTTTGTTGTTTTTATGTTTTTTAATTGTTTTGTTAAATTAAATGTTATGTTAAATATGACAAAAGAAATCTTAATTATTATTAGTTAGTTAAAATTAAAAATACTTGTGTTTGTTTCCAATAATTTGGCTATAAAAATTTTCGCGTTCAAATTTTAAACAGAAAAATATTTAAACATTACATATTTCTATAAAATGTAATATACTCCGTTTTAAATTCTGCCGTACTACTTTTGAAAATTTTAAAAGGACAGCACTGGACAGAATTAATAACCCGAGGACTTTATTTCGCAGGGCTTTATATCATGCCTCCTATTTTATATCGTATACTTTGTTTTTAATTTGTAATTTCTATAAAAAACACAATTTGTTTTTCAGTTTTCAATTGAAATAAAAATTTATTCATACTTCAAAAATAGTTATTTAAAAAAAGGAAGTTTTTAATTTTTGACATTTAATGTATGACATCATGTTGATTGTTAACATGACATTATTGACGAGTCAAGAAATATTATTGTTGACAGGCCTATCGCTATAATTGACCTACATGTTAATCTATAATTAATCATTCATTATTCTTAGTTTTGACGAATTAATGATTGGAAAATCTAATGACTTATAGTTATTTAAATGAATTTGAACATATTTTACCTTATTTTATACTTTTTTTTCTAAGAAATTTCAACTTTACAGGTGGTATATGCCTGCTTCAACATGGTTTTTTCTATATTACCAAGAAACTACAACTTCAACTCAATTTTAAGTATATAACTATATAACTTAACATAATAACTTTTATAATATTTATATAAAAAGGATGATTTTTAATTAATTTATTGCGGTTCAAAAAAGTGCATAAAATTTAAAGTAAATAATAAGTTTTGCTTCTTATAAAAAACTTTTTTTTAAACAAAATAAAAACAAAAATTAAAAAATGAAAAAAAAAACCTAAAACATATTTAAAAAAAAAAAGTTTAAAATTGTTAACACAATACTAAAACGAGGAAGAGTGCAGTAGAGTAGACTGTGTCAACTCTGGGATACCCGTATGAACGTAATATATCCTGTTTCTATAAAACTTGATCATCTTTTAAAAACATTCAGAGTTTTAGTACCGAACTACAGAGATATATTTATGTAAATTGTGGAGTTGTATGATAGCTACCCGAATCTATTGCGCCTAGCTTCATTAAGTTCCAAGAAATGCAAAAAGCCTGAACCGGCTGCTTTAGACCATTCAAATTTTACAAAAATTTTTGGCATGCAACTCGACACTTTTTCACTAAATTTCAGATAGCTAGCTTCAATAGACACTGAGTTATTTTCATTTAAAAAGAGAAGTTGTATGGCAACTATCCGAACCTGTCATATCATCACAACAAAATTTTACAGAAGTTGTTGCCATAAAACTCGATCATCATTTGCAAAATTTTAGATACCTAGATTGAATAGACACTGGGTTATTTCCATTTAAAGAAAGAAGTTGTATGGCAGCTACTCGAACCCGGCGGCCGAAAATGCTGGAGTTAAATAGCAAAACTAACAATTTTGTAAAAGTGACGTAAAAAAAATTTCAGCCTCCTAACTCCTTTATTTTTTGAGTTATCGTGCGGACGGACACTGAGTTATTTTCATTTAAAAAGAGAAGTTGTATGGCAGCTACCCGAACCCGTCGCACCACCACAACCAAATTTTGCAGAAGTTGTTGCCATAAAACTTGATCATCATTCGCAAAATTGCAGATACCTAGATTGAACAGACACTGGGTTATTTCCATTTAAAGAAAGAAGTTGTATGGCAGCTACTCGAACCCGGCGGCCGAAAATGCTGGAGTTAAATAGCAAAACTAACAATTTTGTAAAAGTGACGTAAAAAAAATTTCAGCCTCCTAACTCCTTTATTTTTTGAGTTATCGTGCGGACGGACACTGAGTTATTTTCATTTAAAAAGAGAAGTTGTATGGCAGCTACCCGAACCCGTCGCACCACCACAACCAAATTTTGCAGAAGTTGTTGCCATAAAACTTGATCATCATTTGCAAGATTTCAGACGCCTAGCTTTATTAACTTCCAAGAGGTGCAAGAAGCCTGAACCGGCTGTTCTAGGCCAACCAAATTTTACAAAAGTTGTTGGCATATAACTCGACACTTTTTTACTAAATTTCAGATTCCTAGCTTCAATAAACACTGAGTTATTCTCATTTAACCGGATAAGTTGTATGGCAGCTACCCGAACCCGCCGCACCACCACAACCAAATTTTACAAAAGTTGTTGCCATAAAACTTGATCATCATTTGCAAAATTTCAGACGCCTAGCTTCATTAGGTTCCAAGAGGTGCAAGAAGTCTGAACCGGCTGCTCTAGACCAACCAAATTTTACAAAAGTTGTTGGCATGTAACTCGACACCTCTTTACTAAATTTCAGATTCCTAGCTTCAATAAACACTGAGTTATTCTCATTTAAACGGAGAAGTTGTATGGCAGCTACCCGAACCCGCTGCACCAGCACAACCAAATTTTACAGAAGTTGTTGCCATAAAACTTGATCATCATTTGCAAAATTTCAGAAACCTAGCTTGAAGAGATACCGAGTTATTTCTATATAAAGATAGAAGTTATATGGCAGCTACTCGAACCCGCCGACCGAAAATGTTGGATTTAAATAGCAAAAATGACGTAAAAAAAATTTCAGCCCCCTAGCTCCTTTATTTTTTGAGTTATCGTGTGGACGGACGGACGGACGGACGTACATGGCTTAATCGACTCAGAATTCGATTCTGAGCCGATCCATACCTTTGACACTATATCTAGCTCGACTCCTTTAAGGTGTCACAAACGTAATGGCAAATTTATTATACCCTTGAACATAGTTCATACGGGTATAAAAAATTAAAATATAAAATATGAAAATGTATTTGGGGCTTCGGTAGCGTGTAGTAGGCGTGTGGCATATTAACCGAAGGAGTGTGGGTTAGATCCCTGCACAGGTCGTAAGTGTTTTTTCTTTACATACCCCCCTTACGACCAAATATAATGTAAATATATAGTATATAATATAAACAAAATAAATAATATTAGTATAGAATTTAATAATAGTACAAAAACTTATAATGGTCTTTAGTAGCCGATGGTTCAATAATATTGCATTACATTAATGTATGTAATATTAATATAAATAAAAATAAAATTAATGAAAATGTATTTATAAAACTTAAATACTTAAAAATCATTTTTTTCCTTTATATTAAGTAAAACAAATGCAATAGTTATTAAAAATGCATTTTCTTTCTCAATAATAATTCTATTAAATCTAATTTTCTAATCAATTGATTTTCTCTTTTAAGGAAATGAAAAAGAAATTTACTTTTTACTCTTATGGAAAATTAAATTTTAAAAAGTAAATATTCAATATTTGCTTACAATTTAATAAAATAAAAAATTGACTTTTTAATTTTGCAAAAAAAAAAAAAAAAAAAATTTCCCTTAACAATTAAAATACTTTAGAAATTTAAAAAATTCATATTAAAAGCTTTTGGCTATATTTTGTAAAATATTAAAATAAAAACCATATAAAAAACTAAATTTTCAAAACAAAAAACCAGCCTTGAATTTACATTTTTTTCCTTCGGATTTTTCCTTCAGAATTTTTAATTTCAGATTGCAAAAACCATTTTATTTTATATTGCAAGTCAATCAATTTGTACATAACAATTTTTCCTTTTACAGAATAAACTGCTCTTTTCTACTCCCAATTACACCAGCCTTTAAGAAACTGTAGGTAATAAGTAATAGGTAGGTAGGTAATAATACTCAAAAATTTTCCTGCAGATGTCTTTAATTAAAATTTTTCATATTTTCGTTCGCGTTTCGCGTTCGATTCTCCAACTTTGAACTACTCTCATCTACTTTTTTCGTGTAAACGGAACGATGATGTTATGTTATATTTAAAATGTTAATATCTAACCAGAATATATAATTGTAAACTCTATGGTGCTATACAGAGTTTTGTTGATCTGTTAACTATATTTGGATTTTAGGTGTTTTTTTTAAAAGAACGAAAGCGTCATCAAATTTGAAATCATTAACAGCTTTTATTGAACTTACTCGTGGTTAAAGGAATCGTAGAATCTTGCAAGCTATTTTAGACACACTTCCCGTTCAGCTAGAGACTTCAAATTTTGCACACAGTTTAGATTCCAGTGACAATACATAATTCTAAAATAATAATAACAAAAAACAGTAGAGAAGTTAACTAAATTTTTTTTCTTTTTTTATCCTGTTTTACCCCCTGGGGGAGTATAGGGCTTCACACAAAGCTTCTATATCGCACTCGATTGTAGGCCAAATGTTTAATTTCTGCTCATGTTTTACCGCTATTATCAATTTCCTTAGCCACAGACCTTCTCGATGTTATTTTAGGTCTACCCACACTTCGTTTTCCCTGTGGATTCCAGTCGAGCGCCTGGCGTGCAATGTTCTCTGGCGCTTTCCGAAGTGTGTGACCTATCCATCTCCATTTCTTTTTCTTGATTTGACAGAGTATGGTTTCTTGTCTAGAGATAGTTAGTAGGTCCTCATTTGATATTCTTCTAGGCCATCTTATATTTTGAATTGTTCGGAGGCATTTATTTTCAAATACTTGTAATTTATTTGTTGAAGAGGTTTTGATTAATCAGGTTTCACTGCCGTAGAGTAGAATCGATTTCACACAGGCTTCATACATCCTTATTTTCGTGCCTTTGGTTAACTGTGGTGATCTCCAGATTGGCCAAAGTCTCCCGAATGCCATCTTTGCTAATTTTATTCTCACGCAGGGTGTCCTCTATTCGTGCTTCAATTCTGGAGTGTATTATGAGAGCCAGTAATTTATTTAGTGTGTTTAGTACTGTAATACCACGCCAATTTTTGCATTCTTGGAGATTTCCCTTTTTTGGAAGTTTTATTATGATTCCTGTTTTCCAGCTTTCCGGTATGGCTTCATTGTTCCAAATTTCTTCCAAGATAGGCTGAAGAACTTCTGCTATATATCTTATGTTTGCTTGGAGAAGTTCTGAAGGTATTCCATCTATACTAGCTAGTTAACTAAATTAGCAAAATAAAATTTTCATTCAAAGATATTACAGATTTTTTAACAGAATTATTACAGAGTAAAATAAGAATATGAAATTTGCCTTGACATGTATTTGTTTGGTTGTTGCCTTTTAATTATAGCTATAGACAAAACTAAACGTATATGTAGGTATAATATGTATATAAGTTTATACTTTTCTTATATTTTTCTCTTTCATAAAACACACAAACTAAGAAACGGCAATCATTTTAAAATTTTTGTTTGATGCATATGTATATGTATGTATGTAGACATTTACGTTAAAAGAGTAATGGATTTTTTGTTTACACACGATGTAAGTATATTAGAATTCGATGATGCTATAATACGATTCTGTAATACGATTGTATAATGTTATGTTATAATATGATTGCAATTAGCATTTAACAATATGGCAATTGTATTTTGTTAATATTTGTTTTTTTTAGCATATTCTCATTCCGTATATATAATTATATTCTTTTACTTTAAAATGTCTGTAATTAATTCTGTAATGTAGCAAAGAAACTACCGAACTTTTCTTTTTGTTTTCTTTTTTCAATATTTATCGTAAATTTTTTTTGTATTGTTTATGTTTTACTTAAGTTTAATAATGTTAAAGAAAAAAGTGAATTTGGACAAAAGTATATATGTATGTAATATGCATATAATATAAAATTTTATAACATACTTTTTTTAAAACAAGAAAAATCGACCGATTAGTTTAGAAAAAAAAACGCATTTTGTTATACGGAAATGTAGTATATTATCTACGGATCTCCCATACTAAATTATGGAATCAAACAAATTTGATTAAAAGAGCTATAACTTGAAAATCATTATAGTTAATATCTTATTAGATTAATATATATAGATATATAGTTAATATCTTATTAGATTAATAAAAAAATCTTTTAACAAAGTTTATACTTTGTTAATTTATGATTTTTACTGTTAGAAGATATGTTACTATGGTATGTAACTTATCTTATACATAATATACACATACCTACACACATTATTTAAAAACTAAACAAAAAAAAATACAATTTAATAGGTACTTATTCTTCACGACTAAAAAGGATAAAATAAAATAATAATAAAACAAATTTTTAAACAGCTTTTTTTGAACTAAAAAGTAGAAAATAAATTTTTAATTGGAATTTTCCTGTAATTTTCTAAATTATATTGTTACGATGGAAGTTGTTTTAAAAAAATTTATCTCAATATAGCATTTATATATGTGCCATGCCATAAAGCCTGTGTAATTAAAATAAAAGTTGAAGGCATTAAACGCATAATTAAACGCAAACACTTAAATTTTGAATATATT
Source organism: Poecilobothrus nobilitatus (assembly GCA_947095535.1). Classification (NCBI taxonomy): domain Eukaryota; kingdom Metazoa; phylum Arthropoda; class Insecta; order Diptera; family Dolichopodidae; genus Poecilobothrus; species Poecilobothrus nobilitatus. The sequence goes on along the minus strand of OX352773.1, from coordinate 152,842,874 downwards.
GCCTCCAGCTTTTATATTAATTTCACGGGCTTTATGGCACATATATAAATGCTATATTGAGATAAATTTTTTTAAAGAAACTTAACTGGGGTGTCCTAGTGGGTAAAAGCGTATAAAATATGCTGTTAACACCGAGGAAGTGTGGGTTCGAATGCCACACACGTCGTAAGAGTTTTTCCCTCTTACGACATTTACAGCCACGCCTGAACAAGAAAAGCTGTGTAATTTCCTGTCCACAACAAAAAAAAAAAGAAACTTCCATCGCAACATTATAATTTAGAAAATTACAGAAAAATTCGCAATAAAAATTTATTTTCTACTTTTTAATTCAAAAAAAGCTGTTTTTTTTTTTTTTTATTTTTAATCTGAAATATTTTGATTATGTTTTGTGTTTTAAGCAATTAACATTTAAATTGAAAAAAAAATTTTATATTAAAATTAAATAATTTCTTTTGTTTTAAATAAAATAATGTTATTCGTTTTCTATATGTACTCGTATTTCCAATGTTTATTAAATACCATCTCCAGCCTTCGGTTTTTATAGTGATTTTCTTTAATTTTCAAAATATTTAACATAAAATTTCTATTATGGGATTGAATGAAACGAAAAATATTTTTGAAAAAATATTTAATAATTTTTATTTCCTATTTTTGTTTTTATAAACAGATAAATCAGTCAAAAATATTCAAAATTTGAACCTAAAACATAGATTCTTTAACATAAGATTTGCATTATATCAAAAATTTTTTCTAAACATTGGATTTTTTAACAATTTAAAATTAATATGCTTAGTATTTGTAAAAGTCAGTACACACGAGAGAGCTAAGTACACACGAGAGAGCAAAAATGATTGAGTTGAGATCAAAATCTCGGTAGAGCCATCTACATGTATGTGAACACTCGTTAGAGCTCTACATAGACTCTACCAGAGATTTTTTGTTAGAGTGTAACCGTGTAAACACTTACCGTTACCGTGTAAACACTTCCAAGTAGAGACATTTTTGTGTCTACGATGACTCTGCAAATCTACAAACGTGTTTGTAGATCTGTAGAAAATTTTTTGTAGATTTTCATGTAATTCATGAATTTTTACATTTTATATTGTTATGTAAAGTATGTATGTAAGTAAATATTTTGCTTTATAAAAACCAGTTTTCTTATCACAGGGAGGGAACAGGGAGCAAACATACAAACTCATCGAACTTTTTGAATTACATCCCAATTAAAAATCTTAACATTATCGCCAATTTTTCTCCAGCCGAAATAGATTCTCGCATGTTTCTGTTTTGTTTTTAAATATTTTGTTTAACTTTTTCTAGGAAAAAATTAAAATTTGAATAGGACATACGTAAAAAATTTTTAAACGAATTTGGATCCTCAACTCTTAACTCGTTTAACAAATCTTTATAGAATCCAACAGTATGTCTTCTTTGAACCCATTCTATAGAACCGTATATTTTCTGCCGCAGCTTTTAATTGTTCCGAACTTATTTTTGAAATAACTATTTGCAACAAACTAATCTATTTTCAACTCAATTCTATTTATTGCTCTACCACAGATCTACTATATACAAAAAATACGTAGACCGTGTAAACAGTGGCCAGAGAAAAATGTACATCTCTACAAGAAATTTGTCTACCAGAGTTTTCATGGAGTGAATTTTCTTTAGAGTTACACTCTCGTGTAAACACATTTGGTAGAGGAAACTTTTGTTTCCGTAGAGCTCTACCAATGTTAGTCTCCCGTGTGTACTTACCTTAAAGAGTATATCTTTCAAAAGTGTAAACATTTTATACTATATTATATTTTAGCTGTTATTACATTTCTTACAGTCAATTTACCTAAACAAAAAAAACTTATTTTTATTATAATTTAATTTTTCAGCTCAACAAAAAGACACTTGTTTTTATATAAATCAAAAATTAGAAAATATTAAATTAAAAATTTATATGGCACACAATTACAGGCATGTTTTATAACCCTTATCATATCCTTTTAAATCCATTTATATATCATTTTATATAATCGGAAAAAAAAAAGTATGCCTTTTTTTTTTATCCTGTTGTCATTCTGTGCACTCCAATAAAAATTTAACTACATATATACTTAGTTACATAATATTATGTTCTTATTTTTTCCTATATATATGTACATATTATATTATATACGACTTTTTGTTTCATAACTTTTTCTTTACATATTTTCTAAATAAAAGAAGAGAGAGAAAAAAAAATAAAAAGGAATTAAAAATAAATGAAAAATTGTAACCTTTTTGTTATCATTTAACACCTAACAGGTCACATGTAAAACATGTAATACATATTCTTTAATTTTAACCAAATATAAATGTGTGTGACGATGTGTTAAACATTTTGCAATGAAGATATGAACAATATTAGGAATACTTCATCTTTTTTGTGAATCCTTTTTTAAATGTTCATTTTGCTTTCTTTTTCTTTTTTGTAAATGTTTGTTGTTTTTGTTAAATTTTACTTATGAATGTCATTATAAATCATGTTCATTTTTATTAAAATACACACTTTTACACTCATACACTTATTTTTGATATAACAAAAAAAAATTTTCAAAATGAACTTTTTGTACATTTTAATTGTTCTAAAATATGTTGTTTGCAAATTTATTATAAAAGTATAAAAGTGAAAATGATTTTCTCTATTATCCTTTTTTTGTAAAATACAAAACAAAAATTTAATATTCATTTTGAAGAGGTCGCTCAAAATAAAATCTATTTGCAAATAGATCTTTCTCTTAAAAATATATTTTATAAAAAAATGAAGAGTTTAGAAAATGGACATTTAAAAAAAAAATTATTTACGAAAAAATCCTTTTCATAAAACGCCATATTAAATATTATAAGTACATTTGCAATATGGATACAGTTTTGTTTGCTTGGAAAAATCACATCTATTCTGTTTTTCCAAGAAATCAATTTTTTCTTCCCTACACTTAAAGTATAGAGTATATTAACTTTGGTATGGTGTTTGTAACCACCAAAAGGAAGCGAGTTAGATATGGACATGTATATATATTCTGAATCAGGATCACCTCCTGAGTTGATTTAGCGATGTCCGTCCGTCCGTACGCACAATAACTCAAAAACTAATGATGCAATCTTGATGAAATTTATACTGTAGGTTAACAATGACTAAAGTAAGGCGGGGATTGTAAATGGGCGAAATCAGACCATGGGTTCGGGTACTTCCCATACAACTCCCAAAACCAAATACGCATATCTTCGAATTTAATAAAGATAGAAACTTAAAGTTTTGTACGAAGGTGTATTTTCCTGAATCCCTGATATCCCTAAAATTTGAGATGAATTGGAGTGATTGTTCGAGTTCCTCCCACACAACTCCCAAAACCGAACAAGCATATCTTCGAAATTAATAAAGATAGAAACTTCAAATTTGATACGAAGGTGCTGTTTCCTGAATCCCTGATTTGCCTAAAATTTCAGATGAATTGGAATGGTTGTTCGGGTATCTGCCACAGAACTCCAAAGACCAAACAAGTATATGTTCGAAATTAATAAATACAAAAACTTGAAATTTGATGTAAGAGTGTTCTACCCTGTTCTGATGATGTCTCTAAAATTTGAGATGAATTGGGCTGATGGTCCGCGTGCCTTCACACACTTCCCTAGACCTAACAAGCATATTTTCGAATTTAATAAAGATAGAAATCTGAAATTTTATACTAAGGTTGCAAAAGCATTTATTTTTTTAGCTTAGGTATATTAAATACCTAATTAAAATAACTTATGGATTTTAATTTAATTTGAATTTTTTAGGTGTAGGGTATAAATAAGTCGGTTACATCGACTTACTGTTACTTTTACTTGTTTTAAAAAGAAAAAAGTCTTTGAACGTCGTACATGAATCTATATTAAGCAATTTTTTTTCAGCATATCCTTTATAACGACATTTTTGCAAACTGTGAACTTTTCTCAAATGGAAGTTTTGTGAAGTTGCATTTTTATGGAACGAAATTTTGATGAAATATTTTTTTGCAATATACTGTTTGGTAAATTGTAGCGTACACAATTTTGAAAATTGTTTAAAATTTTAAACATTTGTATTTAATGCTTATAGGCTTTTTGTTTATCTTTTTAAAACAAAAAATGCAGAGATTAAATTTTGCATTTAATAAAAAATAGAATTTACTACAATATTAAATATTTAAAAAGATTTTTTTTTTATTTAGAATACATACATACTTTTTAAATAATTTTTAGCATATTTCCAAAAAAAATTTGAAAAAATGTGCTTATTAGTTTCACCCTGTCTGTCCGTCTGTCCGTCTGTTTAGAAAACTTCTACACCGTTAAAGATAGATAAAATAAATTTTAATCTTGGGTAGGTCACATCAAAATTATTTGCAAATCAATATCAAAACAAGTTTTTAAAATTTAGTATTTAAGTTTACCGTGTGAAAATCAAATTTTGCATTATTTTTCTACCTTCATAACTGCGGCGCGCTTTGAACTTGATTTTGGGATTTTTTCTGAAGCAAGAAATGACTTTTAAAATTAGTATAAGTTTCCCCAGAAAAATTGTTTGCACCACCTTCTCTTTATGAGCTATTACGGCTCAAAAATTGCAAATCACAAATATATTTTTACGTGTTTTAACGGTTTTTCTTAGTTATATAGAGCTCCAAACTTACAGTCCCTCAAAATTATAAAAAAAAATCTATTTTCACATTTTTTCTTATATGAAATTTTCAAATTTTGATGCAGAGTCATAATTCTAAACACTTTTTGAAATGTGCGCTTTTAAAAATCGTTGGTTTACATTCTACCTTGTTTAATTTTCCTTTTAGCTGATATAAGGAGCGATCACATTCACTTAGTCATTTATAATTCATATTTGGCGAAGTTTCAATTTCGAGAATCAGTTTCACTAGGCCGTTATTAATTCGGCGGCAGCTATGGTACATGATTATGATCTTATACTATTGTGATCTTATACCATGCTATTGTGTGCATTTATGAATTCTTATACTAGAATTATTATATATTATAAGGAAAATCTATATAATCTAGCCTCCCGAGACCTTTCGTATGAAGCATCGGTGTCTTAACCCACCCTTTTAAATAATTATACTTCAATAACATTTAAGAAAATATTGGAATATTTCAATACTTCAAATAGTTAAAAAAAGAAACTAAGAAAGTTAAAACAAGGTAGAATGTAAACCAACGGTTTTTAAAAGCGAACATTTCCAAAAGACAATACAAACTGTTTAGAATTGTGACTTGCATAAAAATTTGAAAATTTAAGCAATAAAATTTAAGAAATTTTTTGTAAAAAGAGAAAATGAGAAAATAGGAAAATAAAATAAGGCCGAAACCCTACATAACTAAGAAAAACCGTTAACACACGTAAAAATATATTCTTGCGGCTTTAATTTTTATGTCTTGTCGAAGAAAAGGTGCAGGTGCAGGTGCAGGTGTTTGTACACATGCTTAACTTACAGGTGTCTAGAAATAGCAAATTTTCAATTTTTCAGCTTTCAATTTTTCAAACTTATACTAATTACAAAAGTTCTTTTTTGTCTCAAAATTTCAGGTTCCTATCTAAAGGCGTGACGGAGTTATGAAAAAATAAATTTCATGCAAAATGTGGTTTTCACATAACGGTAAATTTAAATATTAAATTACAAAATATTTATAATTTTGATATTGCTTTATGGAGATAACAAAATTTTCGGTCTTCTAGCTGTTTTAGATTGTAAAATTATTACGCAGAGCTCACTGAAAATAGGACATTTTTGAAATTTTGAGGGGCCGTAAGTCCGGAATCCTATATAACTAAGAAAAGCCGTTAACACACGTAAAAGTATATTATTGAACCTTTAATTTTCATGTCTTCCCGAAGAAAAATTTTTACAGGTGCCTAAGTTACAGGTGTCTAAAAATAGCAAATTTTCAATTTCTGAGGCGTAATAATTCTAAAAGAGGGGGTGCTACCAAAAAATTTTCTGAGGAAACTTATACTAATTCTAAAAGTTCTTTCTTGTTTCAAAATTTGAGGTTCCTATCTAAAGGCGTGCCGGAGTTATGAAAAAAGAAATTTCATGCAAAATGTGGTTTTGACATAACGGTAAATTTAAATAGTAAATTACAAAATATTACATAATTTTGATATTGTTTTATATAGATAATAAAAATTTTTATTATCTATATAAAATATAGCGGTTTTAGATTGCAAAACTATTACGCAGAGCCTGAGATATATACATCTAAAAATTGGGCTTTTTCGCAATTTTGAAGAGCTGCAACTTTGGAACCCTGTACAACTAAATTAAACCTTTAACACACGTTAAAATATATTACTGTAGCTTTAATTTTTATATCTTACAGTAGTAAAATGTGTACAGGTTCCTAAGTTACAGGTGTTTAAAAATAGCAAATTTTCAATTTTTAAGCCCTAATAGCTCATAAACAGGGGGTGGTCCAAAAAAATTTTCTGAGCAAACTTGTACTAATTCTAAAAGTTCTTTCTTGCCCCAAAATTGCAAGCCTCTATCTAAAAGCGTGCCGGAGTTATGAAAGTAGAAAAATCATGCAAAATTTAGTTTTTACATAACGGTAAATTTAAATACTAAATTTAACAAAATTGTTTCATTTTGATATTAATTTACAAAGTTAAAAAAAATACCTGTCGAATGACGTTTTCAGATTGAAAAAATCTTAAGCACAACATAAGATATATGCATTTAAAAATAGGGCTTTTTCAAAGTTTGAGGGGCTGTAGCTCCGTAATGGGTAGGGCTACATGAAAAAGTTGTTCAACAAAATAATTTTTTTTATATGACCTACTCATGGTTAAAATTTGTTTTCTCTATCTTTAACGGTGTAGAACTTTTATAAACGGACGGACGGACCGACAGAGTGAAACTAATAAGCACATTTTTTCAAAATTTTTTTGGAAATGTGCTAAAAACCATGTCTGGCTAAAAGACCGAATTTCAATATTTTTGGCGTGTAATAAAACACTAAACGAAATTATTGAAAAGGCTTTTACAGGCAATTCAGAATTATTAAGGTGTTAAAAAAAATTTAGATCTAAATTAAATTAATTGTATAGGAATTTCATTTAATCAAAACTCTAATATACTTTTGGTTGGTTTATTTATTGGTTGGTTGATTGGTTTTTAATATACATAAACTAGGTGCTGCTTTAATAACATTAAATATTTTTTATTAATTTATGTTATAATACATATTATTTATTTGTTTTATAAGCCCTAATACTAAGTAATTATATTTTTACTGTTGTTACCTAAATACTAAATATTAAATTTAGTAAAAATTTTCTTTTTAATTTTCAAATTTTCTTTTTACTTTTTCTCTTTTTTTATTAAATAAAAGAAAACTTAAAAGTGGTCAAAGTTTAAAAATAGAAAATTTATTTAAAAAATAAAATAAAAGCACGTGTAAAATTATAAAAAAAAGTTGTTATCATTCATTCCATTGAAAGAAAAAAAAAAATTCAAAATATTTATGAAATAAAAAATAAATTTCAGGATCAAATGTGATCAAATTTTATTATGAGGGCTTTGACCCTCATTTAAAATAAAAAATTCAAAAATTTATTTAAACATATAATAATTCAACTGGAAAACATTTTACTAAACATTTTACTATAAAATACTTATAAATAATATGCCAACATTTTTATATTTTTATATAAGTACTTTTGCCAAATCAAATAATTTTTAAAGAAAATTATTATATTAAATTACCTTAACAATAAAATAAAAAATTTTTGTTTTTTTTTTTTTAAGTGCACTTTATATTTACCTACATCTTTCTTTCAAATCTCTGCTACTTTTAGTCTTTGTTGGTTATAAAACATGCATTTGTTTTTTTAATGTTTTTTTTCTTTGTTTTTTTTTTTTCAAAAACCATACATTTGCATTTGTTAAATAACCCTTTTGAACTTGTTGTAAAGTTCGAAAACATCAGTCAAATGCACACTTTAATATATTCTAAAATGAAATATTCAAAGGACATAAGTATATATATACAAAAGATATTAATAAAAATAATGATATAAAGGTAAAAATATGATTTGTTTCACCTAACCATAGGATCAATAAAAGAAAAAAAATTGAACTGTTTAAAAATAGTGAAAGAAGGCTTCATGTGGGAAGGAAAAGTTTTTTGTTTGTTGTGTTAAATAAATTAAATTTTTTAATTAATTTTTTTTATTTAAAAAGGTTCAGATAACACAAAAAATATAAATTAACTTATATTTAGTTAACTTATCCAAGAAAATGTTGTTGATTATATAATTTAATATTAAATTATGTCAAAAATTAGCCAATTCAGCTAAAATATGAATAAATTTAATTCTTACATAAAATAATTATCGAAATAAGAATTTGAAAAATAAAATGAATCCGAAATAACATAATTAAAAAAATACAAGCCTACAAAAAAGTTTAATTTTTTAAATCAAACAAAATTCATAAGATTAAGGATCTTAAGGACTAGGTACTGTTATTTTACACAGAAATTTTTAAATGCAAAGTAACAACACAATAAAATTTATTTAAAAATGTTCTTTATCTAACTTTGTTTTTTCTTTCTCTCTCCTTCGTCGCCCATACATTTTGTAAAGTCTTCGACCAGTATCTTGATTATATCACAGTTTACTCTGTACGTTCTAATTCTTTTTTTATTTTTACGTATGACAACTACTCGAATCATTTACTTTAACCCTTTCACTAAGAATTTTTGGTTTTGCTTAAAAAAATAATAATTTTGGTAAATAACATTTAGAGGCGATCCAGCCAAAAAATTCATTGTTTAAAATGTTTCGACCAGTTGATAAGTCGTAAAAAAGTTGTCAAATGTTATAAACTGACCAGAAGCCGTAGGTTCAATATTTTCAATTAGGTGTAGGACTACAGAAGCACCAAATTCATATTGCTTTTGTAAATCTTTATTAATTTCAGTAGTTCAGTAGTTTAAATCATCCAATACAAATTAATCCACGGATATTTCAATGTTCCCATCAATATATGAATCTCAACAAGTTTTAAATTTTTCAGCATTAGTAAGTTTAAATTTTGAACCATATTTTACTAATTTTCGCGTTGCATACAGGTTTGTAAATTTAGCGGCTTCTTGGCACAATTTTTTAGTGATATATGTTTGAAAATATTGAATTGGCAAAAGTGATGTTGTGCTCGAATTCATATTTTCTTCATTTGTCATTAAAATTTTATAGTCAATGCTAGGTGCATATGACTTGTTTCTCCACCGTACATCTTGCTTCCGAATAGTGACATGTATTTTTTCTATGTTACCAGTTTGATGTTACCACTTTTTCTTCAATCTTCTTCTTCTTCAATAGCTTCGTCACATCCCAAATCTTCTATTTTTTCGCTGATTGTCTTTTTTGCATTCCTATTGAAATCGTATTTTAACGGATAATTTACATTTTGAATACATTTTTTTATACCATCACGAATAGGACGCTTCTCTTGACAAAATTCAAATATATTGTCGTCATATTCATCAGAATCTTCAAATTCTGAAATTAATAATTCTTTTAAAAAGTCATCTTCTTTAAATTTTGGTAAATAAATTTGTTCGTTCCAAAGTACAAAAATTACAAGTCCAATTACCTTTATCACATTTTGTTCGTTGGAGCGAACATAAATGTTTCAACAACTTTTTAACTTACCATTTTTTTAATTTTTGATTTAAATAATAATTAAATTTAAAGATTAATGGTTTTTAATTATTTTTACAAACTTTTGCAGAACTGAACCTCTTTGAAAACATAGCATAGCTTATCTCTCTATGCTCTATAATTTTGATTTTGCATTTCCGTTTCTACTTTTTTTCTTTCTACTTCACACTTTTATTTTTAATTTAAATGCTTAAAAGAAATTTGTTTTAAACTTGACAAATTTCACTACTACAAAATGAAACTGGTTTCTGTTACATTGAAGATCTTTAATTTTTTAACTTTTTGAATTTAGGTTTATATTTCTCTATACATTCACCATAACTATCTAAAAACTTATCTTGCTTTACCTATAATTCTATTTCTTATATCTTTATTCACTATTTATAGCACTTATGGTATATATGTTTAATTATTGAAAATCATTTAGAAATGAGCCTGATATCAAGCTTATAATAACCTTAAGATTTTTTCTCAAAATAAAAGCAAAGGAAGAAAAAAGTAATAAAAAAAAAAATGCTTTCTTATATTTATATGTATGTGTAGAAAAGCCTTATAAAGGCATTTAAAAAATATTGAAAATTTATAAAACATTTTATAAATTATTTTAGTTATTGTTTTTTGTTTTTCTTTTTTCTATTTTTGTATTTTTTTTATTTAGGTTTTCTTTACAATTCAAAGAAACGCAAATTGAAGGAAAATATAAAAAAATATAAAAGTAAAGAGATTTTATTCTAAAGATATTTGTTTGGTTTTGTTATAATTTATACTTTTATAAACAATTCTTTATTAAAAAAGAGAATAGAAACCATGGTTGTTAAATTTCCTCACTTTGTTAAATTTTATAATAAGATTGGCAAAAAAAAAAAATAAGCGTTTAATGTTATAGAACTATTATACTATATATGTTTTTTGAAATCATTTAAAGAAAAACAAAAACTTCTTTTTCAAAATCTTGTATTTAATGACAATTTTAATGGTTGAGTAAAGTGTAATTAAGAAAAATAAAATAACACAAATGATTTTTCCTTTTATCAGCTATTATTTTTTTGTATACAATTAAATTAAATGCAAAACTACTAACATTACACTTAATTATTTAATTACTTACCACGTTTTCAACATAATTATGGGTTATCCCTCATCTATTTAAATTAAGTATTAAATTCACTGTTTGTGTAGAACTTTTTAAAGTTTAGTTATTGAGTTTATTAAATATCTCGATAAATGAGTACAAGTTCTTAGTTTGAGACAAAATGATTTTTCGCCTTCTAGATTGCATATTTTCAGGGGTTGTGAAACAAAAAAAGCTATTTATTAAAAATATTTTCAGTTTAATCATTTAAAATACAATATAAAAATAATTATCATATCTACTTTAACTTAACTACTGGTAATAATAATTATTTTAAAATTATTGAAAAGTTAAGTACCCTTAAAATAATGGGTAACACATAAAATATAATTAAGCATTTTCCTTTTTTTTCGGTAGTTAATTTTAAACAGAAATTGAACCTTTTAAAAAAAAATTAAAAATTCAATAACATAATTTTTGTCAAATAATATCAATGTGTTCTTTTAAAATAATCGTTAAAGAATTCAAAATAATATATTGAGTTTTATACTAGAAAATCAGAACATAAAATTAGAAAATAAATAAGATAAATATCATCTTAATAGAAACACTATTGAATTTTCGGGTCTTAACTATTTTTTAAACATTTTTCATAAAAAAATTTTCTTATTGAAATGAAATATTTCTTATTTTATTCTGTTTACATAACGAACATTTAAGTTAGATTCTATCATGAATTTTAAATTCTAATCTTTGCATTGTAATATTTACGATAAAGTTAAAAAAAATCCAACATATAGCAATAGATATGTCATAATTTTAGCTATTAACCTATTGTTAACTAACAACAATTTGAGCCATTAACCTATTGTTAACTATAATGAAAGGAAAGTCACTTCATTACTTTTAGATAACAGATCGATTTAAAGTCACATGATTGATTCATAGTAAAATAAACAAGGCAGATTATAAATCAACGATTTTTAAAAGCGCACATTTCTAAAAGATAATTAAACTGTTTAAAATTGTGACTTCCATCAAAATTTAAAAATTTCATATAAGAAAAATATGTGAAAATAGGACTTTTTTGCAATTTTGAGGGGCTGTAAGTCCGGAACCCTATATAACTAAAAAAAAAACGGTTAACACACGTTAAAATATATTATTGAACCTTTAATTTCACATTTTTTCAAATTGAAATGTGCTAAAATTTTCAACTGAACCAATAAATGCTTTATATTTTAAAAAATTTGAATAGCAAAGTACTGTGGTTTTTTAAAATAGATATTAAATCCCTATTTTTAAATTTTAAAGTTTTCAACATGATTTAAATATTGAAAAGTTTAACTTTAAAGTAATTAAATAAATAAATTATATTACATTTTACAAAATATTTAAAAAATATACATATATATATATTTAGAGTTGACATAATTCAAATAATATCAAAAAAAAAATTTTATAAAAAATTGAACAGAAAAAAAATTGTAAGATGAAAACTTAACATAAAAATCAATTAAAAAAACAAAAAAAAATGCAAAAAAAAAAGGATATTCTAAATTGTAATGAAATTTTCTCATGTAATTGAAAATATCTTAACTTATTTTTTTTACATTCCTTTTATATGGTACAAAAAATAAAAATGTCATTCTCTTTTAAACGTTACTTTTATAATAAAAACATACAAATATACAACTAAAACATATATATATTTGCTATTATATATCTACAAATATAAATAGTTTTATGTTCAATTTCATTTTAAGATCAGTTTCCATAATTAATTGTGTAATTTTTTTTTTTTCTTCCAACACTTTAATTTGAATAGTACAGAATTTTTATACCCGTATGAACTATGTTCAAGGGTATAATAAATTTGACATTACGTTTGTGACACCTTAAAGGAGTCGAGCTGGATATAGTGTCAAAGGTATGGATCGGCTCAGAATCGAATTCTGAGTCGATTAAGCCATGTACGTCCGTCCGTCCGTCCGTCCGCACGATAACTCAAAAAATAAAGGAGCTAGGAGGCTGAAATTTTTTTTACGGCACTTTTGCAAAATTGTTAGTTTTCCTATTTAAATCCAACATTTTCGGTCGGCGGGTTCGAGTAAATGCCATACAACTTCTATCTTTATATAGAAATAACTCAGTATCTATTCAAGCTAGGTTTCTGAAATTTTGCAAATGATGATCAAGTTTTATGGCAACAACTTCTGTAAAATTTGGTTGTGGTGGTGCGACGGGTTCGGGTAGCTGCCATACAACTTATCCGTTTAAATGAGAATAACTCAGTGTCTATTGAAGCTATAGGAACCTGAAATTTAGTAAAGAGGTGTCGAGTTATAGGCCAACAACTTTTGTAAAATTTGGTTGGTCTAGAGCAGCCGGTTCAGGCTTCTTGCACCTCTTGGAACTTAATGAAGCTATTCGCAATAGATTCAGGTAGCTGTCATACAACTCCACAATTTACATAAATATATCTCTGCAGTTCGGTACTAAAACATCTGAATGTTTTTAAAAGATGATCAAGTTTTATAGAAACAGGATATATTACGTTCATACAGGTATCCCAGAGTTGACACAGTCTACTCTACTGGACTCTTCCTCGTTTTTCTATAAATTATAGTTTCTACTAATATTTCTTGAAAATATAAAAAAAAAAAAAATTAAGTTAAAAAAGAAATAACTATGAAAATATAAAAGAAAACTACGTTTTCACAGGATAATTTATATTATTATATGAGAAAAAAAAAAAAAAACTAATTTCTCATAAGAATTCTTATTTATTGTTATATTTACTCTTGAGCCTTGATAATGTAACAACTAATATTGTATTTAATTTACACCATTTTCTAGTTTTATCATTAACGATTAGTTCTTTTGTTTTCTTTTTTTATGGAAAAATTAAAAAAAAATATTAATTTTGTTCTAAGCAAGACAGTTATATTTGAAAATTAGGATTTTTCCTTAAAATTAACTTTCTAATTCTGTAAAGTCAAATAAATTTTATAATTTTGTTATCAATTTTTATAATTTTGAATTTATTACTTGAATTCTATGTTACATTTAGTATTGTTGATCTGGGCTTCTTTTTTTAATTGATCTGGGCTTCCTTAAATTGAGTTTTTTGTTCAAAGGTTTTCCTACTTAAATGCTTTCATTCCATTTAGAATTTATACTCTAAATCGTCTCATTATTTTAGTTTATTTGAATCAAGTAAATAAATTGATACAAATTTAATTTTTGATAAAATAAAGCGTACCCTTAAATAAATAAGTTTATAAATATTTTTCATAAAATTTATATTCAAATTCTGGAAAATTTAAGAAGAACATAAACATCTTTCTTCAAAATATCTTCAAATTTTTCCCATCATTCCCATTCAATTATCCCAAACCCAATTTCCTAAGTAATTCTTTCCACATCCTTATCTCCAAAAGCAAACTGTACATTATGTTATGTATTAAAAGACCAATCCTAAAGTTTGGTTTCAAATAGGGTTGTTATGGTTGGTTAAAGTCCGACAATATCCAGATGAACCTTATGCAGTTCCTTATACAGTTCTTTTTGATGTTTTCTATACCGTCCCTCGTAAAACAAAAAGAAATATATTTTAAAGTTGTCAAACTTCACCAAACGGCCAAACGATCACGTTCTTGCCTTAAAATAAATTTGCTAGAAAAGCAATTTATTGTTAAAATTTTTTTCAAGAATTTTGACATCCAATATTTTTTTAGACAATATTTTTCTAAGTCACTTGTATTTATATTTTAACTAATCAGATTTTAACTTATCTATAATATTCAAACTAATTTAATCTAATGACGTAATTATAAAGTCTAATTAATTGAAAGAGACATATTAATTTTGTAATACTATTATTTCTGAGTACTTATAAGATGCCATCCATAACAGAGAAAAGGAAAAAAAATACTCTATAAAAAACCAATATATTCGCTTGTCTTAACATATTAGAATTTATGTTTCACACTTAATTGAAAATGAAAACCTTCTTATAGAAGACAAAAAATATTCTCGTATTCAAATTTTATTAGTTAGATTTTTCTCACTGTTATTAAATTAAGATAAAATCATTGTTGTTTTTTTAAACAGAGATGTCCTAAATTATTGACCTACAAAAAAATGATGATTGGTTATTAAGTTTAGTTTAAATATTTATGAAGTGAGTTATAGGTATTAGGTTAGGTAAGTTATTAGATTCTCTTTGTAAGTTATAGTATAATACTACCTCAAATCAATTCGCACAATAGAAGGAATCTCTTTCGTAAATCTCTTTCAATAATTGAATTTAGTCGTTACATTTTTGAATTATAGTAATTTTGAGCAAGCCAAGTTCTGATTTTTCCTATAGGTATATAATATATATACATAATATAACTAAGATGATACACTTAATACACATAAGTCGGTTGAACTTTTTTATATATTCTTTCTACATTTAATATTTTTATCCTTGTTATTTTGAACCTTTTTAGCACATTTCCAAAAAAAAATTGTAAAAATGTGCCTTGTAATTTCACTGTGTCCGTCTGCTTACAAAACTTCTACTTCGTTAAAGATAGAGAAAAAAAATTTTAACTATGGGTAGATCTCATTGGTCTCATAAAAAATTAATGTTGTAAAACAACTTTTTCATGTAGCGCCATCCAATACGGAACCCGTCCAACTTTGAAAAAGCCCTATTTTTAAATGTATCTCATGTTTTATTTAGCATTTTTTCAATCTGAAAACGCCATTCGACAGGAATTTTTTTTTACCTTTGTAAATCAATATCAAAATTATATAATTTTTTTTAATTTAGTATTTAAATTTACCGTTATGTGAAACCTAAATTTTGCATGATTTTTCTGCCTTCATAACTCCGGTACGCTTTCAGATAGGGACTTGAAATTTTGTGGTAAGAAAGAACTTTTACGAATTAGTATAAGTTTCTTTAAGATATTCCTTTGAACCACCCCTTTTTTATGAGCTATTAGCGCTCAAAAGTTGAAAATTTGCGTTTTTAAACACCTGTAACTGTACCTAAGTACCTGTACAAAATATTTCTTCGGTAAAACATAAAAATTAAAGATTCAGTAATATATTTTTACGTGTGTTAAAGGTTTTTCTTAGTTATATATGGTTCCGGACTTGAAGCTCTTAAAATTGCAAAATAATCCTGTTTTCACATTTTTTCTTATATGAAATTTTTAAATTTTAGTGCAAGTCACAATTATAAACAGCTTGTATTATCTTTTGGAAATGTGCGATTTTAAAAACCGTTGGTTTACATTCTGTGTTGTTTAAGCTTATTATAGCAATAGAATTCTCAGAAAATTTATATCAATTCTTTAAATATCATATTAATATTATAACCAAAAAAAAGTAAAGAAAAATTATATATATATAGTCGTATGTGTATCAGGTATGAAGTGTTCATATATCGAATTGATTAAGTGTTTACCCATTTAAAAGCTTCTCAAAAATTGAATTTTTAAAATTAGAAAATTAAAGGTTACAGGTAAAGGTTTACAGGTTTTGTTTTCAATTTAATATTTATTAATTGAAATAATTATATTTTTTTTACTTATCAAGAGTATTTCATTTGAAACCTATAAAAAATTTCAATAAATATTAAATCAACAGATAAAAATTTTAGAGAAGTATTAGTTAAAAATTTAAAAAGAATTATAGAATTTTATTTGATTTTTATTTCTTAATAGCAATTATAGTAATAGGTACATACAATATACACTTACACAATATTATATTTATACAGTATATAAAAGTATCTATGTTGGCATAAAGGTACTAAGTTCAATATAGTGCATAGTCATTACTTTTATTTATATATATATTGATATTGAGTAATTGAGTAGTATATTGAGCTATTCATGAAAAAATTGTTTCAGATTTTTGATGAATATGTTAAACACATTAAACTAATAAAAACAGAATTATAATATTCCGTTGGGGCCTCGATGGCCCACTGTGTAAGAGCGTATTAATTAGAATATTTTGAGCGTACGTTGTAAAATAATTCCCCCTTACGTCATTTACAGCCACGGAAAGACTGTGTAATTCCTTTGTCACATTTATGTCACAGAGGGGTCACATAGGGGATTATATATTTTGCATGATATTTCTTTTTTCATAACTCCGGCAAGCTTTTAGATAAGAACTTGAGACAAGAAAGAACTTCTAGAATTAGTATCAATTTCCTCAGAAAAATTTTTTGTAGCGGCCCCTGTTTAAGAGCTATTACGGCTCAAAAATTAAAAATTTGATATTTTTAGACACCTTTAACTTAGGCACCTGTACAAAATTTTCTTCGGCAAGACATGAAAATTAGTCTTTAGTATATATACTTTTAGGTGTGCTAACGTTTTTAATTAGTTATATAAGTTTCCGGAATGTATTTCAAATTAGTTTAAATTTTGAACGCCAAAACTGCGATAAATTAATACTACATTTTGATTACTATATTAAAATTAATGATTTTATCATTTTTATAAAGTATAAAATAAAATATAAAGTTATTATCTTTAATATTTAATATTTACTCTAAAGTTGTTATTTATCTTTTTTCAACGATAATTGTCCTAGAATTTATTTCTTTTAGAGGTACCTTTCTTGAGCTTTCCTTTTAAGAAAGTCGAAAGTACTTATACTACATTTTTAAATAATCAAAAATGTTTAAATAATCAAAAAGACAAATGTTTCAGTGTCTTTTCTCTAATAAGTTTGCTGTATGAATGGCGAAATTTTCCAAAAATGAAATCTATTATATACATTAATAAGATATTTCTGTGTATTTTTTTAAGATATAAACTCTATTTGAAATATGAAATCAAATACTCTCTAGTTCACTATCTGCCTGGCCTATCTGAGGCCTTAGAGTAACAAAACTACTAATACCATTGGTAAATGTTGAAACAAGAACGAAGGTATAAAATATATTAATAAAAGTTACTATATGAGACAGTACCAGATCTTATCATATAGAAAATAACCATTATCCATTATCATATAGAAATTGTAATAGATACAATTCTTTTCGTTTTTATTTTAATACAATTTTATAATATAATTATATTTGGATTATAAAGTATATAATAAATTTTATTTGTTTATATTAAGATATATTTTATACATGTATATTTGTTAACATAAGGAAATTCTAATATCTAAGAATTATAATTGATAAGTTAAAATTCTAAAACTATATTTGATATATATTTGTTTTCTTATTAGTTTATATTTTTTCTATTATTGATATATTAGTATTAATTATCATTCGCCTTTAATTTGAACCAAATGGCCAATTGTAGCTGAAACAAGTTGAAAGCAAGATAAAAAAAAAACAGTTTTCAATTTTTACTGTGATCCAAATTTTCACGCTTCGAATAAGAGTTCAGTATCCTAACCACTGTGCTAACTGCTAACCAACAGGTATTTTAAAATTTTTTTTTTGTTATTAAATATTTATGTTCTGAAAGTAATCACAGTTTTATTAACACGCCTCGTCACTAATCTATGTACATACACATACATACATTTAATATTTTTGATATACTTATCCTGAACAAGTTGGAAAAAAAAAAACGGTTTTTCTTTTGAATATCGAATTCTCAATGTTTATTTTCTATTTGATGGCTGTGTTAAAATAAATAATTTGATATTATCATTATGTATTTATATCGCAATTTATGAAAATAATTTATAATGTTTTTGTATATTATGATATAATGAGTGTTCGTTTGTATATATATGGTATATTCATGTATTATTCAATGTATATTTCAACATAGATAAATAGATAAAATAAAAGCAATAGAAAAAAAAAAATACATATATAAATAATATAAGGATTTTATAAAAATAGAAAAAGAAAACAAATATTTAATATAATGTATAAATATTTATTAAATACATGTATACATAAGTATATAAATAAATACATATATAAGAACATATGTATTCAAATTTACAACATTTTTTTTTTTTCGCTTTATTGTTAAAAAAGAAAATTATTATCCGGTCCTTAGATATGTTTGGTTTTCTTTTAAATTTCGTATATATAAACATAATATATGTATATTAAAATATACATATATATATATATATATATAAGAAAATTTAACGATTATAATAATGGCGTTTTATATACCAAAAAAAAAAAAAAGCAGAATTTTTTTAACAACAAAGCACAATAAAAAAAATATAAATTACTTTGGTGACTTTTTTTAGAAAATGGCTTTAATAAAAATTTAATTTCTCAATATACCACAAAACAATTATGGGTCTGCCTTTAATATATTATCTGTTATTTATTTAATGTATCTTTTTGTTTAGCATAATAAGATTCTATAGATATTTTGTTATTATTAATTTTTATTAAAATCAACAAGTATTTTTTTAAATAATTATGCTGATTAATGTATATGTATGTATATATGTACATAGTTAAACGATATGATGTCATAATTAAGTTTAATTCACGATATAAATAAAACATATTTTGGAGTTAGGGGTGCTAACACAGTATATTGGCTAGAGAGTAGAAGTAGGAGAGGATAGGACAAGAATGTGGAAACTTTGAATTGGGGAGTGTTAAGGTGCCAACACTAAATTACAATATTATATATTTTCGTCCTTTTTGTTTTTATTTAAAAAAAGCATATAGAGGGGATTTGAGAAATTTCGTATTATTAGCTTATCCATATACGATTAACTTTATTTTATTATATTGTCTTAATAAAGTAAAGGATGATCTTACTTATTATATGTAACATAACCAGTGTTCCTATTCATTTTGTTAACTTTAAGATACATTGTACAAAAAATAAAAATTAATAGATCAATGATTTTAAGCATAAATCAATACATCTTGATGCATTTATATAGTAGTGTATAGTGCAATTGAATATCATACGAAAAAATAATTTACAAAAGGAGAACAGAACTCTCCATATTTTATATATGGAGGGTTCGTTTGTGAAAAGTTTTAAAAATTAAACAGAGAAAAATTGCATGAATAAAGATGATGGCCCAATACTTACTTTGAATACTTTTTCAAAATATCAAAACCAAACAAAGTTAACAAAGTAAATATTGGCCCAATGATTATTTTGCATTTTTTGCTTTGACTTTTGTTGAATTTATTTTTTTTGAAATGGTTTTAAAAAAAATTTTAAAAATTTTATATATAATAATTATTTTATATAAAACAGACAATTTTATATGAAAAAAATACAAATATTTGTATTGAGAGTACCAAATAGGAGAAGATTTTGGATTCGGGACATTTATAGAAATCGTCAAATTCATGGATGGTACAAAATCACATTTCCACCTATTTAAAATTTTTCCCAACTATTGAAATTTTTTTAATGTTTATGTAAAAAAAATTCAAATATCAAATGTCAAAGTATTCAATGCCAAAGTACAGAATTGAAAATTCGTCAATTTGGTATTTTGCTTCGTTTGCTTACTTTGAATACTTTGTGCATTTGACCAAGTACCATAAAAATAATGTAATTCATTTCAGCTGCCAAAGTTTTCGAAGGAAGTAAAGGAAGCAAAGTAAGCATTGGGCCATCACCTTAATTCTGCCTTACAACATTTGCATAGTCACATCTGGCAAAAAAACCTTCAACTTCTAAAATTTTGTGAAATAGCCGTTCTAGGACTTTTTTTTTTTTTCTAAAACATACTATTAATGTTTTTCGATATATAACATAAAAAAAAAATCAATAATATTAATTAAATAGAAACTATATTTAGTTTTTAATCTTAATTGTGCATTATACATACTTAGAATTATGTTTGTCTCTAGTAAACTTAGAAGCAAACTTCAACTACATGGAACTTTTGTTTGTTTCTTCCATTCTTCCATACTTTTATAGAGACCCAGACAACTCAAATGTTGAATGACATCAATTGTAATTTATTTCATAGTTTTTTATATTTAAAAAGTATAGATTTAAATTTAATAATACACAATTTTTTATATAAAATTTCTTAAATATTTTTAAAGTTTCATGATCATCACATTTAAAATTTTAAAAACTGTTATCTTCTTTTTTATAGTAGAAATACAAAATTAAGCACATTGGTCTTATTGAATTAATGATTTTTTAGAATTTCGCAAAAAAAAAAAAAACATTATTTTTTTTTTAAATAAAACAACATATTCTATTAAATTTAACATCACATTATTCATTTGATTCAATTGTCATTTTTTAAATTACCAATACATAGTAACTATTTTATTTGATTTAAATGTCGTCTTTTCAAAAGAAAATAAAAGAATTCTATCATTGTTTTGTTACTCTTATCAGCTTAATATAATGATGAAGAATGTTTTTACTTTTTTTTTTATTATCGCGTCTTATACCATTATTAAGTATCAACTTTAGATTGAAAAATGAAAATTATCCCTGACAACATTATAAATAGACATTATTATCGTTATAATATCTAAGCCATTAAAAAGAAAATAGTTTTTTTTTAATGCACTGGAAAAACTTTATTTTTTAATTTTTGTTTTTATATTAAAGTCATTTTTTTTTTTTTAACTTATGGAAATACACTTTAAAGCTGTAATAGTTGAATTTAATATATGGTATTTAATGTATGGCTTATTGGATATGGATACTCTTAAATTTTTAATGAATGGTATTTAGTTAAAAAAAAAACTGTTAAAATATAATTTTTAGACTTCAATTTCCAAATATCCAAAACTTAATAATAAACGGTGCGGTTAAAATACAAGAATGCATTTTCAAGGAAGCTACAATTTTTCCTTTAAAGATCTTCAAAATTTTAAATTTTTAGCCCTGAATGCCTGGAATATATGGAGTATTAAAATTTGATAATTTAATTTTCCACAAAGATAATAGATAATTTTATTACCAAATTGCAATATACTATAAAAAAAACAAGGGACTCGATGGCCTAGTGGGTAATAAGGTATAAAATACGCTGTAAAGACCGAAGGTGTATTGGTTTGAATTTCATCAACATCGTAAGAATAATTCTCCCTTACAACATTTATATTCACACCTGGAAAGGAAAGGTTATTCAATTTCTTTGTCATATTTATGTGGCAAGGGAATAAACCCAAAAAAAAAAAACTATAAAAAACCTATTAAAATTGAATGTGTACCCAAAATATTTTTCAAGTTTAGAGAACTGTAGTTTATTAATAAAATCTATTTTATATATATAAAATTTTATTACTTTATCGCAAACTTTATACAAAATTTAAAAGATGGAAAGGTATACAGTAATAAGAAATCTCTAAAATAATCGTGAAAAGGGTAAATAAAACTTATATAGTATAGAACAGGTAACCATTATAAAACCCGACTTATAAATTGTCTATACGCTTGTATAAAACAACCTATGTAACGAGATGCAGGTTAGAATCCTAATTAAGAAATGCAGGTTCAAATCCTTCACAGCTAACTATGATTTCAACTTGCACTCGCTCTGTAAATTATCTTATTAGCCACTTATCTAATTAGGAATCAAGGCCTTACATTAATTATAATTATCTATAAACAAAGAATAATTTTTTTTTAAAACCAGTTTAGCTGTACCCTTGGAAAAATATTTAAAGACTTTTCTTTTTTTGTTTGTTTGTTTTACTATTTGTTATTCTTTTTTACAGAATCTAGGAAAAAAAGTTTACAAAACTAGGTTACACTTATAATATTAAATTTACTAACATGTAAGAAACGGAATTTTTTTTTGTTAAATACGAAATCATTTTTTAAATTACATGTATTTCTAATTAGAGCATAGCCATTATGTGCTAATATTAATTCTATTTTTATTTAATTGTAAAAAAAATTAGTTAGAAAGCAATTCATTTTCTTTTACTATGTAAGATAAAAACTTAGAAACTAGCTTAAACCTACTTAACCTAACCTACGATCCTGGCCTATCTTACGCTAAATAAATATACTGTATTAAAAAATTGATACAATATATTTTGTTAAAATTAGTTTTGTAACCACCAATAATTTCTGTTGTCAAACAAATCCCTGGTAGGGATATGAGTGTCAAATTTTAATCTGCCAATATCAACACAACTTGGATCATACTCAATTTTGGTGCATGTAGCCCGTCTATTATAATGGAATAATAGGGGGACATGGCTTTGGTTTTTAATAAAACCATATTTATCTAGATAAATAAAATGTTCGGGTGCTATAAAGCACGATTTTAATGTTCTTTTTATATACGAGATATTAGTAGAATATATGAGATATTAGACCATTTTCCGGAGTGTTCATTGCTCTGTCAAAATTTTTACGAATCAGATGAATTATGAAATTATCGGTTCTTTTTACTTTTAACTTTCTGTATATGTATTTATTTGACAAATAATGCAAAAAGTTTGTTTCAGGTTTTCTAATTTCATTAATACAGACTCTTATGCACTTTCTCTCGAATTTTCTAATCTTTTCCATCAGATTAGCACTTATATTGTACCATATTGGGACTGCATAAGTGAGCGTGGGTCGTATAAATGCTTGATAGCTTAATATTTTTACCTTAGAACTAATAACTTTATTATAAAACAATTTTTTGCATGCCATAAATGCTTTATTCCCTTTCGAAATTGCTTCTTTAACATGTAGGGAGTAGTTAAGATTATATATTAGATTTACTCCAAGGTATTTGACCTATTTTTTGTTGGGCAAGATATTCTTTGTTTGACTTTTAATTTTAAATTTTCTCCAATGTTTTTTTAAATTATTATTCAAGTTTTTATATGTGTTTCGAAAAAGAATAGTTTCGCATTTATTATAATTTATATTTAGCGTCAAACCTTGCAATAGTCTATTGAAGTGTTAGTGTTGAACATTGTTTGCGTCATTTTATTGATTTTAGCTACCTTACAATGGCTAGCATAAATTATAAGATCGTTCGCAAAGGCTAAAGCGTTGTTTTCCCCTTTTATTCCGCCTAGTATTTTTAGAAGATCGTTTATGTAGATTGAAAATAAAATTGGAGAATTAACCGTACCTTGTTATAGGCCGTTTTCGATCTTGTGAGTTTTATTCGTAGTTTTTGCTTCGTCGGTCGCAATGTAGAAATTGTTGTCGGATACCATATCGTGTATCAAATCGACCAGGTGGTTTGGAAATTTGTATTTATATAATTTGTAAATTAGTCCGTCTAACCATATACTATTGAACACTTTCTCCAAATCAATGAAGCATGCACCAGTAGCATACATTTTATTAATGCTCTAGTAAACATCTGATACTAATTTTATAACAGCATGTACAGTTCCATGCTTATACCTAAATCCAAATTGGTTGTCGGCTAAAATATTATTTTCGGCAACAAAAGAATTTATTTTATCATTGATTATGGTTTCAAATATTTTGCTTATATTTGGTAACAGACTAATTGGTCTATAATTTCCGGGATCAGCTGGGTTTTTTCCAGTTTTTTTAAATAGAAGAACTTTTACTTTCTTCCAAATATTAGGGAAGTATGAGTAATTTAGGCAGTTATTGAAAAGGATAACATATTGTATAGTGATCATATTACTTAAATTCTTTAGGACTATGTTAGGTATATTATCGATACCACATGACATTTTAGGCTTTGAGCATTTTAATTTCAGTTTTAATGTATAAAAATTGATAAAATAATTGTTTTATTCATACTGGTATTCGGATTTATTTTGTTCGCTAAAAATGCATAGTGATGTATTGTTGTCTTGTTTTTGTTTATTTAGAATTTTGATTGAGTTAATTTTATTGGAAATATTTATGTGAAACCTGTTATTTGAGATACTATGAGATAAGACCAATACAACGAAAAAATAACAGTTTTATAATAAATGCATACTTTTAATCGAATCAAATATTTATCGACTTGCTTTAAATTACAACATTAATCAGTTAAATCCTATTTAATACAATATTAGTAGCTTAAATCCTCGAAAATATTTTTTAATGAATAATGATAGAAAGAGATAAAAATGTCAAGATGAAATAAACTAAATTTTTCCTCTTGCTTTTTTAGCATTTTCCCCAAAAGGATATTAATAATTCTTAATAAGTCATTCAATTTTTTTTTTTTAACTTTTTCTAAAAAAAAGTTAAAAGTACTTTCTTGTGAATGATTAATGATTTTAAACTTAATTTTAATTTTCCAGTATTTTTACAAATAATGTAATGTAAAAATAGAAAATAAATAAAAAAAAATTTTATACGTCTTATCTTAATAACTTTTCTGAAAGCATGAACAAGTTTTAAAATAGTTATTAACTTCCTTAAATATTTTGTTACTATGAACATTCGTTTTTTTTTTGTTTTGTTTTATGTAAATAGAAATTAGAAAGTCAGTGAACAAACGATCCTATCAATTAACAACTAAACTATATATATATATATATATATATTACATATGTATATCATTAAATAAAAATCTTCAAAAAATTGAAATTAATGGAAAAAATCATTTAATTAAAATGAGAAAAATAGTCCTCATATTTGCTTAGAAGTTCTAATAAAATGCTTAATGCTTTAAATTAAAAAAAATCAATTCCAATTAATAAATTATATTAAAATATAAAAAGAAATGAAATAAAGAGATGTAAATTAATTTTCATAAAACTGAAATGAGATAAGGAAAAAAGAATTTGACCTTAAAGAAATATTTTGAAACATTTTAATTTATTATATAACATATTTCTCTTTTCTTTACATTTAATTAAATTTTTTAAAAAATTCTTTTAAGTTTTTAAGTTAATGGTTCTAATTTAAATAAAGTTTTGAAATATAAAATACTAAATTTTTTATTTTGTAAAAAGAAAGAAATAAAAATTCTATAAAAATACATACTTATAGATTTTATATATATCTATAAACTTTAAATATCTATGTATTACTACTATAGATTTTAAATACATATCTTATTATTTTTTTTTAGATAAAGTCAATTATATTCAATTTAATTTAAATATCTTTTTCAGTATATTTTCTAATAGAATTGAAATTTAATATAGTAACATAATTAATTTTAAACAAATGGATATGGTCTCATTCTTAAATTTTTACTTTCAAATTTTTTACTTTTTGTTTTCATTTGGGAATGGAGTTTTAAAAGTTAAAATAAATGACAAAAAAAAAAAGTCATTAATAATTTTTTAAAGAAATATATACACATATAATATGTAGTTTTAAAATTTTTTAGTCCATTTATCCTGAGAATTATTTAATTTTTATACAGCACAAATATTGCATTAAAAATTTAATAAATCATATATATGTGTTCAGTACTTAATATGGGTGATTATTTTATTATATTTAGCACAGTTTTACGGTATTAAAGGCGAATTTAATTTATATTTTAGTAAATACTGCAAACTATAGGTCTTTCTAGGTAAATCTAGAAAGAATTTTAGAGTTGTAATCAAAAACAGGGTTATACGCCTTTTCAAGAAAATTTAAATATATTTTTATATGAGGGATTTAAAATTAGGAGGGATTTTAGAGTTGGATTCAAAAGCAGGGATATATACGCTTTTTCCAGAATATTTATATATGCAAAATTCAAACTGAATTCCAAAACTAATCATGAAATGCTTTAGATTCAAATATTTTCGGAAAATTTTTTGAATCCTTTGAGAATCCGGTTTTTTTTTAATGCATTGAACCACTGAACCACATGTTGAACCAATTTATAGCTTTAAATGTTTTCTTCTGAAAAGTTTTGTGAACACTCTGAGATTTTTGCTCTTTTAATGTTTTTAAAATTGAAATTTGCGTCAGATCAGATATTATATATAAAAAAAAAAACAACAAATTATCTTCGAAGATAAACTTCGGATTTCTGTTAGAGGATAATGTTCTGATAAGATTTTCCTTAATTCCAAACAAAATTAAAAAAAATAAAATTATATTATTAATTTTGTCAAAAAAAAAAAGACTTTGCGAATTTTATGGAAGATTTTACGGAGAAATAAATCATGAATATTTCAATTTTCTATGCTATTGATTTTGTTTTTATTTCAGAAAATTATTAAAAACTTAAATAACATATTCTACTGTATTAAAATGTGCCTTTAAACGTTAAACTTTATTATAAATTAGATAATTTTATTAATAAATCTCTGCACATGGCACTTTCTTAAATATTCATCAATTAAATTTTTTTTTTTTTGTATACACTATTGGAAATTTCTTATAAATAATTAGTAGAGGATTAAACTTTAAAGACATATAAACTTAATTTTCCTTCTTTTTTCTTAAACCAAGAGTTCAAGAGTTTGTTTTGCAAAAAATCTTTCATATATTTACATATAAATGTTTTAAAATTGATACAGGACCTTCTATGAGATACAAATAACAAAACAAAAAAAAAAGTCATATTACTCGATTTTATGTGACAGAAGATTACTCCCAATTTAATATTTTCTTGATGACGGTCTCCTTTACATATAAACTCTTCAAATAACGGTTAATTTAACTTAAAAGTTTTTTTGTTTTTTTTTTCTTTTTGTATTTTTATTGTATTTCGCATATAAATCACCAGTTTAAAAATACTTTAACAATGAATTGTTACCAAAACAAACAAACAACAAATAAAAACGAAAAAAAAAAATAAAAAACAAAGTGAAATATCCTTAATAAAAATGACAAATTGATTTTTTTGTTTTATATAGATACTTTTATTTTTTTTTACTTCCTTGTTCATTAAATTTTATAAAAAAAAAAAAGAAAAAACTCTTTAAAGTTTAAATAAATAAATAAAAAAAAAAACAAAAAAAAGAAAACAAAGAAAAAAATATTCACAAATGAATGACGTCATATCGAACTGCGCATGTTATAATACCCCTTTAAAATGTGACCTCATTTAAATTTTCTAAATATTATAAATTTTCTTAATAGTTATTTAATACCTTATTGAGTGTAACAGATGTAAAAAAAAAAAAGGAAAGGAAATAGTTTAAAAAATAATCTAAAACTTTTTTAATCCTTTCTTTTACCTTAATACATATACATATATGCACTTAACATTTTCCAAATCTACATATGTACAAATATATCCGTTAAAACTTTAAGAAAAAAAAAAATTTAAACTAAAATATTGAAAAAAAAACTTAAAAAAATTTTTCTTCTAAATTTATTTTATTTTTTATGGACTTATAAAACTTTTTCGAAAAAATTTTCAATAATTTTATACATGTATTAGTAGAATTTTTGAATAGAAATAAAATCAGTTTTAAAAGAAAAGAGAAAGTTTCCAAAAAAAAAAAAAGTTTTTAAAAATTCATATTAGTAAAAAAGAAAGAAAATACAATACCCAATAAAAGGATCCATGAATTAACACCAGAATGAATATTTATTATAATTTTTCTAAAGTTTGTTCATCAATTCAAGAAGAAGAAGAAACTTCAGACCCATACTCAAAACCAGCAGAACTTTACTCCGAGCAAGACATGTGCTTTAAGGAGCATATTGCTTTGCGAAAGATGAACTGCTCACACTAAACCTTATACAGATTTTTCCTTTCTAAAAGTCAATAGGTTTGACAGAAGTATTAAAAGTTGAGGCAAAATCTACAACACGTAATAATAGGGAAACCTCAATAGATCTACAATAAAATGTCGCAGTAATAATAATCTTTAACTCATAACTAATAATAATCTTTAAATCACCAGAAACAAGAAATAAATTAAAGAAATTAATTAATGCTAGAAAGAAAAATTAACTAAAAGTTAAAAACTAATTAACTAATGACAAAAAATATTAAAAGATGTTTAAAGAAATTAACTTTTAATACTTTACTGTTTCATATTTTATGTAAAAAAAAAAATGTATTGTGAGAAATCTTACAGTTCGTTATAAAATCAATTGTTAGGTTTCAATGGTTAGGGTAAAACGTATTGAAAATGCTACAATATTTTTCTGTTTTTTATACAGATCCCTCCAAACCAGTGAGCTGGAAACTGCTGTGGCCATAGAAGAATTATCCGACAATATCAATAAAATTCTGGAAAAGAATCCTGAATGTGAGATAGCTGTCGCGGCTGATGTCAATGTCCACAACAAAAACTGGATCCATTTTTCAAGTCACAAAAGCCCGGAAGGCAAACAGGTTAAACTATTTTCAAACTTATTTCAACTTTCTCAACTTGTAAAGAGCTCAACTCGAATTCCGGACTGAGAAAATCAAAATGAACATCTTTTGGACTTGTTCCTGACATAAAATTTAGAAAAATAAAATATTTCTGTTAGCGCCCCAATTGGAGGCTTCCACCATTGCCTTGTTAAATCCAGCTTTCCAATGGGTACATGGGTACTATAACCGGACCGTAGGTAGATTTTTTTGGGTGGTTTTCATTGATCAATGTGTTTCCGTTATAGGGATGTTGACTTTGCTGCTGATGCCATTAGTAAAACAATCATGCTATGAATGAAACTTTTCAATATAAACGGGTTCAAACTAAATCCAAGCCTTGGTTTAATGACATCTGCAGGAAAACAATTCAAAATGTACAAGGAAAGTGTCTTGGTCTTCATTTGGGGACTAGATTGCCAGGAACAATTTCAAGAGAATTATCAATCAGCGAAAGTTTCATTACAACCAAAGATTAAAACGTAAAATAATTAATCTACCTTACTGCAATCGTTCTTTTTGGACATTTCCGAAGAGTGTAAAGAATAACTTTTGCGAACCATCCACGCTGCTGATTGATAACAATTATTCTATCATAACGGACTCAGTGGGTAAAGCAAATTTGTTTGCAAAATCCTTTGCAGCAAATTTTACGCTCCCTCCTGTACTACCCTTTGTTGATTCTACCAGGGTTAAAATTCTTCATAGGGTGTACTTTAGAACACGTACTGTAGTTAAAGTGCTTAAAAATCTGAATGTTAGAAAATCCACTGATCCTGATGGAATTCCTGCGATGGTTTTTAAACATATTGTCTCTTCCATTTCGAAACCTCTGCGCAATCTTTTTTCATTTCAACATTTTCGACTGGCAGATATCCCAGTCAATGGAAAATTGCTCGTGTCCCTCCGATCCCCAAAAAAGATAACAAAATCGACCTCTCCAACTACCAGCCAATAGTCATTGTTTCGGTCATTTCCAAAGTTATGGAAATTCTCGTTAATAAAAGGCTGATGAGATACCTTTATTGCAGAGGTATTTTGCATGATAGGCAATATGGCTTTAGAAGTCAAAGATCTACAAGCGATCTTCTAACATACCTCAGCGAAAAGCTCAACACCAGTATTCACTGGTGAATCTCAGGTTGTTGCTCTTGATATCTCAAAGACTTTTGATCGAATATGGCATTCAACTCTTTTGAACAAATGTCGAGCTATTGGTCTCGGTAATTCTTTCTGCAAATGGAGTTGAGGATTTTATTTCGAATCGTAAATCGTAAATAAACGCTGGCGCATCCCAAACTTCTTTCAGTTACCTCGACAAAATCCAAAACCGCGCTTTACGCCTAATAAGTGACCCTGTCGAACAAGTAACACTTACTCCACTTAACTCTCGTCGTAATATTGGAGCTATTTCTCTGTTTTATAGATATATTGTAGGTAATGACACTTGCTCTAATGAACTTAAATCAATTATGCCTCCTCTTAAACAATTTCAATGTAACACCAGAGCTGCAAGTGCTCATCTCTACACTGTGGAAATGAAGTAGAGTAGACTATGTCAACTTCAGGATTCCCGTATAAACGTAATATATCCTGTTTCTATAAATCTTTTGATCATCTTTTAAAAAATTTCAGATGCTTTAGTACCGACGTTAACTACAGAGACATATTTATGTAAATTTTGGATTTGTATAGCAGCTATATAAATTTATTACACTAGCACAACCAAATTGTACAGAAGTTATGGATAAAACTTGATCATCATTTGTAAGATTTTAGAGGCCTAGCTTCATAAAGTTTCAAGAGGTGGAAGAAGCCTGAACCGGCTACTCTAGACCAACCAAATATTTTACAAAAATGTTGGCATGTATCTCAACACCTTCTCACTAAATTTCAGATACCTTTAATATACATTGAGTTATTTTTATTTAAAAAGAAAAATTGAATGGCAGCTACCCGAACCTGTCGCACCAGAATAACCAAATTTTACAGGTGTTGTTGGCCTATAACTCTACATCATTTTGCAAAATTTCAAATACCTAGCTTCAATAGATACTGAGTTATTTCTGCTGGATTTAAATACCGAAACTAACAATTTTGCGAAAGTGACGTAAAAAAATTTAAGCCTTCTAGCTATTTTATTTTTTGTGTTATTGTGCGGGCGGACGGACGTATATGGCTTATTCAACTCAGAATTCGATTCTGAGCTGATCCATATCTTTGACACTATATCTAGCTCAACTCCTTTAGGGTGCCGCAAACGTAATGGCAAATATGGTATACTCTTGAACATAATTCTTACGGATACAAAAAAATTATCTAGAGGAAGAGATGAAACCAATTAACATCAATTGTTTTAATGCCATTTTTTTTTTCTTTGATTATATAATTTATGAACTAAATCCAAGAGAATTTTTTAGTAAAATTCTTCGAGTGTTAATTGATTTTTGCTTTTGGTATTAATTCACAGAGTCCTAATAAAAATTTTACATATATAATACACATCCTTAATATAAAATTGATATTGAAAAAAAAATATAATGTTGAAAATTAGTATAATAATTTCAAATTAAATTTTATTAAAAAAACCTTACAAATTCAATCCTGGAAAACTTATGTTATGAAAGTTTGAAATTTTAGAACTTTTTTATTATATTTATTTTGTTTTATTTTTTTTTTTTTTTTGATTTATAAAAAAAAATGAATTTCTTTTAAAATGTATCATTTGATCAAAAATAGACTATAATAATATGTTTTTTTTTTTTTTTTGGTACTCTAATATAGCCTAAAATCTTTAATATTGATTGAAAAAGGATATTGAAGGAGAATTGGAAAAAAAATTTGTTAAGGTCCTTTTAAAAAAGTTATTTGTATTGTTGCAATAAATATTGAGGACGTTTGATCTTAGTTAATTCCATATTTTGTACGTTTCTTCCATAATCAATTTTAAACCACCTAGAAGTTCATGGCATAATAATAAAATAAACATTTAAAATATTTGTATAGTGTTACATTGAAATACAGTATATCATCGCTCATACATTAAGGTATTAGAAATATGAATTTTTCTCAGTATTTTTTGATTTAGCTGAAGATATATATAAAATGTTTAAAATTTTTTGAAATCCCAAAAGAGTGCAAATATCCGTGATTTTGAATAAATTAAAAATGAAACTGTCGCAAGGACACAAAATATAAAATTTGAATTTCAAATACATTCTATGCAAATATGTTCTAAGTAACAATGTCTTTAGTACACGGGTGGCGAGTTTCATCAAATGATATGACACAAATATGTTTGGCCGGTTCTACTATTGGAAATAAAACTATATAGAAAATAAATAAAAATATACAATGTATACCTAATATGAACTTAACTGAAACTTTTGATGGAAGGTTTGATAAAAAGTTGCAAAAAAAAGTTGACATTTTCGTCCTTAATAATATTGAATCCTTTTAAAGCGCGGAAAACGAAACACCCATCAAAAATCTAACAATTGTATTATTACGATCTTACATTCTTGTGGTTTGGTTACTTTTTTAAGAATAAATCATCCATCGGAAAATAAATGGAGTTCAGTTTATTCTGAAGGTATTTTATTTAATATATAATGCAAGAAAAAACTACAAAATTTGTCTGGACTTTTGTTTGCCTAACCCCCGTAAATGTTTAAAAATGTCTATATTGGTTTCTTGGTCATGGATTTGAAATGAATATATGTAACCAGAATTGGCACTTCTTTCTGTGCAGATACTGTTTGGATTTGAAAAAAAAACTTATAACTTAAACTTATACACTCTTATAACTTATTAGCTCGACGTTTACGAACCACGAGTTCTGCAGCATAAACTTTATATTGCACGATCTTCGTATCTTTTAGTTTTGTTTCTATACGTTCAAATTCCCTATAAACATCTATTTGTGGTCTACCGAACTTTAACGAATAGTTTTAATTAAAATATTTTAAGGAAAATTCGTATTTTACTTTTGGGTTGTGATTTGATCATTTTTTTTAAGAAAAAATCGTAGATAATTTTAACATTTAACTTGTTTTCGAGATATTTGACATCAGGTATAATATAAAATACTTGTAAAACATTTTATGTAATTCTTTATTTTGCAAATATATCCAGAAGGCAACAACACTATGAGAATGATTTTGATATTTGCCTTATAAGTCTAATAGGATTTTATGTTCATATAAAAGTTAACTTGAACTTTGTAGCCGTGAATTCGTAATAGCATGCATATAACGAAAAATGCTTTTAAAATGTGAAAGAAAGTATTTAATATTAATCACAACATGTAGAAACCTCATCAGTAGCCTACTAGTGGATAAGAGTGGAAAATACACTCTTATAAATAAACACAAATGAAGTGTGGGTTTGAATTCCACACACGTCATAAGAATAATTCCCCTGAAAATAAAACACAACACACCTGAAAATAAAACACTGTATAATTTTCTTGTCACATTTATTATGTGGCAGAGGAATAAACTAAAAAAAAAAAAAATCATAGCATGTCATTATTTATTTTTTAAAATCTGTCACTACCATTTTAAATTTTTTACTCTTATTTGAAATGTAAATTGGTGGTTCAGATATCAGTTGATTGTATAAATCTTCGAATTTTAAGTACGTTGGCTATGTTAATTAAAACTGATATAAAGTTAATATAACTAAAAATTGTTTCTGGTATTTGTATTGTTCTTGTACGTACCGATTTTAACAATCTATTCAAGTATTCATAAGGATAATCGCCGTTGAATTTTCATGTTTTTAAGGAAATTATTTATGGATTATATTATGGATAATACAATTTAATTCGAATATTTAATTTTTTTAAAAATTTTTACTTTTAACAAAAAATACTAAAAACGGTTTAAATTTATGTATTTTAGTAATAAAAAAGTAAAATGTAATAAAATATGTATTTATTATGTATTCGTAATTATTATTAATATTCAATTGAACAAATCCATTCTAATAGAAAATTCTTAATTATATTTTCCATTTAATTGAATAATAAGAATTTTTAAAGTATTAAACATTTAATAATATTAAAATGGATTTGTGAATGTTAACACTTATTAATAATTGTATCATGTCTAGATGTACTGCATTATTTTTAATTATATGTAAATTGGAAACATTACTATAATTTTCATTTATCATTAGAAATCATTTACTTAACAAATAAATAAAAAAACAAAAACATTTATTTTAGTTAAATTCTAAAAGCAGATCCGGTTCGTAACGTATTCGAAGTATGCACAGTTGCAGAAAGCACCGAAAATGTAAAAGTATCAACAATATAATATAAAACTTAAATTTGAATAAAAAATATTTACAAAAAAAAGTTTTTTTTAATTTTAAATTTTTCTTTTACTTTTTCAAATATTGCCGCATATATCGAAATATTTGCATAATGTCGGAATCTACTATTCGGACTAGTAACGATCTTCCGCATGGCAAAATATTAAAAAATATGTTCATAAATATGACTGAAATTTTACATTTAGCAGAGGCCAGTGGAAGTGTACAAAATGCTAATGAAAAAATAGATCTATTAATATTTTTAACCGCCGACGGTAGACGCATAGAGTAACATAAAGATTATAAAATTTTAACAAGCACAAGAAAACAAGTTTTAAGTTTGTTTTTGTTTTTATTTTTAAACATGAGTTTGGATGAACAATTAATTGAATTAGTGAGATTAGATTAGATTATTCTTTAAGAGATGTTAGCAACACAGCGACCTTTTTATATAGATATATTGTACCCGCTATTACTACGTGTTGTAGATTTGGCATTCACTTCTGTCAACCCTACTTTCTCTAAGAAAGTAAAAATCTATAGAGAGTTCATTGCTCGCAGTTCATCTTTGCCATGTTTAAATGTTTAAAGATGCACATATCTTGCTTGGGGTAAAGCCCCGCAGAATTGAATTAGTTAGAAAACATGAAATTAATTATATAATCGTAAACAACAGGAGTAAAGAAATTATTTCAAAAAAATTACTTATGGAGTCAAAATATAGTAAACATTAATTCCGCTGGTCGTCACTATATCGTCGTCGGTCGTTCGTATTGTGAGCAACAAAACGATTTTCAAGTTCAATTCCGCTGGTCGTCACCGTTAGTCGTCCGAAACATAAAGCAATTTAAATAGAATAAAAAATACAGTCATATAAAACTAATGAGATATAAAACCAACCTTATAGATACAAAATAAACCTTACAAAGGCGCCAAATATTTCTCGGACACACTGAAAAAATAATACGAGACGAACCTGTCTAAAGGTATTAATTAAATTTATTCATTAACGTTATTTTAGTGATGCAATCCTTAAATTGATTTTTAATTTTCAAAATAAAAATATTTAACTATAATAAATTCTAAAATAATTTCAAATCAATATTAAAGATCCTTTATTTTTATAATAATCAATTGAAATATTAATTAAAAATTGTTAATTAAATATGAAAATTAAAACATAGCTCTTATTCAAAATACTTGAACATTAATTACCAATCTAATATCATTAAAAAATGGATCACAAAAAGCTTCTCAAAAGATCACAAAATTCAATTTTTAATTTAAAAATAAACGAAAATTATTTTATTTTGAAAATTATGTGTATTTTAATTGAAAATTAAATTTAAATATGAAATTGTTATAAAAAAAATAAAATTAAATGGAATCTGTAAATTAAATAAATGTCAATGACATTTTTATTTAAATCTTTATAACGTTAAAGTTTAATGATTAAAATAAGTTCCAGGTAACAAATTAATTGGAAATAGGATTGATCACCAAAAAAATGGAATTGAATTCCAAATCATAAATCAAAAAGAAATAGAAGGGGTCCAACAGGCATAGGAGCAAAAATTCTATGAACATTCTTTTTTAAACTAAGTTAAATTATAAGCATATTAGTAGCGAAACGAAACGGTGCCCTGAAATAATACCGCAAGAAATAAGACTGAACGGATTTTATTTCCTTTCTAAAATTGTAATAAAACAAAAATGACAATTTATATAACTTTCGCCTTATTACCTCTTCGAAGGTGTAATAAAAACGAATCGATAATATTTTCATTTTCCACATATTATAATTTTTTTCGTTTTACATTTATTCTTTTATTATTGAGCATTGGAATATATTATATGGCAAATAAAAAATCTTTTTATAATTATATAACTTTATTTCCTTTTTGATTTGACATTATTTCCGTTTCAAACGGTATAATAAGGACAAATTTCAAAAAATCGCGATTATGAATTTATTTACTTGCCGAAAAGAAAATAAAATCAATTCGACTTTATTTCTTGATACATTATTCCTGGGCATCAAATTATGAGGTAAGTAGTTATTTATGATCAATATCCCTATATGATCCTGTCAATAAAGAATTTAAACATTGAATAAAAATTAACATTTAAAAAAATGTTTACGTTGTTTTTGTGCAGGTTTTGTGCAAAAATCAAAGGAAAACGAGGAAGAGTGCAGTAGAGTAGACTGTGTCAACTCTGGGATACCCGTATGAACGTAATATATCCTGTTTCTATAAAACTTGATCATCTTTTAAAAACATTCAGATGTTTTAGTACCGAACTACAGAGATATATTTATGTAAATTGTGAAGTTGTATGACAGCTACCTGAATCTATTACGCCTAGCTTCATTAAGTTCCAAGAAATGCAAGAAGCCTGAACCGGCTGCTTTAGACCAATCAAATTTTACAAAAGTTTTTGGCATGCAACTCGACACTTTTTCACTACATTTCAGATAGCTAGCTTCAATAGACACTCAGTTATTTTCATTTAAAAAGAGAAGTTGTATGGCAACTATCCGAACCTGTCATATCATCACAACCAAATTTTACAGAAGTTGTTGCCATAAAACTGGATCATCATTTGCAAAATTTCAGATACCTAATGGCAAATTTATTTGGCAAATTTATTATACCCTTGAGGTAATGGCAAATTTATTATACCCTTGAACATAGTTCATACGGGTATAAAAATGTTACGAATTAAAAGAAAATTATATTTTTATATTTTGAACTGTTATATATTTAGTTAACAATAAAACTCTATTCATACTAGGCTCTAAAACATGTTATGCAAAGTGTTATAACTAGAAATATTGTATGAAAAAAATAGCAAGTATATATATATGTAATTTTTGTATCCTTTGTTTTGTTTTTTTATGATTATTAGAAAAATCAATAATTTTTTGTATAATTTAACAAGTAAAAAAAAAAACTTTTAGCTGAAAATTCAATTTTCATAAATAACTAGCTAATATATAATAAAATTATGAAAATTGAATTTTCAGCTAATGGATATTTAGCTGAAAATAAGTTATTTATGTTAGCTGGTGGATAAAAATTTAGTTGGAATTGTCTAGGTAGTCCAACACTACACGTTTCCTACTGAGGAGTACAGTAGTGTTTAGATGGATGAAACACTCCAAAATTAACTTCATTTCGAAGTTAAAAAAAAAATAAGAATGTTAATGAATGGCATTTATATCATGTTGAAACACATTCGCTCATAAATGAAAGTTTGTTCTTTCATTTATATTTTGTGTAAAACCTTAAAGGTATTATTATAAAGGTATTATAAAAAATTTTTTCAATATTTCATATTTTTTCATTTTTATAATTAAAAATTTTTTATATTATATAGCTAATATAAGGTGCGCTTTGCTGCGCCCCTCAATAAATAAAACATATGGGTTTTTTTAATTAAAGATATGAGTTAAGAAATTCCATGTCTGTTAATAGAGTCAACTCCACTGTCAAAGAGCAACACGTATACCAAATTTAAAATCAACCGGTCAAACCGTTTTTATTTTAGAGCAAAAAAGTTTAAATATTTGCACTACAGCCACAACTTGGCGGCCACTTAGAACAAAATGGTTAGCCCAGAAACACTTCCCGTACCTAAAAACCTTTATATAAAAATTTTCATGATGACCGGCAGTTTATAAATTTTCATGATTGATCGACGGATGGCTGAGAAGTTTAGGAGTCTATATAAATAAGAAACAGACAGAGAAACAGACAAACATTCGCTTTTATATATATAGATAGATAAACTAAATTGTAATAAAAAAAAATCATTATAAACAATTTTTGTTGAGTAAACGAAGAAAATGTTTAAGATATTTTACCTCGTATATAATATAAATATAAAAATATAATCTGCTTTTCTTTTAATTTTTAAAAAAATGTTCCTTTGATTTTTGCACAAAAAATCCTATCCAAGAAATCATAATTTCGTTTTTATTTATATTGAAAATAAAACGTCCATTTAAAGGAAACCATTAATAAAATTAACTAATTTTTTTTTTTTATTTCAGTTTATTATAGAAATTCACTTATTCTCAATGGACAAAAATTATATATGTATGTATAATAAATGTAATTGAAATATTGAATAATAAAATTTAAATCTCTTTTCCCATGGAAATTTTAATATAAAAATAAATAAAACATAAAAATAACGCTTTAACGACAAAAAATGGAAGAAAAATTAAAATAATTCAATACTATTTGCAGTTTCACATATTTAATGCTAGTTTCAGAAAGTGATGTTTGTTTGAATTGAATATTTGATTTAATTAAATATTTGATTAAAATAAGGATCTGAAAATATTACAATATTTTAAAGGTCCTGTAACCTCAGTATAATCAAGTAACAATAAACTCAAGTGTATCACCGAAGACTATGTTATTTCAAATCTTTCATAAGTCACAAAAATGTTAAATAGAAAAAAAGTGCTGAAAACAATAATTTTCAATTACATCGCCATAAATGCGTAATACAAATGGCTAGAATCCATAAAAATGATAAAAAATAGTAAACTTCAATTCTTAAAAAAACTTAAACAAAAACATTTTTTACAATGAAAAATCGGAAAAAACTGAAAGAAGATTAAATAATGTTTACTAAGAAATTTAAAAATTACTTTTAAATACATTAAAATTTTAAATAATGAAGGAAAATTCTTAAAATTGGTAATAATAAAATTCATAATAAATATTTTAAACAGAAAAATATAAGTTGGCTTAAAGCCATTTTTCAAAAAGACATTTAGCATAAAACATTTTCGCATAATATTCTTTTAACAAAAAAAAATCTTTCAACAAAATTCCTTTTATACTAACTAGCCGGACATTTATCATAAAAGACTAAATAATACAAAGACTTATGGTCGCCTCCTTGAAAATGTCACAAAAGTAATGACAAATTTAGAGCGTAGGGCGATATGTTGAAAAACAAAATCTCGGATTATATATGTTGAAAAACAAAATGATGAAAAAAATAATGTTGAATGGAAAAAATGTTGAAAACAACATGTTGAATGTAAAAAATGTCGAATTTCAATGTTGAACAATAAATTGTTCGATATTTTTTTTAAAGTAATATATTTTTTAGCTATTTACACAGATCAGCTTTTAACATTCACAAAATGGGAGCGGTACAAAATCTCGATGGACAAAATTTCGTTTTTGCAAAATCTTAATTTTCCAAAATCTCGTTTTTACAAAATTTGTTTTTTCAATAAACGATCTTTTAACATTATTTTTTCAACAATTTATTTTTCAACATTTTTCTGTATTCGACATTTTTTTTTCAACCTTTTTTTTTCAACATTTTTTTATACAACAAACAGACTAACTCCCCAAATTTATTATACTCTGTGAAACTACTTTGGCACTAATAACAATTTTTTTGTTCTTTTTTATTCTTATGCATATATAGAATAGAGTTTAGAAACAAAATTTTGAGTTTCAATAAATTGTTCAGCAAGGACTTAGGCGACGATATTACTTACTATTTTAATTACTTTTCTGTTGAAATATGTACATAAATAAAAATTTAGACGGATTGGTTACGAAATTGCATCATCTATACAAAAACTTAATTGTTTTGCGCCAAAAAGAATTTCTGCAAAGTGTCTTTTTTATGAAATACCATTTTGTTAAAAGTATTTTGTTTTTGTTAACCGATCTTATTCAAAATGTCTTTTTGAAAAATGATTTTATACTAATTGTCATAAACCCTATACCGACACTCATCATATCATATGGTGTTAATACTATTATAATTTTTTTTTTTTTTCAGTAATAATAATTTATATTACATATGTTTTTTATATGAGAGTATTTATAAAAAACTGCGTATGTATACATATATTTAAAGTAATTTACATACATACATACAAATATAGGATATATATACATAAAAAATAAATATATCCTTATTAAATGAATGCAATATAACTTCAAGGTAAATTTACTTTTTAAGTAGCAAAATTTCCGCATCAATTCTATTATTCATATTTTTATTTTTGTTTTTAATTATATTGTAAAATTTATTAAAATATTTATTCGTTTTATTGGACCAAACATTTATTCTTGTATAAATACTTTACTAAAATTACATAATTAAATACTTATTTACATATAATATATACAGTAAATAGTCTTATAATTATGTACACATACAGAGTGTTCAATAATATTTATATGATCGGAGATATCGGGAATATCAACCAAAAATAGGTGTAAGATCCAAATGATTGTAAAATCTATTCCTAACGGTTTTCGAGATAACAGTAATCAAAGTTTTTAGTATAAGTTTTTAAAACAGCTGATTTAGACATTTACAGCTGATTTTAGACATTTTAAATTTTAAGATTAACAGTTTTCATATAAATATCTAAAAAGAAATTCTCATTAATAATGGTTTTTTTTACAAAAAAAAATTACAGTCATGTTGAAAAAAGTATAAATTCATGACAATTTTTTCACAGCTTCCTATTTTGTAGACTAGGAAAAATATAGTTTTCTTTTTAAAAACAAATAAGAAAAACCGTTAACTCGAAAACTGTTAGTAATAGATTTCCCCACTTTCGAAATTATTTTTTATTTCACTCCATATCCCCGATCATTTAGTTCAAGAAAGAGCATTGATAGCCTGACACCCTGTATATTAAATTATTCCCTAATGAATTAAACACTTAAAGCTAATTTTAAAATCATTTTAATAAATAATAAATTAAGTTTATAATTATAATTTTAATTTTTAAATTTATAATTTCTTAATATATATGTAATTGAAATTAATTTAATTA
Source organism: Poecilobothrus nobilitatus (assembly GCA_947095535.1). NCBI lineage: Eukaryota > Metazoa > Arthropoda > Insecta > Diptera > Dolichopodidae > Poecilobothrus > Poecilobothrus nobilitatus. The sequence continues at coordinate 152,801,753 of OX352773.1, read as the reverse complement.
TTTTTTGATAATAAAAAAATAAGTTAAACTGGTATAATCAAGACTGGTATAACAAGAAATTTGCAGAGTCAGCCTTTAGCTTTATAAAGACAACTATGGGAACATCATGAATGTACAATATAAAAATATATCTTTGGTATGTACAGTTAAATGTACAGTTTAATAAAAATGCATAACAAAAATAATCAAACACTGATTTTTTACTAATATATGCATCACCCTTTTTCAAGTTCAAAAATGTATGAAAAAATTCCTCTACGACAAAAGACTCTATATAAAATCCCTTATATAAAGCCCCTGCATCCAAATACCCATCTAAAGATTTATGAAGGTCTGTGTTTGGTTTTTCAGTTTTTATAATTGAATTCAAAATTAAAGTATTCTCTTTTTCCAAAGTATATATATACATATAAACATATTCGAATTAGGAGGGATATTAAAGTTGGAATCAAAATTAGGGTTTCTCCTTTTTCCCGAATTTTTGTATAATACATACATATATATATTATGGATATGCAAGTTTATGAGTTAGAAGGGATTTTAGAGTTGGATTCAAAATCAGAATTTTAATAATTTGTTTAGCGAGAGTTTGGAGGCGGCTACTCCATACATATATATATTATGGATATGCGAATTTATGAGTTAGAAAGGATCTTAGAGTTGGATTCAAAATCAGGATTTTAATAATTTGTTTAGCGAGAGTTTGGAGGCGGCCACCACTATTACTTTATCTTTAAATATATGTAAAGTATAAATAGTTAGAAGGGATTTCATAATTTATTACAAAATCAGAGTTTTACGCCTTTTATAGAATATTTACATACGTAAAGATATATACGATATTTTGATTTTGGAGTGATTTTAGATTTGCATTCAAAATCAAGGTACTTGAAATTTATTTTTAATTTTTAAACCAAAGCTTTTGAAAAAGGTTGCTAACTTTTTTTAGGGTCGTGCGGTCTTTTGTCTTAGGAGATTTTATATAAAGGTCTTTCGATATAGAATTTGATGTAGGTTCTTTTGCCGTAAATAATAAATTTTATCTTAGGAGTTTTTGTAAAAGGGTCTTTTTTTTCCGTGTCTTTCGTACCCAACTCCTCTAAACTATTTGTATATTTTTTTAAATTTCTTATATATTATATACTTAGAAATGTTTTTAGATTTCTAAATTATATTTTCACTTTATATTATATACTAATTATTTTGATGATCTTGAAACTTATCAGTCCTTAAATTTAATATTAAACTTCTTATTGAACATGATGAGGAAGGATAATGCTTTGAATAATCACTTATCCTTTTCTTTTTTTTATATATATTATATCAAATCTCATTTTCTGAAGTTTCTATAATAAGTACATATACATATTAAAAAAATTATCAATAAATATGTAGATATTACAAAATCAATTGATTTTAATTTAATAATATTCGAATTTTGAAATTTTAATAATTCAAAAATATAATTTAATCTTTGTTCTTTCAAATTACTTGAAAAACAAACTTATATATAATCATTGCGGTTACATTCTTATTAAAAATGAAAATCAATCTATTATTAAAGCCTTTTTACCGACCGCATACATTAATGTATAAGGTAGGTATTGTTTTCATACTAAAAATTTGTACCCGAGATTTTGGCTACTCCAGTGTGGAGAAGACTGATGTATGTGTGAGTGGGTGCGTGTGTGGGTGGGTATGTCTGGGGGCCCGTGTACAGCTTAAACGACTGAGCGGAATTTTTTACAATTTCATATTTTAGGTTTTGAAGTAAATGTCTCGGATTGATAAGTTTTTGGAGCAAATCGGACAACCGAAAGTTTGTCGTTTTTGTTTTTTACGAAAATTTCGTAACAGAAAAATTTTATGAGAAAAATTATTAAGAAAAAGTTGTTACATACTTAAAGAGGAACAACTTTTCAATAGAACATTTTTTGATCCGACTAACTTTAACTTTTAATTAATTTTTTTTTCTGTCCAAATTTCATACATAAGACTCCATATAAACTCACATATATGAACAATTTTTTTTTTTTTTTATATTTCTAAAAATTTATATATGTACATATGTACTTATATTTATACATATTATTCTTTTGTTGATGACATAAAATTAAAACAGTAAAATTTTTGTTAGCAGATTCAATATTAATCTTATGTTTGTTTTGTATTTGTTTACAGTTTTTATTATTTTTTATTTCTAATATTTTTGAATGAAAAAAAAATCATGTACCTAATAATAATGTGAATGGATGTATGAATGAATGCACATACATATATTTTTACGATTTCATTGCTTATTATTATTATTGAATAAAACAAAATGTTGTTAAATTATTAGGTAGAAGTTATTTTGCTTTCATATAAATCAATATGTAAAAAATCTATAACTTTTGGCATTACACTTTTCGTGTAGTGATGGGCGGTCCTGTGGTGGAGACAACTGATTTTTTATATTTATTTCAAGTATTTTTCAGTTTATTAAACTTAAATTATATTTTAATTTTGATTAAAAAAGAAATTGATTTGATATTATATAAAAAAAAATTTTTTTTTTGTTTTTATACTTAACATATAAATTTATGAAATAAATTTTTTTTTTTGTAATTTTTATTTTAATAAAAAAGCTTTTGCCAGTTATTAAATGAGAAAAGAAAACTTGAATTTTTTTTGTTTTAGTTTTTATTTCATCTTAAGTATTAAACTTAAGATAAAAAAAAAAATTCAAAATTTTGTTATCAACAAACACCATGTCAACTGATGATGCTGTCATTATTGTTTTTTCTCCTTAAAAAAATACCATAAATCTTTCAATATTTTAAACAGTGATAATTTTTCTTTTTTTTTTACTTTTTAAGTGGAAAAAAATTATGATGCATAGAAAAATTATATAATCCTCTTAATAAAAAAAAACCAAATTAAAAACTAAATAAATTTAAAAATAATGTGCATTTATTTGACATTTGTTTTTGTTTGGGATTGTATAAAAGATATAAAATTAGAGGGTAAAGTGTATAGTTGACTGTTTCAACTCTATAAGATAATCCCACAACTGTAATACAATTTAATCATCTTTTACAAAATTTCAAATGTCCCTAACTTAATTAAGTACCAAGATATAAGGATATAAGTATATTTCACCGTTGTATGACAGGTAAATTTTGCAGAGGTCGTTTGACTCTTGTTGGGTTGACTTCTCTTGATAAAATTTTAAATACTCAACTTAATTAGACACTGAGTTATTTTTATACAAGTTTGTATGACCGCTACTCTAACGCACCGCTCCGGTCGAACTTGTTAAATTTCAATATAGCAAAACTAAAAATTTTGTAAAAATTAAATGGTAAAAGTTTAATAATTAATAGTAATAAGCTAGTTCCATCATTTTTTGAGACCGATTTGAAATGCTAATCAACTCAATATAATATACTATTCCATATTTATCTCGTCTGCTGTAAAGTATCACAAACGTAATGACAAATTTATTATACTGAGAAGTACGTTTGTAGGGAAATACAAATAGTGTGCATACTATATACTTTAAAATCTACAGTTATTAGAAATTTCATCTGAATAATATCATTAAGTTAAAATTACATCCAAGGGGCCGGTGGCCTAGTGGGTAAGAGCGTAAAAAATACGCTGTAACACCGAGGGAGTGTGAGTTCGAATCGCACACACATCGTATTCCCCCTTACCACATTTACAGCCACGCCTGAACAGGAAAGGCTGTGTAATTTCCTGTCCACATTTATGTGGCAAAGAAATGCATTAAAAAAAAAAAAAAAAAACTACATTCAAAAAAATAAATAAAATAGTGTAAAACTAAAAAAAATAAAAAATCTAGTTTGTATAACAACTAGAAAGATTACTTTTGAAAAAATGTAATTAATTTTACTCTGTCCGTCCGTCCGTGCGTCTGTTTACAAGACTTCTACACCGTTAAAGATAGAAAAAAAAAGCCATGAGTAGGTCTCATAAAAAAATTAATGTCTTCGGCAAGACATAAAAATTAAAGCTTCAATAATATATTTTTATGTGTGTTAACGGTTTTTCTTAGTTATATAGGATTTCGGCCTTACAGCCTCTCAAAATTGCAAAAAATATTCTTTTTTTATACATTTCTTTCTATATGAAATTTTCAAATTTTGGTCACAATTTTAAACAGTTCTAAACATTTTAAACAGTTTATATTATCTTTTGGAGAAATGGGCACTGTTAAAAACGGTATTCAAAACTTAAATTTAGAATATGCTCCATATATTATAATATATAGCTATAATGTTAATATAACTTCACCAAAAACTATAAAGATAATGATCCCTTTACTTAGCTTTAAAAATTATAAGACAATTTCATTAAAAATTACTGAAAAATTTAATATATGTACATTCGATTAATTGATATCATCTAAAAAAAATTAATTGTGACCTCTAATATCTCTTTAAGATTTCTCCATATTTTTTTTTTTCGAACTTTCCATACAACATTAAAATCTTTCTAAATATGCTTTTATTTTTTTTTTTTTCTAAAGTTACCATTTTTACTACCAATAAAACAGAAATCAAAAATATCTATCATTTATTTTTATTTCTACTAATATGATTAATGTACTTAAAGTATTTACAATAGAACTTGTATGGGTACCACAAAAACACAAACATGTTTTTATTCCTATATATATGACTTTGTTCCATTAAAAAAGAAACAAAAAAAAACATTACATTTTAAATCATTTATCCCTTAAAACTTGTCAGTTTAAATGCAATTTTATAATAATAAAAAACAACAAACAAAAAAGAAATAACCAAAAGTTTCTTTTTTAACGACCATTGTTTTTGTTTTGTATGTACCCAAACGCAATTTTTTCTTTTTTTTTTTTCCCATTGCTTTATAATTTTTATTATTGCAGAATTCTGAAATCTCGATATCATCAAGAACATAAAATTTTTTTTTTTTTTTCTTTTTGTTTTTACTTTATTTCATCATCATCAACTTATAAATTTTTCAAAAAAGAAAATAAATCGGTAGTACGATTATTGTAGGGTAAATATTTTTTTAAAATATATATTAAAAAAAGTATTGGGAAATCCTTTAAAAGAAAAACATTGTGATTTGTGGGTACGAAATATATTGAAAAGGTAAAGCTTATTATTGGATTTTTGAATTTTTCTTTTGTTATTAAACTTTTATATTTAATTAAAATTATTTACCACGAAATGAAATTCATTGAGATTTTTAAAAACAACTTTTACACTTAAATATTATAGTTAACTGCAAAGGAAAAATCTAGAATTTGCAGACAGTTTTACAGCATGTGGATATTTATAGAAATTTGCTATGCTCTAAAAGTCTAAAACAATCTATACATATATACTAACAGAAAGCAAACTAAATTAATCAAAAAACATTTAGAGTAACTAAAACTGGTTAAATTGTATCTTGGCTAAAATGCGCAAGGGTTAATAAAACTTTTTTTTTACATCCTTGTTGATATTCTAAAAAAACTTAGAAGAACTAATTGAAAAATATACTTCAAAATGTACCTAGCTTCATAAAATCTGCAAATATAATAGCTTTCTATTAATATTAATTGATTACTAGCAGATTTACTCAACAATGCTCGGGAATAATATAAATTTTTTCGATTAGATTATAGACAAAACGTACCGAACGTACAAAATAAATTTTTCGCGCGAAAAATTCGCTTGGAAAATTTTGTTAGCCGATTGACATATTATTGAAAACGGTTAGTTCTAATTAAATTTTTTCAGAAGAGTTTTCTCATGGTTAATTTTCGATCATACACATAAACTTTTATATGCATATGCATTATATAAATTACCTAAAACTACAGGCAGCATAAAATAACTCTTTAAGAAATAATTCCGTAACCAAAAAATTAAATAAATCCTCAAATATTTCCCTTGTATTTTTGATGCGGAGTTTTTTTCATTTTGTGTGGATTTATTTCATTTCTATTTTGCGGATTTATTCTAGTTTTTTTTTTTTTGTTAAAAAATAATAAAAAATAAAAAATTTTCAAATTGACTTTCTGCATTTACTTATTTCATTTATTTCTTTTTTTGATATGTTTCTTATTTTTATTTTATTTTATTAAAATTACCTTAATAATATGTGTATATATATGCTAGATTCGTATAATCCTGATTTTGTAACCAACTCTAAAATCTGACCTAACTTATTTATTAATTGATAAAGAAATTATTGAACCCTTGATGAACCCCTGAAATTATTGAAACCCAGATTTTGTAACCAACTCTAAAATCCCTCCTCATTATTTTTTTTTTCATACTGATAATATGTATGTATATAATTATATTAGATATGTATAAGTACCATTATTTGGCAGATGCGAGATTCTGATTAGGAGGGATTTCAGAGTTAAAAGTTTTTTATATGTATATGTTTTGTTGTCTTAAAATTGCGAATATATTTTTTGATAAATCCTCTAAAATTTAAATTTAAATATTAAATATTTGGTCAAAACAACTAAAAAAATAAAAATTTTTAGCAGTTCGTTAATGAAATAATGAAATGGGCCGTGATGGGTTAACTAAATTGTCATACATATATGAATGTACATATAATATGTATGTATGTTCATTTTTTATAAAAGTCAAAAACTCTCAGTACGCGAACAGAGTTTTACCTTTTTCTTTAATTTATGGTTTCTCGAATAAACTTATAACATTTTGTTAGGTCGTTTCTTCGTTTAACTTTTTTTGTTTAATTAATAACCTTTGTTTGTTTTTTTGACAATAATGACAGTAAAAAAAGCAACAAATTTTCACAAATAAAAAATTCAAATTTCAAAATCTATTTTTACTCATTTCTCTTTTTTTTGAGTGTTTTTTTTTATAAAACTCAAAACCTCAGTAGACTCGCAAATTTATGAAAATTTACGGGTTCTTGAACAAGCCTGAATTCACACATTGAATTGATATATTGAAGGTCAAAAACAAAAGTTATTTCTTTGACTTTATTTGGATGCAAATTTATAATATTCAGTTAGTATTTAAGGTTGCTTTTCATGACAAATTTCCCCAACTTTAGAAAGAGAAAAATATAGTGCATTACCAGTGGGAAAGAGAGAGAAAAAAAATTATATTACAAAATATTACAGCAATACTTTGACAGTTAAAAATTAATTTAATTTTTATAAATATAAGGTTTATATTCATATTAAGTTTAAAAATTTAAAAATTTATTTATGTATAAAGTTGTTAAAAATAATACAGTTTATTAATAATATTTTAATAGGTACCTATAATATAGTTATTTTAATATAGTTTCTCACTAAAAAATAATAAAAAAAAAAATTGAACATTTGTTTATTTTAAAATGTTTGTTTATTTTTTTGACACTTTAAAATTTAAATGCCATGGTAGTAGAATTTTTTTTGTAAGATATACAATTTTTGCATATGTATTATAAATGTATATCCAGAGAACATATTTTCGTGGATATTTATGGTTATTTTCTTGGATATTTTCAAATGTTTCATGGATATTTTTTTACCTTTATCACTTTCAAACATATATCATTTTTGTATCTTCTGCCTATGCTGTAACATTTTCCCGGATGTATCAATCAGCCAGCAGTCTAATGAAAACCAGCCTTAATAATAAAACACATGCATACAAACATAAAATTTGAAAAATGGTTTCAACCTTCGCGTATGTACATATTACATATATAGAACACAAATACTTTTAAGCTATGTACGCGACATCTATTTTTTGATGCATACATTATTATATTAATTTATAAATTTTAATATCCAAAAATAGAGAATAATATATGTACATTTTTTTATTACAATTCACCGACAAGACCCGAAGCCTTAATAGCAAAACTATTGCTCAAAAGCTTTACTCTACTAATGCTATACATCACTCATCAGCTGAATTTCAGAATGGAAATAATTCTTTAATATAATTAAAGGTTAATTTGGCAATTAATAATTGGTATATTTCATATTTGCTTTTTAGCTGAATATAAATTAATATTATTTATTATATTATACTAAATACGAGTATTTAAAATATTTTTCATATTATTATGAAATGGCATAATGTTTCGAACATAATATGCGCAACCATCAAATACCCATAAAGTTGTGAAATATCAGACAGGTATTTATTATTTTCTTCAAACTAATACATATCGTAGTAACCACTTATTTTTATGTGAATTCCTAATTAACAATGGGGTTGTTCATGGTCCAATGTCCATGGATCTGTCCATTGAACGCAATTCACCACAAAAACTAATAGTAATCCGCGCCAGCAATAAAAATTAATTCGAGTTAAAAGCTGAAATATTTATTTGAAGAAAATTTCATTTTAAGAATTCGGTATTATTTGAGTAATATTTCATAACAAAAACTTAAATGAAAACAGGGAAAAGTGGACATTTTTTCGTAAAAAAAGCAACAAAAATATTAAGAAATGTAATTTTTTCAAGCATAGATGATGTGTATATGTGTATTCAAATTAAGGAACAACAACAATGTTTTTATTAAATTAAGAATTCTGAATTAAAGTTTAATCAGCTTACATGACGGTTTTATTGTCATTGTGACCTATTCGATTTGTATTCATTTTCATGTATTCAACTTATGAATTAACATTTCTACGTGAACATTTCTGCTCATTGTATTCACAGAATGAAAGAAATTGTTTGAATGGCTCTGGTTGAAATATCAATTTATTTTTAATTTGACATATGACATTTTAAAATTTGTTATTGTTTGTTATTAACTAAATTGTTAAATAAAAACATTTCAAATTTATATTTTTAGAGATATTATATAAAAAGAAAATATATAATTAAAAAATGTCTAATCCTCCAACAAGAAATTTATTAAAAATCGTATTAACAAATTTTTTAAATTCATTTAGACCACGACAAATACGTGGTAATTTAATTGGAGAAGATTATTTTGGTAATAAATTTTTTGAAATTCCGGCAAATCCTTCTATTGGTAAAAGAAAACCATCTAGATGGTTTGAACCAAAAGATAAAGAAGCCTTTGATAATGAAATAACCGCAGAATGGGAAGCATGGTTACGTGGTAGACGTTTAGAAGCACCAACAAGAGAAGAACTTGTGCGTAATTTATCAATAATGGAAATGAAAAAGAAGAATGCAGAAAAATTAGATGAAATTTATGGAAAGAAAAAAGATGAATCTGAAGTGCCTAAACAAAAACGTGGTGCTGATTCATTTCCTAAATATGATGAATATGAAACTATTCCTGGAAAAGATCCATACAAAAAATTTTAAATATATTTATTAGATAAATAATATATGTTAATGTAAATAATAGATTATTAAAATAAAATAATGATTTTATTGTAGAAGAAATATTTAATTTTTAAATTAATTAAAATATCTTATTTTTCGACGAGAAAAAATTCTAATGCTATGTTTTTAAATTTCAGAATTATATTGGATGGGATTTTGATAGAAGGAAGGATGTGTAGGTTCATGACAAAAAATGTGACAACCTTTTTAATAAATTTAATAATTTAGTGGAGAAACTGATAACTAAATTATAATTATAGTATTAAAAAAAGGAAAAATTTTAAAGCAAGACATGGAATGAACCCTAAACTAGCTTGTAGTTGAATGGTAATCCAAAAGATCTGGTACAGAACAATTTTAAACATACAATGAAATTAACCAACATATAACATTTTAGATCTACAGAAAAACGATTTATGAAATAGCCAGGACAGTCTTATTTACTGTCTTAAATCGTTATCTTACAACCCAACTATTATTATATGTATCAATAAACCGTTATTTATAAATATAATTACATACCGAAATATTGTTATTTTAGAAAATGCCTACATACAAAAAAATTTTAAATAAATAAATTTTTTTTTTTGAATTAAATCAAAATTGAATTTTTATTCTTAAAAACTAAAAATTATTACAAATTTATTCAATTGCTTTTTGTATTTTTTTTTAAATATAAAAAAAGATAGCAATTATATATCTTAACATCATTTTTAAATAAAAAAATTTTTTTTTTATACAACTTTAATTAATTTTATTTTTTTTGCTGTTTAATTTTTCTTTAATGTATATTGTATATATATTTTTTTTTTAATTTTTTAATACATATATTAATTAATTTTTGTAATTTGTAATTTGAACGATATATTTATTTCTTTTTATTTTAAATATTCGTTTAGTAAATTTTTAATTGTAAAAAAAAAGGAAAACTACTTACAATATTATGAACAATATTATTTTCCGTTTAAAAATTACAGAACACTACGATATATAAAATTTTAAATACATATTAAAAAATAAAATAAACAAAAATCTGCATATATAAAAAGGTAAACTGTTTATGACATTATAATTTTTTATATTTAAATTTATATTAGGGGGGAGTTTAAATCTAATTTAAATTTTTAAAATTAATGATTTCGCAAACTGAAATAATAAATGAATTTTAATTTTTAACGATCAATTCTCGATGCAATAGAAATTATATTATCGAAATAATAAAAAGTTTTATTTTGTTAAAACAAAAAAATAGAAATGAATATTTAAAGTACATATTATTTTTAAATTGAAAAGAATTTAGATTAAGAAAAAATATAAAACTGAAAAAATATTAGCATTAAAGATAATTCAATATTAAACTGAAATTATTAAACCGATGTAGAGAATCTTTACTTTGTTATTAAAATACAATGTAAAAAAAATAAGGTAATTTATAATATAATTATATTTAAATTAATTTCAATTAATTTTTTTACTTAAAAGTTTTTTTCTTTTTTTTTTGTCATTTCTTACTAAAAAATTTTGTTCCCTGATTAATATTAGAAAAAGTAGTAACACTATATAAACTGAAACTACAATTAATTAAATTTAGTTTTAGTTGTTCTTTAATTTATTAATACAATATAATTTATGATTTATGGCATTATGAGGTAAGCAGAATACAAAATTATACGATTTGTATGATTTTATTTGTTTTTTTTTTTTTTTTTTTTTGTGGTAATTTTGTAAAGTTTTACAATTTTTTTTTTCTTTTATAATATTATATATTTTTTATTAGTAAGGCTAAGAGAACATTTGCGTTGTTGTGCGATTTCAAAAAAAAAGAAAATAAACAATTCTGCGTAATTCCACTCCTTCGTACTTTCCATTTAAAAACTTTCATTATAATTATAATGAAAGATAAAATGCAATTGATAAAATTTTTAAAATAACTTCTAATGGATATTTATCGAAAAAACTGCTGGGATGTAACGGTTGTTAATGTGATTTTCTATAATATCAACCATTAAAGATAGAAATTTTCGAAATTGGTTTTACATAATTAATCAATTACGAGAGACCTTTAAGTTGAAATCTATGAATATACTGATATTATTTAAGGAACTTAACTATATTCAAAAATCCTCCACGAACTAGCCACAAAGCTAACAATAAGGTCAATCAAGGCCTTAGGCCCATTGAAAAAAAATAAGTAATTTTTAATGAAATTAAGATATTTTCTAGAGGCAAAGAAAGTTCAATTAGAAAATTGCAATTAAATTTTCTAATAAAAATAAAGCTAAAAAACGATACTTACTATAAATACTTTTCAATAAAAAAAATATTTAATTCTATAATTTAAAAATTAAAAACAAGAATAACTGAATTAATTAAATCGCAAATGCACATCTAGCCTAAATTCTTAAAAACTAATAACTGCATAATACAATTTTTAAATTTTACTTATGTTATACTTATTTAAAGTTTTTTTTTTTCTTTTAATTTCTTTTACATTTATATTTTGTAAAATATTTTTCGAAAAAAAAATAAAAAATTATTTACAATTAATATAAAAATTATAAACTTATTAATATATAATACATTCTAATTATAATTCATTTTGTTTTTTATTTTAATTGTTGTTTTTTTTTTTTTTTCAATAAAATAAATTTTGCATAATGGCTATATAAAAAATTGAGATCAAACAAATTATTTAAAAAAAAAAAAACTACAATATAAAATTCTAAAATAAATGAAAAAAAAAAAAAATTACAATTAATAAAAATCAAATTTTTGTTCAAAATAAAAATAAAAATCAGTCCCATATAAATGTTAACAAATTTTTCAGTACATATACATATGTATATTTAGTTTATCATCTTTATAAAAAAAAAGAAAAATAATATTTTAATATAATATGAGTATTTAGGATACTATTTCTATTCTGTAAATATAATTGTATATTTTTAGGCATTAATGTTATAGTTATTGATTAAAGATTTATATGATAGGATAATAAGTAGAAAATTATATATAAGTAAATATAATTATTTAAAGTCAAGATTAAGTAAATAGGATACAATAATTTTACTACAAAAATATTTTGTAAAATATCTTAACAAATAATAAAAGATGAAAAATTATTAACAAAATTTAATGAAAACTTAAAGAAAAGAGTAGTTATAGTTATAAGAAAAACAAAAAAAAAAGATATGTTTCAATCTTATAAATTTAATTCTAATTATTATTTATTAACTTTTAAAATAATAAAAAAAATTCTTATATTTTAATTATTAATTAATAAAATTGTAAATTTGACATAAAACACTTGTTTTATTTCTTCTCCTTTTTTGTCTTAATAAAATAATTTTCAAAACACGCACTGCAACATAATTGAAACCTACACTTTTTTCCTTATAAAACTATAACAGTTTTTTTGTTTTTTTTTTTTTTTGGTTTTTTCATATTTTTACTTTACATTTCTTATTGTTCACTAAATACATATTTTTCTTTTTTTAGAAAATATTTTCTAAAATTTTTGAAAGAAAAAGAAAAATCACAAATTTTCATATTTTTCTTTAATTCAAGAAATTGAAATCATTTTTCATGATTACACTTATTTAAATCAAAATAATATTGTTAAATCGTTAAATATCTCAAAAGAAGTTTTTTTATTCTTTAATTAATGAATTAATTAATTAATGCATACTCATATTTCTACTTTCATATTCAGCTATTATTTGATGTAATGTTTGATATATTATTTGAAAACTAGGTCTATCAGATGGTTTACTATTCCAACATTTTCTCATTAAAGAATATATTGGTAATGGTGTATTTTCAGGACAATTTAATACATTACCTTCTTTAACATATTTAACAACTTCTTCATGTGTCATACCATAATATGGTTGTAATGCAAATGAAAATATTTCCCATAAACAAACACCGTATGCCCATACATCCGATTCTATTGTATATTTATTATATAATATACTTTCTAATGGCATCCATCTAATTGGTATTGCATCATGTTCATCACCTTTATAATAATCTTGTAAATAGATTTTATGTGAAAGGCCAAAATCGGCAATTTTAACAATCATTTGATCATCAATTAAACAATTTCTTGTAGCTAAATCACGGTGAACAAATTTACGTTCTGATAGATAACACATACCACCAGCTATTTGAAATGAAATACTTAATAAATCACCATATGATAAATCTGGATGTTCCGATACAGCAACAGGACGATGTGTTATATATGGTGAACATGATCTTAAAAATTCATTTAAATCACCACGCGACATAAATTCAAATAAAAGACACATTGGTCTACCAATTGCACAAACACCTAATAATTTTACAATATTTGGATGATCAAATTCAGCTAATAGACATGCTTCACGTTCAAAGTCTTTTTGCATATCAGCACTTGCATCATCTTTCAACATTTTAACAGCAACTAATGTAAAATCTTCACCAGCAACTAATCCAGGTGCTTTAGCTTGAAATACTCTACCAAATGCACCTTGACCTAAATCTTTTATATATATAATATTATTGCGAGGATATTCTAATTTTTCTAATTTTGGATTTAATTGTGCACCAGTTTCATGATAAGCAGAATTACTTGGTAATTTATTAATGTCAATATTATCTTGTGTTGCAGCTATATTATAACCACCAGATGAACGTTGGGGACGTGCAGTTTTGTGACGGCAAATTCGATATAAAAGTAAAACAGTTAAATGACAAGCAACTATACTTACAAAACCAATTCCAGATAATAACAATATTATAGATGGTGTAAAAAATGTTTCCATTGATATTTGATGAGAATTATCCCGATATACTATATCAGAAGAATTGGCTAAAACATAAATTAAATTTAATTCAAATAAATTAAAGAAAATATTAAAAATCTTACGGCATAATGGTATATCACAATGTTGCCATCGATCAATTTCATTCATTGTATAACACCAAGGAAATGGTTCTTCTCCACCAGCATTCCGGCAATAATTTTCTCCATCAGATATCTGAGGAAAAACTAATGGTGGTTGTATATGTTTATGTGGATATTGCTCATCCCATCTTTGGCAAGGTAATCCGGTCTTTGTAAAGTTTACACTACCCATGTAATATTGACCATTACCCATCCGACAATCATCTATAAAATACAATGAAACATTTTTGTCCAATACTTATATTACCGTTTAATTTTTGAAAATCTTACATGTAATTTCATCTTTTGGTATTATTGTTAAACCAACATGAGAACAACTAGGTCGACCAGAACTTAAATTAAATCTTGGTAAATCAATGCAATTTGGTAAACGAAAATGTCCTCGACTTTTTGTAAAAATACCACGTTCTTTCTTCTCTTCAATTAGAACCCAATCACTGTAACAAAATTGTAAATGAGTTGCTACACAATCTTCATAGCAAAGAGGTAATCGTATTGTAGCACCTTCTTCAATAATACATTGTGGAAAAGCATATGCACATAACATTTTCTTTAAAAAATACATTTTCAATTAAAAACTTTAAATAAAATCTAAAATAAAAATATACTTCAGCTGCTTCTCTACATAATCCGTTCAAATCTGATATTAATTCTTCCCATAATCCTGCTGTTATTTGTTCATTTTGCCAACCTCCTCCTGGATCTTCTCTGCTGTACCATACTTGACCGGTAATATAAGATTTGCAAACTTTACCGTTATATGGTGCACAATAACCTCTTTCATCATAATCTATATTTTTAAATGTAAGAGTATCTGATGATGAAGATGAAGAAATTATTTTTGTTTCACTAATTAAAACACCAAATATAAGAATAACAGTCAGATTGACATAAAGATGGTGGATAAAGGATTGCATTTTTCTTTCATTAAATTGATTGAATTTTAATATAAGAAAGAATTGATATTGAGCACAAATAAATTTTTCAACGTAAATTTTATGATTTAATTTACTTTTTATTTATTATATTTAATTAAACTCATCGATTTTTACAAGTGTTTAATCTTTACCATACTTATATATCCATTTACATATATCTGTATACCAAACACTAGAAATGTCATTTAAAATATAGGAAATAGAAAAATGTAGGAAAGGATTCATATTTTAAATGAATTCCTTCACTGATACATTAAAGGCATGTTTTTTTATGTTTTCAGTGGTTTCGATCTTTTTTTTTGGATACGGATACTTTAATTTTTTTGCTTCGTAGTTGTACAACTGTCATGATGATAATCTTTTGCAATGTTACAGAGGTACAAGTTAATTTTTTTAACAATATAAAATGAGCAGAAATTATTAGCTCATAATGAAAACATTGAGTCGAGTTGAGTTGAACTAAGCAGAAATTATTTAAAGCTCATAAATAAAAAACATTGAGTTGAGTTGAGCTGAACTGCGCAAAAATGATTTAAGGCATTTTAAGGTCATAAGTCATAACTCATAAATAAAAAACTGCTTAACTTTTTTGAGTAATTATTAATGCATATGCATAAACTTCACATTTATTGAAAATCTTTCAAATTTATTTTGCGTTAATAATGATAATAATAATAACAATAGTGGTATTCTATCTGGATGTAAACGCCTTAGCCTCTAAACAGATGGTTTATATTCATCTCACACTTGTATCCGAATAAAAAATCTTATGATATTTATCATCACCTAACCAACATATTGCCTCGTCTTCTGGAACATTAAGTAAAGAATTTGAATTGTGTAAAAGTTCTAAAGCACTGCTTAATACAAAAAGCCAGAGAACCTTTCGATCTTTTACCAATTCGTTTTCCCTTATTTTACTTTAATAAATTCAAACTAATACCAATCCTGCCATCTAGTGGCTGATATAATATTTATTCAGAAAGTTAGACGCGGTGATATTAATTTTCTTGCTATTCGGAAACAAATGAGGTATATGGAAAATCCGAGATTTTCAAAAATTTGAGATCGGTTGATTTTTTTAATGAGTCATAGTTCATACCAATCGTCACCCTACGGCAAATTCAAGCCTATTTGACGTAATTTGAGAGAGACTAATTAAGAGTGTTAGCTCTTTGATAATAACTAAAAATAAACTAACACTGAGAGCCAGATTTTACTCCAAATAAATTTTAATCCAAAACAGTCATATTTAAGTAACTTTCTTAAAATTCTTCCACCATTTTTTTTCGTAATATCGGCATATAACAGTCGTCAGTTTCCTATGTCTATCAATGCTCTTAGCTGCGGTCCTACTCTTAGGCTTATGAGTGCGTCTACAATTGCTGCCTGATTGACGTTATTAAACGATCCTTCAATGTCCTTAAATGTTGCAAGAGTATACTCCTTGTAATTTAAAAATCTTTTAACCGAGCTATGTAGTCAAGGTGTGAAGTGCGGTATCTACTGACTTTCCTTTACAGTAAGCATGTTGAAAGTCTTAGAACAGATTTTTATCTAAGTTGTAGCGGATATGAATGTCGATTAATCAAGGATTTTAGAAAGAAGGTAACCACTACCTCTGAGATAGTAGAGGGAGGATTCAGGAGACAAGTCACCTCTGCGCTATTATGTTTGCACCCAGCGAAGTGGATTTTTAAAAGTAATTCTAACGACTTCCCACTTGTGGTAGCCCAGCTGCCATCGTCTTTTTTAAGAAGACTAGGACCATGGGATTTGTTAATAGGTTGTTCCTGAGTTTAGATGCCTCGAAAACGTTTTCTATACCTCCACAGAATAGTCTCCAGGTATATCTTTTTGCCTTTTTAAGTGCGTTTTTGTACTAACTAAGAGCCGCTTTATAAAAGCTCCAGTTCTATACTTCCTTTGTTTTTTTTTGACTTTATTAAATACCTTTCTACTACCTTTTCTTGGAGCTTTGATTGTATCATTTCACCAAGGTGGTTTAGGTTTTAACATAGCAACATTTTTAAATGATTGAGTTAATTTTAATAGTTTAATAAACGAACTGTTGATTGTATTAAAGCAAAATGTCTAAGGAAAGACATACTTACATTAAAAGGAAAAATTTTTAAATAAATAAACAAATACATTAAAAGGGGGTAAAATATTATACAAGAAAAATATGTTATAGATACAAGAATGAAAATTGGAGATTCAAAACTATACTATGAAAATATTTATTATTTTTATATCTTCTCCCCAAAACGTGGAGTTTTGAATTTTTTCAAAAAAAAAAGTCAAAATGACGTTTATAATAAAAATTTTTGTTGTGACTTTTGATTATGTAGATATGTGTAGATATTGCGTGAAAAAACAAAACAAACAATAAATGTTTATTATTTATTAAAATAAAATGAAATTAATTGAAAATATTTATGGAGAAATGATAAAAAATAAATGTGGAGAAATTTTCTATTTAGATTCTCATTTAGAAATTATCTGCTCATATTGCTTAAAGAATTTTAAGCATATAAGTAACTTTTGCGCTCATTTGTTAAATGAACATTTAGATATTACAAATAGAGAGTTTATAAACAATTTTTTAGAACCTGATAAAATTGCAATAAATGAAAAAATTCAAAGTCAAAATGATGAAAAACCAAAAGATACTAAGTAAATAATTTGAATTTTATTTTTATTAGCTGTTAGATATTTAAAATTTTTATATTTAAATTATGTAGTTGCACAAACTTAACCGACACCGAAATTCTCAAAGTTTCAAAGGATTGCAAAATAGGAAACGAAGATGATGATGCATTGGTTTGTAAAGAAAGCGTTTCAAAAGGTACCTAATTATATTTGTAAATAATAATTGTTAAAAATTTTAAGAGTACATTTCAGATAACGTAAAGAATGAAAGTGAATCAGGAAGTAGCGATGATGGAGAATTGACTAATGAAAAAGAGAGAGCAATCGGAGGTAATTAAATTAAAATTGCCATCATTTAAGTATGATTTCAGTTTAAAAATTATTGTAAAATTTTTCATTATAAATTTTAGAAAACAAACGTCCAAAATTGAGAAAATTTGCTTTAGAAAAAGCTGAAATCTTAGAAAATTTTATTGAAATAGATGATGGAAACTACTTTTGTAAAATATGCAATCGTTCAGCAAGACGATATAAGTTAACGCAACATTTACAATCACATGATAATAGGTATAAAATACATTTGAATGCATCATCATTAAATCATTTTTGTTATTTCAGTCGATATAAATTTCAATGTAAAATTTGCCTAAAATTATTTATATCAGAAACAAGTTTGAGTTTACATCATAAAAATTATCATGATAATGAAAAACCATATAAATGTTCAATAAAAGATTGTAACAAAACATTCGTTGAAGAGAAAAGATTGAAAACTCATTTAAAATATCATGGTGAACGTCCATTTAAATGTTTTATATGCCCGAAAGCATTTTTATTTGAAACAAAATTGCAAAAACATAATTTAACTCATTTTAAAGAAAGTAAACGGGGAAGACCAATTGTAAAAGAACTATCATCAATTAATATAAAGAAAATTAATAATGAAACTTGTAAAAATACAAAAGAAGAGCAATGTAATAATATAATAACTAAAAATAATAAACAAAGAAAAAATTTATTAAATACAACAGAAATTAAAGAATTAAGTAGGACAAGATTTAAACAAACACAAATGATAAGAGTGAAAAAACCTAAAACTACCATTGTTAAAAAAAATAATGTTAAAGTTATTTGTGACACATGCGGAAAATCAATATCAAAATATAAATTACCACAACATATCAGAACTCATGATGATTCTCGTTATCAGTTTCAATGTGAAAATTGTAAAAAGTTCTTTATTTCAGAAAAAAGTTTACAAAATCATAATAAAGCTATACATACTAAAGACTTACCGTTTGAATGCAATTGGATAGGTTGTACAAAAAGATTTATTGATCAAGGAGCTCTTAAGGTAATCATTCTTAATGTTTAATAATTAATCGAAATTTTTAAATCAATTCACTTTAAAGGCACATATGATTCGGCACACAAGTGATAGACCTTTTAAATGTGAAGTTTGTCAAAAGGGGTAATCGTTATATTTAGATATATTTAAAAAACAAAGTTGAATAATATTTGCACTAATTTTAGTTTTATATATGAAACCAAACGGGATTATCACTATAAAATTTATCATGTAAATGGACGGATATTTAGATGTGACATTTGTAATAAAGGGTTAACATTTGTTTTATTTTTTATTTTGTGTACCAAATTTAAAATTTGGATAATTTTAGATTTTATGAGCAACATAATTTAAATAAACATAAAATTATACATTCAAGTGAAAGACCGTACGTTTGTGATCAATGTCCTGCAAAATTTTTAAGAGAAAGATGCTTACAATGGCATATGAAACAGCACAGTGGTGTTAAAGATTATACTTGTAAAATTTGTGGTAAATTAATCTATGAATATATACATTAATAATTGCAATATTTATTTTACTTAATTTCATTTTTATTTAAGGGAAACAATATGCTTTATACAATGGTATTTATTCTCATATGAAAACACATGGTATTAAATATTCATTAGATTATGAAAGAGGTTTAACAGATGGTAAAAGTAATACAAAATCAGAAAAGGAATAAAAAGAAAAAATTTAAATCAATAAAATGTTTTATTTCCCATCTTTTTTATGTTCATTTTAATGTTAGTATCATTATTATTCATGCTTATATAGTTCTTTTTTTATCAGACGTTTGCTTAATCCAAACATTGTTGACGAACTATTACAAAAAATGAAAAATCATCATTTACAAGGGTTAGGAAGTTATGTTGTCTATCTGTGATCATCAATTTATCTATTCTCTTATCTCCTCTATCTATGCTCTTCATTTTATAAGAGTAAGTTAGTTGCTTAGTTTAGTAGTTTTCATTTTGAATTTTTATGTTCTTGTATGTAAGTTGTATTATTGTTTTGTTTAGAAAATAATTATAACGGTAACATCTTTAAAGATTTATAATTTCGAAATTTTTCGAAGTAAAATCATTTTATAAATTTGACATTGGAAAGTACAAAATGCCCAATAAACTCTTCAAAGTAAATTTTTGACATTTCAAGTCATTTTATTTTGACATTTGGTAGTACCCATTTTTGTTTTAAACAAAAAGAAGGTAGTTTAGTTTGAGCGTTTTTCTCTTGTTTGCTAGTGAGATATATTTTTTTATGTGAAAAAAAAGAAAAGAAATATATTAATTAAAAATCATATAATTTAAATTATGGCGGCATCAACTGAAATACAAATCGCAAATATAACAAATTTTGAAAAAATACAAAACTTTTTAAATGATTCAGCGTATAAAGAAATATTGGAAAATAGTGAAAATTTTAACACAAGATTATGTATAGAACGCCGTCTTCGTATGCCATTCTTAGATCCACAAACTGGTGTTGCACAAAATCATTGTGCTTTATTTATGAGTAAAAGGCAACGTTTACCTGGTTTTAGAGACGGTCAATTATATACTTATCCATCATCAAGGTGGCGCAAATCAAAAAGACAATATTTATTACACCATCAAAGTTACAAGGCTTTCCAGTTTCGCGAAACTCATTATCAACATCATCATCATCCTCATCAAAGTGAAACTGGTTCAGGTAAGCGTAAGTACATTTTTATGTTTCTTACAAATTATTTTACTTTATATTTATTGTGAATTTCAAATGAAAGAAAAAGTTACAATTTTAATATTAACAAATAAATATTCATTAATATATCAAAAAAGAATTATTTAAAAAATTAATTTTTTTAAATCATCTACACATACTGATTTTTTTTTCGTAGTTTCTTTTTGTTAAAGAATAACTAGACCCAGAAAAATTGATTTTACGTGTTTAGTTTGCTTAAGGCTCTTTTATTTAATGACATGATGTCTTGTTTTGTTTTTTTATTGTTTACATTGTGTGAGAAGAATTTTATACATACTTATCATCCACCTATCAATAAGAGGAAACCGTGCGGAGGGTTTTTCATATATGCTTAAATTGATGGCAGTATGAGATTATAAAAAAAAGTTGAGGGAATAATAACAAAAAAAAAAACCAAAATGAAAAATATTTTAAGTTAAGTTCTTTCTCATTCAAATAAATAATGGGTACCTACCTCTACCTACAGATGATGAATTATTAAGAGCGTGTATATATTTTTTTTTGTATTTATTTCTGTATACCGATATAAATAAAGAATAAACGAATAAAATTTTTTAAATATATATATATTAGCGTAAGTGTATATATGTACCTATTGCGTCTTCTATTCAATCGATTCAAAATATAAAACAATAATATAAAAACAAATTTAATGGGCAATAAACTTTATACCTATTTTCTTTCAAAATAATTAGGATGTAATATATTAGATTGAAATTCTGATGATGATATATATATAGGAACTTCTTTTGTTATGTATTTAATAAAATAATAAATGTGTTCAGGAGTTAAAAAAATATACATAACATGATGCTTCTACAGTTGGCATTAATTTAAAAAAAAAGATGAAATAATTTATTTTTATAAATGAATGAATCATAATTTAATTTAAATGTAGGCATAATAACCAAAAGCAACAAATACATTTTTGGGGACTTAACTAGTAAATTAATGGCATAAGATAATATTTATATATTAAAAAAAAAAAAAAAAAAAATTATTAATAGAATATGCGATTTGTTTGTATTACAAAAAAACACTATAACTATTTGAAATTTGCATTTTTTTTAATTACATATAAAACTATATTTATTTGAAAATTTTTAATTTTAAACCATTGTTTGTTTAAGCTGGACCAACTGATTCAAATTCTCTAACAGCAGCAGCTGACAATGATAGCAAAGATAGCCATCGTAATGAAGAAGAAACAAAATGGTATCATGATGAAATGGATTTGAATCATTTTGAGGATTTTGAAGAAGATTTCGATTCAGATTTAGATTTCGATGAATCATATAATAAACCTAGACGTAAAAAAGGTAAAACTTCTAGAAAAGGTACTTCAGATGGTATTTCTACACCAGTAAAAAGAGGGAGAGGAAGAGGTAATAAAAATTGAAATAAAAAATTGGAAAAATAAAACTGTCATTTATATGTATTTAAAAAACAAAATTGTTTTTAGGTGGTGGTAGAGGACGCGGCCGTGCTGATGGCGAAGGGCGACGTGGTCGGGTATCAAATGCTTCTACTACAATTCCACCACCATCATTGTCAACAAATAACAGCTCATCTGCATCGAATCCTGGTGATGATATACAAATGCCAGTTTTAACACCAGAACAAAAAATGTCACCTGGTGAGGATTCATCGGATGGTCAACCATTATCTTTGTTAGCAGGTACTGCAACTTTATCTGCAAATAGCACAAATAGTACAACCAGCAATACAACAAGCGCATTCAATTTAGGTACATCAGCTTCATCATCTGATAATACTATAGCTACTGGTGGTAGTTCCACTAGCACTAGTAATACCAAATCAAAGACATCATCAAAACAAGTACGAAATGAACGCGGAAAAGCTCAACCATCACCATATTGTGACTTTTGTTTGGGTGATGCACGTGAAAATAAAAAAACCAACTTACCAGAAGAATTGGTGTCATGCTCAGATTGTGGTAGATCCGGTCATCCAACATGTTTACAATTTACACCTAATATGATTATATCAGTTAAACGTTATCATTGGCAATGTATTGAATGTAAATATTGTTCAATTTGTGGAACATCAGATAATGATGATCAATTATTGTTTTGTGATGATTGTGACCGAGGATATCATATGTATTGTTTACAGCCACCATTAACTACACCACCAGAAGGCTCTTGGAGTTGTAAATTATGTTTGGAAGAATTTCATGGTGTAACAAAGTAAGATAACAAAAAACAAAAAAAAAATTATTTACTATGAGTTTATATAAATATTTTTTTTTAATTTAATGTTAAGTGAAAAAATTCTACCTTTTTTGATTTTTTAATAAGTAGAAAAGTGTTAAAAAATATTAATTTTATAGTAATAATAAATTTTTTTTTTTAAATAAATATAAACATTTGACAAGATAAATCGGAGCTGCATAGAGTATTCAATAATGTTAAGTATGCCAAAATAATATTAAATTGTACTTTATTTAATTAATTAAAAAAAAATACAAAACAAAAATAATTATTTTTAATTAATTTTGATAAATATTGAAAAAGTATAAACATTTGTAAAATAGATCTCTTTAAAAAAAAAAAAAAATTACTTGATAGAAATAGTAGAGTTTATAAAACTCATTTTGTGAAGGTTATAATTAGAGTGTGAATATTAATTAATTAATTTTAAATTTAGTTTTAGTTTTATCTTAAAAAAAAAAAAAAAATTTTAAAAATACAACTTAATTTTAAAAGAAAAAATTATAAATGTGGAAATATGTATTTCATCACATAGAGCGCAAATTAGTTTATTAAATAGTTAAGGGTTTTTTTTTGGGGGGGGATTTAATATTTTGTATTGTTTAAATTTTTTTTTATTAATTTTGAATCTATTTTAGTTATTTTTCTTTTTTTTTTTTGTAGTTTATTAACCATTAAATTATTTCTGATATTATTAATTTTAATTTCTCTGTGCATAGTTTGTTCTAATTTTTTGTGTACACTTTTACTAACAACTTAAATTTGTTCTTAAAGCTAATGTTAACATTAATTTAATAATTAGTTTCTTTTTTTCTCAAGATTTAAATTTAGTTGAAATTTTTATAAATACTAACTACATACTGTTTATTAATTTTTAAATTATTTTTATTTCAGCTTAAATTAATTTTATTTTAATTAACAAAAGTATTAAATATTTTTATTTTAATGTTTTTGCTTTTTTTTTTTTTTCTTTAAACTGGACAATTTTAGGGATAATTTAGAAAAAAATTTTGTGTTTGTTTTCTTGTTTTTTTTTTTTTTTATTTTAGGATTGGCTAGAATCATTTTTAAATTTATTAAAATTAAGATTTAAATACGTAACATAATGAGGGGGATGCTTACAGAGAAAAGAAAAGCAAAAAGTCAAAATGCAAATAAAAATCGTTTTATATTTTGATAAAATTAGCTTATAAGTGATAACAATAATTCAAAATTTCAAAATTTAAAATGTATTTAATTGTTTTTTGTTTTTTTATTTTTTATACATACTACATAAACATATTACTTTTATTAATGTTAACTTTTGATTAATTCATACCACCAATTTAGTAAATTTCAATAAGAATTTGTGCTTTTTGTGTGGGATATAAATTTTATATAGAAATAATTTTAACAAAGTTTTTAATTTAATTAAGTTTTATTAAATATAAGTTTTATCTTAATTTATTGCAGCTTTGCGAAATTTTTTTTTTTTTTGCAATAGGAATTTAGGTTATAAACTAACTTAGTATTATATAAAAATAAAAAAAATAAAATTGTAAACAAAATTAAGTTGTTAAAATTTGTTTATTTTATGCATGAAAAAAAAAAGAAACTAAACAGCAAAAGTATATGAATACAATTTTAATACTGTACTGATTATTAAATTTGCATTCATATCAGTTTAAGATATAAACAAAAGAAAAAAAATTACTAAATTACTATTAAAATTAACAAAACAAATAATCAATGCAATATTTTATTGAAAATTTAAAAAAAAAACTAAATTCAAAATTTGAACAAAATTTGAAAATTTAAAAAAAGAATCACGAATCAAATTTTAGAAAATAATTCATCATACTTAAAATAAAAAAATAAAAAAAAAAATACAATTAAAATTCTCTTAAATTATTACAAAAAAACAAAAAAAAATTAAAATGAATTTTAGAATTTATAATTTTATGTACCTATACGGTTACTCATATTATTATACAAAGAAAATAAATATTAAAAGAAAAAAAGTATAAAATTAACCGTAAAAAACAAAATTTAAAAATACATACTATTATTAATTAAAACTAAATCTAAAAAAAAAAAAAAAAACAAATTTCTTGTCATATAAAATTATATATTAACTAATATTAGGTAGTAAATAATGAAATCAAATTAAAATAAAACATAAATGTATATAATATAATGTACTTGACATTATTATTTAAATAATATGAATAATAACAAATATATATATATATAATTTGTTGTTTAACTAAAGGAAGTTTCTTTATACAAATTCTGAAACATTTTACAAAACTTTATCTTTTACATATTAAAAATAAAAAAGTTAAATTTTTTTTTTTTTTCATTTTTCATATAATTTCGAAATACATAATCGTAAATAATGCGTTCCTCTATCATTTTGTATATTAAATTGAGATTTGTAATGTTATAGTAATATTTTAATATACAAATTAAATTACTTTAGAATTCATATGTATGCATTATTAAAAATTTCTTATTTAACTACAAAAGACAAAAAAAAAAAATAATAATTCTAAGAGAAAACATGGTCCAATCCAATATTTCTAATGTCTATCTCGGTAACTCTAATTAGTGCTCAATACCCACATTAAATATTGTAACCAATTTAATAAGTTACAAAATTTTAATATGCTTTTTTTTTATTCAAAAATTTCAAAAATTATTTATGTATATATTTGTTTCTTTTAAATTGTCTTTAACATTGAAAAATCTCAATTTTTTATCATATACATACAGTTATATACTTAGGTTTTAAAAATTAAAAAGAAAATTTTTGATAGACATATCCATACATCGTGTTACTTATTGAATGATTGTAATATATATTATTATTTTTATTGACAACCTATTAACCTATCAAATCTAGTTTTAATAAGATCTTTGATTTTATTGGTTTTTTAATTTAATATATTTGAATCTGAATTGAGGGTTAGATATTAAAAAATATCTTATTTCAAATACATAATTTTAATTTTAACACTTAATGTATAGGATAGGTTTTGTTTCAAGCTACTTTTGATTGATCGGCAGAAACCTTGATTATATACTAACTTACCATATTGCATAATATTAAAGTCGTTTTTATGTACTTAAATATCATATATATATATATGATTTCATCATCTAAAAGAATAAGAGTATTTAGCTATCGTGCATTAAGTGTTAAGATAAACATTTCTTTTTTTTTTTTTTACAATACAATATAGGATTATAAGGAAAATTAGTTAAAAGATAATAAAAATAACTAAAATTGAATTTTAATTTCTAAAAGATTGTCTATAACGATACAAAAAGATTGTCTATAACGATACAAAAAAAAAAAAAAAATAATTTAATTAAATTGATTTTTATTATCAATTATAAAATGAATCTAAAATGAATTGTTAATTTTCCTTCTAAATCCATATGATTAAAATAAAATTTCTTTCTGTCCATTTACGTATTATGTTTGTATTTTTTAAGGGAAACTTTTTTTTTAATTCTATACATTTTTTTTTTATATAATATTTAATATAATTTTAATTTCAAATTTTTTTTTTTTTTTCATGGTGTAACAAAAATTTTATTAACATGTTTTTTTTTTTCTTATTTTTTACATATAAATTTCTTTTTTTTATGAAAATATTATTAGTTATTATAAATTAAAAAAAAAAAAATGATATTTTATTGCAGTCGTAGAAAAAGAGGCCGTCCAAAAAAATTATTTGATCAATTTGTTTACTACTGAAGACCTTTTTACAAAATTCAATTAAAACAAAAAAACAAAAAGTAAAAAAGAAAATTCAAGAAAAGAAATGCATAAAATATAAATATTATTCCATGAAGTTCCTTATTTTGTTCCTTAATTTTTCGAATTAATTTTTATGTTTTTGTTTTGATTTTTTTTTTTTAAATAAAAATTAATTTTTTTTATTAATTGAATTTATTATGTTTTTTTTATTGGTATTCAAAAAATTGTTGGAAATAAAAAACAAAAGAATTAAATAATATCATTATTTTAAGAGAAGTAATTGGGATCTGTTTTATTTATTGAGACTTGAAAAGTAATCACAATATGCAATAAATCTTAAAATTAATTTTTTATTTGAGTGCTAATTGTTTTGTTAGTTTAGGTTAGAATTGAATGGATAAGGGCTGTGTCAAATAAGATTGTATCAAAAGAGGTGGTGTGTTAGGAAAATGAGGATATTATGGATAATGGATAAGGGAATTGGTAATATATACTTATTATTAGAAATGATTTCAATAAATTTGTATTCAATTATATACTACGATACTATGTAGGTTTTATCATATAATAAAATTGTTTAAATTGAAACCGATACAATTATATTTGATTAAAAAAGATTATAGTACTTACCTTGAATCTTATCTCACATCAGAACATTTTTATGTTATAACTTATAAGTTATGTTAGGTTTTTTGATTTTTTTTTTGAAATTTTATACAGTAAATATTTGTTTTATTTGATATTTAATACTTTTCAAGAAAATTGAATTAAGTATTTAAGGGTGTGCTCATGTTAAGTTTAATAAATATTATAATTTACAACCGTGCTGTTTTAATAAGTGAAAAAGTAAATTTAATAAAAGTTATAAAATAATTTTTGTGGTAAGATTATATCAATTATTTTTATTTAAAATTTTTAAATATTAAATAATTTGTAAGAAAATCCAAAAAAAAAAATTTGATTTTATAATTTTTGATCGTTTAAAAATCAGTATACAAGAGATTGTATCTGCAAAGAGATACATATTAAATTTATTGTTAGTAAGATCTAAATAAATTTGTGAAATGACGAAAACTGGAACAGAATTGTACATCAAAGAAGAACAATAATCTAAAATTCAATCTTAACAAATACTATATTTTAAGTTTAATGCTAAAATTATACTCTTAAAATATATAAATTGATCTAAATATTTTAATTAAATATTTCTATTAAATAAAATTAATTAATTATTTATATATTTAATATATTTAATAATTATTTACTAGTAATTAGTGATAAAGTGTAATGAATTCGAAGATAGAAAACCAATCAAATGATGTATTAATTGATAAACATTGGAAAGATTTAAAAAAGAAACATATACGATTTAGAATTGTAAAAATAATAGAAGTTTTCGGAAGATCCTTTTTATGAAAAAAAAAGCAGTAGGAAGCTATTTTTTTGATTACCAAAACAGACTTATTCTAAACAGTATTATTTCTTTATCATCAAATGCCAATTTATATGATTTTAAATAAAGATCTTACTTGAAAGCTCCCTATTTTTAATAATAAAAAATTTATTTTTAAGAAATACAAATGATTTTGTTTTAAAATTTCTTTTAAAAATAATTTTCATTGAAAAAAATTATTTGAATTATTTGAAATTTGAATCTCGAGGAAGATGCAGTAGAGTAGACTGTGTCAAGTCTGGGATACCCGTATAAATGTATGCTGTTTCCATGAAATTTTATCATCTTTTACAAAATTTCAGATGTTTTAGTACCGATATTAAGTGGTACTGAGATATATGCATATTTATGTAAATTTTAGACTTGTATGACAGATACCTGGACCAGTTGCACTAGTACAACCAAATTTTACAGAAGTTATTTCCCTAAAACTTCATCATATATTTTGTAAAATTTTAGATGCCTAGCTACATTAACTTTCAAGATGTGCAAGCTACCCGAACCTGTTGCATCAGGACAACAAAATTTTACAGAAGTTATTGTCATAAAATTTGATCATCATTTGTAAGATTTTAGACGCCTAGCTTCATTACGTTTCAAGAGGTGCGAGAAATCTGAACCGCCTGCTCTAAACCAACCAAATTTTACAAAAGTTCAACATACGTTCATACGGGTATAAAAATTATTTTAAATTTAAACTTCTGGTTTACATCAGGTAAGAAAAATTGATTTAATTAAATAGTAGGTACATGATCCTTATAAATTCTTACATCATAGTCATTTGAAAGTAAATTTTATAGTAGTAATGCTTTCTTAATAAAAATAACTTCTCATTTAATGTAAAAAAAAAGATATTTTTAGCAAAATAATTTTCTTTAAAATGATTTTTAAACTTTGATGTTATTGTTTAGACTCATTGTGCTCTGTTGTTCAACCATCCTTTGCCTCTTATTAGCCAAATCTATACCCTCTTAGCCAAATATTCTCAGCGAGCCAATCTATACCCTTCATCAATTGTATTATATTCCTCTGGGTGAGCATTCTCACATCAGAAAAGCTTTGCTAGAGTTCCTCCCCAAAAGTTCTTCTTTGAGATCTCAAGTTTGGGCACACAGAACGTGAAGTACTGTTTCTGCCTTTTGCCCGCATCCCTTGTACAAGATTGTTTTTGCTATGTATATTTTCTCAGCATGGGCGCTTAACGTCTTCAACTTAGCAACTAACAAGTTTAAATAATAACCTCTTTAATTAGAAACTTGTGAGAAATCGTTTGTAGTAAGTAGGTGCAAAATAATTTCTATTAAAATATAGAAGAAAAAAAATAAAGAAAATAAATTTGTTTTATTACTCCCAATATTTTATTTTTAAATTAAATGTATCACAGTACAATTTATACTACGATTATACTATATTATAACTAAAAATATTAATATTAATGACATTAAAAAATATTAATATTAAAACTTAATCATTAAAATACAAAAAAATACACATGTAATTATTACATAAGATTGTTTTTTTCTTTGTTGTTCTTTCACACATTTCTTTTATATTGTTTTCTTTTTTTTTTTTACATCTCTTCGGTATTTGATCCAGTCTTCAGTTTTTTTAGTTTTTAATTATTCTTTTGTTTTTCAAATATGTTAAACTTTTAAAGTGTATTTGGACAATTTTTATTTTTACTTATTATTAAACGATCTGGATCTAAACCTAATTTTTTTAAAGAATCATAAATTTTCGTACGTATTTCAGCTGAAAAATCTCGATTACGCCCTAAAATCCATATTTGATCAGCATGTCCTAATGGCCCAAAACTTGAACATGACCAAAGTATGGCAAAATTATCATAATCTGAATATAAAACTTGATATCTACCAGAACCGGGTAGAAAACGTGCTATTATTTCTGGAAGTCTGGTATTAAACTGAAAAAAAAAAAATAATTAAAAATATTTAAAAATATATTTACAAAAAAATAAAAAATTAAACCAGGGCGATATGTAAAAAATTACTCTCTTCTTAATTTTCATTATCGATTTATTAAATATCTCTAATCCAACCCTTAAACACTTTCGTTGTCTCCTTGTCGCTAAATCATGATTTAGCTAAAATCTCTAGGGCTAAATTAACAGGGTCGGTTTTAATTAAAAAAAAAAAAACCAGTGCTGTTTCTTTTCACGGAAAATAAATACTACGACCCCTATCTTAACATTTCAAGAACAGATTTTGGAACATAATGGTGACCTGAATAGATACTCGTAACCTGAATGGGCAAAAATCTAAATCAAAAATTAAGTTGGATCAATCATATTTTCGATGTAGCAAAAAATGCAACTAGATGTTTGGATTTTCTGTATAGATGTAAAACCTTCTTCTCATCTTCTGATCTTCTCAATATGCACAAAATTTTCATACAACCAAAAATGAAGTATAATGCACATATTTGAATAGCAGCCGATAAAACGGGGTTGAAATTTCTCGATTAATAAACGATTTCAATTTCACTTTAAATTTCACTGGGTCTCCGACTCTTAGAAGGTTCTCTTTCTCACATACTTCGTAGGAGTGGGAACTTGTTCTGATAAAATAAAAAATCTGATGCATCCAATCAAAGTTTTCCAAGCAGAAACGAGGAGTAAAGCATCCGCTGTCTACCCCTACGTATACAGTTCAAATTTCTAAATGGCAAAATTCAGAAATCATTTGTGACTCGAATATAGCCTATCTGGAACCATTTTCCTTTTCATGTGCTATCTAAAATTGGGGATGATTGCATTTTCAATTTAAATAGGTTTAAGAAGAAGTTCAACACCTTCGTTCATCATGTCATAACGTCATGCAGGAATGTTCCTGCAAACGTTAAAGCAATTTTCATAGTACAATTTTTCTTTCTTCTCTCAAATTTCATTGTTTGTAAAATTGCAACTAAAAGAGTAATGGAGGTATAAAGGAAACAAAATCTTGCAAAATTTTGTTTTCGCATAACGGTAAATTTAAATATTAAATTGAAAAAATCTCTGTAATTTTGATATTAAAAATAGAAATCTAAAAAAAATGTTCTATTGTTTGGTTAGCAGAACCTTAGATATACACATTCACTAATAATATAGATACAGGTTTTCCAACTTTGAGTGACTTTAGTTTCGTAATGGGTTGTTGTACATAAAAAAGTTCTTCCATAACATTAATTTTTCGAAGAGACCCATGTTTAAAATTTTATTGCTCTTAATCTTAAACGGCTTAAGAAGTTTTGTAAAAAGAAAAACGGACGTAGGGATAGAGGGTAAAAACAAAACGGACGGAAAAAAGAGAACGGAGAGAGGGACGGATTAGAGGGACATTAATTATTAAATTTTTCAAACATTTTTGAAAAATGTAGTAAAAATTTTAGTAATTTTACTTTTTATTTTATTAGACATTTGTTACATGCAATTGAAATTTAACGCGACGTGTTTTAAAATTTTAATGTTTAAAAATTATATTAAAACAATAAAAAAATAGAGTAAACAATAAACAGATTGTAAAGAATAAGCTATAAATAATTAGGAATTTCCGTATATCTGTTTTAGAGAAAACACACAAAAATTTATAATTAGAACACTTATGTGATTTCTATATGATTATGAAACGATAATTAAATGGTTGTTTGTATTTTATTAATTTTTTATTTTTTGATGTTGATTTAGATGAGCTAGATTAATTGTATATATATGCTATATGGTATTATATCAATTATTATATATATGAAGTCTCTACATTGCAGAATTTGGAGAAGTGTGTAGATCATATGAATCATATATGAATCATATGATCTGCACGTACTCATTGCAATTAATTTCTTTTTAAAATTTAACTTACATATTATATTATAATAACAAGTTAATACTCGGTGCGCATTACTGCGCCCCCTCAATAAATAAAACATGGGTTTTTAATTGAAAATTATGCTATTGAAAAAAATTAACACAAAAATTGTTAAAGTTGTACAGTGCTTCGCAAAATTAGACAACAATAATCGTGCCGATATTGATTGACATAATTCCAAGTTTATTAATAGAGTCAACTATACTGGTAAAGACCAATACGTGTACAAAATTTGAAGTCAATCGGTCAAACCGATTTTATTTTAGAACGAAAAAATTTAAATATTTGTACCACAGCCCCAA
Source organism: Poecilobothrus nobilitatus (assembly GCA_947095535.1). Lineage (NCBI taxonomy): Eukaryota > Metazoa > Arthropoda > Insecta > Diptera > Dolichopodidae > Poecilobothrus > Poecilobothrus nobilitatus. Next base: position 152,769,182 of record OX352773.1, on the reverse strand, counting down.
CTTGACGGCCCGTTAGAGCAAAGTGGTTACATCAGAAACACTCCCACGAACGCAAAAACTTTTATATTTAAATTTTCATGATGATCGACTGAAAAGTTTAGGAGTCAATAAATCGCAAAAAAATAGTCAAACAGACAAACATTCGCTTTTATATGTGTATATGTATAGCTAAAAAGATTCTAAAAAGATTTTAAATCGTTCTGCAAAAATTTTATTTGTTCTAATTTTCTGAGTCAGAGTTTCGTTTTTCTAAAAAAATCACCCCAAAATCTATTATCACTTTTGTTAGTCAAAAGCCTTTTAAGAGTAAAATTAACTAAAGACATTTTTTCAAATGCATATTTATTAATGAAAATAATAAATTTAAAAATTATGTTAATAATTACTAAATAATCCAAAAAAGATGAGATTTCAAAGACCGGTTCTGGACAAAAATTGAAAAAAGTCGTAATTTCTTTAGTTATTTTATGTAAAAATTCTACTACATTTTTCCAAAGAATACGTGTATTTTTTGTTTTTTTAAATAGGCCTATTATACAGGTTTTGTCTTTCATTGTCACCGTTTATTGTTATTAATTGCAAATTATGTTGTTGTTGTTATTTTGGAAAAAAAAATCAACTACACTAACACCTATAGATAATCTGACACTTCGGAAAAGTTTTTCCAGCCTCCCTCTCCTCTAAGGTTCTCTTCTGTGAAACTAAAAAATTGGTGAAACTATGCAATGTTATTGGTATAGTACTGGTCCCGCCTCCTGACCTTAGCCCCCGTTATAGTTATGATTCATAGTTATGATGCCCAATTTCATTAAAATACTCATTACAGACTCTAATAAGACTAAAAAAGCTATTAAGGTTACTAATTATTGATTTACTATATACTTACTTTAAAATCCATTATTGATGATTTATTATTTTCTGGTTTAGCATAACCAAGACTTACTGATGGACTTCCAGTTCTAAAATAAAAATAAAAATCATATTATGACTTTTAAAAATATTTATTTCAAAGTTTAATGAAGTTTTGAATTCTAAGAAATAGTGTTGTAAGATTCTGTTAAAGATTTTGTTACAAATAAATATATCAGAGAAGAATTTTGATTGCTGAAAAATACTAACAGCATTAGAATTTTATAATTAACACGTTCAACCTGAAAATGTCATAGACAGGTAGCATGTATTATTGATATTCATACTGCAGATTAGCAAAAACTATATGTTCACATGTGGTACATTGGATTGTGAAATTTTCATTTTTGTACTTTCACAGAAGAGTGAATATAACGATATTAGGCATTATTATTTATTTGAGAATAATAAAATATGTATAGTACAGAGATTTTAAGAACTACATATGTATGTATATAGAAATTTGGTACAATTGTTATTAAATGCCTAAAAGTCATAAGCTTTTTCAGCCGAGGTAAAAAAAAAAATTTAATTTTAATTATTTACCCTTAAGAGCACCTACTATTTATTAACGTTAACAAACCACAGTGACTTTAAACATCTTTTAGTCACTGTTAGTATGAAATATTTCTATGTATATGTATTTGTAATGAAACTCAAATAATTATCATCCCTTAATAAATTCCCAAAAAAAAAAAGTTTTTCCTTACTATAATTGAAAGATTAAAATAGTCAAACGATTCTCTTAATAATAAAGAGAAAAATCTTTTAATTTCAAATAAGAGACTGAAAACCGTCTCTTGTGCTTTTAAAGGTTAAATCGCCATTATCTATTTAAAAAAAAAACTTATATTTCCAAATTAGCATCACACACACATATAGATTTTTAAATTTTGATTAAAACATAGGGAAAAAAAATTAAATGATGGCAATATAAATTTTATATTTTTTAGCAACTTATTTTGTTATGATTTTTAGCTACTGAAAAGTGCCGGACAAAACTTCAAGTATTTTAACAGCCTTTTAATTGATTCTTTCTTACTTATTTTTAAATTCTTTCTTTTTTATTTTCTATGCTGCCATTTCTATTTTAAGACATTAGTATTAAAAAGTTTTTATTATATACAATTGAATTTCCCTAAGTGACTATTTTCAACTCCCCCATTTATAAGTTCTGTATTACCTTATAATCATATTAAAATATTTTCACAAATTTTAATTATATACTTACAATCTATTAATAGTTTTAATTGCAACTTCAAGTTTATAATAACCATCACCATTTCTAAATTCTCCAGCTTCCGGTTGAAATGTTAATGTTGTACAACCAGATGCTATTTCTGGTAAATAAAATGATCTTTCAACTTCGTACCATGACCCCAAAATCTAAAAAGTCAAAAAAAAGAAAAAAAAACAAAACATAAATATTTAATTTAATTATATAAACATTTTAATTTGTTATTTAATTAAATGTAATTAAGTAAATTAGTAAAAGTATAAAGTTAAAAATTAAACATTTGCAATCACCTTTAAACCTTAAAGATCTTAAAGGGTTAATAAAGTAAAATAAAATATGTTTACGTTATCTAAAACATAAATAAAGTTCCAAAGTTTTTATTTTTATTTTTTATATAATTAATTTTTAATACAATTTATAGAGTAAATTAAGATATGAATTTTTTAATGGCTAAATTAGGTTTAATAATATTAAAGGTGCAAGAAATTTGTTGCATTTCACCTTGAAATGTTGCTGTTTTTTTTTTGATTCAATGTTCGTGCATTAAATAATGTTTCATTATATGTTGTTTTTGTTTTGATTTAATTTTCTGTTTTAATGCTATTAAATTACCATTTTTTTTTTTATGTATTATATTGAATTTATAATTATTATGTCTTGTCTTTTGTTAAATTGACGAAACAAAATTCGATTTATATATATATACTATATAGGTAAGTATAAGTATAACATTATATCAAATTTGCCTTGAATATTAAAAGTTACATTAGGGTATTCTGGAAATGATTATTATATAACAAGTAGTGTTTGATGTACTCGTATATAAAGAAAAAGAAATAAGTTTTTAGATCATTTTTATATACTAATGAACTTATTTAAAACGATTATTTCTTATTATATATGTAATACTGGTAATACTTTTAATATAGGTCATTTCTTAAGGTATATAGAGCTTGATGGACAATAACAATGAGAAGTTTTATTGTTATGTAATAAATTTTTGTAAGATTAAACAAAGAAATTGGATCTCTTTTCAAAAAAAAAAAAAAACATTTTGGGATTTTTTTTTTTTTTTTATATATTATAAGGGTTTACATACAGTTAGAAGCTTTTAACGCTATTTAAAGTAAAGATTTTAAATTATTCTCTAAATTTACCGAATTTATATAGCTCTGCTTTATTGACAACTGTGTAACTAAAGTATGTCGGAAGAACGTTTATTAATAATTTCTAAAGAATTTAATTTTATCAAAAGATATTCATAATGTATTGACTTTATGTATTGACTGGTTTTGTTTATTTTTATATATATATATATATATAAGTATATTATTTACTTGTGTTATGCTTGTGCTTTTTTCAAACTTTTATCAATATCGTAATTTAGCTAAAAACATTAATGATAATGACATTATGTTAAATTATTAAACGATATGAAAATCCTACTTAACGGTAGCATTATTGGGATCTAAAATAAAAATTGTTTGATTACGAGAGGATGAACAGCAATTCTGAAGTTGAAGCAATGAAAAAAACTCTTTATAATTTTCTTTGCGAGTATGATATTGTAGTGAGGGTCAGAAGAAAAAAAAACTTAGGCATTCCGTACTTCAAAGATGTGAGACATCATAGTTATTAGAAAGTAAAATTTAAAGCCACCTCGTCTTTATTGCTATTATTGTATTGCTATTTGTGTTCTCTAAAATAGAATTCTAGAGATGAGCGTACTAAACCACTAACTAGAAGGAGGTGTGATTTTACAGCAAAAACATATTTATTATATATCCATATAAAAATTTTAAAGAACAGGATTGTTCAACACGGTGGTCTAATTGAAGAGGGTTCTAACTAGTAAGTTTAGATGTATATATAAACGCTGGTTTTAAAGACTGTTTAACTAAATCCCATTATTTGCCAGAAAGACTTTCTTAATAATCATTTCCACGAACCCCTAGTTTTATGACAGAATTAATACTATAGTTAGTTATTTTGAATCTCTTAAGTTTATTTGTTAAAAAAATATGATTAGTTTAAAATTTAATTAGATCTGTATAATATGTACCTAATATATATTGTGTCTAAGAAAAAAAAAATTATTTTTCTAAAAATATAAGAATAGCAATTTAATTTACCAATTTTTACTTTTTGATCAAAGTATCAATTTGATCAGTATCTTGCAGTATCTATTAAAAGTACTTTCATACATTTCATACATCCTTTATTTTAAATTTTACTCATAGTACCTACATATAAATACTATGAGTGTTGTGGTAGGTTTTCGAAAAAAAAAAAAAAGATTTAGCTGAAATTCATTTTCTGAACGTTTTTAAGCGTGTTGAATCCAAAAAAAATTTTTTTTTTTCGAAAATTCCGTGTTCGCATCTGCGTCCACAAAAACTTGTTTTATAACTCATATAACTCATGTTATTCGTATGCGATTAGAATGCAATTTGAAATAGAGGTTAGTGTTGTGATTAGGACATTTGCAATACAAACCTTGAGGTCGGAAACCGTAGTGGAACCCCCTCTTAACGTTCGAATAAAATTTGATTTGTTCTAAAAAAACCACGTGGTCAGACAAAAAAATAAGTCTCCGATTTTAATCAAATTTAATTAGTATACGGGTTGGTCTTACGCTCCTGCATCAGGACACAAAATTTGAAGTCTATAACTTCAGTGGGTCTGCCTTAAAATATCCGAATACGAATATTGATTGATATATTCTAGAACACATAAGTAATTGTTATGTTATACGATTTGAATGAAATTTGATATAAATGTTACTCTTACGATATAGGTGATATAAAATGTTGCATCATGAAAATGTTGCTGAACTGTGATGTAACATAAAAAAGTTGCCAAATGATGTCGAAGTATCATGAAAATGTTACTGCAACATGAAAATGTCGCGGAACTTTGGTGCAACATAAAAAAGTTGCCAAATGATGTGATGTATCTTGAAAATGTTGTTAGCTTCAGTAAAGTCCGCTTTAAAAGTATCCGAATACGAATATTATTTGATATGTTCTATAGCACATAGTAATTGTTATACGATTTGAATGAAATTTGATATAAATGCTACTCTTGTTATATAGTTGATGCTAAAATAATTTGAGACTGGAAACTTAAGTGGATCCTAGCTCTATATAGTATGTTAGAACTTTTCAAAAACGAGACCAGTTTTCACCTTTAACCCCCTAAGATAAATGAGGCTTGTTTTTTTTTGCAAGAAAATATTATTTTATATTAAATTTCTGTAATTGAATTGTAATTGAAAAAGCAGCTAACGTAAGGGTAGCTCAAAACTTGTAGTATATTTAACAGCCTGTTTAGTTCAAATAGCCTTATAAAAATAAAAAAAATTACTCCTACTTAAATTTATTTAAAAACTTTACTTTATAACTTATAAAAATATAAAGAAAAAGGACAGGTTATAATATAAAGAAAAAAAAAGTGTAGAAAAAGGTTAAATACACTACGAGTTTTGACCTGCCCTTAGGTTACCAGCTTTTTTATATTATTTTCAAAATCTTTTTATTAATCTCTTTTTAAAAATTTCGTTTTTTCAAAATATCCTGTTTTTTAAATCATACTTTTTTAAATAATAATTCTTTTAAAAAAATTTCTTTATGCTAAATAGTAAATACTTATCTTCGTTTTTTTCATAACACAAAGAAAAAATTGAAGGGTCTTAGAGTTGGTGTAAAAATCAGGATTTCAATAATTTGTTTAGCGAGCTGTCAGTAGCTCCCACTAGTTTTAATATATACTTTATTGTTTTATGGGGTACTTTTATAACAAAAATTTAAATTATGGGTGATTATAAAATCAAGTTTTCAATAAATTGTTTATGAGGCAATCCCGTATTATTTTCATTTCTCTGCTATTTTAATATGAATAAATGGCAAAAAAAGGACATTTCGAAAAATAAAAGATTTTTTAAACTTAAATTTCGTAGTATAGCCTTAAAATACATACATTGAAATGCATATATTAAAATTATTTATTTTTATATTTAATTTTTTTTAATGTTCAAGGTAATCTGGTAATATTTATATATTAATTACAAAATTTATTTTAAATTAAATTAACAATTAAAATGCACAACAAATTAATTTTTACCAATAATTATTCACAATAGGTAAACATTGTCAAATTTTTATAACGGTAAATTGCAAAATTTTAATCCAACCAATCCATTTTTGCTTTGTTCGCGCCTATATTTTTTCATTTATTAAAAATTTCATAAATATGTACTTCTTACATTATAATTTTTATGACCATTACATACCAAATTAATTAAATAGTTATAAAAATTTACAAAATTTATTAAGGTACTTACAATTTATTGCATTAATTTTTAATACAAAAATATTAACTGATCATTAAACAGAGAGATAGAATTCACATCATGTAATCATAACATCAACGAGGAAGAATACAGTTGCCTTTGTCAACTCTTAGATACCCGTACGAACCGTTAGTATGTTCACAGCCTGTCGCTCTGCTTACAATATTATTTTTTTAATATTTTAGTATTTTAAAATAATTTGCGTGAATTTTATAATTTCTAGAATTATGGGTTGTACATATATTCAAACTATATGTTTATATGTACATTCTTCAAAAGCAGATTCTAACCTTCCACATAACGATTATCAATCCAAAACTTTTTCAAATATTCTATAGTACCATTTAATACTAAGCGGTAAATGTATAATAAATTTAGTAAGTACAAAATAGTAAATATAATTTTAAACATTATATTAAATATACTATGCGTACATAGTATATTTATATTGTTATAAGTATATCGCCATACATTGCAATATTTCTTTAAAAATATTTCCATTCATAGAATAATTTCTTATAAGTACAATAAATTACATATATGTATGTATGTAAATACGGCGCTATATAATATACATCTATACTCTTATCATTCATTCATCAGTGACATATACGATATGTAAATAAGCATGATATTATAAAAGTATATATGTATATCAATATCGTATAAATAATAAAAATTCTTCAAGCAACCGTTATGTTGTTTATTTATTTACATTTTTTTGTACTACGCATTATATCCTAAACAATTTCAAATTATCGAGTAAAACAAATGCAAAAAATTCGTTAAAGAAATTTGTTAGAAAATTTGAAAAAACCAAGTAACACTTTCATCAATTATAAAGTAATCCTATATTATTAAAAAAATTTGTTAACAGAAATAAAAGTGTAATGTTGAAGCTTTAATTTTTGTGTATTACTTCAAAAAAATTTTAACAGGTGTTCAAGTTACAGGTGTTTAAAAATAGGAAATTTTCAGTTTTTGACCCCTTACAGCTCCTAAACGGGGAGTGATACAAAAAAAATTTCTGAAATGACTCATACTTATTTTTAAAGATCTAACTTTTGTCAAAATTTCAAGTTTCCAACTTAAACCGTTTAAAAGATAGAAGGGTTAAAGGATTTTGCAAAATTTGAGTTTCGCATAACGGTAAATTAAGACACCGTATGCCACAAATATATATTTATTGTATATATACTTTTAAAGCTAATAAAAGTAGTAATCGTTTGGCGTTTTCAAAATGAAGATATACCATATACAACTTGTGCTATAACAATTTAAATATAGAGTTTTTTTGAACCTTTGGGGAGCTGTAGCCCCCTAACGGGTGGGGCTACAAAAAAAAGTTATTAAAAATAAAATTAATATTTTTATGAGATCAGTTAAAATTTCATAGCTCTATTTCAAAAAAAATGTGGGGATCTAAAAGTTAGGTGTTCGAGAGCTACCCTAAGTTTAGGTCCAAACTCAACCAAAAAAATAGGGAACCTACAAATTACTCCCAGAATATTTTGTGTAAATTTCAAGATTCTAGCTTTCTTAGTTTTTGAGTTAGCGTGCTGACGGACGGACGGACGGACGGACATGGCTCAAAAGTCTTAGAATTTTTTTCTGATCCGATCCATACCTTTGAAGGTATATCTAGCTCGCTTATTTCGAGGTGTTACAAACGGAGGAGTAATTTTATTATACCCGATCCTATCGTACGGGTATAAACAAACTCTTAATAAACACTTTGTTGTTTTAACACCTTACCTTACATAATTTTATTTAGTATTAAGTCATTAGGATATTAAAATGCATTCTTCACAAATAACCATAAATATAGGAAACAAAAATAAAACAAAAAACAGAAAATAACAAACAAACAAACAAAAAAAAAAATGGTCAAGTCCATTTTTAAGAAGTCTTTTCGATTTTTATTACTTTCATTTTCTTTTATTTTTTTTATTGTAGGTAAATATTGCGCAAAAGATTGAAAGTAAAAGTTTTCTGTTGTATATTTAAATGCGTGAAAAACCAGCTTTAAATCTATAGTTATTAATTTGTTATGTTTTGAATGCACATGATGCAGGAACATAAAAATAAAAAAATAAAAAAAAAAAACCAGAAATAATTATATGAAAATGATATGAAAACAATCATTATAAAATAAATACCATGTTAAAACTAAATGTTAATTTTCTTAATTAACTTATATAAAGACAGTGGTTTTCAAATTATACTAATTATTAACTCATTAATTAAAAAAAATTGTTAAGATTAAGAGAGAAATTATATTTATAGAAAACTGATGGATCTTGAATACATTCCTTATATGTTTATTAAATTTAATTTCCTATAGAAACTTCAGTATAGCTATACTAGAAGTTCGGTATGAGAAAAAATAACTCATATCTCACATCTCACCAAACTGCATTTTGATTAATGACTTTTATCTATATATTTAATTTGTATTTTTTATAGGTTAGACCTATTAAACTTAAAAAATTTATTTCACCATTTTACAGTTAAGTATATCAAACATCAAAAAATAGTTTAATATTTAAAAAAAATTGTTAGATATTTTAAAGGAATATGAATTATTGGATCGAATGCATAAAACTGAGCTTGAACTCAAATCTTATTTTTCTTAACAAAAACGACGAGTTCTACCAAAGTTTTTCTTTGAAAAGGTAAGATTCGAGCACAAGCTCAGTTTTATGCATTTGACCCATTATCTGTACAGATTTCAGGCAGATGTGATTTCGGAAAATTTTGAAACTCGAAACATTTTACTATGATATCAAATTCAATGTAATTCAAATAAAGTTGTACTTTTGGTATTTTTCACCGCAGTTTACAATCATAGGCCTTGTTTACACTTGTTAACATTTTGTATTCATTCTTGTATTTAAAATGTGCTACAAACCTCACGCGTTTACAATAAGTTGTATTTTGTAGTTGCAACTTTATTTGTATGCGTTAATATTATACCTAATTATTTTTTTGACCTGATAAAATTTTTTATTGTTACTTTACATGTATTTGGTGACTTGCAATAGTTAAAGTAGCAAAATTTTGGTTTACAACAACAATGAATAAAGATTTTCGGAATTTTACGCATTTTCGTCGTTTATTTTTAGTTTTTAAATTTTATTTTTTTGGGAGAAGCGAGGAAGTGGGAAAGAAAAAGTTGTAACTGAATAATGCAACCAGTGTAAACAGCACTACTTCGATCGATGTTTATACATGATAATTTTTTTTAGATTTTTAATATTTATATAGGGGGTGTATTATAGAGGGACTAAAACGAACAAAAAATTGTTTTGTAGAGGATGGTCTATTTGTCCCGGCTCCTGAAGTAATGGTGACTTAAGTTTTATTTTAAGTTTTAATTTAATTTTTTTTTTATATCTCAAAAACTACGCAAATAATTGATAAGTTTCCTAAAGAACAGAAAGAAATACGCCTATGCTATGAATACCCGTAACTATTTGTATTTAAACTATTTACCGGTTCTCATAATGTATCTCTTCTAGTGTACCAAAGGCATTTTTTACTGGAAATAAAATCTTAATAATACAAAAAAAAAAAAAAGAAGTTTTTAACAAACTGAATGTTCCCTTCTTCTATATACAGATCTTCTGAATAGATCATATGAACATACGCACTGTAATGTGAATTTATAAAATATTAAATAGGAATATGCACTTTGATAACTCATATCCATATGTATGTATTTTGCTGGCTCATTTAATTAATGTCAGTATAATTTTAATGAAACAGTTTGAAAATCGATGATTTAATATATTTATTATTTTCCTACAAAGTATATTTTACATATATGTCCATATAATCAATATGGAGAAAAAGGTTATCAATTTAATAAACTATTTCAAATGCTTAGAAGTTATGGGCATGTAAACAATATACCTATGGACAATAAAAAGTAATATGCGACATTTTTCGTTAATTGAATTAAATTTCATTTTATCATAGAGTAAAGCAAAAACGTGATGCGATTTTTTTTTTTTCTTTAATAGAGAGGGAAAATTGTAGCGAAAAAGAAAATAAAACAAAAAAAAAAATTATTATTTTTTCGCCGGTTGAATATTAAATAATATAATATAATTTTTTTTTTTTTTTTACCGTTATTGATTATTACCTCATACATTAAAATTAATCAATAGTAATATTCCGCGATTCATAGGAGTTTCCATAATTTCGAATTTATGAAAAAAAAAAATTTTGGAATAGAGTAAAATAAGTTTCATTTCTTTTGTAATACCAGTCGTTCATTATAATAAAATAATATATTCATTTTTTAGAACTAAAATTATTTTTTGTTTCTTTATAACCCATAGAGTTATGGAATGCAGATTAGTAATAACGCTGAATCAGAGGTTGGGCGAAACTGGAAAAAAGTTGGGAATCTAAACTTGAGCGAAATATTTGAAATCTCAAAGTCCGAAGAATAAGCTTTCAAGTGAAATTTAAAAATTCAAGTGAGTTTTAAGCTTTCAAGTGAAATTTAGGGAAAAGAATAAGCAATCGTTGATAGAAAGTTGATAAATGGCATTTCATTATTTTTAACGAAGATAGAGATAAATTTTAGAGACATTAGAAGAAAGCGCTTAATTAATGTAGTATAATAAAGAATAGTTAGAATTAATGAGAAATTAATGAAGAATATTTCTGCTTTCGAACTGTGATTAAAATTGAATCGCTTCTTCTGCTAAATTTTCATAGTAAAAATTGCCTTATTACATACATATGATTTTATTTTAACAAGACATCCTATTAAAAAGTAGCTGATCGTAATTTAATTTACTGAATAAATCGAATAAAAAAATAATTTAGTAATTTTTATTCAGTTTTTTAACTATCTTATAGTTGACTTGAACAATTTTCTGTTTTTTATCTGATTTTTTTGCTAAACTTATGAATACAAAAAAATAAAGAGTAGCTACTGTAAAAAAGCATATATATATATATAAATTAATAATTTTTGGCGTAGAATACAAATTTATAAAAGATATTGCGACAATTTATTAATTTGTATCATATGTATATTTGTATATATGCATATGTATATGTATATATATAATATTAAGAAATTGTTCGAAAAAAATTAAAAAATTAAGAAATTTATTAGTTGACTTATTTTAAGCTGTGAAAAATATTCATAAAAATCAAAATAAATTGGAATATTGATCTATATGAAAAAAAAAATGGTTCAAAATCTGATCAAAAATTTCATCTTAAAGTGGTGGTAAAATATAGTAGGTGTCTAAAAATCAATTTCTGTAAAAGAATATGTAAGCTTTAAATGATACATACATATACATATGTTTCAACATTATGTAGATATTTCAAACAGAAGATCGATAAAGATGGTCAACGAAGGCTGTTTATTCTGATGCAAGATATTACCGAATCAACAGTCTAACCATCGGATAAAAATTTACTTTTGAATTATGATTTAACTTTTTTTTCTCACAATTAATTATAACCTTTTTTCGACTTTTCATCTGTATTTTGATCATAATTTTTTAAGGTACACCTAAGTAGAATTGTTTTTTTTGACACTTTCACTAACTTCCTATAATTTTATTTGTCACTGAAGTTATGGTATTTAAACATTCTATTTACATTTTCTTTCACTTTCTTTCAGTTATGTACAAAATATACCTTTGTTTTTTTGTTTAGTTTTTCGGAGAAAAAACAAATTGTGACTTTCTTATCTGTTTAAACACACCTGATTGAGTTTTACTTATATTAGTACATATTTAACTTTTTTTTTTTTTGTTTTTAATGTATTTTTGTTATAATTTTTTAAATTATTAAAGCAGAATAAATTGTCAATTTTTATGTTTAACTTGAATTTACCATAATATTTACTAAGAAATTCATTAAAGTAAAAAGTGAAATGTAAAGTTATGATTCATCTGGAAATGAATCAGAGTAAATTTTTGATAAAATGGTTATGAAGGGTCAGTTTATATATTAGGATTATTTTAATATGAGAAAAAAAAAAATTTAGATGGAGATTTTTAATAGAAAATCATTTATATAATATTATGTATAAGTCATCAATAGGATGTCATACTAGTATTTAAAATTTCTCAAATCTATTGAACATTTTATTTAATATTTTTAGTATCCGTAGTCATAGAACTGATTATGGTCGAAATAAACCAATTACGAGCATAATTATATAAATGTGAAATTAACTCGTTTTCTTTTCATTTCGATATTAGTTTTTTTTTATACTTTCAAATTTAAGCATTACAAAACATTAAGTACATACTAACATTATTGTTAATTTTTGTAATTTAGTTACTGTAAGTTATAGGTACTTGACCTTAGTTTTGGTGTTAGAATATAGTTGATTTTAGTCCTTTTTGTTTTTTAATTAAAATACTAAGTAAATTTAAATATTTACTAACCAGCATACAATAAAACAAGTATATTTAAATGATGATATGATGTTAGGCTTGATTTAACTGATGTTATACAATTTGACTCAATACAATTATATTTTATTATATTATTAAATATATAAAAAAAATGTATAAGTTATAATATGCTTATACAATCGTTTCAGAAAATAAAAAATTTTAGGACTAAAAGTTAGTAAGATTTCTTCTTTATATATTCAAAGTGTCATATTCCTTATGGAATGTTGACATCAATTATTCCTTTGATGGTGTTGTGTATTTTTCTAGTTTTAGACATGCTTTGTTTTTGTGTCATTATGTGTCATTTATGTTATGTTTTGTTTTTACTGTCACGTGTCATTTATTTTACTGTTTTTCATATCAAGAAAAGCTGATTGGAAAACTCTTCACGTCCCGGTCCTATTTAAAGGACATCTGTACTCAGAACTATTTTTATATATTGATCAGACATTACCATGATTTAAATCTGTGGATTTATAGATAGTAGTTTTTCGTTACTTTCTACCCCCTGTTCAAAAATCATTTTTGTGTTTGTCACTACACTATTTGATTTCTGTTATAAAAGATATGTAACTGTTCAAGTATTTAAATACAGTAATCCTATGTATACAGTAATGAACAACTAGCTGCTATTGTTAATTTCATAGCTGCCGTTTATTCTACATTTCAGCAGTTATTTTGAAGAGAAGAATTGTATACAGCAGTTTAACCCTTTTATACGTTCCGACTTTTTACTCCCTGCACTGTTTATAAATTGGCTTGTTGTAACAGTTACTAGAAGTAACCGCGTTAATAGATTCGATTTATTTCTTTAAAGATTTGATTGGGTTTAATATATCTTACTATACTTTTGGATACATTTTTTATTAATTTTGACAAAGTAAATAGAAACACCACACAAAAAAACTTGGCTATATAAGGAATCCATAACATCAATTAAATTAAATTAATATTATTACTTAACTTCTCTCTAAATACGATAGTACAAGAAGAAAGAAGAAGAAAGGATATTGCAGCAGTGTTATAACGGACTTATAGTTAAATTAAAAAAAAAAACAAGGCAGAATGTAAACCAACGGTTTTTAAAAGCGCACATTTCCAAAAGATAATACAACCTGTTTAAAATTGTGGCTTACACCAAAATTTGAAAATGTCATTATAACAAGAAAAAATGTGAAAATAGCATTTTTTTGCAATTTTGAAGGGCTGTAAATCCGGTATATAACTAAGAAAAACTGTTAACATATGTATGTACAAATATATTACTGAAGCTTTAATTTTTATGTCTTGGCGAAGAAAAATTTGTACAGGTGCCTAAGTTACAGGTGTCTAAAAATAGCAAGTTTACAACCTCTTAAACCGGGGGTTATAAAAAAATTTTCTGAAAAAACTTATACTAATTTTAGAAGTTCTTTCTTGTCTCAAAATTACAAGTTATTATCTAAAAGCCTGCCGGAGTTATGAAAAAAGAAATATCATGCAAAATTTGGCTTTTCTATAACGGTAAATTTAAATAGTAAATTACAAAATATTGCATAATTTTGATATTGTCTTATAGGGATAGGAAAATTTCCAGTCTTCGCGCGTTTTCAGATTGTAAAACTACTACACAGAGTCTGAGATATATACACCTGAAAATAGGAATTTTTTGCAATTTTGAGGAGCTGTAACTTCGTAACCCCATACAATTAAAAAAAAACCGTTAACACACGTAAACATATATCACTGGAGCTTTCAGTTTTATGTCTTGCCGAAGAAAAATGTATATGGGTGCCTAAGTTACATTAAAAATAGTAAATTTTCAATTTTTGAGCCCTAATACTCACGCGTGACGGAGTTATAAAGGTAAAAAAATCAAGCAAAATTTAGTTTTCACATAAGGGTAAATTTATATACTAAATTGAAAAGAATTCTACAATTTTGATATTGACTTACAAAGATAAAAAAATATTCCTGTGAAATGGTGTTTTTAGATTGGGTTTCAACAGAACATGGAATATACACATTTAAAAATAGGGCTTTTTCAAAGGGGCTGTAATTAAAACCGTAATGGAGGGGGCTTCATGAAAAAGTTGTTCTACAACATTAATATTTTTATGAGACCTATACATGGTTAAATTTTTTTTTCTCTATCTTTAACGGTATAGAAGTTTTGTAAACACGGACGAACGGTCAGAATGAAACTAACAGGCACATTTTTTTCAATTTTTTTTTTTTTTGAAATATGCTAAAAAAGCGGTCTATCAGTAAGACACCTTAAGAATTTGAAACATAAACGATTTTTTACGCTAAATTTATATAATAATAAAAATATTAAGTAAAATTTTAACTGAAATATAAGCATTTGTCTTATTTATTGACTTTTTAATTATCATATAGTTATCATAAAATTTTTATTTAATTTTTTTTTTTTTTTTAAACAATAAATTTCAAATATACATAGATTTTGAAATGTGTTAATTAAAACTAATTTTATAATTTTATTTCTTTATGTTTAATGTACCAAAGATCCAATTTTTATTCGTACATTAATTATAATAGATATTTTTAAAAATAAAATTGAAAGTTTGTTTTTGTTATTGTAAAAATAGTTTAATTGAAAAATTTTTAAAAATATTTCTAAAATTTCAGTAAAGACGTAAAGAATTATTATAACTGTTGCCATTAAATTAATAACAAGTGTTTATTAAATGTTTTTAATAATCACCATAAAATTTATCTAACCTTGATTTAAAAAACTTATTGCATATTCTTGTAATTTCTGTAAATTTTTTAAAATTTTAGATACAATGTAAATGAGTTTAGATATATTGAAAAATAACAAATTACAATTAATTATGTACTTAAGTAATACATAAAGAATAATATTATGTATTGTCATTGTAATACAATTTTCACTTTTAAATTAAAAAAAAACGAGGAAGAGTGCAGTAGAGTAGACTGTGTCAACTCTGGGATACCCGTATGAACGTAATATACCTTGTTTCTATAAAACTTGATCATCTTTTAAAAACATTCAGATGTTTTAGTAGCGAACTACAGAGATATATTTATGTAAATTGTGGAGTTGTATGATAGCTACCCGAATCTATTGCGCCTAGCTTCATTAAGTTCCAAGAAATGCAAGAAGCCTGAACCGGTTGCTTTAGACCATTCAAATTTTACAAAAGTTTTTGGCATGCAACTCGACACTTTTTCACTAAATTTCAGATAGCTAGCTTCAATAGACTCTGAGTTATTTTCATTTAAAAAGAGAAGTTGTATGGCAACTATCCGAACCTGTCATATCATCACAACCAAATTTTACAGAAGTTGTTGCCATAAAACTCGATCATCATTTGCAAAATTTCAGATACCTAGATTGAATAGACACTGGGTTATTTCCATTTAAAGAAAGAAGTTGTATGGCAGCTACTCGAACCCGACGCCCGAAAATGCTGGAGTTAAATAGCAAAACTAACAATTTTGTAAAAGTGACGTAAAAAAAATTTCAGCCTCCTAACTCCTTTATTTTTTGAGTTAACGTGCGGACGGACACTGAGTTATTTTCATTTAAAAAGAGAAGTTGTATGGCAGCTATCCGAACCCGTCGCATCACCACAACCAAATTTTGCAGAAGTTGTTGCCATAAAACTTGATCATCATTTGCAAGATTTCAGACGCCTAGCTTCATTAGGTTCCAAAAGGTGCAAGAAGCCTGAACCGGCTGCTCTAGACCAACCAAATTTTACAAAAGCTGTTGGCATGTAACTCGACACCTCTTTACTAAATTTCAGATTGCTAGCTTCAATAAACACCGAGTTATTCTCATTTAAGCGGAGAAATTGTATGGCAGCTACCCGAACCCGCCGAACCACCACAACCAAATTTTACAAAAGTTGTTGCCATGAAACTTGATCATCATTTGCAAAATTTCAGAAACCTAGCTTGAATAGATACTGAGTTATTTCTATATAAAGATAGAAGTTGTATGGCAGCTACACGAACCCGCCGACCGAAAATGTTGGATTTAAATAGCAAAACTAACAATTTTGCAAAAGTAACGTAAAAAAAATTTCAGCCCCCTAGCTCCTTTATTTTTTGAGTTATCGTGCGGACGGACGGACGGACGTACATGGCTTAATCGACTCAGAATTCGATTCTGAGCTGATCTATACCTTTGACACTATATCTAGCTCGACTCCTTTAAGGTGTCACAAACGTAATGGCAAATTTATTATACCCTTGCACATAGTTCATACGGGTATAAAAAAAAAATTAAATCTAAATGTAATACCTAGTTATTAAAGTATTAATTAAGTAATTTAAGATTTTATTTTAAATTAATCTTTCACTTTTCATGACTTTTTATTCCTTGTTGACCTTTGGATACCTGAGTTGACTTTTATTATGAATAATAATAATAAAGAACAAATTGAATATATTTTTACAATTAAAATTAAAAATAAAACTGGTGGACCTTGTACTTAAAATTATAATATCAAGTTATAACTATATATTCATATATATATATATATACACATATATATATATATATATATATAATAAAAAGTATACGTACTTTTATTAAATTGAGATCAATGTAAAATTATACTAAGAATAAAAATACATAATAATGTTGTATAATATTTTAAGAAATGTTACATAAAAAAAAAAAAAAATATACATATATATAAACAAGTTTATCATACATTATATACATTTTGTCATTTGTGCAACAATTTTATGTTTTTGTTAAATTCACCATTCATATATGTTTTGCATTAACATCTGGAGTTTTTAACATGTCCATGTACTGTGCAAATTTTTATCTTTAACAAAAAAAAAAAAAAAAAAATTTTGTTCATAGTTGTTATAGTTACATATTTTAATTTTTAAGAATATTTTAAATCTCAGTATTTCACTATTTTTTTTTTTTTTTGAATAAGTATATAAGTATGTATGTACATAAAGTTGTTTAATAAGATAAAAACCAATATTATATGGAATGGATTAAAGTTTAAAGCTAAATTATAAATGTTATGGAATTTCTTAATATATCAAGTAAAACTTTATAATATTAATAACTTTCTGCATATTATATATATAAAAGTACATATTTAATATTCGTATAATAATATAATACATACGACCTACATAATTAAAATCAGACTATAGATACATTTTCGAAATATTCAAATCTACACAGGTTATTTTTATTCAGTTCAGTTTTAAAGTTTTTCTAATATTCATAATCATTTTATTGATTAAAAACAAGGAAGAGTATATAGTTGACTGAGTCAACACAAGAATATCCGAACGAACATTAGATTTGGTGTTCCTAAAAAAATTCAATACCAAGATATATTTATGTAAATTTTAAAGTATTGTATGACAGCTACTGAATCTCGTTGGCTCATAGACTATATAGCAATTAAATTTTACAGAAGTTATTGCCATAAAACTTGATCATCTCTTATCTTATAACATTCTTATGTTTTCTGTCCGAACTTGTATGTTAGACTAAAAGCATTGTAAAAATCGTTGGCGCATGAGACTTAACTTTATTTCACAAAATTTCAGATACCTACCTTTAACGAACACTGGGTTATTTTCATATAAAAGAAAAAGTTGTATGACTGATCGATCGCGGCGATCCTAACCAGCAAAATTGCAAAACAATACCAAAACTAACCATTTTATAAAGATTTCAGGATTCTATAGCTTTATTATTTTTTAAGTTATAGTGCGGGCTGACAGTCGGACGTACATGGCTAAATCGACTCACACATTGATCCTGAGCAAGAATATATATATATGTCTTTTTGAATAGCTATATCATTTCCTTTAAGCTCTCAGAAAAGGCGAATGGCGAAATTATTATACTCTGGAACTATGTTCATACCGGTATAAAAATACTTAATGAAAGTGTTTACCTTAAACTAATAGTTATTATTTTCAAAACTTTCTAATTTTTTTTTTTTTTCGAGTGAAAATTTGACACTTTGTTTAATATGCATGCATCCCAAAGGCAGTTGCTTACAGCAAACTAAATTCTTTTAAAATGTAACATTATCTGTAACACAAAAATGGCTATCAATTTACATGTAATGACAAAGTTTATATTAAGAAGTTTTCACCTAAATTACAAAATATGACAATTAGAACAGTCTAATTACAAGGAATATCTAATTACTCAATAAAATGATTCGATTACTAAATTATTACAACTTATGAGTTATTAATGAAAAATTTTTGGTTTTGTATTCAATATATCATCTTTAGGCCTTTATCATTTATAATGCACATGTTTTTTTTCTTCTCACTCCTATAAGAAGCATAGCACATCCACTAAGTCATTAGAATATTCAACTATAGATTCTTGTACAACAGCTTGGAGACGTAAATAATTGTTTTCTTTATTTGTATTTTTTACGCTAAGGTAACACTATAATTTTTTGTTTAAATTGATAATAGCCAAACTTAAAAATTCTGAATAGGTTTTAATATCTTAATCGAATATTATTGTTTTTAAACCTTTTTTGATTTGATGGTCATTCTTTAAAAGTAAGAATTTTTATATGTAAATATATGATAAATGGTGTAAAAAACCATATTTTTAAATTATGGATCATTTAAATTTTTATTCACTCCTTTAACACTTAAAGAATCTTTATTTTAATAATCACTTTACTACGAATTATTAATAATTTTATAAAAAAATTTCTTAAAATTGAAAGTGAATTATTATTATGTAACATACTGTAATAATCTTATAAGAAGGATTATTTTAACTGAAAAATTGGGTTAAAGTGTCACATCGAACAATAACCGGATTTTAAAAATTGAATTCTATAAGTTAAGATTTAAAATTTATAAGCGAATTTTAAATTTAAGCTTTTAACAAATTTTTTTTCAGATTTATTTGAAACATTATATTAAAATCTTATGCATAATTAAAATTAATTGATTAGAATTAAAGTGTGGTTTAGAACATTAGACTGTGGTGTGTATTATTTTACAATATATTATGAGATGATTGTTAAATAAGAACAACTTAATACTTCTAACTATAGTATAAGTAGTTGTTATTCATTAGCTATTTCATCATTATTATGATAATTTATTATTCGATAAATTTTCGATATGACACAATCCTATTTACAAATTACAACAGTCATAACAAATCATTTGAAAAATGTCATATTTACTAAAGTGATTGTGAAAGTAAATTTACACATGAATAGGATAAAAAACTTTATATGATATGATCATACATGTTATCATATAATAATATGATTTTATACGTTTACATGACATTTTATATAACTAACTGTATGTATCTATGTCTAATGATAAAAACGTCATTCATTGTCATTTAAAACAAAATCGTGAAGTCATTAATATACGAGCTAAAAACTCTTTCCCTGACCCGATTGAATGGTTTGTCTACTTTAAATTTATTGTTGAATATTCATATAATCTAATGCATCATATTACCACTTACCAGTAAAAACTGTAGCCATATAAATATGAATACATATCAAGTTTAAGTAAATTTTTTGTGTACGTAGCGACATCTATTAGAAGTTCTAAATAAGTTGAATTTTAGTCTTTGATATTACACATTAATAGATATTACATTTTAACGAGAGTAAATTTACGTCTGCTTCTCTTTTTTA
The DNA here is from genome assembly GCA_947095535.1 of Poecilobothrus nobilitatus. Taxonomy (NCBI): domain Eukaryota; kingdom Metazoa; phylum Arthropoda; class Insecta; order Diptera; family Dolichopodidae; genus Poecilobothrus; species Poecilobothrus nobilitatus. The sequence goes on along the minus strand of OX352773.1, from coordinate 152,748,581 downwards.
TGGGCATTTAGATTTTAGAGGCATTTAGATTTTAGAGACATTTAGAGAGGAAAAATTATTAAATTTAAGAGTATATCTTGAGAATTTTAAAATATAGTTTCATAAGTTTTTCAAAGGAACATAACCAGATTTTTTTTTTTTTTTTGATAATTCGCCAGATTTTCAAGTTATTGAAAATTATGGAAATATTTCCTATATTCATTAAATGTTTCATTTAAGCGACCATTTAAAATAAAAACAAGTATACGTATGTACGTACATATCTACTTATTTTAATTATGTAGATCACTTTCATTTATAATATTGAAAGTTGAATTTTTTTCGGAAGTTCAATTTTCCAGTTATTGACCTAAAATTTACGAGAAAAAAACTGTGACAAAAAGTAATAATCATTTATTTCGCTTTATTTTTCCTGATTTAAATTTTTATATTCTGTCTATTTCTCCCCTTCATTTACATATATATATATATATATATATGTATGTATGTATGTATATTTTTTTGCAAATAAAATTTAAAAATTAAATTTGCACAAAAAATTTTTCATTATAGCGGAAATTTACATCGAAATTATATTTTTTTACTAAATTACTTTAAAAGTTATACTACCTTTGTTTTTTTTATATTCTGCAAAAAATTAGTTGTTTGCAATAAAAAAAAACAAACAAAAAAAAAAATATAACAAAAAAAAGAAAAAACAAAAATAGAAACAAAAAGTGCAATTGCGGAATTTTCTTATTTTTTTTTTTCGCATTTCTGATCAAACAGCTGATGACTAAAACACTTGAGTGGTAACAAACCAAATCGCATACTATATTTTATTATATTACCACTAAAAACACATTTTTATTTGATTTTTCTTTTAACCTGTATTGAATATTTTAAGACTAGACCAAATAAATTTTTTTTGTTTTTTTTTAAATAATTAATGTTAAAGAGAGACAAAAAACAAACAAAAAAAATGTATTAGAGACAAAAGAAAAAGTGAAGTGGAAGTGATCTTTTGTATAGGTTAGTCAGACACGCCACAATATTAAATGTAAACAAGTAATGGAAAAAATTAAGGGTTTTCAAAAAAACACATTTCCAAAATTAAAAATTATTCCATAATAAGCCTAGAGTAAAGAGTACATATATTGAAAAATAAATTCGTAATACTTAATATATATGTATTACGAATTTTATTAATACAAATTATGAATAATAATGAAAACAATACTTAAGAAAAATTGAGAAAATCAAATCACACTTTCGTCAATTATAAGGTAACGCTGTATTATTAAGCAAAATTATTAACACAAAGAAAAATATGTATAATGTTAGAACTTTAATTTTTGTATATTACTTCAAAAAAATTTGTTACAAGTTACAGGTGTTTAAAAGGTGTTTAAAAATATAATACCCTTTACAGCTCCTGAACGGGGGGCAACACAAAAGTATTTACTGAAATTACTCATAATTATTTTCAAAGATCTAACTCTTCTAAAATTCAAGCTTCTAAGTTAAACTGTTTGAAAGACAGAAGGCATTCAAATTTTTGCAAAAAGTGAGTTTCACATAACGGTATATTAAAATACCGCATGGCATAAGCCATATATAGATATGAAGTTTATATATATTTATAAAGTTTGTAAAACCAGCTATCGTTTGTCGTTTTTAGATTGAAAATATGCCTTATAGAATCTGTGTTATAACAATTTAAATAAATAGGGCTTTTTCGAACTTTGGCAGCAGCTCCGTAACGGTAGGGCTACAGAAAAAGTTGTTTCACAAAAATTAGTTTTTTGGCGATGCCTATGCGTAATTAAAATATCCTTGCTTTATTTCAAACGGTGTAGAAATTTTGTAAACACCCAGACGGACGAACGGACAAAAGGACAGAATGAAACTAATAAGCACATTTTTTCAAAAATTTTTTTAAATAACAAAATAGAAAAAAAATCATAAAATAATATCATAATTTTTTTTTTTAATCTAATGTGGTTGGTTTTAATGGAATTTCTATATTTTGTACTCGAATCAGTGAAGAGTTTCAAATGGAATTTTAATTAAGAAAAGTGTGAAATTATAAAATACTTGCCAATAAATGTGGTAAAATATTTTTATGATCAATTTGTAATCCAAACAAATAACTATTAAAATGTCAATGAACATTATTTTTTATTTTTTTTTAAGATAAATTTTTTGTAAGATTTGCCATATACCTAGTACCTATATTGTACTTACCTTTTTATTATATTAAAGGTTTAATGGGTTTATTAAAGGTTTCATACTATGTTTAAAATTTAAAATAAAAAAAAAAGAAATTTGATCTATCGCTCATCTATTTAACGTACAATTACAAAATACACAAATAAGTGGGTTTCTAATTGTAAGTTTTTTATGCAAAGGTGCTAGTAGTTGTTCTATAGTCTGAGGTTATACATAGTCAACATTTTATTATTTTTCTTTTAGTTAGTTGGATTAAAGATTTCTTTTAGAAGTATAAAAAGATGAAAGAGATGTATTCATATATCATGTATGCATGTATTCTTAAAATAATGAATTTTTTTTGTAATTACAGTAACAATTTCTTTTTATTAATTAAGCTCGCAATTTACGCATTTATTTTTTGTGTTTTTTGTGACGAATTTTTCTGAAACAAAATATTTATAACAAAAAGGATTAATAGAGTCACTTTTTTGAAAACTGTGGTTTCTTTTTTACATATTTAATCACATATATATTAAATTTGATTTTTTACCGCAATATTAATTTAATTTAATATCATTTTAGTTAATAATAGTTAAATTGTTAAACTGTTGTCGAAATTTTCTAAGTAATAAATTATTTATTTGGAAAATTTTAACTAACTATTTTATATACTTATACATAGTTAATAAGTTTTTATTTAATATTATATTAGGCACTTTCTATTTAGTTTCTTTCCATTGTATATTTTTTTTATATTTAAATATCATTTAATTAAAAATTTTAAAATTTTTATAAAAGATTCAAACTAAAGAGGTTAGAAAACAGCGTTTAGTTTAATTGATCGATAAAAAGTTAAACTTTTCAGTTTTATTTTTATTTCAAATATATATGGATATATACATATATGAGGAGCTAATATACTGTATTAGCAGGTAGGGGTTTCATCTCATTATATTGACTAAAGAAGGGGGTAGGTTTGGTCAGTAAAAATCTAACACTATCAAGAAGGAATTTTTGGTTTCTTTGGAAGATTCCCACCCCTCTTAGGAAAAAAAAAATGTATATATATATATATATATATTGAGTCTAATAAAATCAAACAAACAAAATATTCGCCTCAAGTATTTTACGTTAGATTAAAGAAAAAAGTCAATGAACTTGGAATGACAGAGTAACAAAACACAAAAAAGAGTAACAATTTACAAGATACCAAAAAGATCTAAAACAAAATTTGTACAGGTTTTCCTATTATATTATTTAATAGGAATTGATTCACTTCGTAATTGATTCTTTTCTCAACAACCCATTTAACATTATTACATAGTTAAAAGGGATTTTAGAGTTGATTAAAAAGTCAGAGTTATATGCTTTTTCCAGAATATATATGTATGTAAGTATATGTACTTACTACTTATATACAAAAAGTTTTTTAAATTCCAACTACTATTTGCAAATGTGTTTGTCAATATACTTTTGCGAAATGTCAAACAACCATTTGGGAACTAACCAATTAGGTCAGATGGAAAGTATTGTGAAATATACTATTTCGCAAATGATATTAGGCAAAATGCTGCTTTTAGGATTCGACTAATTGTACACAAACCTTCCTAGTATATATAACTTCTAACTAAGAACAGTTAAAAATTGGAGAAATTCAATTACAGAAAGCATGATTTAAAGAACAATTTTAGATCAGTTTAAAGTTCCATCGCTAAATTTCACTACTAAGGAATGTAAGATAGTAAAAAGTAAAAGTAGTAACGAATTCACAACTATTATAATAAATATGTGCTCATAGCCACTTACATATCATTAAGAATTAATACGGTCTGTATAACCTTTCATATAAAAAAAAAATCTTTAAATAGTCAAATATAAAAAATAAAAAATTTCCTAACTAAAAAAAAGAAGGAAACTAAATTAAAATTATTTTTGCACATTTCAAAACTTGAAATATTTCAATTTTTCTTTATTATAATTTTGTTTTTCTATAAAATTTGTTAAAATGATCAACTGATGAAAAAAAAAAAATACTATATATATATATACATAGGTAATACACATGTATTATAATATTACATAATATTGAAGTTTTAAAAGTCACAATTTGATGATAATTTGAAGATTCAAGTTTGTTATACGGCATGGTATTTAGGTGCTTATTCCATTGCACGTTCATTCACTCATTTATTATTTTTCCATTTTATATGAAATTTTATTTGTCATAGTGATAATTAACAGATAAAAATATATATATATATATATATATATATATATATTTTCTTAAATGTAAAAATGCAAATCTTTAAATCTTTAAAAGTTGATAAGATTTAAACAAAAAAAAAAAAAGAAATAAATAAATTTATATCTTAAGATACTTTTTTAATTTTTCTCTTTATGTATATATTTTAAATTTAAAAATATGGTAATTTAAATAACAATAAAATATTTAAAAAGATAAGATGCAATATATTATCTGTTTTGTTTTTGGTATTTTTCTATATTTGTACCTGTTTTTACCTTTAAAATCAATGGAAAAATTCGAAAATTAAAAAAAAACAAATTTTTAAATAAAAAGTTACTTTCTCAAAACTAATTGATATCAGTGACCTAATATCTTAATAACCTATATATTTCGCTTTATTCCAGCACACAGTTTTCGTTTTTGGTAATTAAATTTTTAGGGCAAACATCTTTTCAAAATTTTATATTTAAAGTATAGTGAATTTGGTTGTTTTAAATATTATGTATTTTATTATATCTTTTTTTTTCAATTCTGTCAGTTCGTTGGTCTTATAATCATAAGATGTATTTGAAAAATTACTTCTGAAATTCAAATAAACTAGGGGCCCTGTAACTGAAGTATATTTTATCGTGACATCTAATTTACAAAAAAATCGTATGGGATACAAAATTTCTTGATTCCAAAAGAAAACAAAAAAAAACATGATTCTAAACATACTAGTATGTATGTTATATGCTAATATAAATAGAAAAATCGTATCCAAATATGTACTTGTATTCAAAACTTAACGGAATGTCATAATATGTATTGGGTGGCTGAATACTACTGAATTATAATTATAGATGCTGATCATTTGCCATATTAAATGAAGCAAAAATGTTAATTTAAAACTGTCTGAAAGTATAACTAAGAAATAAATATATTTTTTTTTTTGAATTTTCAAATCATGTACTTATAATTGACAGATTTTTTCTATATAGATTCTATATTTCTTATATTATATAATATTAAGTACGTAAAAGAAATAAAAGAGTTGTTTTTAATCATTCGTTAGTATTACCCCAACTAATCTTTAATATTCAATTTAATTTTATATTTTGCTTGAGTTGGACTTTTTTAATCTAAGCAATCTTCCTGAATTATGATTCCTGAATTTAATGTGTTAACAAACCCCGACGGGATAAAACAAAAGATTACAAACCTTGTAACTTTTATTAAGTCTTTATGTGTCTGACTCAAACACATTAAATTAGTGGCACAGTTCCTGGAAGTGAATACAAATTACCAAAAGAATCCTATACAAAATTTAAGATTTCTTTATTTGCACGTAAGATTACATATGTGACAGTACTACTAATTATAGTATAACTATCCAGTGTCACCGCGATTATTTAAAAATAGATGTTGATCATAAACTTAGAAGTAATATCATAATTTAGAATATAAAAAAAAATTTTAATATTTAATTCAAAGAAATGTGTTTTTAATTAATTCTTGTTTTCAGCACTAACCTTTGTTACAAATCAGTAGGCATTTTAAAATTTAGGTTAAATTCTTAAAAAATGATTTAAAAAAATATGTATATGAACATTTTGTTTTTTTGTTCGTTTTATGGTTGGCTTTGCGTTGTTAACTTTTTTTTAATATTAAAGTTTATTATTATTTATTTATTAGAATAAAAAAAAATCGGTAACTATTAGTTTCACTTTCATATTACTTATAATAATATAAGTTTGTATGAATATGAATATGTATGAATATAAATAAATTTTTTTTTTAGTTTATGCCTTTATGAACAAGTTAGCACATTTTTGTCAGTTTTAGACTTTATGAATCTCACTAGTTGTTCTAATATCGGCTCAATTCTTGGTGTCTCTTAATTCTAAGTCTCTAAGTTTATCTAATGCTAACCTAAACATCTTACATTAGTGGCACAACCTCTTCAAACAGTACAGAGTGGCAGATCATCTTCTTCAAATGACTTCACTGCGATACTTCAGATTCCATATTTTGTAGTTTTCGAGGAATATGTCCGTTTGTATTCATTATAATTTTAAGACGACACGACGACACAATTTTGAAACCTTCTATATAGTTATAAAGAAATATTTGTTTTTTCCTAAATTTTAATTTAATTTACCATTTATTTAATACCGTCAATTAAATTGGTTTCATTGAATATAATCATATGGTTCTGAATTTCAATTGGTATAAATTACAATTCATAAAGCACACGTGTAGAACATATGTACATATTATAAACTTTTTTATGCAATTTTTAAATTACTGTGATTCTCAATTAATATCTATTTTTAGATAAGTAAGTACCTCTATATTTTTTTTCATCGTATTGTGCAATATGTGTGTGTTATAATGATCAAATCTGTGATGTTATCATTGAAAATCTCTTTTTCTACATATTTACAGTATTGGACAAAATCATATTAACTTTAAGAATTTAAAAATTTAAATTAAGATTCAGTTTAAGAAAATTTTTACTTATAGCAAGAACTATGAATTGATAATATAAGAATTGTATTTATAAAACTGAAATGAAATTATAATCCTTTTAGCTTTCGTTTTTCCCAGTACTTATCGCTATCTTTTTTAAATCTATATTACATACTTTTTAACGACCGATTACATGAATGAATAAGGTAGTATTGTTTTTCATACCAAAAATTTGTACCCGATATTTTTGCAAATATGCATTACTCCGGTTCATACAAATCTGGAAATTTAATGTGCATATTTAGGATTTGGAAGTAAATATCTCGGATTGATATGCTCTGGAGCAAATCGGACAACCGCAAGTATGGTAGTTTACTGGTGAAATTTATAAGTTGTTTAGGAATATTTCGTAACAGGAAAAATTATTAAGAAAAAACTTTTATACAAGTAAAGAGCAACAACTTTGCCATAGAATATTTTTTGATCCGATTAACTTTCAGTTTTATTTAATTAAATAACATAAATCTAAATTTCATACATACTTATTACAATACAATAAGCCATTTTGTTTTTTCTTTATCGTTTTTATGTCTCTGAAAATTAACAGTTTAAATTTATGGAAAATAAAAAAATCTATGAAATTTCGCATTATGTTTTTCGTGTAAGAGCTGTCGGTCCACTACAGAAAGACACATTTTATCTTTTGTTTTAGCCTAATCTAGTTTATACAAAAAGTTTGTGAAATTTAAAAATTAGATTCAGCATATTTGGACTAGTTGTTATATGTTTCGCAGTTCTTTTGGCTTTAAGTAAAATTATAATTTATACATTTATTATATTTCTTTAGCGCTTATGTAAAAATATAAAAAAATTTGGCCGAAAAAGAAGTAAAAATAGCAAATATATTTATACATATATAGGATGAGGATAAGTTAATAGAAAGTATGATATTGTAGGTTTTAATATAATTTAAGGATATATAATACTATGTATTTAATAAGGATATATATAGGGTGTCTCACGTTAACTTTTACATAGAGTAGGAGGTGATTAGGAGCATCACAATGAACAAAAAATTCTATGGAAAGAGGGGGTATATCTCGAACCAACCCTAAGGAGTTATTAGGCTTTAAAAACTGGAGGAGGAGGTATATCTCGAACCCCTAAGGAGTTATGAGGCTTCAAAGATTTATAACTTTAAAAATATGTTCTATATAAAAGTTAACGCGACACACCCTGTATATTACTTATATGCGTTTAAAATGACGCGGGGCGTTTTTTGGATTTTTTGCATCTATTTTATCAGATTTTTATTGCAGTTAATAAAATCATATTATTGTTATTTATCTTTTTATAACTTACATTAATGCAATCTTTTTTTTAGTCTTTACTGTGCCTATTTTTGCATTTTTAATTTTTCATGTACTTATTGTATATATATTTTTCATATTATTAAATTTAACATTAAATTTAATATACTTAATAATAATTTATTATGGATTCATTATAATTTCAATTGCTTGCAAAGATTTTATTTATTTGATGATGAATGATAAATGAAATAAATTTGTTGTTGTTGATACATAAATTTTGTTTTTATTTTCTTCTTTTTAATAAATTGAATATTTGTCCTCATCAAATGATTTGAATAAATACTTTACTACTTTTTTTTTATGAACTTATTACCACCATCAGTTAAAAAAAAAAAAAAAAAAAAAAACTTTCAGAAGGTCATGGTTTCCGGCAATAAAAACTTTATATATGTATAGGCAAATATCATTGATATAGTATTTATATTGTTTGATGATTTTTTTCTTTTTTAATACTTAAAAATATGTTTTTCTTTTGTAATGTTAATTTATTTAAATGAAATTATTTAGGTTTTTAGAGTAAATTCATTTTAAGTATAGTATATTCTTTTAAGATTAAACCAATTGACTTTATTGAATACTAACTATATAGATTACTTTTTTCTAATATGATATTAAACCACAAAACAAATTCTCTAACATAAAAATTTTTGGTTTTTTGTTGCAAGAGAAAGTTAAATTGTTTAAATATTGCAAAATTTTTGTAAATTATTTTTTTTTTTTTTTTAATGGAAAAATTTTACTTACTTTGGTCATATTAAATTTCGGCATTGATAGATATTTTGGGCATCTTCCAAATCCGTATCCATTTATTAAATTAATGTTGAATAAAATTGCACAGAAAATAAAGAATATTTCTTTTAAATTAAAAAATGATTCCATGATTTTTGTTTTTTTACTTTATTTTCTTTTAATATTTTGTATAATTGAATGGTGTCAGCGGCTTTTTGATATATAATTTTTGTGATTATAATTTTTAAAACCTTAATTAAATGATAAAATTAATTAAAGATAAATTTTTTGATTTAATAAAATTTTTTGGATTTTAAATTAATTGTTGGTATAAAGTAAGAATTTACACCAAAAATTATTATAATAATACATGTACATATATGTATATTTAATAAAAGAAATTAAATATAAATTCTGAAGGACCAGAATGAAAAGTAAAAGTTAATCTTAAAAACTTAAACGTTTTAATCGCATAAATAAATTAAAAGATAATATATAAAATTAAAAAAAAAAAATTAAATTTTTAAAAACCATTTCATTTATTTTCACTTGTTTTGAATTATGAATCTTAAAAAAAAAAAAGAAATTTAAAAAGATGATCTTTGTAAAAGATAAGTTGGGATTATAAGATTTGAGTTTTATTTTTAACAAAAAAAAAAAGCACTTTTTCTAACTTCAATTCTTAACTTAGAACTGTTTATATAGTTTAAGATGCTATAACTTTTTTTTACAAAAATCAAAATGATCCTCTTAATCATCTACTTATGGAAAACTCATTATCATTTAGATATATAATTTATGGTTTCTTGAAATGTAAAATATAAATTAAAATGTGTACTCTATACTTATTACTAATCACTAATAAGTAATGATAAATAAATTAAATAAAAATGTATAGCTGATGACATTTTTAAAAGAAATCTATTCTCAAATAAAAACATACTAGGCAAGTATATAAACTATTAAACTATAAAATTTATAGCATAATATGCATTTAAAATGAATGAGAATCTGATTTGATTTATTTAATATAGCAACAGATGTGTCGCAAACTTCTCAACCGTTTCTATTAAAAAGTTGTCGCATATTTCTCAAGAGTTTATTTTAAAAACTTTAATACTATTTGTAATGATTTCCATTTAAATGGCCTTTAATGCCTTAATTTACTGTATAATATAAAGTGTTTCTAAAAAATATTTATAATTTAATCTATGTACTAATAATAACTAAACGAACTAATTATTTTATTTATTTATTTAAGTTAAATGATGAAAGAATATTAAGTATATACCAATTTTTTTTTTTTTTTTGTAATTATTAATGATTCTGGTTTTATGTTTCGAAATTTTTAAAAACTTCTATTAAAATAATAAAAAATTTGGTCAAAACAGTTTTAAAATAATTATTACCACAAACAAAAAAAAAACACACAATTTTGCAATTCTTTATTTGAAATGAAATTTAAAATTCGAATTCAAAAAAAAAAAAGACTTGTTTTAAATTTATTATTAAAATCAATTAATATTCTACCTCAATTAAGCCTAGTTAAAATGTATTCAATTTAATGACTGTAGATACTTATGTATGTATTTATCTTGAAAAATTAATTAATTTTTCTAAGTTATTTGTAAAAAAAAAAAAAAAAAACAAATACCAAAATAACACTACCTTTAAAATACTCTTTTTTGATTTAACTAGTTTTTTTTTTCGCAATTATTTTTTTATTTTTAAAACCTTTTTTTTTTTTTTACCAAAAATAACTATTAATTATTTATCGTATTAAAAAACTTAATTTTAAACAGAAGTACTTAATGTTGCCCTTTATTTCCTTTATTTTTAAAAACAATGTTTTATTTCAAAATATGAAATGAAAACCTCAGAAATAAATCAGTAACTGTAACAGCTGCCAAAAATAATTTTTTTTTTATTTTTTCTTTTGCAATTAATTAAAAATAAAAGATAAAAAAAAAAAAACCGTTGTTTAACCGCTTATTTTTTATACCGATATTTGACACTATTCACTCAAATGCTTTTTAACAACTAACTTATATAAAATTAAAAGTTTGTTTATGTTTGAATGCCTTGGTGGTTGTGACTGTTGTGTTATGTTGTATTGTGACTTTTACTGTTAAACAAATAAAAACCGTTTACTTTTGACAATTTTATATAATATAAAAAAACAACAACAAAAATATGAGTAAAAATTGAGGGGTGAAAATAATGTTCGTTTATTTTTTTTAATACATTTTATACAGTTGTTAAATGTTGTTAAAAAAACTGTTGCTGTACCAGTTTATAATAGGATAATTTTTAATATATTTATTTAATCGTAAAAAAAAAAAAATATTTTTTGTTTTAATAAAAATATTAAATATACATATACATAAGTATAAGGATTTGAAGAAATTATTAATTTGATATTATAATCTTATAATAAGGTTTTTATATACATATGTATACATATTTTAGCTTCCTCAGTGGTTTACAAATTTTTTTAAACTGATATTTTATAAAAAATTAAAAATCGAATAAATATTGAAAATTACAAAATTTAAATGAATAACAAATTTTATTTTTTAAATTAATGTTTGGTTTGTGCTACCTAACTCAAAAGATTTGGTTCCTTTCATTTTGTTTGTATACCGTGTGATTTAATAATTTATGTAATAAGTAATAGATCTAAATCCTGAATACCATTGATTCAGTTAAAATCATTGTTTTCAGTATTACATTATTTAGAAATTATTAGACATTTTCATTATTACTTTGTTTGAGTTTGGTCTAATCCTATAGTAAACTGCTTTGAGTAGCCATGACTATATAAATTAAAATTTTATTTTGTATTTTATAAAGTTGAATTGAGTAGATACTTATAATATGTATTATAACTTGAGTCCAATTATTATTAAATTAAGTAATATCAGATTTAAACCTTGGCTGGGTCATACAGATTAATAAAAAATCATTTAGATTTTTCTTATATGTTATATTTAGTATAATTTAACTAAATAAAAAAATAAGTACAAAAATAATACATACTATATAGTTAATATAATAGTTTCATATAGTGTTGCGCAATAGGTACCAGTCGAGGCTGCAATGGCTAAGTGAAATTAATGATTCCAGAAATTGGAATTTAGTCAAATATGAATAATAAATGACTTAGTGGATGCTCTTTGCTCTATGTTCTATGTTATTTATGTGGGATTTTAATCGAAGCTTAAGTTCTTATAGTTATGCGTGCTTTTATGTCATAAGTTCAAAAGCCATGTGAATGAAATCAAATATGAATGACATAAGTATGAAAAAACTGAATGTAAAAAAATTTCATACTTATGACATGACATAAGTACGACGGAACATCATAAGATCAAAAGTTATAAGTACGAAAACTAAATCTCTATGTATATATACATATGTATGTATATACATATTCTGATATAAATGAATAATCCTGATTTTCAAACCAAGTATAAAATTACTCTAGATTAAAATTCTACATATTTTGGAAAAGCATGTAACCCTGATTTTTAACCAAAAAATTTATCATCTTTTTCATCTTTTTGTTGTTTTCTGGTCTAGAAAAGAGATAAGGGATTTATTTTGTTTAATAAAATAAATTGAAATATTTATGCAAGAAAAATAATAAAGATGGATTTTATGGTTAGTTACAAAATTAGGGTTTTATGTTTTTCCAGAAGATGTTTGCTTATATTGTTCCTTTTTTGTAATTTTCGAACTTATGTCATTTTTGTTTTTTGAAAAAAATACAAAAAAATTGAAAATAATTTCGTACTTATGTCATTTTTTTATTTTCGTACTTTCGTCATAATAATACAAAATAAATTTCAGGACATACATATGTAAGTACAAAAAATCTAGCGAATTTTTTTTGGTGTTTTTGTCATTTTGGGTTTTCGGACTTTATGTGTCCATTCTTAAATATTTGGCCGATTTTTGATTTTGATCGTATGTATTTTGGCTTATGTTTTAGAGTATGTTAGCTTGCAAAATTAACGTTTGTAGCTTTATAAACTTAAAAAGTTTATGGGTATAAATTCAATACTGTATATATAATAAGTATAGTAATGGACCAAAAATCCTTCCTTGATGCATATCTGCATCAATTTCTGTAGAAACTGAGCATTCATCGGCTAAATTGTATGTATTCGTCGGCCATATAAAATGTATTCAAAACTAAAAATTGTAATTCTGAATGTCGTTTATAAATTTTCCCTGCTAAATTTTTTTATAAGTTATATATAAAGCGACACCTATCAGTTGATAGCTAAAGTAAATATACATAGTTCTAAAAATACTGCACTCAAAATTTACATATTATGTTGTTAAAAACAAAAAAATAATAATGAAAAATTGTTTAATAATTAAAAATGATTAAATAAAAAAAAAAACAACGTATTCCAAAAATTAAAACAAAAAGAGTTTTTACATTTATTTTTAATAAGTTAAGTATTCCTTAAAAATAAAACGAAATGCAAGATTTAATGTGGGAAATTAAAAATATGTTGCATAAGCTTAGGCGTATTTTTATATATATAAAAATATCATGATATTTTTCAATTATTGCATGGAATATTTTTAATAATACATAAAAAGAAGTTCAAAGCAACATAAATATTTATATAAAGTACATAGGAGTTGTAAAATTATTTTTATAAGATAGCAAAGTTATGAGGAAAAAACTTATGTAAATAATAGAAAATCTTTAAGAAAATTAATTTAATTTTAATTATATCAGTTTATATAATTAAAATCATTAGTAATTTAAAGGAATTTATCTTATTTTAAGCATTATTAGTATCTATCATTAATAGTTTATATAGTAAAAAAATGTTTGATCCTCTTATTTAAAGAACTTTGGTGCTGTTATTGTTAAAAATGAGGTGGACTGTTAAGTTTTTAAAATTAAATCCACAAATGATGCGAATGATAAATTATTTTCAAAAAAATTGTGATAAAATTTTCTCCTCTTAATTTTTTATACCCTACACATTAAGTATAGGGTATATTAACTTTGGTATGGTGTTTGTAACCACCAAAAGGAAGCGAGTTAGGTATAGACATGTATATATATTCTGAATCAGGATCACCGCCGGAGTCGATTTAGCGATGTCCGTCCGTCCGTTGTACCTCCCATACAACTTCCAAAACCTAATACGCATATTTTCGAAATTAATAAAGATAGAAACTTAAAATTTTGTACGAGGGTGTGTTTTTCTGAATCCCTGATATCCCCAAAATTTGAGATGAAGTGGAGTGGTTGTTCGGGTACCTCTCATACAACTCCCAAAACCAAACATGCATATCTTCGAAATTAATAAAGATAGGAACTTCAAATTTGATACGAGGGTGCTGTTTCCTAAATCCCTGATTTGCCTAAAATTTGAGATGAATTGGAGTGGTCGTTCGGGTACCTCCCATACAACTCCCAAAACCGAACAAGTATATCTTCGAAATTAATAAAGACAGAAACTTCAAATTTGGTACAAGGGTGTTGTTTCCTGAATCCCTGATTTGTCCAAAATTTAAGATGAATTAGAATGGTTGTTCGGGTATCTGCCACACAACTCCTAAGACCAAACAAGCATATCTTCGAAATTAATAAATATATAAACTTGAAATTTGATATAAGAATGTTCTACCCTGTTGATGTCTCTAAAATTTGAGATGAATAGGGGAGGTGGCCCGCGTGCCTTCACACACTTCCCAAGACCTAACAATCATATTTTCGAATTTAATAAAGATAGAAACCTGAAATTTTGTACAAAGGTTGTAACAGCATTTATTTTTTTTAGCTTGTATTAAATACCTAACTAAAATAACTTATGGATTTTTAATTTAATTTGAATTTTTTAGGTGTAGGGTATAAATAAGTCGGTTGCATCGACTTACTGTTATTTTTACTTGTTTTATAGAGGTTTTTATCTAAGATTTGTGGCTAAACATTGAAAAAGGACTTTTTTTCCCCTTCTTGCTTATTTTTTCTTTCTATTCTTTTAATTCTGTTAACAAATGCTATATATGTGAGTGCATATCTAAAGTCGGACAGTCAATAAAAAAACAAAATTTATGAAAAAAAGTGGAATAAAAATGTCGGAAAAAAAAAATTCGACTATGTTCTGATTTTCATATAACTATTATTATTGTATTTTTAAAAATAAATAGCAAAATTCAAATTCTTAAAATAAAACAATATAAAAAAACCAAAATAAAAATATATTTGAAAAATTACACTCGGATACATTTAGTTAAAAAGGCAAAGTTGTATTGCTATTGTGATTTTTGTTTTGACGATTTCTTTTGCAAATTTCAATCTCTTAATTTTATTTTGCTTGTATTTATATAAGGTTTTTTCTAGATTGTCTATTACTTTAAGTTCTGTTTTATGTAACACGTTTTTTATAGTTGATGGGCAATAAGTGCCAGTTTCGATGCACTTAGAAAACGGTTGCCTTTTATTTTTTGAGTGAAAACCCGTTCTTCCGTTCAGTGAAAAACCGTTCTTCGTTCACTGTGAAAATCGTATTATGCGCTTTTTCATTTTATATACTTACCTTCATGCACCTAATTGATCTTTTGCAATAAGTGTAAGTTTCGATTCACTTAAAAAACGATTCCTTTTATTTTTCGAGTGAAAAATCGTTCTGCGTTCCAGCTGTGAAAATCTTATTATGCGCTTTTTAAGTTTTATTTTCTAGGCTATTTGTAATTTTGAAACGTTTAATTATATTGTGAACAATTAGAATGATTCCTATATACACAATTTTCAAAATATTTCCAACACTCTATAGTTGTTACTCTTTCTCTCACTGCTATAGTTGTTTGTTCGCTTTATCTTGTCATATTTTGCAATATGATCTTATTTCTTATATTTTAATTACGCAGGCAATTTATAGAAAAAGCATATTTTGGAATTTCCCATACCACAACAAATAGAAAAAAAATTTAAGGATTTAAATTACAATCAGAGTTTTACATCTGCGTAATAATGCATTTTTATTTTCGTTTGTTTTCTTGTTGTATTTTTATTTTAAAATTTGAATTTTGTTATTTAATTTTGAAAAAGCACTACTTATGAATATAAAAATGTAGATGAATTTTTTCGGAGTTTTTTTTTTTACACTTTTTCAGATAAATTCTTTTTTTTAGTGACTGTCCGATTTTGGCTTGTGCTCATTAATCTAATATTTGCAAACATTCCTTTTATTCTAGTTTAATCGTCCAAATCATTAGTTTAATTTTCGAGAGTTTATCTTATCTTACTTTCATTTAGTTCAATTTAGACTTTCAACTGGGCTTTGAACTCAAATAAATTCTAAAAACAAAATAAAATTAGTTTTTTTTTTTGTTTTTTTTTCTGTTTTTCTTTATTTTATTGAAATTTTTCATACAAATTACATATATATGATTTTTTACTATTAATAATATAATTTAAATTTCTTTTTGGAATTGTTTTATTCTTAAAGAAAAAGGTTGTTGTTGTTTTTTTTTTTTGTTTTGTTTGTTTTGGATGGGAAAAGGATATATTACGAGTATATTTATAATTTAATTCTAAAGTTTTTTTTTTTGTTTATTTTTAATTAATTTTTTTTTTAAGTTACACATAAAATTTATACTCATTTCTTAATTGTATTTAATTTTTTTTTTTTTTTTAATTATTTTTTGCTTATAATTATTTAAAATAAAAAGTTTTAATTAAGAAAATTTCAATTTAAATATTTTTTACGCTTTTGTGTTTTTTCTTTTTATAACTTATAATTATAATTTTTTTTTTTTTTTGGTTTTTAAATTAATTTTTGTTTTAATTAAATAATTATTATGTTTTTTTTTTTTATATTAAAGATGGTCGTTGTGCATGTTTTATATTAATTTTTAATTAATGGGTTTTTAAATAACTGATTTTTTTTTAATTAAAAATTAAAAATATTAAATATTTTTTCGTTTTTTGTATTTTCTTTATAAATAATGTTTTTATGTTTTTTTTTTTTGGACGAACTGGGGTTATTTGTAATTTATTTTTATTTTAAATCAAGTTTTATGTTTTATAGTTAATTAAAATAATAAATGAGACAAAATGTTTGATTGTATTGTTTGTTCCACAGACATGTTTGAATGGAGAGTATAAAATTTAAATGAAAATATGTCGGATGTGAAATATAAAAGCTCAAGAAAAATATATGAAAATAAGAGTTTTAAATGCAGGCAATGAAAAAGACTCATTTATTAGTGGTGACTAAATTTAGAAAGATTGATAACACCATATATATATAGGTTATATAAGCTATGCAATTATTGAATTTTGAATTACATGTTCGCACAAAATTATTTGATTAAATTTTACAATCAGGATAATTTTCTCTCTTCCATTCAATATGATAACGGTTTTATCTTTTGATTAATTTAAAAAGTTAATTGTTTTAATGGTTTAAAAAAATAAAATAATGGAATTAAATTAAAACTAAAAATAAATAGATTTTATTACATTTAAAGGTATTTGTTGGTTAATAATACAAAAATTATTGAAATAAAAAGAAAAGAAAAAAAAAAATGTGTTATAAGATTTGTTATAATAAAAGTTATTTATTTTATTTTTTTCAAAATTTTTTTTTTTGATTTTATATTCAAATTTTATTTAACTTTTTATTTTATTTTTTTTTTAAAAAATTTTTTTCTTTAAAAAGTATAAAAAAGTATTTGTTTTTTTATGTTTTTATGTTTCAAAGTGTTTTTTTTTTTTTTGTTTTTTTTCTTTTTTTGTTTGTCTTAATTCTTAATTTGGCAGTGTATAAAGATATATGTATGTATATATATATATATATATATATATATAAATTTTTTTTTTTTAAATGTTTGATTTGATTTTCTTAATTTTTTTTTTTAAATAATTTTTTCTAATTTTTTTTTTATTTATTTATTTATTTATTTTAAAATTAATTATTTTGATTAGATTAAGTTTAATTATAAATACGTAGATCGGAAATACGATACTAATAAATACTAACTAATCAATTTTAAATTTAAATATTTATATATGAATCATATATATATATATAAATATTAATAACGTAATGTTAAATAGTTTTTAAATTTTATTTTATTTAGTAGTAAAGAAAAAAAATTTTTTTTTTTTAAATACTTCTTCGTAATTTAAAATAAATTAAAATTTTCTAATACAAATACGATTACGATTCTGATGCTAATCAACAGTTTTAAGTTATCCTTTTATGTGGTTCATATACATTTTCCTTTTAAAAAATAGCTTTTTTTTTATTTTTTATAATAAATTTATACATTTGTATTAATTTTTCGATCTGCCGGACATTTATTAAGTTGTAAACATTTACATATTGGAATTGGATGTTCAAAAATAAAGTTAATTTTTGTTTTTGTCAATTTCTTTTATAATTTTAGGAATAGAATTAGTTTAAAGTAATAAACACAATTTTGACCATCAACGATGGATCACCGATGAAATTCGCTTCGCCCAAATACTTTCTATGAAATTAAATATATAATTGTAGTGTAGCGAAACCAAAAAATGGAAAATAACGTTTTTAATTTTAGATGATTTTTTTTTTTCTCATCAAAGCAGAGTCAGAGCTGTAAAGCAAAAATATTGTGATTTTAATTTTAGATTAAATGTTTTTAAAGATGTTAAAAATGTTTTTAATTTAGATTTTTCTTTTTATGATCAGATTAGATTGTTTCATTTTTAACTCGGAGTGTGCTTAGAGCGCTATCTGTGAGCTCGTAAAAATTTCTCAGATTTAACACAGTTGTCAATAAATACAACGTCAATTTAAGAATAAAATAATAAAAATGTCATAAAAAAAAAAATCTCGTGCATAGATAAATATTTTTTTTAAAATTTTTCTTTTTTTAAATTTTATTAAATGAAATTTTACATAAATTAATTTTGTTTTATTTTATTTCTTAATTAAATTCATTTTACAACTATATTATTACATTTAAAATAATGAAATAAAATAAAAAATACTGAAATTATTTTGGATAAAAATTGACAATTTGTGCTCTGAGGGTTTTTTCTTTTTAATTCAGAGCGTCGGAGCATTATTTGCTCTGAGCACTTGACATCTGGTGTGAACATTGATCTGATGAGAAAAAGAAACACGTGCTTTAGTTACATAGAGATAAATATCAAATTCGATCATGTTCCGTCACCGAAAAAAGTTGAAAATAATTTGATAAATTTTTTGTTGAATGTTGATGATGGTCATATTATGAGTACATATTAAAAAAATGTTTTAATGTTTTAGATGCGAATTTTTCGTTGATTGTTGGAATTGTGTTTATTACTTAATACTAAAATTTGTTAAATAAGAGGATAAGAGTCTTTTCGAACCTATATTACACTTTGCATTTAAATAATAGATAATGATTTATGACAAAATAATACATGATTTATTCCGAAACGTTCATCGCATATATTAATTTTATTTTATTAATAAATAAATAAAATTATCATTCAAAGATAGATATAGGTGTTTTTTAATCAGGAATAACTACTGATTTTGCTGAAACGTTTAATAGTTATGAAATAAAATTTTGAAGACATACATATAAAAATTTCTATTTCACATACATATGTAAATATGATTGACTATTGAGTTGAAACTTCTAACCAGAATTTCTTATTTAACTGAGTAGTGAATCTATTACTATTATAGTTATGATGAGTTATGAATCATAATAATTATCATGTTCAGGAAGAATAGTATCAATCATTTTTAACATTTTTAAAGAAAATTTAGATTTTTTTTTGTTAAAAAATAATTGAAAAAAAAGAAAACAAGAAACAAATAAGTTTAACAGAAGAAGGCTTTATATTAAAAATATTACATATAAACCAGGATAAATCTATACCAGCTAAGAAATTCGTATCGCATATAATTTGCTAGTTTGAGTTACGATACTTCTAACGCAAGTATGTTTTGAAGTGAACATTTAATGTCAATATTTATTCTCCATAAAGCTTGAATGTATTCTTTGAATTATGTTTTAGAAAGAGTTATCTTATCGACAACACACAACACACAAATGAGAACGGTCGTCATTTGTGGGGACAGTGAATCCGCGCTTAAGGCCATTAACGCAAACATTACAACCTCAAAGCTTGTTAGACAGTGCCAAGAGGAACTTGCCCTAACAAGCGAAAGGTTAAACATAACCTTCTTGTGGGTGCCTGGGCATAGTAATATTGAAGGAAATGAAAAAGTTGACAAACTAGCAAAGAAAAGAGGTACCCAGAACACTAACTCTCCGGAAAGAGTCAGTTGTCCAATTAGTACCGTTAAGAAACGGATCCTTTCTTTGTATATAGCGAAATCACAAAATAGGTGGAGCAATCTGAGCAATTGCACCATATCTAGAACATTGTGGCCCACATACAACGAAAGAAGATCAAATGAGTTGATATCCAAATCTCGCACAGACATAGCCAGGCTAGTAACAATCATCACAGGCCACTGGCCAGTGGGCACGCACGCAGCCCAATTAGGAATCCCACACAATGCCTCCTGCAGGAGTTGCAAAGAAGCAAACGAAAGTGACCCTAGCTAGAGCCAGACTTCTCTCACTCGGTAAACCGTTCTTCCACAACCTCAGCGAGTTTTCCAAACACAAAATCAAAGAACTGGTTTTGTATCTGAACCGCTCAGGTTGGATATAAAACTGCAAACAATCTAAAAATACAGGTCACGTGAGTGCAGTGGTATCAAAATGGCGCAATCTAGTGCTAATTGAGACCTTCACGCAGTATCGTGAAGGTCACCACCCTACCTACCTACCTATCTTATCGAACAGGATCGATCTGCCTGCGTGATCCATTTCACTTTAAAATAAAATAAAAGTAGTTATGGCGAATGCATTCGGTGGTCGTTTACACAATACATTTGAACTGATTCGCACAGTACATTGGAATAAATTTTATAAGGCAGTGATTATAGCAATATGTAAAATCCTTAAGTAAAATTTTTTGTTTTCAATTTTTTTCTATATCTACCATTGAGACAGTTTTACTCATCAAATGAGGACTAAATTTTTTTGTTTACGTTTTGAATATTTTTTTTATATTTAAATATTTATAGTTTATACTTTATTTATTTTAATAATTTATTTAATTTAAATTTAATAAAATTTTAATTGCGTTGTCAAAATATATAAATTGTATTGAACATTATAAAACAAATAAACGTCACGTTGTCAAAACGTGAAAATACATCATACGTGCGTTGTCAAAAAATATGAAGTCTATTAAATGTCATAAAAGAAAAACGTCGATTAATAATCCATATTGCATAGTTGTTGCTAGTTTTCTCCTTATTGCCCCCTTTGTTGCTAGTTTAGTTGGGTAATAACATAAATTTCTTATTCAAATTCTTTTGAATTTTATTTTAATTAATATTTTTAAAGTTTTTAAATTATTATTTTGGAGATTATTATTCATTGTTTTGGACAATAAAATAAATAATACTTAAATATTATGCTTATTATAAAAAAATTTATGTATATTTTTTTTACATTATAAAGTGTTCTCAAAAATTTTCTAATTTTCTTTCATTGGAAAGTTTTTTTAAAACTTTTTTTTTTTTAAACTAAATTCGCGATCAACTATTCGTTTGTAGATTTATTATCGAAAAATTAATGTCAAAAAATATTCTAACGTATTACATAGTAGGAAAGAAGTAGGCATTATGTAGTAGGAAAAAAAAAAACACAATTAAAGCTAACAATATTCAATTTATTTCGAATATCATTTGCGCGCATACTTCATATTACATAATATGGTACAAAAAAAAAAAAAAACAAATTTGAAAATCATTTTATGAAAGTAGCAATACTTGCATTGTGAACCGTACACCTCTATGCATCTAAAATTATTCAAATAATTTTTGTTCGAAAACTAAACACTAATTTGACTTAACACTAATCGACTATACTAAATCGAATTTTGGACTATTTAATCGAATTTTAGTGACAAATCTTGAATTATATTCAATTAGTATTGTCAAGTCAAATGATTATCATTTATTAGTGCGACAATTTTGGCAATGTTCTTAAATATTATTTGAATTTTGAACCTTATCATTAAAACAAAAGATAGCTCATTCATATTCCTTATTTATTAATTTACTATTCTGAATTCTATCCCATATGAAGAAGTATTTAATCAAAAAAAAAAAAAAAAAAAAAAATTATTTTTTAATTTAAATAAAAAAAAAAAAAAATTAAATAAAATTAATAATATTTTAATAAATTAACAATATTACAATATAAACTTTTTAATTTAAATATTTTTTTTTAAATAATTAATTACATATATAATATATATATAATTTTTTTTTAATTTTTTTTTTTTTTTTTTTATTAACAATATAACAGAAAACAGAAATGTAAAAGTTTTAATTTTTTTTGTTTTTTTTTCCCTTGTAAAATGTAAAAAGTGTTATAATAATAAATTTAAGATTTAATTTTTTTTTTTTTTATTAATAAAAAAAGTTTAATTTAATTTAATTTTTTTTTTTTTTTTTAAGGTACAAATAGAACAACTTTGATTTAGAGATTTATTTAAATTAAACAATTTGATTTGAATCATGAAATTTAAAAGAAAAATTAATTAAATTTTGATTTATATATTTTTTGTTTTATTAAAGGTTTGTTTTTTTTAATATTTTGTTTTTATTAATTAATTAATATATCTTTTATTTATTAATTTTTTTTTTTTTAATATTTTCACTTAAGACAGATGATATTATATAAATGAACAGAAAATTCATTTTATTTGTTTTTTTTTTTCTATTTATTATTAATTTTTTTTTAAATTTTTTTTTTATATATATAATTAATTGTAAATGTATTTGTGTATATATATATATATATATGTATATAAGTTTCTTCAAAAAATTTTATATTATTTATTTTATTTTTATGGTTTTTTTCTTTTGATTATATTATTTTTGACTATTTTATTTTATAGCTGGTTATTGCTAAATGGTTTTTTTTTTTTTTGTTTTTGTATGAAAACATATAGAAAATGCGGTTTGTATTAAATTGTAAAATAAATTACTTACAATTTTTGTTTAAAAATATGGCTTTTGCTTTTGCTTTTTTTTTTATTTATGTTTGTATGTATATATGTATATTTATTATAAATATATTGAATATGAAAAATATATAAAAAATTGTATATTTGAAATTTGGTTATATTTATGCATTTTTTGTTGTTGTTGTTGTTGTTAGTGTTATTTTGGTCATATCATAATAATTTTTTTTTTTTTAAATAAATTTTATTCTTTTTTAAGAAAAGTCGGATTTATTATGGAAAGAATATAAAGAATATAAAATAAACTTTGGTTCTTTATCATATTATATGGTAGGATTTTATTTTATATGGATGATTGACTTCAGAATTGCATATATCTGCGGTATTACTACAGTGTTACTACTTTTACTACAATGTAGATATAAATCATAAATATACAATGCATTTATTTACATTGCATATAAAATTTTTGAAGTATAAAAATCTGCTTAAAAATTGTCAAAAACTATTTAAATACCCACACTATACATAAAATACGCACTTTATACACATTGTCTGCGTATAACAAACAATATTGAATACAAAACTTTGTAGATATCTGTGCATATAAACTTTTTGAACGCTATACTTTGTAGTAACAAGTAGTACTACAGTATATCTACAATTTTGAAGTCAGGCTATGTACCTATGTATATATATATATACATTTTTTTTTGAACATAATATTATAAATAAGTTTAATTTTTTTTAAGTCTTATTTTGAAAAATAAAAATCTGATTTTTTGTTTCGAATGAGGTTTGATTAATATAATTTAGGCCGGGATCACGAGAAAGGGAATTGTGAAAATGAGGAAATTCATTCAAAAACGAAACGTATTGAAAAACAACTTATGTATTATAATGTTCAGTACAATAATATTATTTTTTTTTTTAAATATCTATTATTAATTATTCAAATTTATTTTTGTCTTTTAAAGATCACTTAGGTATTATGAGATTAGATAAACCAGTAATAAGATTCGAACAGAAACAATAAATAAATCTTACAGAATTATTCAATTCGAACAGAATTTTATAAATTGGTCTAAGATCTCGTTTGTACCAGTTCCAGTTATGTCTAGTTTTTACTTACACGTTAGCTCACTCTTCATCATTGGAAAAAAAATAAAAGATTACATTTTTTGTTTACGGTTTTCTCTGGTAAAACCAGAAAACCCAGTGTGTGTTGCTAATACCCGGTGCGATAATACCTAATACCCGGTGCGTGTTGCTGAGCCCCAGAATAAATAAAACATATGAGTTTTTAATTGAGGATGATATTCTTGTTGTTATTCTTCTAATCCAAATTAAAACGGTTAACTAAAAACTAAAGCCACGCTTCCAAATTTTTTTTTTGACCAATCGCTGTCATATCGATATGGGTTAACAAATTCCAAATCTGTTAATAGAGTCAACAATAAAGTCAAAGAGCAACACGTATACAATTTTGAAGTCGGTCAAACCGTTTTTAGTTTAGAGCGAAAAAGTTTAAATATTTGCAACACAGCCCCAACTTAGAGTAAAATGGTTATCCCAAAAACACTCCCCGTACCCAAAAACCTTTGTACATAAATTTGCATGATAATCTACTGAGCAGTTTAGGAGTCTATAGGAGTCTATAAACATTCGCTTTTATATATGTAAGTAGAAGATGACTATAATATTTCCTTAAACATTAAACCAATTTTTATTCTTCAACAAAATTTTACCCTAGTTCAAACAGTGCAATAGTACTGTTTAAAAGATCCCTAAACCTATTGTTTGGTGAAAAAAGGAGATGGTATTTAGTATGTTTAAGTTTCTACCATTATTTATAAAGGGATCGTGCAGAGTTGGCCTTTTTATAATGATTCTCACCTATCCTTAGAAAGAAAAAACAAAAAATAATTTTGGCACTTTAATACATAAAATAACTGCCTTGTATAAGGATTAAACTCAAAGTTCTTAAAAAAAAAAATATTTGAACCGGGTGGTAAAAATTTGTACATATCAACATTTGTACAATCAATCAAAGGGTTTTATCATTATTAATTATTATCTGTAAATTTTCAGTATAAAAATGTTTGTTTCCAAAGAATTTTTCAATTCTTTTTTTTTGTTTTGAAAGTCAAGAGAAAGCCAACATATAAAAAAATTTTTCCGACTTTTCATTTATCTATTGAAATTTTTAATTAAGGTTTATTAAGTATATTTATTTTTTATTTTTTTTCCCCAATTTTATAATTTTATTCGGTGGTTTTTCATTTTTATATTATTAGTTTTTTTTTTTTTTTTTTAATTAATTTTAATTTAAATGTTCATTTTGTCTTTAATTAATTTTAACTACATGGTCTTTTGGTTTTTTAATAATTTACTATATAATTTCTACTGTATGATAATTTAATTATTAGTTAGATTTTGACTTTTTTTAATTTTTTTTTTTTTTTGGGTAGAAAATTAAAAAAATTAAATTGGAACTAAAAAAAGAAAAATAAAGGAATATAAAATAAAAAAAAAAAAACAAAGGAAAATTTAAAATTAAAATAAAAAACTTTATATTTTATTTTTTTTTATTTATTTATTTTTTTTTTGTATTAAATAATAATGTATTTTTATTTTGTTTTTGCTATTTTTCTTCAATATTTTTATTTTTTCTTCTAATTTTTATTATTCTTAATGGAATTACATATTAATGATTATTTAATTTTTTTTTTTTTTTTATGATTAATGAAAACAAAAAAATTATATTAACATAATGAAAATTAAAATAATTATTAATAAAAAAAATAAATAAAAAGTAGCAAAATAAAGAGAAAAATAATAAATATTATTAGAAATAATATGAACAGGAATATATAAATTGCAATTTATTTAGATATAAAGCAAAAAAAAAAAAAAGAAAAAAATTAATAAAAATTATTAATAAAAGCTGAAATAGTTAATGAAAGATAATCGTGCATCGTGCCAGTTTTATTAATTTTATTTTTGACTCTGTTTTTCAAGATTTATATATTATCCGGTGATATTAAAAATTGAGCCTCTCAAAAGGAGAATAAGTAAATTGCTATAAATATGCAATATTAATCTTTATTTTATTAATTATTTTTATTATTTTCATTTTCATTTAATATAGAGTTAATAGAAAAGTTGCTGAGAACAATAAACGATACTTTTCAAATTAATTGCTTTTGTAGTAGAATTTTAAACGCAGTCGCCTGTAGTCAAGTAAATTATTTTTTTTTTTATTTGAAAATTTTAATTGCAATTAATAATAATTGAAATCATATTAATTGTCGCTATATGCTTGAAAGGCTGCAATCTTAACTAAAGCTGCATGCAAAAACCGTATGCAAAAGCATTTATGTAAATTTCTTCAAATACTTTAGATTTGATTGATGTTGTATAATATTGAATTTTGTAGATGATTTGTTAATCACATAAAAATTGTTGTAAAATAGTTGTTTTTTTTTTTTGGAAAGTATGTAAAGTATATATGTCTATAATAAGAAAATAAAACCATACGTTCTAAATTTTAACAAAAAAAAAAAAATCTTAAAATAAATTATATTTCATTGAATAGCAACATAAAAATTTTAAATAAAATTAAATAAAAATTGGAATTAATGAAAAAAGAAATATGTATTAATAATTTAATTAATATATGTAGTAATTTTTTCGAAACGAGAAAGTTTTTTTTTTTTTTCATTTTCTATATAAAAAATAATAAATATTAATTTTATTTTTTTTTGTTTTAATTTTTTATTTACTTCATTTAATTTCATTAATTATTTAAATTGTCTTAAAAACTAAATATAAAATTACATAATAAAAAGGTCATTTATTAATTATTAATTTTAAATATTAAATTATTTTTTTGTTTTGTTTTTTTTTTGTTTTCGTTTTTTACCATTAATATAATATTAAATTTGATGATTTTATTATTATTTTTTTTTTGTTTCATTTCTTATAACTCACCACATAATTATTTTAATTCTTAAAATATATAAAAATTGATTAATTTCTGGTTTTTTTTTCTTTTGCTTTATTTATATATTTTATATTTATACTTTATTTATAATTTCATTGATATATTAATTATATACTCATATACCTTATTATTTTATTTTATTAATGTTCTTTTTTTTAATTTTTTTTTTTTTTGCTCATAATTAGAATTATTTAATTTTTGTTGTAAATTTATATATTTTAATGACATCAAAATATTTTGGTGGACATTTTTAGTTTTTTTTTTAATTTATATTAATTTGAATATTAATTGTTTTATACAATATTAATAATAGCTACATAATATGTACTTTTTGTAATTAGAATTTTTAATATAAATTAATAATAATAATAATAATATTAATAATAAAAAATAAAAAAACAAATAAAAAAAATTAACATTTGGCAGCCATGATTTTTATTTAAAAAATAAAAAATCTCATATTTTTTCGCAGCCCACTTTTTAAATTAAATATAAAAAAAAAAAAAAAATAATAAAAACAAAATGATTGATATATAATTTATTAATTTATCAATATTGGATTTTTTTTTTCGATTTTTTTTTTTTTTTTTTTCTAATTTTTGGCAGCGAAATATTTAATAAATTCTTTAAAATAGTTTTTTTTCTTTTTAATTTTATACAAATTTGGCTGAGCTGCTATATTTTAAAATCAGCACAATAAAATGTTGTTTGGTTTCTATTAATAATAAATTTTAAAATGTATATTTATATAAATATATTAATTAATTTATTATTACATAATTTGTAAAGCAATTGAACTATAAATTTATATATTATTTTTGTTTGTTTTTCATTTAAACAAATAAATTTTTCTTAAAAATTTCAAATATTTAAAAATGCATATTATATTAAAATTGAAATAAAATTTAAAAATTAAATAATTTTAAAAAGAAAAAAAAAGTTTTTATTTATTTGGAAATTATTTTATTTTATTTATTGGAAAAAAAAATAAATGTTTTTTTTTTGTTTAATTTTTATTTTTATGAGAATGTAAAAAATTTATTTTAAAAATGAAAAATAAAAAATGAAAAATGAAAAAAAAAAAAAACCAATTTTATTTTTTTTTATTTATTTTTAAATATCTGGCTATTTTTTTAATTTGTTTTTTAGTTTCATATATTTTTATAATTAATATCTTAATTTAAATTTATCATTTTTTTATTTCACTGAATTTTCTTAAAATTAAAAAAAAAAATATATATATATATATATATGTATATATATATGTATAATATAAAATTTATATTTAATGAATGTTGATTTAAATGCGTTCGGTAACATATACTTTAGCTGTAGCTGGTGCATTTGATCTTCGTACTGCAAATGAGACAACAATACCAATTGCAACTAATACCATACCGGTTGCTTTCATTATATATTTTTCCAATTCAGGTTTAGTTTTTCTGAAAAAAAAAAAAAAAAAGAAAAAAAAATTTAAAATTAAAGCAAAATAATTTATAATTATATATAATAAATAATGACAAAAAAAAAAGTTAGACGTGTTGCAATTAAAGCCAATAAGATCGTTTGCAAAAACTATAATACAAATTGATGAGAGCTATTTTAAAATGCAGAAGAATCAGACCATTAAAATGAATCCTATAGAAACTCTTAAATGTTTTACTATTAAACATAGATTCAAACTGAGCTGTACAATAATTAAAATAAACAAGAAAAGATTTGGTATATAAGATACTTTATCTATAGATCTAGTAATTATATAATATGTATAAGTTTAATCTAGTAGGAGAAAAACAAGATTAGCAGCTAAGTAGCACCAATCATTTTAAAATTTCATTGCAAATAATAAGATACACTAGCTTTTTGTCAAAGGTCTTCAATTATCCAGTACACAGCCGAATTATAACCAAATGAAAGAAAATTTTACCTTTTTGAAATTATTTTTAGAGTTAATTCGAAATTCGAAATTATTTTTAGAATTAATTGCAAAAAATTATTAGACATAATTATTTACAATATATCCATTACTATCTTAATTTGCAAAGTTCTATAAAATAAATGTTGTATAAATATAATATTTATAAAAAAATTCTTAAATTCAATTGAGGCAAAAAATATATCTTTTCATCAGACCGTATGTTACGATACATATGCAGTTGTAAAATATTAGCATTAGCTGTTAAGTGGAAAACCAACAAAATCCAATTTAAGAATTTAAAATTAAAAATGAAAAAGAGTGTGGAGGTGACTATACCAAATCTATGATTCCGCCATGAACATAATATATGTTGGATCTAAAAAATATAATAATCGTTTAGAAAATTTAAGATATTTAATTTTGAATTTAATTAAAATTATTTATTTTTGAAATTATGATTTAAAAAGAAAAAAACAAACCCCCGCTAAACAAATTACTGGAACTCTGATTTTATAACCAACTCTAAAATCATTCCTAATTATTTTGTTTACATAAATATTTCATTAGCCAGTCATTTAAATTAGTGGGGGCTGCCGCCTCCAAAACCTCGCTAAAAAATTATTGGAATTCTTATTTTATATCCAATTCTAAAATCCCCAGTAATTATATTTGTTACATACATATTTAAAAAAAAGGAACTTTTAAATTAATGGCAGCCCCCAAACCCCCGCTAAACAAATTACTGAAACCCTGATTTTGTAACTAACTATACAAAATCTTTCCTAATTATGTTTTTGTAAACATATTTCAATATTAAACCATTAAAAACCATTTTAAAGGGATGCCACTCCTTCCCTCCTAATTAAGTTTCTGCATATATATTTCAATATTAAAACATTTTACTGGACTTACCACCTAACATTTCCATTTGTATTTTTTCGCGAGATTTTTAAAAAATATCGCAAAATAGCGAAATTTTGAAACACGAGATTTCGATACGCTCTTTTTATAAATACAATATAATGTATAAATATAGTTTTAATTAAAATATCAAAACATATTCTTTTGAGAGTTTACATATCATTATTATATATCATTATTTAGTATTTAAGCACATAACAAAAATTTATTAATATAATATAATATGGTCTGTAACGAAATCCCGACTTTTAAAATCCCGCATATGCATCAATATAAATATTGTGGAAAAAGGAATACATATTCTAATTTTTAAACCAACTCTAAAATCCCTTCTAATCGAGAATTTTGCAAATACATATAAATAAATATTCCGGAAAAAGGGGCAATGCTGATTTGGTATGGTTTTTGTTGTAAAACTTTTAATTTTTGTTATTTTTTTAGTTAAAAAATTTTTTTTTGCAAAATATTTTATTTCAAGATTTTTCTTTTCAGAATTTTCAAAATTTTTTTTTTCAGGAAAATGGTGTGCTCTCTATTTGGATACTTAGCAAAGCTAAACATCTGAATTTTTTTTCAAAAATATAAAGTTTTATGGCAAGATTTTCTGTAAAATTCTCTTGATCTGGCGCAATGGAATCGAACAAATGTCGTACAAATCTTAAATTTACATAAATATGTTATCTCAGTACTTAATTAAATATCATTAATTTCATATAAAAAAATGATTAAATTTTATAGTAACAGAATAAATGGTGCCCGGAAATAATGCCCCGGCTTTAGTCGATACGGCTTTATTTCCCTTCTGATGCGGATATAATGTCGAAATCGCGAATTTCAAAAATTCGGCTTTATTACCGCTTTAAAAAGGAAATAAAGTCGAATCGACCTTATTTCCATTTTCTAAATATGTATTTCATTTTTTCTTTTGATTTTGACATCAGTGATACATGAGGAATTTCTGTTGAAATATGCATAAAAAATAATTAATAGGGATTTTAGACTTGAATATGAAATCAGAGTGTTCTATTTTTCCAGAACAAATTTACTCTGGAAAAGGGGGCAAACTTGATTTTGTAACCAACTCTAAACACCCTCTTATTTTATTTTTCAGTTATATTAAAAGGTGCAGTGACAGAACACCCGAGGAAATAGATCACGCTGGAAATAAATAAGGATACGCTTTTTACAGAATATTTAGATATATGCATATGCTAGTTTCTGAATTAGGATAGATTTTAGATATGGTTACAAAATCAGGTTTATACGCTTTTTCCAGAATATGTATATAATCCTCCTAATTCAAAACTCGTATATGCATATTTTTAAATATTCTGTAAAAGGCGTATAATCCTGATTTTGAATTCAATTCTAAAATCCCTCACAAAATCCCTGACAATCGGAGTATTACTTATATACATCGACTTATATACATTCGAAAAAGGATATAACCTTGATTCCATAACCAACTCTAAAATCTCTCCCAAATCAGAATCTCGCACACATACATATTAGTAAATATTTTGAAAAAAGGGGTATCCAATTTTTATCCAAAACTCTAAAATCTCTACTAATACGTTAGCTCTACATATTCCACTACACTCTTCTTTTAACAACAAAAAATAGTGTGGGTCTTAATTCCAATTCAAAAGGAAGCCCGAAAAGGAAGCCCGAAAAGGAAGCCCGCGGGCTTTAATTCCTTTTAATTATGGGCTTTAATTCCAATTTAAAAAAGAATTAAGGCCCGCGGGCTTTATTTCTTCGGGCGTTCTGTCACTGTACCATATGAAAAATATATTATTTATTTTTGTTTTATTTATTATTTTATTTATTTCTAATATCATTTCTGGGAACTTAAATATTTTTTTGATATTAGCATCAGTGGACGTGTATACCAACAGCGTAGGGAAGCGCCCGTCTGGGAGTTCTCAACAGCCCACCGGCTACTTGATGTAGCTGTCTCGCCCGCCGGTTACCGGCACGCCTCGCGGCCGCGTTCGCGAGGTCTGGCCATAATATGGAAAATAAAAGTAATTGTTGAAAATATTCGGATTTTATAATCGATTACAAAATCAATGTTATCCGCTTTTTCCAGAATATGTAGCTATAAATATTCAAAAAATTTGCTATTAATAGTTAGAAAATATTTAAAAAAATTTTTATTAACATTTATTGCCTTACATCTGTTATTTTACGGTGACCGAAAATAATGCCCCAAAAAATAAAGTCGAATCGGTATTCGACTTTATTTCTTTTTCAATTTCGGCATTATTTCCTTTTCTAAATGGTAATAAGGTCGAATTCTCAAAATTCGCGATTTCGGCTTTATTTCCTTTATTTTCCTTTATTTACCGGGCACCGAATAAATTATGTTGGTGCAGACCTTTTCGTTTTTATTTCTTAACACAAAAATTTACATTAAAATTTAATCATAAATTGTGCTGAATTAATTGATCGTCGTATGATATATATTTGAATATACGTATATATATAAGAATATTTAAAACCTCTTTTTAATTAACGATATATCTATGAGTATAACTGCCACCTCTATATATTTGATTAAAATGATATCATTATTCATTATTCTTGGAATTACAGAAAAAAAAAAAATAAACATTTAGGTTTAAAAAAAAAAACTTCTGAGAATTCTGAATTTTGAATTAAGTACATCACATTTAATTAATGAATTTAATACTAAAATGATTATAAAATTTCCCCAATTGTAATAATATATCAGCTACATATATATATTTTTTTTATAATATTAATTCACATATTAAAATAAAATTTTAATTTTAACACAATACTTCATAAAAAAAAAAAAAATTAATTAAATCAACCATTTCATAACTGAAAACCATGAATGGTTCATAACTAAACCATTTCATAAACAAAAAAAAAACTATATGAAAAACAATATATTATATACTTACTCATCATATGCATCTATTATTCCTGTAAGAGCAGTTGCAATTGCAAGCATTAACGTTACTACACCAAAACTAGCATGAATTGGTACCATAGCTGATCGACATGAGTATGTATAATTTTCGCAGCATAATAAAATTAAAAAGCTGAAATGACGAAAAAAAAAAAAATATATATATATGTATGTTATGTTTTTTTTTATTTTTTTTTTTTATTTATTATAAATTTTTAACAATGGATAATAATAATCAACATTTTATTATTATATATATATATATATATATATATATATATATATGTATATATACCTAAAGAAACCGACAACAAATTGTAATCCAAATAATCCCAACGTTACCAATCCTAACCATGTATGAAGTGATGTAAAATGTGGTTTATCTGGATATAAATTTTCATGTGATTCAAATACAGCTAAAAATCCCATAACAACACATGGTACTGCACAAGCATGGAAAAACATATGAGCCAATTTTACATAAATATGTTTTAAACATCTGCATAGTCTGTACAGGAGTATTGCTATATATACACAATATACATTTTGTTTTTTTTTTTTTTTTTTGAGTGGGAAAATAATTTTTTATAGAAAAAGAAAAAGAAAAAAAAAAAAATAAAAGATAAATATTTCACATTAGAATTTTTTTTTTTTTTTTTAAAGAGTATATTAATAATTTTTTGTTTTTATTTTTATTTTTTGAACTAAAAAAGAAAACAACAAACAACAACAATATAATAATAATAAACTTACAGTATCCTGAAATTGTAATAAGTCCACCAACCATCAATACAGGATGCATATTAAATTGTAAATCTGGTTGTGCTGACCATGCTAAACCACCACGATAATATAATACCCAAAAGAGTACCAAAACAATTACTCCAATTAAAAGAATTGTTGATAGGATCACAATTAATAAATATTCAAACCATGATGCACAATTCCATGTATTTTGTGAGCCATCTTCATAGCGCCTAAAAATTAAATAGAATAAATAAAATGAAAAAAAAAAAAAAGAAAAATAATTAGTATATTAAAGTATAATGAAATTTTCTTTAAATAAACATGTGTTGAAAATTTTAATAAGAAATTTCCTTTTTTTTCTTTTTTTTTATTATTTCAAGAAAAGAAGAAATCAAATGAAAAGTTTTTTATAATTTTATTTACAGATTTAGTTTAAAATTTTTATTTGTATTTAAGGATTTTTTAGTAGAGATTAAATATTACCACAAATACCGTACTTTTATGCTTTTTCTTCAAGGACGAATTTTTATACAATAGATTATGTCAGAAGAAATTTGATCTATTTAATTAAATAAGAGAACAATCTCCAGTTGTGACAGTTTCGATCCTATATCCTTAATACTAAAAACTTCCTTTTGGAAGAATAACAATCTAAATTTCCAAAGAACAGCACTAATACAGCATTTATTAAAATTTTATTCTCATCCAAAGAGATTCATCTCATTACTGTCATTTCTGTTACGTACACGTTTAGATTGCTAGAAAAGTATTTTAGATTGCAATGCACAGGCTGTCTGTTCTATCTATTCTACCAAAATCCGTAGGTTATGTGTTACATAGAAATTTACATATTTACATTTTAGTATGTTTAAGGCCTGAAATAAGTACAGCTATTTTCCCATTTATTAAAAGTAGTATTTTTTATGGGTGAATAGAAAGGGTCTGAGTTAAATAGATTTAAGTTGTTTGAAATATCATTGCTTTTTATACACTTTTTGTATAGTTTCTCTCTATTAAATATATTCTAATTGTAATAAAAAGATTGATGTCTTACAAGATTTACATTACAAAATAGGTAAGCAATATAAATGATAATAAAAATGAAAGTTATGATAAAAATCTGGACATAATTGCCATAAAGAGATTGCATTAATAAAATTATAATTCAATTCAATTTAGATTTTTTGATTTATAAAAAACTTTTGAACTTCTCATTTTCTGTTCAATTTCATTAAATGTATAGATAGGTACTCAACAAATGAAATTTTATTTTATTTTAACAATCCTTTTTTAATTCAGTAAGGAAAGTTTTTAATCAGATTGCATTGCAGTGGAAATAATTACCATTTCAGTTCAATTACCTTGGAAACTCTTTATTGTAAAAGAGAATAAAAAGTACGTTTCAATCATGATCAAAAGATGTAAACTTGTTTATAATCAATAAAAAGAATTTTTTTTATATTTGTAATTCAGTTTCCATAAAAAAAAAAAACAAAAAATATTGGAAAGATCCAAAAGAAAATTGAATCCTTTTAAAATACGTTTTTGTTTTTTTTTGTTTTTTTTTTTAGTTTTGAATCACTTTTTTCAATGCTTTGAATTGTAACTATAGGATTTTTCCAATAGTTATATTTAAAAAAAGATTCAATTCAAAAAGATTTTTTGTTTTTTTTTTTATATGTAATGTTGATAGGATATGTATACCTGAGTAAAGTACCTTTTAAAATTCACTTTGTATTAAAACAAAAATGTTAAAACACGGATAAACTAAAAGTGTCACATTTTTATACCCTACACCTAAAGTATAGGGTATATTAACTTTGGTATGGTGTTTGTAACCACCAAAAGCAAGCGAGTTAGGTATAGACATGTATATATATTCTGAATCAGGATCACCGCCGGAGTCGATTTAGCGATGTCCGTCCGTACGCACGATAACTCAAAAAATAATGATGCTATCTTGATGAAATTTATATAGTAGGTTACTAATTACGAAAGAAAGGCTAAGTTCGAATCTGGACAAAATCCGTCCATGGGTTCGGATTCTGGAAGCTTCCGAATGATTCCGGCTTTTGGAGATAATCTCCGCAAACGAGATTATCTCCAAAAGCAACAAAGATAGAACCTTCAAATTTTGTATAATGATGTTTCTTCCCGTTCGATTTATGTCTCTGAAATTTAAGAGGATTTGGTCCATGGGTTTAGGTTTTGGAAGCTTCCGAACGAGCACCAGAGCAAATGAGATTATTTCCAAAACCAACAAAGATAGAACCTTTAAATTTTGTACAATGATGTTCCTTCCCGTTCGATTTATGTCTCTGAAATTTAAGAGGATTTGGTCCATGGGTTTTGGATTTGGAAGCTTCCGAACGAGCCCCAGTGCAAATGAGATTATCTCCAAAACCAATAAAGATATAACCTTAACTTTTGGCAGAATGGTGTTCTTTCATGTATGATTTAGGCCTCTAAAATTTAGGAGAATTTGGTCCATGGGTTTGGATTTGGAAGCTTCCGAACGAGCACCAGAGCAAATGAGATTATCTCCAAAACCAACAAAGATATAACCTTTAAATTTGGCAGGGTGGTGTTCTTTCATGTTTTATTTAAGTCTCTGAAATGTGAGAAGATTTGGTCCATGGGTTCGGGTTTTGGAAACTTCCGAACGAGCCCCAGAGCAAACGAGATTATCTCCAAAACCAATAAAGATAGAACCTTTAAATTTTTTATAATGATGTTTCTTCCAGTTTGATTTATGTCTCTAAAATTTAAGAGGATGTGGTCCATGGGTTTGGATTTTGGAAGCTTCCCAACGAGCCCCAGAGCAAATGAGATTATCTCCAAAAACAACAAATATATATAACCTTTAAATTTGGCCGAATGGTGTTTTTTCATGTTTGATTTAAGTCTCTGAAATTTGAGAGGATTTGGCCATGGGTTTAAATTTGAAAGAATTTGAACCGTGGATTCGAATTTTGGAAGCTTCCGAACGAGCCGCAGAGCAAATGAGATTATATCCAATACGAACAAAGGTAGAACCTTTGAATTTGGTACAATGGTGTTCTTTCGTGTTTGATTTATGTCTCTGAAATTTAAGAGGATTTGGTCCATGGGTTTGGTTTTGGAAGCTTCCGAACGAGCACCAGAGCAAATGAGATTATCTCCAAAACCAACAAAGATATAACCTTTAAATTTGGCAGGGTGGTGTTCTTTCATGTTTTATTTAAGTCTCTGAAATGTGAGAAGATTTGGTCCATGGTTTCGGGTTTTGGAAACTTCCGAAAGAGCCCCAGAGCAAACGAGATTATCTCCAAAACCAATAAAGATAGAACTTTTAAATTTTTTATAATGATGTTTTTTCCAGTTTTATTTATGTCTCTAAAATTTAAGAGGATGTGGTCCATGGGTTTGGATTTTGGAAGCTTCCGAACG
The DNA here is from genome assembly GCA_947095535.1 of Poecilobothrus nobilitatus. Taxonomy (NCBI): domain Eukaryota; kingdom Metazoa; phylum Arthropoda; class Insecta; order Diptera; family Dolichopodidae; genus Poecilobothrus; species Poecilobothrus nobilitatus. Next base: position 152,711,545 of record OX352773.1, on the reverse strand, counting down.
AGCCCCAGAGCAAATGAGATTATCTCCAAAAACAACAAATATATAACCTTTACTTTTGGCATAATGGTGTTCTTTCATGTATGATTTAGACCTCTGAAATTTGAGAGGATTTGGTCCTTGGGTTCGGATTTTGAAAGCTTCCGAACGAGCCTCAGAGCAAATGATATTATCTCCAAATGCAACAAAGATATAACCTTTAAATTAGGCAGAATGGTGTTCCTTCATGTTTGATTTATGTTTCTGAAATTTGTGAGGATTTGGTCCATGGGTTCAAATCTTGGAAGCTTCCGGACGAGCCCCAGAGCAAACGAGTATATCTCCACAACCAACAAAGATAGAACTTTTATTTTTAGTACAAAGGTGTTCTGTTATGTTTCCTTTTCTGTAAAATTGGAAACTGACATTTGAAAGAATTTGAACCATGGGTTCGTATTTTGGAAACTTCCGGACGAGCACAAGAGCAACGAGCATATCTCCAAAACCAACAAAAGTAGAACCTTTAAATTTAATAGAATGGTGTTCTGGCAAGTTTTCTTTATGTTCCTGAGATGGATTCGATGAATTGGAGTGGCAATTCGGGTAGCTGACACAAACATCCCAAGGACTACCAATCTCCGAAAATAATTAAGATAGAAACTTAAAATTTTATACAAGGGTGTCAAGCATATCCCAAGCGGATGCCTCTTTTACGTTCTTGAAATTCGAGTTGAATAAGACAGAAAAGGGAAGAAGTTCAAGCAGCTGCCAAAAACACTTATGGATTGTTAATTTAATTCGAATTATTCAGGTGTAGGGTATTAATAAGTCGGTTGCATCGACTTACTGTTACATTTACTTGTTTTTTTTTAGTTTGTGTTGCTTTATGAAAAACTTATAACTTAATTTTTAACATGTCATCATTCTGAACATTTTAAATCATTCTTAAATGTGTTATGTTTCAGGTAAAAATATAAAAAAGTTTTACATGAATTTGTAAAACAATAAAGAAAATAAAAAACAATTGAGAAAATTTTCCAAATATTTTAGAAAAAAAATTGTGAACACAATTGAAATGTTTTCCAAAAATTTAATTTCTCTACTTATTTAAACTGAATACTTAAAAAGTTTAAAGTTCCTTTTTTTGCTCTTCAAAATTATAAATATAAATATAAAAGTTAATATTTCAGCAGAAACTTACAAAACAAAATATAATGAAAATTCTGTTAACTTTTTTCTGTTAGAATTTTTAAATAAAGGCAAATTAAATAATAGTTATTCCATTTTCTTAAATGACTTATTTTTTTTAATTCAACAATGGTGAATGACAAGTTTAGTATGTTGAATACATAAAACTGAACTAAAATGTCATTTTTTTTTTTTTGGAAAAGGCTTGCTCTGGATTGCAATGTTCCTTGCAAAATCAAATTTAAAATGAGTTTTTACTTAAAAAAGTTAGTTTTGAGGTCAAACTTAGTTTTATGCATTGGACAAAATAATATACAATTAACTTATATTTTTTGATTATTTTATAATAAATAGTTTAAATATCATATTTACTTAATTTTTCATTAAAAACTTCACAACTATAATATAACATCTACTGTAACAAAACAAATTTGGTTTAATTTTTCCTTAAAGTATGCAATTTTTTCCTTTCTTACAAACATTTTTTGTAAAAGATTAAATTCAAAAGGGGCTTCGGTAGCCTAGTGGGTAGGCGTGTGGCGTATTAACCGAAGGAGTATGGGTTCGATCCCTGCACAGGTCGTAAGTGTTTTTGTCTTTACATACCCCCTTACGACCAAATATAATGTAAATATATAGTATATAATATAAACAAAATAAATAATATTAGTATATAATTTAATAATATATAAAAACCTATAATGGTCTAAAGTAGCCGATGGTTCAATAATATTGCATTACATTTATGTATGTAATATTAATATAAATAAATAAATAAATAAATTCAAAAATTTTAAATTTACCATTTACAAAAGCACAATTATGTTTTTAAATTTTATTTTTATCCCTATAAAAATACCATAAAGTTTTGTTTAATTATAATTGAAAGAGATAATCTACTGCAATTCAAAATCCTGTTATAGTATTGTTGAGTTTTATTCAACAACTGACTTTATTTATTCAATTATTAAGATATATTCACAATCAAAGTATAAGTATTTAAATTAAGAATTGTGTAGATAAGAGCATTTTATAATGAGTGCAGTTTATGCATGTATATAGTTATTAATGTTATATACTTGCATATGAACACAAATGACTAAAATATATATTTAGCTGTAATGTGATCTGTGCATGTATGTACTTTATAAATGTAAATCTCAACAAGTATAAAAAAAAAATTTAATTGGACTTTGATGAGTCATTGTTCTTACTGGTTCTTAATGGTTAAGTAATTGGCCAAAAAATTTATAAAATCACATTTAAAAAAGTTTTTGACATTATTTCATAGGTCTTAAGACATAAGTCTACGAATAAAATTCATGGGTGGGTAAAAAATTTAAATAACAAGTTATGGTTTAGAATGACTGACACAATTGTTCTTGTTTTATTTTGGTTTTATATTCAAAGAACCGTAAATGAATACCACCACCGTAATATTGTTCTTTTGTTTTGTTGAAAGTGAATTTTATTTTATAACAATATAATGGCACTGATAAGAATAAAAGAAAATTGTATGAATAGCATTCATCAGAATATAGGATTGTAATTGTCATCCCTGTTAAACAACCAAAATAAAAAAAAAAAAAAACAAAGAACGTAACTAACCAACCAACCAAATCATTTAAATAGAGCGCGAAATGTTGCAGGAGACGACAACAAAAACAAGAAGAAGTAAAAAAATTATTTTTTTCTTATAACAGTTTCTATTATTTTTTTTCACATTGTTCACAAATATTAAACTCGTAAATTCTATTTAAATGATTGTCTAATGACTTTAATTGACATATTGGGATTTTAAATTTGTTAGAATGAAAAATTTTTAAGTTTAGAAAAAAATGTATAAGTTCTTATTCTTTTAAAATGTCGGGAAACTTTTGGAAAAGAATGTTATTAATATTCAAAAAAAAGATTTAGGAGTTCGGTAGGAAAAATTTCAATTAAATTGATAACCAATTATAGAAATTTATTATAAAATGTTTCTTATTATGTGACAGAGAGAATGAACCAAATAAGAGCGCTAAGATGTAAAACAAATTTTTGTTTAAAAATCTAAGGGAATAATATGGCCGCGTATTAATTTCTGTTTAATGTTAATGTTCCCTATTAAAGAACTCAATAATATTTATAATATTATCATATTAATACAGAAACGATTTCATTTAAATTTCTTATTCATATAGTTATTTATTTTAATATTAAAAATTTCAATAAAATATTACTAAAACAATTGAAATAAACGTAAAATCTAATAATGTAGGTGTAAAACTTAATATTATAGGTTGAATACTATATTATTAATTAATATCGTAATTAAAAAACCTTCCTACCTGTGTTAGGATTTGATTCGCACTCTCTCAGTTAGTAAACAATGTGCTTAACCACTATATCACTGAAGCTTTCTGTTTATTCTATTTAAGAAATTATTTTCGAAATTCATTGCATATTTATAGGATGAAATATTTAGGATGAAAGGATGATATAGGATGAAAGCTACTTATATAAATTTCTGAAAATCATTTAGAAATATGTATTAAAAAAAAACAGATATAATTATAGTTAAAATTAGTAGGTGGCCTCGGTGACCTACTGAGTAAGAACGTATAAAATACGTTGTAAACACCGAGGAAGTGTGGGTTCAAACCCACACACATCGTAAAAATAATTCCCTCTTACGACATTTGCAGCCACGTCTGAAAAGAAAAAGCTGTGTAATTTCCTTGTTACATTTATGTGGCAGGAAATGCACACAAAAAAAAAAAAACAAAAAAAATTTATAACAATGCAGAAAATAAAATGAGGATTTTGATTTTTAATAATTCTGTCAAATCAAGATAAAATGCTTTAATATTATTTTCATCTAAAATCTATTTCTATTTTCTTGAAAAATTATATAAATTTTTCTAAAATATTGTATACATATATGAAATATATTTCTATATAAATGTACCATGTTAGATATATGTATTTATGTTATAAATAAATAATATAATATACATATATATATATATCTATATTATATAATAAAATTTTTAGAAAATAGCTTTAAGGAATAAAAGTTAATTTAATTTTTGAAAGTAATAGTGGTTTTCTTCATTCTTTCAAGAGGCTATAGAAAAGTGAAATAAATTTTTTTTTATACAAAAAAGCTTTAAATTATTGTTTAAATATTTATTTAAAAAACAAACAAATAAATTTTTATTGTTTTAAAACCTTTTTTTTTTACAGCAAAAAAAAAAAAAAAAAAATTTAATAAACTGAAGATAAAATATTGAAAATTTTAATATTAAAAATTTTTCGTCCTTTATACTCCATTTGAAATGTGTCAATACCATACTAAATATTTTAATTTATTTTCATAGCCATAGGTTAAATGAATTTTCTTTTAATGTTTTGTTTTGTTTTTCTTTTATTTTATTGTTTTGTAATTTGAAGATTAAATATTGAAGTAAAAAAAAGAAATTAAATATTATTAAATATTATATATACAATTTTGATATTGTTTAAATACAATTTAAAAGATTTATTTATTACAAGATTTATTAATCATAAGATTTATTTATTTGCTGATTAGTATTTGATTTACTATTTTAAACTTTAAAAATTTTAAATATAATGAATAAATTATTAGCGGACAATGAAACCTGCATATTATTAACCAATCGGACACCAAAATAATCACTGTAGGAATAGCTCAAAGTTTTTTTTATAACATATTCATCTCGTACATTCCAAAAACTTAAAAATATGAAATTGCTTTGTAAACAGACAACACTGGCTCTATTACCATTCTCGTCAAACTCTACCGATATTATTAAGAATTTAAAAATGGTTTTCCAATTTTTCCAAGGGCAAAATTAAAATTAATGGTGAGAAAAGAAAAACGATTTTCTTTACCAAAAAAAGGAAATCAAGTGACTTACCAAACAGAGAAATTTAATACTGGGAAAATAATGAAATTAATTCGGAGAATAAATCCATAAAATATCTTGGCATTTACTTAAACAAAAAACTGCTATTTTTAATTTCCTGTACTTAATAAGGTTATAAATAAAATCAATTGAAAGCTGCTTATACAATTTTAAATAGAAAATCATATTGGAACATTGGATAAGAAGTTAGTTATTAATATATAAAATAATCTTTAGTATAACGTTCTTCTCTACACACGGAAATCTAGTGTAGAAAAATTGACATCTACACTATACTAATCACATCTACTTCTTTTACAAAGAAAATAGAACTCAATGCTAAAACTACAGACTTTTTCCCGTCTTTTTTTTTTATAAGAAATGCTTTAAATCGAAAAAACCAAACTCTTTAATAAACAATTCAGTTCTAAGTTCCTAAAAATTTGTCAGTAGGTAATTTAGCCAATTTTCTTACATCAATTTTAAATTGTACGAGTATAATAAAAATTAGAATATCTCTTAACTTCAAATCACTGTGGTAAATACCCGCAATGTGGTATGATTTTCTAAATTATATATATATATTGGTTTTATGTACACAAAATTTTTATAGCACAATAAATAAATAAATAAATAAATTTAAAGAGCTCTTGAATATTATTCTGTAGATTGTAATTAAAAGTTTTATTTTTTAATTTTGTTTCCCATTTTCATTTTTTTTTTCCCCACTTTATTTTATTAGTTTTTATACCCGTATGAACTATGTTCAAGGGTATAATAAATTTGCCATTACGTTTGTGACACCTTAAAGGAGTCGAGCTAGATATAGTGTCAAAGGTATGGATCGGCTCAGAATCGAATTCTGAGTCGATTAAGCCATGTACGTCCGCCCGTCCGTCCGTCCGCACGATAACTCAAAAAATAAAGGAGCTAGAAGGCTGAAATTTTTTTACGGCACTTTTACAAAATTGTTAGTTTTGCTATTTAAATCCAACATTTTCGGTCGGCGGGTTCGAGTAGCTGCCATACAACTTCTATCTTTATATAGAAATAACTCAGTATCTATTCAAGCTAGGTTTCTGAAATTTTGCAAATGATGATCAAGTTTTATGGCAACAACTTCTGTAAAATTTGGCTGTGGTGGTGCGACGGGTTCGGGTAGCTGCCATACAACTTATCCGTTTAAATGAGAATAACTCAGTGTCTATTGAAGCTAGGAACCTGAAATTTAGTAAAGAGGTGTCGAGTTATAGGCCAACAACTTTTGTAAAATTTGGTTGGTCTAGAGCAGCCAGTTCAGACTTCTTGCACCTCTTGGAACTTAATGAAGCTAGGCGTTTAAAATCTTGCAAATGATGATCAAGTTTTATGGCAACCACTTTTGCAAAAATTGGTTGTGGTGGTGCGACGGGTTCGGGTAGCTGCCATACAACTTATCCGTTTAAATGAGAATAACTGAGTGTCTATTGAAGCTAGGAACCTGAAATTTAGTAAAGAGGTGTCGAGTTATAGGCCAACAACTTTTGTAAAATTTGGTTGGTCTAGAGCAGCCGGTTCAGGCTTCTTGCACCTCTTGGAACTTAATGAAGCTAGGCGCAATAGATTCAGGTAGCTGTCATACAACTCCACAATTTACATAAATATATCTCTGTAGTTCGGTACTAAAACATCTGAATGTTTTTAAAAGATGATCAAGTTTTATTGAAACAGGACATATTACGTTCATACGCGTATCCCAGAGTTGACACAGTCTACTCTACTGCACTCTTCCTCGTTTTTTTTAAATATTAAATAATAGTTTACCTTTTTTTATATGAAAAAAAAAAAACGTAATTTCTAAAATTAAAAATTAATTTTAAATTTTGGTTGTCAGTTTTCATATAATTTAAAGAATCCTTCAATCGTATTACATTTATAATATTTTATTCAAAATTTCAAAAAAAGAAAACAATTGAAATAAAAACAAATTTAAAACTTTAGTTTGAAATCATGTTTTGTTGTTTTTTAAAAAAAAAAAAGTTAAAAAAATAAATTCTATTCTTCAATTTTATCATAAGTCAAATATTATGTTTTTTGTTTCAAAATAACGTGGCAATTTTATTTACTTTTTTTTTTATTTATTTTATAATATATAATCAACCATTTTTTACAATTTAGAACTCTTAAAAAATAAACTAGAATATAATAATAATAATAATAATAATAATAATAATAAAAAACAAAAAAAAAAAAATAAAATAAAATATTCAATCTCCTCGCAAAATATCAATTTTCCAACTAATCTTCTATAACAAAGAACAACAAAATTCAAAAATAAACAAAAAAAAAAACGAAAAAAAAAACGAAAAAAAAAAACAATAAAACCAATTTTTTTTTTCTTTTTCTTATCATATTTCATAGAAAAATTTTCTTGTCAAACTTTAACGTATCCTGCCGTAGAATGCCGTAGGATATAACAAACACAAAAAAAAAACGAAAACAAAAAAAAATAAAAATTTAGATATTTATAAATGTACATACATATATATGTATATATAAATGTATAAAATTTCTAAATAAAAGTTAGAAGTACTTCTTATCCCTAAAATGAAGAGAAAAATAAAATAGAACATAACTTAGAAGTTCATATATAAAAGCTTAAAGGAAGACTACAACATGATCCACTTTACACTATACATAATAATTATCAAAAAAAAAAAAATAAATTTGAAGATAAATCTTAAATATTGTTTTGTTATCCTTATTTTATTTTTTTTTTTTTTACATTAAAGGACACTCTATTTAAAACAAATAAATGAAATGTTTTCTTTTTTTTTTTTGATAAAAACAGACATATAAAATTCATTACGATTTTGTGTTTATTCCCCTTTTTTGTTTTTATGAGGGGACACAAATTTCAGTATAAAAAAATTACACAATAGCTACTACCAATATAAAAATTTTTGTTAGTTTAAATTATTTTTGGAATATTCATATACTTGTAGAATGAGATCTAGGAATATGGAAAAAACTGGTTTTAAGTTTCATGTGTACTTTGTGATAAAAAAAAAAAACAAAATTAAGTAAATGTAACAGTAAGTCGATGCAACCGACTTATTAATGTCCTACACCTAAATAATTCTAATTCAATTAAAAATCAATAAGTTTTTTGGCAGCTGCTTGAATCGCTTCCCTGTTTTTCCTTATTCAACTCGAATTTTAGGAACGTAAACCGTAAAACGTCCTTTAATACTCTTGTACAAAATTTCAAGTTTCTATTTTTATTAAGTTTCTATTTTTATTAAGGCAAAGGTTTTATCTTTATTGGTTTTGGAGATATGTTCGTTTGCTCTGGAGCTCGTTCGGAAACCTCTAAAATCCGAACCCAATATCGAAATCCTCTCAAATTTTAGGGACATAAAGAAAACATGCCAGAACACCATTGTACTAAATTTAAAGGTTCTACTTTTGTTGGTTTTAGAGATATGCTCCTTTACTTTTGTTCTCGTTTTGAAGTTTCCAAAATACGAACCCATGGTCCAAATTCTCTCAAATGTCAGTTTCCAATTTTACAGAAAAGGAAACATAACAGAACATCCTTGTACTAAAATTAAGGTTCTATCTTTGTTGGTATTATGGAGATATACCCGTTTAGACCAAATCCTCCCAAATTTCAGAGACATAAATCAAACATGAAAGAACATCATTGTATCAAACTTAAAGGTTCTATCTTTATTGGTTTTGAAGATAATCTCGTTTGCTCCGGAATCATTCGGAAGCTTTCACAATCCGAATCCATAGACCGATTTTGTCAGCCTTCCCTTTGTAATTGGTAACCTACTATATAAATTTCATCAAGATAGCTTTAATAGTTTTTGAGTTATCATGCGAACGGACAGACGGACGGACAGCCGAACATCGTTAAATCGCCTTAGGAGGTGATCCTAATTCAGAATATATTTACATGTCCATGTCTAACTCGCTTCCTTTTAATGCTAGTTACAAACTCCATACCAAAGTTAATATACTCTATACTTTAGGTGTAGGGTATAACAAGAAATCATCACGCCTTGCCTTGCAAAGATGTACGTTACAGATAAAAAAAAAAGGTAAACTTAACTTTAAGTATGTTATGTATGTATATCGAAATTGAATTAGGAAATCAATACAACTGATAGAACATTAGCTAAAAGTTTGTATATTATCGAAGACTGCAATATATTAAGAACGCATAAAACTGAACTTGAACTTTTTTCAAATTTAACTTTTTAAAACAAAAGCTACGACTTCAAGTATCAATATGCAATATTGTTTGAAAATGTGATATTTGAGTTAAAGTTCAGTTTTATACATTTGACCCATTATTGAGTTAAAATAAAAAAAAAAGTTCAAGGAGTAGATACCCTACATACATTGTACCTGATGGTCTCCTGTTTTTACATATTTTATGAAAACTCATCTAAAAATTATGGCATTTTTAAGATTCTATTACCTCGAGGATCGCATACATATGAGGATGGTATATATACCGAACGATCTTAAGGAAAATGGAATCTTAAAAATGGAATCATTTTTAGAGAAGTTTTTAGAAAAGTTAATTCTAGTCTGATCGCTATCTATTCGCTATTATTTCGACTTTATTGTGATATTTCTTATATATGTATTTACTCAATGAGAATTACTCATTTAAAATTGAGTAATACTGAAGACTTTTAAAGAAAATATATTTTTACGAAATACTTTCAATTATATGTTCATAACTATTTTTACATTTTTATTTATATACTAATAATCTAAAATAAATGTTTGTAGATTTGTTTGAATTGAAAAAAATTTTTCTTTTTATTTAAAAAAAAAATGCTTTTTTTTTTTTCTTAATAGTTTACCACTCAAAACATCAGATGGAGTAATAATAAAGTAAACAATGTATTGTGTATTGAGATTGAAAAAAAAACACAAAAAAAAAAAAAAAACAAGAAAACAAAAAAAAGAAAATTGTTGAAAAAATAAACTAGGAAAAAACTAGGAAAAAGAAGAAAGAAATTTCTAAGGATAAAATAAGGCTTTATACACAATATAGTGCCTTTAAGGTACTTACTTATATTATATTCATCATGTTCAAAGTAAAAATAAAGAAAAAAAAATTCATTTTTCCTAGAAAATTTTCTTTTTAAAAGAAAATGAAAATAAAAAAAAAACAAAAACAAAAAAAAAATGAAAAAAGTTTATATAAAAAAAAAAATGATAGTTTTCTTAATTTTTATTTTCTTCTCTTCTACCTCGCTTTACATCCTTCAATCATAGCATTTTCTTCAATAATAGTTCAGTTAAGTTTTTTTTTTTTTTTTAAACCTAAAAAACAAAACAAATATTTCAAGATGAAAATTGTGTGTCTGCATCTGTCGTGCCATGACGTACATAATAATATGTAGATACATGTACAAATTTATATATTCATACTTAACATTATTATTTTTTTTCTCCGAATTTCATATATATATATATATATATATATATATATATATGAGTATAAAATATGTATATCTATAATATGTATCTACTAGTACATATATTTAAATTTTCTTTTATACATATGTGTTTTCATATGACATACCCTATACACTTAAATTTATTTCTAAGCATTTTTTGTTGCTGTTATTTTGCACTTTATTTTTGACATTAATTTTTTTTTGGTTAAGAGAGGAAAGGAATATTTCTAAATCTTTTATAATGTTAAAATAGGGTTTAAAAAAAATTTTTTTTTTTTTAAGTAACTTGATTTTTAATTTTAGTACTTAACTATATGTATAAATGTTTTGAACTTATAGTGAATGTGTGATGTTAAAGGTTTCGTTTATAATTTTATAATAAAAGTTTTTTGTATTGTATTGAATTTTAGTTCGTTGGTTGTTTTAAGATGGTATTCTCTAGATATCTACCAAGAGAGTATAATTCCACAAATTTACTGATGGCCCTGACTCTGTAGTAAATAATAATATTATTAATAAATTATACCAATACCAATAATAATAGCTGCTACAGTGATAGTGCGGTTGCCTTCAACAATTATCTCATACAGGAAGATGTTATGCAGTATTATGCATGTTGTAACTGTTGTAACGGCTATTGTCACTGTTACAAATAGTCACAAATAGTAATAATAAAAAGCGGGTTGAATGTTTCCTTACAGTTCCACTCCCAATTTAATGTTTCCACATCCTATTGTCCTATTCTTTCCTACACTTACTCCCTAGGAAATAACAGGTAGCAATAGTAAGGATTTCATCTCATTCTATTGGCTAAAGGAGGAGATGGGTTAAATCACTAAGAATCTTACACTACCAAGGTAATATGTGATTCCATTCTTATACTATGGATAACAAACAAATTCTCATTAGCCGAATTTTGTGTCTTGACATTAAAACCGCATATAGATTCAAATGTTAAGTTAAGGCATTCAATTTTTTTATATTTTATATTTATGGAACAGAGTATACTTAGAAGTATCCCAATTATATATATTGATGGTTTGATCTGTAAATAATCAATGTAATGAGGTATCATTGAAACAGAAACATTTCTTCCAAGTGATCTTGAAGTGATATTTTTTCGAAGTGAATATTCTGGTTTAGGAACTCATCTTTAAATTAATTTAATTTCGTTTTATCTTGATGAGTTTAAACTTTTAGCTAGAAAATAGCTAGTCAAGATAAATGTATTTCCTATATTACCCATGTAATAAAGAATAGGGCTCTTGAATTTTTAATCTAAGTTGTTTTTGTGATTTTTATTTAAAATTGAAGTTCCATGTTCATAGTACTGTTTGGACCAATTATTTTTTTTTAACAATTTTCATCGTTATAAACATTATCTATACTTTACCTTTATTATATTACTGTGATATATACAAATTAAAAAAAAAAATCAAAACTAACCCCTTCCTTTTTTTGTACGTTAAACCATTTTTAATTTAAATACTTTATTTAGAATGAAAAATATATTTTTTTTGTTATCTAAAATTAGAATAAAATATTTTGGTTAAGGATTTTTATATTGAAACTTAAGCTCTTTAAATTATTATATTTATATAAACATAAAAGTTTAATTAATACTTATTTTACATATTATTTTTAAATTTTATTAAAACGAAATATTCATAAATAGTTTTATAACATTGTAACAAAATTCTTTAATGTGTCATGAGATGAAAATATTCTTTACTATAAAACTTATAATTAAATCCTTTGTAATTATTTATGTAAAAACTAAAGATATTATATTTAAGAAGTACTTTGTAAATTTTTAAATAAATCCTTTAATTTAAAACTTTAAACTAAAATTAATTATTAATTGATGTTAGTTTTAACTTTAAATAATTAATTAACATTAATTGATTAATTAGGTAATAAAAATGTATATACATATACCTATACATGTATATGTACATAGAATAATCGTTTATAGAGCATAAAATTCCATGAAAAAGTTTATTTTTGGATCAATTAATATAAACATTTTGATTAAATACGACTAAAAAAAATGAAGGATGAAGAGAAGATGATATTTAACCTTAAAAAAAATAGGTTGGGTACAAAATCTCATCTCCTACAAAATCACAAAAATTCCAAATCATAAAAAAATTTCATTATATCAAACAATCGCAAATTACAAGATTATTTGGGATTATGATTTTGAGATCTTTAAAATATTTGGGATTTTGAGAAATGGGAATTGGAGGACGCTTTACAAAAAAAATAGATAAGGTTGGAAATTTTTTTTATAAAATATTTTTTTTTATAAACAAGTTATTTCTTTTTTTCCCAGATTAATTGTTAAAATTTTGAAAGAACTATTAAAAATTAAAAAAGTTAATATATCCTAATAATGGTGCAGTGACAGAATGCCCGAGGAAATAGGGCCGGCAGGCGTTTATATCTTTCTGAATTAAAATTAAAGCCCATAATTAAAAGGATATAAACCCGTGGGCTTTAATTCCTTTTGAATTGGAATTAAGACCCATACTATTTTTTGTTATTAAAAGAAGAGAGTAATAGAATATATAGATCAAACGCATTAGGAGGGATTTTAGATTTTTAGATAAAAATTGGAGTATCCCCTTTTTCCAGAATATTTACTAATATGTATATGTGCAAGATTGTGAATTGGGAGAGATTTTAGAGATGGTTACAAAATCAGGATTATATGCTTTTTCTAAAATATGTATATAAGTAATACTCCTATTGCCAGGCTTTTTGAGAGGGATTTTAGAATTGAATTCAAAACCAGGATTATACGTCTTTTACATAATATTTAGATATATGCATATGCACTCTTCAAAAGTCTAAAATTTAGATTGAAGGATTAACTAGAAGATTCGGCAGAAACATACAAGTTTAAATAACAAGATAAAGGATATATGAACTAGGACACAATTGAAAAATATCTCTAATAATACATCAAAAAAGTATATGTAAATAAGAGAAGATTGATAGCTTACACTTTTTTTTTTGGCAAGAGTAGATGAGAATTATCAAAAGACACTATTGAAAAGTGGAACCAGAAAGAATCGTCTAGTACTGTTTGGAATTTTTCTTTCTTTTCCTTTTTTAACTAAACAATATAGGTTATATGACTTTAATATTAATATTCTACTTGGACAGGTTAAGTTAAGATTGGGGAATGAAAATTGTTCTTAAATTGACAGGAATTTTGTAAATGTTGTAAATGTTCACTTTGTATCTTTGAACATTCTATACATAATATCTGCCAATTTTGGAAAAAACATGGGGTAGAAGATTGTTTTACATTCGAGATGTTCTTATCCTAAATACATTTGCGTACGTTAAATTATTTAGAGTTTGAAGTATATAGGGATGGGCACCTGAATTTGGTTTTTCTTTGGAACCTATTGAAAGAAGGCGTCATACTTTTAATATCGTCAAGTAATATATAGTAATAAGGTATTAACAAAGAAGTATTTCTGATAGGTGAGAGAAATCAAGTGAAAACAGCGTTTAAGTGATATTTTTTAATCGTTTATTAGACAAATTGCTTTGTTTTGCATTTTATCGAGAAATCTCAATATTGTTTTCAAGATTCCCGCCCAAATTTATGGATTATACTCTACTGGTTTGGTGGTAGAAAAATCGAACTAGAAATACTAAAGAGAAATTAAATAATATATTATGTAAAAAAGATAAAGTATAGTGAGAATAGTATTTTGTAAGGTTTACTTTTGCCAACACAAGCACTTTGACAACTTTCATCTAAAAGCTACCTATTCAGATTTGTGAAGCTTGTATTACATATACATATATATATTATCAATTTAATAATTATGTCTATATGTTTTGTCTAAAAATCTGTCTATCTATTGCCTACATATCGTTCTATCTATATTATTATCTTTATAATATAAATATAGAATTACAATTATAATATCAGTTACATAATCTTCGGTTATAGCCTGAAATCAAGTAAGTTTCTGTATTAAAATTAAATGAATTAAATTAAAAAAAATATATATAAATCATTCTTTAAGTATTCAAACTCCATTAAATTTAAAATTTCCTTTTATATATTTTAAAATTAAACTTATATATATATTGTCATCCTCTTTTAATTTTAAGTTTATCTTCACAGATAAGCAACCAAAAACAAACTTTAAATATAAATAAGTTTTCCTTTTTTCCAAACTTGTTAGGCGCTTATTTTGTTTTTTTCTTTTTCTTTTAAATAAAACCACATAATATTTAAAAAAAATTTTTAGTACATTTTTTTTTTTTTTTATTTTGCTTCAAAAGAAAAATGTTATGACAATTTTTTTGTTATAGAATTTATTTTGCATATTTCTATTTAAAAATAGGATTTAAGTTCTAGTTCAAACGAAATATGTATTATAATTTTTGGGATAATTTAAATATTTATATGATAGATAGTGAACGATTATATTAAAATTGTCTTTTCGTTTGTAACGCATAGAAACAAGAATGTTACATATTATATAGAGTCATATTTATGAATCAGATCTGGCATTTTTTCCCATATAACTGCAAGAACAATTTCTGAACCTGGTTTATACATCTTCGAAATTCTAACTGAAATTGTTAATAGACAAGTAAGGTAACAGAGGAAATGTGTTTACAAAGCTAGAAATTATTCGAACTTGTAAGTCAGTTGACGTCTTGATATATAGTTGTTATGCAAATTTTTGAATCCAATTTCAATGTCGTCAACTGACAAGAAAAAAAAACAAAATCTTGTTTAAATTTGTGCACAAATAATATTCTAAAAAATCAATTAAAACACTCAATATAACGGATTCCTTTACGAATATTTTAGAGTTTACAAGAACAACTGTATATTATATCTCTTTTAAAATTAAAGTTGGATGAAAGAAAATGTTTGTTGGCTGAACAAACTCAAAACATATTTATATACATATGTTTATGGTTTTTAAAAGATTGGATAAAAATGTTTAAAGGGTTCCAAAGTTATATGTTCTTTTTATATATTTTATGTACATATGAATACTTAATTTATTGTAAAGGAATAAGCAAAGAAAAAAAAATCCCAATTTTTTTACGGTATAAATTTTTTTCAAGAAAGGAGGAAAAAAAAAATTAAGTAACATAAATGAAAGAACTATAAAAATTTCTTGAATGAAAGACTTTAAAGAATTTAAACACTGTTAATAAGTAGTAAAATAAAATAGAAAATTAGTGAAATTATTTACACTAAAAGTATAAAATAATAACACTAACATAGTAAATGCTAATTAATAATTGAAATAAATACAATTAACTTTGATAATTGATTTCAATTAATCCATTTTGGGTGAGGAGATAGCGTTAGTCTGAAAAATATTATTTAAATTTAAAACAATTAAATTTTTCTTTTAATAAAAATAATATTTTCATTCTATTAAATTATTTGACGTTTCTCAGATGATTATTTTGACTTTTTCTATAATTTCAAACAAAAATAATAATAGTAAATAATTGAAAAATTTAAATATATACAAATTTTAACTTATACTTTATAACTCACATATGAGCAAATATTAATAAAAAAAATATTTAAATATTGATTTATTTAATTATTACTTCATTGCACTTAACACAACTAATATTTTATAAAAATAGTTTGAGAAATAAAGAGACCATTAAAAATTAACAAAAAACACATTAAAAATTAATTATAAACTTTTAAAATTAAATGAAAGTAAAAAAGAAAGAAAATTAAAGATATAGAAAACTTATATTTAAAACGGTCAGTAAATTTTTTGGTAATTAAATGTTAGGCGGATAGCGTTCTATAAAGAATTCCAAAGAGTCGATATTTTAACAAAAAAACGATAAATATATAAGCCAACTCCTATAGCAAGCAATTAAAAGATTCAAACATCTATGTCGTATGAAGATATGAAGGAATAATTTTATTAAAAAAAATTTTTTTTAAGAACCAAATGTATCTATACTATAGGAAGTTTGTAAAAGTAAGACCAAGTATATTGCTCTAGATACATCCCTTATAATATCATATTTTCACCTATTAGTCTATGTTTCTTTAGGTAAAGTTTCCAAAGGTATTATTATTATTAAGTATTGTTCTAGATCCCTTAAAATAACATATTTTCACCTATTAGTGTATTTTTTGTTGCTAGTGTAGTCGTTTAGTTGTATAGTGCACATTTATGTGCAAGCATTAAAAATAATTTTAAAATTGTACAATTCACTCTCATTCATATCTGAATCTATAATATAGTATAATAAATAATATGTGACATGACTAGATTACGGACCTGTACTAGTTCTTTTACTATTAAGATAGTTTCTGTAGTTTACATAGAGTTGAAAAAACTGATAAATCACAAAATTCAAAGTGTCCAAAATCCCAAATTTCGAAATCTCAAAATACCAAAATCCCAAAGCAGTTTTCTTATCGTAATTCTTTTTTTAGAGCCTGCCGCCCCCAAACCCCCGCTAAACATCGATTGAAACTCTGATTTTGAATATACCACTAAAGTTCCTTCTAATTGAGAATCAGGTATATATATACATATATATCAATATTTTGGAAAAAGCGTATAACTTTAATTTTAAATTTAACTCTAAAACCTGCTCTAATTCAGAATTTTGCACCTACATACTTCTCATATATGTAAATATTCTGGGGTCCTCGGTGGCCTAGTGGGTAAGAGCGTATAAAATACGCTGTAAACACCGAGTGAGTATGGGTTCGAATCCCACACACGTCGTAACTCTTTCCCCCTTACGACACTTACAGCCACGCCTGTACAGGAAAGGCTGTGCAATTTCCTGTTCACATTTATGTGGCAGAGAAATGCATTTAAAAAAAAAAAAAATAAATATTCTGGAAAAAATTTGCAATAATTACCAACTAAAAATCGCTTCAAATTTTATATATATATTGTAAAATATTCATATATATATACTCATATATAAGCGACATGAAACAACGTACGAAACAAATTTTTTTCTTAATAATCCTGAGGGGATTCAGAACGAAACCCTTATGCTAAACAATTCACACATTTTATAGGTAATTTTTAAATCTGTAAACTTGCTTTACTTTTTGAAATTTTGGGATTTTGATATTTTGGAATTTTATAATTTGGGATTTTAGAATTTACGATTTTGGAATTTGGGATTTATTAGTTAATTTGGAATATTTTTTTTTTTTTTGGGAATTTCATGGCGCTCCGACAAATTAAATGCGTATTAATTCACATCAATTCTATTAATAAGAGTATATTTCAAATACATTTCAACTTCTTTTATCCCTTATCTATTATCAATAATATCCTTATTTTTCTAGTCTATCTGTGGCATGATATACTACTATGTGCCTATAGGGTGCAGTAAAATTTCCCAGCTTAACTGCAGTTGAACAAAAAAGGAAGAGAAAATAACATTTTTGTTTTGACACTTTTAAACACTTTTCTTTTTTCAATTAATCACTAGAATATTAAGTTTTTAAATTTTTTAAATTAAAAATCAAGGTAAATGTATGCATATATTTGTTAATATGTGTATATATGTATGTATTTAAAAAATTAATATACATATAAAAGTTTTTCTTAATATCGAAAGTAAAACTTATAATTATCTTTTAATTTTAATAAATAGGTGAAATTTTTTTTTAACATTTAATAATTTAAATATCATGAAAATCGTATAAATGAAAAACAAAATATTTTACTTTTTTTCTTTTCTTTTTTGTTTTTTTACTTTAAATTATTTTCAAAATCAAAAGGAAAAAAAAAATAATTTTTTTAATTGCATATGCACACAAACGTATAAAAATGTGTATTTAGAAACTATTTATAATTAATTTTCAAATTGATGCAAAAGTATTTATATAAAGTTTTTTTTTTTGTTTTTCTTTTTTTTATATTCTTAATTTTTTTTTTTTTTTGGTTTTCGAGTATCAATTTGAATTAATTACATACATATATATATATTTTTTATTACAAAAACCCCCTTTTCTCAACTCTTTTCATTTTGTGGGAAAATGAAAATTATATTTAATTTATTTTGATATAATGATGAAAATATTTTTAATAAAAAAAAAAAAAAAATAACTTTAATATCATAAAAGGTTGCATGTTTTACAAATAAAAGCAGTTTTCTTTCAATAAAAACATACACACATACGTATACCATACAATACAACGTTACGATAGCATTTCGTAAAAAAAAAAAAAAAAATTTTTTTTTTGTTTTTGTTTTTACTTTTGTTATTGCATGCAACATAAAAGATGCAATACTGAAAAAGAAAAATAAAGAAAAAATTTATTTATTTTACTGGAAAATTGATGAAGTTTTTCTTTTAAAAAGAAAAAGAAAAAAAAAAGAAAAATTAAAATTATAATGAAAAATTTTTTTTTTTGTTTTATTATTATATGTTGGATTATGTTTTATTTTTTGATTTTCTGTTGTGCTGTTCTGTAAAAAAAAAAAAAAAATAAAATTATTGTAAATAAAAAATGAATTAATTAATAAAAAAATTCTTTAATTTCAAACTAGCGCATCATTAGAAATTTTTTTTTTTTGTTATAATAATAATTTTATAATATTGATGTTATGATAAAGATTTAAAGTTTTAAACAGAATTTTTTTCATTTTTTTTTTTTATCCTTAAATCATTTTTAATTAATTTTTTAATTATTTGAATCCTTATTTAATGGTGTGTAAACTGTAATTTATAATTTTTAGAAGTACCTTGGTATACTAAATCGGTAGAAAATTAATGATGCAACTTACGTAATGTAATTACGAGACTTTAAGTGGTAATATCTAAATTGAAGATATAACCCAAACTTAACCTAAACTCACTTTTATAATATTTTGTGCCGTATTACTTACAAGTAGTCCACAATTACATCATCGACTAATGGTTCATAGTTTTAAACTTACTATACTATATGTGAAAATTTAATTGTTATATAAAAGTTTTGGTAATATTATCATAAAACATTTTACTTTTCGACTAAGGTTCAATATCCTTTTCACCTGCAATTAATTATAATTTAAAAAGTATTATTATAGATGCGTGACTAATTTATTTTTTCAATTTTTTAGATTGGATTAGATACTTATTATTTAAAGGTTGTATAAATAACAGTAATCTTTTGATTTATATAGATCTATATAGTGATTGCTATATTACAACATGTTGCGTATCATGCATCCACTTATAATACTTTCAGCAACCCTAGTATACCTGTATGAAACTAAAGATTTGTACAGAGTTTTTTACTGACAATTCATCTTCGATAAAGCAATACGGTGTTTGGTACACATATCTCGGAGTAAATCTTCGCAGTTTATGAGTATGTGTCCTGGAGACTCTTCCTTTTTTTGACAGAATCTGCATGTATATTTATTCTCTATTCTAATTAAGTGGAATCTTTAAGTACTACTTTAGCCGGCAATATTAGCCGAGAGGAAGCTCTTATGTCTTTTCCGATGAGAAAATTCTCTGTCTTTTTTATAATCTTCCCGGTTATAATATTTCCCAGAAGTTTTTCAGATTGCCTGAATCCCGATTTGTTCCCTTCATAGATTGCTCTTATAGTTTTCTTTTTCTATTTTTAGTGTTTATTTTGCGTTTATCTATGCCATAAAAAACTTTGGGACTTGTGAAGATAGTTGCAGCTCCTTCCATTACACTCATTTTTCTGTCGAACCACTTTCTGATTTTTCTAAATTGTTAGGGTTTTAAATTTCATTGTATTTAATTGAAAATTTTCAAAAATTATTGAAATTTAAATTAAAACATTATAAATGTTATATATAAAATATTTTTTTTTTTGGATATCCTAGGATTTTACTACCAAATATTTCTAATTTATTTCTAATTATATTATTTTAGCTTAAGAAATTTTTTTTTGCTATTTATACTTAATTGATTTTTAGCATGAAATTAAGGGGATTTACATACTTATTATATACCATTTAAAAAGTATGCAAAAGAATTTTATATGTTAATTATCCGAGTTATAAAATGTACTTAAACATTTTTTTTTGGTTTTTATTTTTTTTTTAATTTTTAATTATTTTAATTATTTATTTTTTTTACTCTGTTATCTTTTAATATGTATATATGGATAATATAATATTTAAAAATGGATTTTTTTTTGTGAAATTTATAATGAAATTAATTAAAAGTTTCTTATTTTTTTTTCGTTATGTTGTAAAATTGAAATAATCTATAATATAATACACAAGATGTTGGCGAGACCTTGCCAACATGTAAAAAAAATATTTTATATCTATAATAAAACACTCACACGGAATGTAAACTAAACTGGCAATGATGACATTTCTGTATATTTATTTAATAATTTAAATTTGTATTACCAGAGACACAAATCTTTGACTCAAAATATTATCAAGAGACACAAACCGTTCATTAAAAATATAAATGAATTTAGTAAATATTATTACCAGAGACCAAATTTTCACTAGAAGTATTATCAGAGACACAGACCGTTCATTAAAAGTGAGTACAGTCAAAAAAGGAAAAGTACATACTTAAAAAACACATTTTCAATCAAAATAAATTCAGCAAATTTTTAATTTTTAAATTTGACCGCCACATCCATTATGAACTGGTCGCAGCGGTAAATTAAAAATAAATTATTAATCTTCTGTTGGCGTTTTCAATCTTTGTTTTGTAAAAAAAAAAATGAAAATAGGTACTCTTAATAAAATTAAAACGCCTGAAAGTGAAAAGAGCAAAGTTAATAGTAAGCCTCATATTTATAAGAAAAAAATAATAGGCCGATTGTGTTCTTGATTTTGTTTTCATTAGTATAAAAGCTGGTAAAAGCTTCGTAACAAACTTTAAAGTAGTTTTGTTTATTTAGGTTGAAATTTAGACTTTTAAACTAAATTCTCGGTATAACTGGTATAATACATAAAATATTCGAAATTTTTTTATTAATATAAAATTCGGCAGATTTAAATAATTATATTTCATAACAGAAGTCTGGAACTTAGCAAATATTATAGAAATGGATATTTTTCTAAAAAAAAAAAAACTAACATAGAAAATATCATTTTAGAAGCCTTCTCTCACAATAGATTCATAATTTTGTACTAATTTATTATTAGACCATTAAATTAAAAAGCTGTCGAAAACAACATTCACAAAAAAAAGCCCCCGAAAATTTATGAAATTTTATTATCAGAGACATGAATCTTTTATTAAATATACCAAAGACCTCTTCCAAAGTACATTTAAATAAAATAAATTCAGCAAATTTTTTTCAAGAAAAAAAAAATAAACGCAAAAGATTTGAAAGTAGTTTTGGTAATTAAAGTAATTTCGCGGCGAAAACAACTGTTTTTCATCGACATAAAAATTTTTTTTTAAAACTAAAGAAAAATAGAGAGTAAAATTTTAACAAATATTAAAATTATTTCGATTATTGGGATTGTTTTAAATGTAACAAAAAAAAAATTTCGTAGCGGTTGGTGTTGGTTGGTTTTTCGCCGGTTTTTATTGTGCACTTTATATATGCGTTTCAAACAATTTTTAAGATATCGGCACAAACTTTTAAACTGTCAAAAATTACTGCCATGAAAAAACGGCGAGAAAAAATTAATAAACTGTACCTAACATTTTTAATTTTATGTGTTTAGATTTGCTTTGTTTTTTTTTCTATTACAAGTAAGTAAGTGATTTCAACATTTTTTTAATGGTGCTGATGTAAAAATGAAATTTTTAGGTAGTTTATTAAGGGAGTCAGTATGATAACGTAAATGTTTTTGAATCTATAGAAATTGTGCAATTGCACAGGGGATTTTCTAGTAAAATTTTATTAAAGTTAGAAGAATTTTCAACATTTGGCGCTTATGTGATTCTTTCAAAGAAGAACTTATAATTTTTAGTATTAATGGAATGGGTGATTTTGGACTTTCATTTTAATTGGTGAAATGTAAGTTGAAAAAATTGATTACATTCCTAGCATCATATGATTAAAACGGAAAACTCGTATTTTTTGTACCCTGTATTATTTTAATATCTAATTATAATTATCATTAGCTTAGTCCATTTATTTAATTAAATTTTTAAAATATTTTGAGTTTATAGTTGAACTAGTTAGAGGGTAACAATAAATTGTGCTTTAAGGGAAGAATATCTAATAAGTTTTCGACTAATTTCAATACTACAAATTGGGTCAAGGTTGGGCCAAGTTTTTGAAAGCGGATTCTCATATACCAGCTTTGTATTTTAAAAAATTATTTTAAAGATATCCAGAAGCATCAAATTTAGAATTTTCCAATCCTGTGTAAAATCTACTCTACTATATGACAGCAAAACTTGGCCAAAATAAAATTTACTATACAACACATTGCGAGTACTTTTCAATAAATATCTAAGAATCGCGAGCATAGTATTCTGGCCGAGAACATAACAAGAGGCTCTGTGGAATATAACAAGTGAACAATCAGCTTTGAAACAAATAATGCAACGGAAATGGAGGTGAATGGGGCACACACTAAGAAAATATTCAGAAAACATCCTTAGAATGACCCTAGAATGGAACGAGCAAAATTCTAGAAGACACGATCAACCGAACAATATCTGCGACGAACAATTCTTTTGAAGCTGAATAAAATTAGTGTATCCTGTAAAAATGCCAAAACCATAGCTGCGAACTCAGGTCATTGGAAATGTTTAGTATAGGTCATATGCTTCCAAGAGGAGTAAGTAAAAAAAATGTTTGTTTAAAAAATTAAAGTCGTTTATATTTTTAAAAATTCTTTCTTTCACGACGTAAGATTTTCTTAAAATTAACGAAATAATTGAAGATTTCTTAAAATCTCTTGTTTTCTCATAATTTCGTTAAAAAAATATTTACGAATTTTAGATTTCTTTAGAATCCATAATTTTTATAATATTATTGACTTAGTAAAAAAAAAGCCTTGGTTTTAATATAGTACCATATTTTTACTTCATGAATATAATCCTATTTTAAACTTTAGTACAAAAAAAAAACTGTTACTAATTTAAATAACCAGGTTTATTGAATTGAGTTGAATTTATAGGTTTCAATAAAAAAAAAATTGACAGGACAGAATTAAAATTTAAAAACAATAAAATTCTATTTTTTATTTTTATTTAAAATTAAATAATCTTATCTATTTACATATTTTATTCTTCAATTATATGCTTTTATTTTCATAAGATATTTGGTTAAGAAAATTATATATAGTAAAAAACCAATCAATGTCTTTAAATAATCATTCAATTTTGATTGAATATTTGATGAAATATAAATTTTGTTTTTTTTTTGTTTTTTAAATATACAATGCTTTTTTTTTTATTTTATGTAACAATTTTAGTCCAATGATCCATCATAGATAGATCCATATTATTCAAACATATACATATACATTCAAATCAAAATCAGAAAAACAGATGATGATTCTTGAAATTTATCTTAAGAATCCCTTTTTTCGTTCAGTTAGTAAACTTCATGGTTTTCTATTATCTTAAATCGGTTTTCCATTTTCTTCGTATTTTTTGTAATCTCATACCACAATATTCTATCAAATATATCTACATATACTATATATATACATATATATATATTATTATACATTAAAGTTTTGTGGTTAAGTTAAAAATTTATTTGACAATTGATTCTCTATATCTCTAAAAATTTATAGATTTTCCATGATGTGAAATAAGTTTTTTCATTTTTATTTTCATTTCAATGTTTTATGGAGATTATATTGTTTACAATAAATGTTTCATAGGGATGAGACATCAATTTAGAAGGATATATGAGTATATATATATTTTTTGTTTACTATATTGTATATACCATATAGAAATAAATAGAAAAAAAAAAAAAAAAACAGAATTTAATTTAAAATGAATTGATAGAAAAATTCAGAACAAAAAAAAAAAATTAAGTAATAAAAATTGAAATATGATTTGGAAAAATTAAAGAAAATGGAAAAACGATTTATTGTTGTTCTAATATTATTTTATTTTAAATAAGGAATAAAAAAAAAATAATATAATGAAAAATGCGAAAAAATCAAATAAAGAAAGGAAAATTTCTTTATATTTTTAAATCAAAATTTAAGTTTTTTAAAATAAGAAAATAGTGTTTTTTTTGTTTAAGGATCAAAAAGGAACATTACCTTTATAAAGTTTAAATGTGAAAATAGTTTTCTGTTCGATCCGTTTTATTTTGCAGATAATCATTAAAATTAGAATAACTGAATTATAAAATGATATAATATAAATTTATTGAAAACTGAACGACTATTCAGATAATGTTTAAAATTGTTATCATCATTATTTTTCTTATTTCAGTCATTTCTGAACAAGTCATGCATTGAACTTTACTTAACGAAAATTAGATTCTTGAATCAAATTTTCAGAAACGCCATAAAATATTTCAATTTAATGTCAAGAATTGATGCACAACAAATATTTATCTTAAAAAAAAAATAATCCTGTATACATACGAAAATATCAAATATTGGTAGGTATTCTCTTGAGAAAACAAAAATAAATTTTTTCATACAAAATCTTGAAAAAAAAAAACAA
This sequence comes from Poecilobothrus nobilitatus, assembly GCA_947095535.1. Classification (NCBI taxonomy): domain Eukaryota; kingdom Metazoa; phylum Arthropoda; class Insecta; order Diptera; family Dolichopodidae; genus Poecilobothrus; species Poecilobothrus nobilitatus. Next base: position 152,686,388 of record OX352773.1, on the reverse strand, counting down.
CCATAATTTTAAATTCCAAATATAATTTCGAACTGATAACTTTATTCGAGATTATTTATTAACGAGTTGCGTTAATACAATCATAAATATGAATTTTTTAATGGCAATAAGTTCTGAACCAACTCAAGTAGTGAGTATCTACGAGTATATATATATTATGCGTTCGAAAGAAAATAAACTAAAAAACAAAAAAAATATTTCAATTTATTTAATCTGCAATAATTAAAGATTCTACAGGAAGAAATTTTAACATAAACATTTTCATAATCAAATTTTTTTTATAGACTTTTTCATCAACATTTTTTATATTTTCGAAATTTTCTCTCTCTCTAAGTTTTAATATCTCAGATAATATCTCTAAGTTTTAATATCTAACTCATCATAGATACTATAAAGATAAAATGAGATTGATCAACGAATTATTATGATTATCTCGTAATTCCGAAAATTTTAAAACTCCGAAAATCCGAAAAATAAATTCGTGGATACTGAAAATTTTGGAAACCCGAAACCACAAAACTAGAAACTCTCGAATAATATTTTGGGGGATTATAATTTTTTACTGAAGCAATAGTTTAAAATTTCTTTTAATAAAAAATATAAAATTTCATTAATAAAAAATAAAGCAAAATAAAACATAAATAAATATTAGTATAAATTAATTTCAGTATATGTGAAAGTGAATATTTCTATTTATATATTAATTAAAAGGTTAAGAATATCGCATTAATCGCATTAATTTTTCACATGGATTTAAAGTGACAAAATCTTTGTTAAAAATACCTTTTAAAAAACCAATTTCGTTCGAGTTTTCAATATTTTGAAAAACTCATTGAAGTCTTTCGTACTTTTGAAATTGTTTTTCGCTTCACTTTTTGATTATTTGATCGGACTTTAATTTATCAATTGAAATGAAGGGAATTCTTTATTCCTTTTTTTAAATCCTCTATAAATTTATGCATATACATGTCTTTTAATATTCTATGTCACGCTTCCAATTTTGAATTCTACTTTCTAACAAAATTTTATTTAATAACATACAGATGAATATTTAGCAATATTTTTGGTTATATCCAACATCCGTTAAACTTAGACATAAAATAATTGAATATTTCTTAATGAACATTGCTCTTCCACTATTTAAAATTATTTGTTGTTTAAAAATTTATCTTTATGTTTCTTATAATTAAATTTAATTGGATTTTGCATCAAAACGTGTTGAATATATACTCTTCTTCAAAAGTTCTAATAATATAATCAAAATTCTTTAACACATCATTTGTATCACATTTTACGATCATCTACAGTGCGTTTAGCACATTTCCAAAAAAATTTTGTAAAACTGTGCCTATTAGTTTCACTCTGTCCGTCCGTCTGTCCGTCTGTTTACAAAACTTCTACACCGTTACTGATAGAGAAAAAAAGGGTCTCATAAAAAAATTAAATTTGTGGAACAACTTTTTCATGTATCCCCCCCATCCATCAGGGAACTACAGCCCCTCAAACTTTGAAAAAGCCCTATTTTTAAACGCGTATATTTCAGGTATCGCTAAACATTTTTTAAATCTGAAAACGCCATTCGACAGGAATTTTTTTACCTTTACCTTTATAAATTATATATAGTTATTAAATTTAGTATTTAAATTTATCGTTATGTGAAAATCAAATGTTGCATGAATTTTCTTTACCACCCCCTGTTTATGAGCTATTAGGGCTCAAAAATTGAAAATTTGCTTTTTTTAAACACCTGTAACTTAGGCACCTGCACATTTTTCTTCGGCAAGACAAAATATTTAAAGTTCCAATAATATATTTTTATGTGTGTTAATGGTTTCTTTTAATTGTATAGGGTTCCAAAGTTTCAGCCCCCCAAAATTGCAAAAAAGCCCTATTTTCAGATGTATATATATATCAGGCTCTGTGTATTAGTTTTACAATTTTAAAACACTAGAAAACCGAAAATTTTCTTACCTCTATAAATCAATATCAAAATTATGCAATATTTTGTACTTTACTATTTAAATTTACCGTTATGTTAAAACTAAATTTTGCAAGATATTTTTTTTTTCATAACTCCGGCACGCTTTAAGATAGGAACCTGCAATTTTGAGACAAGAAAGAACTTTTAGAATTAGTATAAGTTATAATTTTTTGGTAGCACCCCCTGTTTAAGAGTTATTACGCCGCAAAAATTCAAAATTTGCTATTTTTAGACACCTGTAAAATTTTTTGTTCGCCAAGACATGAAAATTAAAGGTTCAATAAAATATTTTGAACCTTTTTGAACCATGCGTTAACGGTTATTCTTAGCTATATAGAGTTCCGGAATTACAGCCCCTTAAAATCCCAGAAAAGTCCTATTTTCTCGTTTTTTCGTAATAGATGAAATTTTAAAATTTTTGTGCAAGTCACAATTCTAAACAGTTTGCATTGCCTTTTGGAAATGTGCTCTTTTAAAAACCGTTGGTTTACATTTTACCTTGTTTTAATAAATTTCGAAAGTGATATATGATGCTTTGGTGTTAAAATATGTATGTATGTAAAAAAATTCGGAGGGGTTATAGATATTTTATAAAATTTTTGTTTAAATAAGATTTTAGTAGACGTTTAGAAGACGTTCCGTATCAGATCAATATACAGGTTTCGAGTTACCATGATATTGAGTTTCAAAAATTTCATGTCCCAATTTTAAAATGAATGCCGCAATTTCGAGTTCTGGGATTTTGAATTTCTAGAATTTCGACAACAACTCTGACATCTTATATATAGGAATATCCAATAGGCTATGGAGAAAAAAAATGTAAAAAGTGATGAAGAACTTAAATTTATTAAAAATAAACAAATTTAATATACCTTATTCATTATAAATAAATGATATAACTTTCATTTTTATTTTTCTATTAAGATTTAAAATGATGTAATAACTTTTAAAAACTTTATTAATAATAACAAAAATTTCTCATAACTATAGAAAATATTACAAATTGTATTTATTAAATAATCTGTCTTACATTATAAATGAATACATTCTCTTTATTATTTTATAAATCTTCTCGTTTTTTTTTTTTGTTTTTTCTTCATAAATAACAAATGTATACTTTTGTAGCTTTTAATTAAATTTTTGTTTTTCTTTTCCAATTATAAATTTATTCTAACTTTTTATATAAAATTCTATACTGTATACGATAATTTAAAGGAAATACCCATTTTATTACGTGTTTATTATACATATACATATATATATATATTTTAAAAATAAATTCTCATCCAATTTCATTTCAATCCAATATGAATTTTACATCATTTCCTTTTGCGTTTTCTATGATAAAAAATCTAATTAAAAGTAAAGGAAATGATAACGCCTTTTATCATAATGTAATTATTAAAGAGTGTATCTAAGTATCAAAAAAAAAAAAACAAAAAAAAAACAAAACAAAAACAAAATAATAACTAAGTAACATTTAATAAGGAGTTATTATTTTGTTCATATAAGTATGTATGTAAGTATTTAAGTAAAAACGTATATATGATGAATGCATTTATAAATTAAGAAGTTTATTAAAAAATACTGTAGATGAAACGGAACAGATCATAAAATGTCATATAAAATTTCTTTTTTTTTTATTGTATTATAACTGTTGAAGAAGAAATATAATATTAAGAAAGTTTTGATTCAAAAATTCAATTAAATTTTAATATAAGAAACATGAAGGTGGTTTTGTTTTAAAAAAAAAAAAATTGTAAAATTTAAAAGTAACAGCGGAAGTGAAATATAATCCTAATTGCCCAATATAAATAAAAACGCACGACGTATAACGTCTGTCAAAATATGTTCATGCCCATACATTTTATATGAACTCTACCGAAATACGCGACGTATTAACGCTGAATAATCGAATTTCAAATTTTAACAAATTTGTTTTTTTTTTATTAAATTTTTATTTTTTTTTAACATAGATTTCATATTTTAGATTGATAGACGATGGTGTTTTATTTCGAGAGACGTCAACGTATAAACGTCCGGCGTAAATACTTCGAACATTGTACATTCTTATTTAGAATGGACAGTAAAAGACGGAAAACATTTTAAAATAAGACAATTGAAAATTTTTGAAATGGATTTTAAGAAAATATAATATTTTTTACTGAGGATATATGTTATTATTTGAATAAAAAATCTTAATTTTTTTAAGGTGAAAGGTCAAATGTCCCATTTTCAATTTTTACTGACTTGAATGGGTCAAAAAAACTCATAGGAATTATTTTTTTTAACATACAAATTGCTACAACAAAGTTTTTCGAATTGTCGTGGGTTATCGTTTCTAACCTAATTAATATGGTTTTCATTGGAAATTCCCAGTGGGTATTTTGGCCATGCATACTTTGAACTTTTTCAAGTTGTTTTATTTACTGATAATATAGATGACTTTTTATTCCTATTTTTTTTTAACTTTTAAATTAAATTAAATTAAATATTATTTAATCAACAAATCGCAAATGAGTAACAACAATAAATTTATGAATCGATTAAAATATTAGGAGACATTTTTAAAATACCCAAAAGAAGTCATGTTAGTAATGGGCATGACAAAGTGATAATCGAAATCACTTAATTATTATCAAAGTGATAAAAATTATCAAATGATTCGATTTTAAAATAATGGGAAAATTTTTAAACTGTATGTTACCAAATTTCGATTAAACTAGTAAAAGGAAATTTATATGGCGTAATCTATATGTAAACATTTTTCAATTCAAAAATTTTTAATATAATTCTTCTTAGATTAGGCAATAAACTAAATAATTTGTTTTCAAATTATTTTTCAAATAATTTCAGGCTTTACTTTATTTACGATCTATTTAGTAAAACACTTAATGTATTTTTCAAATTGTAAAAAAAAACTTGCCCTAAATTAAAGGATTTAATAAGGATATTCATCATCCCAGTTTTATACTACTGAATACTTTTGATTTTTGAATATAAAACTTAATTAAGATTTAACATGATTTTCTAACGATAAATAACTAATAATAAAACATTTTGCCACAATATTGTGTGGTCTCTCAAAGAAATCTCATTTATCATACAAGTTTATATATTATATATATATGAAAAATGTATGTATGTATATATAAAAAATATTTATTAAAATTCAAAACAGGTAAATTGATCAATAGCATTTTACATATCATTGACACAATCTATTTCTAATATCTAAAAATTGTAAATATTATATTCATGTAATACACGTGTATTGCATATTATATAGTAGTAAAATATGTACTATGTTACACCTGTTCAAAATAATATCATTTATTTTAATCAATAACTAAGAAGAAAATTTATTAATATGAACTAATTATATTATATGTACCTATATAACCAATATATAATAAAAACTTTAATATTTTATATAGATTTTAATAAAAAGATACAGTTAGGGCAATCAACCTTGTCCATGAACCGAAAAATAAGGTAAATTGGAGAGTTAAAAGCAAATATTTTATAAAACTTATAAAACCTTGAAGTTTAGATTTTTCTTTGGTTTCAATTTATTTTTTTTTTATATAAAACTTTAAATGGATTTCAAGTAAATGTTTGGCATGTGGACAAAATTATAAATCCCTTCAAATTAACAAGCAAACTAATACAAGAATGCAATTCAGTACAACATTCGTTGTATACACTGGCTGGTGGGATCGCTTTGTAATAGTATGCGCCAAGTGTATTAAGATGAGTTAAATAAAATCCTGGACACCTAATCTATTCGACACTATATCAAAAACAATAGTGATACCAATTTGCAATAGTATGTACCGAACAGAATGTTTGATGAGCTGAGTTAAAATAAATTCTGAACAATTAATCTATCAGATACTACATTAAAAGTTAGTGTTACCATTTTTACCATCTCTAGAACTGATGTAAATTTTAAAAAACTAATAAAACTTAAAGAATTTAATAAATCTTTACTCATTAATACCCCTGATTATACCCCATTATAAATTAATTGTATCATTATGGGCAACAGTAATATTGGATATACCTACTGTCTATAACAGTAGTAGTTTCGTTATTTAATGGTATACTATTATGAACATTCATTGTTTCTGTTGACATTCGCGGAGGATCAAAGAATTTACGAAGAACTAAGAAATTTAACAAAAATATAAAAATTTTTTTTTGAAGTGAAGAGTTCAAAATATTCGTTCGTTTGTTTCTTTGTAAGAATTCAAAATATTTATTAAAATTTTCATATTTCTTTTATAAAATGTCAATTATATCAATGAAATAATTTCCCTTCATTCATAATCTATATCCTTAATATTGATTATTGTTGTTAATCAAAATAATAATATATGATTACCCCAAATTTTTGTTAATTTATTCCTAATTTCTATAAACATTAACCTCACTTTATATTTTTATTTTTGTTATGCTCTTAAAATGATTATCTTAAAAAGGAAAACCAGTTAAATTATATGAATATGAACCATTCAACCTGTTAGAAAAACAGCAGCAGTTTTCTTATATTATACTATTAACATTTTTGTTGAAGCAAATAAACATATAAACAAACATACATATAAACAAACATACATCATAATATATTATCATAAATGTCTCTTGTACTCTAGTTGTTCTGTATTTAAAACCTTCTACGACCTTGTTTCGATTTAATCATGTTTTAATACCTTTTCTTATACATACCATTATTTTTTTCGTTTCTCTTTATAAAAGTTAACTTTAATTTAATTATAACTACTATTGCTGTATAGTGTATAGTTGTGCATTTAAATGATAATATTCATTCATTATTTTGAAATCTCGAGTTCAAAAGTGATATTAGTCAAAATATTCAAATATTTGAAAAAATTATGAATAATTTTCTACTAATATGTTGTACAATCTTGATTTTTTTTGTAAATTAAAGGTTTCATTAAGTTCTGTACAGTCAAAGATATGATCCCGGAGATTTTAATAAAAGTAAATTTTATTTAGTAAAGTTATTGGATATAGTGAAGTGAAGTGAAGAGTAAATAATTAAAAACAAGTAAATGTAAGTACGTCGATATAACCGAATTATTAACACCCTATACGCGAAAAATTCTAATTAAATTAAAAATCCATAGGTAGGTATTTAATAGGATAGAATAGGTATTTAATATAAGTTCCTGTGTGGCAGCTACATGCTCCCAGCAATCTCTCCCGTCTGCCTTATTCGACTCTGACTCCCTTATTTAATTTGTACAAACTTTTAAGTTTCTTTTTTTATTAGTTTCGGAGAAAATATGTTTGTTAAGGTTTAGAATGCGTCTGGCAGCTAGCCGAATCGCCATTTCTCTTCACCTTAAATTTCAGAAATATAAGAAAAAAAAAATAAAGCATCCTTGTACAAAATTGCAAGGGCCTATCTTTATTATTTTCGGATAAGCTTCTTAAGCGTTGGGAGGCGTATAGTAGTTGCTGACTTATACTTTAGGTCTAGGGTATAATAAACAACGCACTTCCAATACATTTCCATAATAAAGAAGTAAACTATTACCTACTGAATTAAAAAAAAAGTCCCGCAATTTCTTTTCATGTATAGTATACTTCTAATTAAAAGTAAAGTCAATGTAACCTTCATATACTACATATACATATTCAGCATACAAAAAAAAATTTTCAAGGGACTCTATTAACAAAAAGGAAATATTTTTATGTATAAATTTCTTAGCTAAAGTCTTACCTATTCTTTCCTTCTTTACTTTTTCTTTAGGAATTATTTCGGTCTTATAATGAGATCATTTGAATCAGTTGATGTCTATATGTTTTGTTTTTTTTTGTTTGTAAATTGTTCAACTGTTCAAGCTAATAAACCCGATCTGCACCACTGATATGTATTTTCACCAATTGGGAAATTGGGAAAATTGGGATATTATGAATAATGGATAAGAAAAGTTAATGGATAGCAATATATTGCGAATATACTGTTATTGTTAGAATTAGTCTCAATAAATTCACATTCAATTACTATGCGAAACAGTACTAAACCTTATCACATTATATTTAAGTTATTGCAAGGTATGTAATGAAAATTGATTGTTTATATTTGGATATTTGATTCTTAACATAAAGATATTTTAACATCTATTGATTTTGATTTCGAACCTGTGTCTCCTCAATGAGAAGACAGTTCCCTAATAGAACCTCTGTACCATCAATCCGTTGACTATGTATGACTTATATTGATAAATGCTGATAATGAGGTTTTCAAATTAGTGGATCGTACATAATTTGAAGGGACACTTCCTTAATCAATTTACAATTTAATTCATTCAACATCTAGCTGCACAAAATGACCCTGACTACAATAAACAAACATTGCAACTCTATATTAAAATCTAAAAAATTTCAATTTTTTGACTTATGTCATTTTTTTAATATAAACCAATTTTTTATTTTTTATCTCGTGTCTCTTAAAATTTTTATAAAAAAATGGGTATAAAGAAATCCGTGAAATATTTTTTCTTTCAACACTAAAGCTGATGTTGAACATGAATTGCATCGTGAATCGAAGAGTGAAAAATATTAAGAAAGCAACTGAATGAAAAAAAACAAAATAAAAATTATGTTGCGATAAAAGTTTTTGGTTTACCATTATGATGCACTTGACAACGAAGCGAATATAAGGTAGCAACAATAACATTAAGAGCAGTAGAAAAAAAAAAACAAAAAAGAACCTGATTATTTCAGAAAAAAAAAAAAAATTAAGCATGTGATTCAAGTACAAGGGAAGTATCTTGGTTAACCAGATAAAAATGTTGTGTTAAGTGATTTAAAAAAAAGGAAAAAAAAAAATATGAGTAATTCAACGAATATCACATATAGTTTTCTTTTTTCGTTCCAAAAATATGGTTTTTTTTTTTTGACTTTTACACTAATGATTTTTTAAATTGAAAAATAAAAGTATTAAGTTATTTGTTAAGAATGCATTAAACAAAATTGAACATAATAAAATTATCTGAGTTTTTTTCCTAATCACTTAACTAGTACCAATATTTTAAAAGAAGTACGAACGGTGATGGTTGCAATTAAAGATAAAAAAAAAGTTTCATCACTTGCTATCAAAACAAAATGTTTGTAACTGTAAATCCTTATTTGTATTCATCAAACTTTTATGAACTTATGTGAACGTGTCCAATCAATCTTGACAAAACTTTTGTATCTTATGTAAAGAGAAAAATTGATCATCCTATGTCAAAGTTTCAATCTTTCTTCCAGAGTTCGAACTGATAAGTCTTCGATCTCATGATCATGAAAACACTTTTTTATATATATATAACTCCAAATAATATCTAAACCGACTTCTCAACTAAAAAGGAAATATTAGCTACGATAAAAGTATCCAATCCGATCAAGGTGACAAAACGTTCTTTTGTTTTGGAAATTTGCTGTATCTGCTTTTATGTAGCAAATGAGATAGTTTATGATTGATTTTTATCTAGATTTGCTTCTAATAAAAAATACCTAATTTATAAATTCAACTTTCTATCAGAAATTACTTGAATTTTTATTTTTAAAAGTATAGTAAGACGTAATTATCTCAAACTTTATGTTTTTTAGATTAAAAATGAAAAAAAAAGATCAGTAATCAATTGTAATGAACGATGGACTCAGTTGAATTAAAAAGTCTAGTGCTTTTCATTCCTGATATACATATTTTATACACCTTGCAACATAAGTGTGCATACCAAATTTAATGTTATTACAAAATTTCTTTTTTTTTTTTAATGCATTTCTCTGCCACATAAATGTGGACAGGAAATTTGACATTACCTTTCCTGTTCAGGCGTGACTGTAAATGTCGTAAGGGGGAATAACTCTTACGACGTTATCGGAATACGAACCCATACTTTCGTGTTTACAGCGTATTTTATACGCTCTTACCCACTAGGTCACCGAGGTCACCTCCTATTACAAAATTTTACATTATGTTACGAATAATATGATACTGACTTTGATTTTTAATCAGTTTGTAAGAAAAGTTTAAATTCGACTATTAACTAAGACTGAGGCTTATTTTGTCAATAGAACGTCAAGTTTAAAAAAAAAACAAATAAATATGTATATAAGGGATGTATATGTAGAACAGTTTAAGTCAAATCAAAAATTTATACAAACTTGAAAAAAAAAAAACAATTTTCTACATAATATGTTATGGCTTTTAATCTTGCTATAAGTGAACACATAATACAAACATTTGAACTAAAAATAATCTTGTTATCTCCATTGAAGTGAATAACTTTTCTTTCATACTTGTTTGACACATGCAACAATCAGTTACTATAAATCTAAAAAGAAACATAAGATATGACATATGTTTTGTTTCTTTTTTAAGTAAAATATATAGGCAACATTTTACTGGTTTTAACTATTTGAGCATATTTTTCAAAAAAAAAAATTGAAAAATTTGCTTTTTAGTTTTACTCTGTCCGTTTGTTCTTCCATCGGTCCTTTAGTGTACAAAACTTCTATACTGTTAGAGAGAGAACAATGAAATTTTATCTTTCTTCATAAAAAAATTAATATTGTGGAGGAACTTTTTTATCTAGCCTCGCCCATTATGGAACTACATCCTCTCAAAGTTTGAAAAAGTTATATTATTAAATGTGTATACCTCAGATTTTGTTTAATACTTGTTCAATCTAAAAACGCCAAATGACAGGTCATTTATTTAGCTTTACTGTTATGTGAAACAAAAATTTGTAAGATTTTGCTTCCTTTATATCTCCGAAACGCTTCTAAATAGAACCATATAATTTTGTGAAAAGAAAAATCTTTTAGAATTAGCATAAGAAATTACATCAGAAATTTTTTCTGTAACTTCTTCTCTTTATTAGGGGTCAATAATCAAAAATTTGTTATTTTTAGATACCCTGTAACTTAAGCAGCATAAACAGGCAAAATAAAACGGAAAAAAGTTTTGTGAAGTACAGTACAGTTTCACGTTGTTTTTTAATTATATCGGCTTTTCTTCAAATTGAAAAAAGTGCCTTTTGTCACAGTTTTTTTTTTTCTTACGCATATAAAATGTTTTTCTTAGAAATTTTGGTGCAAGTCACAATTTTCTAAACTTCTTTTATTGTCTTTTGGAAAATGTGAATTTTTTAAAACCTTTTGTTTTACATTCTGTCTTCTTTTTATTTTTTTTATTATTATTCATTTTAATTGAAGTTTCAAATTGGACAAGTGTTATAAATTGTATATATATATATATTGTATATATGTATCATATTTTCAAATGATTGAAACGTGACCACCATCATTTTAATGGATTGAATTGAAAGACTTAATGGCTATAATTTTTAATCAGGTTTTTTGTTTGAATTTTATAATCCATTAAAAATATTATGTTTTGTCTGATCTGGATTTTTATTTTTATTTTTTTTTTTTTTTGATTTAAACACAGATCTTAAAAACCAGAATTAATTTCTATACATAAAATTGTTATATTTCATGATCAATTTTGTTTGATATTTTATGATGTTTTTAACTTTTTTATTCTTTAACTCATAAACCATAATATAACTGGTAATAAATTTATAGATTTTTAAATGATGTTGATAGAATTAAATGTATGTATTATAAACAACTGCTTAAATATGAATGAAAATAAATTAAACGAGTAAATATTAAATAAAGATGAGTTTTTATATACTTTTACTTATTTTGATTAAAAGATGCTTTAAAAATGTTATGAATTATATTATTGTAATTATTTTCCATTTAATTTATTTTTTTTTAAATAAAAAAAAAAAACAAAAAACAAAATTTTATAAAAAAAAGTTAATGATAATAGTGATAAGTTAAGATGATGTGTTGTGATTTCTTTCGGAAGTTCAAATATTTTGACAGGTATCATATCATTATGTGAGGAGATAAAATTGAACTTTTAATTATAGTGTATATATTTTGTAATATAACTATTGTTATTTGAGCATACTTATAGATATATGTAATAAGACATGTTAATATGACATATTTTAAGATGTTTGAATTTTGAAGATAACTCGAACTGCTTAAAATATCTTGAACAAAATATTGCATAGTACTACAAAAGTTGAATACTACTAAATGCAAATTTCCGAAAATAATGAACTAAACAAGGTAAAAATATTTTGGTTACAATGGCCGAATTTGATATGGCTAAATGAGAAAACCGATTGTAGATGGAACAGTAGTAGTTTTAGATGGGACAAAGGAGCACAATCACCAACTAGATAATAAAATACCAGGTAGGTGTTAAAAGAAAAAAATAGAAAAAGAGAAAGAGATAAAGGGAAATAGCTAACTAGATGATTTTATTACAAACTTATTGATCTTCCTTGAAATAAATTAATATTCTATACTACAATTTTCCTATGTTATTATATTTGGGTAACCATACTATGAAAAGAATTACATATTTAAACACTCTTCGTATAGTAATGGTCAGTTTATATTAATACAATAAAAACTAATAAAAATATTTTTCAATTATTATACAGTTTAGGTGGTTATTTTTGTGAAACTGTATTGAAAATACTCTTAGTAAAGAACACTGTCAAGATAATTTAAGTTTCAGAGAATGTGAATATTATAGGAAACGAGTCAGTGGATGAACTATCAAAGTACGAATCAAAGCTTTAGCTAAATATTCAGAATACCACATCTATCCACGTACCTGTATAAATCCTCAAATTCAATATAAAGAAGACTATTTTGAATTGGACAGAAAGAGATGGCTTGCAGATGCTACTTGCAGTATAACTAGGATCATCTAACAGGATTTAAATTTAAAAAGATCCAAATGTATATTATCTTTTTCTCTAGACTGAAATAATCCTTACCGGTACACATGCTAGAATATGTAGATCTTTACTGCAGATTTTGCAAAGGAATTGACGATGTAGAGAGTGTGGCGCACTTTGTTTTGCTCCTGTCAAGAAAAAAGTGTAACCATTTAAAAAACATATATAAAATGTAAATTAGTTAAGTATGTATTTTGGTGAATATTGAATATTATCCAGTTCTATTGTCATATATTTATGCAATAATTTTTTATAACTATTCAGTTTATGGTAAAAGAAGTTTGAATCTATTGGTTACTATTGTTTTAATCATTTTTCATTCCTTTAATATTGCTTTAGAATTCTTCAATATTAATTATCCTTTGACTGAAAAATGATTTTGTTAATAACAAAAGAAAGGGTTATTAATTCTAATATAGATTGTATCAATAATATTAAAAGAATAACGTAACGTAAAATTTAATAACCAAAGAACCATTTTTCAATATAATCTCAATACTGTATACATATATAGATTCTCTATTCCATAGTGTTTGAGTTCATTGTTCATTTTCATATCTCTAACATAAAACCAGTACACTCATCATCATTTGATCCTTGACTTTCTTTTGTTTTTATTTTTATTTTATTTTTGTTTTGAACAGAAACGTTGCGACGACTTAATATTTCCGGTGTCAACTAAAGGCATTTACGTTCATCCTTATTAAAAAGAAGTAAAAAAAAAAAAATGGATAAAAATGAATATAAATATATACTGATATAATACAGGTATATAAAAATGAAAGGAAAGGAAATCCATTTGTTTCGTTTTATTGTTTTCTTTGGTATTTAATGTAAAAAAGAAAAAAAATACTATTTAATTATTCTTGTATTCAAGTCATTGTAATTTTTTTCCAGACTGACTGACTGACTTTAAGAGGTATTTTGATATTATGTACAGTATTGGACAAAATAAATTCTCTACGTTTTACATGGCATAAAATTACAATATTTAAAGACCAAATTGTGTCTACGAAGAGGATATCTATAAACGATATGGTGTTTAAAAATTGAAAAAAATCTAAGGGGTTAACAAATTGAGGAACAATACATTTTATCAGTATATATTTATAAAAACGTGGTGTTTACGAAAAAAGGACTCGATTAAACCTACTATTTAGTGAACTAAGCTAAATCAGAGGTGATAAATTATATTTTATTAATTATATATTATATTCAACTGGGTTATCATCGGCTTAGAGAATTTAATTTTTCAATTAAGGAAATGGAATCAAGGAAATAAGAAAATTTGGATGTTAAGTTTTTCTAATCTTTTAATTGAATGTTAAGTTATTCTAAGAAGAGGAATTAAATTAAAAGTATTTTTATTTATTATGAACTCAACCACAATCTCATGCTTTTAATATGAATGTTCTATGTCTTTAGTTTTTAAATGAGTTTAGATCATAGATCCGGATTTAAAATCTTACAAAAAGACTTGGAGATTAATATTAATGCTTAAACGAACCTTTAAAGTAATCCTAAATCAATTTTCCTTATTATATTTTGTTCGATACTGTAAATACACATACATATCTAATAATTTTTAAATGATTGAAATTACACTCAAGTCACATATAGTCTGTTCTTTTCAAATTAAAATGGTGTTTTTTTCTTTTTACGTTGACTTACTTTAGGATTCAGAAATTTATGCAAAAATTTCATTTTTTCTATTTTAATTTTAAAAGTCTGGTTTTTTTTAGTATGTGTATGTTTTAATTTAAGTATTATCAATATTGTCTAGGAAAAAAACCGAGAAAGAAACTATACGTAATATACAATATGTTATAAATAATAGAAGTACTGATAAGAACAAAATACCATACATTTTTAGTCTGAAAATAGAAGAAAAAATATTTTAAAAATTTTATCAAAAATGACAAAATGGTATATTTACATTGTATCATCATACAAATATAAATAATGCACAAGGAATTTTTATAATACAGTAAAATTCTTGGATAAAATATGACCAATGATGACCAAAAGAAATATAACCAATCAAAGGTAAATTTAAGGAGACAACAAACATTTAAAATTTAGGATAATTATTTAATTAAAAAATTTCTTAATTAATTTAATTTAATCCTAATTATATAACACAACAGAAAAATTACAATGAAAATGCAAAAATATAAAACTTAAATTTTTTTCTTTAGAAAATTCTTTGATGTAATAAAACTTTTTTTTTTTTTAAATTTTTTAAAGTTAAATTAATTAAAAAAAAAAACCTTTATCATCGATTAGTTTTTTAATTTTGAAAATACTTTCAAAATCATTTAAACTTTGCATGAAAACGAAAACATTTTTAATTTAACTTTGAGAACTAGATAGAAATAGATATTTGTACTTAAAGTACGATGACCAGATTTATTCGAATAAAATTGCTTTTCTAACTTATACGACGACAATGAGGATCTATATCAAAAGTTCGTATTGTTACTTGCCACCCCTTTAAAAACTAACATGAAGCAAAAATTTAAAGAATATACTACAATACTTTCAAGTAAAATTATTTATCCCTACTAAGCTTGGGTTATAAAAGACACATCACCTCTTTAAAAAGAAAAACCACCACAGCTGTTTTATGCCAAGTATATATCTATAACTGTTAAGTAAATAGCTTATTTGAACCAAAAATTAACTGTCATTCTTCTCAAAACTGCCCGCTTTATAGATAAATATTTTTACTTAGACTTCAATAAAACAATTCTAAGGCAAGATAGATAAAACTCAAATAAGATTAATACATATACCTTAAAAGTCCCCACATGGCACAACTCTTTATATGGAAATTCTTTTGTAATGAGTATAGCGCCAATTTAAAATAGCTTTTCATGGGAAGGATTGCCAAAAGTTGAATTAAATTTAAGAAGAACATTAAAAGCTTTGTTTTAAACACTCATCCATATTTCCCAATTTTCTTTCTTCCTATTTTCCCCAGTGTCCATATCAAATAGTATATTGTACTATAGGTTCTAACCTTATGTTTGGTTTAAAAGAGAGGTTGCGTTTGGTTGCTTTAAGTCCAACACTACCAAAAGCAATTAGGGAACATTAATCTTATTGGTGTCTATGAGGAATCTCACCTATTCTCGCAAAAAAAAAAAAAAAAAACTGATCCTTGCTACAAAAAACTTCTAAACATATAAAAATTATTAAAAATACTAGCAGTATTTATCAGTATCCATTAATAAAATTACTACTCGTAACTCGTAACATTCAGTTTCCTTTAGTTAAGTATAACATATTTTATATTAAATATATGATATAATACCTATAAAGAAAAGAAGACATAAAATATAATTAATGAATAATTGCTGCGTTTATATTATTTTTGCTTGTTTTCAATGATTTTACATTCAAGTACAATGACTGTTGACATATTTTTTTTTTTTTGCATCCTTTTTATCTTCTTTTTCTTTTATATCAACTAAGAATATAATGAATGATAAATCATATACCCAGAATAAATCATTTATCCTGTTTTAACAAAAAATATAATCATGATAAAAAACAAAATGAACGAAAATTATATAAAAATTACATAAGGAGAGAAGAGATAAAAATATAAAAGAAAATGAAAAAGTAAAAAAAGGATAATACATATATACTTATTTGATAAAATTAATTTAACGAAACAATAAATGATGTATTAATTTTTTTTTTAAGTGATTGTGGGATTTAAAAAAGTAACAGTAATAACAGTTTAATAATAAAATTTTTTGTAGGAAATATTATAGAAGTGGTTTAAGGACTATTTAGACACTTTAAACGTGAAGAGAAATTTTTAATATGTTATGGATTATAATTTAAAAATATGTAATACGTTATATGCTTAGGTTATAAGGAAAATTGTATATCTGCGGCAATGTGCATAATGGATTTTACTTTTTTAACAGTATAGAGAAGAAGAAATTAAATATATGTTTTCATTTTCAAATGTTTTGGACTAGTCAATCTCTTAATAAGTCAATAAGTCGCTAGTCAATAATTTTTTAGTTTTTTTTTTACAAGGGTCGGTGGAAAACTTTAAAAGTCGCCCAGAAGAAAATGCACATGATTCTTTCGAATATTGTTGGACTTTAACCAACCAAACCTTTTTAAAATAAATGGAGGGGTTGGACCTTTGATACAAATGTACAGTTTGGTTTACAGAATAGGAATGTGGGAGGAATTTTTGGATAAAAAATGTGTTTAGGAAAAAAAACTTTAGTATTACGAAGAATAGGTTAGAAAATCTGGAGAAACATTTAGAAGAAAAATGTTAATGTTCTTCTTAAACTGTACCAAATCTATAATATGAGTTACCAACTTTGGAAAACACATGTGATGGTATGTGATTTCACAAACGCGACGTATCGTGCGCATGACACACGAATTTTCATAAGCCGTGTTACACCATTTTAAATATTTTACGATGTTTTACGAATGGCTATCTATCCCACTCCTTATTTCGTATAGAAAAACTTTCAATGGAGGCATTAACTGAAAGTAATTTGGCCTACTCTTTTTAAGGTAATGACTAATGTATGATTAATTGTTTATTACACATATTAATCTTAATTTTATTTTAAATTTCGATTATTTTAAATGAAAATAAAAAAAAAATCTGCGCAACATGCTTTAATCTTGCAAAAACTTTTTAAAAATCATACTTTATTTATTTTGAGTTTAAAAATACATAGGTACAACTTTTAATTTAAAAAAAAATTCATGTTTTTATTGAACTTTTCTTTTTCTTGAAAAAAAGTCTTAAAAAATTTTCAATATAGAAAAATTCAAAAATAAAATCTTTGTATCTGAAAACCTTCTGCTATAAAATTTTTTTTTTTCGTTTTTTTTTTCTTATTTTTTTTTGTAAAATCAAATAACTTTTTTACTCCTTCACATTTAAATATTTAATTAACAGGTTATATCATTCTGAAAAGTTGTTCAATCGTTAAATGAAACAAAATAAAAAAAACAAAAAATTTATACCAACAACAACTCATCAAAAATAAAATAAAAAAAAAAAATTTTTATATAATTTTCATAGGTAAGGCAATACAGATTTTATCAAGGAACCAAAAAGTAAAAAAAAACTGTGACACACAACTACTACATACAAAAATATTAAATTTTGAATTTTAATTTTATCTAGGCTTTGTATCTAATGGAAGAGAAGAACAAAAACAAAAAAATAAAAAAAGCAAATCTGTATTTAACACTAACACAATAAAATATCAAAAAGAAGACAAAAACAAAAAAAAACATTAAAATGCAAATAATATGCAATCTTTGAATAAATATATACTGTGATATGAAATCCCAGAATCCTGTTATGGATGTAGGCAAAAGTTTTTAACGAAAGTATAAAAAACAAAAATAACATTTACAATGAAACAATAAAAAAGGATTACAAAAATTTCATTCTTTCATTCATACTTATAGATAACGTATTATTGTATTGGCGTAAAGAAATATAAATAAGTTTAAATTTCTGACGTTACTAGAATTATAGTAGTTCTTTTAAAATTTAGCATTTGACTCCATCCATTAAGTTTTCAAAGAAACTCAACTTTAGTTTTAATATTTCAGTTTGAGGTTCATTAATTTTAAGATTTCAGGTGTAGTTTTTTTTCTAGTTCTTCTTAGTTTTTAGTTATATTTTACCGTTCTCTGAGATCGACTTCTCTTGTATGTTATCTTCAATATACTTGATCGTCAATCGTCAAGTATTTCACATTAGTTTTTTTTTTTTATACTATATAGCTTTTAGGTTTCAAATTTTTTCTTTTTTTTATATAACTTTTAGCATCATAAGACTGCCCCATTTGAATTCTTTTCTCGTTAATTGTTTAACTATATTTTAGTTAATTTGAAACTACCTCGAATAAACACATTCTTCATATTCTGACATATATCTTTGTTTCATTCCAAGCATAGCAAAACTTATTCATTTCAATAGCATATATTAATTTTTTTAGGTTTTAAACAATGGCTAGGATCTTGATTCACACATTAATGATTAACTGAAGTTTTTTTTAGTTTTTTCCCGCTTACCTCTTTTAAAGACGTATAATATAAAGAATAAGAAAGGAAACAAAGAAATTTCTATTACGATTATAAATTTTTTATATTTAAATAAATTAGGAATGTCCTATACATTCATCTCTTAAAATGTCCTATTCGTTCATCTCTTAAATGAGAGCTAATATAAAATTCAAATTATTGAAATAATTATCTACACACTTGCCTTGAATATGATAGATTCTTTAATTTTTTATAACTTTTCGTTTCAAATTTTTCTATCGAAGCATTCTGCAATTATGATACTATGGTTCGGATTCATTGAACCTTATCATTTTTAACTAATACCATATTGGTGTTAACTCAGATTTGCATCACATTACATGTATAAAACTGGGAATAAATTAAATCAATGTAATTCAATTATAAAACAGAGGTAGGTAGTGTTATATGGACAAACAAACTATAAATTAAAAACAAAAACGAAAATTGAACGGAAAAGTTAACTTACATTACATTACAAAAAGGATAAAACTGAAAATTATAATATATACTGTGAACAGAGAGAGTCCTTTATTTCTTTTTCATTTTAGTTTTTGTATATATACCTTTTATGTTTCAGGTAATACATTATTTAATTGGCAAATATTGTGTTGGGTTTTCTATTTGGGTCAAAATGATATTTACATTGCGAAACAGCATCAGAATAGTAAAAAGGAATTGTGGGGAAAAGAAAAAACTCACGAAATTAAAATAAAAAAAAGAAAGCAAATTTGAAAATTTTATAATCTTTGTATAGAGACAGAAATTGAATACAAAAAACTTTTTTTTTTATTTTTGTTTTTTGTTGTATTGTTACTGTTTAATTGAAAGGACTTCACCTGATCCAATTTCAGCACTATTTGTTTTTGTTTTATTTTTTGTTTTTTTGTTTTTTTACTTTTCAAAATTGTATGTAATTTACCAGTTTTTGTCACAAAGCAAAAAAAAAAAAATTTGAATATTTTGCATATTTTGAAACCAAAAACAAAAAAACAAAACACAAAAAATAAAAAGAGAAAGAGAAAGAAAAATTATATAATTTTAAATCAGTTATGAAGGAATAAAAGAAAAGGTAGAAAGCAAAATGAATTTCGAAAAAAAAGTTGATGAAAATTATGATAACAAAAAAATTTCAATATGCGAAAATATAGTTTTCATATAACAGAAACAAAAAATAAAAAAAAACAAAAAGAGAAGCATCCTTATTGAAATGAAAGGTAGCGGTAACACAAAATGTATATAGCAGAAATAAATATGTATGTAGTAATAATTTTTTTTTTTTTTTTTTTTTTTGAAATTTTGCTAAAGGCAGCAATGAATGAAAAAAAAAACTCATGACTGGTTTTTTTTTTTGTTTTTTGTGTAATGATGAAATAATGGTGAATTTTAAAAATATAAATTTGATTTATGGATCTGAAATATTTAAAATAATAAAATGTTGATTACGATATAGTACAATTTTGGTACCTTTTTTTTTCTAGGTGGAAAATATTTTATTCTTTTGAATTGTAAAATTTTAATTCGGAAAATTCAATTTTATTTAAAATAAAAAGTAAATGAAAGTTTTAATTAATTATTAAATAAACTGACATGCCATATTATCATTTTATTTTTTTATTATTAATTAATTTATATTTATAGGTAATTATAATTATTAATAAGTAGGTATTATTAAAATTTAATTATAAAGGAAGGATAAAATTAAAAAATCTGTTTTTGTTTTTTATTTTTTTGTTTTGGGAAACTCTCAACATTTTTTTAAAATTTAACTCCACTTTTATAGTTTTTATATATACACGGAATTCACTTGAAATGTATTTAATTAGGAAATATATTTTCTATATAAAAATGAATTGTTAATTTTAACAATAAAATGGTTTTTAGCACATTTTTTAAAAACAAAAAAAAATTCTAAATTTTCCTTATTTGATTTACTTTGTCTTATTTTCCTTTGTCCGTCTGATTATTAAATGTCGACACCATTTGAAATTGAACAAGAAAATTTTAACCATTTAAAAAAAGAAATTCAACTCTTTTCTGTGGCCGCATCTATTCTGTAGCCACATCTATTACGGAACTATAGCTTCTCAAAGTTTGACAAAGTCCTATTTTAAGATGTGTATGTGATTCTACTTAAAATTTATTAAACCTAAAATTTCCAAACGACAAGACCCGGATTCCATAACGGTGCAAACTTTTTTAGTGCAAATGCAAATTTTTTTCATTCTCACCAACAATTTGCATTTGCATCATTATTTCAATTCCGCAGGCGTGAATGAAAATTGAAATGCTGAATGAATTATAAACGACGCTGATTATCATTTCAATACAAAATATAAAATGTGCACAAAACAATTTAATGTTATAATACTAAGCTACATATAATTTTCCATTTTTTTTTTATAAATAATAAAAATACTGTCTACTGTCTGTCTTCCATTTTTATTTGCATTTGCATAAATACATGGTGAAAAAAACTTTGCACCGTGCAAACTAAATGTCAAATTTTTTCATCGCACTCTTGCGGAATTGAAAATCATTGCAAACTGAAAGTTTGTATGAGAACTGTCAAATTTTCTCATTTGTACCGTTGCGGAATCCAGTCCCAGGACTACTTTTTAAAATTATAAATTAATATCAAAATTACACCATTTTATGGAATATAGTATTTAAATTTACCGTTGTATTAAAGCAAAATTTTGCAGGATCCTTCATATTTCCGTAACGCTTAGATAGAATCTTGAAATTTTGAGAGATTTACCTGGAAAATTTTTTTTTTAAATATTTTTAGACACCTTTAATTTAGGCACCTGTACACAATTTTTTAAAGTAAACTACAAAAATTAATGGTCCAATATTATATTTTTATATGCGTTAACAGTTTTTCTTAATTGCAATTTTGCAACTTAATAGATTTCTTTAAAAGTGAAAAAAGTGTAAGTTTTTTTACAACTGATGTTTTCTTACATATAAAATTCTAAACAAATTTACAGTTTTTAAAGCGTGTGACAATATTTTAACCAGTTTTTATTGTTTTTTTGAATTGTTGTGCCTTTTGAAATCTTTAGTTTTACATTCTGCCTTGTTTAATATCAAAATGAAATATTATTGATTAATTTATAGAAGATTTTAAAGATTTTTTTTTGTTTGTGTTGTTATTGCCAGAATAAATATGTAAGTTATTTTTCTTATAATTTTTATTCTTGTTTTTATTCTTTTTATACTTCAATAAAAATTGAGGTTGGAGGTTATTTTCGACGAGGAACATTTTCGTCTTATTTGACAGAATTTATAGCGATATTTTCACAATATTTTCACAACTCTTTAAGTTTCTATATGTTATTTTTAGAAATGTGACTGATATACTGATATATATATACATATTATAGATTTGGTAGGATTAAATTTGGAATTAAATTCGGAGAAAATAATTTATCAATCGATTCTTTTAGAAAATATTTAAAACGAGTAAGAGTGTAAGAGAAATGAGTAAGAGTTTAATCTTAATGTTTGTACTATCTGTCTGTTCCTAAAAATTTTTACATGAAAAAGTTCGTTGCTCGGAAGATACCCGAAATTTTCGTTCCAAAAATAAACGGGAACCTACAAATAGCTACAAAAGTATTTTGTATTAATTTCATGACAACTGCTTTAATAATTTTCGAATTATTGTTCCAATGAGAAAATTCAGAATTTTTATTTTTATATGAAAAGGTTATATTTTATGAAAAAGCTCGTTGTTCGGGATATACCCGAAGTTGTGGTCGGATCTCAACCAAAAAAAAAAAAATATGGAACCTACAGATAATTTCAGATATATTTTGCTTGAATTTCATGACTCTAGCTTTATTTGTTTTTGAGTTATCGGTGGAACGACTCAGAATTCAATTTTGAGCAAAAATATATATACTTTTCCATATCTATCATGACTAATTCAATCCGTTACAAACGTAAAGGTAATTTTAATATACCCGTAAACTATTGTTTTGTACTGGTATAAAAATACGGTTGTAGAAATTTAATTTTAGTTGTATAATAAACTATAATACATGAAGACTTATATTTGCATGGCTTAGGTACTTTCATATCTGATTGAGTTTAACTTTTTTTATATCTATATGCGGCGCTTCTTTTAAAAAAACTCAATTTTAAATTTAGTATTAAAATACTTGAATAAATTTCATAACTTAAAAAATAATTTCTCATAGTTATGGAAAAAAATCAATAAATTACAATTGAGAATGCTGTGAGGATGAGGAAATGTAAACGAGATATATGCGGTTCAAAGAATTATTGGACTTAAGTCAAAAACATGTATGTATTTATAATAAAGCTAAACCGCTTCATAATGCAATTATTGAAAAGTTTGAAAATTAGGTATGGTGAAAAAAAATCTAAACATAGTTAATACTCTGTGGGATGTTCACAATACCGATATTCTCAGCATCATTAAAATCTCTACTATATTAGACGAAATTTGATGATCAAAACTTTATTGGAAATTCATAATAAATATCATGATATCATTATCACTCAAATATCAAAGGATAATTCTTGCATTATTGATTTAGTCTCATACAAAATAACATGAACGAAAAATTGATTAATATAGACTAGTCTACGTTAACTACGAAGACTAGCTACGAAAATAGTCTACGTTAACTAGTTTCAGTTTTTGAACCAGTAGAGTGGTTTAGTGCGGTGAAACTCCTCACAGTATAATTTTAATCATCGCGATCAAAAGAATTATTCAATATCTTTCAAGATCCCCACCCTCTTTCCCCAAAAAAAAAAATGGTTTATTTACAGAAATTAAAAGATTTTAAATAATTTGAACAAAAAAAACTCCTTTTTAATTTAATTTTTAATTTTTTTTTTTAATACAATTTCATCCTTATAATTCTCTATTTTTCAAAATTATGATTATCTGCAAGTTATTCAATTAAACTTAAATAAAAGTTATATATAAATTTTTTTATATTTCATTTTCTTATTTTAAATTTTAAAAAACAAAAAAATTCTATAGAAAAATTTATCTTAAATTATTTCCGGGCAAAATAAAAAAAAAAAAAAAATTGTGCAAATATAAATAAAAATAAAAGAAAAACAATAAAAATACTTTTAAAAATACATAATTATAAACTCATTCATCAAAAAAAAAAAAAAAAAAATAACTTTAATAAATTTATTATAAAGTTCAAAATTGTTAAATCGTAACATTAGTAAAAGTTTTATGTTAAGAGATCGGCAAAAAGTTTTTAACTATATTAAAAAAAAATGTTTTTTTTTTTTTTTCTATCCTTTTCTTCTTTACAAAATCATATAAAACTATACAAAAATGACCTTTGATGTTGTAAAAATAATTTAGATTTTATTCTAATTTAATTTTTTTTTCTTTTCTTATTTTTATTTTTCAATTTTTCAATTTTTCCATTTACTTTTAATTTAATTTTTAGAGTAAAGAAAGAAAATAAAAACAACAAAATCAACAACGGCAACATTTTTCTTTCGTTTTTTTTTTTTTGTTTTTTTTTTTATTTTGTTCAATTAAGTATAAAGAAAAATTCAATTACCGTGAATCAAGTAGTCAACTAACATCTCCTCTCGTCTTTAAAAAATTTTAAAAATATTTATTTTCTCTATATTAGGTTCTTATGTTTTGTTGGGTACTGGTACTGATATAGAGGTTCATTGTGTCAGTAACCAAGAATTATTACGAATAATAAATTTAAAGATGATTTTAAGATCAATTCTTGTTATGAAAAATTAAAAAAACTATTTATAATTTTTTTCTGATTGTCTTCCTTAAATTTTAATAGATATGATATGGAAGATCTTTTTCAATATTGAACATTTTTAATAACGCTTTGTCGTTGATCCTTTTATTTGTTATTAATTAAAATTATTCACCTTGATTTAAATTCTTAAGTAATAAAAGGAGAAATGTTCTGTTTCCAGTAAGAGTTAATTGGCACCTCTTTTAAATATAACCAAACATTTTTATAGTTGAGCCGAAAAAATATTTAGAATTTTATTTATACATTTATACAAGCTTGAGATTTAGTCTATCAATAGTAGGATATGTCTAATGCTTATTTGGTTGGGGTATATATGGATATTTGACTTTACTGTTCTCTAGAATACAATCTTAGAGAGCACAAATAGCATAGAGGAGGTACCATTGTCATACCATATTCCCTTGAATTTTTGATTATATGAGCTATGTTTTACAACCAGTCCATAGAGTTTAGAAAAAAAATTAGTTCTCCAATTTTGCTTTGGTATAACTGGTTTATTTCTGTGAAGGTAGGTAAACACCAGATTTCCTGTCTGACTTAAAGCCAAAACAAGTCATTCACAGAAAAATTGTTGCACTGTCTCCTACATTTCTTCATTTTTACAACTTCTACACTGTGATAAGGAATATCAATCGTGGTTTCTTGGTTTATTAATTAAATTTTATTATTAATTATAAAATTGAAGAATTTGAGGTTCTGTACAATTTATGACTTTATCAATTTATCTAACCAACAATAATGATTTAATCGTCTGACACATAACTAATGAATAATATTTTTTAGTACTATGTTTAGTAATTCCAACACTTTATACTGAAATAGATTATGTTAGTTAGTTAAAACAAGTTTAATTTTACATTTTTATTTGTTATCTAATTGGCTGGCGAAAATTTTTCATTCAAGTTTACAAGATTCAAATTGAAATTATTTCAATTAGAATTTATTGAACTAAGGTAGCAAAGAGAATTTATTTTTAATTAATAAAATTTGCTACCTGCACAGGATTTGAACCCGAAGTCCCTTAATTAATATGCCACGTGCTTAACCATTAGTCCACCGTGGCCTCTCTAATACATTAAAATGCTTTTTACGATATATTAAAAATTTAATTGCATATTTTTAGGATTACCTTAAGTTTAAATGTTTTTAATAATAAATGATTGTTTTAAAGTCACAAAATTTATTAAAATGACTTTTAACTAACGGTGTTAATATTGTTTTAAATTAAGTTGTGTTAGTCTTAGCAACTTTATGAATATCGCGAAGGTGAAGATAGTGAAGATTCATCAAGATATCACTTTAGTACTTTTCTTCTTTAATTAATTAAGTTCGTTGACTGTAGCAATTCTATATTCATATGGAAGTGGTTTTACTTAAGAAAATGCATTAATTAAAGCTTCTACGCCAATTTTTCAATGCAGTATAATCTAAGCTCGGAAGATTTAGACAAGACTATCCAATGATATCTTTTTAGTGTTTTTAAACTGTGGTTCTTTGAAATATTTCCAAATTTGTTAATTGATATCCTTAGGAAATATAATAATGTCAATATATACCAACTTATTTTGACACTATTATTTTACTAACGGTAAATATTATTTTTAATATACATAATTCATTTTAGTTCTTATTTTTTTTTTTTTTGCTTTTCTTTTGGAATTTAAATGTTTTAAAAATAAGTAAAAGAAAATTGTTGTTTTTTTTTATATTTGAATCTTTTTAACCTATTTAAGTCAAAGTATTATTATGTTAATCTTTTGATTATAGAAAATTGTAGTTGTTATAGTTTTTTTTTTCATAATTTTTGTTTTGTTTTTTTTTTTTTTGTCTTCACTAATCAAATAAATTACTTTAGAAATTCTAACTACATAAGTATTCAATTGAAAAATTTGTTTGTTTTTAATTTTCTTATTAAAATGAAAATTTTTAAATTAATAAAATTTTATCAGTTATGTTCAAAAATATTTCTTTGTATCTTCTTGTTATCGTTTATTGTAATTGTGTAGGAGTTCAAAAAAATAAAAAAATGTTAAGAAATGTTAATTAACAATTGTTTAACATTAATTAAAATTTAAGGAAAAAATAGAAATGAACAATAATCATCATAGACCGGTATTTATTTGATTTTTTTTTTTCCTTTTTTGTTTTCCATTTTAAATAAAACTAGACAATATGAAATTTAAACTTAAAATGAATAAATATTATTATATTCATGAATATTTAAATTAAAATTAATTAATACATATATATATATATATATAAATTTCGTTTTAAATTTTTTTATTTTTGGATTAATTAAATTTTAGTTTTATGAGTAAAGTTGTTGTTAAAGAATTAAAATAATAGAAGCATAAATAGATTTAAAAAATTATGTTTTATTTAAATGTAGAAAAATTTATTAAAAAAATTAATTAATCACTATTTAAATTAAATTTTTAATATTTTACATGTAATGTCACGACATTTACAAAATTTAATAGTTTGTAATATCCCAAAGGGGTTTTTTTTAATACTTATTTGTATTAATCATAAAATTCATATTAAATGCAATTATTTTGTAATCGGGGAATTTTTATTTATAGATAAAAACGAGGATGAGTGCAGTAGAGTAGACTGTGTCAACTGTGGGATACCCGTATGAACGTAATATACCTTGTTTCTTTAAAACTTGACCATCTTTTAAAAACTTTCAGATGTTTTAGTACCGACATTAACTACAGAGATATATTTATGTAAATTGTGGAGTTGGATGACAGCTACCTGAATCTATTACACAAGCACAATCAAATTTTACAGAAGTTGTTACCATAAAACTTCATCATCATTTATAATATTTTAGATGCCTAGCTTCATTAAGTTCCAAGAGGGGCATGAAACCTGAACCGGCTGCTTTAGACCAATCAAATTTTACAAAAGTTTTTGACATGTAAGTCGACATCTCTTCACTAAATTTCAGATACCTAGCTTCAATAGACGCAGAGTTATTTTCATTTAAAAAGAAAAGTTGTATGGCAGCTACCCGAACCTGTCGTACCATTACAACTAAATTTTACAAAAGTTGTTGCCATAAAACTTGATCATCATTTGCAAAAAGCATCATTTTCAGATACTTAGCTTGTATAGATATTGAGTTATTTCCATATAAAGAAAAAAGTTGTATGGAAGCTACTCGAACCTACTAACTAACAATTTTGCAAAAGTGACGTAAAAAAAATGCAGCCACTTAGTTCTTTTAGTTTTTAAGCTATCGTGCGACGGGCGTACATGGCCCCTAATCGACTCAAAATTCGATTCTAAGCCGATCCATACCTTTGACACTATATCTAGCTCGACTCCTTTAAGGTGTCACAAATGTAATGGCAAATTTATTATACCCTTGAACCTAGCGGGTTCCTATTTAATACGGGTATAAACATTAATAGGAATAGATAAATATTATTGTAATACCTACGTACGAAATATTGCATAAGTATATAATAAATTTGTCTTTAAGCTTGATATACTAAAAGGAGACGAGGTAGATATGAAAAAGAATATATGTATATTCTTGCTCAAGATTATATGTGAGTCGATTTAGGTATGATGTGCCTGTGTGTGACCGTTCATCCCAACGATAACCCAAAAAATAAAAGAGCTAAGATTTTGAAATTTTTACCACGTCACTTTTGTAAAATTATAGTTTTGTTATTGAAATCCAGTAAATTCGACCGACCGATTCGAGTAGCTGCCATACAAATTTCTTCTTTATATGAAAATAATTCAGTTTCTAGAGAACAACGGGTTTGAGTAGCTATCATAGAGCTTCAAAATTTATAAAAATATATCTAGGTATAACTGAATCAAGCCAAAAGTTTAAAAGTTTAATAAAATGCGAATACATAATTCTGTCATAATTTTTCAAATAACAAAAATCTAAATTTGTAAAACTAAAATTGATCTTGAGCAACTGTATTTGATTGAAGTACGGAAAAAAAGTAAGCCGGTTCTTTTATGAAAAATTTCAATAGATCTGATCTGAACTGAAGTAAATAAAAATTCTTATTTAAGAATATCTTTCAGCAAACGATATCCATTATTCAGAATTAGGATAGACGAAGTTTTAGAAATGAGATCGCAGATATCTAGCATAGTGAATAAGCAGATTAAGAAAAACCAATACAAGACTCTTTTAAATAAGTTTAGAACATAATAAAATTCATATCAGAAATTTAAATGAATGTCAACTAATTATGAGGTGACTTTTGATTTTGCACGTTTTCTGTTTCCAGTTTATCAGAAAAGTTTAATTGACGATTTATTCAGTAATACGGAAACGGAAATTAATAATGATAATAATCAAAATATATTCTGTTTTTTTTTTTGTTTTTTCTCATCAATTTTGTAAAATTGAAGATGTCTCAGTCTTATTGAAACTTTTTCTAAAAATTTTTAAAGAGTTTTTCTTAAAATGTCTTATAAAAGTAAATTAAGTAAAATATGTATATGTTCGTGTCGTCCAGTATCATATTTTGTAAACAGTTCTATTAATAATCAAGATTAAAAATTTATATCGCTGTGTTATACAATTAATCAATGTATTTATTTTTTTTAATAGCAATATAATTTAATTGAAATTTGTATTAAAACCATGTCATTACTTAAAATGTTTTCAGAATAATGACCTAATTTTTGTCATCAGATTTATTTCTTTAAAATCATCATTCATTAGTTAATTTTTTTTTGTTTTTTAATTTATTTGTTTCTAAAGTGAGAAATCAATTAAATTGACTTTTATAGATTACAAAAATTTCTACTTATTTTTTTAATTTATTTACATTATATATATACATCGTACATTATATTAGTAAAAACATCTACCTTTAGATCTACCTTTACCTTATTAAGAAAAAAAAAACTGCGTTCTATTATTGCATATTTTTTTTTTTATCAAAGTTCTTAATAAGAAAATAAACACTTTGTAATATTATTACTTATATATATATGTGGTAGGCATATGGTTATTTTAGACAAACAATCATTCACAAAACAAAACTCTATAAATAAAATTTTCGTAATACAGTGAAACTTCTATTACTCGAACTTTCTAAATGTTCGGAAATTGGTTCGAGTAAAATTGGTAATAAGTAAAGAGAATTCGAGTGATAGAAACTTAAAAAAAATTTCACAAAGCATAATTAAATTAATTTTTTCTTTTAAAGATAAATATTTTAATTTTTTACTTGGCATTTTAATTTTCAAATTTACAACGAACACATAAAATATGTTATTTGGCAGAACTGAATGTTTATAACTGTCAAATATGTGAACATGTACAAGTATGCATGCACATTATGTTAATAAATAATGATGAAAACTAAAACAAAAATTAGAGGATGATATCAAAAAAAAACAAAAAGAATAACAAATATTTTGTTTTCAATTTAATTTAACAAAAAGTTCGAGTCAATTAAACCTTTTTACCCAAAATGACATTAAACAGTTCGAGTAAGAGAAAAATTCGAGTTAAAGAGATTTTCGAGTAAGAGAAACTAATTTATGTAAACAATTCAAACAAAATTTTAAATGCATCAAAATAGTTTGAGTTAAGAAGAAGTTCGAGTTTAGGAAGGTAGGAGTTAAGGAAGTTCCACTATATATCTGTTTTCTGTCAGTTCTGTGTTGCCAAATCGTTTGCTTTCATCATTTCTCTTTTTATTTATCAATTTTAATCAATACCAATTTTCTGGAAATAAATTACTCTCTACTTCTATTAATTAATATCTATATATGTACATTAGATTTCAGAAATTGTGATGCAATCAATTAGAGAAACAAATCTTTGCGAATTGAAAAAAAGGTTTATAGTAGGCTTACTTTGCCCAGAAAAAACCTCTTATGAGAAAACATCGATGGCATTCTAATAACATTTAAGATTTAATATTTTGTATATCATTTAGTAATGATCAGTTTTCTTTTTGATAGAAATGTTTTTCAATTTTAACTTCTTTTCAACTAAAAAAAGCTTAAAGGTCTAATTTTCTTTTTAGAGGGTTTTAAAGTCGTTGTCGAAAGCTGAAATTTAGATATGTCACATAAAATATAAAACGAAAACTTAAAGTTTAATAAGGGAAAAAGAGTATTGTTTTTGTACTACAAATTAGCCTGATAAAAAACATAAAGAAGAAAGGTAGCTAATTTTCAATTTTTGAGCCCTAATAGATCATAAAGATCAGGAGGTGGTTCAAAAAAATTTTCTGAGAAAGCTTATACTAATTGTAAAAGTTTTCTCCGCCCTAAAAATTCCAAATCCTTATCTAAAAGCATTACGGAGTTATGAGAGTAAACAAATCATGCAAAATTTGGTTTTCACATAACGGTAAATTTTTTTTTTCATTAATATAAAATTTTTGACTGGATTTACTTTACTTCTGTCATTTGCGACAGTTTACGAGATTATAATGATTTCAATAATTATACAGTTTATAAATTTTGTTTAAACTATTTGTTAAAAAAGTTGCTATCGTAAGCCTGTATTTCATTTAATTAGATGAAACTTGCCAGTTTTTTTTTTATTTACCTGTCTATATTGTTTGACTGGATTTCAGTTGACTGTTGTACTGCTGGATTTCATTTGATTGGATTTAATTGTATTTGACAGGATTTTATTTGATTGAATTTAATTGTGTTCTTTTTATTGAAATGTTTATAAAAAGAGATTTGACAGTTTGATTTTATGCGAGCTATGTATATGTTAAATAGAGATTTTATAGTTAGATAGAAAATCAGGATTATAAGCTTTTTCCAAAATATGCATATATATATATATAAAAGAGTAATTGAGGGAACTTACAAAAGTACAGTCAAATGACACTCCGCAGACGAATTGCAGGTATATGACACGTTTCCTTTTTAAAACCCAGATTTTGTTGCCAATCTTAAAATGATATTATATATATACATATATAAGAAATTAAATCATTTTTAAGACTATTTGCCCAATATAAATTATTTGTCTACGACATAATATTATATTATAGCAACATTATAGAAAATAAATCTTAATAACAATGACATTTTAATGAAAACTTTTCTTATGTAAAATTTATATTATTATCATTTTGCAATCAATATTTTATTTAAGTTCAGTTTAAAAAAAAAAAAACATTGTAAACAAATATTTTTAAAATGAGGTAATTTAAATATTTTGTATTTTGCACATACATAGGGTTGTAATTTTTTTTTTTTTTTTTTAAATTAAGGAGTACGATAACAAAATTATAATTAACAATATTTCTATTATAAAGTACAATACAATAAAAATACAAAATATGTCAACTAGTTTTGTAGAAAAGGTGTTAGAATAATTATAGAAATATTTTAAAATATTATCAAAAATTGCGCAACACTTTCCCCTCCCGTCCTTAGCAAACAACAATATTTTCATAAATAGTATTTCAATAACAAAATTGCCTTAAATTGGTTAACTATTTGTTATTACCGACCGCATACAATTATGTATAAGGTAAGTATTGTTTTCATACTATAAATTTGTACCCAAGATTTTGGCAAATATGCACTACTCCGATGTGGAGCAGGCTGTAAAATTTTTTTTAGCATGATGTCCGTCTGTGTGTCTGTGTGTGTGTGTGTGTGGGTATGTCTGTGGGCACGTGTACAGCTTAAACGACTGAGCTGAATTTTTTGCAATTTCATATTGAAGGTTTGGACATAAATATCTCGGATTGATAAGCTTTTGGGGCAATTCGGACAACCGCAAGTGGTAGTTTACTAGTGTACTTTTTTAGTTATTTACGAATATTTCGTAACAGAAAATTTTTATGAGAAAAATTATTAAAAAAAAGTTGTTACACAAGTAAAGAGCAACAACTTTGCCTTAGAACATTTTTTTATCCGACTAACTTTAACTTTTATTTAATTTTTTTTCTAAGTCCATAACACTCCATATGAATTTATATGAACAATTTTTTTTTGTTTTTTTTTTTATATCTTTAAAAATTTATATACATATGTACTTATTTTTATACATATTATTCTTTTGTTGATGACATAAAATTAAAACGGTAAAATTTTTGTTAGCAGATTCATTATTAATCTTATGTTTGTTTTTTTTATTTGTTTACAGTTTTTATTATTTTTTGCTTCTAATATTTTTCAATGAAAAAAATGTAAAATATAATAATGTGGATGTATGAGTGAATGCACATATATTTTTACGATTTCATTGCTTATTATTGTTATTGAATAAAACAAAATGTTGTGAAATTATATATATACATGTAACATTTATATATATATAAATGTTAGAAGTTATATATTAATTATTATGTAAAAAATCTATAAATTTTCGCATTATACTTTTCGTGTAGTGGCGGTCGGTCCTGTGGTGGAGATAGCTGATTTTTTTTATTTTGTTTCAATTACGTATATATGAAGTAAAATGATTACATAATTAAAATTTAAAATAATTATATTGAAGATTATACAGCTTTAGAATAATTAATTTGATTAAAATTGTTTTGTAATTAATTTCTTTATTATCCCGTAGTCCACTTTTAACTTTGATTTAATAAAGCAAAAAAAATATACGTATATAAAAATTTTGACATAGGAATATAATAAAATTGTAAATAAATTAATAAAGATTGATATTGAAAAGTTAAGAAAAAAAAAA
Source organism: Poecilobothrus nobilitatus (assembly GCA_947095535.1). NCBI lineage: Eukaryota > Metazoa > Arthropoda > Insecta > Diptera > Dolichopodidae > Poecilobothrus > Poecilobothrus nobilitatus. The sequence continues at coordinate 152,652,989 of OX352773.1, read as the reverse complement.
AAAAAATTGACAGAAACGTGATTTTAATGTAATAGTTTAATAACGTTCGTTTTTTTTTTTTGCAAACTACTCATTTAATTTGGAAATAATAGATAAATAGGGTAATTATAGCTTCAATAATATTTTGTATTATGTTTTTCTTTCATGTTTAAATTGTTAACACTTTAATGACCGATGACAATGAAATATGTCATGATGATTTTTTTTAGAAAATTTGGTTATTACAGCTGTAAAAATAAAACCATCAAAAATTTACTTAAAACAGTCATTTGATTGAATTTAAATCCGGAAAATAAAATGAAAAAGTGGCCGAAAATGAAAATGCAAAAAACCTTCAAAAAAATGTATTATGACTTCAAATATTTTAATTTTTTTTTTAAGTATTTTTATGTTACATACGACAAATCCATTTTATCTTATATTAAAGAAATGTTGTTTAAAAATATTTCTCAAATAATTTTAACAATTTTATTTAATTCTGTCTATTGTTTTTTTTTTTTGAAATATTAATTTAAAAGGTTACCTAATGAATCCAAATTACCGGAATTAAAATATTCAAAATAAAGATGTAGATTTTTTGAAGATGGATTTAATAATATTTTTTCAGCTGCATACCGGAATATTGGCAAGATTAGATTCTTTGAGGTAAAAGTTTTTAATCAAAATTAAGTTTTAAGATCATAAAAGTTTCTAAAAATAGGGAAAAATTCTTAACCGACTTTAAAATTGCTCCTAGTTATTAACAGTTTTCTTTTAAATTAAAAAATTTTTTTTTTGGTGAATTCAATTGAAAGTCAGTTATTATATTCAATATTGCACAAATAAAAAACTCCCAATTTGTTAAAAAAGACCCCGAAAATTTCTTCATATGAAAAAACTTCCGAAACCGAAAAACCTAATTATAGAATCTTTCTGGATTTTATTTTGTGATGATAAATCATGGGGTGTAAATTCGTGGAGCCAGAACTGTCTTATAAAATTGATAAAAATATTTTATGGATTAAATATACCGGTTACCGTAAAGTGTTAAGTCAGAGAAGGAGATCAATAATAATCCTTTAATATTTTTTAAAGGAATGATATGTATCTGTTCAATTAATATTCAATGTTGTTCTACTTTGATATAAAAATTTGTATTATATGTTTCACGTTCACCACTTCTTTGTCTTTTATTTAATTTTTTTATTTACTATTTACTATTTATTTATTTTAATATTTTTATATATAATTCAGTATTTCAAAAATCATCGCGACCTAAAGCAATTATAAGTTAAATACAATTATTAATTTACATAATAACCTTTTTTTACTGTGTTTATTGCATTAAATAATTGTCTCAAGGAGAATTTGTTATAAGAAGAATTTCTTTTTCAGAAATTTTCTTTTCAATTTAAAATGCTTACATATATTTGCAGAATTTGAACCTTTATTCTTTTGATTATTACAACATGTGGTTAACCGAGAATTTTTCTAAATGACTTGTGCTTAATTTGAGTTGATAATCTGTTCATTGTTTCTTTATAAAAGAAAAGTTATTTTATAATTTTAATATTATTTTATTTATTTTAAGAGATTTCATAACTAAAGATGATTCAATGTATTGTAATATTTGTATAACAGATGATGATTAATATTGTAATATATGAAATTTATAAAGAATCTATTTGCAATTTATTTTGAGAATATTATTAACAGATTTATATACTTTTTTGTCTACCACCTGTTAATATTTTACACCTAACTAATAAAAACGAATTTAAAAACATCGGTATTTTAAGAATTATAACATATACTTTTCCTTAGGGAGAATTTCATCCCAATTGCTATTACTTTTAAATCTAATAAATTTCCATTGTTTCTCAATCTCACAATTATTAATGCATCACGTTTTATGTCATGATCATTTAATTTATATAAAATAAAATAATACAAAATAAAATACATTATCCTTAAAATTCAAAACGTAAAATCGAAATGTAAAATAAATAATAAAACAGAAATAAATTTATTAAATTTAAAGCCTGATCCTTTTAAAATCATTTTTTTTTTTTTTTCAAATATAATAAATTAAATGTGAATAGAAGAAAATAATATATAATCGGATTTCATTTCTTAGGATTTCCAATTCAACAAATTCAACCCACATATTATGACTATATTATCTACAACGCTATATACAATATGATATTCTATGTGTATTCTACATATATATACCTACATATATGTACATAAATCATGTTAAATGTGTGCATACAGTATTGAGCAAATAATGCATTCACAATTATATATACTTTTTATTCTCTATTAGTTCTCTACTTTTTATATATCTATTAATTCTCTACTTGATCCTATTGATGTCAAGAATAAGCTAAAAAAAAAAAAAATAGTTATTCAAAGGAGAACTTTACCCTAAGTGGTAAAAAAGCCTATAATCAGTATTTATTGATTGCATATCAATTACTGCTTATTTTCCCCTGAAAAAGTGTAAAGTAAAATGAGAAACAAGGATTGAAACTTTTAACTATTATTAAAGATATTTTCAATTTGTGTAAAGAAAATAAATGTACAGTTATTTTGAGGAACCATATTGATATCCTTACGATTTTAAAGGATAGTATATTGCAAATCAAAGTTTTGCTCAACAGTGTATTACAGTTGCTTTTTCTTCGTCTCTAAATTTGTTATAATATTGTTAATTTAAGTGAAATGTCATTTCAAGTGAATTTAACCGCATATAAGATTTTAAAATCTATTTTTTTTTATATACCTCCTTATATATATATATATATATAAATTATATTTATGTATTTTAATATTTTTTTTTTTTTTACCAAGGATTTCTAGTAAATATTCATTTTTACTTCGTTAAATATTTAATTCTGAAACATTTACAGTTAATATATTGTGAAATTTTATTTTTTTTCTTCTATTTTATTTGATACATTTACGACATTTTATATTTTTAAATCCGTGATTCTTAGATTTAAACAAAAAAACAAAAAAGAAAATCTATTCGGTATTATGTGCATATTATTTTTTTGTTTTTTTGTATTTGATTTCACATTTTACAGATGTTGAAATATTAACATATAGGTATAAAAAAAAAATGTAATGAATGTGACATTTTATAAAATATTATCAGGATAACAAAAAAAAAAAAAAAAAAAGAGTGAAAAATGGAAGTGTACATGTTAAAAATAGGATATTAATACTTAGTTAAAATCAGAATACTGAAATACTGAGAAACTATGATATTAGATGTAAAATTTACTATCTTTTTAAACTATTTAGAGCTAATTAAAATGGTTGAGAAGATAGAGATTTCCATTTGAGATTTCCTTCGATTAAAATCTTTTTAAGTTTTCTTTGAAACGAAAGGGTTAATAGGTTGCAATTAATGAGATATCTCAAATTGTTTGGACAGACAGAATGCAAATCTTTATTTCTTTAAAGATGGACACAAATTATGCAAATCATTTTATTTCTTATCTCTGTAATTTCTGTAAAAATCTTTTTAAGGTATCCATATTAGCTGTACTTTTACCAAAAATTTTGTAATATTTTACAATTAGAGAAGTAATGCTTAAGAATGACTTAAAAATAATTTAATATTTCATTATATTTCCTGTGTTTAAACCGTTTTAAATAAACTTGAATTACAAACGTGGCGAATGTAGTTTGACATTAATTTTATTGTTATATATATGGGGTTCTTATCATACTTAAGCGCTAATATGTCATATTAGTAAAATTTCACACTAACAATTTTTTAATATTTTTTTATATTTTTTCAAATTATTAAAAGTTAATTTTAATTACAATTTAAAAACATCTGTTCTGTTTTCGATTTTATACTTTATATTCGATTTGTTCGATTCGATTTTATACTTTATATATTGTTCGATTTTATACTTTATATATTGGTACAGTTACACAAATAGACATAAATGAGATATGTATTGCAAAAATTATGACATTTGAAGTAATAATTTGATGGCTATACCATTGTTACATAACTTTATCTATATTTAGTTTGATTTAAAAACCTGCAACTAATTTAGCTAATCCTAGATATATTTTTTTTCTTTTAGTGCATTCCCCTGCCACATAAATGTAACAAGGAAATTACACAGCCTGCCTGTAGGTGTGGCTGTACATGTCGTAAGGGGGAATTATTCTTACGACGTGTGGGGGATTAAAATCCACAGTCTTTCGGTGTTCATGTTTTTAATCTTATAAACTTTTAATACGCTCTTAACCACTTGGCCACCGAGGCCGCTCAAGTTAATTTACTTGCAGTTTAAATGCAAGCATTGACAACAGATTTTTATTTTGTTCCTGCATTATTTGCATGCATGACAAAATGTTTTTAATCTTATAAACTTTTAATAAACAATGAAACAACTTTATTATCTTTTATATTATTTTATTAACTTTTAATAGAGCAAAAAATAGAAAGTAAAATAAATATAAATAAAACTATATGGAAAATTTTTCATCCTACACACTATTTTATTCACTTGGATTTGTTTGTTTTTTGGTTTTTTTGTTTTTTTTTTTGTTTCGTCCTTAAAACAGATCCTTTACTTTTTTGTTTTATTTCAATAATTGTTAACTTTATGTGGGAATAAACATAATATAATTTATTTTATTATATTATATTAAAGTTTATATAACTGTATAAAATAGTAATGTTTATTTATACATACATATGTATATTTGTATATATGTGATAAAAAAATATTTTATAGAAAAATTCTTTAAGAAAAAAAGTAAAGAATTTATGTTGAAATAGTGAATTCTTGAAGTATGACAGCAAAAAAAAAAAAAATAAAAAGGAATCCTAGAATCCTTTAAGACAGTTTTTGTTGTCATTTCTTTAAGAAAATACAAATAACAGAATTTTTTTTTTTTATATTTTTTATTCAGATCACTGAATATAATACAAAAAAAATTTATTAATTTTATTGAAAATGATGCGGAAATTTCTTAGGTTTCTTTTCTGTTCTGTTTTCTTTTAAATTTTTTTTTCTGATTTTCTTTATTTTTTTAATAATTTTTCTTTTTAAAAATAATTTTTTATCTTGAAATTTAAATTAAAAGCAAATTATTACAAAAATAAGTTATGGTTTTTGTTGTTTAAGTAAATGTTTATTTTAAAATAAATAAAATTATATTTTAAATTTAAATATACATATTTATAGATTTTAAGATTGATTTTTGATATAATTAAAAATTTTAATTTGATTTTTTATTAAATATTTCATGAGAATCTTGAGTTATTTTTATTTTTTTTATTTTATTATTTTAACATCGGTTGTTATCCTTTTTTCTGTTATTCTGTTGAAGAGTTTTTTTTAAGAAAAGTTTTATAAATAAATATTGTTCAAATTCAAATATTCCAATTTAATTATATTTTAAAATTGATTTTTTGATTTTTAAAAATAACGAGGAAGAGTGCAGTAGAGTAGACTGTGTCAACTCTGGGATACCCGTATGAACGTAATATATCCTGTTTCTATAAAACTTGATCATCTTTTAAAAACATTCAGATGTTTTAGTACCGAACTACAGAGATGTATTTATGTAAATTGTGGAGTTGTATGACAGCTACCTGAATCTATTGCGCCTAGCTTCATTAAGTTCCAAGAGGTGCAAGAAGCCTGAACCGGCTGCTCTAGACCAACCAAATTTTACAAAAGTTGTTGGCCTATAACTCGACACCTCTTTACTAAATTTCAGGTTCCTAGCTTCAATAGACACTGAGTTATTCTCATTTAAACGGATAAGTTGTATGGCAGCTACCCGAACCCGTCGCACCACCACAACCAAATTTTGCAAAAGTGGTTGCCATAAAACTGCATCATCATTTGCAAGATTTCAGACGCCTAGCTTCATTAAGTTACAAGAGGTGCAAGAAGCCTGAACCGGCTGCTCTAGACCAACCAAATTTTACAAAAGTTGTTGGCCTATAACTCGACACCTCTTTACTAAATTTCAGGTTCCTAACTTCAATAGACACTGAGTTATTCTCATTTAAACGGATAAGTTGTATGGCAGCTACCCAAACCCGTCGCACCACCACAACCAAATTTTGCAAAAGTGGTTGCCATAAAATTTCATCATCATTTGCAAAATTTCAGAAACCTAGCTTGAATAGTTATTTCTATATAAAGATAGAAGTTGTATGGCAGCTACTCGAACCCGCTGACCGAAAATGTTGGATTTAAATAGCAAAGCTAACAATTTTACAAAAGTGCCGTAGACAAAATTTCAGCCTCCTAGCTCCTTTATTTTTTGAGTTATCGTGCGGACGGACGGACTGCCGTACGTACATGGCTTAATCGACTCAGAATTCGATTCTGAGCCGATCCATACCTTTGACACTATATCTAGCTTGACTCCTTTAAGGTGTCACAAACGTAATGGCAAATTTATTATACCCTTGAACATAGTTCATACGGGTATAAAAATGATTATGATAATATAATTGTTAATATTTGAAAAAATTTCAGAAGTGACAGATTTCTATCAATAGATTAAATGTGTTCTGATTGCGAACATTCAGCATTTAGCAACGAAAACTATAGTGAGAACTAGTGAACATTGTAACTAGAAAACACTAGTTAACATTGAATAATAGAATCAAAAGGAAAAAGTAAACGTTGACAAATGTAAATGCAAAAATGCAATTTCGTCGAATAAAGTGTCAATTCAATTCTAAAAATGTTCTAAATAGCAATTACTTCGATAAGAGTTAAATTAAATAAACTTGTACTAATAATATATACATGATAGCGAAATACAATTCTTTTGTCGTTCTAATTGGCTGCCAGAATTTAAAAAAAAAAAAAAATGAAATAACAACCAAAAAAAAATTGTGGATTTTTTCATTATGAAATAAAACCCCAAATTCAAAATGAAATTTTCCTACAATAAAGTGAAACAATCCTCCAAATTAAAATGAAATAATCTCTCAAAATATTTTAAGATGTTATCTACTAAGAAAACTTAAAAAAACATATGTTAATTAAGCAATGACTACATTTAGACGAACAACAAAATCTAGAAAAATAGCAGGGATTTCAGAGTTGACCGAAATTAGGCTATTCTCTTTTCCTAGAATATTTATACATGTATGTATATGTGAGTCTTCTGATTTAGAAGAGATTTTATAGTTGGCTTCAAAATTAGGGTATTCCCTTCTTCCAGAATATTTATATATATGTATATGCGAGATACTTGATTAGGAGAGATTTTAGAGTTAATTGCAAAATTAGGGTTATAAATTTTTTCCGAAATTTTGAAAATAGAAAAAGCTGTCAAAGTCTATATATAGTTTATTAGATAGAGTTTGAGTCCCCATAATTCTAGAAGGATAAACTTGAAACTGGAAATATTTAAAACAAATATAAAAATTTAATTAATTTTGATCATTTATTAAAATAAATCATTCATCAAAATAATGAAATAATCCTCAAAATATAGTTGTTTTGTGGGGGTTATTTCATTTGCAACATTATTTTTTTTTGGGGGATTATTTCATATGGAAAAAATAATATGAAATAAAACCTCACCAAAAATGAAATAACGCACTAATTTTTGTCGCGTAATTTCATTTTTTGCGTCGTTTTTTTCTGCACAAAATGTTGTAGTGTTATTTCATTTTGTTTTTTTTTTTGGAACTATTTCTTGTACAATAAGTATGATGGTATGTTGTAATACCAATGGTTTCTAAGGCGGAAATTTTCAAAAAGGTAAAATATCCATAAAAAAATTGTTTCGAAAAATTCATTTTATATGCTACGGTTAAAACTTCATTGCTGCACCTTAAATGGTGTAGAAGCTTTGTGGCAAGCGGACCACCAGACGAACAGATGTTTAGTTAATAATTAGAAAAAAAAGAATTCACTCGAATTCAATTTAATAACTTTTTTAGCTGTCTTCTTTCCTTTTTATTTCTCTTTTTATCTTAATTTTTTTCTATTTGACCTAAGTCAATTTTGATATTATGTATGTATATATATATATATATAAGTATTTCTCAAACTGATCTCATTCATTTCAAAAATGTGTTAAAAGTTTTGCATATATATATACGTATTATATAAACATTTGTGAGAACTTTATAGAAAATAATTTATTTTTTATTTTTTTTTATTAATAGAAAAATGAAAATTTTTTTTTATTGAAAAATTAATAAAGTGGCGGCCTTAAAATTAAATTTTTTTTTTAGTTTTCGGTATTTTATGTGTGTAATTTTTCAAAATGTGATCTAATTTTCGTTTTTTTTTGTTTTGATGTTCTTATTTTTATACAGATACATGTACTTCAGTTTTCAACTATTAAAATTATATCGATTTCAACTTTTCAAGAAAAAAAAAATGAATTAAATCAACATCATCATTTCTGGCCGACTGATGTTTTCAATCTAAATTACAAGATAGAATACAGGGTTAATTACGATTATTTGTGTATTTTTTTTTTATAACTAAAATCACCAAAAATCAAAATATTCAAGTCAAAAGATTTTTACTTATAATATCATTCCTGACATTCTTTTCAAGATTTTTTTTCCAGTTTATTCTCTAAACCTCTATTATCACAAGTTCAAACAGTATAGGCATTTTCAGTTTTATCATATAATTCGGATTTATAAGATTTTAGAATTTTGTATGATCGAACAACACAACTTAAATGACGGTTTTCGATGATTTCCACATATAGTTTTTCCTAAATTTTCTAAACTCTATAAGATTGTTCCTATCGAATATTAGAAGTTTCATGCTAAAGTTTGGTTTTTAAACGGATGGTTTTGATTTTTTAAAGTACAAACTGCATAGAGCTCTGCTGAGTAACTTTCAATGTAATCCACAGACTCTCTTAAAAAATACGCAAAGCCAAAAGTTATTCTAAAGTTGATATAAAAAATTGGTTGCCGAAAATAGTAAATGTAAGAATTTTAATGCTTTTTAACAACATACATTTTTTAGCAACATTGAAATTCTTTTTCAAAGTCCCCCTGAATTACGCATCATACAATTTTATTTAATAAAAGCCCTCATCCCAAACAACAAAGTATAATTATTATACAAAATGTAAAAAAAGAATACGTGCATTTGTTTACCAAAGCAAAAAAAACAAAAACGAAAAAATAATAATTACTAATATACATATAAGAGCAAAAAAAATGTTTCAGAACAAATATTGAGAAACATATTTCGCACAATTTTTTTTTTTAATTTGTTATTGTTGTTTTTGTTTTTTTTTTTTAACATATGGTTTTTCAATTGTTTACAGTAATGGAAATTGTGTTTTTTTTTTTTCTTTTTAAAATTATGTAATTATTATTCGCATGAAAGTAATTAAAATTTTTGTATATTCATAGAAGCAGATACACCTTACAATGTATATAATATGATATGTATATAATACAGATTTTTTATACACATGTATGGATACAAAGGTATGTATGTTATTTTTTTTTTGTAATAAAATAATTGTTTTAGTGTTTTTGTATGCTAATTGGTTCAATTTTTTAGTTTTTTCTTTTTGTTTTTTTTTATTAAGTGTAAATAAAGTTTTTATTCATTCAAAAAAGTGCTAATGATTAGCGTTTAAAATAATTGATTTTGTTAGAATTTATAAATTTGTTTTTTTTCTTTTTTTTTTTGGACGCAAAACTTTAGAGTATTCATGAAATGAATATGTATATTATTTAAACATAGAATACATATGTTTATAATTAATAAATAAAAACAAAAAGTTTTATATAAGTGAAATTTAATATACTTGTATAAAATTATATTTTATCATTTATGATCTAACCGGAAATTGAAATATAAATTGGTAACAAAAAAATTTTTTTTTTAATTAAATACTAACCTCTTCATTCTATTTCATTTATATGGTACCAGAATTTTAAACCTTTAAGTTTCTAAGACGTTTTCAATACATTTTTAGTTTAATATTTAATATAAATTTAAAATTTTCATTTTGATTTGTTTGGGTAAAATGGGATCCTTCTCTCGTTATTCATTGACAAACAACTCTAACTCTTACAACTCTAAAATTTTCATTCTCATTTATTTGAGTTATATGGGATTCAACTCTCGATTTTCATCGTATACATATATAGATGAGATTAAAGATAATAATATTGTAAATTAAAATCGTGTAAAAGAAGATGTATAGCATGATATAGCATGATTTTATGGAGACCGAATGGTACGGGGAAGATTAGAAATATAAAGGTAATATTGTAAAAATAAATCTTAGATCAATTAAATCTTATCAAAAGCCGTATCGAAAACTCGTTGAACATTATGTTAAAAATAATTACGTAAAATGAAATAAGAACGTTATTAAGTAGATCACGAATGTTGAAGTTAATAAATCGTGCATATTATAATATTTTAGGCTGCTCGAATTCTGAACGAAAACAACACACAAATGAGAACGGTCGCCATTTGTGTGGACAGTCAATCCGCGATCAAGGCCATTAACGCGAACATCACAACCTCTAAGCTTGTTAGACAGTGCCAAGAGGAAATTGCCCTAACAAGCGAAAGGTTAAACATAACCTACTTATGGGTGCCTGGGCATAGCAATATTGAAGGAAATGAAAAAGCTGACGAACTAGCAAAGAAAGGAGCTACTCAGAACACTAACTCCCCGGAAAGTTACCGGAGAGTTAGTTGCCCAATCAGTACCGTCAAGGAACGGATCCTTTCTTTGTATATAGCGAAATCACAAAATAGGTGGAGCAATCTGAGCAATTGCACCATATCTAGAACATTGTGGCCCACATACAACAAAAGGAGATCAATCGAGTTGATATCCAAATCCCGCACAGACATAGCCAGACTAGTAGCAATCATCACAGGCCACTGGCCAGTGGGCACGCATGTGGCCAAATTAGGACTCCCACACAACACCTCATGCAGGAGCTGCAAAGAAGCAAACGAAAGTGAGAATCTAGAACACTTTCTTTGCAAATGTCCGGCCCTAGCTGGAGCCAGACGTCTCTCACTCGGCAAGCCGTTCTTCCACAACCTCAGCGAGCTTTCTAAACACAAAATCAAAGAACTGATCTTGTATCTAAACCGCTCGGGTTGGATATAAAACCGCAAACAATCTAAAAATACGGGTCACATGAGTGCAGTGGTCGGGTGCACGGGTCACATGTAGTGCTAATTGAGGCCTTCAAGCAGCGTCGTGAAGGTCACCACCATACCTACCTACCTATAATATTTTAACAAAAATATTTATATTCACTTATTAAAATAAATATCATATAAATTTTAATATTTAGTCTCTAACAGAAATCCTTCAGTTTCCATATAATGTAAAATGAACTGCAGGATACCTATATGTCAGTTTCTATATACTTTAATGGAACTTGATTTTATCGAATTCTCAATATTGGAAAGTAAAGCAAGATTTTAATTTAAAGAAGTTTGACGAAAGTTAATTTATTACACTTGTTAGAAGTCTATATTTTTTTACTACATTTTAATAAATAATTTTAATTAAAAAATTAATTTGTTAAAAATTCGTTTATGATTTTAAAATATATACAGTCTCATATTCATAAACGGTTATTTAAATAATCTTTAACTATATAATAAAACTATATTCGTATTGTTTAAACCGCCATTTTTCCAATCGAAAGATCTCCAGTTCAAATTCGGGTCATAGTTATATCGAATTTTAGTAACGTTTATGTATATCGAAATATAAAAATAAATAAATAATTCTTCTGATAATATATAGATGGCGTGCTACTATAATATATGTGTTTCATAGTCTTGTGGTTACAGGTTACCAGTTAAGTAAATAATGTAATCAACAGTTTAGTGAATATAAATATTAGGGAAACTGAAGCTTAATCAAATATCAATAATAAACGATTTAGTGGATTCTCTTTATAGGAGTTCCCTATTCTTTTTACAGAAGTTAAACGAAAAAAAAAAATTTAATTAAAAAAAAAGTATATCCTATACTTTAAAACTGTCAATTAAAGAAAATAAATTATATGACAGATGACAAATAATAAAATGACAGAATATATTTTATTTTTTCAAAAAATTTGTCAAAAAAATAAATATTTTATTTGATTTATTGCTGTTTTATTTATTTTATGTTCGATACAGTGATCACTCTAATTATATATTGAAAAATATGGCTTTTACTCAAACAAACTTTGATTGTATATTATAAGGAATGACATCCTATATTGATTGACATCAGATAATTATATACTTAATTATACAGTTCATTTTAATTTAACCACAAATAGGACTGTAATTATTATTTAACTGTTATATTTTCAATTGAAATGTATCCATATATAAAATAAAAATTTACTATATATATATAAAACTATATATATACATGTACAGGGTATTTTCTAATTAAGTACATGATATATGTATCGTTATATAGATCCTAATAAGCAGGTGATTTTTTGCTATCGGGGCTAAGATGATACTCTTTTAATTTTCAAGATGACTTTTTCCAGATTTTTTTTCAGATTTTATAAATTGAAATCTAACTTCGTTTCTAGGCCATTTAAAAAAAATTCTGCATTTTGTTGTCTGGCTTGTGGGCTTTTATTAAGTAAAATTGTATGATGCGTTATTTAGTAGAAATTTGAAAAAATGTTTTAATGTTGATAAAAAATTTATGTTGCTAAATATTTTTTTTAAATTTTCTGTAACTAAATATTTACAACAACTTCTACTAAACTTTTTTCTTTGGAACTTGCAATGCTTACATTTTGATGGGTGATGACAGAGCTCTTATACATGATCTAGCAACAGAGGTAGATACCAATTTATTAAAATTAAAGAATGATATAACAATTTTATTTAAGTCTCTGATATCATAGAATTTATGCAATTGGAACGATAATTAAGTGTAGTTAATTAGCAATCATCCTGTATATAAACAGGATAATAAAATAAAAATAAAGTAAATATGAACAATTATCATTAGTTTTATCATAATATATTTAAAGTGTATTTAGAATAGTTTTAATATGAAAATTATGCAAATATTATTAAAATATTTTCTAATATTTGTATTGAAAAACTTCATGTCATTTTTGTTATTTTGTGCAAAATATTTTCAATTATGTATTATATATTTGTACAATATGTTCATTATGACATATTTAATTAACAATTTACAAATATTTACAATATTCCAATTAATTATTTGTATAAAGCAAACAATTTTCCTCAAATTAAATTTATAAACCAATTTTTGAAAAAGTTATTTAAAATTTTATGAAGGGATTTAATTAAATTATGAATTAAACCCATCTTTCTTTAGTAATTTTAATGGGATAAAACCCCTAATGAGTAACACAGTATATTCGCTAGGTGGTAGGGATAGGAGAGGATAGAACTTGGATATACGTAACATTGAAATGGGAGTAGGACTGTAAGGGAACAAAGAATCTGTAACAGTTACAACGTGCAGTAGTATATATAACATCTTCCTGCATGAGTTAATAATTAAAGGCAACCCCACTGCCACAATAGCAGCTATTATTATTGGTATTAGTATTAATTATTAATACTATTCACTAAAGAGTTAACACATCATGTAAAATTATAATGCTAAAACTTTAAATTTTTTGTTTTCGTTTAAAAAATTTTTTTATTTTAAATTTTATAAAATTAATTTGAATTTTTGCCAATTTCTTTATTCTTTTCTCAAAATTTCAAGTTTCTAACAAAAACAGTTCCGTATAGATATGAAGGAAGCAAAATATGAAGGAAGCAAAATCAAAATTTTGTTTTCATATAAAGGTAAGTTTAAATATTAAATTTAAATAATAAATTGTATAATTTTGATATTGATTTATAAAGCTAAAAAGATGTCTCGTCATTTGGCGATTTTAGATTAAAACCAGTTAAACAAAACCTGAAATATCCACATTTAAAAATAAGGCTTTTTCCTAACTTTTAGGGTAGTTAGTTGTGTGACTTCACAAAAAAGTTTTTCTACAACATTTTTTCTAACACCTTTCCATGTTTGACATTTCATTGCTTTAATTTGTCGTTTAACATTGCTTTAAAAGTTGTAACATTGCTTTAAAAGTTTTTTTTTTTGGAAAATGTATTAATTACTTTGGTTAAATTTGTAATAAAAATATTTTTAACCTAATTCAACCCACATTCTTTTGAATTTATATTTTTATTTCCCTAATTTTCTCTTAAATAATTTTTAATCAATTTTTTTTTTAAAGGTACTTATTATTTAAGGCAATATTATATGGTGCAATTGCTAATATTTGGGAGATTCAAATTTCAAGATATTTGAAGAAAAAAAATAAGCTTTTCAGGGACATACATACACCTTTCATATTAAAATGGAATGCAAATCAAATAAAAAAAAAAAAATAATTAATCCGATTCAACATCCTGTTTAATAAAACAATTTATGCCCATCGATTTTGTGGTGCAACTTTATTGCACAAATTTTTACAAATATCCGTTCTCAAAAGTTAATTTTCTTTTTTTTTTTTTAAAGTAATAATCGGATTATTTTGAGCATAATCCAAAAGTTTTAGAGTATGCAATTTTTCAAATGCAAATATTTTATATTAAAATTTAGGTTAAAACAATTTTTACAATCATATAATTTCTTAATTTTTCATTAAAAAAAAAAATAAAAAAATCTAAATTTAAAATTTTTATCTACAAGATGCAAATAAGTATATTAAAAAAAAATTTTTTTTTAACAAGTGAGGAAAAACCTGTTTTTCCTTATATTATTATTAACAATATTTTCCCGAAATGGAAGAAAATTAAAATTTTATTTTTTTTTTTATTCATTATATATTATTTATTATATATAGGTACATATATATTTTGTTCTGTAGTGAATTTTAAAAGTGAACTCAATGGGAGCAGAAAAAACTTTTTTTTTTTTTTTTTTGAAACAATTTCGCCCAGTAAATAATAAATAAATAAATAAAACAAAAAAAAAAAATACTACACTAAATTTAATGGAGCGTATCGTAAAATCCACACGATATTTGAATAGGAAAAAAAATAAATTTGAATTGGATTGGATTGAATTTGAATGGATTGAGTATAGATTTGATTGTAAATTAGAAATTTTGATAAATATATACACTTGAATCAGTATATATGGTCGTTAAATTATATACATACATATATGTGTATCTATACAATATGTAAATTTTGTTATCTACACTTGTAGATATAAAAATGGTATTAGAATGGTATTATTTTTAACAATTCATCCAATTTCATATTTTTTATAGGATCGCAATACTAAGCATTGAACTGATAAGAAATAAGCATAACTTATACAAAAGATTGAAAAAATAAGTTTACAAATTTTTTAAAAATAAATAATTAAATATTAGAGATACAAATCTTTGAGCCCTGTGAAACCTTGTCTAACCTAAATTACACCGAAATAAAAGTAAAATTTGTGTATAAAGAATTAAACAAAAAAAATTATTCTATGAGTAAATTTTTAAGACAATATATCTATCGATAGACATTGTTTCTTCCTCCGTTATTTTCCGCAAACTGTCAATATATAATCCAATAATGTTGTTCCTTTCCGCTTAAATCAGATTTCATTCCAAATCGTAAAGATGTCTTCACCTAGAGTGTATTTTTAATCTAATCCCTTAATCATTATCGACTCATTGTCATCGTCTGGTCATTATTTGTTTTTATAAATTGTATTACCCTACAACGTGAACTTTTGCAGCATTTTTCAAATTTCGGCATTATATCGATTATATGTGATCACATTAAAGTTTTTCAAATAAAACTTATTTACTTGTTGTAATTGCTATAATTAAAATTATTAAAAACAGGATTAGGTGTCGATAACCTTGTAAGTGATTGAATTCAGCTAATGGCACCTTTAAGACACTTGAATTTTTCTTATAATATATAACTATAGTATAATGTAATTATTAAATAAAAAAAAATAAGTATATAAATCTTATAATTAATATTATTTCGTAATATATAATAAAATAAAAATAAAATAGTTCTTGTATAAGATAATAGATGACGCACTAAGTAAAAATATTTTCGATTCTTGTGCAATTGTCGAGTAATCAGCGGTTTACTGAAATAAATAATTCCAAAATCTGTAATTTAATCAAATATAAATAAAATATCGATGGAGTGACAGAACATAAACAGGACATAAATCCCTCGGCCTTTAATTCTAAAACTTTTGGAATTAGAGCCCGCGTCTATTAATTCCTTTTTGAATTGGAATTAAAGTCCATAATTAAAAGGAATTAAACCCCGCGGGCTTTAATTTTTTTTTGAATCGAAATTAAGACCCACATTATTTTTTGTTATTCAGAAACTCGCATATGCATATATCTAAATATTCTGTAAAGGACGTATAATCCTTATTTTGAATTCAATTCTAAAATCCCTCTCAAAATCCCTGAAATCTTAACAATGAGACAAAAATACCATAAGACTTCTGACCATGAGATTTCTGATATGTCACCAAATAAAATCCAGTCAAATGAAGTACAGACTCTTGATAGTAACCTTTGGATCTTTTATGAACTTAAAGCCCACGATCTAGTGAAAATAAGACCCGTGGGCTTTAATTCTTTTTTGAAAAGAATTTAAAGCCCACGAGCTGACCGACCCGCGGGCTTTTTTTCTCCGGCCGTGTTTCTTATAGGCGTGGAGAGTAGGAAATACATTATAAGTGTAAATTTTCTTATTAAATAATATTTTAAACAATAACAGGAGCTCTAATTACTACTACGAGTTTAGTAACTAAATAACAATAAAGTTTTATTATTGAATTATTTTTAACTCTGTTCCATATAATTAGAAGTGAAACCGAAACATAGAACTTTATTGAAAATTGTTTTGTTTTACTGCAAAAATTGATTATTTATATAATTATTATATAGATATCCAAATTTTCTTATAACTCTGCATTTAAAATTTACAAAATTTTTAAAACATTATTTTATATACTTACAATTCATTATAAATAACATTCAGATTTTTGCATACTAGTGTATTAATTTTTATTTAAAATATTCAATAGTAATCACTAAAGATAATTACTAATATTTTATAACTATGGACTAAATATTGAATATAGAATACAAAAATCAAAAATAAAATTTGTTGCACCTGGCGGGAATAATAATAGTCAAATTTTTGTTTAAAAAATTTTACCTGTTTTTTTTTTTTTTTGTTATTATAACAAGTGTACTCAAAATACCTTTAATATGACTTATTTATTTGTTTTTTCTGTATTTTTAAGTTTTACTTGGCACATTTTCTATTATTTGTATCTGGTTATTGTTTAGTCAAAATTGAACTTACCTGAAATTAGAAAAAAGAAAATAAAATACATAAATAATTATTTATAATTTTCAATTTTTATTTTTAAATTTTTAAAATAGTCTTATAATAGAAATTAGAAAAAAAACAAATAATTTTATGTTTTGCTTACAAAAATATTTCGAAATTTAACAGTAGGATTGAGATATTTTCTATAAAGGTGTGAATTGTGTTTATTTTTGTTCTTAATTGTTTAGAGTATTTTTTTTTGTTTTTTGCTTCTTTTTTTTTTGCAATACCAATCTATATTAAATTGAAAAATAATTGATTGTTTTTAGTATTTTTTTTTCAACCATTTTTCAAAAAGAAAAAAAATAAATAAAAAAAGAATGAACAAAACTATTATAATAACAAAGTGAATAAAAGTAATATTAGAGTAGAAAAGATTTAAAATAGGTCGATCGAATTTTGTAATACTAGTTTAAAAAATATGTGATTATTAACTATAGTTTTTTGAGTATCGATGGTAGTTGCTAAGTATTTTTACTGGATTATTTATTTAAGTAATTTAATAAAAACGAAATTATTAACGAAATTTTTAGAGAAGGAAAAGGCATTCTTATGTTTTATTGAAACAACATCAAATGTCAAACCAGACCAGAAAAGTCAAACAAAGAAGAACATATTTTTTTTTAAGAAAAAAACCTTAGCTGTCAATAAGCTGTCAGTTTTAAAAATCTAATATCGATTTTAAATATCAAATCGATTTCTAAATACGTATTATTTATTATTAAAATAAATTATACTATACAATATATTGGTATGAAAATTACCAAATTTAATATGATTGGCTAAAGTGAAATAACTTTTTCTAGTGATTTATCATAAAAAAGGTAGTGCTTTCAATCTCAATCTCAAGAACAAAATAAAATATTTGATCAAGATATTTCACTTATAGAATATTTATTGTCCATTGGGTACCATATTAAAGAAATTTCATGAAAGATGTGCAGTGCTGAAATAAAGTCTGTGATTTCACTTACTTAGAAAGAAGAAGTGGTCTCTGATAAAGATCTCCAATCCTTCTAATGAAGAATGAATAAGAGATGTTATTTAAAAATATTGATTAACTTCTTAAAATTTATGTCTGATATAAAGAATTATGTTGGTAGAAGCGGTATATATAGTTTTCATTAAAAAGAAATTATGCCTTAACACTATAATTAAATTTGGCACAAAAGTTTTAAAGTTATTTTATTTATTTGTTCATTATATACCTTTAAAAACATTAACCTTGATATAGAATTTAATTTAACAAAATTATGAATCATCTCCGTCAGTTAATGTAATCATCTCCGTCATATTCAATTACAATTACATGAGTTTTAAAAGTGATTTTATTCACTAATAATTATAGAAATTATAGATAAGCTGTTAATTTACAATTTATTATATTTATACAATAGTCCCAGATATATTAAAATTGTTCCTTCATTTGCAACACATCGAAATAAGCACGATAGGTATAGACACCATTGTATTGATCGGAAAAGAATTGAAAAATTTGTGAATTAATCTTTTCCGTCCGTTCGCCCTTCAGCGGAATAACTTAAAAGTTAAGAAAGCTAGAGCCATAAAATTAACACAAAATATTTTTGCATCAATTTATATAGGTTTTCTATTGTTTTTGACTGAGATCGGATCTTTTTTTAATAGTATGTATCTACATCCACAGAAAGAGATCCATAAATATAATACAAAAAAAAATCGGAATAAATTAAAAATGTAACGGTTGCGTGAAGAACTTATTTATATGATATTGAGATACAATATATTTGGGTAGCTGCTCTACAAATATCTGAACCTAGTTTGCATATTTTCAAAATTTATAGGATTAAATAAGACAAAAGAGCTAGAA
Organism: Poecilobothrus nobilitatus; assembly: GCA_947095535.1. Taxonomy (NCBI): domain Eukaryota; kingdom Metazoa; phylum Arthropoda; class Insecta; order Diptera; family Dolichopodidae; genus Poecilobothrus; species Poecilobothrus nobilitatus. The sequence goes on along the minus strand of OX352773.1, from coordinate 152,633,735 downwards.
ATTATTGGATAAAGGCTTAAGGTAACTTTTTTTATTTATTTTAAAAATAATAAAAAGTTAAAAAAACAATACATATATAGGTATTAATTGTAGGTGTGAATACTATTTTATATTTTCAGCACAAATAAGAAATTGTACAGGTACTTGTTGACAAGGGCCACTGTTTCTCGTTTTTCTATTAATTAAAATTTAAACCTAAAAATTCATTATTATTCAAATTTATATTTTTCCCATGTGAAACATTTTTTAAGTTTTAATTTTTTTTTTTTTTAACAACTTTAAACACAAGTGTAGATTACCTTGTCATCAATTTGTTGTTTTTTTTTTCATATTTTTATCTTCCATAGATTTTAAGTAAATTCAATCTGTCAAAATCAATCAAAAGTTTTAAAAAAAAATTAACTCTTTAAGAATTTTCTTTCGTATATTTTTCTATACTTATATTTTTAATCGCTCTATAAATGACATATCAATAATTATATGATCATATATTAATAATAAAAAATAGTATTTTTATAATAGGTGTGTTTTAAATACTATACACCTGTACTCATTTGTAATGACAAAACTTATCAAATGGCATAATATTTTGGTTTTTCGGTTTTTTTTTTTGCATTTTTAAGTTAAAATATCACATTCTAAGGTCATAAAATACAAAAAGAACGTCTGTTAAACGGAATTACGCCATATGAATTTGATCATCATTTTTGTATATAGGAACATAGAAAAAAAAAACAAAGAGTATTTGTTATAAGGTGGTATATTTTAAGTAATAAATACTGATTTATTGGTTTCTATTGTATTAAAGTTAAAATGTTCTGAAAATTGCATAATTGCATCTTGTATCTGTCTAAAAAAACAAAACAACAAAACAAACAAATTTAAATCTGTTTCTGCACAATATTATTTGCATTAATTGCATTGTTGAATTCATTCCTAAATAAATAAATGTGTTATGAATTTGATTTTGTATAGCATTAAAGTTTTTATTACATTATCCAAGGTACAGGGGAAATTGTTATATATATCTTACATTTTCCTTTATAGAATTTACGGTTTTTTTATGTTATTTGAATATTGATTTAGAAACAGTATAAGAATGTAACAGAATATCTGGATCCTATTAATATGCAGGAAATATTAACCCCATTATTCAAAAATGATATATAGGTGTAGGTGATCATATTAAAATATTACAAAGTATAACTAAAAGTAAAGTCGACGATCGAAAAATTAGGTAGCTTTTTTTTATTTTTTTTTTTTCAAGGGGCTGTGAAACACTTGAAAAGTCATTTAGAAGAAAATTGTAGGTGATTCCTCTGGACAACATAAATCATTCATTTTTAAACGAAGCTTTAGGTTGGGACCTTTAAAACAAATATACAATTTAGTTTATCAAATAAGGATTCCGGGAAAAAAGTGATTTAGGGAAATTTAGGATTATGTAGGATGGGTAAGAAAATTTGGCGAAGAATATTTTAAAAAAAAATATTAATGTTCTTCTTAAACTTAACTAATTCATATATGAGTTAACAAATTGGGGTACACATACGATGGCATCTGATTCCACAAACGCCAACTTAGAAGTTCTACACTATAGAGGTGGAAACTGCAATTGCACTTGTTTCACGTACTTGTTTCGCGTTTCGCGTGAATAGAGCTATTCTCATTTTTATTATTTTCGTTGATAATCCTTTATACTTACCAGATATATTTTTAACAGATTCGAAAATATTCGTTTTAGAATTGTCTTGTTTAAAAGATAGTGATAGGCATTCAAATTGATGAAACATTCTACCAAAAATTATAAATAAAATTATATAAACATTTTGATGTATTAAATAAATATTGAAAAATAGAAACTATATAGTTGGCTAGGTCAACTATATATTTTTCAATGTTTTATGTTTTGTTGTTTTTTTTTTTCTTTTTCAAATTCTACTTTAATAATAGACAATCAGAGACTCATTTTAAAACGACTATTTTTATTAGTAAAGTTTTCAAATTTAACTGGTATGCAATGATATTTTATATAAATGAATTTAGAAATGAAAATATACATTAAGTATTGTATTATAATTTTTGCGTAAAAATTTGAGGGATTGATTATTTATGTCACGTTTGATTGGCATCATCAAAATAGGAGTGTAAAATACACTAAAATAGTTAAACAATATACAAAAAAAAAAAAGAAACAATTTTAATTTCAGATTATTTATTTGAATATTTTTAAATTTAAAATAACAATCAAAGTATAATTTAAATATCAGCGTATCTATAACAAATATATGTAATTAATGTGTAGGTTCTCAATTATTTATTCAGGGAGTGTGTTAAAGTCAAGTTCAGTTTAATTTTATAAAGAAAAACAAAATATTTTTCTAAGTTAATGGTAATGTACAGTATTCTGTATATTAAATATTTTACATAGTAAATTTTTTTTTTTTTGTATTAATAAAATGCATTAAATTCATATCTTAAGTAATATTACAGGTAGATAGGTGGTTTTCTTAAAGTTTTACTTTGTAATTTATATGTGAGAGGCTCAGAACTAGAGTACCGTAACCCACATAAAAAATTTAATGGGGGAAATTCAATTTTTTTTTTAAATACTTTTAAATTTTTGTTGCTAATAATATTGACTTTAAAACAAAAAGTTAACATTGTACCTAATTAAATACTTAAAAAATGTTTTGAACAATTGGTATTTTAGATAATAAAAAATTAAAAAAAAAAATTCTTTTTTATTATTTTTACATCTTTAGATCAATGTCTTATTGATTTATACATTATGGGCTAGTTGAAATGAAAATTTCGGAAGTCGTTTTAATTAGTTTGAAATGGAGTTTTCTTGCAACATAATAAACAAAATAAAAATACAAATAAAAACAAGTAAAAATAACAGTAAGTCGATGCAACCGACTTATTTATACCCTACACCTAAAACATTCTAATTAAATTAAAAATCCATAAGTTATTTTAGTTAGGTATTTAATACAAGCTAAAAAAAATAAATGCTGTTACAACCTTTGTACAAAATTTCAGGTTTCTATCTTTATTAAATTCGAAAATATGATTGAAATAGGTCTTGGAAGTGTGTGAAGGCACGCGGACCACAACCCCAATTCATCTCAAATTTTAGAGACATCAACAGGGTAGAAAATTCGTATATCAAATTTCAAGTTTATATATTTATTAATTTCGAAGATATGCTTGTTTGGTCTTAGGAGTTGTGTGGCAGATACCCGAACAACCATTCTAATTCATCTCAAATTTTGGGGATATCAGGGATTTAGAAAAACACACCCTCGTACAAAATTTTAAGTTCCTATCTTTATTAATTTCGAAAATATGCGTATTAGGTTTTGGAAGTTGTATGGGAGGTACTCGAACGCATGGTCCGATTTCGCCCATTTACAATCCCCGCCTTACCTTAGTCATTGTTAACCTTCAGTATAAATTTCATCAAGATAGCATCATTATTTTTTTAGTTATCGTGCGTACAGACGGACGGACGGACATCGCTAAATCGACTCCGGCGGTGATCCTGATTCAGAATATATATACATGTCTATACCTAATTCGCTTCCTTTTGGTGGTTACAAACACCATACCAAAGTTAATATACCCTATACTTAATGTGTAGGGTATAATAATGGTAAATCATCAATTTCTATTTTTAAAGCCAAAGTGACCTAAACCACAAATATGTATGTTGATGAGGCACTGACAAAGATCAAAAATATGTTAAAGCCAAAATTAAATAACTAAGTGTGAGAGAAATTTTTTTTTTCGACTATGTTAAACTACTTTGTCTCTGTGTCCCTCAGATATGAATTCACTAAAATAATTTTAAATCTATTTAATAGTTAAATTTTGTCAAACTTAAATAAAATAGAATGAATATGGAATGTACTAAAAAACATAACATGAAAGTTAATATAAGCAATTAGCAAGTGTCAGTTATCAAGTAAATTATGAAGAATTTTTAATAAAAATAAAAATTCAACAATTGTACAAACCACAGATCAATTAATACACTTTACGCAGATTTGACACAGATTAATTGACTACTGACAAAACCTATACTATAATAACTATTTCTAACTGAAATGACTGAAAATGTGGATTCATATCAAAAATTTCAATAAAGTAATTGGATTGGGTATTATATTTTCAAGAAAAGAAAATCCAATAAGTCTCTTGTCCATTTTTTAGGGTGTAAATCAATGCCTTTTATACTGCGTAAGCAAATGGAGAGTTCATTATAAGTTTACGATTTATTTAATAATTAAGGGTAATCCAATTCTTTATTTAAATGTGGTTTATAACTATGAAGTTTTTATTTTGAATTTTTTTCAGGTTTGAGTACAATTACATAAGTGGATTTTATTACAAATTTAATGCGAAATAACACCCCAGGATTTTATTCCACATATTTTGCGATCTTATTTCTCAATTACATATATGAGAAATAAAACCCAAGGGTACTATTTCTCATTGAATTTCTCATCAAATAACACCATGGGGGTATTATTTCTCAAAAAGTCGAAAGTTAAATTAAAAGAGAAAATAACACTCATTTTATTTCTCATATTTTGCTATCTTATTTCTCAATGATATGTGAGAACAGTGATGTTATAGCGCCGTATTTATCGTATTTTGTACGAATTTCAAAGGGAAAATACGATGTTTGTGTTTTGATGTTCTTGTTTTGACAAAAAAATACGATTTTGACCCAAAACAAGGAAAAATATGATTTTGACCCAAAACCAAAAAAATATGTATATATCTGTAGTTAGAATAACATTGTTACAAGTTACAACTATATAATATACAAGTTTCATCAATATTCAATATTTTAATATGTCAAAGAAAGTTTATTTTCTAAATTTTAATAAGGGTTGGTACTAGTCTATTTTTATTTCCAAATCTAGTCTCGCCATCAGATTTGCAAACTATTGATTCAGGATTTCTGGAAATTAAAAATCTTAATTTTGTTAATATATTTGGCGAATCTCTCGAAAAAATTGAGTTGAAGAGTTTTGGAAGCAAATTTCTAAAATTAAGAGAAATGATGGGCAGTTTTAATTTCCATTGATGTTAAAATGTTTTCATTTATTATTCTTGTCCCATTCTTCTGCAAATGTAGAACGTACCTTCTCGCAAATAAGGTATGTTGTTCTATTTATGAAATCATTTTTTTGTTTATTATGTTCCTATATTTAATGATATATGTATATTATATAGTTAAGTTACCAAGCTCAAGTTAAATTATTTTTTGCAATGCCCAAAGTGTAATTATATTTATCAAATAAGGTTTTTGTTGAATTTATGAAGTAATTTTTTTTGTTTATTTTATAAGATACATATTGTTTATTTTTAAAATTATTTTTTCTTTTTAAGTATTTTACCACTTTATAAATACAGCAACAAAAGGTTAGCCCGTTTTCTTAATAAAGTTTTTATTTTGACCGGTTTTTTGACAGGATTTTACACTAAAATCTTGTTGACTGAATTTTTTAAAAATTTTTCCAGTCAAACGATCAAATTTGTTTGGATTGAAAATTTTGAAGTGGCAACACTGGTAGCCATTGCAAAATACAAAATACGATAAATACGATTTTGAAACGATTTAGTGTACGATTTGAAAAAAGTTTCTATAACAACACTGTGTGAGAAACAAAACCCAGGAGTGTTATTTCTCATTGAATGTGAAATAACACCACGGAGGCGTTATTTCGCAAGGCCTTATTTCAAGGCGTCGTAAATTCTATGTTAAGTTACTTTTTTTCAAAATAATAATTTAAAAATTATCCTTCTGTTAAATAAACACGCGTTCTTTTAAATAATCTTAAACAAAAAAATTAAACATAATAAAATAAATTAGATAGTAATGTTCGGTTTCTTGTTTTTTTTTTTTTTTTTCTGACCATGGAAATAATCCATTTCCGTCTTAATTTACGTAATTCTAAACTTAAGTAGTGCCTTAAACTTAAGTAATATCATAATTTAAAAGAAAAGTTTTATTTTAAAATTCAATTTTATTTACAGAAACCAGACAATTGAAAATAATATTTCATCTCCATTATTGTTATTATTATTATTAAGATTAATCAGTTAAACCACAGCCTAATAATCTTCAAATAAATACCATATTATTATAACCATCTATAACAATATTATTTATCATTATTCTGAACGTCTGCATTTGATGTTCTGCAATCAGTATGCATAAATATATACATATATAAATATTTATCAAGCAAATGCAACTTATATGTATATGTAAATGTATACATATACATAAAATTTTTTATAAGTATGTATATATACATATATTTAAATTAAAAATGAAATAATATTTTGTTCCTCATAGGGATTTTTTGATCTGATTTTAGTTTTGTCAACAATTACTTTGTTATAAAATGTACACCCAACATGTATAAACTTCATACATGTTTTTTTATATATACTTATATATGTATATATAAACTTATATTTAGATTATCAAATGCTATCACTTTGCAAAATAAAAAAAAAAAAAACAAAATAATAAATTAAAACATAAAAAACAGATAAAATTATGATGACGATGACTATGATGATAATGATGATATCAATTTGGCCAATTAAGCTCATAAATTGGATATTATCTTTCGTATGTGTATAGTGTTAAAAGAAGATAAAATAAAAATATAAAAAATAAGCGAACAACCTAGAAATTAAAAATATGGGAAAAAGAAAAATAAAAAAAAAAAATTAAAAAAAATTAAAATAAAAGCAATTTTTCAAAACCAGAACAACGAACTTCAATCATAGTTTTTAAATAATACCAAAAAAAAAAAAAGTATTTTTTATTTACATATAGGCTTAGGCTCTCTTTTCCAAATATATGTATGTACTATGTATGTATGTACAGTGTTTAGGAATAAATTTCAGTTCATTTTTATGTACATAAATATAAAATTGTTCGTCCCTTAAACTTAAATAAATCCCTTGGATAACCAAAAATTTATTTTCATACTATTGTTCTAGTTGAAAAAAATTTAGTATGTGTCTTCTATTCTACTTTAGTTAGAATATAATTAAAATAATATGTTCACTATTAGATATCATTAGTGAACACGAAACTTCACTTCTTTCACAACTCTCAACATTTCTTAGTGAACAAATGACAAAAAAATTTTGCAATAATATTTACAGCAAAGGATTTAACAAGTTTTCATTTTTAATAAATCCAAAATTAATTCACGTTTAAGAAGGATTGAATATTTTCGAACAAAAAAATTTCTACATGTTCACTAATTATGTACATGTTTTTTATTCAAAGGATTTGTACATGATTTTTGCTCAAAAATTTTGACTTTTTCAAAAAACACTCAAACAAATTATGCGTTTGTATGGTATATGTGTATGTATTTATAATCATAATCATCATCAACATCCATAATATTATCTAGAATAGACAGAGTAGTTCTATAGGCTACAATCTTGCATTTTGTATGAATTTCTTTCATGATTCTTATAGGATCTGTTGCATTTGAGGTCCATTTATTTATGGTGTTAGTGATTTATTTTTTAAAAAATATTAATGAAAAATCACAGATACCATATACAAATACAGATACTATATACCAACTTATATTTATATCTATCAATTTACTTATTTTACAATAAATTGCTTAAAGTAGAACTTATTTAACAAATAGGCATTAAAAGTCCTCAAATGTTTTTTTTTTATTTTAAATTTCCCCAAATAAAATATTTTGGAAAATTTTCCTTAAATGCTTGTATCATTTGAAAAGTTTTGTTTAAATTAAATTATCGTTTTCGCTTTTTCTATTATATTGATGTTGATGAATAATATGTTGCGAAGGGTTAGCAACTTTTTGTATCATTACTTTTGTCATATTTGTTGATTTATCATCTAATTAAAAACACTTACGATACTTTATATGCATTATTAAGAGAAAATAAGAAAATAATAAAATTATTAGGTTAAAAAAAAATGTTTTAATACCCCAAAATAAAAACAATTTTCAATTCTTTATTAGTTTTTAATAATTTTTGTAATATGTATTTATATTAAAAATTCTGAACGTTTATTTTATCTTTATCTCATAATATAGGCAATAGAATTTTTCAATATTAAAATTAGTTTTTTTTTTTTTTTGTATCATCCTACAGTTTATAATACAAAAATACAAAATAAAAATAAAAAAGAAATATTCAAAATTAAATTGGATGTCATTATATGAGATCAGATCAGATCAAATAAAACATAAGCAGATAAATGCAGATGCAAGTCAACAAAATATTATGATGTTGAATAAATTTTATTTGTTTTGTTTTTTTTTTTTTTTTTTTGCAATAAATATGGTACCATTTAGTCTAAGAGGAAACAATAAAAAAAAAAAAAAACAAAAGAAAAACATCATTTTTGCATCATTATTTTTATCGTTTTTATCATAATTTATGTATGTACATTATGTACTATAAAGGATGTAATCATGAGCTTATATACTTATCCCTATATATATATATACATATGTAGAATAAAAGAATTTTATTTGCAATAATATGGTATATAATATATATTATATAATATATGAAATGTTGAACTATATAATATTATGTGGGATGTATGTAATATATTAGTATACATAATATATTATATATAGTGAACATAATTTTTTATATACAATTACAATAAATACTTGAACACAATGAATTTGATTGACAAATTTTCTGGTCTGCACATTTTTTTTTTTTTTTTTTTGGAAAATGATTTGAATTTTCAATGGTTGTGTTGTTTTCTTTTTTTCTTTTGTTTTGGGCATATTTTTAAATAAATTTTTTTTCTATAAAAAATAAAAAATTGTACTAGAAAAAATTATATATACATATATATAGATTGTAAATTATATATTTTAAACCCACAATTCAATAGAGTTATGGAAATTATAATCAATAGAACTTTAATTACTGATATTGTATTACTATTTACTATACTATTATATAGTTATATTTATTATATACATAATATACTGTTAGTTGAAAATATAATTTTACGCTCTCTGGAATTTACACAAAAAAAAAAAGCAATTTTATGGGAATTTTTATTAAACACAAAGATTTTTGTTTTTCTTTTTTTTTTAATTATTAATTAAATTTTGTAGATACGTACATGTATATATATTTTATTGATCCAGAATTCATTGTGCAAAATTTTAGAAAATTTTATAATTAAAATTTTGAAATTTTCATTAAATAATAAATTTTTTATTGTTTGCGTTCCTTTTTCACGCAAAAAGTAGTTGAGAGTAGTTGGGTAGTTTGTAATTGATTTTGAAAATTATTTTTGAAAAAAATATTTAGGTACATAGAGACAATGACACAAATATTTTGAAAATTTAAATTGTTTTAAAAATATATAACATTTTTTTTTTCTTTTTTATATAAAGCAGAAAGTTTTTAATACAAATATAATTGAAAGATTTGCTTATTATTTTCACATAGTTCGCCTCTCCGTTTATCTGTTCGTCCGTCTATTTACAAAACTTTAACACCGTTTAACATACAACAATGAAATTAATATCCATAGGTCTTTTAAAAAAATTATTATTGTAGAACAACTTTTTTTTATGTGTCTGCCATTACTGAGCTACAGAGTCTCAAAATTTGAATAAACCTTATTTTCAATTATATCTCAGATTATGTTTAATGCTTTTTAAATTAAAATTGCCAAACGGTAGGATTTTTACTATTTTCTACTTTTATAAATTAATATCAAAATTATGCAATTTTTTTTTAGTTTTAGTATTTTAATTTACCCTTTATGTGAAAATAAAATTTTGTAAGATTTTGCTTTCTTTATAACTCCGCAATACTTTCAGATACAATCTTTAAATTTTAAGAGAAGAAGAGTCTTTCAGAATTAGAATAATAGCAGAATTACTTCCGAAACTTTTTTTTGTATATCACTCCCTGTTTAAGAGCTACTAAGAAATCTTTACTATATTTAAACATCTTTAAAGTTGAAGGCACTTGGACAAATTTTTGCAAAATAAAACCGAAAAAAAATTAAAACTTCAACATTATAATTTTACATGTATTAATAGATTTATTTTAATTATATAGGGTATCCTTAAAATTGAAGAAAATGTATCTTGATTTCCCACAATTTTTGATAACATATATTAATTTCTGAGAAAATTAACAAATGTTGCTGCAAGCAGATAGATTCTAAACTGTTTTCATTGGCTTTTGCAAAATTTGCGACTTTAAAAAACTTCGGTCTTGTTTTTTTTTTTTTTTTGTTTTCCCGGCTAAACACAAATCGACTGATTGAATTCCAACTTTCTGTTCTTCCTTCCCAAAAATTTATTAGCACTTTATGAATTTTTGTATGATTTGTGAATCCGTTCCGGTAGTCAATCTATATGAGTTCAAAGATGAGAATTGATAAAAGTTTGCAGGAAAAACTGATTATTTATTAATGAAGGCTGAGTTAACGGTATGTTAAGTTCAAAATTCTTTCAGTAAATCGATTAAAAATATTCTCCTTTTTTCGTAATTTGGTTTTAAAGTATTTTTAATTTTTTAAAAATTTCTCCCAAACCAATAGTTTACTTTTAAAATCTTGATTCGTTTAACTTTATAAGAATTTTGCATAACTGCAAAATAGTAGACCTTACAAGTAGGTTAATTTTAAGCCGCTGCATTAATCTATTTTTTTTTTTGTCACGAAACTAATGTAATGTATTTGTTCACTGTGCACTTGTTTCTTTATTTCACAGGCTGCTTTTTACCTAACGAAGCAATTTAACCACCGCAACAGATTTTTCAACTAAAATATTCCCATTAGATATCTTGAACTATATTTACCAGGTGTGTAGATAATTAATATACTGGAATTTGAGTTTGATGTTTATCTCGTAATTTATCAACTTACTAAATATCTAGGTTTTTTTTTCTTTAACATTTCTTGATTATATTATTACACATTTTCTCGGAATACGAAATAAATTACACTATATTTCACCTTATTTTAACCTATAACAAATCACAAAGCTCTAATTAAATATTAAGACCTAAATCCATAATTTAATTTTAAAATTTTTTTTTTAACTGAATATTTAATTAGCATTTTAAAAAACAAAAAAAAATTAAGAAATTCTTGTCTTTTAAACATATAAAATATTAATTAAGTTTTAAAATTTAAAAAAAAAAACGTTTAAAAAATTAAAAAAAAATGTTGGTTAATCTACCTGGAAAGTGATAGATTTTTTACCTTTAAATTTAATTCTTTTTATTGTTTTTATTATTTTATTCAAAAACATTGTTAAAAGGTATTTAATAATTTCTAATAAGTGTGACACTAAAAATAAAACGAAAGGTTTAAAATGTAAAACCTATATTGGATTTTTTGTTTTTAAGTTCACGTATGTTAACTGGTTTCAATCTAAGATTTATATCTTATGAATCGAATTGTTTTTTTTTAATGACCAACACTAAAAGAAAATAAGAAATATGCGACATCACCCAATTGAACCCATAAAAAAACAAAAAATTAATATTTAGAAAATATAGAATTAAATTTTCTATGTTATTATAAAAAAAAAAAACAAAAACAACAACAACATTTTTATTATGAATTCATAATATTAAAAGGCTGTTTGATTAAAGAAATGTACTTATGTGAGCATTGTGCCTACTCTACACAGTATTGGAAAAAAATGATTAAACAAATAGCATTATTTAAACTTTTATAAAGCTATACCGGTTTCATACCGGTATGAAAGAAACGGTATGAAACAAACAAAAAGTGAGTAAAGAACAGGTGAAGCGTTGGTTGTACAAATCTATATAGAAATAATATATGTTTCAAACCACTTACGATAGAATATAGATCAAGGTAGGTTGTATATATTATTATAATTGAGGTACAGGAAGATATTTTTAAATAAAATTAACTAACAAAAAGGGTAGCACAAAACCAAAAATAAGTACAATTTACTAAAAATTTTTTTTCCTATACTGTATAAATTTCATGAGTTCTTTTCAAGTGGTTTTTTTTTTTTTTTTGTATACCAACCCATCATCTTCTTCAAAAGTATTAAAATTCATGATATTAGCGATTGACCTACAAAAATAGAAATTGGTGCTTGTCTTTTTTTATTGTTTTTAAGGAATAAGCATATGTACGTATAAATTATAAAATTATGGTATAAAGTGCCAAGTGGTATGGTATGATATCAAAATAAAAAAAAAATTTTGAAGCTTTTAAATATTACCTAAGGCAATAAATAATAAAAAGAAAAATAGAAAAAAGGTTTCTTTCAATTTTAATGTTTTTGTTTTTTGTTTGTGACAGGCGATAAACGAATGCATTTTTTACGCGATCGGCATTTTAACATTGATGGCGCTCTTCATTATTTACGTTTCTGTTAATATTTTTTTTTTTTGATTGAATGAAATTTTAAAAATCTTTTTTTTTTTTATTCCGAAATTTTTTATCTGGAAAGGAAAAGTTTTAGAATTGCAAAACTTTCTTTTAAGTTTATAATACCAACTATAGATGGTAAATTTAAAATGTTGTAAGATATATGGAAATTACATAAATTATTTATTAAAAACTATTAACAAATTCTATAGGTAAATATTAGAAGTAAAAAATATTTTATAAAAGACGGAAACAAATGAACTTTTGTTTTGATAGAATTTTTTTTTTTTCATTGAATCTAGAAACTAATTTAAGGTTGATGAAAACTGTTATAGTTAATAATGTATTAAAGACTACTTAAGAAAGTAGAAATAAACAAGTACACCATGTATGAACTAAACGTACCATCAACGAATGGCATATGTCTCTTTCGCTCAAGAACAGCGATATGCAGAGCAAACTAAAACACCTACAATATCTCGCAATATGGTCTTGAAATCAATATGGTCTTATTACAAAGCGATAAGAATCAACAAGAATAATGCAGTTAAATGGGCTTAATTGTTCGCTTAATTCTGCTACCATGGGCTTAATTCTGCTACCTTGGCAGCATTATATCAACAGGAGAGGAGCACAAGAAGATATGGATAATCGACTCAAGAAAGCTTGTGCAGCGTTTGGTAGATTACAATCAGTATAGAAATACATATGTAAATTCCTGGATAAAAACAAGAAAAGGAAAACACATAACGATGAATCAAAAGAAAAACGTTTGATCAGATATATCCTATAATGTTCATTAAAATGTTTTTACGTTTTTTATTCTTTTATATATAAAAGTAATAAAAAACTTTTATAAATACAATTTTTTTTTTAAATTTTAAATTTTTTATTTAAAATATTTTGGCATATATGTATACTTTGCTCTTTAATTTTTTTTTTAGTTTCTTTTAAACTATATTAGAATTGTGTTCATATTATCATATTTGACATTTATAGAATACGCACCAAACTGACATCGATTGTAGAAAAGAAAATCAAAACAAAAAAACAATATTGAATGAAAATAACATCATGTAGAAAATGAATAAAAAAAAATTATAATAAAAATTTGACAGGTATTTGGCGATTAAAGATGAAAACTTGTTTTTGTTTAAATTCTTTTATTTATCATAATTGTCACAGGGAGTGCGTGTTTGACATCGTTTTTTTGTCATTATTACAAACCACACCAAACCACACCATATCATACTTTATAATGATTACACATGTGTTGAATTAATGCATAAAAAATTATATAGCAGCTCTCTTTTCTCTTAATTTTTAGCATTATTAATTATGCATTTATGAATATATAAATTTATGTAACTACAGACCTACCCAGCGTTGTTCGGATTTCTTTCTAATATTTGTTTTTGTTTTAGTTATATAAAAAAAAGAAAATCGTATTAGAATACAAAAAGAAAAAATGTTAAGAATTTGTGTGCCATTAAGTTGTTCGTTATATTTAAATCTATTTTGGCAACAAAAAAGTCATTTAAAAAGTTTGAAACAATAGGTCTTGTAGTACAACAGGTTTTTTTTGAAACTTTATTTTGGGTCAAAGAAGCGGTATGCAACATAATTCGCTTGCAATTCGCGAATTAACGAATTCCAATTAGGTTATTACAGTCAACTCAAATGTCAGTTAGAGCAACACATATACAAAATATTTAGTCAATCCGTCAAATCCGAAAAAAATCTTGGAAAAGCTCCTGCACCGCGGCAGATTAACGGAACTCCACAAAAATTTGTTTGAAACTTTCTTTTGGATCAAAGAAGCCATGTGTAAAACTGTTGTATCGAAACAGGCTAACAGGCTTAAACCTAAAGTTGGTATTATAGTTCAGTTCACTATAAAGCAGCAACATATATTATTATATACCTATACATAAAACCACAAAAACCTATTGACCACCAGATACCCTGTCCCCTCATATACTATGTACGTGTAAATTTATGTATACATGACAATTATTGTTTAAATATTTAAATTGATGCCACAGGGCATAATATTTTCTTATTTTCACAAAACTAAACTTTCAAGATGTTTAACACAAAATAAAAAACAAAAAAAAATTTAAAAAGAAAAAGACGAGACAACCACCTCCTATCATTTTTATCAAAGTTGATTGTATATAATTTAAAAGAAAGAAAAGAAGCGGTTAACGAAAGAAATTAAAATAAATTAAAAACCAGATCAAGTTAAAGATCACTAAAATGACCACCAAACATCAGCCAGTTTAAAAAAAAAAACAAAATAACAAAGCAACAGCATTAACAATTAATTTTTATTATTTAAGTTGAATTGTATGTATGTGTATAGGTAGTTCAAGTTTAGATGAGACTTCATCTTTATCTTCACCATTATCTCATCTTCACAGAATGAAATACATAATATTGTTTTTATATTATGCTATTTGTTGATGTTTGTGATTTCTTGTTTTTATACTTGTTTTTTTTTTTTTTTTGTGGATCAATGAAAGATTGATTGCTATGTTCATTCATGACAGCTTTTACTTATATAATTACAATCTATGTGTTTTGAGTTTTGTTTGTATATACAATTTATTACAGCTAAAAAAAAAGTTACAGCTGACCTATCAACTACTCAAAAAGTCAATATAAGGACTCACAAAAAAAAAAAAAAAAAGAAAACCAAAACACTATTCTGAACATTCATACATATATACATAAGTCAATAGGTACATATGGAATTATAGTTAGTCAGTCAATCTGAAAAAAAAAGAACAAGTCCAGTTGAACAAGTTTTCTCTGATGCTGATCCCAATAAAAAAAAATGTATATATGTATGTGCATATGTATGTACGAGTATATATTAAAAATAATAAAACAAATTGAAGTTTAAAAGACAGATAACACAATAAATATGAGATTTACTGTATGAATATAAAATAAAATTTATATGATTGCGTATGAATTGTTTTATTTTTGTTCTATTATTATTGTTTTTTTTTGTTAAACAGTGTAAATATTGAATGTTATTGACCTTTTTTGTTTTAAAATTTTTATTTTATTATTGCTATCTCTTTTTTTCCATTTGTAA
Organism: Poecilobothrus nobilitatus; assembly: GCA_947095535.1. Taxonomy (NCBI): domain Eukaryota; kingdom Metazoa; phylum Arthropoda; class Insecta; order Diptera; family Dolichopodidae; genus Poecilobothrus; species Poecilobothrus nobilitatus. The sequence continues at coordinate 152,618,181 of OX352773.1, read as the reverse complement.
ATTTTTTTTTTTTTAATATTAATATAATATAACTGATTTTTAGCTCTTAAACTTCTGAATGCTGGTGATTTTATTTTTGCGATTTTGTTTTTTTTTTTTTTGAAGTGAAAAGTGATAAAAAAAAATGCACAATTTATTGATAATGAAAAATTCAATAGTTAATTTTTATTATTGTGTTGTATCTTAAAATAATATACATATGTATAGATATTTATAAAATATATCAGTATTATTAGGTAACTATTATTATTTTTTTTTTTCTTTATTTATTATAATGGATTTGTAATAATATTGTTTTCGATTGAAATAATCGATACACTGTATTGTAATAAAATTAATTTTTATTGTTGATTTTTTTTTTATTACTAAAAAATATAAAAAAAAAAAAAACAAAAACAAAAAAAAAAAACATTGTAGAAAGTTAAATCAGTAGCAAGTCTTTTCGGTGATTTATTAAATTTTCTTTATTGAAATTAATAATATGTAATCGGTTTTGACAATTAATCGATAATATTGATATTATCAAATTAAATTATAGGTTATTGATGAGTTTGAATTTAATTATAATATTGTGAATTAAATTTAAGTTTTATAATACAACATAATAACATTAATAACAAGTGAAAGAAAATAAAAAAAAAAAACAAAAAAAAAAGAAAGTTTTAATAAGAATTGTTCAAATTATAATCAATTCAATCGTTAATTTAATTCATTTAATTGAAAATTTTTAAGATTTAAATTATTATGGGAAACCCTAAATAATTTTGAAGATTAAAAAACAAAAATATTGAAAAGATATCATCAGAATAGTTAACAGAATTGCATTCTGATTGTATTCTTACTTGGAACATTATAAAAATATTAATAGAAATTTTTTAGATTTAAAATTAAAAATTTATTACAGCTGAAAAGAAAAGTTTAGTATAGAATGATGCAAGAGCTTTTTAAAAAAAAATTTCTGACTTTAAAAGAACTCAGAAGGGAAAAAGAAAGATTATGTAATTTAAAGTAATTGTATGGACCAACTTTTTTCTACAAAATTCATTTTCATAAAATTTTTTTAAACAGCTTTTAAACAATATAGGTATCTATTCTGTAAATTACATAAGTTCTTATTTATATTTAATCATTTGCATTCGAAAACATGGTTAGACCATTAACTCGAGTCATTAATGAGTGTTAATGATCTTTTGTGGTGTTCTATACTATAAGTTTCAGTTTAAAAGTTAAGTTTACGTACCTATAAATAATACTTTTCTAAAAACTGTTTAAAATTTCTTTTTAATTAACTTATCGTATTTTATTTTTATGCTATTATTTTTAATGATAATTAATTTTAATTTTAATTTAAAATTTTTGTTTTCCTTTCTGCAAACTCAGCAAAATTAAATTTAAAATTGACTTTTTTTTTTAACTTTATTGTATCGTCCTCTCAATTAATAGCAAAATAAAAACAAATAAAGAGAAAACCTCCTTCATTTTTCTTTTTTTTTCTTAAATTTACAATTTAAGAGTAGAAGTATAATTATATTGAGCACGATTTTCTTCTTTTTCATTTAAAAAAAACTAAAAAAAAATTAATAAACCTAAATAAAATTAATTTAATTCGGCAGTTAGGTAAAACCAATTTGAATTTTTAAAAATAAATGAACATTTAGAGTCTAGTGTTTTACAGATAAATTTTCCTAAAAATTTTATTTAGCACTTATTTTTATCGTTTATTTTTAGCACATTTGCAAAAAAATTTTCAAAAAATGTCTCTTTAGTTTCACTTCCTTCAAAGATACAGAAATGAAATTTTGACAATGGATAAGTCTCATAAAAAATTTATGTTGTACACTAACCTTGTCATGTAGCCCTATCCATTACGGAGCTACAGACCTTGAAACGTTTGTTACCCTATTTTTAAATGTATATATTTCAGGTTCTACTTAACATTTTTGCAATTTAAAAACGTCATTCGACAGGACATTTTTTTACCTTTATAAATCAATATCAAAATTATACATTTTTTGTTTTATACAATTATACAAATGTTTTGCAATTGAATATTTAAATTTACTGTTAGGTATGCGAAAACTAAATTTTGCATGATTTTTTTTCTTTTATAACTCCGGCACTCTTTTAGATAGGGATTTGAAATTTTGAGAGAAAAAAGAATTAGAATTTAAAATTAGTATAAGTTTCCTCAGAAAAGTTTTTCCGTACCATCTCCTAATAGCCCTTATTAGGACTTAAAAATTTAAATTTGACTATTTTCAAACACCTGTAACTTAGGTACCTGTATAATTTTTTTCAAAATAAGGGGAAAAATTACAGTTCTAACTTTATAATTTAACATGTGTTAATGGTTTTTTTTTTTAATTATGTAGAGTTCCCTTAAAATGAATGAAAGTGTCTCCTTATTATATGAAATTCTAAGAAAAAATTTCAAATTTTGGTGCAAGTCACACTTCTAAACAGGTTTGTATTGCCTTTTGGAAATGTACACATTTAAAAACCGTTTGTATACATGCTGCCTTGGTGTTTTTACTTTTTCATTTCTTTTTATTTATTTTTTTTGTTTTTTCTATTAATAAATTTTTCATCAATTATCCTCAGTTCGATTATTTTCTTCTAAATATCTTTCACTTTTTTTCTTTTTTTTCTTTTTATTGATTTAAGATATAAAAAATGTTTTTCTTTTAACATTTTAAAGTGGTTATAGTTATTTACTTTTAACTCAGTATATATGGTAAAAATTTACTTTAATATATTATTTAAAGTATTTATAGTCATTGACTGTTCAAGTGTTCAAAATTTTATTTATAACGCAAATGGTTGTATATGTAAATGGTTAATAAATATCTTAGATTTTTCATCAATAAAAATGTCAAACACCACACAAAGTAAGCATTAAATATCTTGAAAAAATATCTAAATATAATTCGACGATTTGAGGTGGTCGTTAAATCAAAATCAGTTAAATCTTGATATTTTTTAAGTTTAATTCTTCTATAACCAATTTTATAGTGAAATTTATTTATTTTATGGTTCAATCACTTAAAAGTTATCAAATAGGATCACTTAAAATCAATCTTAAATTAATTATGGATTATATGTTGGCGGAATGTTGCATTGTTTGCATACTAAAATCTAAAGATACTTTAATTTGAAGATTTACGCGATTGCAATTGGAAGTTAAAAGAATTAGAAAATATTTGATTATTAGATTCAACATTGAGAAAATATATAAGGGGATCACTGATATTTTTACAAAAAGTAAATCTAGAATTAACATGAATATTTTTTTTTGAATGGAATTCAGACGTGACATAAAGTCAGAAAAATCGTAAGAAGACAGAAAAGAGCATTACCTCAAATAAAAAATTTCGAACAAGAGATCGAAAAAGATTTATATGATCCAATATAGCTATATAGGATGAAAAAGGAGATGAAATTTTGACTATATTTAAAAATACAATTTTAAATTACATGACTTTATTTTAGCAATATTCTCTTGTTAAAATTTAAACAAGGATCAATTAGGGACGCTGTGTTTTTGTACATTTAAATAACTTAAGCAGAGAATAATCAAATATTTGGTATTATTTAAAAAAAAAAAAAATTTATTTCATAATTTCTTTATGATTGTACAACAACCAAAAGTAATAGATACTACCATTTCCAAGATCACGCAATAAAATTATTTTTTGATTTTTTTTCTTTTGTTTCTTTTCAGTTTCTATGAAACAAAGTAATGAAAAAAGACTTTCCATTGCAAAAACTTTTTTTTTTTTTCAAAAAATGAAAAAAAAAAAAATTTCAAAAAAGAAAAACCATTGAATTTCAATAAAAGAAAAGTGAATGTTTTTTTTTTTTATTTTTAATGTTGTTTTGTGGTTTTTGTTTTTCTTCAGTTTTTCTTTATTTGATTTTCTTAAACTGTTTTTTAACATTGATTATATCTTTTTTTTTATTTTTCTTTTTTATACATAATATATTAAAAACTTTTCAATTTTGTTTTTTCGGAACTAAACTTTATGCCGCTTTTTTTTTTGTATTTTTTATACATTTGGATGAAACTTTTACTAAACATTTTATTTTCGAATATATGAGGAGTACCTTTAAAGTACTTTTAAAAGTAACATTAAAATTTTGTTTTTTATTGAGAGGGCATATAATTATTATTAGTTAACTTTTAACTTATAAATGTAATATAAGTTAACTGTTATTTTAGTATTGAAAGTAGCTGTTATTTAAAAAAGAAAATTACAATACAAAATAATTTTTTTTTTTTTTTTTTTTTTTTTAAATTCTTTACAATTAAAAACTTTTGATTTTCATTCAAACACAAAAAATTATTTAAATAAAAGAGATTGGGATTCAAGTTGAAATTGAAATTGTTGAATTGAAATTGAATGAATGAATGAAAAATTTAGAAATGCGTTTTCAATTCACAATAAATATTCACAATAAATATTCACAATAAAAATATAAAATAATATGAGAGATGATAATAATAAGAGTGTTGAAATTGTTCAATGACACAATAAGATGATAAATTTGATTTTTATTTTTTATGACAAATATTTAATATTTTTTTTTTTTTGTTGTTTTATTACTTAGGTACATATAAAATATAAATATATACTTATAATATATAGGGATTTATCTGATCATTTTGCAAATAAATGCTTGAAATTTGAAAAAATTGAAAAAGACACAAAAAAAAAAAAAAAAAAAACAAAAAACATTGATGGGAATTTATTTGATGGATTTTGTTGAATTATTTATTTGTTTTTCGTGAGATTTTTATTATTATTATTTATTTGTTATTTATTTTTTTTTTTTTTTTCTGATTTTAATCTTATTACATTTTGTTCAGATTTATTGTGTAAAATATTGAAAAATTTATAGAAAACGAAAGCATATAATATTAGGTACTTATAATATCAGTTATCGTTTATAATTTGATTTGAACTTTGATGGAGAAAACTATATAGAGAAAATCTATGTAAAAATATTCTTCAAACTTTCACCACAAAAGATAAGTAAAATATAATACTTATAATCATCGGTTAACTTTGTAAGTAAGATCAATAGTTTTTTTTATAATATATTAACAACTTTACTTGAAGGGATTCGATTCAAAAGTAAACATGACTACAAAACCGCAACCACTCGTCTCTAACAGTTATTCGTCGATACAAGCATTTTTGATACTTTTTCAAGTGTGCTGTAAATATCTTTAGTCAAGTCAAAAAATCCGCTAGAAACATTTTTCCAAACACTTAAATTTTTTTGTACTTTCCATAGTAAGACATTATCAAAATAAATGTTTAATGGACTCTTTAGAGTCCGAGACCATAAAAGTTAAATCTTAAAATTGAAAAATATTTTATTTTCTTACTATATACGAATACCTTAAAATAAACAGGGCTAAAGATATTTTAATATTCCCAAATTTTGTTTTATTTCGATTTTATCGGTTCTTATTGAATTGCAATAATTTTGAAATGTAAAAATTACAAGGCAGGATATAAACCAAAGGTTTTTAAAGGCACACATTATGAAAAATCAACTTATTTCAACTTTAAGTAATATAATTAAAAAAGTTATTAACACATGTAAAGCATTTAAAATATAGTTAATGTTGTAACTTTGATTTTTATGTTTTACTTACGAAAAATTTGCGTAGGTTTACAAGTTACATGTCTGTAATAATACTTTTGATTTTTGAGCCCTAATTGCTCTTAAAGAGTGGAAAACACAACAATATTCAAAATTTCAACGTTCTGACCAAAAGGGTTTCGGAGATTTATAAAAGTTATTATCATTTCACGTTTTTGAATTCAAAAAATACTAAGCGTAACTTAAGCTATAAAGGTTTTAAAATAGGGTTTTTTTCGTACTTTGAGAGGCTGGTTTTCCATAATGGGACTAAATAAAAAAGTTGTTCCAGAACATTAATTTTATATGTATTTTATATATAAAATTTCATTGTTTCCTCTTAAATGGTGTTTCCTCTTAAAAGCTATAAAGGTTTTAAAATAGGGTTTTTTTCGTACTTTGAGAGGCTGGTTTTCCATAATGGGACTAAATAAAAAAGTTGTTCCAGAACATTAATTTTATATGTATTTTATTTATAAAATTTCATTGTTTCCTCTTAAATGGTGCATAAATTTAGTTAACAGGCAGACGAAAAGACGGATCTAATGGCACTAATAACCAAATTTTTCAAAAATCTTTTGCAAAATATGCAAAAAAATGAATCTATTACAATTTCAATTATTTCCATATCACATGAGTTGGTGTAATTTAATAACAATAGATATAAGGTTATAAAATCTGGATTAATAAAATTTATAAAAGATTTAAAATAAAATTTATTAAAATTACCTTTTTTTAAAAGAAATAATTGAAAAAAAAAAAAAAGTTGTTTTATTGGAAATTTTCTTATTCAACAAAAGAAATTGAAAGAATTCAACTTATTTTTTATCAATAAAATTGTCAAACGTAAAGATCTAAAATACCGTCATATATAATGTCACAATGAAATTTTTGATTTGTTATTCAAAAAAACTGGGACAAGTTAGTCTTGCTTCTCAAGGACTGAATTTAAATTAAAAGAACTTAATTTATTGAAATTGCGTTTTTTTTTTTTTTAAATTAGAAAGTGATAAAATTTCAACAATATGATTGAATGATTTTATGAAAGACACCCGTTATTTGATAGATGTTGAATGGAATCTGTTTTGATATTTCTGTTTAATAATGTTTAATAAATTTATAAAAAATAACTAAACCGCAACAATATTTGCAAATTATATAAAAATTTATTTTCACCGGAACAAATGTTACTGTTAATAGTATGATCGTTAAAAATCTTTCAATAATAATTATTTGTTTTCATATTTTACTTTTGAGATTGACCTTGAAGACTTTAGGTTTCCGCATGATGGTATGTAATATACCATAAAGCGATCCACATAATTAATTTATTAAAATCATGTTGAAAAACATGACATTATTTTAAGAAATGTCCAGTGTATAGGTCTCAAATGCTTGAAATCATATAGTCAAATAGTGGACTAATCAAATGCAGTTTATTAACGGTATGGAGATTATTGCATTACAATACATATTATAAATATATATATATGTATATATATATATATCTGCATTGTAAATATATAATAATAAAAAAAGCATTTTGAAATCAAACTTAATAAATATGTATAGTTACTTTGTGTTTTATTTCAATTTAAAGTTGTATCGCTCTAAAAAAAAAAAAAATCACTTAAAGAAATCATGTTTTACGAACATCTAAATTCTTTACCTTTAGAAGTGATAAAATTTTAATAAACTTAAAATTCTTGTTACTATTCAAACTAAATTTAAATAATTTAAAAATAATTACGATATGGTTCATTATATAATAATTTGCAACCAACTTTTTAAAATTAACCTGTACAATTTCGCTTCCAATTTATCTAAACTTTATTTTAACTCTCCCTTATATTATCCAGCAATTTCCCTCCAATTCCATTCCCCTTTCCAAAGTCTACAATAACTTTGTATAAAGGAGTCCTCTCATGAAGTTTGACTAATGTGTAAAAAAAAAACCAAAACAAAAAAAAAACTAAAGAAAGATCTCAAAATATGCTAGAATGGTTTTTTGTTTTTGGAAAAGAATCATAAAAGAAAACACCTAGGGACCTCGATGACCGAGCTGTTAAGCACATGGTTTTTTAACAGAGCATTTATTAACAGATTCAAATACTGCACAGCTGGCTTTTTTTTTTTTTTTATACCCGTACGATAGGATCGGGTATAATAAAACTACTCCTCCGTTTGTAACACCTCGAAATAAGCGAGTTAGATATACCTTCAAGGGTATGGATCGGATCAGAATCAAATTCTGAGTCGATTAAGTCATGTCCTTCCGTCCGCCAGCACGCTAACTCAAAAACTAAGAAAGCTAGAATCTTGAAATTTACACAAGCAATTTGTAGGTCCCCTATTTTTTTTGGTTGAGTTCCGACCAAAATTTCGGGTAGCTCCCAAATAACTTACTTTTAGATCTCCAAATTTTTTTTGAAATAGAGCCATGAAATTTGAAACTGCCATGAAACTGCTGATAGATATCAAAAAATATTAATTTTATGTTAATATGAATTTTTCTGTAGCCACACTCGTTAAAGAGCTACAGCCCTCCAAAGCCCCCAAAAATCTATATATTTAAATTGTTATAACACAAGTTCTATAAGGTATATCTTCAATCTGAAAATTCCAAACGATAGGTGCTATTATGAGCTTTACAAACATGTATATAATAAATATATACGTGTGCTATACGGTGTCTTAATTTACCGTTATGCGAAACTGAATTATTGTAAAATACTTGAACCCTTCTATCTTCTAAACGGTTTAAGTTGGAAACTTGAAATTTTGACAGAAGTTAGATCTTTGAAAATAAGTATGAGTCATTTCAGAAATTTTTTTGTATCACTCCCCATTTAGGAGCTGTAAGAGGTCAAAAACTGAAAATTTCCTATTTTTAAACACCTGTAACTTGAACACCTGTTAAAATTTTTTTGAAGTAATACACAAAAATTAAAGCTTCAACATTATACTCTTATTTCTGTTAAGAACTTTTTTTAATTATATAGGGTTACTTTATAATTGACGAAAGTGTTACTTGATTTTTTCAAATTTTCTAACAAATTTCTTTAACAAATTTTTTGCATTTGTTTTACTCGATAATTTGAAATTGTTGAAGATATAATGCGTAGTACAAAAAAAAGTAAATAAATAAACAACATAACGGTTGCTTGAAGAATTTTTATTTATATGATATCGATATACATACATACTTATATAATATCATGTTTTTTTACATATCGTATATGTCACTGATGAATGAATGATAAGAGTATAGATGTATATTATATAGCGCCGTATTTACATACATACATATATGTATTTTATTGTACTTATAAGAAATTATTCTATGAATGGAAATATTTTTAAAGAAATATTGCAATGTATGGCGATATACTTATAACAATATAAATATACTATGTACGTATTAATATAATATAATATTTAAAATTATATTTACTATTTTGTACCTACTAAGTAAATTTAATACACATTTACCGCTTAGTATTAAATGGTACTATAGAATATTTGAAAAAGTTTTGAATTGATAATCGTTATGTGGAAGGTTAGAATCTGATTTTGAAGAATGTATAAACATATAGTTTCAATATATGTACAACCCATAGTTCTAGAAATTATAAAATTCACCCAAATTATTTTAAAATACTAAAATATTAAAAAAATAATATTGTAAGCAGAGTGACAAGTTGTGGACATACTAACGGTTCGTACGGGTATCAAAGAGTTGACAAAGGCAACTGTAGTCTTTCTCGTTTTTCAGTGCATTTTTCTGCCACATAAATGTGAACAGGAAATTACACAATTTTTCCTTTTCAGGCGTGGCTGTAAATATCATAAAGGGGAATAACTCTTACAACGTGTTTGGGATTCGAACCCACATTCCCTAGGTGTTTACAGCGTATTTTATACGCTCTTACTCACTAGGCCACCGAGGCCCCTATTTTTTAATATTAATATAAATAAATAAATAAAAAGGAAAACAATTTTCCAAATAATTCATTTTTTAATTTATATAATATAAAATATAGGCAAATAGTTTAGAATATTTTATCTAATTTTAAAAATTATAAAATATAAAAACCTGATGTTCGTTAAATTTTAAACTTCACATACATATATTGTATATTTAAATTTCCATTATCTTATAGTTATAATTTTCACTCTAAATTACGTTTTTCGTTATCAATTATAAGAATAATAAATGTTATAGTGTTTAGATAAATTTGATTTATCATATAACATTAAACAGCAATTATATACATGAAAAAAAAAAAAAATTATCTTAAAAATAGATGACTTAATTTTAATATCCAAGGTAATAAAAAGTCACATATAATTCATTTATGATTATGAATTTTATTTGTATAAATGTTAAATCAACCTACAAAAAAAAAAAATTAAAATTATCTAAAATTTTTTACGCTTGAATTTTAACTTAATAATTTCATTAAAAAAAAAAAAATTTCATTTTTTTGATTATTTCTTCCCTATTTATGCACCTCATATATAACCTAATAATATTTTTTTAATATAAATTATATTTGTTATCTTTAAATTTCGTCTGATACATACACTTACATCATAATATACTTACACAACCATAACAATACGAACAGTAAGAATAAGAAAATCAACATTAAAATAATAATAATAATAATAACAGTAATAATAGTTACAAACTCTATACTTAAGCGATACTATCACTTATTTTATATACATGTACATAAACATAGGTATATCGCATATCTAGTATGTATAAACAATATAATGTTTTATATTAATTTAACTTTTACTTTTACTATAACTTTTATTTTATATTTTTTTGTTTTAAAGGCTTATAATTTACCATAAAAATAATAAATAATAGTAATATCATAAACTTATCAAATAAAAAACAACAAAAAAAAAGACAAAAAGAACAAAAAAAAAAAAAATAAGATATATGTTGCAGAAAATGATTTAAAGTTATGTTTCAAAAGAAGAAAAAAAATAAAAATAAAAAAACAAAAAATAACTGTTTATAATTGAAAAGTTTATAACCTTTCATTTATAACTTATACAAATAATTGAAGTATAGAAAGTGAAATTTTTTTTTTTTCTTTACATTTAAGTGAACATTACCTTATTTTTATTACAGCAAAAAAAAAAAAAAAATAATAAAATAAAAAGAAAAAATTTAAAATGTGCAAAACAAAAAAAAAAAAACAAAAAAAAAGTACAAAAGTACAAAAAGTTTATTTATATATTAATAGTTCCAAAAGTTAAAGAAAAACCAAAAAAACCTTTAAAATTTAATGTAATTTTCTTATTTAAATATTTTATAATTATAATGTTATTTTTTAGCATTGTATTTATTAGCATTATCATTTATTAAGAAAATATTATTTGTGAAAATTGATGTTAAATTGAAGAAAAATACATAACTGCTAATTTTGTTAATTATTTTGTATAAGTGAAAAAAAACAGACAAAGATTTTTAAAATGGCACATAATTTGCAATTCAAAACAAGTTTAGTTTTGTGACTTACAACATTAATAAATTTGTGCAAGCGCTTAAAGTATAGATGTCTAAACATAGGAAATTTTCAATTTTTGATCTCCATGACTCTTAGGCGGGGGGTGATACAAAAAACAATTTCAACGTTTTATCTAAAAGCATTTCGGAGTTGTAAAAAAAGTAAAATCTTTCAAAATTAACGGTAAATTTCAAAAGTTTTATCATTTTTCGTTTTTAGATTGAAAAATTCTTTAGAAGAACCTGAGACATAAAACACATTTGAATCTTAGATATGCACATTTGAAAGTGTGGTTTTCACATACCTCTTTTAGGGTATTTAGCTCCTTAATGGGTCGTAATAAGGAGTGGGAGGGAGAGGCTACATAAAAAATGTGTTCTACAACATTAATTTTTTTGAAGAGACCTATTAATATTTATGATGGTTAAAATTATGTCCTACCTTAAACGTTCTATAGAACTTTTTTAAACGAAGAACTTTTTTTAAACGAACTTTTTTATGACAGACAGATTTATAAATTTTTTTTAAAAAAATGTGCTTAAAAACATCTACATATTAATTACAATGTATTCGGAAATCAGAATAGTAATTAAGTATAAGTACATAAATTATATCTATCTTATAAAAAAATATTAAATTTTGATTTATTGAAAGTTCAATTGTTAAGTAGTGTTTAGTTGGTTTTGTTTAAAATGGTACTTCATATAGTTTGAATCTATTGACCTTTTATTTTATTTATTATATGCTCTTTTTTATATTTCACTTATTTACACCTTCAATATAAAAACTTTTTTTTAATTTTCAAAGAAAATCTTTTTAAAACCAAACAAACATTTTGTAAATATCAAACAAAATCTTTTTAAATTAAAAATTAAATTAACTTTTTTCAACTTCAATGAAAAGTTTTTCAAAATCAATTTAATATCTTTCCAATTTGAAAAACGGCTTTTTCAACATCAATTTCAAACCTTTACAATAGCAATAATAACTATTGAAAAATTAATTTAAAACCTTTTCAATTTTAATAATAATTGAGAAAAAATGCTACAGCTTCGAGAAGTTCTATGTGCTGATTTTTTTCAAATTTTCATATTTTCTTTCCAAAAAGATTTCTAATGACGTGTATTCAAACGTCATTTTTGTATGTTGTAAAAATATAGGCCAAAATTATAGTGTACGTTTAGATATGTATTAAGAAAGTGTATGTTTATATTGTACACTTTTGTGTGTGTTTCAGATATGTTTCACCTTTTTGGTCGATATGTAAGGATACTCTCCCGATATTTAAGGATAGTTCTTCCGATATTTACGAATTATTTTCCCGATATTTTATGTTTTCATTTTTTAACTATATATGGGTATACATATAGAATTTTTGTACCTTCTGTACCTTAAAACCGGTTGTATGAAATTTTTATGTTTTAGTACAACTATATATCTACATAATTATAAGGGGTTTTCACGTAAAAGTGCAAACTAGTGTTGCATCGGAGGATCGGAGAATTTGACAGAAATGACATTTTTGACAGAAATTGCTGTTGTTTCATGTATAAAAAATTTGCACCGAACCTTGCATATTTTATTTGCTCGAGGAAATTTTTTTGACGTTAATTGAGAATATTTTTTTGAAATTAATTTGACATTTTGTTTTTAGAATTTATTTGGTTTCGGTTTTGAAATTTATTGGGAGTGCATCTAATAAAAATGTTTTAAAAATTTTTTTTTGATATTTTTTTTTATTTAAAAATTATTTAATTTCCAAAATCAAAACTCAAAAATTATATTTTAGTTTTTCTAAGTGAAAAATAGATATTTATTCAAATAATAATACAATTTAACAGTTAGAAACCAGCTAACATTTTTTAAAAATACCAATCAACATATTTTCTTGAAAGATACTAATAATCGTTTCTCTAAACCAATTAACATATCTGTCATCTGTAATTTTTTTAGTTTGCAATTTAAATTTTGCATTGGATCGTTCACGTAAAGTTGGAAATATTTCCTTCGATGCACTTTTACGTGAAGACCTCTATATTTTCCATATTAATTTATTAATAAAAAATTTTGTAAATCAAACTTTCTTCTTAAAAATATTAAGCAAATTATGCTAAATATATTATTTAGCATTTTCTATTGACGTTTGACAAAATTTATGATTTTTAAATGACATTTTATTGACATGTATATTGTCAATGTTATTTAAAATATTACAAATTGTTTTTAATAACAAAAATATCAGTTTAAATTTTAAAAAAAATAACAGGCCCGGTTAATAATTTATAAGCCGTTAAGTTTATATGTTTATTTTATTGTTTTTTCAAATTAATTTTTTATTTAAAAATGTTTTTTTTTTTTTATCTAACCGCTACTATATTTTACTACTATAAATATTTCATAAGTTATAAATAAATATTACCCATATATAAATTAAAAATTAATAAACAGGATACTGAAACTATAAAAATAAAACAAAACTTAGCGATTTAAAAAAAAAAAAATTACAAAAAATTTTCCTCATTAATATCACATTTAAAAGTATGTATATGTATGTAATTGTAAAAAACTCTCTGCACTTTAAATAATCATTTTTCTAATCAATCTCAGTTAATATTACCGATCATGTATTTTAAATTTTTTTTTTTTTTTTTTTTTTTTTATAGTGGTTATTTTTCTAACCAATATTTTACTGTATTAACATTACTATTATTTTATCATTAGAAAGGTCACCAAATGTCATATTGAAAATTTTTTTTTTTTTTAAAGAAAAAAACTTTCTATAATTTTTCTTTTCCTAATATTTTTTTTTTTTCAGTCTATAGATAGCAAAAATCTTTAGATACTTATTTAAAAGAGTAAAAATTGACAAAAATCTTATTTTAAAAATAATTTATGTCCAATAACACTGTCACAGATGCATTAAAATCGTAAAGTAATTACATTATTTATGATTCTTATATTTTCTTTTTGTATAATAAATTGCATTCACTATACGAGAAGAAAAATAATGTTTATTATACTGTTTCGGTAAAAATATTGTAAAAGTATTGTAAAAGTAAAATTTTGAAGAAAAAATCTTTAAGTACTTAAGCAGTGACGTAGTGAGAGTATGATAAATCAAAAGCATAAATCAAATCAATTTAATCAAGCGTAAACTTTAAAAAGTGCCTGGTCAGCTTATAATATTACAAAATTTCTAATGTAGATGTACTCAATAAAATAAATAAAATGAAGTGAACCTAAAACTAGAATTAGTTAACACTATAATCAAAGAATAGAGCAAAAAGAATTTCCCGAAGGAATAAAAAAAAAAAAATATTATTTTATTTGTACAATGAGTTGAACCGTTTAGGCTTACGACTAAATAACTGAATTAATTATAATTTGTAACCAACATTTATTTTAAAAGCTTTAAAACATGGCCAAATCCCTAAAGAATTTTCTTAAAAAACTAAGATTAGTTATAATGTAATATTAATGGCTAAGGTTCAATAAACCTAAAACTAGCAAACTATTGAAAAATTAATTTGATAGGAACTGTAAATTATAATATTTTGGAAAATTATATGTGACAGTAGCACGTGAAGTTGGGATAGAGAAAACAAACAAAATGTAAACTAGAAATTGTTAATGCTATGTTATGTAATTTAGCATTCTTTCATTTCTCCGAAGTGATAAAATTGCCTGCTTCTAATGCTAATCCTAGATAATAAAGTATTACCTTTATTACTTAAAGACTTTTAAGCAGCTTTACGTTACCGATTGTTCCGATTGTTAAACTTTTTTGTTTAACGATATTAAGTCTTCACTCTGTTATAGTCTTGATTTTTATTTTTTCAATATTTTGCAATTTTTAATACCATTTTTTTTATTTTTTTACTTTTATGTGGCATTTGACAAATATTACCTATACCAATTTTTTCTATACCTACAATCTACAACTATATCACTCTATTAGAGTGAAGAAAAATAGTTTTAAGAAAAAAAAAATTTGAAGTTCAAGATAAAACAGAAAACAAAAAAAAAAAAAAGAAAAAGAGAGAGAGAGAGATAGAGTTTATAAAACGTCTGCAAAACAAAAAAAAAAAAGTTTACGTATTATCATATATTTATTCAAATTCTCCGCCAAATAAAATTAATAAATTTGTGAGACTTTTATTACCACATCCATAAACATAGTTGAGATAAGGTAACGATCATATGAGCACACAAATGTTTTACAAGCAGGTGAAAAAGGAAATTTTTTTTTTATATACATTTATATATATATTTTTTTATTTTGGTTTTTTTTTTGCATTTACAGATATGTTGTGGTTTTTTATTCGATTTTGTTTTTTCATTGTATTTTTATTTTGTAGGTTAGGTTACATTATATGAAAATGTGTGCAACTGCAACTTAATCTTAATATTATGCTTACCCTCAAAATGCTGATGATGTTGATAAATTTAATTTTTTTTATTTTTCATTAAAGTGAATGTGCATTCAATTATTTCAAAGGGAATTTTTTTACTGGAAATATTGGATTGTATTCTATAAGATTAAAGTACAGTAAATTTGAAAAATTATTGTACTACAGTAAAAATAAATTTCTAAAAGCAGAGCTTTTTATCTGTTTAATTAGATGTATTTGCAAGGACAATTTGAAAGGATTTCTTTTATTTTTACTAAGTTTTCGAAAAGTCTAAGAAAACTTATAGTCGACTAAACAAATTTAAAAATATGTTTCAGTATAAGTATTCAAAAAATATGCTGCATTTACATGTATTATCCTTACACCTTGCAACTCGTTGTGTACATCAACTCGAGATTCTTGTTTTTTACAGTTAATACCCCTTAAAAAAAAACAGGACGTTGGTCTACTGATCCAAGGTCATCCCTTCGGAGAGATCTTCCCAGCAGCCTTCTCCCAAAGTTCCTTTGGAATTAAAGCATCGAGCATTAGCAAAATACAAGTAGTATCGTCTCTAGCCGCTCCACAACATCGTATTGAATGAACCTGGGGTCTTCTGTCAGCTTGCTTTTGCCTTACATTTGGCCCAGTGCTTAGTCGCTTTTTTCCCTATAAAGTGAGTAAGTAAATACTATTGACTTTATATCCACTCTAGCTCTAACTAGTGCAAGTTTGGCTAATTTACCCGCGTTCTAATTTCCTGGCAAGTCTAAGTGGGCGTGGATCCATTGCATTTGAATAATATACGATAATAGGACATTAATACAAAAAATTACATGTGTATTTCAAAATCATCACGGATCATTATATGAAATTTGACTATACCAATAAAAATTTTGCAAATTTATATATAAATTGAAAAGTAAATAAGAATAAAAGGTATTTTGTACAACTTGGAATTCGAAGCAAACGGAATTCTAATATTTTCTCAGATAGTTCCATACAGAACAAAAAATAAAATTCGAGTGAAAACAAAAATATGAAACCGCATATGAACCATACATTCAGACCCTTTTTAAATTCAATATATATTTACATTAAAGAAGTTTCCGGGTAATAAGAAATTTAATTAACTTAAAAAACCCATATGGAAAAGAATGTTATTATCATTGTTAGAAATTGTGCAAAACAAAGTTGAAAGAAAGTTATAAAGCTTATCAAATAGAAAAATGAAAAAGATTACTGAAAAATTACACTATTCAAAATTTTTAAAATAATTAAAAGAAAATAAAATTTAATTATTTAAATTTTATTCAAATTATTCAAATAATTTATCACATAAATTGTGAGAACACTGTAATATTTCATCAAAAAACTATTAAAATCAATAACATAATTACCAGTACATTTTCTTTCACTTTTCTTTAATTTTCTTTCAATATTCAACAGTTTACACGATGTAATCATACATATATGTATGTATACATCGTGTATAGCATATATGTATATTTATACATACTATAGGTATTAGAAATTTTTAAGTTTTTTGCAAGTGTAAAAATTAATTTCTCCCTCACCTATACATTTGACTTAAAAAAAAAAAAAACTTATTATTAAATTTATTTTGAAAACGAAAACTATGTAGAAAATTAGTATTTTCATTTTTTTAATAGCATGACATTTTCTTTATTTTCATTTTCATTTTCATTCTCTCATTTTCCTATTATGCTTGCATCAAACTGTAATCCTAAACAATTGCGATTTTTTAATTTTAGCTTAAATAGAAAAAAAAAACAAAAAACAAAAAAGAAAAAAAAAATAAACAATTTTCTTTTTTATTATTTATGAAAATTGTTGATTTGTGGTTGGTTCGTTTTGCTGTTAATGACTTTCTAAAATATATAAAACCTGTCACTTTTAAATTTATATAGAACCAATAAATGACAACCACAAATATTATAATATAAACAGTATTATGTTGGAAACAAAAAATGTCTGAGTGAAATTTGAAGTTTTTCTTTTTTTTTTTTTTTCTTATTTTAATTTTTATTTTTAATGATTTAATGTTTAGCGAAATTCAAATAATGATTATCTTTTTGGATTTCAAGAAATCTCATTTAAAAAAAAATATTGCATTCACTTACTTGCATTTGCAAGATATAAATATAATAATTAGCACTTTTGATGAGAAAATTATGCAGGTAAATCATATGTAAAAAAAAACCGTAGGTAAAATAAATAATAAGTTTTTTGTTCAGTTTTAAGATAATAATTAACAATGGTAAAATAGAAAGGAAAAATCAATATTAAAATGTGTTTATGAAGTAAATGCCAAGACGGTGTAATTATATCATACCGCTTGGTAACATGTAAGAGAACAAATGATTGTAACAATAAGTCACCAAACAAATAGTGGTACTTAAAGCTCTTTTTTTTTTTTTAATAAGTTGATTTATAATTTAAAAAATGTTAACATTGAATAATTTGTTGACTGAAGCAGGGTGTTAGGGTAACTCCTAAATTTAATTAACAAGATAACAAACTTTTTGAAGGAAAACTATTAATGTATGATTGTTTAAAATATTTTCTAATTATTTTTTTTTGTAATGTTAAAGCTTAATATAATAAAATATTATATAACATCATTTAAAAAATGTATCTTAGAATAAATGCGATATCGTAATTTGTAGATTTGCATATTTAAAAAAAAAATTAAAAAAAAAAACACCTTACATAACGTTTAAACCCTCTTAATTTTAAACTATAGGTAATTAATTTAATGGCAAGAGTTTAGAGTATTAAAGCATTTAAGTAAATATTTTATTACTCTTGAGAGTGATTCTTTTTTATTAGCATACTTTACGAAAATGCAATTAGCATTGTGTCAATCTCCTTATTAAATTAGAACCTTTAATAGTTATTTAGGAAAGAAAAAACAAATTCTTTTTCTTTTCTAGATGCATAGTGCGGGCATCTCACTTTTCCTAAATCCATTTTACAAAAAGACATTGCTTCTAATGTTATTTGACAAAAATACTTATAACAAAATGTCACTAAATAAAAAGGCTTTTAACAAAATATGGTATTTAAAAACCAAAACAAGTTTTATTATTCAAATATATGTAAATTGTATTTAAATAATATAATGTAAATAATTTCTTAAAAGGAATTTTAGAGTATGGTTAAAAATCAGGGTTATACATTATTCCCAGAATTTTTACATGAAAAGAAGACATGAGGAGTAATTGAGAGTAGTTGGGAGAAATTGGTAAATGGAACGCTATCATCTACTTTTGAGAGTAACTGATGGTATATGGAATTCTCTTACCTACTCTTTCTTAAATGCTGATGTAATTGGAAGTGGAAAAGAGTATTTTACTCTGTGTAAAGAAAGAGTAGTTGGAGTAGTTAGAAGTAGTAATTAGTTGGTAAATGGAGGGCTATTACCTAATCTTGGGAGTAGTTGGTAAATGAAATTCTATCATATATTCTTTCTTAAAGGCTAATGTAGTTGGAAGTAGAAAAGAGTAGTTTGCTCTGCAAAAGTAATGCAAACAATATATAATATTTGTATTGTATATTTTTGCATGTTCATATTATTCTAAATGGAAAGTTGAAAACAACAAGATATTCGGCAAAGTGGCGTTTTGTAATTTGAAATTTGACTAACTGTATATAAATCCTGTACAGTTTAGTATAAACTTTGTGTGTAATAAATGTAATTAACAACATGTCTCCATATTCGACACAATTAAAAATCTTTGATGTTAAGTTGTGATAAATACATTTTAACTATATAACAATATTGTTTGATAGGCTGATAGGTGAATTTTTAAGTGAATGATAATAAATTAACGGCCATATTTCAAAAATTAGAAAGAGAATTTATTTTCGAATAAAGATTGAATCTTTTACAGTTGCTTCAATTGACAAACTTAAAGGATCTAAAGAAAAAAAAAATAATTATCCTTGGTTCTAAATTAATTTTTTAAAAACCAAGGCTCCCCTTTTTTTTTTATTAATAAATCATTTTTGTGTAATAAAGGTAATTTTTCATCATAAATCATGGAAAATATATAGTAGGTAATATGAATTTTTTGTTAATTTTTTTCTCGGAGAAATTTTTAAAAACTCTATCTGAGATACAAGTTGAAAAGTTACGTTAAATAAAAAAGAAAAAAAAAAATATTAAAAAATTATAATTGTTTATTTGTATGCCTTAACTAATTAATATTTTTTGCATTAAAATTTGTATAAATCATGTTAAAAAATCAATTAGTTATCACATTAACAAGCGTATAAATATTGTTTTTGTTTCTGTTTAATTTTTTTTTATACAAATTAAATTTTAAAGAGGAAATATGGAAAGAAAGCTAATTAAAAAATCATTAAAATCAAAATAATAAAAAATAATATATACGTATGTATGTACACTTAGTACTTGCAATATAGAAAAGAGCATAAAAAGAAAAAAAAGTTAATTTTCCATAAAAATTATGTAAAAGAATGAAAATTAATTAAATGAAAAAAAAAAAAAATTTATTTATTACAACTTTTAATCTAAAAATTTATTCATATTTTTTTTTTTCTTTTGTTTTTTTTTCAATTTCATTTTGGTGTTAGTGGTGTTATTTTTGACCTAATATCCCAGACTTCTATTAATTTTTTATATTCATGTTATATTATTATTCTTTTTTTTATACTGATATATTCAATAGCCTATACCTATTAATATTAATAACCTATAATCTGTATGACTGTATCTTGAGATATTATATTATGAAACGACTTAAATAAATCTTATTAATTTTTTTTTTTTTTTAATTTATTTAAATCTTTTCATTTTGAACATAGAATTTTTTATGTGATGTGATTGTGTTTAGATTATTTTAATTGCTTATTAACTAACATAAAATTTTATATTTTTTTTTCAAATATTTGTTAAAACGAGGAAGAGTGCAGTAAAGTATACTATGTCAACTCTGGGATACCCGCATGAACGTAATATTTCCTGTTTCTATAAAACTTGATCTTTTAAAAACATTAAGATGTTTTAGTACCGACATTAACTACAGAGATATAGTTGTTAGAGTTGTATGACAGCTACCCGAATCTATTGCGCCTAGCTTCATTAAGTTCCAAGAAGTGCAAGAAGTCTGAATCGTCTGCTTTAGACAAATCATATTTTACAAAAGTTTTCGGCATGTAACTCGACACCTTTTCAGTAAATTTCAGATAGCTAGCTTCAATAGACATTGCGTTACTTTCATTTAAAAAGAGAAGTTGTATGGCAGCTACCTGACCTTGTTGCACCAGCAGAACCAAATTTTACAGAAGTTGTTGTCATAAAACCGGATCATCATTTGTAAGATTTCAGAACCCTAGCTTCATTAAGTTCCAAGAGGTGCAAGAAGCCGGAACCGGCTGCTTTAGACCAACCAAATTTTACAAAATTTGTTTGGTATGTAACTCGACACCGCTTAACTAAATTTCAGTTTTCTAGATTCAGTAAACACTGAGTTATTTTCATTTAAAAAGAGAAGTTGTATGGCAGCTACCCGAACGTAGCATACCATCACAACCAAATTTTACAGAAGTTGTTGCCATAAAACTTGATCATCATTTGCAAAATTTCAGATACCTAGCTTGAATAGATACTGAGTTATTTCCATATAAAGAAAGAAGTTGTATGGCAACTACTTGAACCCGGCGGCCGAAAATGCTGAATTTAAATAGCAAAACTAACAATTTTGCAAAAGTGACATAAAAAATGTTCAGCCTCCTAGCTCCTTTATTTTTTGAGTTATCGTGCGGACGGACGGACGGACAGACGTACATGGCTTAATCGACTCAGAATTCAATTCTGAGCCGATCCATACCTTTGACACTATATCTAGCTCGACTCCTTTAAGGTATCACAAACGTAATGGTAAATTTATTATACCCTTGAACATAGTTCATTCGGGTATAAATACTGAAAGTTTGTCAAGCATTCAAAACATTGTCAAGCATTGATTTAAAAAATTAAGGAATGAAAAAAAAAATCATAGTTGCAGACACTATAATAGATGTCGTTATTGTATATTAATATTGTCTCAATTATCCTTTCAAATGAATTCGTATAGTATTCTGGATAGCAAAGAGTTTATGCTAAAAACAATTTTTATTTTCTACTTCTTAAAAACCTAAAATATTTAGTGCTATTGATCGGCTCATTTTAAAATATCGTGAAGTATTAAAATATCTATAGTACTTATATAGTATAACAGTATATAAATACTAGGGGTCTTGTATAGCTGGTATGTAAGTATATTTCACAATGACATCTAAATTACAAAAAGTGCGTATGAAATACAAACAAAAAAATCATGATTCTAAACATACATTATGTTTGTTATATGTTAATGTAGATTTTGTAATAGAAAAATCGTATCCAAATATGTACTTGTATTATGTATTCAAAACTTAGCGGAATGCCATTAGACGTAATGTGTGGCTGAAAACAACTAAATTATAATTATAGACAATTATTAATATTTGAAATTTTATACTATCGAAACATAATCTTAGTATGTATTAAGATAAGATTAGCAAAATGTTTTGGTTCTTTCAATTATGGTATTTATCCTGGAAGATTTAATATTGTCTAAAATTTCTTTAGGTGACTGGAGCTATTTAAAATGTTGGCGTATCGACCAAATCGGATGATAGAATAGTTGATCGTGACATCCAAATTGCATAAAAAAGCGTCCGATGCAAAGTATTATGATCCAAATTGTAAAACAAAAGCTTTTTAAAAAGTATAATGATCCAAATTGCATTATAACAGTTTGTACACCGCTTGCGATGTGAGTTTGTTTAAAATTTTTGCATCTAAAATTTTCTGGACACTTTTAATTTATCTTTGACAATTTGACAGTGAATTTGAATTGTTATTTAACCGGCGAAAAAGTTGTTCTAAATTCTTTTACATTTAAGTACATTGCATTTAGACGCGAAACATCGGTTTTACAATGTATTAAAAAATTTTATGTGTATCCACTTTTTTTATGCAATTTGGATGTGACGGTAGTAAAATAAAATTATATGCTAAGAACAATGCAAAACATAAATTTTATCAAATAATATTTATGGAAGACCACTAGAAGGTAGAATATTTTTTCATTTGAAAAATCAAAACCTGCATGATTAAAAACAGACATGGGTCATTTATGATGCAATAAATCTAAAAAAAAATTATCCCGTTACAACTCGGCTTATGGATAATTCCTTAGTCATACGCTTGTGGAATAAGATTCATCGCATGTGTTTCTCAAAGTTGGTAACTTTTATGTGTACGAATCACTAAAGTTAAAGAAGAACATTAACATCTTTTTTCAAAATGCAATTCGAAATTTCTTACACATGTTACATAATGCTAAATTTTCCTAAGAGTCCTTTCTATATTTCTATCCCATAAACCAAACTGCAGCATCTCCTTTTAAGCCAAACTTTAGATTTCGATCTTTAATACAAAGTTCCAATATAAAGTTCGGCTTAAAAGGAGGTGTTTTCTGGTTGATTACCAAATAGTCCAACATCATTCGAAGGAATGACGTGCAATTTTGATGGCTGACTTTTGAAATTTCCGATCTATCCTTATAATAAAAAAAAAATATGAATTTGGTGAATTTAATAAATAATTATTTTTTTTTTTTAATGCCACATAAATGTGGACAGGAAATTACACAGCCTTTCCTGTTCAGGCGTGGCTGTAAGTGTCGTAAGGGGGAATAACACTTACGACATATGTGGGATTCGAACCCACACTCCCTCGGTGTTTATACGCTCTTACTCACTAGGACACCGAGGCCCCATAAATAATTATATTTACAAAATTATTACTATATATTTTTGGTTTCAATTTCAAAGATTGAAATTTTCAATATTATTGTAAAAGAAAATTTTCATAAAAATTCATTTCATTTTCATTTTAATAAACTTATGTTACAGTTATTATTAAAATAGTTTTACATTTATTAATGTACAATCTGTGATATTTAAACATAAATGAAAATGTAATTTATTTTTATATTTTGAAATAAATAAATATATATGTGTTGATATAGAAATATTAAATTTTATTTCAGATATAAGATTTGAAAATCAACTTTTAACAACTAAAATATTTCAAATGGGATTGTTATCCCTGAATAAATTTAAATAATATTTGCAAAAGTAGAACAGACACTATAAATTTATTTATAAATTATTAATTAACTATAATTAACTATTGATTCTCATTACAAACGATTATCTCTTGTTTAATTGTTTATTTTATAATAACTTCTTAAATAATACACAAATGCTTAATTGTGATGCTGAATGGCATTAATAAAAAAAAAAAGAAAAATTTTGTTTTTAATTCCGAATAAATTTTTTTCAATTATATTTAATTGAAATGATTATCAGTTAATTAAACTAATTAGCATTTTATAGCGATAAAATTAAAGATAATATTAATAAATTAATCATCGTAGCTAATCATCGTAAAAATTTTTCAATCGATAATCAATAATCTAATATTATGCACTGAAATAATGCCCCAAGAAATAAGGCCGAATCAGTTTTATTTCCTTTTAGACAGGGAAATAAAACAGAATTCATAATTTTTCCAAATTCAGTCTTATTATCATTTTGAAGCTGAAATAATGTTGAAATTAAAACAGAAATAAATTCGAACTTTATTTTTATTAAAAAAAAAAAATGTTTTTCTTATAATGCAACATATTGTAATGTCTAAATAACAAATTGTTTTAATACACAAAAGTATTAAAACTGGATGATTTTTATTTTATACCTAATACGATAATTTTGATAAAAATATTTTTTTAAAATAGTGTGTTGTGTGTTCTAAATTTCATAAATTAGTGAAAGCTGATTCTAAGTAATTAAAAAAATTCATCTTAATTCAGAATCTCCCATAAAAATATATATATAAATATTTTCGAAAAAGCTTATTATCCAGATTTTGCGACAAAGAATAAAATTTCCCTTAATTATTTTTCTTCCATATACATAATTACCGCTCTTAATTATTTTAAGGTTGTCGTGAAAAAGAGATAAATCCCTTTTCCACAAAGCTTACCAATTTTTCACGAAAAAAGTAATACCTTGATTTATACAAACATTCCTTTGCCAATTCCTGAAGCTAGAGATTTATTTTTAAAAGTTTCCGAAAAGTGACAAAGAAACTTTTTGGAATTAGCGGAACAAAGAACATGTTCTGAATACAAAAAGAAATAAAAGTATAAATCATAATATTTGGAAAATGGAAATAAGGCCGTTTGAACTTTATTTCTCTTTCGAAACGATAAGATCGAATTTTCAAAAATTGCTTTGCCCATTTCAGCTTTATTAACGCTTTAAAAAAGAAACAAAACTAACTCTGCCTTATATCCTGTATTTTATATTATAGAATAACAACAAAAATCGTATAAATGATAAATAGTAAAAGTTTATTAAGATTTTATATTCGGAAAATTGTTAAATAGAACTTCTTAAAGCTATGGTTGTAAGTATCTAAACGAAAGATTTTCCACTTTTACCACTCTCTGATTTATATCGTATTTGCACTCGCTAGATGAGTCATATTTTCACTGGAAAATTTTATAAACATTCTAACAGTTAAAGTACAGATAAGAAAAATATTAGAAAACACGTAAAAATATATAATTCGTGATATAGAAAGTAGATCTATAGCTGTATCTATAACAGATTTATCAAAGTGGAAAGAAATTATAGTAAACTTTTCTAAAAGTTTTCTAATTAATATGAAATATGTATATTTATGAAAGAAGCTTTGTAAATTGTATACGTATATACATATATTAATATATAAAATCTCAAAAATAAATTATGACAAAATAAATTTATTTAAAACAAATTCCAATAGAAGTTTTTTCTATTTGCCTGGTTAGAGTTGAAGTTTTTTATTCGTTATAGATAATTATTAATTGTTACTATAGTCTTCTTAATTGCTTTTAATTTATTTTAATAAAAATGCAAAATAAATCAACGTTTGATGTTTTATAAATCGTTAAAATTAAAAGTTTAGACAAAATAAAAATAAAATTATCACTGGAGTAAATTTATAGTTGATATTTTCAATTTACTACAGAATAATTTAATATGAAAATTATATTATGGCGTGACGGTCGCCGCGACTGCAGTTGAATTTTTAAAAAATTTGCATTTATAACAGAGAATTGTCAGAGTGTATACATTTTTGATCTGTCAGTCAGTGTAAACAAAGTCTGTTATTAGTAAGTACACCTACAGAAATATATATTATAACTAAAGCATTACTATGAAAAATTCATATTATGTACTTTTATGCTGGGTCTACAATTAACGCTCTCCGCTTCGCTCCTTATACGCAATCTTTACGCAGTCTACAAAAAAATATACACAATGGAATTTGGTTTTGTGCTAAAAAAAAATAAGCAAAATAAAATGTTGGCTTTTTCTTTATTTTAACTACTATTTCCTATAATATTTTGCTACTTAAATAAAAACAATTGCAAAAAAAATAAATATAGGTACCTATTCTAAAAACAATAGGTTCTATTTTTTATTTAACTCCATATTTAGTTTTTTGACTCTTGAATTCGTATAGAAAGCGGAAAATGTTAAAAGTAGTTGCTAAGCAACTTTTCCACGACTGCATTACTTTCATTATCATACAATTTAATACATTTAAACTTTACTTTGACAGTTGGCAGCGTATATAGAGCGAACAAGAGCGTTAATTGTAGATGCAGCTTTAATCTTACAATATGTGTAACAAATTAAATTAATTTTGCTACTAATTCCATCATTTTTAAAATTTTAATTTAAAATATTTGAGATTTTTAAATCAGAAGCCCCACAAATTTAATAAACTATCAATTAAATGTACATACAAACTTAAAATTATCACTTTAATAATGTTTTGACAGTTTTTTGTTGCGTATTCCTATATTTTGTATATATTTGTGTTATGAGGAAAAAAAACTTGTTACAAAGAGAAGAAAAATGTTTTTCTTAAAAACGAAAAAAACAAGAAAAAGTCATTTAATCTTTAAAAAATTGCAAGAAATTCTTTATAAAAAGAAAATAAAAAAAAAAATTTTCAGTAGAAAAAAAAATGAACCCGTTAAAAGGGTTTGAATAAAATCGAACAAAAATAAATACCTATACTTACTTAAAAAAAAATTCAAGGAATCAAAAGATTTTTTAACCCTTGAGTTTTATTATCTTTTTTTCGTACTTAATCAATTCCAAATAATTTTCATGTACATATTCAAAAGAAACCACATTTTATCAGATTAGATATCATTATTTTAGCGCGAAAATTTACAATATAATAATAATAAATAATAAATAAAAAAGTTATGATGAAAAATACATTGAATATTTTTCAAATATTAAGAGACTTGTCATTATCATATACTCATCTTCTAGGGATTTTTTGTTTTTTTTTTTGTATAAACAGAAATCTGATCTATATTGTTCAGTGATGTGTTTACTTTTACCACAAACATATACATATATATATATATATATAATATTTATAATTTTTTTTAAGAAGTTTCCAAGTTGCTATTGAAATTTAATCTGTAACAAGTGTTTGTCCTAATAAAAACATGTGATTCCTATCAAGCGTTAGTTCTCATCGATCAATTTTGAAATATTTATGCAAAATTTATTGATTTTATATTTTTTTCTCCTTTTCTTTGTTTTTTTTTCTCTTTGAATTCATTGTTATTCAATTCAATAGATTAACTGTTGTTTACTTAATGATACTTTAGAACGTTTTTTTTTTTTTTTGTTTTTGTCTCTTAGTTGTCAAGTCAAGGTTGTCTTTAAAAGAGAAAAAAAAAATTTAACAATTTTTTTGATTCTCGATAATTTTTGCTTCCTGAAGCGATGAATTAATATAAGAATTAGTGTTTAAATGTTAGAATCGTGAATTGTTATTATATTGTTAATAATGAATGAACTTTTTTTTTCAAATTGTTAATTAAGATTGTGTAACAATTTCTTAACACTTTTTTCTGTATGTTTTTTTTTTTTGGGGCATAATTTGTTTAATTATTACGTGTTTATTAGTATATTTTGAAAGATTTTCGGAAAAATTGACTTATTAATTGAATTCTGATCAGTGGCTTATTGAAAACTTCTGCACCGCTTGAGATGAAACAATGAAATGTTAACAGAAGAAGTCTTGTTAAAAATTGGAATACATTTTTCATGTAGCCTTCACAAAATTTGAAAAAGTTCTATATTGTCAAAAGGTCTATATTGTTATCATGCACGAAGGTATTATATACCACAGCACGTTGTAAGCCACTGATGGCCCTAACTTTGTATTATTTAATTTTTAATATTAACTAATAATATTATTTACTACTATAATCCTCCATAATCCAAGTTTGCTAATTCCAATTTCCCCAATTATCCTTCCCACATCCCTATCCCCAAAACCAATCTGTACATTTGTATTAAAGGTTCCATTCTAAAGTTTGGTTTTAAAAGGGGGTGGTTTTGGTTGGTTAGAGTCCAACACTACCATGAGGAAGCACGTGCAGTGTACCTCTTGGTGACTTTTGAGTTTTCCACCAACCCTAGTAAAAAAAAAAAGAAAATAATACTAATACCAATAATAATAGTTGCTACAGTGATAGTGGGGTTGCCTTCAATAATTACCTCATGCAGGGAGATGTTATATACTACTTTATGTTGCAATTGTTGTAACGGCTATTGTCGCTGTTAGTAATATAGTAATAATAACAGGCGGATTCATTGTTTCCTTACAGACCCACTTCCAATTCAATGTTTCCGCATTCTATTATCCTATCCTTTCATATCTTTACTCCCTAGTCAATATACTTCATTAACAGGTAGGGGTTTCATCTCATTATATTGGCTAAAGGGGGAGGTGGGATTAGTCAGTAGGAATGAAATACTACCAAGGCGGAAACCTTGGTGTCTTTGGAAGATTCGTACCTCCCTTTAAAAAAATATTATTACTCAAGTTATACTAGATAGATATTATTCCAATTTAAAACCGTCAAATGACTCCTCTCCTAATCATCTTAAAGTAAGAAAATGGAAATAATCAAAAATTAAGAAATTTTAGAATTATCCTCTTAAAGGACAAAAAAGGATTAAAAATTCTAAATTTTTTTTTTAACACTGTAAAGCCGAGTACTTGGGACTTAAACCTGAATACTTGTGTATTTTTAAGAGTTACAAAAATTAAAAGTATGTTAAATATTTTAAATTTTGTCATAATTATGAAATTCTTTATATTAATATTCGTTTTTGTTTCTTTCTTAATTTCGACTTTCACTTATTAACTTACTTAAATACTATTAGTGATGTTACATGAGAGCTAAAAACTAAAACTCTAAACTAGCATTGAAAAATAAAAATTTCACCTAACTATTGGTGAAGCATTCCCAGGGTATGCGAGATCATTGATCATGCAGATTAATCATCGCCGTTAGCCGTATGAAGTTCGGCTCTTTTTCTTTTTTTTCAAAATTTTCTTCTTTTTGTGTATAAACACGTGGGAGTTTATTAAGGTCTATTGATCTATCTCAATAAATGCGGAATAGTCCAAAATATTACTTATATTATATTACTGAGCAAATATGATACATATTAACCACTAAACAATGGGACTAAAGCAAATTTAAATTAATCAAAAAAATGTAACCTTATAAGGTGGAAGATGTACATCAGATCATTTCAAGCAAAAATTGTGTAAAGTGAAAGAAAAAAAATATTTTTGGACTGATTCAAAACGTAAAATTTTTATTATAATCATCTCGATAAGGAAAGAATATTTTACTTGAGGATAGGTCTTACAAAAGTAATGAAGAAATATTTCGTCAAAAACTCTATTGACCTAGCAGTTTTAAGTTAGCTTTATTGTTTTGTAAGGAAAATAGATTCCTATTATTACACCTAGGCCGTGTTACAGTAGTTTGTGAAGTGGATTAGCTTTATTAATTATGAAATTGTATTTATCTTTGAAATCTAATCAAATGAAGGGCTAGATCAAACTTAGAAGTACAATCAATTATTTTTAAAAATTTGCTCCTCTAAAACCCTTTTATTTTACATACTACCTTATTTTCATTGTTTTTTTTTTGTTTTTCATTCTTTTAATTATTTTATATTTTAATTATTTAACATAATTAAAATATTTGTTAATAATTTGTCTTATAAAGAATGGAATTTTCATGATTTTTTTTTATATGAAATTAATTATATAAAAGCATATAAAATAACAATAATTTAAAATATTAAATTACACTGATAGCTATTGATTAGACAAAAAAATATTAGCAAGGTTATAAATTGCTTTTTTTTTTTTTTATTGTTATGATAAAACAGAGGGTCTATTGATTTTCTACAATAAAGATTGAGTCAATTAACAATTTATGTTAAAATTATATTGTATGATTTATTATTGACTTCTCGTTCAATTTTCTTTTACCTTTTGTCTACAATGACGTATGAATGAAGTAAATATTTAAAAAAAACAAATAAATGCTATTACTGTTAGACTATCCCATTCTATAGCTGTCAGCTATAATAATAAGAATACAAAATGAAATGATCATATCATCATTTTAAAGACAATTAATCATTTTTGAGAAAATTAAGATGTATTAAAATTTATTTTTAATTATGACGATTATATAACTGATAAATAAAAAACTCGAAAATTTAATAGAATATCATGTCTTTACATTCCAAACACAAAATTAAATAAAATTAATACATTATGACTTCATAATATATTTTTATAAGAATAATGATGCATCTTTTATTTGTTTTTTATTTTTTCTATAAGACTTATAAATGAAATCAATTTAAAATACATTTTTTTTTTATCACTTTTTAAATAATTTTAATTTTAATAAATAGTCTGTAGTGAAGCTACACATATAAGATTTGCAATATTATTTGAATCTAAAATATACTTATAAGACTATTAATTACTTATGATTACCAACAATAACATATAGGTTTAAGATGAAGTCATTTTTAATTTACCGTATCGTTTCTATAAACACTTGTTTCATAAATTTGGAAGAATTAAATTATTCTTATCGTTTATAACCTAACCTAACTTAAGGATCAAAATCTAAAAAAAATTAAAAGAAATACAATAAATTTAACAAGGGGCCTCGGTGACCGTATGAAATATGCTGTAAACATCGAGGTAGCGTGAGTTCGTATCACACACACGTCTTAAGAATAATACTCCCTTACGACATTTACAGCCACATCTGAAAAGGAAAAGCTCTGTAATTTCCTTGTCACATTTATGTGGCTGGGGAATAAACAAAAAAAAATTTAACAGAATTTTAAAAATTCTTCAATACGCAAGTTTGTTTCTGATTTTATTTTTTAAATTTGATGAAATTGCAAAATTATTCAAATTAACGAATTTTATTTTCTTAATACATATTTGTATGAAAAAAATAATCTCGTTGCACCCTTAGAATCGTTTATAACCATAAAAACATAAAATTTTGTAGCAATTCAAGCGGACAAACTAACAAGATCTATAAAGTCATAAATATCGAACTTCAAAATTTTTGTTTTAATTTATTCATACAATACACACATGGGTTTTATACATACATGGGTTGACTTTTAATGTAAGAAAAAGTTTTATCATACATTAAAAGTCAATCCATAATACTTAAAACTTTAAAGTAACTATCACTAAATATCATATACGATAAAAACGTCACTTAGACGCAAAAATGATGCTTTTTTTATAATTTTCGCAATGCTTACTGTCAAAATCATCATGTCTATTTTCTGTAAGACTTTTCTTATGAAACGATATCTGTTTTATATCATCTTTGTTTTACTTAGTGATGAGTACCACTTTTAACTTTAATAGTAGTTAAATAAAGGCTTTTTCCTAGTTTTATAATTTATATTAAATAATTAAAACAAAATAGAGTTAACAGAAAATTAAGTTAAAAAAATTATTTCGAATTTTAGTGTTTTTGTTTATATACATTTTAGAAAAAAAATTGTACAAAAAATAAAGCAATTTATTTTTCATTTTGTTATCTTAATTTCAAATAACCTGAACTTTTAACTTTTTTACTAAACATTACTAAAATTTAAAAAAAAAATATCTATAATTTTTCTTTTCTTTACTCTTTAAAACTAAATAAAAAAAATAAATAAAAATTTCTAAAAAACAACTTTTTTTGAACTAAAACGTAAAAAATAAAATTTTAATTGCGAATTTTTCTGTAATTTTGTAAATTACATTGTTACAATCGAAGTTTCTTAAAAAAGCAAATTTATCTCAATATGTAAATTTAATTTTGTTAATTTAATTAACTTCTGATTTTTTGTATAATTATTTTAAAATCATGTATTCTGACAAAAAAAAAAAATGTATTCTGACAGTAGTTAGTAGGAGTACTACCACTATTTTGAAAAATTTTTTATGCGTTTTAGAAAAATACATTTTTAACTAGACGTGACGCTATGCATTTTTTTATCGCCTCAGCTCAATAATGAGTTTAAAAGAATATGGTTGTATATTTAATAACAAAAACTAATATTTGAATTATAAATCTGATTTAAAATAAATACTAGTTGCATTAAATAAAAAAATAATTATTAAAAAAAAATTTGTTTTGTTAATATGTATTGTAATATGAGTATAATATCTGATAATCTCTTCTTCCGTTGAACTATTTAACCTTTTTTTGTTGGTTCATAACCACCGATAGCATTAAAAAAAAAGTAAATAATACAGCAATACTAGTAAAATAAAATAAAATGATGAAAAGGAAAATCAAAAATTTTCTTTAATATTTTTGTACTTTCTAATATTTTGCCTATGATTTAAACAGGATTGTACTTACTCTAAAGTCTAGTTTCAGTTCATGCAAAGCAGTTGATCAAGTCTAGTGACAATATTTTTTCTTTTTTTATTACGAGAATCGGTATAAAACTTCAAAAGTTGGAGTTGTGTCGTTATTCAACACTACTGAACTCTTCAGTATGCATGTAGTGTTCAACACTACTGAACTCTTCAGTATGCATGTAGTGTTGAATAAATAATTGGACACTTAAGTATCTGGTAACATACCAACATTAGTATCCTAAACTACTACAAGACTACTTTATAAATGTAGGAATCATTTCGTTGATCAACACTACTGGAGATGGTTCCTCCAGATAGTAGTGTTCGACTTTAACCTTTAATGGGAGCTTTATTATAAATTTATATTTTAGGTTTAGGGGAAAGGAAAGCCTTAAAATCCAAAACTCAAATACTGATTTAAAATTATGGAATTTAGGCGGATAACCTTTATATTATCAAATGCTTCAAAATTTTTTAAAAATCTTTAAATATTAATTTTAAAAAACTAAAATATTTATAAAATATAATGTAGATATAATAACGATTAGACATAGAGACCTTATACTTATGAAGTTCACAGATCATACCAGAATCAACAAGAAACGTTATTAAATTTTAATGAACCATTTCGAATCAAATTGAATCACATTTTTCCATAAAAACTAATAAAATGAATAAAAAATATTTGATAATTCAGAATTTTTGTAGTAAAAGTGAGCAATTCATAAATTTTACGAGTGAAAATCCGATCCTGACATTAAATAGTTACCAATAAATGTATACTTTTAAAATTTACTGAACAAAAACTAATTTCTATTTTTCTGGAAAAAAAAAAACTTTATTTTTTTTCAATAGATGTATGTTTGAAAATTTAAATTTCTTTTTTTTATTGAATGAGTATTTATTGAAGAATGAAACTTTATTATTGATTTAATTGATTATGGGTTTGTGTCAAATGTCAAATATTTCAAAGTCAATTTTTTTTTTTTTGCTGAATAGTTAATATAGGGTGTTCAAAATTGAGGTATCATTTTGATTTTGCCGCCATTTTTTTCTACCTGGAATTTTTATACGAGGTTTCTTTCGGTATATTCTAAATACATTCCGGTTAGTTAATATGGAACGTTACACGAAGGAACAACGTGTTTTTGTTATTACAACATTTTTTGAAAATGGTAAAAGTTTTCAAGATGTAATTAGGAAATTTCGAACAAAATTTGGTAGAGAAAATGCTCCAACAAATCGTGCCATCAAACTGATGGTTGATAAATTTATGGAAACTGGATCTGTTCTTGATAACATTTATCAACGGAGTGGCCGTTCAACCGAGAATGTAGCAGCTGTGAGCAGAAGTGTTGAAGAAGATCCAAAAACTTCCATTCGTCATCGTTCGCAGCAATTAAACATCAAACCATCCACATTATTCAACATTTTGCATCGTGATCTCCATTTAAAGGCTTATAAGATCCAGCTGACGCAAGAATTAAAACCAACTGACCATGCATTACGTCGGCAATTCGTTTCTTAGGCAATCGAAAAACAAGAACAAAATGAGAATTTTTTTAACAAAATAATCTTCACCGACGAAGCTCATTTCCAGCTCAATGGCTACGTCAATAAACAGAATTGCCGCATTTGCGGTGAAGAGAATCCAAGGGTTATCTTAGAGTAACCAGTACACCCACAAAAAGTTACGGTTTGGTGTGGTTTGTGGTCAGGAGGAATCATCGGACCATATTTTTTTGAAAACGCAAATGGAAATGCGATTACGGTCAATGGAAATCGCTACAGGGAGATGATCCGAAGCTTTTTGTGGCGGGAAATTGATGATTTGGACGTAGAGAATATGTGGTTTCAACAGGACGGTGCCACTTGCCACACAGCAAGAGAAACAATGGATCTTTTGAAGGAAAAGTTCGAAGATCGCATTATTTCTCGTAGAGGAGGAGTGATGTGGCCACCAAGATCGTGCGATTTGACACCGTTGGATTTTTTTTGTAGGGTTTTGTGAAATCGAAAGTGTACAGCAATAATCCCACAACAATTCAAGAGCTTAAAAACAACATTATCGAGATTTCAACCATTGAGAACAGTTTATTGAACAACGTGATTCAGAATTTTGGTAAAAGATTGGAAGCCTGCCAAAGTAGTGGAGGCGGCCACTTGGCCGACATAATTTTTCATTATTAACCGGAACCTATTTGTAATAAATTAAAATAAAAATATATTTAATATTTCAAAAAAAAAGTCTTTTTTTATTAAAATTAAAATGATACCTCAATTTTGAACACCCTATATAATAGTTTATAGAGCGTTTTTCTAATATTTATTGTTTTTAAAGAGAGAAAAAAAAAAGCAAAAATAGAAATAGAAAAAATGTACACGAGTGACGGGAACAAATCAATAGATTTTTAAGGCACATAAGTAATTGTTTATTTTTTTAATTTTTATTTTTATTTTTATATTTGTTTTTTTTTTTTTTTACAGAAGTTAAACAATAGGAGAAATGAAAAAATTGATGAATTACTCATAAAAGAAAAATTCACAATGAAAAATTATGAAACAATAAAATATATTTTATTTTCTTCTTAAATTTTGTACAATTAGAGTGTCAAATTTAATTATAAGTTTAAATAACTTTATTTTCTCTATATCCCTATACTTATAGTTATTAAAATTAAAAAATATTTATTTTGTTAATTCTTTATTTTAATTTAGTAATAATTTATGGACATCCTTATGGTATCCTGCATAATTCCTGCATATTTGGTTGTACGGCAGACAAGCATATATTTAGACTTTAGAGCATCAAAATTTTTGAAAATATAATTTTAAATAACATGGTAAGTGGTTCTTGGGTACCAGAACGGAAGTTTTGATGTGCTGTTCTAAAGTTCTGATGTGTTTTCGTAATTTTGTGCGTACCCATCAATAACCAGGCATATAAATGGGAACCAGGTAGAAATATCAATAGAAGGCTCAAAAGGACTACCACTAGATTTAGCGATAAGATAACCATATCTATTCCAATAAACGTTACGATGTAGATTTTCCTCCGTGTGCTAAATTCGTATTCTACTAAACGCGACGTGATGGCGTTTTCGTCATTTTGCTGAAAAAGTTTTTTTTTTTGGTATTCTAATTTTAATTTTTTTTTTTTAACTATAAATGATTTGTTTATTCATTATTTTTATTTTATTTATTGTTTATTCAAAACTTTATGTACTTATACAAAATTATGTGAAAAATTATTGTAAATAAAAAATAGACTATTTTATAAACTGTCAATGACTTAGCTGATTAACTCAGTCAGTTCAGTGCAGAACGAATTTTACATATAGGATATAAATATTTCTCCGCAAATGTCTGGCGATCACGTTCCGCAGGATTAGTGGAATAACATGATTATCTTCAAGAAGTTCTGCCAGCTTCAGTAAATCTATAATAGTTATAATGTCTAATATTAATTTTAATCTTTTAAGACGGATGTTTATAGTAAGTTAAGGTTTCACATAACTGTGTTGCATAAACCATATTTCGATAATTCTCACCATCCTTACCTAAAGAGAAAAATAATGATCTCCTGCTCTATAAAAGGTTTTTCGTGCGATATCTTTATGAAAGCAAATCATAAAATAAATTTAAAATATGAGGGTCAATGGTTTTTTCTTAAATTAAATGGAAAGTTAGGAGTACATAAAAATTTAGTCACTAGAGATACTACAGTTGAATAAAAAGAATAAATTTTATTAGTAAAATATTTATCTTCACTCAGTTTAAAGAAGAAGGTCGTTTTTAGTGTATTGAAAAAACTCAAATTTAAAAGAAGGATTATTTTATATATGGGATTCTTTTTAGTGCTTTT
Organism: Poecilobothrus nobilitatus; assembly: GCA_947095535.1. Taxonomy (NCBI): domain Eukaryota; kingdom Metazoa; phylum Arthropoda; class Insecta; order Diptera; family Dolichopodidae; genus Poecilobothrus; species Poecilobothrus nobilitatus. Next base: position 152,581,797 of record OX352773.1, on the reverse strand, counting down.
ATAAAACTTTTATCCACCGTCAAAATAAAAGAGAGAGAATGAGAAGAGAGAGAACGAGAAAAAGTTTAATACATAAATTTATATCATATTTTAAGCGTATAACTAAAAATAAAAACAAAAATTATTTACAAAATTAATAACAAAAAAGTATTTGTAATTCATTTAAAATTTAAGAATTAATAAAATAAAATACTTGGATCCACAAGTATAATAAAAATGGATAAGATAAAAATAAGTGAGATGCAACAAGTTCAACATAAAAGTGAAAAATAGGAGAAGAATTTTTGCATGCATTTAAGGATAAATTTGAATAAATGCCAACTGAAAATTACGAACAAGGAGAATAATTTTCCTCCAGATCAAACAATGAAGTAGAAGAAATATGAAGTGAAAAATATAAAAATGATAAGATCCTTTTATAACAAAAGAATTTCTATTAAAATTTTTTTATAAACTCTAAAAAAAATTATCTACCAAAAAACACGATTAGTTTGAACGATAAATTAAAATAATTTTTCAGTTTTATAAAAAAAAAAAAAATGCATTAAATTTAATTCAATTTGTTAATAATAAAAATAATAATATGATTAATAATAAATCCGATCTTGTTTAAAAAGATGATATAAAAATTTAACAAAATTAAAAATTACCGGATATATTTGTTAATAAAATTTATTATTACCAATGTCATGAATGTGATATGACATTGACCATCATAAATTTCATTCATTTTTTTTTTTTTTTTGTGTTTTGAGATTATCAACAATATCTTTTGACTGTTTTTTCCTTTAATAATAAATTTTCTAAAATGCGTCATTAATTCTGAAAATAAATTTCGGTCAAATAACAATAAGTACTCCCAAAACAAAAAAAGAAAAGGCATTTAAACAAAGCTACCATTTACAGAACAATATTGTTGACTTATTCAATTTAATATATACATATACTTATATAGATATGTATTTATATTGTATATATGCCATATTGTGGTTAGTAGCTCTTATCAACACTATAATTGAATTTGTTTTTTTCTAAATGTTTGGTAAAACGCTGATTTTATTTTCAGTGATAACATTGGGGTGTACAATATTGAACACTTGCAATTAAATGAAAAGTGTTGTTCAATTATTAAAATGTTTAGGGCTATTTAAGAAAAAAAAAAATGTTCTCCTGGATTTAAGAAAAAAAAAATGTTGAAATGGATTTTTTCATGATCATAACTAAAAGACATATTATTTTTTCATTGATTATTTTATTTATAATTAATGTTAATTTAGATTAAAATTTAGATTAATAATTATTGTATTTAAAGGTTCTGGACCCTCTAAAAGGAAAAATTAATGAGGCAATTAACTTTTAAGTGAAAAATAATTCCACTGATCTATATTAGGGGTTGGATACGAAAGACCCGCAAAAATAAGACCCTTTTATAAAAACCCCTAAGGGTTTAAAATACCTTTTAAACAAAAACCTCTACGACAAAAGACCCTATTTAAAATCTCTCAAGACAAAAGACCTTACTGATTTTGAAACCAATTCTAAAAACTTAAAAATCAAATATAAACCTTTTTAAATGTCTTTACATTTTTTGTTTTGCGAGGCTAATTTAGTAATCATCGAAAGATACTATAGAGGAGTGAAACGAGCACGAGTTCTTTATGAGTGTGTAGGACTTTAACTCACTAAGCACCACCTTCCTTTTTTGACTGAACAATAAGTTATACGACTTTAAGTACTTATGTACCGCTTGGCCAAAGGAAGTTGAGTTAGGGGATGAAAATTGATTTCAAATTGGGAGATATATTGTGAAAAAAGTTGTAAATATCCACCTTGAATCTTTACACATTGTTAATGTAATCATTACCAATTCTGAGGAACATATGAGGTGGGAGATGGTTCCATATTCGCGATGTTCGTACTACAAACGAATTTCAATGAGCCGAATTATGCCATCTGGGAATCTGAACTACATAACCTCTCCTTGTTTCTATTTGAAATGCTTTGAGAAGAGGCATAAAACCTTTTAATCTTGTTAGAATAAGAATCCACTCCTATAAGATATCTATAAATGGGGTCTTTTGATAAGATCTTTTGTCCATAGAAGATTTTATAAAGGGTCTTTTGTCCTAGTGGATTTTAAAAAGGGTCAAACGTACCACTCCTCTATATTAGCTTCTATCCTCCAATATTATAAAATGTTTAAAAACCATAGAAATGTATCGTTTTTTAGATTTTATCTTTATTAATGACATATAAAAAAACTATAAAAATCCATTCTGACCATTAAACAAAAAACTATTCTGTTTTATATTTTTCAATAAAGTGCATATTATTAGAAATGGATTCTTGACAACTTTCTATTGTCAATAGGTCTATTAGTTTTAGAGATATGGTAAAAATTATGAAGTCTAAAATTAAACTTTTAAGGATTATTTGACCCATTTGCCCTTAATGATTTCAATCTGGACTATGACAAAATAAATTTATAATATTCTCTACTTTTATTTATTCCAAAGTTTCGTTGAAATCGACGAATGTACCTAAAATAAAGTATAACAAAAAAATTAAAAGCTAACCTTAGTAAGCTGAGCTTTTATTAATACCGTACAGAATAGATGGAATTTAAGTGATCATTACAGATTGGTTAAGTACAAATTATTTAGGTCCAATCAAATAATAGATGGGGTCAAGTTGTTTGGTGTTATCAAATATAGAAGATAACGAAAAATGAACTTTTAAATTAAACAAAATGAAAAATATTTTTTGTACTGCACAACACCATCAAATCTTATACAATAATTTAAATATTCGAACAAATTTAATTAATTGCCCAAAGGAAATTTAAAAACTATTCAAAATTTCTGTGTTTTAAAATATTACAAAAAAAAAAAAAAACCGATTTTATTCGTTAAAATTCGCTAAACAGTCCCGTAATCTCTCGGTATCAAAAAAATTATTTTCTGAAGTGTTACAAATTTTTAGCACATTTCCAAAAAAATTTTGAAAAAATGTGCTTATTAGTTTCACTCTGTCCGTCCGTCCGTCCGTCTGTTTACAAAATTTCTACACCGTTAAAGATAGAGAAAAAAAATTTTAACCATAGGTAGGTCTCATAAAAAAAATAATTTTGTGGAACAACTTTTTCATGTAGCCCCCCCCCATTACGGAGCTACAGCCCCTCAAACTTTGAAAAAGCCCTATTTTTAAATACATATATCTTATGTTCTGCTTAAGATTTTTTCAATCTGAAAACGTCATTCGACAGGTATTTCTTTTATCTTTGTAAATTAATATCAAAATTATAAAATTTTTTAAAATTTAGTATTTAAATTTACCGTTATGTGAAAACCAAATTTTGCATGATTTTTCTACTTTCATAACTCCGGCACACTTCTAGATAGAAGCTTGCAATTTTGAGGCAAGAAAGAACTTTTAGAATTAGTATAAGTTTGCTCAGAAAATTTTTTCGGACCACCCCCTGTTTATGAGCTATTAGGGCTTAAAAATTGAAAATTTGCTATTTTTAAACACCTGTAACTTAGGAACCTGTACACATTTTACTTCTGCAAGATATAAAAATTAAAGCTACAATAATATATTTTTACGTGTGTTAAAGGTTTATTTTAATTGTAAAGGGTTCCAAAGTTGCAGCTCTTCAAATTTGCGAAAAAGCCCCATTTTCAGATGTATATATCTCGGGCTCTGCGTAATAATTTTGCAATCTAAAACCGCCAGAAGATCGAAAATTTTATTATCTATATAAAAAAATATCAAAATTATGTAATATTTTGTAATTTACTATTTAAATTTACCGTTATGTGAAAACCACATTTTGCATGAAATTTCTTTTTTCATAACTCCGGCACCCCTTTAGATAGGAACCTGAAATTTTGAGACAAGAAAGAACTTTTAGAATTAATATAAGTTTCCTCAGAAAATTTTTTGGTAACACCCCGTCTTTAAGAGTTATTACGTCTCAAAAATTGAAAATTTGCTATTTTTAGACACCTGTAACTTAGGCACCTGTAAAAAGTTTTCCTCGGCGAGGCATGAAAATTAAAGGTTTAATAATATATTTTTATGTGTGTTAACGGCTTTTTTTAGTTATATAGGATTCCGGACTTATAGCCCCCCAAAATTTCAAAAATGTCCTATTTTCACATTTTTTCTTATTACATGAAATTTTCAATTTTTGTGTAAGTCACACTTCTAAACCAGTTTGTATTGAGTTTTGGAAATGTGCGCTTTTAAAAACCGTTGGTTTACATTCTACCTTGTTTCAATTAGTATCAGTCGTCTGATTCACTCAATTCATGTTTTGTTGGTGATTTTCTTTTATTTTTGTTTTTTGGTTTTAAAATTTTTTTTCAATTTGTTTTTAAAAAAAACATGCATCATTTTTAGTTTTTCAATTTTAATTCACTTTAATTGAAATGAAATTGAATTGAAATTGCCATACACTAAAAAAAAATTTATATGTGATTGTTTGTGTTCATTTAGGGTGATTGTAATTTAAATCGCGGTCACATTCATTAAATTGAATGCAATTATTACGCATCGGATAAGGTTTTGTTAATATGTTATGTATGTATATATATAATTATGTATATTCTATGTACATAATATGTATAGTTTATTTATGAATTTCATACAAAAATTTCGAATGTGTTTCTTGATGTATGAAAAATGTTTTCAACATAAAAAAAAAAAATTGTATAAAATTGTGTAAGTATACAACAAAATCTGCTTTTGTATTTCATTGTTCTGATCTTCTTTGTTTTACTTTTTACCCTCATATTGTATAGTAATTTGTAATTTGTAGTTTTTGTTTTTTTTTTTCTAAATCAGTCTTAAGGACCCCTTGTAGTTTTAAGGATTATTATTTTTATATCGTTGCTTAATTTTACAAAAAAAAAAGTAAAATAAAACAGGATCAAACAAAATTGGAAGAATTACAGAAATAAAGAAAGAAAGAAAAAATTATATTTACTACTTTTAATACTACAAAACATGTTCGTGCATTAAAACGCATTAAAAAATTTAATTTACTTATGTTGTCAGTATTATCAGAAATAAAACTGTAGAATACAGATAAAAAATTAACAAAATATTTGAATTAATATCACAGTTTGTATAGGAACTCTGGGAGAGAAATCAATAAGAATATTTTTAAAGAATCGCCAATATAACATAATTATATGGACAAAAATTATGCACTAATCTAATCAAAATATAAAATAATGATAAAACAAAATCTGGAACCAGAAGTTCTTAAAACGATGAACTGAAAAATTATAGGTTTTTGTTCAAGTTAAAAGAAAAAAATTACTTTAGAAATTTGCAGCATGTAATGTATGATTTATAAAGCGCAAAACATTGCATTTTTGTATTCATAGGCACGGTAACGGTAAAACCTACAGAGAAAATAAAAAAGAAATCGAGGTGTAAGAATTTAGTTCACTATTTCAGGATGCCTGTTCTTTAATATACAGTGATCAAAAGAAATAGTTCTTCAGATGATATACTTAATCCTTAAAAGAAAAATTTAAATAAAAATAATGAAATAAATATAAGTAAAAAGAATTGTTTCATCATTTTCATTAAAAAACCGGTAATTAATATGCAAAATTAACCTGCATTTAGAAAAGATTTTAAAAAGCAATTTATTCAATTATTAAAATATTTATTATCTTAAAATATGGACAAAAAAAAAAACCTCCTAATTATTGTGTTTTAAATTTTACAAACATCTGTCCACATTTAATAGTCGTGCTCGCAGTATAGGTACATACATACATTCCAAATAATTAATGTAGGGTTAGGTTTACAATTAAATTTTATATTTATTTTCACATATAATATAAATATATAGAAAAAAAACATTTGAATTAATTGTGAAAATTTTTGCATTCTTCTTTTTTTCTCAAACAATTTCTTTTTTTTTTTGTTTTGAATATTTATTATTTTAGTGCTTTAAAATCGCAAATCGCGTATATTAATAAGCAATTAAATGCATGATTTTAAAAAATTTTATATCTGCGACATAAATTACAGTTATTTCCCGGCATTTAAATAAATAAATATGTATATATACATTTTTTTTTAAAAGTAATTAATTAATTATCTGAAATATGAGAATTAAATTTTTTTTTATCATAGAAAGTTTAGTAAATATTTAGGACTACAAAAATGGAACATTAAATAAACATGTGTTATGTTCAGAAAAAAAAGATAATACTTTGGGGAAACTATATTTAAAGATAATTAATGTGAAAATTAAAAAAAAAAAATATTACGATGTTAAATCATTATTTTCTTATTTTTTTTTAAATTTTCTTAAGAAATTTAAATGATTTCTAAAATATGAGACATTAGACATTGGATTTTTTCAATTATACTATTTGTTTATTTGTCTTCCATTTAATATCTCCATTACACACGGTTTTCTGTTGCGCTGTTTCCATTTATTGTTTAGACCCCTGCATTTTCTATTTCTTTGGAGATTCTATTCCAAGGCCATGAGGCTTATATATTTTTGTTATTTTCCCTTAGCGAGTGGTCTATATCTATCTTCATTTTTTTCATTTTTTGTTGTCTTAATATGGATTCGACTACTGTAAATCTCCATAGATCCTCGTTGCTTATTCTGGCAGGCGAGAATATTCTCCATATGATATACATAGAACACCTATAGTTTTAGGATTTTAATTACTATAAAATAAAGAAATAATCAGTTTTGGTCAGTTTTATAACTTGAATTAAAACTGTTATTTACGTCAGTTTTCATGTTACTAACCCCCAAAAATAAAAATAAAATAATCCCCAATATATTTGGCTTTTAGTTCATTATAAACTAACCACTGACTGACTGACTCATGGCGTAGTGGTTAAATCACCAACCTTTCAAGCGAAGGTTCTTGGGTTCAAACCCCGTTCAGGTCATATAAATAAATAATTTGTAGTAATTTCATATCGTAATATATCGTATAATTAATAATAATAATAATAGTAATAATAATAATAACAATAATAATAATAATAATTGGGAGCTATCTTTGATTATATCATGCAGGAAGGTGTTATATACTATTGCACGTTGTAATCCACTGAAGGCCCTGACTCTGTAGTAAAATAATGATAATATTAATAAGAATACCAATACCAATAATAATAGCTGCTACAGTGACAGTGGGAGTTGTCTTCAATAATTACCTCATGCAGTAAGGTGTTATTTATTACTGCATGTTGTAACTGTTGTAACGGCTGTAGTCACTATCAGCAAAATAGTAATAATAATAGGCGGATTCATTGTTTCCCACTCCCAATTTAATGTTTCCGCATCCATTTTCTATCCTTTCCTATCCCTACTCCCTGGTCAATATACTGCGTTAGCAGTGAAAAGTTTCATCCCATTATATTGGCTAAAAGGGAAGGTGGGTTTAATTAGTAAGAATCTGACACTGCTAAGGGGAAATTCTTGATGTCTTTGGAAGATTCCCACCTGCCTTACGAAAAAAAAAACCTTGAATATTCATTGCGTACTATTGATATTTTCGAATTGTTTTAAATTTTTATAAGAAATTGAATTATTTAATTTTTATAAGTACTTATTTCATTTGAAATGCCTAACTTTGAAATAATGCCAAAAAAAGTGATTTTGTATATATTTAAGCCATTAGTGGAGAAGAACTATTAATTAAAGTGTCTATAATAAAACCAAAAAATAAAAAATTAGCGCATAAGTATATATGTATACTATTTTAAAAGGTTAATGGTTCAATCTTTGTAAAAAAAAAAGGAAAAAAATATTTTAACAAATTAAAATGACTTCCTATACAAAGCAAAATAATAATGAAATCATTTTTTTTTATTTCTCAAAAAATAAAAAAAATTCACAAAAAAAATTTCCAATAGAATATATTTATATAAAGAATGGTTGCCAATTTAAAATAATTCTTTAAAGAATTAAATTTCTGCCGCCACAAGGAAAAAAAAAACAAAAACAAAACGCAAATATATATAAAATTTTGTCATCACTTTTGGCAAAAATCTGTAATTTTTGTTTTTCTTTTTTTGTTTTTTTCAGAACACTTTCATTAAAAGTACCACACTATTATGACTTTTGAACTACAGAATCTATTTTTAGTGAATTATTTTATTCTATAATTAGAAATTTCATACATACAATTTTATTATTTTGTTGCATTATTTTAAGTTTTATTTAAAACAAAAATAAAAACAATAATAATAATAATAATAATTTATTTTAATATATTTATAAACAAGGCAGAATGTAAAGCAACGGTTTTTAAAAGCGCATATTTCCAAAAGATAATAAAACTGTTTGCAATTGTGACTTGCACCAAAATTTGAAAATTTCATATAAGAAAAATTATGAAAATCCGGAACCCCATATATAACTAAAAAAAATTGTTAGCACACGTAAAAATATATATACTAAAGTTTAATTTTTATGTCTTGTCGAAGAAAATTTTGTTCAGGTGCCTAAGTTACAGGTGTCTAAAAATAGCAATTTTCAATTTTTGAGCCCTAATAGGTCTTAAACAGGGGGCGATACAAAAAAAATTTCTGAGGAAACTGATATTAATTCTAGAAGTTCTTTCTTGTCACAAAATCTCAAGGTCCTACATAAAAGCCTACCAGAGTTATGAAAAAAGAAATATCATGCAAAATTTGGTTTTCACATAACGGTAAATTTAAATAGTAAATTACAAAACATTGCATTATTTTGATATTAGAGCCTGAGATATATACCTGAAAATAGGACTTTTTTGTAATTTTGGGGAGCTGTAACTTCGTAACCCCATACAACTAAAAGCAACCGTTAACACACGTAAAATTATATTACTGGAGCTTTAATTTTTGCCGAAGAAGAAGAAGATCTCTTGTTCTACAATAATCATTTTTTTATGAGACCTACCAATGGTTAAAATTTTTTTTCTCTATCTTTAACGGTGTAGAAGTTTTGTAAACAGACGGTCGGCCAGACAGACGAACGGACGAACAGAGTGAAACTAATAGGTTAATTTTTTCAAACTTCTTTTTTGGAAATGTGCTAAAAACAGATTTTTCTTAAGATAAAAAAAAATTATTTTTAGATATACTGAGGCGCACAAGAAACACAATAAATGATGAGATGTAAAATGAATCATTTTGTTATTATAATATAGAAAAGGTTGATGACAAGAATTTATTGTTAGAATGTTGATATGTCAAAAAAAAATGTTTGAAAATTTGATGAACGCAATCTATCATGATAGAAAAAATATCTTTTATTTTTTAAGATTTATTATTTAATTTAGTTGACAGTTTTATTGTAAATTTTTGTGTTTCACTTTTATCTACCTATACGAAAAAAAAAACCACTTACACTTAATGAAAAAACAAAACTAAATATTATTGGTACTTAATATTAAATTTTTTTTTAAATTCATATATTATTGTAAAAAGATTTCTAAAAATTTACTTATTATTGATTTAATGTTAAATATGAAGAAGAATAATAAAGCCGTTATCTTAGAAGGAGTTTTTTTGTAGATCGTCCCTCTACAAAATTTTCTGAATAACTTTTGAGTGGCGGAAAACATTTTCAAGATATAATATAAAATTAAAGTTCCAAATGTAAATGAATCAGATTCAAAAGATCGTCATTACATAAGAACAACAACATATTGAATCTGACAACGATGTTACCATTATTGTGCAGTCGTTAAACATTGATTGAATTTTAAGGATCATTAGAAAAGGTGTGCAAATAAAAAAGTTTTAAATGCTATTTTACAAATTACTTGTATTAACTCTTTCTAAATTCTATTATGATAAAATAAAAAGAATAACTACAGTTGGCCTTAGAGTTGAAGATATGCAAATTAGACATATACAGGCTGTACTGTTTATCTAGACAGCTTCCAAACATTTTTTGAAAACACAAAGCATTTATAATAAAAATTATAAAAATAGGTTGTGAATTGAAACACTTGAATTGAAGAATTAGATATTTTCAATTTCGCGTAGCCTACTTAATTAGTTCCGTAAGTATAGATATACATAAACCCGAACCAGAAATTTGTAGTGCAATTACCCAAAAAAGTAATTCAAAATCAATCAAAATCAATAGCAAACCTACATATTGTTTAAAATTATTTGAACATAGAACATAGAAAACTTTTTTAGTCTTATAGTTATCGTGATAAAAGGCTAACTGTGGGACAGACGATCAAACATACATATAATATACATACATACATCCACTTGGATCAATATAATATATGATACTTATAATAATATATATTTTGAAGTTATAAACGAAGGGACAATTTTAATATACTTGTGATCTATCATTAGTACGGTTATAAACACTAAATAAAACTGTTTAATAAAAACTCCAAAAATAAAAAAAAAACTGTAAAAGTTATGTTTAAAGTATAACAATATAATACTTTGGCAGTTAGAAGTTCCCATCCCATTATATTGGCTAAAGACGAGGTGGGGTTAGTTAATAAGATTCTGACACTACCAAGAGGATAAATTTGTGTCTTTCAAATATTTCCAAAACAAAAAAAAAACATGTATGTCGTCTTCTACGTTAAGTTCATTAAGACTTATAAAAATATTGAGATTGTCAAAAATTTTTATTACTTAAGTACTTAAAGATTTTTTCCATTATGCAAAATGACAAAAATTTACAAATTTATATTAAATTTAAAACATTTATATAAGAATATTATAATTTAGTTATAAGGACGCAAATAAATCTAAAATCCACTCAGAAATTTACAAGTGTACTTATAAGAATTTCATAAATGTGATGAACCGTAAGAGCATAGTTTAAAGTAAAGCTATACAAAAATATTGCATAATATTCTATTAAATTTTTAAAAAATTTTTAATTTCTCAAAACAAAAATTAACAAAATACAATTATAACACAAAAGTCTTAACTGTAATTCATAAGTATTATATTCATTAAAAATATGGTTTTAATTTTTAAATGAATAACCAGTAAATTTTACATTAAGTACATAAAATAAATGTCTGAATATTTTTTATATTAAATTAAAGGTATTTTCCCACGTTCAAAGGTTATATTATGTTACCTATATGCAGTCAGAAAAAGGCAAAAAAAAACTATGGTGAATGAAAACAAAAAATCTCAAAATATTTCGAAAAAGGTGAATTACCGGCATTCATTTAATTTTATATGAAATAAAAGGTAAGAGGAGTTAAGCGCATCAACGTGTGAGGTTTTTTTTTTTTCTTAAAATAATCCCGTCTAGTTATGACTCCTAATGAGTGGAATATATGTTGTAGTTTTGGGTGCAATACACTGATTAACAATTCAATTTTGTCAAAAAGAAAAAAAAATTTTTTTTATGTTTAAATAAGTATAATTTAAAGTGAAATCACAAATTAGAATAATAATTAGTAACTATTTATAAAAATCATATTATGGGAATTAAATTTTTTAATTATGTATTTTAATATTATTCTTATGTTTAAAATGATTACAATACTTAATCATAAAAAAAAAAAACAAAATTAAAAGATTGTAGCAGGGACAACATAGCTTTATATTTTATGAAAAAAAATTTTGTTGGAAAAAAAGTGTCCTTTGGATTGCCAACTACACTGATAACCTTTCATTACAATATATCATAAATCTAAGTAAAATAAACATTTTATATTCGATAACTACAGAAAAAAACAATAGTTTGAAAAAGTTCAGAAACTAAAATAATCATAAATTAATAACAACTTTATACTCAGAATTTTCGTCCTGGGTAAATTGGACACGTTATATCTTCTTCATAACCTGCTTATCCTATATTGAATGTTTGCTGGCATATTTCTGAAACATTCTCTATCCTACGCTGCATGCATTTGTTCTTCCAGTGTTTGAAGACTCGACCATTGTCTGATATTTTTAGCCAGAATCTTTCCTTTCTGCCAACACGAAAATAATCAGCATAAGTTGTAGAATATTATATTTGTCATTGCATCAGTTGGTCATGATATGATCTAGATAAGTTGTTTTTCTACGTTGTCTTTGTGTGTTGCCTTTTCAAGCTTATTGATGTGGGTAATTTGCAGAGTTCGCACTACCATACCATAGTATTGATCACACGTAGTATTTAACAAACCAGATTTTTGTTTCAAGATTAATACCACAGTTATATAACACTTTTTTATATTTTATAAAGCTGGTACGAGCATAATATATTTAACATTTCTTACATGATCATTGAATATGCATTTATAAATCTGATTTCCCGTTACCATTTAGTTTAGTCAGCCTAGATATTCAAAACTTGAGACTTTCTCAATTGTGTTATTATTTATGGTTAACTTTATGTTGTTATGTATGTTGGTTTTAGAATTAAACGAAAATTGGAAATAAAGCTATATAGTAATCCGATTTGAAAGTGCTTGGTATTGGACCATATTTTTCTTTTCTTTCAATATTTTCAATTTTTTTTTATCCCTGTAAAATTGAGTCACCCCATAACTGTCTTAGTTAGAAAAGTTTCAATATTATCTTAAATCAAATCAGTAAGTTTTCAAAAACTCAATTAATTATAAAAATTGTAAAATGTAATAAAAAAGGATTTTGTGTTAATGTTTTAAATAAAATAGATTTATTAATTCAAAATTAATTTGTATGATTTTTGTCGCTCACAAAAACAATACAAAATTATTTTCCAATTACAATTTCTATTCATTTTTCATTTAAATTTGATTAGGGAATTCAATTTAATTAAAAATAAAAGGGAGAGGAAATTAAAATGTAATCAAATCTGAAATTTAATATCAAAATATCGTTTAAGACTTCTTATGATAACAATTAATTTTAGAATATGCAAAATAAAAAATTTAAAATTTCAAAATGAAAATGTAATTACTTTAGATATATATATACGATATGTCGATATCAATGTACTAAACTAATACATTAAAAATAATATATATTTGTAATAAATTAGGATCCAAGAGATTATTGAATTTTAATCAGCTTAAAACATTTTATAATTGAGTATTTTCCAATTTAAAATTTTTCAAAAAAATTTAAAAAAAAAATTGGATACAAAAATTGATATTTATATCGTAATATCTCTTAGATATTTATTTATTTATATTTATATTTTATTTGAACATAATATGAATATTACAAATTTTAGGATATTTTCCCTAAGGATGTGGTCCATTCTAAATGCCTTCGATATTTTATGAAAAATAAAATATCGTATATATACTTATATTATACTTAGTTACATTTGAAATTATCAAATAAAATTTTAAAAAAGTCCTTTAATCCTTTTTATATTAAAATATTCAGGTTTTTTTTATTCGATTCAAGGATGAAAGGATAACATACCATTATACGGAATCTATAATCTATATCATATTAGAAATTAAAGAAAACGAGGAGTGAGTTGATATTTGAATTGTAATTGCTTTATGGTTATATGATCACAACAACATCCTCTTTTTCGATCACAATATTGATGGATGATCAATAAGATTTTTATCTTAAATGGAACATTAACGAAAATTGCAAAAAAAGTCAAGCAAATTTCTTTACAAAAAAAAGAAAATTAAACTTTTTACCAATCAGAAATTTAAATTTAGATAATAAAGAAATATTATGAAAAAATGAGCATAGGGGCCTCGATGTCCTAGTGGGTAATAGCGTATAAAATACACTGCAAACACCGAAGTAGTGTGGGTTCGAATCTCACACACATCGTCATCATCGTCATCGTCAAATATCTGGGAGTGTTTCCGAATGAAAAGTTTTGCTTCAAATAATACATTCTCGAAAGTGCCATTTTTCTTATAAAATTTATGGATAATAGAAGGAATGGCTACAATTTTGTTGTTATTCAGATGTCAAAGGAAAACGTACCACTTCAAAAAAATTTATTATCCTTAGATTTAAATTATTTAATTAATAAATATCTCCTTCTCAAGAAGAATCCCAATACTTTCATCAAAATTCCAACATTATAAAAATTACTGTTTTAAATCTGTAAGGATTACAAAGCCGAAAGAAAGAAGATTTCATATTATTTGAAAATATTCTTTTAATTTAATATTTCTTTTTTCAAAGTCTTTTTTTCATAACGATTAAATATCAGGGTTAAAATTTTTTTAAACGAGCACTTAAATCTTACAATTGAAACGAAAAAATTCGAATAATAATTAAAATTTAATCAATAATCAAAATCTTACATGATCATTGAATATGCAAAAAAATAGAACATTGATATTCATTGATCACAAGTGAGTACAATTAAAACATTTTTTTCAATACTACATAATATGTACATATTTTTTATCCAAATTAAAAATATATATATGTATAGGTACATACTTATATAAAATAAAAATATAAACTTACGTTGTAGTAGTACCACCTCTTGGCATTTTGTTTCTTCTTTCACGCATTAAATAAATTTAACAAAAAAATATCCAACGGTATTTTTTAATTTGATTTAAGTTTATTTTAATTATTAAATTATTATTATTTTTTTTTTTTTCAAATAATATTTATACTTTTTTTTTTTTTAATAGTGTTTAAATTTTTTCTTTTTTTCTAATTTTTATACAAAATTATATAAAAAAAAAAAAAAAAAACAAAATAATTTATGTATTAAAAACAATCGTGAACTTTAAAATATCACTTAAAAAAATTAAATAAAAATATTTTCACACTTTTATTTAATTTAATTTTAATTTATTTTAAATAAAATAAAATAAGAGTTGTTTTAGAGAATCAATCGGAAATATTATTTAATTTATAAATTAAATACGTTTTTTTTTTTTTTGTTATCCTAACTGAATATATAATAAAATATTTAATTATTTTTTTTGTTTTATTATTTATTTTATTTATTTAATATTTAAATTTTATTATATTTATTTCTTTATAAATTTAATTCTATTTAATTTTTTTTTTTTTTCTTTATTATACTGTAAATTTAATTCACCTTGACAAAGATCGTCGTATTTATCGTGAATTTAATGTGTAAACAAGAAAAAAATATATGATAAAATAAAAAATAAAAAAAAATCTTTATTTTATAACTTAACACTTTTGTCTAAGGGGGGTGAAAATATTAAAAAAAAAAAAAAACAAAATATGTAAGTATATATTTACGTGATTAATATATAATGTATGTACATAAAATGTATTTTTAAAAGATGTAATAATATTTTGTTTTTTTATTTAAATTTTTTTTTTTTTTTTTTGATTAATTAATTCCGATTCTTTTAATTTGTTTATTTATTATTTTTCATCACAATTGTTATAATTTAGCAGTAATTTTTTATTATAATAACGGTTGAATTTATATTTCAAAAAAATAAAAAAAAAAATCTCGTGATCACAAAATGTTTTTACTTTTTTTTTTATTGTATTTGTTTTTTTTTTTTTTTTACAGAACAAAATTAAACAGAAACTGTATTTAAACAGACAAAAAAAAAAAAAAAAATTTTTTTTAAATACTATAATAATATAATAACGGTGATAACGCGAAAAATAATGTCGTTTTTACTTTATTTTTTTTTTAATTCTAAAATATACTAATTTTATTCTCTTTCTCTTTTAATCAATTCGATAAGCAACATCACAACAAGTGTTCACGATCAAAAATCTTCTGAATGACTGATTGTGTAGACTGATATTAATAATGAATAGTGATATCAAAAAAAAAAAAAAAAATAAAAGATCAGTTAATAAATATGGTGTGGTGAATATGTTAATTCAATTTTCATTCATTCACTACAAATTACAAATTATACAATACAAAATACAACACTACAGTCTACACAGTCTACTACACTGCACACTTTAATTTAGTAAATGTCAACTTAAGTATGGGGAATTTAATGTGTGTATAAAGTGTGGTGTAAAATTTGTGATATAAAAATTATTGTGTATTCATTCTTTTCTATTATTTATAGGCAACTTTCAATTTCCTTCAAAATTTCATTCAATTTTAAATTGTAAATTTAATTTGTAAAGAGTAGGGGAAAAATTATGGAATTGAAACATATTTTATAGTTTTTATTGTTGAATAAAATTTCTTTCAAATTGTTTTTTTTTATTCTTATCGTAGATTTTTTTTTCTTCAATTTTTTTTTTATCGTAAATATAATGAAAGTAGATATGAAAATTAAATTGTGTAGTATGAAAGTAAAAAAATGTTTGAATGTATGTACATTATGTGGATAATTTTCTTATTTGAATTAAATGATGAACATAAATTATTAATTATTTGTTCAAATTATAAGTTAAAAATTAAATTGTTAAATTTTGTTAAAATTAAATAATAAAATAAAATATTAAAAATAAAAATTAATTTGTGGCTGTAAATGCCGTAAGGGGGAATAACTCTTACGATGTGTGTGGGATTCGAACCCACACTTCCTCGCTGTTTACAGCGTATTTCATACGCTCTTAACCACTAGGCCACCAAGTCCCATTATATTTAAATAACTTTTAATAATTCATTTAGCCTATTTAGGTACCTAACTGGAATGGAATGTTCTAAAAGAATACCTTAACATTTTAATTTTTAAAACAAATAAAAATAAATAATTTAAAATTTAAATCATTTTTAAAATATGTACATTAATTTTTTCGAATTTCAATCTAAATATTAAAATTAAAAAAAAAAAACTCTTTCTTTCCAACATTTGACATTCACTTTTACACCTGTCTATACCTAAGGTGCATTATGAGCCATAATTTAATATTGATTTTACATTCAATTACTAGATGTTACAATTTTTTAATGTCCTCGAAGTCATCACATTTAAAATTTCTAAAATTTTCATTAAAATGAAAATCTGATCAATGGTTTCATTCCTAAGTTGTTTATACTATTGTTGATTGAAGACCATATTTAAAATTTTCTATAAAAATAAAATCTGACAAAAGGGGTATTGTTTAAGTCTTCAGTCTTTCAGTTTAAAAGTCTTGAATTCAAATACCGGCCAAGTTATATCGAAAAAAAAAAAATACAACTATATATTAAATTAATGATACTATTATGATTATATCGAAGCAGAAGGAATCCCACAGCATTGTTCATAAATTCATCTGACTCATGGTGCAGTGGTTAAGTCGCCAAACTTTCAATCAAAGGGTCTTGGGTTCAAACCCCGGTCAGGTCATAAATAAAAAAATATGTATTACTTTTATATCGTAATAATGTATATCGTATAATTAATAGTAGTAATAATAACATTAATAATATTAATAATAATAATAGTAATAATAACATTAATTATAATAATAGTAATAATAATATTAGCTACTACAGTGGGGCTATCTTTGGTTATATCATGCAAGTAAGGTGTTATATACTGCTGCACATTGTAATCCACGGATGGTGTTGACTCTGTAGTAAAATAATAATAATATTAATAAGAATACTAATACCAATAATAGTAACCGCTACAGTGACAGTGGGGGTTGCCTTCAATAATTACCTCATGTGGTAATAATATATATACTACTACTACATGTTGTAACTGTTGTGACGGCTTTAGTCACTGTTAGCAAAATAGTAATAATAATAGGCGGATTCATTGTTTCCTTACAGTCCCACTCCCAATTCAATGTTTCCGTATCCATTTCCTATCCTTTCCTATCCCTACTCCCTAGCCAATATGCTGCGTTCGCAAGTAAGGGTTTCATCCCATTATATTGGCTAAAAAGGGGGAGGTGGGTTTAGTCAGTAAGAATCTGACACTACCAAGGGGAAAATTCTTGGTGTCTTTGGAAGATTCCCACCTCCCTTAGGAAAAAAAAAAATAATTGAACTAGAGAAAATAATAATATGTATAATATGCAAAATAGTTTAAGAACGTCTGAGAATTCGTCACACCGATTCTGTTAAAACAATTAATAATTTGTTTTTATATGTAATGTAACTTAAAAGTAGAAAAAAAAAATTATTATTCCCAAAAACGTTATTAAAGAAAAATATTAAACGAAAATTTTGGATTTTATTTCGTTTCGTTCAGAAATGTACGAAACTTATATAATTTTAACGGATCATAAAATCCTAGAACAATATAAAAGGGACAAACCTTTAAATATAAGAGTGCTATTATTTTTCGACTCTTCCAAAAGCCATTTTTTTTTTTTTACCAGTTATTTTACAACAACAATAGATGCGAAATGGTAAAGGGATCCTCTGTTAGTTCATTTTTCAGTTATAAATGTTTAATGTGTATAAAGACAATTTATTAAATTCAATTTAAAAGTTTTGTGTAGAGACAGAATAACCTAAATTAAATTCTTATAAATAACAATTATACACACATATACAATATGAAAAATAACAGATTTTTGTTTGTAAAACTAATATTATTAAATTATTTGCTTAGAAAAAGATAACCAAGTTTAATTATATTACTTATAACTAAAATTTCAACATGACTAAAAAATAATCAAATATGCACAATGTTTTTTACTTTGGAATTTTATTTGTTCCAGTAATCACGTGCTTAAATTAATTATAAAATCTTTTTTCTTTTCTTAATTTTTTATACCTCATTTTAATTAAAATTTACTAGTTTAAGATAAAATTTATCTGAAAATAAATTACTGATAAACATCTTAACGTATGGTTGGTTACTATAGCGGATTTATTATCGTAAAAGAAAAAGTTTTTTTTTTTTTTTAATTTAAAATAAAATTTTTATATTTGAATTTTTTAAATTATATTTTTGCTGCACAGATATTACAAATTTTAATATCGTATATTATTTATATCAATTTATAAAGAAAAAAAAAAAAACTTTTAACGCTTCTAAAATATAAACATGTTATCTGTGAACTGTGAAGGTTTCGCTCACGAAACATCTTAATCGCTTTTAAAGCGAAATTTTCAGAGTTCCAAGATTCAAATTCAGAATGAAGAATATAAAATATATTAAAATTCCGAAACTGGAAACGCTTTGTATAAAGTAAACTATAATATAAAAATTTGGGTACTTTGTACGGAACTTTTATATTTAAATTTAAAAGCTAAATTGAATTATCGTAAGGTAAAAAGATTATTTTTGCAAGTTAAAATCACTACATGTATAAGAAAATTGGAATAATTAATACATTAATTTTTTTTAAATTTCAATCTCCATTCTCAAATCAAAAAAAATTTTTCTTAATATGTTAGTAATTAGATTGTTAAACCCTTTATTTTAGCTTTGCAAGAAGGTGGATTTTGGTCAGTTATTTATTATACACAACAAGCATGAAAGGAGCCATGTTTGATTTCTAAAGAAATCAGAATATTTTTTCAAGGTTACCCACTTCTTCTGCAACAAAAAAAAAATGAAAAAAAAATAAAATTAAAAAGAATTTTGACTATTATATATGTATATTTATACATTTTATCTGAAATAAAATTTAAAATGTTTACACTGAATAATAATGTATGTATGTCATGTATAAACTGAATACTTTAATTACATAAATAAAAAAAAAAACCATAAATAAAAATTTCATAACATAAATAACGAATATCGTAAAAAATCAAATGATCAAACTGATCTGTGTATAGGAAGTGTATAGGAAAAAATAACATTTTTATATTTTTTAATTAATCAAAGACACAAACCTTTACATATCATTGCAAAATTTCCCATCTTTTTATTTTACGATAATTTTATATCTTATTTTTTTTTTTCCTAAGCTAATTTGGGAAATTTTGAATTTAAAAAAAAAAATTAGCCAAAAACAAAAAAAAAAATATATTTTTAAGATAAATTTATGAAATACAAAAACTATTTCATAATTTATAAGGTCACATCTTTAATTAAATATTTGCTGATGTAAAATAAAACATTTTTTCACATAAGTGTGATTGTGTGTTCAACTTAATCCAAGAACATTTTTTTAATATCATGATAATGGTTAGTTTGTTTTTTGTTAAGTAGTAGCTGGTAGCTACTTGATAAAGATGTAAACAATGCATTTTTTTGTTGTTTCATAATAAAAAAATTATAAAGTCAATTAGTGTTATTCAATTTCATTAATAAAAAAAAAACAAGTTCTAATTATTATCATGACACGTGGACAACTTTTAAACGAAAAAACAAAAGGGAAGAATCGAATTTTATTTAGAACTGAAATTGAGTTTGGAGATAATAGCTAGGAGATTAAACAGATCTTTGTGTGTTGTTCCAAACTTTGTTAGGAATGGAGAAGAATACGGTAGAAAAAAATCTACTAGTCAGATTAGTAGACTTTTAACCTAGACTATTAACAGACCGGGATAGACGAAAATTTTCAAAACTAATGTTGATTTCTTTAAAAAGTTGTAAAGATGTCCGAAGAGAAGTAAAATTAAGTGTAGATGTTCGAAGAGAACTGAAATTAAGTGTAGTGTGTATTAAGTGTAAGTGTGTAAATGAATGTTGTACCACACTTGAAAAACCATAACTTCAACAAACGGCTTGAAGTCACCAAAATCAACATGAACACCGACTGAACCAAAGTACATATTTTTTTTTTAAATTAAGTGCTTACATAAAGCCACATTTATTTATCAACTGGTGATTTTTTCAGACGAAAAAAAATGCAATCTTGGTGGTCCAGATAGCTTTAATGGATAATGGCGAGACTTAACCCAGGAGCCTCGATATTTTTCAAAACGAAACTTAGGAGGTGGCTCGTTAAGGTTTCAGGATGGTTTTAATGCTTTAGGTACGTTAAGCTTTCCATCCACTCGTATGAAGAGTGAAGAGTATCAAGAAATATTAAACAAACATTTAATACCATACTTGAACCAAAACGCTGACACTAACATAACATATCAGCAAGATAATGCTCCTATTCATACGAGTTTATACACCGTGGCTTGGTTTGCGGAAGAAAAAGTAGCTCTTCTTGGTTGGTCAGCTTGCTCTTCGGACCTAAATCCTATGGAAAATTTGTGAGGCATCCTGGTTCGTTAAGTTTACAAATAAAATATGAAGTATAGCTCAATTCAGGACCAAAAAGTTGGAATTTTGTGTTCTTGGAGAAATATCCGATGTTCAACTTTAGAAGCTCTGGTCAACTCAATGCCAAACCAAATTTTTCAAGTTATAAACAAAAATTGTCATAGAATCGATTATTAAAAAGTGATTTTTGATAAGAAATTTAAGGGAAAATTTATAATTTTGATAATTTTGTTATGTGATCTTCTTATAATTATGAAACATGTTTTTTTGAAAAGTTTTTCTTTTATTTTTGTTAATAAAATTATGTTTGTTTTGATATTGTTTTGTTATAGTTAATAAAAATATTAATTAGTTTAAATTAAAATTTTTACAAATAATTCTTATTAAGAACTGGTATCGGATATATGTGCTTTTATTACGATATACAGCAGTAAAATTATAGGACCTTATAATTATCAATCGCACTTTATATCTTTTATTTACACTTATGACACAAAGTTGCTTCTAAGCAATATTTTCTTGTAACTATTAAAAATTTTGAAAGTTAATTCTTGTTTATGCTTCAGTCTAATATTATTTATTATTTAACAACTCCAAAATAATTTGTAATTTTAAGTAAATGATGGTACATAATATGGTAATATTAAATAATGTTAGGTTCATATTTGTTATCTACGAAATAATTCGTACTTGTTCTCCTGTAATCTAAACAAATTATCTTATATAGGTGACATCTAGGCTTATTAAAATTCAACAAATATTTTAAATATTTTTAAATATACATTTTATTTATTTTATAAACTCTTACCTAGCTAAATATTAACTTATTTTGTATACCCCTTAAAAACTTTTATTTTTGCATTGAATTTTTATACCATAACATTTAACTAATTTCATTGCCCTCAATTCCACTGTGATGATGATGTCAAAACAATAATTAAATTATAATCTCTTACTAATTTACAACTTTTCATTACACAAGAAAAAAAAAAAAAATTAAACCACAATATAATAAAAATGTTACAAAAATTTAGAATTTTAAACCATTTTAACTTTTTTGTTTAGTTTTTCATCCTAAAAAAAAAAACCCCACCTTATTTCAACATTTTTTTCATTTCTTCGTTTTAGTTTTGAGTTAAAAATTATCCAATTTTGTGTTTTTTTGTGATTCGCGGAAATGGTGTCCATCAAAACAACATTTGGGCTGTCAAGAACAAGAAAAAAAAAAACAATAATTATTGTCCTAATTTAGTTGAGTCATATATCCTTTTGTGATTCCCTTTTAATTTCCTGTTTTTTATTATTTTTGTTTTGTTTTATTTTTAGGATTCATTTTTTTTTTTTTTTATTTTGTATTTGTATATAATCGTAATCGTAATGTAAAATAAAACTAAGCGACCCAAAGGCTAAACAATTAAAACATAATGAAAAAAACAGAAAAACCTAAATTGAAACATAAATCAAAATCAGATAAATATGTATATAAAACAAAATGATCAATTCTAATTCGGTCTAAGTTACTCTTGTCCTCTTTAATCTTTATTATTATAAAGCCCAAAACCAAATATAAATTAACATAAAAATGATTTTGATGAATATTCCTGATTTTTTTTTTTATTCGGAAAATTTGCTTTTTTGGTTTTATTTTGTTGGTTTGACAACAGTAGTAAAAAGTTACGAAACCATTACTAAAATATAATTAATAAAATATAAAAAAACCAGTAGCAAAAAAAATACATTTAAAAAATTTATGGACATTTTTTTTTTAAACTCAGATCCTATAAGAGGACCATTTGTTATTGTTTTATAGAAAAGTATCTAACTAGCCTAGATCCGTTGTTCTCCACTGTTCAATGATCTCCTTCGTTATTTACAGCACCACATCAAACCTTTATTCGCTTTCAGAGTCGGAGAACTTCTCGCTTCGCCTCAGTCATCGCCACAGAATGTGTAGCACTGTTTTTACTTTTTGCCCGCAACCCCTTTTGTAACTGCTCTGTCTATTTTCTTGGCATATCAGCTGCTAATCTGCACCAATTCCGGTGAAAAACCTTTAAATTTTTCTATTAATTACTACTGTTATATAAAAAATTTTCTTTGAAAATGAATCATTAAGGATATATCAGCCCTTGAAAATAAATCATAAACTTAATATATTCTTAATTCGGTGAATACATAGTTGCCGTGTTATCGCTTTAGCAGCAGAAACAACAATAGCTATTGTTCGTCATATCTACTCTATTTAAGTGATCTTTTTAAGGACAATGGATAATTCTTATCTAGCATTAATTTAAATTCTTTTGATTTAAAGCTTAAATGACATTGAGATTTAGAATATAATATAAAATACTATACTGTTTGACCATAATTTGATGACAATATTTTATTTGGACGGGATATCTTTGTCGGATATGTGTAAAGCTTGTTATTATAGATTGTTATTTTTGTAATACCTAAAATTAAAAATTTGTATGTAAATATAATGCGATGAAATCTTAATACGTACAAAATTTTCATTTGAAAAATAATTATTCATAATATTGAGACGAAAGAGACCAATCTACAAACCACTAAATACAGATTCTTTCGCTTTCTAAATAGTTAACTTTTCAACTTATCTTTTTAAATTTTCAAATTAGGGCAGTTTAATAAAACTAATTCCAATAAAAAATATTCCCTTCTTTTATAATTTTTTTTTTAAATCTTACATTTTAAACGAAAACTGAAAATTATAATATACATTTTATTACGTTTATACAACCACAAAATATAATACTTATTTTTTTTTTTTAGCCAACGATTTGTAGTTGTAAAATTATTGTCTATATTTAACTTAAATTTAAAACATGTCCTTTCAAAAAAGGACTAAGCTTCTTTTCTCTCATTTTCTCATTTATTTTTCCTAATTTGTTTTTTATTCCTTTTAATAATTTCAAAAAAAAAAAAAAAAAAAAGAGCACAAATTAAAAAAAAAAAATCTCGCCTGAAAGCAAAGGAAGTCCTTTCCCTGTTACTGAAACCTAAACATCAATTAAAATCATAATTTTTAATGATAACGATGATTATCATATTATTTTGATGATGATTGTATGATGATGATATAAATCCATTATCAACTAATGATGATCATTATGATGTTGATAATTATTATGATAAAGGTTTATAATGATAATAATGATGATGATTAGTTTTCCGTCTAATAATAAACGCTCTCATCGCGCAAAAAAAAATAAAAAAAAAAATTCTTGCATGTTAGATATAAAATAAAATATGTACACACATACACATATAATAATATCTGTTATACATATTTTACTTATAGTCTATATAATATGTTGTGTGGAAGGTAAAAATAAATAAATATTTTTTTTTTTTTTTATGATTGAAATATAGGCGGTTTCCTTTTTATTTTTTTTTATTATTTTTTACAGTTATTATTACAACACGACATTTAAAATTCTTTTTTAAGTTTTGTACTTTAAGTACATTACTTTGAAACTGATTGACTATATCACATATACTTCTGCCCTCTATCTAAAAATTCCTCCTATCCATAATATTAAAGAATAGCTAATTTTGATGGTTGTTTTTTTTTTAGGCAAGGAAAGGATACAGTTTTCATTTTTTTTATTTTAACTTATTTTTAATTAATCAAATTAATTCATAAAAAATTAACTATATATATGTATATAGAAATTAACTAAATTAGTATTATAATTTTACCGTTACAAAAAAAAAAAAAAAAACGGAAGAAAAAAAACAAGATAAATGAAAAATTTTATACTGTAACTGTGGTTTTTATAATCGGTTTTAAAATAGTGATTGTGGTGGTATAGTGGTAGTGTTGAAAATTTTGAATGGTGTAGTTAATTATTTTATTATGTTCCTGTAGGAATATAAGAGTAAACATTTTAAATAATATATGAGGTTTTATGTAATTGATGTTTGTATTATGTATATGTATATTTTCAAGGAAATTTTCAAATTTCAAATGTATAGGTACAGAGATTTTATATATTGTAAAGAGTAGAGGGAGAGTAGATGTTAACACAAAACAAAAACCGTTATTCATCATTTAATGAGTTATGTAATTGAATTAAAAATGAAAAAAAAAAAATGGTACTTTAAATTTTATTTTATAGCTTTTTTTGGGTATATTAGATGGTAATTTATTATGTTGAACATTAAATAAATTATACTTTAATTTTAATTATTTTTTTATTATATAAATGATTTATAAATTATTATCTTTTTCTTTTTTTTTTGGGGCAATAATTTTATTGTGCTCATTTAATAGATGAAGAGAATAAATATTTAGATTAAATTTTAATAATTTTTAAATTTAAAATTTAAGTAGACCCATAATTATTTAAAAATAATTTTCGTTTTTCAAAAAATCATTTACCTTAAAAAATTTATTTATGTAGTTGTGTTAAAGTAACTTTGAAAGTTACTTTTTTAAATCAAATCGCACATGATATTATGTATGTATAATTATTGTAATCGAATGTTTATTTTTTGGGCAAAATATCTAATAGTTTAATGAATGTAGTTTTTTCTCCTCCGTTTAAGGGAGGTGGAAATCTTCCAAGGACACCAAGAATACTATACTTTGGTAGTGTCAAATTCTTACTGACTAAACCCATCTTCTACTATAATCAAACCAATTGAAGTATGAAGCCTCTAACTACTAACGCAGTATATTGACTAAGTAGTAAGGATTGAGATTGATGAGACAGGTATGTGGAAACTTTAAATTTCGTTGTAAGAGAACAATAAATTCGTCTATTATTATTACATGTTTGTTATCAGTGGGGAAGCTATCTACAGTTCCAACATGCGGTGCAATATAACATCTTCCCACATGTTGTAATAATTGAAAGCAGCTCAACTGTAGCAGCTCTTATTATTAGTATTAATGATAATTATTATTATTATTTTTTACAGATTCAAAGCCATTAAAATTCAGATTCAAAGTTAGGATTAATCTGGAAACAGATGGTCATAAAAATAATTGTTACATAGAAAGAAATCAAAATATTTAATTGGAAATTATCTATTTAAAATAACATGAAATCGTTTAAAAAAAAACTCAAATGAAAATAATAAAAGAAAGTTTTTTAGGAGTTATTAAACTTTTTTTTGTAAAAATGGTGATTAACTAAATAATCATTTTACTGATTTATAGTTAAATTGAAAATTTGTAAACAAAAAAGAATTATTTTTTTTTTTAAACAAAACGATAATGTTAAGAACCACAAGTACTTTATACGAACTGAACAGGTTAATTTAAATGTTTGTTCTTTTCGATTCATAAAATAAAATGATGTGGATATACTAAAAAAATAAAAATTTTCAATTTTTAAATGACTCTTACGTTATAAAGTTACCTCTGGGTTACCTAATAAAATATAGTCTTATTTCTTGAAAAAATTGTAGCATTGATTCTTCATTCATTCTTTTCTTGCATACACATGTCATGTTGTGAAATATATCAATAACATTCCATGAGCAATAATTTGGACACTTTGCTCTATAAGGATTAGCCTATGCATACAATGTTTTCATGGTAAACTACACTAATTCATATACAATGATGCATGGTAAACTATAAATGCTGAATAATATAGAAAAAGAACTTTGACTCAAAACCAATATACAGAAGACCAAGGCACTATAAATAAATGCTATATAGAAATTATGGAAAGTCCTGTATAAACAGGAGCAATATTTAATATATCAGGAGCTTCAGATACCTCAGTAACATTCCTTACGCGTAACGTAATTCTTATTTTGAAATATTACAGATTTTCTGATTTTTAAAATGCAAAAACTCTAAAATACAGTAATTTTTTAGGCAAACCAGATATTTTAATAGATTCTGAATTTACAGTCAATATTTCACAGAAATTCTTTGAATACGAAAAGTTCAAAATTAAATCTATCCCAATCGATAAAGGACTGCATAAATGAGTAACGACTAAAAGAAAAAATGTCAGATGACATGAAGAAAATCAGTTGAAATTAGAAGAAGTTCAATTTCAATTGAAATAATTTTTGAAGTATAAATTTGATCGAATTGATCATAGCAAAAAAAAAAAAAACAAGGCAGAATGTAAACCAAACCATGTAAACCATGTTTTTAGATTGTAAAACTACTTCACAGCACCTCATATAAATATATTTAATAATAAGGCTTGTTTAAAGTTTAAGGTGCTGTAGCTCCATAATTGATGGGGCTACATAAAAAAGCTGTTCCACAACATTAATTTTTTTTATGGACCTACCCATGGTTTTTGAGATTTCCCCATGGTTAAAATTTCATTGCTATATCTTCAAGTTGTAGAACTTTTGTAAACAGACGGACGGACGGACTAACAGGGTTAAACTAATAGGCACATTTTTTCAAAAATTTTTTTGGAAATGTGCTAAAAAGGGAAATGTAAATAATTTTAAAATTAATTGTACAACGAAAATTAGACATTTAAATTGAAATGCCTTGAGAATCATTTATGTATTGCTTTAATATAATTTTATACCCTTGAATGAAAAAATAAAAAAACTGCATTTTTAATCGTTCATTATAGAAAAGAAGGACATAATAATTTAAAATTAAATTATTTTTTTTATGACAATAGATTTTGCTGGGCAATTTTTAATATGTATTAAAGTGTTTTTTTTTTAATGCATTTCTCTGCCACATAAATGTGGATAGGAAATTGCACAGCCTTTCCTGTTCAGGCGTGGCTGTAAATGTCGTAAGGGGGAATAACTCTTACAACGTATGTGGGATTCGAACCCACACTCACGTTCTTAACCACTAGGCCACCGAGGCCCCTTAAAGTGTTTTGTTTTACCATTTACTGTCATTAGAAAAATCTGAACACAATACAGAGAAACAAATAAATTCTTTAGAAAAATATTCTTCTTTCCATAAAAAAAAAAAAATTCTAAGAAGAGAGAAAAACATCAAAACCAGTTATGACAGAGCAGTCTGTTTCAAATTTATAAAAAAAAAAAAAAAACAAAATAAAAAGATATAAATTTCAAAGAAACCATAAAATTTCCAAAGAATTATTTTTTTTGTATCCTTTAAAGATGAAAGAAAAATTCTTAGAATTTTTTACATTTCCCAACATCTAATAATTTTACAAAATGTTTTACACGTTTTTGATTTTCTATTTTTAAACCTAAGAAATGGGAAATTTTTTAAAGAAAAAAATTAAATAAAGCATAAAGTTTTTATTTTAACCTTGGTGTTAATTTTAGTATGCGCTACCATGGAAATTGAGTTTTTTTTTTTAATCAAAGGTAAATTTTTGTTTTGGTTGTTGTTGTTGTTGAAGTCTTGGTTTTGGTATTTTGTAACTTAATAGTTGAAGTTCTGTTAAAAAATCTTTTTTTTATTCTAATTTTGTTTTTCTTTTCTACAGACTACAGGTATACATTTTTTGAGTTACATGATACTTAATTACATGATCTTAAACTTGAATGAAAAAAAAAAATTAAAATATTGAAATAAAAGTTTTGTTTTTAATCGATTAAATCATGTTGCTCAAGAATCTGGAAGCCAAACTAGGAATATTTTTAATGTGAAAAATTAAATTAATAACTTCAAAATTAAATTTTTTGTTTCAATATTTAAGACCATGAATAGCAAGTCCTAATGAAACATTTAAAAAAATTATTCTCTTTCCAATCTAAAATTGATGTTGATTGATTTTTACCTCGATTATAAAAAATTTTGTAAATGAAAGATTTCGTTTAAGTTCTTTGCTTTATTTTCCTTAACAGTAATTTTTGCCATTTTTCTTTAGAGATCAATCAATAATTTTATTAATATCCTTCTGAAACTAATAAACTTTTTTACTTATTTCTGTGAAAAAATGTAATGTTAAAACTTATTTTCCTTGAAAGGGAAAACAAACAAGAGAGAGGAATGATCTAAAATTTTTTATAATGAAGCTTTAATTTTTAGCTCTTGTCGAAGAAAAATTTATACAGGTGTCTAAAAATAGCAAATTTTTAATTGTTGTGCCCAGGAGGCTCATAAATAGGGAAATAATAATTCCAAAAGTTTTATCTTACCTCAAAATTTCAAGTTCCTATCTAAAATCGTGTCGAAGTTATGAAGGTAAAAAAAAAAAATGCCAAATTTGATTTTCACATAACGGTAAATTTAAATACTAAATTTAAAAAATTGTATAATATTGATATTGATTTACAAAGATAATATCAAAATTATTCCTGTCGAATGACGTTTTCAGATTGAAAAAATGTTAAGCAGAACATGAGGTATACGTATTTAAAAATAAGGCTTTTTCAAAGCTTGAGGAATTGTAGCTCCGTAATGGATGGGGCTATATGAAAAAGTTGTTCTACAACATTAATTTTTTTTATGAGACCTACCCATGATTAAATTTGTTTTTCTCTATCTTTAACGGTCTAGAAGTTTTATAAACAGACGAACAGACAGACAGTCGGACGGACAGAGTGAAACTAATAGGCAAAGTTTTTCAAAATTTTTTTTGGAAATGTGCTAAAAATTATTATACTACATTTTGAGTTTTCAAATAATAAAAAAAAAACTTATTCCCTTTAATTAAATTTGATTTAGTTTTGAAAAGTTTTGGTATGAATACTCGTTTCTAAAAATTTCGTTTCCTAAAAACTCGTTTTTTTTTGTTTGTTTATCTTAACACATTTTTCAAAAAGAAAGATATGGATGTCAGAGGTCGGATATTCAAACTTAACATCCCATCTAATAATTTTTTTCTAATATATATTGCAACATCAAGGCCTTTAAAATGGTTGAGACTATAGCCCTCAAATTCTCGTTAAACAAATTATTGAAACCTTGATGATATAACCAACTCTAAATTCCCTCCTAATTATTTTTTTTTCCATATATATTGTAACAGTAAAGCTTTTAAAATAGTGAAGACCGCTCCAAACCCGAAATAAGTAAATTATTGAAACGCTAATTTTGTAACTAACTTCAAAATCCCTCCAAAAATTAAAATCTAACAATACATTATTAATATAAAATATTTAAATCTAAAAAAAAAACTTCAATTAGAAACACTGTGTATATATATTATATGTATATTTATAAATCACCTTGTTCTGAATTTCTTTAAAATAAGAAAACAATCCCTTTAAAAATACCTAACCTACATTCAATTTAATTGAAAGCTGAACTTGAAAAAGTCATAAAAAGTTTCTAATAAGATATTTTATATTTTTTTTTATTTTTTTTTTATTTTTGTTATATATTATAGGTATATTAGTATATATGTATAATAGAATATATAAAAGATTCGTAAAATTCATTGAATATGGTCTTACAGCACAGAATGTTCAAAAAAAAAAAAGACGTTAAATGCTCACTTTTAAAACTATCATAACTATAACAAAAAACTAAAAACTAAAGTTAATAAAAAAGCAAAAATAAGTAATTGTATTTAAAAAGTATAGTAAAAAAGTTATATTTGTAAAAAATATAAATTTTATTTTAAAAGATTTTCTATAGAAACATCAGCAATAAAATCCTTTGAATACTTTTTTTTTTTAATATATGGAACACATACAGTGTAGCCCAAAATGTTTTGAATGGAATACTGCAAGTGGTTATTTTCAATCAAATAAATCATATCATCCAAAACATGAGGACATAATGAAATCATTGTTGAGATTAGGGAGACATACATCAAAAAAGATTAATTTAATAATTAGAATGTCCCTCGCAAACCATTCAAAATTAATTACAAGAATAAACATAATAATTGAACATTGACACATTAGGGATTCATGCCTAAGTATCGAAAATAAAGATATTTTTAGCTTGGATCCTAAAAATTATTTTAATTTTCTTAAGTAGAATTTTCTAGTTATTAAATGATTTAATTATTTCAATAAATCATTGTTGATAGCTACCATCATTGAACTGCCATACAAGATTCAAGGAGATACAATACAAATTTCCTTAAGGATAAAAAAGTTTTAACGACTAATATGAATCAATTAAAAAAAAAATAAAGATTTAATTGACATTAACATGTTAAATGTATTGATATAAGATTAAAAAAATTAAAAATATTGAATCTCGAATTGGGTAAAAAATTAATAATTAATAGATTTTTAGTTTTTCTTATCTCTGACCTTACATTAGTGTTCCTCGGTACTATAACACACTTAACAGATTCTTTTCAACATTTTTATAACTTTTATCCGATTGCATTTACACGTTTATTTGAAAATATATATATATATATATATACATATATAAAAATAAACCATAGAATTTTATCTTAATTGATCTGCTAATCTGGTAATACTCTAGAGTCTAAACCTTTACCAAAAACAAAAAAAAAATTGAATTTGATGATTTTCTCTCATAATTTTTTTTTTTTATTTTTTTTCTAATCAAAAAATACATCGTTTTGATAATTTTTTTAAAGAGTGTAAAAAATAAACACAACACCTGCGATTAGTTAATTTTTATTGTCCTCGGGATCCCTAAAGTTGTATGGTACTCGGTCACAATAAGTTTTCGTGATAAAATTTAATAGAAAAAAAAAAGTACAGTACTAAGATACCAGATTGTATAGAATTCATAGTAAGTATTTACCTAACATTTTTTTTTTTTTTTTTTTTTTTTAGAAAAGCAGACTATAAGGTAATAATTTTGTTTTTTTTTTTTTTATTAAATTACCTGTGTATGTGTATAAAATACTCACCTTGATTAGTTCAATTTTATTTTATTTTTTTTGTGTAATTTTTCTTTTTATAGTAGAAAATCATATTGTGCAACAGTTGGTAGTTATATTTTTGTATTTTTTTGATATCGTGACTGAATGCGTGTTAAAAGTTGTTAAAAATAAAAAAAAATAAAATGTTTTTTTTTTTAATTTTTCCCTAGTTATAATCACAGTTAGTCAAAACGGAAGTTTTTCATTATATTCGAATGTTCATTCATTACAAAGAGAAAGAAGGAAAAAAAAAGGGTTTGCTTTAAAAAGTAATAAAATTTTTTAATTGAAGTTTGGTTAGATATATATACATTAAGTACTCATAACATAACAAAGTGAACATTTTTTTTTAACTTTAATCAAGAGGAAATATATGGTGTTTAAGCATTTATGATTTAATGATTGGTTTGGTTATATTTCTTTTTTTTTTTTTGTCTTTTTTGTTTTTTTTTTTTCAAATTAAAAGTTAATAGTAATAAATGTGGTTGTTTTTTTTTTTTATGGGGGGTGACAAGAAGATTTACAATTATAAAAGGGAAATTATTGTATTTAAGTAAAAATTTAATAAATAGAAATTATATCAAGAAATTACTCAAGAAATCGTGTCTCCTCCTATTTACTAACTAATGAATATAATAATAAATGAAAACTATGGATGATTGTATAGTTTTTCATCATATGAAGTCAAAGTACGACAAGAGGAGTACAAGAAATTTGTTATGACGCCTCGGCAAAAGTACTCTTCGTATTCTTAAAAATGGGAAACATGAGATTGTGAATTGAAAAAATTAGACATCGCTTCATCGCTTGTGGAAACTCCATATATATATATATATATATATATATATATAAAAGTATGAAGTATAAAATATACTAATATAAATTCTTTGCTAATATTCTACTACCAATAGTTGACATTTTTGTCAACTAACAACAATTTGTATACTGTTCATATTTTATTGATTTTTTTTGCAGAAAATTTCCTACGTAAAAATCTAAAAAAAATCTTAAATTTACTCAATGGAAAATATAAATTGTATTTCATTTTTCCCACTCAAATTTGTATATTACTAGCCCAATAATCCGGGTTTTTGGATTTTTTTCAAATATATCTTCTTTTTTTTTTCTTTTACCAAAAAAAAAAATTGTATCAGAACACAAAAACAATTAAATTTCTTTATCAAGCTCTTGCCTAAAATGAGTTCTTCAACAAAAGTTTGGAAATAATTAATTTAAATGAATTTTTTATTTGTCGAATCAATATGAGATTTTAAATTTTTATAAATATTTCCTGTTAAAAAAGAAAGAAATGTAAAATTTTAAAAAGAAATAAATTTAAAAAAAAATTGAAACCAATCTGTTAAAATGATTTAGAATTGAAGAGCGAAAAAAATAAAAAAAAACTCTTTAAAAAGGTCTTGTGCCGAAACGGGTTAAAGAAATTCAACAAAAATTTCTTTTCAGGTCAAAGAAGTTCTGGACAAAATTCGAGAAATTCATTTAGAATTGTTTTTTTTTTTTTGACTGATAACTGTTCTTGCAAAAACTTAATGGATCCCAACAACTTTGTATAGAAGCAACATATGTATAAAATTTGAAGTCAATAATTTTTACTATTTACCCATCAGGAGCACCAAAATATCTAAAAGCTATTGTACCAAAAATGATTAACGAATATAAAATAAAATAATGCTTGCCATTTTCGACGCTTAAAGGAATATTCCTGCAAAATTTGATTTCAATCAGATGAAAAGTTTAGCAATCCATAGAAAACAAAAAATATGAACTCTCCTTTATATAATGAATTTAAGTTTTGGTATATTTATTAATTTATTTATTTGTTCCCATGTCCTTTTTAATTAATCTTAATATTTAAATTTTATATAATAAAAGTTTGTAATATACTAATAACCCTAAATCAATATCAATTAATTTTAAGATTATACTCATATATTTAAAATAAATTTAGAGCAAAGTTAAATTATTTAAAATGTATGTATAGTTTCATTATATGAGAATAAAAAGTCAAATACATAATATATATATATAGTATGTATATGTATACTATATTGACACATATATAATATATCTACACGGTAATTTAAAATTCCTTTGGTAATAAATAAATCATTTCAATAATTAATCTCTATACATTATTATCTATACATATTCAACTATTTATACTTTGATAAAAATAAATTTTTATTAAATGATACATATTTCATTTTTAATTAATATTTTCTTTCATGACTAATTTAATCAATTCAATTTTCACAAAATAGAAATTAATTAATCTTAAAACTTTTATACAAAAATAATTTGAATAATCATTTATTTTTCCCAATAACACCAAAAAAAAAAAAAATGGAAAAGTTTTAATAAACCTCTACTAGAATAAATACATATAAATACATATACATATGTAAAATCTACATACAATATAAAAATACACATACATCGGAACATAGATCGGAACATAAATAAATATAACATTATATATA
Organism: Poecilobothrus nobilitatus; assembly: GCA_947095535.1. NCBI lineage: Eukaryota > Metazoa > Arthropoda > Insecta > Diptera > Dolichopodidae > Poecilobothrus > Poecilobothrus nobilitatus. The sequence continues at coordinate 152,547,564 of OX352773.1, read as the reverse complement.
TATATAACTCCAAAAATAATCATTTGATATCCTTAAATTAGCCTACAAAAGGAAACATAAGTATTAAAACAAAAATAAATTTCCATTATGTACTTTAAAAAAAAAAACCAACCGACTGAACAATGTTTACATAATTAAAGAAATAACGGTAATTATTCATTTTCGAATTCGAACATTTAATTAACACTTTGTATAATCATATAATTATATGTATATTTTAATTCATATACACAAATCTATATAAATTTATATATGTATATATATTATATTATATACTGAACTTCAATTAAAAAAAAAAATTGTACCCATGTGTTTTTTTTTACTTTTCGTATAGCCTAAAATTATGCAACATGCTATTTAACTTTTAGCAGTATGTGTATTTGTTTTATTTAGCCTATATGCTTAGGATTTGTAATATTAATACAAATAAATATAAATAAATAAATATTATTATATAATCAAACAAATATATACATATATATTTATATATATATAATAATGTAAGATTCAGATTAATTTTAGTTATTTTATTGTTATTTTTCAATCAATTTTTATTAAATTAGGCAGAATGATTTTGAATTAAATATCATATGGTTTATATTTAAACAATTAATTCTACTTGAATACGCTCTTTATTATATTTTATAGGGTGGGATTGATAATGCATATATTCTGACAAAAAAATAAAAATCTGTAACTATAATATAATATGAAGAAGATAAGAAATATAAGAGAAATTGAATTAAATTGAATTGAAATTTTATTTAATAAATTTATACAATTATTAAAAAACAAGCTCTAATAAAAATAATTAAAAATATTAAAAAGAATATTTTTAGTGCATTTCGCTGCCACATAAACTTGAACAAGAAATTACACAGCCTTTCCCTTTCAGCAGTGGCTGTAAATATCGTAAGGGGTAATAACTCTTACGACGGGTGTGGAATTCAAACCCACACTCCCTGGGTGTTTACAGCGTATTTTATACGCTCTTACCCACTAGGCTACCGTGGCCCCATGCATTTTTTGAAATTGAAAAATTGAACAACCTGATCATCTTCTTTTTAAGTTGGTATTTTTAGTTATTGTGGGTATAATTGGTATACGATTGATTTTATTGATTTTTGATTTATATTAATAGAATTTATTTATTTATATATTTATATATTTTTCAGAATTTTCCATTTAAGTATTAAATTATGTTGCTTAAATTATAATCATTAGAATAATTCTATTTATTTATACAATTATATAATTTTAAATACCTTTTTTAATATAAACGAAAGACATTTTTAATATAAATTAAAAATTTTTATTTTAAGTGAAAACATTATTACTTTAGTAGTGGTTAATTGTGATATGTTTATATAGTCCTTTCACCTCAAGTTTGTCCTTTTTAACAATATATTTGTCTTTTTTCAAAATCAAATTCGTTGAAATTTTTAAAATCTGGTATTTTTAATTTTACTTTGGGCGGTCCCCCATAAATTTTTATCTGTAAAGATATTACAAATACATTTTGTTACTTTCGAAAACATCTCTTCGATAAGATTGAGTTTTGGAGAATAACTTGAAATATATTGAATCTTATAAGAAGAGTCTACCACAATATTTTGAACTATACAAATTTTGTGTATAGCCGCCATGTGTATTGCCACGAATATCAACAAAAAACCAATTTTCCTTGCATCAGGGATATATCTAAGGTTGTGGTAAGGAGTGTCTAACGTTATGATTTAAAGCATTATGGATTGTAGTGCAGATACTCAAACAGATACCTTGGATTTAATATAAAATTTTCCCAATGAAATTTTAGTCATAAAAAAACAGAGTTTATGAAAAATATTAAGAGTAGATGGTTAACTTAAATATCTTAGAAAAAAATATATATATCTAATATATTATTAAATAAAAAAAAAATATCTTTTATTTTTGTTTCTTTCGTTTCTTTCTCTTAATGTGAAAATATAAAAATAAAATTTTTGTTTGTTACTTCGGTTTGATTGCTTCTGGCAAAACTCGATAAATTGAGTTTTTCTATTATTGTAAATATTAACAGACCATACAGCTCAGGCTACGATCCAATTTCAAATTTAAACATATTATCATTTATAAATATTAATTGATTTATTGTAATTTATTTTAAAATACTATAAAAATAAAGAAAAAAAAACTTAAAATATTGTATAATTAACCAACATCATCAGAGATCATTTTAAATTAGCTTTGAATAATTAGTTACTTTTCAATTTATTTGTGATATCGGTTAGTTAATTCACATTACACAGTATTGTATGGTATTGTATTCATATAAACTCATTAATTAATTAATTAAAGTCTCCTATAATACCTTAAAACATATTAATTATATTATTAAAGTATAAGTAAAATTCAATTAGCGAAGTGCTGTTTCGAAATTATTTTACAGTAAAAATTAAAGTACATCAAAAGAAATTTATTTTTTATCTACTTAAACTAATATTATAATTTTTTAAACATTTAAAAGTCTTAAAAAATTACAAAAAAAATAACAAGAATCTATTTATCACGCCTTATAATCAATTACTTTATAATGGACTATTTAAATTCTATTAGAAAAATAATTTTTCTCACAATATAATCAAAATGAAAATGAATTGTAAATAAAAATATGTTTTACATCCTTTAATAATAGCTTCCTCTTTTTCTTCTCTTTTATTTATTTATGTAATAATATCCCATTGCCGCAACCCCTCCAAAAAAAAAAAAAAAAAAAACGAAAAATAATGGTTTGAATATAATATTTGGTCAGAAATTTTATAAATTATATTTTTTCTTTGTTGATTTTATTTTCAAGTCCTTAAGAATTCGTAACAACTATAAGAAAATATTTTTATTTTTCTCTTCCCTTTTCCGTTTACCCTCTTTCGTCATCCTGTTTCTCAATTTTACATATTTTTTATTCAAAAATGTTCTTAAAGTTTATTGACCACAACTAAAGAATTTTTTTTATTTTAGCAAATCATTATTTTTTTTTTTCAATTTTTTTTTTTTTTTTGTGTATCTTAAGATATTTTCATTTGTGGTATACATAATTTATGTATTTTATTTATAATTTGATGACAAGCATATGAAAATTATATACATACCTACTATTAATTCAATGATTTATGAATAACGACCAAATATTTTTCTTATTTTGTTTATACCCTCATCTTTTAACGAAACATTTAACAAAAATTTTTATTGTTAGAAGTGAACGAACAATGACAACAACAATAACGATACAAAAATGTTCTGTTGCTTTTCTCATCATACAAAAAAAAAAAAAAAAATTAAATTAAAAAAACAAAAATTCAAAAAATATGATATATTATCGGTAAAATTACACATATAAATGTATTCATTTAATTCTATATAGTACTCCCCCTCTATAAGAATGACCTTATAAATATTTTTTTTTATTTTATTTTTTTGGGGGAAAATTGTTTTTTGATGAATGTTTGACTCATTAATAATGATTTTTACTTAAAATGCGATATTTTTATAGTCGAAGAGATGAAAGTAATAAAAATCTCTATAAAATCATAATAGAAATTGAAACTCTATTCAATTTTCTTTTAAAGAAGTTAAATGAACATAATATGAAAATCAGAGATCGTGTTCTTTCAAATCGTAAAATTTGTTTTAGAAAAAACTGGTCCTTTTAAATTTTGATACTGCTTAATTTTATAATTAAATATAAAATGAAAATCCCTTCTAATCTGGAATCTTAATCTTAATCCTAATCTGTTCTTATGGGGCCTCACTCATAAAATTAACAAGATATAGGAAAAAAGTTTTTAGGAAAAAAATAAGATACATATCACAATTTACAAAAAAAAATAAAATTTCTTACCGGTCCCAAATTAAACTGAAAAACATTAACTGTTCTTCAACTATAAATCCAAAACAGAAAGAATTTAAAATCTAAAATTTGAAATATATCTAAAATATATATGCAATATTTTCAAAAAGAAAAATCCTATTTACCAAACAAAATATCAACCAAATGTCTTTAGTATCAATCACTTAATAAAAAGTGTACCACAATGAGCTTAAGAAAAATGCTTGAAGTGTCAATTCAAGACTTAAGAAACATAAAAAGGTATATAAATTATAAAAAGCAGGTCATTGATGCATAATCAATTTTCCATTTTTTTTAAAAATATTTTTCCGATCTACCGATCCGATTTTATGTTGAATATTACATAAAAAAAAGTACAACAGTCTCTTAAACTAAAAATTTTATTCATATTAATTTGAATTTTTGTTTTTTTTTTTTAAAAAAAATCTTTGAAAAATGTTGAAAAGAATAAATATGAAAATTTATATAGAAAACATAAATTTCTTTTTTCATCAAAATAAAAATTAAGTACCCCGCCATTAGTATATTTACCAATCAAAATTAAAAAAAAAAAAAATACATGCATATATGGGTTTACATTATGTATTATTTATAAAGACTTAATTTAATTAAAAGTTGACTTTAATCTGACAAAATATGACCAAATTGTCAAAACTACATCAATACTTTATTAAAACATTTGCAGTCTGACACATTTCTAAATGATATATGAATTTCATTAGAAGAAGAATATGTACTAATAGCTATCATAAATTATCTTTTCAATAAGATGTTAAATTTAAAGATACGGAGTTTCAAAAATATGTATTTATTATATATATTTTAATATGAACCTACATTGTATTTTTTTGTTATTTATGAAGACTGAGCGCGTTAGTAATTAGTAGTCTCTAGGTCTACAGTGTACCTTCAACATGCATAAAAGAAACTCTTCGACGAGAGTTTGGTCTACTTAGATTTATGCTACAATGCCACTATTCAGCGTTGAAAGCTTCTCAGATCTATTGCAGAGTGTTAATCTAAATCTTAGGAAAAGGAACTATCAAGAAAATTCCACTTTGTTTAGAGAAACATGTTTAGAGAAACAACGTGAAAAATCTGAAAAATTTACAGTTACTATCCACATGAAACTTAATCCTGTAGCATGTCTAACGATTAGACAATGCCCTGTTATAACATCAAACAATTGTCTTATTTCAGATCTTGAAATAATATGTATAAGAACATAAGTATTGATTTGGTTATTAAAAATAATTGCATTGTTATAATAAAGATTCTATTATTAAAGAAATTTATTTAATTTTGAATTCATTAGAATTTAAAAGAAGACAGTGTTTAAGAAGCCTCTTATGAACAATGCCAAAATAGTATAATAATGCATCCCTTATTTCTGTTTTTCTACCACATGCTGTATTTAATTAAAATGTTGTCTGTATAAAACCTAACAATTCCTCTGAGTTTTAAGACCTCTATATTATTTATATAAAGGGTCTTTCAAATTGAGTTTTCAAAAGAAAATAATTAAAAGACATATAGAATTTGAATTGGAACTGGAAAAGCTTTAATTTATTTTTGAAGTACAATGTTTGCCATTTATACTCTGAAAATAATATCTCCCATGTGCCCACCGCTTGGGTTCTTTTATCAAAATTTTCGGTCACATTCTAGCATAGTTGCAACTTTATCTCACCGATAACTTTCAATGCTTCAATATTTCGAGGATTATCCCGAGGATTATAGGCCCAGAGAAAGAAGTCTAACGGTGTCAAATCGCAGGATCTTGAACGCCAATTCACGTCACCGAATCTGGAAATAACACGATCTGGAAACTTTGTATGCAGTAATTGGAGTGATTCTCCGGCTGTATGACATATAGCCCCACCAAATGTTCTCAGTATCAATATTTTCCAGTTTTGGCCATAAAAAATTTGTGATCATGTCGCGATATCTGGTATCGTTAACGGCATCTCTTCCAGCATCATTTTCGAAAAAGTACGGATCAATCACACCACCAGACCACAATGCACACCAAACAGTGACTCTTTGTAGATGCGTTGGCTTCTCTTGGATCACACGAGTGTTTTCCTCTCCCCAAATACGGCAGTTTAGTTTATTAACGTAGCCACCGATTTCAAAATATGCTTCGTCCGATTTTATTTGAAAAATCGTCGTTTTGTTCCAGTATCCAATTGGCAAAGTCTCGACGCATGGAATGATCTTGTAGCAGCAATTCTTGGGTCAATTGACGCATGGAATGATCTTGTAGCAGCAATTCTTTGTTGGCCTTCAACGCTGAATCTTTGTGCATAATACGCCATACAGTTGACTCAAAAAGTCCCAATTGTTGTGAACGTCGGGAAATTGACATGGTGAGGTCAGCTGTAACACTATCACTCACACCACTGATATTTTCTTGTCAACGACGGGCCGAGCATACTGATGTCTTTCTCGATCTTGTACTGCACCAGTTTCTTGAAATTTCCGCACAATATTATCAATTTGTTGCTCAGTTGGACGATTATGTCGACCATAAACAACACGTAATTTGCGAAATACATTTCTTACAGAACGACCATTTTCATAATATAATTCAATAATTTCAATACGTTGTTGTAATGTATACGACCCCATTTTTTTAAATGGCAAACCTTCAACTCTCAAAATGACATATAATATCGGTGTGTTCTATGTTTGAAGTGTGTTACACAGGGGCCTACTTTTGAAAACTCAATTTGAAAGACCCTTTACATGTTGAATAACTTTGGCTCTAAAATGAACGCCCTGTGGAACATCCATACTAATTTCGTTTTTGCTACTCAAAAACTTATTGTTTTGCACCCTTTGGTTTCGTTAAAATTTAAAAATGATGAAGTCAATTTTCCAAATCTAACATTTAGAAAATAATACAATTTCAGCAATAGCTAAATTTTATTTAAATACATAAATAAGTTATATATTCGATATTAATTGAGAAATAATAATCCTTATCAACAACACTATCACTATTATTGATCATCAGATGATCGTTATAATATTTCTTTAAAATTAACTAAAGATGTCTCTGCCAAATTATGGATGACATATCTTTTATTTAAAAATATTAAATATGTCTTTAATCTTTTTAAGTACATATACGTACATATAAATCATAATATAAAATTAACAAACTTATGCTGTGCATTAATATAAGTTATATGTAGTTATGTAAATAAAACAAATAACGATGTACTAAGATACTTTTTAAAAATTCTTTTAAAATAAAAAAATAAAAATACCACAAAAAAGTGTTATTTCAGCACCAAATATCTAAGAATAATCACTAAAAACCCTTAAAAGCTTTTCTTCTAAACTAAATCCATCCGTTCTTATGAACATAAAATTACCAAAAAGGATACGTTAAAGTTAAAACTAAAATAATATAATATTTATATTCCAATTAGGTAAAAAATTATGTCACAGACTTTAGTACCAATTGACATCAAATAATAATAATAAAATTTTTTTTATCATGGTAGCTTGAATAATTTTTGTAGCAAATTATTATTATACGACGTCCATGCATATAATCTGTGTCCTGAATATTTTCGTCTAAATAAAATTTACCACATTATTAGAAATCCAAATTGTAAAAAAATTTTCTGTGTTATATATACCACATATAATAAATATAAAAATAATAAGTTTATAACATTATATAAAATTAAACAAGTCAAACCCTTAAAAATAAGTGATGTTAGAAATGTTAGGGAAAAAAAACGCAAACAAATATAAAAAAAAACAAAAAAGTAAATTTTATTATTTTTCTACTATTATCTTTAAATTATTCTTTCATTTATACCTCTTTATTTTCTTATACTATTTAATTTTTTATTACTATATAATATTATGTTAGTATGTATGTATCGTTATATAATATACTATAATATATTAGGTAAAATAACATTTTCTCATCATCATGTCAAATCATTCCAGTTTATATGACCTGTAAAATAGAGCACAAACTTCTCTTTAAAGTTAATTTTATTTTCTTTGGTAGTTGATTATACAAAAATATATATTATAAGTCAGGAGTTGACAACCTGTCGTCCTAAAATCCTAACGATTACAAATATAGAAAATTTTTCATTTTAAATGACCGTAAAAGAGCCCTGTTTTAGGAAAAATTACAAAAATGCCAAGTTGACACCTTAAATATACGACTGTTAAAGTTTTCTTTGGTCCAATTTTTCTTTTTTGTTTTAATTAAAAGCATGTCAATTCTGATGGGTTGCCCATTTTTTGTTCAATATGTTTGTTTATGTTTTTATTAGTTGTATTAAAAGCATTGTATTTAGTGTAATATCTGGAAAAGTATAATGAATATTAGAGACCTATTAAGAATTACTTTCTTATTAAGTGGGCTTATTATTAAAATAATTAATATGTTAGATATTAAATATGCTTTATTAGAATTTAGGATTGTTATGGAATATTACAAAATCAAATCAATCATAAAAAAAAATATTAAAACCGTCAGAAAGTTAGCTAGTGATTAACAACGGCCGGGTTTTGTTTCTCGAAGACAACGAAAGCGCTGATATTTCAACGAATTTTGACAGTAAATTTTTTTTTAAGGCTGAAGAAGTTTATACATACATACGAGTATTTTTTTTTTTTTTTTTGTCGGTTTACAACTTACAGAATTAGGTTCTTTATCATTCCGGAAGTGCCAAAAATAAATTTCAGATTTGTAATTTTAGTTCTAAAGCTAGATTTACACATGCAAAGATCACAATCACGATCACTTCTGAGAAGCTTAGTTTTTTGAGCAGCCTTTTACATGATTGTGGGATATCAGCTTCACATAAACTAGAAAAAATTTTATTAAATAAAAAAAAAAAATTTCTAACCTAAAATATAAATGAAAATTTATCATCCAAATTACATATATGTATTTAAAAAAACATACTAATTAACCTGTCAAAAAAGCTATATGTGTTTGGGTGTCGAAAAAAAATTATCGGACGTTTAGTGACAAAAAGATTAAATTAGATTAGATTGTTATTTAAGAGGTATATAAATAACACTTCAATCTTTTGATGTAGATTTATTGTGCTCTCCCAGTTACTACGTGTTGTAAATTTTTCCTCTACTGGTGACAAAATAGTTGATGCTACTATCTTTTATTATTGCTAATATTTACCGTCACATTACAGAAAGACCACTAAAACTAAAAATATTTCATATAAATGAAGCTAAAACTATTTAAACATACCTTAAATACTTTAACAATTTAAATTTATAAGGTATCTAGCACAGAAATCTCATCCTTTAAGGTGACCTTATTTTATTCGGAACATTTATAATTAAAATAAATATGTAGTACAAAGGTGATGTCAACTGAAACTTATATTCTTATGCTAATTTTACACATTTATTATCCGGAGGTTTTTAAAATTATTCTATAAAAAAATAAGATATCCTATTTCAACTTTTATCATGAAAAATTTCCTATTAAGGTATTATTACTTTTGCTATTATTTTATTTTCAAGTACATTTAACATTTTTCATTATTATTTTTTCCTCATATTTTCTACTTGAATAAGAAAATCATGTTTCTGAAATGTCTATATAAAAATGAACAAAAAAAAAAAAAGAATTAAAATTATTCAGAAATCAGAGCTTTTCCATTTTCTTATTATTATTATTTTCAGTTTGTTTTTTATTTTTTATTACTTACTTCTTGTTCTCTATTTTATACTTTATCCTTAACTAATATCCAGTAACAATTCTTAACACTAAGTATATTGTAACAAAAAGTAGTCAATCTTATATTTTATAATTTCATTTCTTCTTTATTGACTCCGATCTATCTCTTGAAAAAACCCCATCACAAAAACCCTAATTTATAAAATGATGTGAATTTACAAAATCCCTAATGCAAAAACGTGACCTATTCGAAACAAAAAAAAAAAAAAATAAGAAAAATCTAATCCACATAAAGAATGAAAAAAAGAAAAGTCAAAATGCGCCTTCATCATCGTCTTAACGGTATTTCCTCATTTTCATTGAAAAATAACACAAAAAAAAAATGAGAAGAACAAATAAGAATCCATTTCAAAAAAAAATATTGTAATAATATTAAAAGAGAAAGACATATTGTTTGTGATAGGAAGTGTTGGAAAGGAATACGTTAAATGATTTCAGAGTGAATTTGTCAGGATTAAACCAAAAACAAAAAAAAAATAATAATAAAATAATAGTATCGAGTTCAACGATATATAAAATATATACGAATATAGGGTAACTTTTATTTGTTATACGGCAAAACATAAAATAACTGCGGCATTGAGATATATTTTTTTATTTCTTGTGGCTTTTAAAGGTTTAAAAAAATAATTTCTAGATCATCTAAAAATCACAATTTTTAAAGTTGATCTTAAAGACAGTCTGAAAATCACATTTAAAGTTTAAAAAAATATTCCAGGTGCATGCTAGAACAAGAGAAAACTTAAGCTACAAAAATTGGACAATTATGGATAATAAACATGGGAAGGGAAAATATGTTAGTAATATACTCTCGATAATATAATTGATTGAAATTTATACGCATGCAAGAACTACATGAGACAGTGCTAGGTTTCAGACTAGGCTAATCGACTAATTAAAATTGATACCATTCTATTTATTTATATTTTGCTATATTTTTTTTATATTTTAATTAGAAGGTGTAATGAAAATTACTGGCTTACATTTGGATATTTGTGAGTTATAAGGTATAAGTTAAAATTGTTAGTTTAATATTTTAACATTTGTTTGATATTTTTACATTACACTCTAAACACTATACCATTCACCCAATTAAAGTACAAATCATTTAAGCATACAGTATATTTCATTGTACTTTAAGCATACATTCATTAAGCATACAGCATATTTCCAGCTTCCTCTGATTCCATTATTCATTCAATACATGATGTTTTGAATGTATTGAAATAAATGAATACAACACAGGACAAGACAGAGCAGGATACAGGACACAGAGGACAGAATTGCTTGAAAAATGTTGAAAAAAGACATATGTCAATAACATATTTTCTCCCCCAAAAACAATATTCAACGATTGCAAAGATTTGTGTAAAACTCTAAAATATAGAAAAAAAAATCCGGATATAAAATGGAATTTTACTAATATATTTCCTTTTTTTTATACTTTTCATACTTCTTCTTTTTCTATTGCAATGTTAACAATTTCAAATATTTTAATAGTTGCCTCTTTGCCTAATCAAAGCAGATCAGAAAGTGACCCTTTTTTCTTGAAACATAAATTTACAAAACTGTATTATTTCTTTATATGCTTTTGGATCCCATTTACTACTTAAAATGCAGGTCCATTTCCTTCATGGAATTTTATATCTTTTTATAATAGTGACATGTTAAATTTAGTAAAAAAAAAAAAAAAACAAAAACAAACAGAAGACATCTGGAAACAATTTTAAAAATAATTTGTTTTTTCTTTTTATATTGTTTAAAATTCAACACAAAATGATTTCAATTTTGTTTCATAATACGATCTTAAAAATTTTAAATTTAACAACTTAAATTTTTTTCTTTTTTGTACTTTAAGGAAATAATAAATTCTTGCTAGTGAATAGTTTTTAGATTTTACAACAGAGAGGTAACAAAGTAGGTATATACTAAGATACTGTTAAATAAAATAAAATATAACTTTTATTTATTACTATTTTTTATTTTTAGGATAATTGCCACTTACCCTAAAAGATACTATAAAAGTGGAGAAATACATCTTCATTTTTAACCGAACATTTTTTCAGCGAATTAGAATTTACGTATAGAAAAATTTATTATAAGCATTGTTTAGAAATAATTTAATTTAAACAGGAAAAAAAAAATACGTTTGTTATACAGGACATCCCTCGATAAATTTTACACACAGAGCCGATCATAATTTAAAAAAAAATTCATTACTCTCTCTTCCATAATCCTAAATTTCCTAAACCTCCTTTTACACAAAAATCCTTCCCACATCCCTATCCTTAAATTCAAACTTTAGATTTGTATTAAAGGACCCATCCTAAAGTCTGGTTTAAAAAGGGGTGATTTTAGTTGATTACAGTCCAACAGTCAATACTTTTCAAAGTTTTTGAAGTTTCTCATTAACCCTTGTAAAAAATTTGAGTTTTTTATGATGTTCTTAAAAAAAACATAAAATGAATATTAATAAATTTTCAACTAAGATAACGAGAAAAGGTTGTAGATATTCATATGAAAGCTAATAATCATAAGAAAAACGAATAATTTTGTACACCGTTATCTCGGAAATATTTGGAAATAGATACCCACCTCTCATAGAATTTTTTGTTTGTTTAGACATCAGCTTCTATCACTTTCTGCTCTGTGTAAAAGTTATCGTGGGACACCCTATATATACCGTGTAACGCAATTTTATTACTTGTAAAAAAAAATTAAATTTTTATTGTACAGTTTTACTACTACTGTTTTATTTATATTTTTTAACAAGGACCAAATATTCAAATTTTGTAATAATAAAATTTATATCTGAAACATTCTTTAACGGGCAAAAAAAAAAAACGAAACAAAACTAATAAAATTTTTGACATTTTTAAATTTTTTATAGATAAATACTAAAGGTATGTTGTACAATTTTTTAATTTTAACCACTGAAATCTGAAGTTTCTTAAGTCACTTCTGAATATTATTAAAATAAATTAAAATTTATAATATGTCTGTATATATATTTCTGTTATAAAAATCTAAGTATAGTAAGTAGATAATCACAAAATAATCATTATATTATTTTCTCTAAGTATAAAATTATTAGATAATGCCGTCATGTTTGATCTAATTCGAATAAAATTTACTGATACATATTTTTAGTTGTTATTCAATAATTCATTTTTAAATAATTTGATATATACACCCATATTCTTGAAGACTTATCATACGAAGAGTATCACTGACGATTGAAAAGTTATTCTGATGATTTGTTACTCTGCAAGACTCTAAAGTGATGTTTTCAATTTGACGCGATATTTAATGTCAAAAGTATCGTGTGAAGACTTTTCTTACGAAGCTAAATTCATTTACTATCACGGCTAAATTCTTGTACGATAAATATCACTTTTAAGTAATTTTTAGGAATTAAGTATTTTTTTTTAGTTTTTAGTTTAAATAAAAATATAAAAATGGATAGAGTGGAAAGGAAGTATGTATAATTAAAAATTAATTAATATTTTAGTGAATGTTGTTTTTGTTTAGTATATTTTACAAATTAAAAAATTTTTTTTGTTTTATATATTGGACTAGCATCGGAGTACATACATAGTTATAAGTTGCAAGAAGCCCCCGTATCCCTGAAATGTACTCCCTGATTTTGTTGTAGAATTAAAATATAGGAAAAAAAAAACAAACGACGACTTCGGTTCGACTTTAAGCCCGCCCAAAAAAATAGCCCCCAAAAACTAGGGTCCACTTTTTGGTGCTTTTCTAATTTTTTTTTTTATTTCTAATTTCTATTACAAAATCTGAGACTAGCTTTTTTCACTCACTTCGGTCCGACTTCTGGTTCGCAAGATACGACGGCTTCTTGCAACTTATTAATATGTACTTTTATTTGCTATTTAAGAATCAAACCTTTTTTTTTTTAAATAATTTGAGCTGAACGTTTAAATTTTGGCAAAATTTTCATTTGATAGTAAATTACTATCAACATAACAAAAATTTTCATCATAAGTCTTCAAGAATTACAAATTTATATAGACGTGATGTGATACATATTTTCATCGCGTAAGTGATGAGTCTTCAAGAATATGGGTGATAGTAAATTAAATTTTACACCATTTTTATCTATCAAATTCATCCTTACGAAAAGTATCGACACGTAAAAATTTTAATACGATTATAATTTAATAAAGTTTATATAATCGCCTATAATTATGCAAATATTTATTTTTTTGTTTTCCTTTTATATTTTATTTCATAACAATTTTTTTATTTTAATAATGGTAAAATTAAAAATATTTTTAGTGTTATTCTTGATTTTTATCTTTTTGATTTATAACTTTGTCATCAAATTCAATCTTTTTTTTTTTATTTTGGGTATAAATTTTTCTTAAGGTGTTTAAACATTTTTTTTTTTTAACCTTTTTCCATAGGAATGAACAGTTTTTTTCGATCTCTAACTTTACAGAGTTAAAATAAATTTTATAACAACATGTCAAATAGATGCAAATTTCAACTTAAATTTAAAGAAATCCAGATCAGCCTAACTCATTTATATTCAAAGTTGTAATTTATATTCATTTATGTAATGGACTTCCATTGTAAACTAGAAGAAATCACAATATCTTTAGAAAATATTTAATAATTTATTATAATATCTTATCGAAATTAAAATATTTATATCTTTAAAAGTCTATACCATAAAAAAAAAAAGTAAATTATTATAAATATTTATATTAATTGTTTTTATTCCATTTAAAACTTATCTACATAGATAATTCTTTTAAATTAAGTTTTCATTTAAAAAAAAAAAAACAAAAACTCTGCAAATCTCAAGTATTAAAATAAAATTAAAACAACAAACTAATAATTTTTATCTTTAAATGCACTCATAGATTATCTAAACTTTTTTTTCTAAAAATACCAAATATAATAAAAATAAAAACAAAAATGTATAAAAAACGAAAACCATTATTGCATTTAAACTAGAAAAAACTAAAAAAAAAAAAAAAAACAATTTTCTAAAAGTTTTATCTTACAGAAAATATTTAATTTCACATAAAAATATATATATATATATATATACATTATATTATATACATAATGAAATGTTTCAAACTATTATACATATATACATTTAAAGTATCTTTTCTATTATTTCAAAAATTTTAATTTTATATTCCTTTAATACTGTACAAATTTATAATATTAAATGTGATTTAAGTACTTTTTAAAGAGAATTAAGTTACAGATTATCTAAACTTACATTATTATTTAGTAATAAAAATTACTTTTATAATTTCTATATCTTATTATATCTCTATCTTTTTCTTACAAAAAATTTTCTTAATAATACCTACCGAAATACTATTAAAAATTGTAAAGTAAGTATAAAATCACGATTCAACCCTTTATTTTTTTTTTTGTTGTTTTTTTTATTGCAAATAATAACAAAATAAAAAAGGTGGGAAATAAAAGTGATGTAGAAAAACAGGATGATGAATCCCTAAGGATACATTTATTTAAAAAGCTATAACAAAGAGAAAAAACTAAAAACAAATTTTATGGAATCAAGAATAATAATTTTCATTCTTTTGAATGAAAAATAAAAGATTTTAGTGTATTTTTACTAAAAAGTTTTACTAAAATTATCTATAAACAAATTTACTTCTAAAAAATACGTGAAAAATTATTTTAAAAGTCCTAATTAACTATGCTTTACAATTACCATAAACGAACAACTAGTTGTCAATTCTTATTGTTTCTTATTGATCGAATCATTTGATGCTTTTGTACTACCTATTAATTTTTTTACCTAGGTTTGACATTCGGGTGTATTAAAGTTTTAAAACTTGTTTATTTTAAAAGGCTTAAAAGCAATCAAAAATCAAGATTGCACTAAAGTCACTCCCAATTTAGATTTTCACAAATACAATATATATATATATAAATATTCTGGAAAAACCGTACAGCCCTGCTTTTAAATCCAACTCTAAAATGTCTCTTAATTCAAAATCTTGTATATAGATATATATAAATATTCTGAAAAAGGGAATACCCCGATTTTGAATTCAAATCTAAAATCCCTAGTAATTCAGAATCTCGCATATACGTATATATAAATATTTTGAAAAAAGCGAATCCAAAATTTCTTCTAAAATTGCTGTTCGTTATCTTTTTTACATACAGATTACATTTAAGATACTTATTGTTGTATGTTCAGTTAAATAAAATCCAGTCAAATGAAATACAGGCAAGTGAAAATGCAGTCAAATAAAATCCAGTCAAATGAAATACAGCCGTATGGCACGCTCCCAAATTTTTTTTTTATACATTTATTGTATCATGAACAAAATGTATTAGATCATAATTTTTATGAAAACTTAAATTCTCTTAAAAAAGAAAAAAACGAAATAAAACTTTTTTTTTAAAACAGAACATGGGAACACCATTTTATATTTTTGCATGTTTTATTAAAATATACATGTATATATGTTTATAATATGGTTATATTTTAATATTACAATAGAGTAAAATAAATGTCAATTTTTAATGAGATTTGTAAAATGTAATTACTTACAACTTTTTTGTTTTTGTTTTTGTTTTTTTTTTTTTTTGTACTTTATTTTCTAAAGTTACAAAAACGGAGCAAAAAAAAAAAAAAGGATTAAATGGTGCTTTGTGATTTCAAATCGATCGTAAAAATCAATTCCTTTTCTAAACATAGGACAAAAAAACAAAATCTACAAAGAATAAAAAAATAAACGGTATATAAAATGTTTAATTTTTTTTTCTTTTTTATTTAATTCCCATTTTTATATACAAATGTATGTATGTGTAAAAAAAGAAAATATTAATTTACAAAGAGATCTCAGACTAAAAAATAGGAAAAATAAAAATAATTGGGATTGTTGCGAACAAATTTCTGATAATTTGTTTGTTTGCTTTGAAATTGGAACTTTTTAGCTGTTTTTTTTTTTTCTATTAAGAAAAAAATTCAGTTCCTAAAAGCCTATAATTGAAAAATAATCTTTTTTAGAAAATTGTCCTTAAGAGATACATATATATATATTAGTATAGAATTTTACAATATAATAATATTAAACCCTTGGGAGTCAATTTTAGACCTTTTCATTTTGTTTTTTTTTTTGTTTTCATTTCTGAATAAAATGGATATTATTATATCACATTAATAAAAATTTATTTTTTTAATTTGAAATCGAATAACAAAATATCAGATTGGTAAAAAAATAAAAATAATCGAGAATGTTTTTCCCATCATTTTCTCGTGAACTTTGAATGAAAATTAAAGCAATTCAATACAGATGAATGAGAATTTCCAATGTTAAATGTAAAAATTAAGTATAATTGCAAGAAATTTATTCGGAAAATATAAGAACTTATGCAGTTATAACATGAAACCATATTATGAAAGTTTGGAGAAGAATGCGGACCGACTTGTATTTTTTTTGTTCAAAAATTGTAATATAGTAAGTAAAAGTATAGTAAATTAGTAAATTAATTTTTTCCTATAGGTACTTGAGTACCAAATGTACTTAAGCATAGGTAAAAAGGGATAAGTACAAAATCCATTTGAGATAAGTCAGATACAATCCAAGGGATAAGTACAAAATTATGCATTTAAAAATTGTAATATCAACAAATTGTCCTATTTGTTAAAATATGTAAATTTTGTAATATGTAAAAAAAAAGGAATTAGGAGAGTTTTTAGAATTGGATTCAAAATCGCGGTATCTCTTTCTCCAGAATATTTATTTTATAGTGTATATGTGATATTGTGAATTAGGAGGAATTTTAAAGTTGTTTAAAAAATTTGTGCTGACCCCACCAAAAAAGCTTTACTCACTGATGTCATAATCAAAATCTAATTCAAATTTATAATATATTAAAAATATATTAACAAAATAAAATAATGTGATCGATTACTTTTAATTTTTAAATGCATTCTTTTTGGTGGTTTTATTTTTGGGAATATTGCCTTTGTGGATCTTGTTTTTAGAGATTTTGTTTTTGGAATTTTGTCTTAAGGATTTTGACTTGAAGTTTTATGACCAACCCACGTAGAAGTTAATACGATATTTAAACTTAAGTAAAACAAGTAAATGTAACAGTAAGTCTATGCAACCGACTTATTTATACCCTACACTTAAAAAATTCAAATTAAATTAAAAATCCATAAGTTATTTTACTTAGGTATTTAGTATAAGCTAAAAAAATAAATGCATTTACAACCTTTGTACAAAATTTCAGGTTTCTATCTTTATTAAATTCGAAGATATGTTTGTTAGGTCTTGGGAAGTGTGTGAAGGCACGCGGACTACCACCCCAATTCACCTCAAATTTTAGAGACATCATCAGAACAGGGTAGAACACTCTTATATCAAATTTCAAGTTTTTATATTTATTAATTTCGAAGATATGCTTCTTCGGTCTTGGGAGTTATGTGGGAGATACCCGAACAACCATTCCAATTCATCTGAAATTTTTGGCAAATCAGGGATTCAGAAAACAACACCCTCGTATAAAATTTGCAGTTTCTATCTTTATTAATTTCGAAGATGTGCTTGTTCGATTTTGGGAGTTGTGTGGGAGGTACCCGAACAACTCTTCCAATTCATCTCAAATTTTGGACAAATCAGGGATTCAGGAAACAACACCCTAGCACCAAATTTGAAGTTTCCATTTTTATTAATTTCGAATATATGCTTGTTCGGTTTTGGGAGTTGTGTGGGAGGTACCCCAACAACCACTCCAATCAGAGATATCAGGGATTCAGGAAAACACACCCTCGTACAAAGTTTTAAGTTTCTATCTTTATTAATTTCGAAGATATGCGTATTTGGTTTTGGGAGTCGTATGGGAGGTACCCGAACCCATGGTCCGATTTCGCCCATTTGCAAACCCCGCCTTACTTTAGTCATTGTTAACCTACAGTATAAATTTCATCAAGATAACATCATTATTTTTTGAGTTATTGTGCGTACGGACGGATGACGAACATCGCTAAATCGACTCAGGGGGTGATCCTGATACATGTCCATATCTAACTGGCTTCCTTTTGGTGGTTACAAACACCATACCAAAGTTAATATACCCTATACTTTAAGTGTTGGGAATAAAAAGGATTTTATTTTAGGGTTTAATTAAGTCTAAAATTTCTAAATTCATTAATTTAATCTTTACCTTGACTTACAATTTGATTTAATGCTTTAGGTCGAGTTTATTAGACTCTTAAGAATACCTATTTTAATAGTTACACTAGACGAATAATTCGTTTTTTTCAATAATTTTTTATGTTATCAAAAAGAAAAATTTCTTAAACAGATTAGTATTAATTTGTAGCAAAAAATCAGTAAATTGAAAGAATATAATATGTTATTGGAGTGAAAAGATGAAAGACTATTATTATATATATGTATAATGGAGAGAAGAAGAATTTTTTTGTCTGGAAGAGACAGAAAAATTTTGTGTTTCCAAGCAGTGATTTTAGTCTATCAAACATCAGAATTAAAGAACATCTTTAAGCAACATGCTGGTCAAAAAAAAAAATTACAATAAATTTAAATGAACGTTGAAGAGATTCTAGAGATTTTAATGATTTTAATTATTAGGCAGAGAGGGGCTATAAATGCAGACTTATGCAGAGATTGTAATAGAAATTCCAAAATTCTTCATTGCTCTGACAATTGGAAGGTTTGTGCCCCTCTACAATTACCTAAAAAAATCTATTCATTTAAGAATCACATAGGTATTTGCTAACAATCGCAGTGCTGATCGAGTATTACTTCAAAATCTTAATGGTAGCTTGACTATCGGTGAAAATGTAAACAACTATATGATGTTAAATGAATGAAAAAATTACTTAACAATGTTGTTGGGCATCAATATCTTATTTTTATACCATAGTATCATTGAAAATTTTTAATTTAATCTAATTTAATAATTTCAATTTCAAACAAAAAGAGATAAAACTAAAATTTAATAATCAAGTCTTTACACAAAATAATGCTAGAAAAACGTATACAAAAAAAAAGAATTTATTTTATGAAAATTTTTACCATTTTTATAAAAAAATACTTATATATATATATGTGTGTATCTATATACATGAATATATACATATTTTTCATATAAAAAAAAAATATATACTTGAAGTTTTTTTTTTCAATAAAAAAAAATCCTTTTGAAAACAGAAAAACCATGTTCAATAAATCAAATAAATGTTTACTCAATTGAATCAAACTTCTTCGATATGAACAAAACTATAAAATTCTTAAAATTGAAAAATATTTTTAGAAAATCTATTAAAAATAAATCTAAAAAATATTTTTCAATTGACGTTCATTTTAAATATTTTTCTTAAAAAATTTTCAAAAGTAAAAAAAAACTCTTAAAAATGCATTTTAATAATTTTACAAGTCTTTAGAAAAAAAGAATCTTAACAAAGTTGATGGTTTGGTATTTTTTTTTTTTTGCATTTTAAAGTTTTTCAATTGTAAACTTTAAACCAAAAAATTATTAATAAAAAAAAAATATCTTTCAATAAATTTTTTTAAATATTTTAGTAAAAATGTCGCCACTATTATTAAAAATGCCCGAATCATATGAAAAAAAAAATTTCTATTTACCTTAAAATAATATTTTTTTTTTTTACTAAATTTACTAAAAAGTACATGAAATTTAAAAAAAATATAAAATAGCCAGAAAACGATTACCCTGTTACAGTTATACGTTAATATATTATCAACTTAAAATATTTTGTTGAAATTTTTCGTCAATACTGTAGAGATAATGTACAGATAATTGAAATTTTAAACTATTCCTACAATATTTAAAAATAAATATACTGAAGCATTTTTGAAAGTTGTCGTCCTCAATCTTATAAAATTATTGAGTTCGTATATTAATTGGCGAATTTAAAGAAAATTCAAAATGTAAAGATCTTAATAATATGCTATCGATAATCGTTTGAGCACTATGAACTAATCCTCAAGTCACTAACCGTCAAAAACGGCAACCAACTAATAACCACTATTTTTAGACATTAGTTCATTGTAAACTAACTCTCAATATAAATTGAGAACTAACCCCCAAAAAATGACTAATACACAAAAACATTTTCGAAATTTATTTAATATGAATTAATTACCAAACTCTAAAAAGGAGCCCAAAAAAAAAAAATAAAATAAATAACTTCTAAAAAATGTACTAACTCCCACAAATAATGAAGTAATCCCCAAATATTACGCTACAAATTAAGCCCGAAAAAATTACATTACAAAATTGGTTACTTTCAAAATATTTTAAATTCTTTGTTATATAAAAAAAAATTATTAGAAGGGAGTTGGTTACAAAATCAGGATTTTGTTTAATGGAAGTTTGGGGTTTGAATTCAACTTTAAAACCCCCTCGAATAATTTTCAATATTAATCATTGGCATTTTTAGTTCATATGAATTAATCCCCAAATTTTAAAAACGAAATAACCTCCAAAAAAATGAATTATTATTCCAAGTGAAATTTTAGTAAAAATAATGGGAATTAATTAAATTTTATTTTGGAGGTTAGTTCATAACGCCAATTGTTTGATATGTGTTCAAAATTGAAGTAAAAAAATTAAGTAATTAAATTTTAAAAGTCACAATAATACACATACACAATAACCGAAAACATGCTCGTCAAAACGTCATAAAACGTAATTTGCTTATAGATATTTAAATGAAAGTTTTATAAAGAAATTAAAGTATAAAATTGAAAACTAAATAAAACACCTTGTTTATAGTTGAGTTATTTTGGCCAAGGTTTTTCTAATCAAATTTTAGCAGACAAAAGACCGTTAACCAATCTTTAACCTAAAACAATTTCAAAATCAAGTAATAATCAAATTTAGATCGCGAATAATTAAACCAAAAATACATTATTTGATAAAACGTTATTTTAAAACCAGTTCTAAAAGCTCTAAGTGATATGAGTTAAGTTGGAACTAAAGTTTTCTCTCTAACGAAAGGAATCATATATTCGGACAAATACTTTTTGTTTTATTTTTCTAACAAATTGAAAAAAAAAAAAAAATTAAAATTTAGACTAAAATATGACAAATATACTTTTGGCACCAAAAAAGAAAAATTTCAAAGAAGAAAAAAAAATTCATATTTTTATTTATTTTTACTCTTTAGAAAAAAAAAAAACAAATATCAATTCGCATTAAAAATAATATGAGCAGTAAATTTTAAGTACCACCTTTTAAAAGTATATGAAAAACATATTTTTTTTTTTTTTTGTTGCCATGTAAACTAAATATCCTTGTTATATTAAAAAGCTTTTAAAATATTTTCATATTTTTTTGTTTTTTATTTTAAGAATTTTTAATAAATTTAAGCCGAAAAATATTTAGTAAAAAATTCCAAAAAAAAAAAAAAAAGAAAAACCATAAATATCATAAGTCAAAGAACGCTGTTAAAAAACAGAGCGAAAAAAAAAAAACTAACGGCTTACAAACAACATTTTAACTTTTTTGTACCTCTGTATTTTGTCCTTTTTTAAAGAATGTATGGGAAAAAAAAGTATAAATATATATGTATATATATTTTTTGTTTGATATTTAAACACAAAAGTATTTTTTTGGATTAATGCCATAATATAATATATAAAATAAATAAAATAAAATAAATAAATGAAATTATATTTACATTTAGGTGGTGAAGCAGTTAAAGAACAAGCAAAAAATATATAAAAAAATAAAAAAATACAGAAAATTAAAAGTAAAAATTCAATTTTTATCCTGTTGTTCAACCAACAAAAGCAAACAAAATTATAATACAATATTATAATATAGACTTCATATTTGTTAATAAGTACATATAAACGATTTTTTTTTTTTAAGTTTTTATTTACACAGTAGTTCACAAAAATATTATATTTATGTATATGCAAGATTCATAAATGTGGACAGGAAATTACACAGCCTTTCTTGTTCAGGCGTGGCTGTACATGTCGTAAGGAGGAATAACTCTTACGACTTGTGTGGAATTCCAACCCATACTCCCTCGGTGTTTACAACGTATTTTATACGTTCTCACCCATTAGGCCACCGAAGCCCCACTTTGTCGACATTTAAAAGCGTGTAACGAATGTACTTTAAAATTTGGAGCGCAATGTGTAGCTGAATCCTAAAATAACAATTTGTGCCCCATTTGTCGCATTCCTGTTGCAAGAACCATTCAGGTTTACATTTAAAAAATAAATAATATGTTGCACTAAAATTTTTGCTTTTAATAATTGATTTTCAAAAAAAATTGTGTTTTGGGATGAGTACATGCTTTTTATGGATTAGTTAATTTTTTTGGGGGTTAGTTCGTTATTTTTGGATATTTGTTTATTATTTTTGAGGATTAGTTCATTTTTTGAATTTGGCGATTAATTCATATGAACTAAAACCCCAAAAATTCGAAAAATATTTTATTACTATTCGGTTAGTTCATAATTAATATTTGGGGGTTAGTTCATAATGAAAAAAGACCCAAAATTATTGGGGATTAGTTCATTTTTGACTTGGCGATTAGAGACTTGGGGTTAAGTTCGTAGCGCACTATCAAAAATTCTAAATTTATTAACTAATCACATATCACAAATACATAATAGAATTTCCCGTAGTTTAATGTGTATAATAATCTGGTAATGTTATATGGAAAAAAGAGCAATCTCGAAAATATTCTAATATCGTTAATTCTTAAATCAACTTCAGAAAGAATCCCGTTTAAAATGGTTAATTTTAAAAAAAAATATAGAAAAAGATTTGCTACAATTTAAAATTCTCGCTGGAAACCAAACGCAATAGTTCGAGTTATATGACAGACTTATATAAAAGAGTTATATAAAAGACTTAAACTCAACCATGTCTTTATCATTTAAGTCGTTTTTTCGTTAATCTTAAATCATAAAAAAAATTTTTTTTAATCAATTTAATCGAATAAAGAATCGGCTAAATAAACAAGTTATTGACTCCATTAAAACTTAATTCCATTACTTGAGTTGAGACGTCATCGCTAATAAAAAATGAAATCCCGAAATATCATATTTTATACGCTAACCTAAACTATAGTGCATGTTAACTTTGGTATGGTGTTTGTATCCACCAATAGGAAGCAAGTCCTGTCAGTCCGTTCGCACGATAACTTAAAAATTAATAAAATTATCTTGATGGAATTTATATAGTAAGTTACTCATTATGAAAAAAAGGCGGGGATTTCATCTCGGTCCATGTGTTCGGGTTTTGGAAGTTCTCGAACGAGCCCGGAGCAAATGAGATATACAAAACCAACAAAGGTAAAATCTTTAAATTTGGTACAATGCTGTTCTGTCATATTTTCTTTATGTCTCTGAAATTTAAGAGGGTTTGAACCATTGATTCGGATTTTGGAAGCTTCCGAACGAGCTCCATATCAAACGAGTATACCTCCAAGACCAATAAAGATAGAACCTTTATTTTTAATACAAGGCTGTTTGTTCTGTTATATTTCTTTTTCTTTAAAATTGAAAACTGACATTTGAGAGGATTTGGACCATGAATTTGGATTTTGCAAGCTTCCGAACGAGCGCAAGAGACAAGCATATCTTCGAAATTAATAAAGATAGAAACTTGAAATTTTGTACAAGGGTGTTAAATCAAGCCTCTTTTACGTTCCTGAAATACGAGTTGAATAAGGTGGAGTTCTTCAAACAAATAAGAAATCCAGCCAATGGAGTAGTTGTTAAGACACCGACCTTTCATACGAAAGGTCTCGGATTCAAACTCCGGCTGGGTTATATAGATTAATAAAAAAAAAGTAATAGACATTTTTCTTGTAATATATAATTAGTAGAATGTCCTATAATTTATAAATTATGATTAATATCATATTGTAATATATAATAAAAAAACATTATTTTTGTATAAGATAATAGATGGCGTAGAAATAAAAAAAACGTCTTGTAATTTTGTACAATAGTTACAGCCGAGTAATCAACAGCTTAGTGAAATTAATGATTCCAGAAACTGAAGCTTTGTTAAATATGAATAATAAATGACTTAGAGGATGCTCTATGCTCTTTATAGAAGTGGCAAGAAAAAAAAAACAAAAAGGAAGGCAAAGGAGGTGGTTCAAGCAGCTGCCAAAAAACTTATGGATTTTTAATTTAATTCGAATTATTAGTTGTAGGGTATTAACAAGTCGGTTGCATCGACTTACTGTTACATTTACTTTAAGTACGTAGACTTGATAAATACACTTCCCTAAGTAAATTATACAAAGCTAGTGTGGCTGAACCGAATTATTAATAGAGAAACGGTTGGTTAATTATTAAAGAGACGAAATTTCTGCATAACTATAAATAGCATTGAAAGACAAAATTGGCCTTCTTGTCCTATTTAATATTTTCACAATAATCACATACCCATCTGAAGACACACACACAAATAAATTTCTAAATCTAAATAATTTTTCTAAACTTCATATTGAAATTATAATATAGTATAGTAATAAAATTTATATATCTACATATAATTAGGTATTATATCATTGAGGAACACTGTATATTCATCTAATTTTTCAAAAACAAGAAAAGTAATATAAGACATAAAAAAATATAAATATAAATATATAAATTATATTATATTATTGATATAATATATAGGTATATTATATCAATAATATAATGTATATATATAATATACTATACATTATATTTAAGGAGGTCCTTATGGTAACCTAAGGTTATCTTATGTTCCTGTACAATTTAAATTCTTAACAACAATTTTCAGAAGATATGAAAATTAAGATCATTTTAAAGAAGGAAAAAAGAAAGAAGAAAAGAAACCAAAAAGAAAAAAATTATTTACAGCAACAAAACAACAAAAAAATATATATATATGTATATATATTTTCTTTCCATTTAAAAAAGTAGTGGTTTTTCACCTCTGTTCTTGTTTTTCTTTTTTTTTTTTTTTATTTAATAAGAATTGAAAGCTCATTATGGTTATATGGTACATAAATCTTACTGAATAGGTTTCTCTTCTACTTCTTTTAACCTCTTTTCTACTCTTTTTTCACAAATTTTCCAACATATTTTTGCAAATTCTCTTTTCAATCTGTTATTTTTCTGTTTTTGCTTCTTTTTTTTTTGTACAAATTTATATGTTTATGTATATGTTTATACTTTTCTTTTTTTTTCAAACTTCTATTACTTAAAAGGATATTGAACCATATTTTTTGAACCATTATACGCAAGAATATAATATATAGGTATACATATATTAAAATATTCTATTTTTTTTTTTAATATTTATAATAATACTTACAGTGGTAAGATTTTACCGGGTTCTATAGTCGTTATATATTATTAATAACAACCTTCTTAATTATTTCCGTAGTTAAGTAAAGAATATTAAAAAAAAATATTTCCTTACTAACTTTCAGTATAATCTCATTTTTAAATTTTATTCCTTTTTCATTCTAACATTTGAGCCCCTTTAATTGCGTAAGCTGATAGGATATCAAGTCAATTAATCGGGAAATTGACTTTCTTTTTAGTGCATTTCCCTGTCACATAAATATAGACATTAAATTACACAGCCTTTCCTTTTCAGGCGTGGTTGTACATGTCGTAAGGAGAAATTACTCTTAAGATGTGTGGGAGATTCGAACCCACACTGCCTCAGTGTTTAAAGCGTATTTTTATACGCTTTTACCCACTAGGCCATCGAGACCTCCAATTGACTTTTTTTTCAGTTAAAATGTTTACATAAACATTAATACCGAACGATTTCTTTGATGATTTTTAGAGATTTTATTAACCTTACAATTATTTAACGTATGTGACGTGTATATTTCTTGAAGGAAACTTAGCTTTTGTTCCGAATTTTAAATTTTACTAAGCTAACAATCGAAGGAGTGCAGGCACTATTTTACAACATTAAAGTACAACAGAATTTTATATCTGATAACACAATTTATTTGTATATAAATGGTATACATGCTATTCATCCGTGGAAGATTATTGAACAGAGCAGGAATAGAAAAGATTGAAAGATGTAAAATATTGTATAATCACAGGTATAAGTTATTGTTGTATGATAGGAGGGATAGAAAACTATCTTAACACCTAGTTCTTGCGACCTAGTCCTTGCGACCAGTTGTACAGGTAGAATTTATTAAGTAAGTACATCATCATAATGATTAAATTGTCAAATATCTATGTCCATCATGACTATCTAATGTTTCATCCCTGATAATTTTTGTTTAAATTATATTATGTAAATTAAACCTTAAATAAAATATTAATTTTATTTTATATATATATATAAACTTCTTAATTATTTAATCCTGAATATGTAATTTAAATTAAATGATGACGTTTAATAGTTTGTAAATTTTTCCTTTTTTGTTTTTATAAATCCTTATAATTAGTTTATTTCTCAAAAAAGGATGCTCATTATATTTATATTACAATAATTAAAACAAAATCAAAATCAGCATTGAAAAAAAAAAGGGATAAATAATTAGTTTAATAAAAACTCTTTAATTCTAAAATTAAGGTCAGGACAAGAATTTAAAATTAGTTGATAATAAAAAGTAAAATAAAAGTAAAATGAATTTATTGTAATTATATGGGTACTTTTAATTTGCTTTTCAGTTTCCCATAATGAATTCTATTAAATGAAATAACTATTCTGTAAATTTAAAATAAAATGTTACGAAATTTAAGAAAATTTAATTAAGTATGGATGTTCTGGATCTGGAATTTTCTGGATTTTATCGAATTAACATGATTTTTTTTTTTCATTTTCTTATAAAAATTTATATAACAGTGAATATATTTAAAATTACTCTGATTTAAGTGTTTTGGTCTTATTTTTGTATTTTTCATAAAAATCTTAAATAATTAATTAAAGTTTTTTTTAAATATTACATTAAATTTTTAAACTATGGTTCTTTTCTTTGGAAAAATATCATATAAGGACAAGAATAGTGGTTCTAAAAAAGAGAAAACTAAATCAAATAAAATTGGATTGGAAATGTCAACATTAATGGGTAATATGAATCAAATAAAATAAATGATCTTCTCCTATTATTAGTAACAAATACTTGCTTGAAGCATATCCTTAACGCAATGTAGCTCGTGTTTCATTACTTGATGATAATACTTTTTTTCTTATTTTTTTTTTTTGACACGCTACCCAAACTCTAGGAAAATTTTCCTTTTTACAAAATTATTGTAGGTTTGAGCAAGAAGCAGACGAGTTCAAGACAAATATGAATATAAAGGAGAATTGGCGGGTAAATTGGAGACGAACCTGAATACCAACACGTTGGATGGAAGCATGTTCCACATTTTAGGGGTTATCACAATAAAAGGGTTTCCAACTTTAAGCTTCAAAACAAACAAATGTTTTACGAAATTGAAGTCTGCTATTGATCAAACTTTACTTCAGTTTATATTTTAATTTTTGTTTATATGACAGCGTTTACATGTTCGTGATAATACAAAACCTATGTCCTAAAATATCCAGGAAGAGATTATAAGGTATTATATTTATGGAGATTACGTATAAGAACTTATAATTCACAGAAAATAATTTCAGGTGGCTAGCTGATCATTTTTTAAGTGAAATTCTATGAAACATGTATGTATGTACATCATCCAACATTTTCTAGGACTATTAGAGAAGTGATATATGACTGTTATTGAAGGAAAATCGCATAAATGGATGAAATTTCTCAAAAATGAAATGGAGTTGTGAGAAGCGTATGAAAAATGGAGCACAAAGTATAATTTTATTAAGTGTGTAGGTGATATTGACGCATATATACGTATATAACAAAGTCAAAAGATCGTTAAGATAGTTATATAAATCGGCCAAATTATCCTTTTCAAAATGTGTAAGTTACTTGTGGCGCTGAAGATATGTTTACCTATGTTGACATCAGTTGTCACTATATAGAAAAACAATAAGGAGAAATTCTGGAAATTCTCAAACATAATGAGTTTTGAACAGAGGATTCAGTATTTTGTTCTAATTTGTAAAAGTCATTACATGTATGTATTTAAAATTAATAATCGGTCAGAAAAAATATTTTTTTTCATATGAATTAGCATTAAATTTTAATTAGAGCAGAATGATGTTTCTACTATACTCTACCTTTAACTTTATTGCAAAAGTTTCATTTTTAATATCACTCAATATTGAAAATTTCAGACAATTAAAAAATAAAAGTATTTCAAAATAAAATTAAAATTTTTGCAAACTATGTATGTAAAATCTGGATTAAAATTTATTTATTTATTTATATTAATATTACATACATAAATGTAATGCAATATTATTGAACCATCGGCTACTAAGGCCATTATAGGTTTTTATACTATTATTAAATTATATACTAATATTATTTATTTTGTTTATATTATATACTAGATATTTACATTATATTTGATCGTAAGGGGGTATATAAAGAAAAAAACACTTACGACCTGTGCAGGGATCGAACCCACACTCCTTCGGTTAATACGCCACACGCCTACGCACTAGGCTACCGAAGCCCCTCGGATTAAAATAATTAAAAGTTTTAATATTGTAAAATACAAATTTTTTTCATTAGTTTAAAGAAACGATCAAAACACAACCGGGATATTTCGTAATCATAATCAATAGGGATATTTATATAATCAATCATCATAATCAATAGGGATATTTCGTGGTGAAAAAACCATGGACGTGGACATTTTTGTTGAATGTTTTTTTTACCTTTTACAAAACTTTATACTCCAGACAATCTTAGAACAATGTGTTAAAATTTTTTAAGTGATAGCCATCAAAAACTAAAAAAACTAAATCTTGTATACCAAAATAAAATTCTTTGAAGGTTCTTTTTTATTTTTAAGACACATTTTACATACCATACCTACATACCTACCTACTTTAATTCATTTTCAACATTCAAAAAATTAAGCTTAATGGTTGAAATGGATGAAATTATTTATTAGATAGATTTATTAGATTTATCTATTAGATAGAGTTATGACAGAATTTTGATAAATGAAAAATCTTTAGAAAATCTTCTAGAAAATTAGCATAAGTTACCTTAGAAAATATTTTTGTACCAACCCCCGTTTAAGAGATATTAGGATTCAAAAATTGAAAATTTGTTATTTGTAAACTTCTGTAATTCTGGCATCTGTACAAATTTTTTATAGAATAAAAGTTAAGAATTAAAGCTCCAAGATTATGTTTAATTATATGTATTAGTAGCTCTTTTTAATTATGTAGGATGCCTTAAAATTGAAGAAAGTGTATCTTGATTTTTTAAAAGTTTTTTTCATCAAAATATTCTAAACAGTTTATATTGTATTTTTAAAAAAAAAGCGCCTTTACAAACTATTCGTTTCCCCAAACCCCAAACCAAAGAATACATCGTACCATAAATTCTAACCCATTGTTTGGTTTAAAAGGAGGTATCGTCGTTTGATTGATTCAAGTCTAACACTACCAAACAAAATTCGGTCACTGTACTTATTGGTGTCATTGAAGTCGTCTACCTTCGCAAAATAAAACAAATAAACTTATGTTCGTTCGTACAGTATCCTAGAGTTGACATAATCAACTATACTCATTTCCTCGGTTTTTTAAAACTTCCGTCCAACATTTATATAATAATTTTCTGCCACTAACAATATGATATTACATTTATTATGTACGATGTTTTTTAATCTTAAATGTCTACAAAAAATGCCTTCTATGTACGAATTTTGAATAATTTGAATGTTTTAATTGGATTTTAGAATATTTACGGATAATCTTTTCGTGCCAACATATAATTAATATAAACTTTAATTTACGAATATTCATATTTATTTCATGTTAATAGAACGTTTTAATATATACATATATACTAATAATTATTAGCATAATAATGATAACTATTATGATGATGTTGATAATGATATTTTTAATATATAGAATAAATTGTTAGATATTAATTAAGACTTTTATTATTAATCTCATCAAGATAATTTTTTATAGGTATTAATTTTTTAAAAGAATTTCGCAATTAAAAATTCTTCTATTCTTTAAAATAGCAATTTGTTTAATATCCTTTTAGTAAGGATCATCTAGTTAGGTATAGGTTTTTATTTAACCTATATATTTGATTTTTCATATGCGGAATATTTTTTTTTTTCGAGAGTAGGTGGGAATCATCGAAAGACTCTATAGAGGAGTGACAACGAGCACGAGTCCTCTATGAGTATGTGAGACTTCAACCCACTAAAGATCACCTCCCTTTTTTGAGCAAACAATAGGTTATACAATCTTTTGTATCCATGTACTGCCTGATCGGAGGAAGTTGAGTTAAGGAATGAAAATTGATTTCAAATTGGCAGGCATATTGTGAACAAAGCTGTTAATATTCTCCTTGAATCTTTGCACATTGTAAATGTAATCATCACCAATTCTGGCGAACACATGAGGTGGAAAATGGTTCCTCATTCGTGATTTTCGTACTACAAACGAATTTCCATAGGCCGAATTATAACATCTCGGATTTTGAACTACATGGGGGAGAGCAGCAGAAGTTCTCCTTGTTTCGTTTTTTTTTTTAGTTAGGCGACGCAGACTGAGGAGAGAAAGCGTAGTGGTGACATGGGGATCGTTTATTAGACGAATTGCTCTATTTTCCACTTTATCGAGAAATTCTAATTCCGTTTTGGAGGCTCCCGCCCAAATATGTGCATTGTACTCCATCTTTGATCTTATATTATGTTTTATAGATGTTAAGAAGATCAGAAAATGAAAAGAACGATTGACAACAATACAGGAAACCCATACACCTAGCTGAATCTTTAGCTATACCAAAAATATGATTGGACCTATGTGGAACATAGAATAAAAAATTAAAGGTAAAATGAAAATGTACTTTATTTTTGTCTTTTTGTTATAGAGAGGATATGAATAATTTTCAATTGTGAATATCAGACAGAAAGCATCAAAACTAATTTCATTTAATAAAGCAAAAAAAACCAAACAAAAAAAAAAGAAAATCTCCATGATACCGATATCACAGTCATTATTTTAAATAAATATATGAATTTCTCATATACGGATGATCATTATTTTATGTAGATTTTAAACTAAATTTAAATGATTTGACATATTATAAGAGTATATAGAGACATACATGACATTAAAGTGCTCGTTTTTCTGCTTCTGTACAAATTTACTATTCTAGTTATAATATCTTTAAAACAATATAAAAATTTAAAAAGTAAAATCTATATTATTACAATCTTAATATTATACAAACAATTGAATATTATACGTATAGAAAAATGTTCTAAATTTAAAAGTGTGTATTATGATACTTATATAAAGATAAAGATTTAAAATTAAAAAAAAAAAAATTTATACTCAATAGGAGACATACGTTACTCAAGAGTCATTCTTTGCAATTGCACCCACTTTATATTTCAAATAAACTAAAATGCGGAGGTTGAATTGATAAGATACCCTGTTTAGATGATTAATTTTAAGTGTAAATTCTACAGAATTTATAATATGATAATTTCTAAATGTAACTTTAATAAAATTTTAAGTGTTTTTTTTTTTTTTTTTTAAATAACTTTTTAATCTGTTTGGTTTTTTCTGTTTTTTTTGTAACTTAGGATTAGAATCTTGAAGATAGCACTCATAGGATTAGAATCTTTAAGATGTACATTTAAATTTTGTTGCTGTAATTTCCGATAAAATATTTTAAATTCTTGGAATTGTATATAAGCTAAGAAAAACTTGCACAAAAGCAAATCTAATCTCAAAATAAGTACGAACGTAAGTTTTAGAAGAACTTTAGGAAAATGTAGAAAAAAATGTCACAAGTCAATCACAAAAACTGAGGATTTTGATTTAAATTTTATGGTATGCATGTTAGAAATAATGAAATGCTTTAATCAGAAAACTAACCCAGATAATAAAAAGCAAATCTTAAAAATAGGAAAATTTTGGTCGGAATTAAGGAATATTTGTTAATAAAACACAGGAATTCAGAGTAATTCTGCTTTCTGCTGAAAATGATTGCAATCTCTGCAGAATTTAAACTTACACTCTCTTGATTGATACATCATACATTTTTAACCACACCAGGCAAACTCAGAAACTGCAATTCAGAAACTAATCTTTCTGTAACTTTTTTAACTTGCATATTTATAGGAGTTAAAATTTTTTTTTTTTTTTCTTTAGTTGTAATTTATTTATACTTTGTATTTATTGAACATTTTGCATTTATAAATAGTATTTATAGATTAAGTTACAATTAAAAATTGAATATACATAATATTTGTATGTTATACAAAACAAAATAAAAACTACTGTAATTGAAATAACGATTAAAAAACTGTTAGTTCTTTTTTTTTTGTAATATGAATTGTATCACACGATTTAAAACAACAATATTATCGGAATTTAAACTACCAGTAAAGTACTTTTTAACATCTGAATATTATATTCTATATACAAATATATATATATAATGTATATATAAATGAAAGTGAAAGAATGTTAATAGACTGATACTTTAGTCATTTAAGATAACATTAATTTTGTACATAACATTGTAAATTACTTTTTTTTTTATGACAGACATAAGAGTAATTAAATTTTATTTATTCTATCTACACAAAAATATCACTATAAAAATTCTAAAAATTTTTTTAGAACTTAAGTTATAATAATTTTAAAATTATATTAAAAAATATTATAATTGAATTAAAATAACATTAAATTATAAAATTAATTAAACAAAATAATTAAAGTATGTTGTTTAAGTTTTTAATATCAAAAAAGAAAAGCAAAAATTCATTTATTTGTATAATGAGGCGTCTAGAGAAGTGAATAATTTCACTTAAATACTTATAGGAATGTTTAAATTTAAAATTAAACTTTATTTACGAAAAGATTAAAAAAAATGCCTCACTTTGTAAATATTAAATAAGAACTTCAAGATAAGTAAATCTAATCTTAAAATCATTTATTTGTTATTTAAATAATAATTAAGTTAGAAAATAATTACATATCATAAATTATTTTAGTTCAAGGTCTATTCAAAGAAATAAAAATGCAATTTTTTTCTCTTTTTTTAATTTTTAAATTTAAATTTAAGAATATTCATTAAAGTATTTTCTTATATTATTAGTAAGTACAGGTTTTTTTTAAAAAAGATTCAAATTATATAATGAACTATATCAATGAGACGGGATCAAATCGGATCGAAGAATCTTTCACGTTTTAGCAGTTTCCACAATAAATAAGTTTCCATAATAGTTTTCAACCAACTAGAAATTTCTACGGTGTAGAAATGAGCACTTGGAACTACTAGTAGGGCTTCTGTTGGAATTATTTAAACAGCTGAGCATTATTGTTTTAGTTTAATAGTCAGGTGTCAAAATTTGTTATCTGTGCGGGATTTGAACCAGCATTCAATCAGTTAATAAGCCATGTGTTCAAATACTCGGCCACCGAGTCACCTTAGTAACCGTTTTTAATAAAATTTAGTACATATAGACTACTATTTGAAAAATTTAAATGTAAAGATAACTTTTAACTTTGATTAACCCAAATGATTTTTTGATTTTGACAAAAAAAATTATAACTTTGATTCAATATAGTTTCAATGATTAGTTAATATATAATTTATATCCGCTACTTAATATAATTTAGAATAGTAATAAAAAATTTTATTTGATTTATTTTAATTTACCTAGTACAAAAATTAAAGAGCGGTGCCTATACTTCTATTTAAAAATAATTTAATTAATATATAATTATGTTTTATTTAAAATTATGAGGAGGGACCTCGGTGGCCTAATGGTTAAGCTGAGCGGGTGCTATTACGTTTGTGGGCTTTAGTAATATTTCATTATTTTATGTGCCGTGTCATAGCCCCACAGGCCATAAGCCTATAATGAGGTTATGTCCCATCATGGTGCGTTATAATACCATAATGCAATTATGGTTTCATAATCCAACATGGTGGGACATAAACCCACAAGAAATTTTGGTGGGCTTATGACCCACGAAAATTAATATAAAAATTGTGGTGTTTTGACCCAGTGCAATAGTGAGAGAAGTGAGTCATAATGCCATAAAATATTGGGTCATAATACCATAAATTTCCGCTAAAAAGGCATAATGATAATACGATATGCCGATAATTTTCCATAAGTTCAGGCTTATTTTGTGTTTATGGGTTTTGGTAATATGTTTCACGTTTCAACATATGTTATTTATTTTCTTTATTTTCCGGACAATCGCGCGTACCCGACCGGATATAGCCGCGCGCGCCATGGTTAGCCGTCAGGTTCCACGGAGTATCTATTGGCGCTTTCCAGGGCGCGAAAGCGGGGCGGGCCAAAAAATAAGGAAAATAAATGTACCAGTTTAAAATATTCGGATTTTATAGTTGATTACAAAATCAAGGTTATACTCTTTTTCCAGAATATCTACCATATATATGTGTATATGCCAGATTCTGAATTTGAAGAGATTTCAACTGTACAGAAGTGCTTTGATACACCACTGATGTCAATATCAAAATAATATTCCAGTGTATTTAATATTTGAAAAAAATATAAACCAAGTAATAAACAAAAAAAGAACACATTTTTTTATTACTAAAATAAGATCCAAGGCATTAAAGTTCATGGACTATAATACCCAAATTCTTCATCCATGGTCTTTATGACAACTCAATACATTTATATTTTATCATATAAACTTTACGTATGTAAAGTTTGTATCCGGGACAAAATAACCAGAAATGGCGTAACCAATTTTGTTTTTTCAAAATTGTTGACTTTAGTTTAGAATTTTTAAAAGAGTATAGACTTTAAGCTAAAGGAGTATCTTATTCTAGGAGACAAAGACAAACAAAAAAAAAATGTATTTCTTTTATATACTGTTTTATTAACCATATCATAAATCTAAATCCATACCATATCATAAATACCAAAAATTTATTGATCTTTAATAATTTAATTACACTTATTTAAATATGTGTTTACTATAATTTTTTAAATTAACCATTAAATCTTTTCAGACATTTCAAAAACTTTTTATTCAACAACATTTTTTGCAACATGAATTAAAATTGAACAAAAATAAGAAAAAAAAAAATTTCCTATTTTTCCAATTAATCAAATTCATTTGGGTGTGTTGATTCATTGCATTAATATGGACACAATATTATATACATAAAAATAAATTTACCAATAAAGGAAATTAACTTTATTTAACGGAATATATTTATTTAATGAAAAGAGCCATATAGAAACATGGTATCTTATGGGAAAATATCATTGATTTTTAAGCATGTTTCGCAATAACATTTATATATGATATCTTGTAAAAAAAAAAAACAACAATTTTACATATTTAAACATGTATATATATTTGAACACATGTAATGTGTTATATTATAAAAATGAAAAAAAAAAATAAAAAAATAAAGCATTAAAATTACAATTTCCTTTAATTAAATTCTTTATGAATACATTACGGAAATTTTTTGAATTTAATGTGCTTAAAAATATTTATGTATGTGGAGTAGATAAGTTTTTTGAAGTGCAATTTTTGTTTATTACATATGTATATGTATGTGGTAAGTTTTTTTTTTACACATGTATATGGTAAATTTTCTTTTACACAGTGTTTAGATATAAGATGATTTCCTCGAAGCCCCATTATTATGTCTTGAATATCAGAACTTTAATTTCCTAACATTATTATTAGAGAATGATATAACGTATAAAGCGAAAAGTTTAATAAGAAGCCTAAGATTAACATTTTATAAGAAACTTTAAAATCCAAATTTACAGATGAAAATTTAATATTTTATAAAACATAAATTAACAGACCGTATACAAATTACAATAAAAAGATAGATGTAGTCGCACTTTCAAAACTTTTGAAATTAAAGCTCGCGGGAGTTAATTCCTTTTTGAATTGAGATTAAAGCAAAAGGATTTGAACCAAGACCCACACTATTTTTTGTTATTAAAAGAATAGAGTAATAGAATATATAGAGCAAAAGCATTAGGACGTATTTTAGAGTTTTGGATAAAAATTGCGGTTTCCCTTTCTTCCTGAATATTTACTAATATGTATATGTGCGAGATTCCGAATTGAGATGAATTTTAGAGTTGCTAACAAAATCAGGGTTATATACTTTTTTCGATTTTTCATTAAAAATAAAAATGATTGATTCATCATATACATACATGGTATATCTTGTGATAAGCAGGAAAATTGTGTAGTAATATATTTGATAGTGAATTCCTTTTTTTTTCTTTCTTACGCCTATACGGAGTCATCTAATAAGCCATTTATTGATCATATTTGATTAAGCTTCAGTTTCTGGATTCATAAATTTTAGTAAGTCGATGTAAAATTTTCATGAAAAATTCCAACTATAATTTTTTATTTGTACAATAACAAAATTTCTATAGTTGAAACTGTTATTTAGCACTGTAAAGTTTAGCACAAAAAATATAATTATATTTTTATGTATGTACTTTTTTGTATAACGGTACATTATAAAAGTACGTTATTTATTACATTTTAAAAATCTTCAAAATCTCTATTTCAAATTGTATTAAATATTTTTATATATCTCTTACCATTTCAATATAAATTATTTTATTCTTCTATAAATATTTACTTAAGACTGTAATTTGTTTGGTCTTCATTAAATCTTATTATAAGCGAGAACAGCTAAAAAAACTTTTCAATTCTGAAACAATACAATCCCTTTATAAAAAACTATTTGTTTGTTTTAACATCCACAATATCAAATTAAATTGTTTTTAACTTTGTATCAAATATCCTTCCTAAGTATAATTTTAATTTATAAGTGCAAAATAAATTGAGAAAAAAAGGAAACTAGGAAGAAAGAACAGGCTCATACTTCGCCAATAAAAATCTATTACTTTACCAATTAACCACTTAAAATTCGTGGTAATTCAGCAACAAAATTTTTTTTGTTAGTTTAGTTTTTCTTTCGATAAAAAATAAACAACCAATGATTTTTAGTAATATTTTATTTGAAATCGGCGTGGTCCATGGGGACGGGAAGTAATTAAAATTTTATTGTTGTCGTTCTAACTGATTAATTTTACAAACTGTACTGAAAAGTTGTTTTTTGCGAATGGAGGGAATTACATCAATTCAATTCCAATCTAACAACCCTTTTCGACCCAGAAGTTTGTTAAATGTTTATAGTTTTTTTTGTTGTCCGACGTTAATAGTTTATTGGTTTAGATCAAACCATTGCAGAAGAAATGCTCGTTGTTTGCGAAAATTCATTAAGATTTTGTAATTTTTAATATAGTGAAAGATATAGTATATACATACATACATTTTAAATTATATAGTGCATAACTACAGAAAATCATTTAATTAAATACAAATAACTTTTTAAGTTTTAGTAAGTTGAAATAAAATTGGAATTTATAAATTTTCTTTTTAATTATGTACTATAAGTATGTATATGTAAGTATTTTCTGTTATTCTTAAAATATTTTCAATTGAATTTAGAAAATTATTAAATCAATGTTTATTTTTGTTAAAATCACTACTATTTATATTACTTTGTAAATACATACATACATATATAGACATATATAATTTTTGAATTTCTATTTAAGATGCTTACTTATAAGAAGTGGGAGTAAAAATTATAGAAATATTTTTTTCAACTTTTAAAAATATCGAAAAAAAAAATAAATATTTATCTTAACAAAAAATATATAGATATAGGTATAGGTATTATCTACCAGAACAGAAATCAAATATTTTATTTTATTTTTAGCACATTTCCAAAAAAATTTTGAAAAAATGTGCTTATTAGTTTCACTCTGTCCGTCCGTCCGTCTGTTTACAAAACTTCTACACCGTTAAAGATAGAGAAAAAAAATTTTAACCATAGGTAGGTCTCATAAAAAAAATAATTTTGTGGAACAACTTTTTCATGTAGCCCCTCCATTACAGAGCTACAGCCCCTCAAACTTTGAAAAAGCCCCATTTTTAAATGCATATATCTTATGTTCTACTTAAGATTTTTTCAATCTGAAAACGTCATTCGACAGGTATTTCTTTTATCTTTGTAAATTAATATCAAAATTATACAATGTTTTTAAATTTAGTATTTAAATTTACCGTTATGTGAAAACCAAATTTTGCATGATTTTTCTACTTTCATAACTCCGGCATACTTCTAGATAGAGGCTTGAAATTTTAAGGCAAGAAAGAACTTTTAGAATTAGTATAAGGTTGCTCAGAAAATTTTTTTAGACCAGCCCCCGTTTATGAGCTATTAGGGCTTAAAAATTGAAAATTTGCTATTTTTAAACACCTGCAACTTAGGAACCTGTACACATTTTACTTCTGCAAGATATAAAAATTAAAGCTACAGTAATATATTTTTACGTGTGTTAAAGGTTTATTTAAGTTGTAAAGAGTTCCAAAGTTGTAGCTCTTCAAAATTGCGAAAAAGCCCCATTTTCAGATGTATATATCTCAGGCTTTGTGCAATAGTTTTACAATCTAAAACCGCCAGAAGATCGAAAATTTTATTATCTATATAAAACAATATCAAAATTATGTAATATTTTGTAATTTACTATTTAAATTTACCGTTATGTGAAAACCACATTTTGCATGAAATTTCGTTTTTCATAACTCCGGCACCCCTTCAGATAGGAGCCTGAAATTTTGAGACAAGAAAGAACTTTTAGAATTAGTATAAGTTTTCTCAGAAAATTTTTCGGTAGCACCCCCTTTTTAAGATTTATTACGTCCCAAAAATTGAAAATTTGGTGTTTTTAGACACCTGTAACTTAGGTACCTGTTCAAATTTTTCTTCGGCAAGGCATGAAAATTAAAGATTCAATAATATATTTTTACGTGTGTTAACAGCTTTTCTTAGTTATATAGGATTCCGGAATTACGGCCCCTCAAAATTTCAAAAATGTCCTATTTTCACATTTTTTCTTATTACATGAAATTTTCAAATTTTTGTGTAAGTCACACTTCTAAACAGTTTGTATTGAGTTTTGGAAATGTGCGCTTTTAAAAACCGTCGGTTTACATTCTATCTTGTTTTTTTTTATAATAGATAATTTATTTTTTTAATAAAATTTTATTATTATTATTAATAATCAACTTAAAATATTTTCAAAATAAACAAATATTTTAATTTAATATTTAATGTTAATTTATTGAAAAAGATATGTAAGTATGTAATATAAATCATATTAATTCGATACCTTGTCCAGTATAGTCAGTGCTCACTTGCTCTGTACTTATACAATTATATTACTCGAAAATACTGATATACATTTATGCATACAACAAATAAATTATCACATGTTTTCACATACCCCAACAAAACAATCAAAAACCAATTTTTACTCTCTCTTTTTCTTTTTATAAAATTTATATGGCAATGTGGGCAATGTAATTTGTAAATGGTATTGGTAATTGAAATTTGGTATAAAAACAAAAAATTTCTCTTAACTCTCACGTCTTTAATTTATCATACAAATGTCTAATTTTGCTGTTATACATACATATTATATCTATTTAAAGAACTGAATAATTGTCAGTTTAAAAATTAATTTTTATTGTATTTTTGTTATTAAATATTTAATATTTAATGAAAATTAAATTAAAATATAATATATATATATAATATATATTTAAATGTTTATAATAAAATTAGAATTAACACTTTGTTTGACTTTAATATTTATTCTGCTCATTAAATTAAGTGTCACACCAATTAATTTTAAATTAATACTAAAAAAATTATCTGTCAAACTCTAATCTTTCAAACAAATCTATTCAATGTTCTGTCAAACATGAATTGATTCAATATTAAGTTTTCATTATGAAACCTATAAATTTTGTGATTGATTTGCATATATTCAAAGGACATTATTAATCGCAATTAAGTCGCAATTAATTTTATAAATTTAATAATAATAAAGAGAAGTAACATTGTAACCTAATAAAACCTAATAATTTAATTTAAAATACCAATGGGAAACTAAATTTCCTTCTATTAAAACTAATATATACAATATAATTAATTTAGTAAGATTTTCTTATATTTTGGCCTACACAAGCTAAAAATAGTCTTGAATATTAATTTTTTTTGTCAAAGTTTAACTTTGCGGAAACAATGTGTTTCCTGGTATATTTTAAACGGTTTTCTTAAAGGAATCTTTTTAGCTTAGGCGAAATATCTCGACCATACTTAAAATTATACATTATGTGATCCAGTTGGTTCAAAGGCGATCTAATCATGGTTACAAAAGAAAACCAATTTGATCGAAATGGATTTTATCATTTATTGTTTTTTCATCAAATCTCTCTAAATATGTTTCTTCCTCAATAATGGTTCTTGATAGAATGGTATAAAAATAATGTAAGGTAATTTAAAAAATTAATTTTAAAATTATTGCAGACATTACCACTGTTTAATAATAAAATTTGAGATAGTGAAAATGATACTAAATTACAATTAATTAAAAAATATAATTTTATAAAATCGATTTTAAATATAAAATTATTAATTTTTGTACTTACTTTTCATCTGGAGGTGGTGGCATATCATTTGCTGATGGACTTGCTGGTGGTTTCATTTCATCATTTTCCATCATGGCTAATGGTGCCTCCGGTGGTGGCAGAGGACTAACAGTATTACTATCCATCTTTAGACCGAAAATTTTGACAAATTTTTTTATAACCTTTTAAACGTAAATATCTTTTTTTTTTCTTTTACAGTTAAATATAACTGTAAAAAAGATAAATTTAAAATTTAGAATTTTTTTTTTACCTTAACAGTTATAAGTTATTTGCCAAAGAAAGCAACAACAAAATTGTTATTCTTTGATTTTTTTTTTTGCTTTTTTTTTTATTTTTTTTTTTTTTGTTTTGTAAAAAATATTATTAAAGTTTGTTTTCGTTTTTACAGTGTTTTCCGTATTTTACTTAAAATTCCTTGGGGAATAAAGAGTGAATTAATTTTTATATGTATAAAAGATTAAAAAAGTCAAGAAAATAAAAAACACATTCACAATGCAAATTCAAAACGAAAAGGAGCAATTGTGAATTAAAAAATATGTAAAAAAATTTTTTTTTTTTTTGTTCAAATTTCAGTCGAATTTTTTAATCTTAAAATTGTTTTCGATTCAATACTCTGCTACCGTTGTTTTTGATATTATCCTGTGGGAAATACAAAAGAAAATATATTTTTAATAATTTTTTTTTTTGTTTTTTTTTGTTGTTTTGTTGTGATTTTTTAATTTTTATTTTCATCATAATTTTTTATTTATGTTTTGAAAGGTGAAAAATATAAAAGAAAATGGAAATTTATTAAAATGATTGAAGAAACTTTTCATTTTAATTTGTGTAGAATAAAAACAAAAATATCAAATTAAAAAAATATTTAAATATTATTTTTATTGATTTTTAATATGGAAGAAAGATTAGAAAGTAATTTTTAGACCATATTGTATAATTGAAAATACATAAAAAATAGAAATAAAAAATTAAAATTTCTTTTTTGACCTGTCCATTTTAAAAATTGTAAATAAAGCCATTAAAATTGATTTTAATATTATTTGATTTAAGAAAAAAAAGGTATTTAGGTTTTCTGAGCCAAATATATGTATATGTATAGACGTTTTTTTAACAATGAACTGATCTAATTTTCACTATCAAAGATTTTGAAAAAAATATCTCTTTTCCTTAAATAAAAACTAACCTCTTTTCTCTAAAATAAAATCGAGGTTGACAACAATTTTTAAAATAAATTTTTTGGGGAAATACGAAACAAGCCTAGGATTGAAAAAGGAAATATTAATATTATAATTTTTTTGTAACAGTTATGGGAAATTTTATAATTCTGTTTAATGACGCAAAGTAATTTTTATATAGAATATAGGATTAGATTAGATTATTTAAAAAGAGTGTATTATGTTCTCCCTATTACTACATGTCCTCCACTTATATTAGATACATATGTCAATCCTTTAGCCTCTAAGAAACTAAAGATGTGTAGTCAGTTTATTGATGCCAGTTCATCTTCTGTAAAGCTAGAAGCACATTACTTTTCTGAGGACGAACTGACACACAGCTTGTTCGAAGTAAAACTGTATATAAAAGTTTTTTAATATGTGTCCTAAAGATTTGTTTTCTTCTTGACAGAATATGCATGTGCCATAATTCTATATTCCAATTTGTTTTTTGTAATAAAATGTTTTTATATATGTATTTCGATCTTTAATATATACATTTAAAATACATAACAGAAAAGAGCTTCATTAACTATATAAATTCCAATAATATATTGAAGTAAATTTGATATTTATTAAGTCAATCGTTAAAACTTTAACGGGACGTTTTATTTTCATTTTTTTTACAAGTATTTCTTTTTAAATCAAAAACACAAAACAAAAATAAACCAAAATTTAGTTAAACTTTTCATGTCAATCTTTAAACATAAAAAGATGGCCTATGTGGCGTAGTGGATAGGAATTTAGCAAATACGTTTTAAACACCGAAAAAGTGTGGGTTCGTATATCCCACACACGTCATAAGAATAATTCCTCCTTATGATATTTACAGCCACGCCTGAAAAGATAATTTACTTGTTCAATTTTTATGGGAGGGGAATATACTAAAAAAAAAAAACAAAAAAAAAAAAAAACTTAACAAGAAAATCCTTAAAACTGTCCTTATTTTATATGCATACATACTAGGATAAGCCATCTAAATTAAACATACATACTTCAATTTAAATATTTTTTATGAAATTTTAAATTTCATAAAA
Source organism: Poecilobothrus nobilitatus (assembly GCA_947095535.1). NCBI lineage: Eukaryota > Metazoa > Arthropoda > Insecta > Diptera > Dolichopodidae > Poecilobothrus > Poecilobothrus nobilitatus. The sequence continues at coordinate 152,503,998 of OX352773.1, read as the reverse complement.
TTCGAAATAATTTTACCATACGATATCTTAACAATTGTCAGTATTTCAAGAAAAAAAAAAAAAAACTCAATTTTAAATTTAAAAAAGAAAAATTTTAATTTAATCATACTTTTATCTAACCACCATAACTTAAACTTTATCCCGTATTATTCGTACATAACATAAAGTTAATGATGTCAACTACATTCATAAAATATTATGTCTTTTTTTATTTTTTCTAAATTTCATAAACTTTATACAATAAAAACATATATATATATATATATATATATATATATATATATATATTTATATATACGTATGTAATAGAAGAGGTATTATATATGTATAAAAAAAAAAATTTTTTTTTTTTAGAAGATCCTGCAAAATACCAACATGCCAAATTTTTTACTTGATAATAAAAAGATTGTAGCGACAAACAAAATAATGAAATAAAATTCACCTGAGGTGGTATTTTAATAATAACTTAAATATTACACCACGTTATTCTGATTTTTTTTAATATTATATTCTATTATTTTTATATTATTCTTTTATTCTAAAAGTCCTTTTTTTTTTTTTTTATTCTTTTGTTTAATTTATTAAAGCCTAAAGTTTTGAAATGTGTCAAAAATATTAAAGTTTTATGACATTTTTTTTTTTTTTAAATAAAACCAACACCTTTAGGACTTGAAAGTTATGATTGCTTCAATTTTTTTTTGTCTATTTTTTTTTTTTTAATATTCAGGGCAAGGCTTTAGATAAAAAAAAAAAAAACACCTAAAAAAATTCTAAAAAAAAAAAAGAAAATTATTAGTTGTTAAAGAGGATTTAATAAAAACTAAAAAAACAATCTGAAAAGATAACTTTACAATTGTGATATATCTAGAAAATAGGTCAGGATATCAATTTAATATTGGAATAAAAAATGTCAGAATATTAAAAGTATATACGAACGAGTAAAATTTCATTTTATAAAATGGATACGATATCTTTTTTTTTTTTTTTTTCAAAATACAACACACTTAGGTATAAAACTGCTTCAATTTATGCAAAAATTTTCTGCTCTTTCATTTTTCTCGATTAATGCAATTATATTTCAAGTATATCTTATCATTTATTGTAAAAAAAAAAAAATTTTTAATAATAATTTTAATGAAAATTTAATTACACCAAATTTTTCAAATTTAATTCTTCTTTATAACAGAAACAATGAAATTTTTCAATTTATTATTTCCATCCCTATAATTCTAATTAAATCACAATTTTAAATCCAATTTTCAATTTATTATTTCATCTTGTTCTAGATGTAATTTATGCTACTAACAGAATTTTAAAGAATCTCAATCAATTATTTGCACAAATGGATTTAAATTACAAACATTCGAGATATTATTCGAATTATATCAAACTTAAATGAATTTTTACGTTTTAATAATAAAATAATAAAAAAATTTTCCTTAATTATTCCACTATTTCGATTAATGGATATGATATAAAAACAAGGTAGAATGTAAACCAACGGTTTTTAAAAGCGCACATTTCCAAAACTCAATACAAACTGTTTAGAATTGTGAGTTGCACAAAAATTTGAAAATTTTATATAAGAAAAAATGTGAAAATAGGACATTTTCGAAATTTTGAGGGGCCGTAAATCCGGAATCCTATATAACTAAAAAAAGCCGTTAACACACGTAAAAGTATATTATTGAACCTTTAATTTTCATGTCTTGCCGAAAAAAAATTGTTACAGGTGCCTAAGTTACAGGTCTCTAAAAATAGCAAATTTTCAATTTTTGAGACGTAATAACTCTTAGAGAGGGGGTGCTACCAAAAAATTTTCTGAGAAAACTTATACTAATTCTAAAAGTTCTTTCTTGTCTCAAAATTTCAGGTAGGTTCCTATCTAAAGGCGTGCCGGAGTTATGAAAAACGAAATTTCATGCAAAATGTGGTTTTCACATAACGGTAAATTTAAATCGTAAATTACAAAATATTACATAATTTTGTTTTATATAGATAATAAAATGTTCGATCTTCTGGCGGTTTTAGATTGCAAAACTATTATGCAAAGCCTGAGATATATGCATCTGGAAATGGGGCTTTTTCGCAATTTCGGAGAGCTGCAACTTTGGAACCCTTTACAACTAAAATAAATCTTTAACACACGTAAAAATATATTACTGTAGCTTTAATTTTTATATCTTGCAGAAATAAAATGTGTACAGGTTTCTATGTTACAGGTGTTTAAAAATAGCAAATTTTCAATTTTTCAGCCATAATAGCTCATAAAGGGGGGGGTCCAAAAAATTTTTCTGAGCAAACTTATACTAATTCTAAAAGTTCTTTCTTGCCTCAAAATTACAAGCCTCTATCCAAAAGCGTGCCGGAGTTATGAAAGTAGAAAAATCATGCAAAATTTGGTTTTCACATAACGGTAAATTTAAATACTAAATTTCAAAATATTGTATAATTTTGATATTAATTTACAAAGTTAAAAAAAATACCTGTCGAATGACGTTTTCAGATTGAAAAAATCTTAAGCAGAACATAAGATATATGCATTTAAAAATGGGGCTTTTTCAAAGTTTGAGGGGCTGTAGCTCCGTAATGGGTGGGGCTACATGAAAAAGTTGTTCCACAAAATTATTTTTTTTATGAGACCTACCCATGGTTATGGTTTTTTTTCTCTATCTTTAACGGTGTAGAAGTTTTGTAAACAGACGGACGGACGGACGGACAGAGTGAAACTAATAAGCACATTTTTTCAAAATTTTTTTGGAAATGTGCTAAAAAGAATATAACATAATTTTGAACTAGATTCATTATAGAATTTAAAATTCTAAAAGTTTTAATAGTAATATGCAGGTTATTTTATTAAATGTCGATTTTTTTTTTTTTTTTTTTATAGTTTTCATATAAATTTTAAAGATGTTTTTCTTTCTTTAAAAATCTGTACACGTTTTTCCAGTTTTTTATTAAAAAAAAAAACAAAAAAAAAAAAGAAATATATTAAAAGTTTTATAACGAAAAATTTAATTGATTTAAAATTTATTTAAAGGAACTCTTTAAAACGTGTATTGAGTTTTAAAATTTATCCACTACATACGTTTAATGGATAATTTTCACAAAATTTGAAATAAATATCAAAATTGATTTATTTGAAAATGAATTTGTTGTGTGTATAAAGAGTTGTGTGTGTATATAAACGTTTTAGTATACATTTTTCAAAAAAAAATTTTTTTTTTAAATTTTCCTTTCTAGATTTACTTTATCCTTCTTACAAAACTTCTACACTGTTTGAGATAAAGAAATAAAATTTTATAGATATAGATAGATTACATACAAAAAAATAACAGTCATATTCAGTCATTTAGGCATATTCAATTGAGGATATACAAGCTTCAAATAAATATAAGGCAAGTTTCAGTAGATATTTTCTCAATCCGTTTTTCAATCAAATTTTGCTGGATATTTTTTCAGTGTTGGGAAACATGAAAAAAACAGAAAATTAAACATTTTTTAAAATTTTTCACTCCATTTACATTTCATGAAAGCTTAAATTTTGAAAGAGGTAAAAATGTTTAACATAAAACTTTAGAGAAAATTTTTGTATTGTATTTGTCTTTTAATTTTAGTCTAAGTCAAAAAAAAAAAAAAAACAGCTATTAAAATGGTATATTTTACTAAATTAATTAATTAAAATATTTTTTTCACAATAATCTTAAAATATAAACTAAGCTTATAGTATAGTAAAAAAAATTTCCCTTTATTTTAAGATTGTTAAAGTTATAGAAAAAAATAAGATTATTTAAACCATCACCTTTTAACCCTCTGATTTTAAGGTTATAAACCATGACCTAATATTACCCAACAGTTATCAGTTTACATTTATATTTTTTTTTTCTTTTTTATTCAAATAATTTTTATTTTTATGAAACTTTTACATTATTTTCACTCAGAGAATCTACAAGTACATTTTACTTTTAATTCAACATTATTATTATCATCATAATTATCAGGGTTATTCGTTTTGTTCATATATCTTAAACTAAAAATATAAAAAATAAAAACGATTTGTTTCAAAAAACAAAAAAAAGAAAATAAAAGAAAAATAAAACAAACAAGCGCCAAAACAAAAAAAAGAAAATATGATTAAATTTGGCATGATACTGAACTGCACTTCATTCGTACGTGATATCCAGATTTTTCAAAGGATTTTTTTTTTTGTTTTTTTTTCTTCCTAATTTTATTTATTTTTTATTTTTTTTATTTATATTTTTAATTCAATTTGTACAAAAAAAAAAAGAAAAAAAAACAAAACAAAAAAACTGGGTATGTTTTTTAAAAGCAGTTTTAGCTTATAAAGTAATAAAAAACGAACAAAAATAAAATAAGCTGAGCCGTTTATAGTAAAAAATTTAAGGGACATCATAATGTTATATATGTAGTTTATAAGTGTTTTTTTTTCTGTTTTTTATTTTTTTTTTTTTTTTTATCAAAATACATTTTATATATCGCTCCATTAGAAAGTCTTCCTTCCCATGGCAATATAATAATGAAGAAAAAAAGGCTTCGTATTGTAAGAAAAACAAAAAAAAAAATGTAAAAAAAAAAATTTTTTTTTTTTTTTATCATATTTAAATATTCCACAAAATAAACTGAAATTTACTTTTTTATGATTATAACAGAAGTACACATCCATACATACATTTTTACGTTAATATGTAAAAGTATGAAATATAAAAACAAAAAACAAATACATAAAAAAAAAACAAAATTTTAAGAATAATATCCTTAATTTTATATTCTTTGAAATATAGGCACATCACTTCCATTCATATGAACATTTAAAAAACATCATAGGAATTTAAAATATTAAATTATGCATATTTACATAAATAAGTACAGTAGGTTTCATAAATAAAAATCATTACTTCCATTCATATGAAGATTTAAAAAAACATCATAGGAATTGAAAATATTAAATTATGCATATTTACATAAATAAGTACAGTAAGTTTCATAAATAACAATACAAAGTGAATTTTTTCTTTTTTTTTTTTTTTGTGATTGTGTATAACAGTAATAAAAAGTTATATGCATTAATATATTAAAAAGCTGTGACTATATCACAATCTTCATTGGCGGGACAATCCTGGTATTGTGTTCACCTGTTACAGTTTCCATCTTCATATAGATCTGTTTTTTATTGATGTTTTCCAGTTGGTTATTCCTTCCAGTTGGTTATACAGGCGTCTCTTTCAATGTCCTATCCGTCCTGTACCGTCAATGCATCTTAATTTGACACGACCTCTTTTTCTTTTTAAGTCACTCCTACAAAACAGTAACTCTCTAGGTGGATAATTATTAGCAGTTCTTTTGTCGCCTGCCAATCGTAATCTGTCGATTTTAATTGTATTTATAATATTCGCATGATTCGTCGTACACCGGCACCCAACCATTTTTCAGAATACCTTTATTTTAAGTACTGATTCATTGATTATATAATTCATTATATATTTCGTAGTATTCGAAAAATCTGCGCTCATGCAATATAATTGATTTAATTTTAATTTTGGTGAAAAAAAAATTAACTATGTGTCGTCACCTTATGACATAACATTGTACAAAAAAAAAAGTTATAAAATACTAAATACGAGTATAATTCTTATAATGTTTTCTTTTTTTTTTTTTCTTAATATGTACTAAAAATTATAGTAATAAAATGTATGTACTATCATATACATATATATATTTGTACAAATTACTTATATGTATGTAGGTATATTGTACAAGTGTTAGCTTAATAATTTTATCTACGCGAAATTCGCCTTTCATGTATGTGTTCTGTTTGTTAATTTTTTTTTTTTTTTGTTTTTCTTTTTGCATATATCACCATATATCAATTTGTTTGTTTAATAGATGAAAAAGAAACAGAGTTAAACGAATGAGAGCAGATGAAAAGAAAAACAGAAAGACAGAAGAATGATAAGAGTGAAAGGAATGAAAAAAAAAAAATTTGTAAAAGTTGGGATAGAAGGGAGAATATTGTAATTTATTATAAGAAAAAGTTAAAAAGTTAAAAAGGAATCTATAATAATAGAATCATGATGGTACGCAATTCACATACACATAAACAAATGCAAATATAATATAAATATAATTCTATAAGAAAAAGAAAATACATAATATTTAATATACCCGTATTATAATATGTAATATTGAAGTTTACAGGTTTTTCATTTTGTTTTTTGTTTTTGTTTTTGTTATATTGATTTTGCGTGTCAAAGAATAAATTATAGCCTCGCTATAAAATTATATATTTATTTGTATTAGTGTAAAGAATATTGATGTTTAGTTTTTTATTTTGTTTTTTTTTTTTTTTTTTTGCACTTCACAATTGAAATTCAGGATGTTATTACCCTATATGGTAGATCCTTAAGTAATAAATGAAAAAGGAAAAAATTAAACCATATACAGATGTTCTTAAATTGACTTATATAATATATGTTAGTTATATAGTAAATAAAGGTAAAAATATTACAGGTTCGTTACAAAATTGTAGAGAATATTTCAAAAATTTTAATTTAAAAAGAACACAATTTGTTTTATTTTGTTTATTTTCATTTTAGTAAAGTTAAAACATTTTTCGTTTATTTGTTTAAAAGATAATAACAGAAATTTAAATGTTTTTTATTTTTTCTAAATTACTGAGATTTAATTCTTCTTTTTTTTTTTTTAGAGCAGAAGTTCAAAAACTTCTTTAATTTTATATTTATATTTTTTATCATTAAAAACTTAAAACTTTAATTTTGCATTATTCAAAAATTATAAAATTTTTGACAAATCTAGTAGACAAAATCCATATCAAACCTACAAGATAGCGCACTTTATAAACAAATGTGTTATAATATAATGTAGAAAGTATATAAAATTATTTTATACATAATATGAAGATTGATGCTATAAGACTGATTCCTAAACAAATTATAATAATTTAATATTAAAATCAGAAAATTTTCAAGAATAATATTAGTTTTATTTTAAATCCTTTATTTTAAAATATTTTAAATTATATTATTATTTTAGTAGTTATGTTTTAAAACAATGAAATTTAGGCTGCTATAAATTAGTTTATGTATTATTTTTTTAATAAATGTATACATACTTTACTTTACTAATTATTACTTTAATAATACTTTAATAATTATTATTAAATTTATAACCTAAAAATATGCAATTTTGTCCCCTTTGCAGAAAAATTTTCATTGATGGGTCTCGGAAAACTCCTGAGAATAGTTTAATATCCCACATATATTATCATAACGAGGAGTACATAAAGAAAACATTAATATTGGGTTACATTGCACCCGAACATTTTATTTATTTGGATAAAGAAGGGTATTTGCAAAATCACAACCATATCCCCCTATTATTTCATTATAATAGACGGGCTACATGCAAAAAAATTGAATTTAATTCTACTAATATTAATCCCCAAGACCTAAGATTTGACACGCATATCTTCTACAAGGATACTATAGATAAAATAATTGTTTGGTGGTGAGATAGAACATAGTATATTACATTAGCAATATACAAATTAGTTTTAGGAATTAGGTTAGAATTGTGTTAAGGTTAATTAGAATAAGTTTTAAATTAAAGTATAAGGTGTAAGATGTAATAGTGGTTTTTTTTCAAGCTTTTCACCAATAATTACAACTTAGAAATATATATACTTAATATGTCATCATAAAAATAAAAATATTATAAAAAAATTAAAATATATGTAGATGAAATTTAACAAATAAAATACTATATTCTACATGTTAATCTTTATATTAATAAAAAAAGAAAAATATCTATTTTGTAAACTTTTTTAGGTTAAATATGCAAATAAAAGTTAAAAAAAAAAAAGAAAAAGGTCTCGGTGGCCGAGTGCTTAAGCACGTATCTTATTAACTAAGGGAGTGCGGGTTCAAATCCTACACAGGTAGCAAGTTTTATTAATTGAAAACAAATCCCCCTTGCTATCCCCTTGCTATAATGTAAAATATATAATAAATAATAATGTAAACAAAATGCATAATATTAATGCATAAATTAATAATAGTATTCGATCTATAATGGTCTTACGAACCGATGTTTTTGTAATATTGTAATATTCTATGTGATTTGTAATATTAATATAAATAAATAAAAAAAAGTTCATTGGATTTTGTTTATCGAAATATTTCATAACTAGAATTATATTTCTGCCTCCTTTCAATAACTCAAATTCATACAAACTTTAATAAATGTGCGCAATATAAATTGTTAAAATTAATGAATTTAATGGGAATGGGAATTATTCTTCTTATTTTAAATTGAAATAAATTTCTCAGGTTTGGACTAAGTTAAATGTAATTGAAATTTGTTCAGTTCGATATGAGTTTCGATATGAGTTTCAAACTTTAGATATGAACAGTTTCAAACAAACGATATGAGTTTCAAACTCTAATAAAAATTTAGAAAATGTTTCATTATTACATTATCAGAAATTTATTTTTTTTTTTTTTATAAAACTGCAATATGATTAACGTATATTGTACTTTATATTTTTATTTTTGCAAATTAACTTAAATAAAAGTTTAAAATAAAAAAGGAAAACCAAACTTTCTTTCCGAAATTTCTGAACACTGGAATAAGTAAATTGTACAATCCCGCACAAAAAAAATAAACTTTTTGAAAGGATGTAAAAAATTAAGTTTTTTTCTAAAAGTAATTTTTAAAATTTAAAAAGAACAAAGGAAAAGAAAACATTTTATGAAAATTTCAATACTTCCTGTTCTTATTCATTGCCAAAAAATATATCTTTTAAGATACCTTCACTTACAGCTTCTTCTCTTACATCATAATATATTGATATATCATACATATTATTTTGTATATAAATTATATACAATATTAATATATCCATATACAAATATAATGTATATATATGAGTACTAAAAAGAGTATATAATAATTTAGCAAACATTTGTTAAGCTTTTTTTTTTCAACTTCCTTTATCTTGAATTATGTAAATTTTACTTTTATTTAATACTGCTGAAATTCTCGGATATAAATTGTAGAGTATATAACCTGTATGAAATATATATATTGAAGTATTGTGAAGCAGTATGTATAATATAGAATGATGTATGTATCATACGGTAAAAATTTGTTATCTTAATTTGAAAAGACAGATAACATAAATGTATACCAAGCAACCTAATTAATGAATAAGTCGAAATCAGTGTTCTGCTAAAAGAAAAAAACATTTTTTTTTTTTTGATGCAATTTAAAAGTTAATGAAGATGAATATATATAATAAAATTAAGAAGTAACATTTATTTTTGTTTTTTTTTACAATTAAAATAACACTGAGTTATAACAAAAATCATTATTATGAAAAAATAAAATAAATACATAAATATAACCCCTGTAAATATGCAATTAATTTTCAAAAAAATGTTTTTGTTAATTTCAAGTATGTTTTCACATTTTTTTTTTTTTTTTTTAATTATAATTTAATTAAAATATACTCAATTAAATAAAAAAATGTTAAAATTAAAAAAGCTTTTTTCATATCTACTCCTTAGACATATTGAACTTAAAAAAGCAGATAGCAAAAAGTTTGAGAAACATGTAACTAAATTCATGTAAAGAATTCAAATTAAAAAGTTAGAATGCTTTTAAAAAATTTTTCGAAAGATCCCAAAATGTTTTAAAAAATTAATGCATGAAGATCGTGGTAAAAGAAGTGTATTATTTTTCATATTGCTTTACATCAGTTCAACAATTAATAAAATTATATATAACATTTTGGCCACTGTCCGAAGTGGTAAAACATTGACAGGTGGAAAAAAATTAAAGATTTAATTTTCCGTTCCTAACTATGTCTTTCTCAAAATTGAATCCTAAGCAATTTAGTCCTCTAAATATAAAAATTACTTACGTGCTCGTTTGCAGACGATAAGCAAAGTTAAAACTTTACTAAATTTGTTCCGCAATTCAAAATAATTAATTTAATCAAATAAGTAAAATTAATTATTTTGATAAAATTCTTGTATTATTGAATAGTTTAGTAAAAAGTCCAGATAAATACCATCAATAAAAATATATGGTCCTGAAAGAGTTAGAAAAAATTACATCAGATCCCATGAAGGTAATCATCATCAATGTCAATAAATATATTTACATTTTTACTTCATGTAATTTTAAAAAACTGTCATGAACATGTTTAAAAATAAAATGTAATATATATGTATATTTATAGTCCTTTTTTTTCTAAACAAAATATTCCTTTTATCTTTGTTATTGTTATTTTTTTTAATTTTTTAGTTAAATTTTTTCTATATCAATTTAAGATGAACTGGAGATAAATTTTTTTTTTTTATAAATTGTGTGGGAAATTTTAATAGGGAAAAAAATTTTATTTTATGAATTGTGTTTAACTTTTTAACTAAAATTCAAAAAAAAAAAACTTCAACAGAAAATTTTCAATTAAAAAAATGTCCTTCTAATGTCCTTCTGATATTTTTAAACAATATTTTCATACTAAACTTGTTTATTTTCTAATAAAAAAAAAACAAGCAATTTAATTTAATTGAAATATAAAAAAAAATAAATTTACTTTGGTTTTTCATTCAATTAAGGTTAATTCTAAAGAAATTTTAATGATAATTTACTAAACTTTGGAGATTTGTAAAAATTTTTTTAAAAATACAATATATATATTTTATAGATTAAATTGTATAGATTAATTTGCAAAAAGGTTGAAAATATGAAAATTATTTAAAATTTTCTCTGAAAAGGAAATATTCTTTTTTTTGATTTTAAAATGAAACAAAAAGATTTATTAATTTATAATTTATTGTAAGGAAAAAATATATAAAAAAAAATATTCTAACTTGAAAAATCTGAAGTAAATTTTTAACAGTCTTAGCTGATACATGACATTTATAAATTGGCATTAAAATTTTTACACCAAATTTTACTTAATATTTCTAATTATCTAATGGTATTATTTGTTTTTAAATGTTAAGTGCTTTCATTCATTGAAAACTTGAGCACAAAATATTTATTAATAATATTTTTAATGATATAATTAATTAAACTTTCAAATTGAATAATTAAAATATACACAACCTCAATAGATTAATTGGTATCTAAAGTCTACCAAATAACAGTCGTTTATAAAATACCTGATTTTAAATTAAATTTTAACATACACATACAAGTTTTTCATTTATAATTTTTCATATCTAGAAATAATTACAAAATAATACATCACCTTAACAATTTAAAATACATTTCAACATCAAAAAGAAAACTTTTATTAAAGAATTTCCTTCCTTTATTTTACACCTACATTTACAGTTCAAGTATTTTAAAAAAAAAAAAGAAAAACGCCATTCTGAAAATTTCCTTCTTTAATTTCTTCTATTTTACCAACTTAAAACAAATACCAATAATTGACATAATTATCCTTTTTTCTTTTAATAAAAACCAGAAAAACTTAAATATATATGTACATTTTTTAATATTTTATATGTGTGTGTATGTACATGTTAAAATTATTTTTTTCTTTTACTTTACCTCATAAAAAAAGAATAAAATAGAAAAGAAAAAGAAAAACAAATAAAAAATTACTTAGAAATACTTGAAAATTTCAATTGAATCGGTTGATTGATCGTTTGACTGATTGACTTACTGATTGATTGATTGATTGATTAATAGAATCTATCAAGAAATATTTGTGTTGTTAAATTTTGATATATTTTTATGGCCATAATTTCTTTCTTATTTCAATATAGCATTTTCAACAAAAATAAAACGTTACTAAACTTTAAACAAGTCATCAGTTGAGTCATTTAAAACCATATCTAAAGATATTTTCATGTGAAATAAGTATGTACAAATGCAAGTATACATAAAGTTGAGTTCTAAAGACAAATGAACGTAAATTAGTTATTTAAAATGTACAGAAATTTTTTAATTTCTTTACGAAACCAGCTTCGGTTACTAATTTTAACGTACACCCTTATTTATACTGCACTTTAAATACAATACTATACGATATTCATCATATATTTATTGTTTGAAGTAAAAGTTGTCATACAGCTTACTATTAGAATGATATAGGGAAACGATGAGATTTAATAAACTAATAATTTCTTATATTTGTTTTAAAAATCTTTAAATCTCTATTCCTGTGTTATAAATGTCAGCAATTTTTTTTTTTACGAATCCTCCTGATGGAGAATGATTATATCCCTCATATAAAAACTGCCTTAAAATTCTCTCCCTTTTTCTATAAAAGTACTTTCCCTTTTCTAATTCTTAAATCATTACACATCACAAAGTGCTAAAATTTTCATTGCATTATACCACCTAATTGAATATTGATTTCAAGAACAGAAATTACACATATATATTGAGGCTAAGATTCTTTGAAGCTTGGCACCACGTTTACAGCAAAAAAAATATTACACAGTTCTTATCTATACAAACTCAAATACATTTTAAAATCCATTTTCAATTAAATATAGTGAAAATAAAAATTGATTAGATCAAAATACTTTAATCGAAAGATCACTACCGTCAGTTCTATAAAAACAATGTAGACATAGAATTTCAAAAATATTATATATATTATAATGGGTGGCAACATCAAAAAAAAGAAGGTGAAAAAAAATGATTAAAAAACACTGATGATGTTTTGTCGTTGCTTTTTCATTCAATTAAAGTTTTCACACAAAAATAAAAAATGAGAATAATTAGAACAAAAATAAAAAAAAAACAGACAAAAAACTAAAAAGCATTAAAAACATAAAATAAAGGGGAGAGTAATTGATTTTAAATTTTTAAATTTTTAATTGTTCTAGGAAGAAGAAAAAAAAAGGCCAATCAATTAGAAAATTTGTAACAAAAACAAAAAAAAGAAAGAAAATAAGACCATAAAAAATTAAAATTTTTAAAGGGTTAAATAAACAAAGAAATTTTTCATAAATTATACGGTAATATCTTCAGATCAATTAAAGGGAAAGAAAATTTTTTTTTGTTTTTTGTTTTTGTTTATATTTTGCTTTAAGAATCAATTAATTTTTAAAATGGTGATTTAAGGTAACATTATATAAATAAATAACTATAAATATATCTATAAATATATCTTATATAACGTTATCTTTTATTATTTATGGAAAAATATGCATTTTTTATTTATAATAAAAATTATACATATATAATTATATTATAATAAAAATGATTGAACATTATAAATATTGTGTTATCTAAAATTTTTTTAAATTTATTTGATGGGTTTTAAAAAACTGCCTTAAAACTCCAAATTTACTATTAAAACTGATTCTCGGTCATAAAAAAATAAAGACTAAATAGCAGCGGGTAGACTAAAAAAGAAGAAAAATGAATTCCCTTACGTAAAATTAACGATTTTTCTTTTTTAAAAAGCCAAATGAACATTATTCCTTGATTTCCTTGATTTTAAATAGCACTAAGTCAAACAATAAGTAAAAGAACTTATGATACAAATATAGTATTAACTGTAATGTTAACTATAGATATAGTAGTAACTGTTATAATCAAAAGCATGTAATTATAAACATCGAAAAATAAATTATATAAAATGGTATAAAATATGTGTATCCAGGCATATAATTTATTTTTTAAGATTTAAAATAATTTATTAATATTATTTAGTTAATAAGTTAGTTTAAGAAAAATTGAAAAAAAAAAACCAAATTTAAAAAAACATAAATACATAAATTAAAAACATAATAACATAATTTTTTTCATATATAAAAAATTATGATTATGGTGTATTATTTTATTTTTTAGAACAACAACTTGAATGTACAAAGTATTTATCTTACATTACTTTGTAAAAGGTACAACATTATTTGTTTATGTAAAAATGTTGTAAAACAGATAATTTTTTTTAAATCAAGCTAATATAAAACTTTTATAAATTTTAAAAATCCTTTATCTCCTCAAAAGATTAAATGATCCATACTTCAGAAGAAATTGTTACATAAAAATGGGGAAAAAAAAAATGTTTTTGTTAATAACTGCTTATATCTTCTAAACCTTTGTATATCGAAATTATAGAACAAAATAAGAGCTTTTCAATGATGTAAAAATATTAACAGGGTTTCTTGGCTAAATTTTGAAATATTTTTGACTTTTAAAGATAGATGTTAAAAAAAAAAATTTTTCCCAAAAATGTTCAACTTTGAACTACAATATCACCAAAACGGCAACACTTATCGTCATCAAATAAACGCGTTACCTTAATTAAAAGCAGAATTAAATATATATATATACTTAACAGATCGCCAGATACAACGGATACATTTAAAAGTCCTTTTCATCCTTAAAGGATAATATGCGCCATTAACGAAATATACTTTATGAAAATTGGCAATACCAACTATATTTGACATATAGTCATTTGGTTCTACGCGGGTACAACACTTTCTTCAGAAGAGCCCAATATTTAAATTAATCTTATCCTAAAGAAGAATAGAATGTCATAAATAGTAATAGAATGTCATTTAAATATACTTACTGCTTAATTAAAATTTTTATAAGATTCCTTCCTAATCATTTTCTTTAATTTGATTATTTTACTTGGCCCTCAAATCTATTTGAATAAATGTAATATATTATATACAGGGTGATTATCTTTCCGTCTTAAATATTTATAGATGTATTTGAAATCAAAAAGAGCAAAAATTTATTCTGAAAGGAGAGTTATATTTGCCTCGATTCTGGAGATAGGTAGGTAGGTAGGTAGGCGTTGCAGATGTACATTCAGGCCAGTTTAGACCCGTTATGATACCCTGCGGTGTTTCTCTTAATTAAACCATTAAATCATTCTTGAAATAATAAGACCTAAAGTTTTTTTTTTTTTGGTATTTAATTTAATTTGTTTATATCTCATAAACTACACAATTAATTAATAAGTTTGATACCTCGTCCGAAAACTTTGCACTTTATCTTTCCAAAGAATGTTTTTCTATTATTTAGATACTGTTTGGTCAAAATTTATGTGAATGTTTTTGTTCATTTTCGTCACCCAAAGACCCCTTATAAATTATTGAAGACCGGAAGAGAATAACTCTGAATATGTGCATTGAATATTAATAATTAACAAAAAATAATTTCTGCATTAGTTAAAGACTATAAGAACTACAATTGTTGTTTTATACTCCCTAAAAAAAAAAAAAGAAAAAGCAGCAATAGTTAATATGACATTTATTTTAAAAGGAACAAAAATGTTTTTCTATATGTAAATTTAAATTTACAAAAATAACCCACGGTAATAAAAATTTCCTCATAATAACTTATTAAATATATTAAATTAAATTTTCTTTTTAACAGATTTTTAATTTTCACAAATGTAATAAAAATTAATTCTTATTCGTAAAAATAAATATTACCAATAAATAATTAAGAATTTGAAAAGGATTCAAAGTAATAGACTAAATGTCAATTTAATTGAAATTAAATATTATTATAATTGATAATCAATTATTTTATAAGGATACAAAATATTTAATAATATTTGTGGTTACAATACAATACAATACAATTTGTTGAAGTATATACCTAACATATACAATAATCACAAATTAATTGTCATTTTATTGAAAATATAAACCTTAAAGGATTATATGTATGTATTATATAATTAATTGACTCTTGCGTCTATATTTATACGTTTTATTAATAACATACACTTATATTATATTTTTATATAACAAATATTGTAAATTTAAAAATAAAATAAAAATATTTGTTTTAATATACATATATAGGTAGTTAAATACTTTATAAATATGAATACCTTTGTTTGCTTGTTCAAATTAATTAAAAAAAAAAGAAGAAAATATAAAGATGATTAGGTTAACTATAAATATATGTCATTTCTCATTATGTTTTCCATACGTATACTTATGATTGAAAAATATATAACGAATTTTAACTATAGTATTAAGGAGGCTTTCTAATGAATTTTTAATTAAATTAACTGATTATTTAACAATGACCAATTCCACAGCAATATTAAAAATTCCCATATCAATTACTTATAAACGAAATAATATATTTATTTAAGGTTAAAATTTCGGTTATGCCTTATAGTCTATATATTATATACCTATCTAAATACATAATTTGTTAGATTTTGTGTTTAGCTGTTAAAAAAAATTAATTTTGAATCATTTATACTAATATACAAAACATAAATTTTAAATAATAAAATTGTCTAATAATAAAAAGGGAAATAATCATATCTTATAGGAGCGGTCTTTTTGTAACATATGTAGAGAAGAGTTTAGATAGTATCCTATTAGTATCCTATTAGATAGTATCCTATTAGTATCCTATTAGATAGTATCCTCGTGTCCTATTAATATAAAACTGTTTGTGTAGTCAGCTTTAACTATCGAAAAATTTATATAAAGTAATGATTTTAATTTGTAAATTTCTATTCGAAAAAGATATGTTATGTTAACTGTGTTATTTTATTTTGACAGCTGTTCTAAACCAAAATTTTCCCTTTTTTTCATTTCATAAAAAAAATGTTTTAAAAAAATTTTCCAGATGAATTTTAATTCATTCTATTTAATCTATTCCTTAAATCTGTTCCGTTCTGACCATGTGATGGTTTTTTTGACTGGTTAATAATAATTCTAAGAATTTAAAAAGCAAATGAATTGAAATTTTTTAGCATCCTTTGATCCATTTAACCTACGGTTAAAATAGGTATAATATAATAAAATATTTTCATATACTAAAACCTTTTAATATTATCAAAGCATTTCAAAACAACACATTTTTAATATTATTAAAGCATTAAAATAATAAAAAATAAAATAAATATCTAGTCTTTAAGGAGTTTTATAGCCATAAATTAAATCCTTTCTAAAATATGAAAAAAAGTAAATTCTCATGTATTTTAAGCTTTATAGAAGAAACAATATCTTATTATTAATGTGTTCCCTTAAAAAATATAATACATGACAAATCTAACTTAAAGCCACCATTACCACAATCATCCGAAAAACTTGTTCATATTAAATATATATTCATATAAACATAATATATGTATGTTTGTCTTGTTAAAATATGTGGTTTGATTACAATTGAAATTTATCAATTTTTACCGCTGAATTTTCCACAAAATAAAGTGTTAAAATAATCAATTTTCCGTTTTTTTTTTTTTTTTTTTTCGTTTTTGTTTTTGTTTTTATTTTAAAAAATGACAAATGCATATAAATTTGTGCATTTATATTTATTTATATGTACATATACGTATATATATATTTTATTACGTGTTCATATGTATATGTAAATTTTTCATAAAAATAAAACATGTTTTTTTTTATAATACAACATTTGTTTATTATTGTAATAAATCTACAAAAATATTCAATAAAAAATTTTAAAATTTGGTCCAAAATACTTTAGGATAACTCTTGAATTATTTTTAACTTGAATAGATGGGTACATATACATGTTACACTTACTTTAAAACGAAAAAATTAAAGAAGGTAACTTAAAAGTTATGCGAATATGAAAAAATTTAGAAGTATTAAAATTAATCGAGCAGAAGAGATCTCAAGAAACGATAAAAAGAAAATTATTAATGAAAGCCTTACAAATGCAAAAATTAGATAAAGAATAGGTACATACACGTAATATATAGCTATCTTGTTAAACCATCCAGCAGATAATCTTTGATTTAAAAATAAAGAAAAAAGAAACAGTTACTTGGATATTCTGGCATCTTCAAATTTAAAATGTTAATTTAATTAAGGAAACAGGAAAGAAAACAAAATAAGAGATAATTTCAGGAAAATTTTTCAAAATTAAAAATTTACCACTTGGCGCTATACGACACATTGTATTAACTTTAGTAATTTTATAGAATAAGATTTAAGAATTAATCTAATGTTTGGATAAAGTTTTAAATTAAAAAATAATTAAATGGTAACACCTATTTTTAATTAAAATGAAAATATTCGAAGATACTCGATTTTAAAAATCTAAAAATCATGGTTAGGTTTTTTTTTTTATATATAACTTATCCCTTAATGAACTACAGCCCTTCAAAGCCTTCTTTTATATATCTCACGTTTTACTTAAAATTTTTTCAAACGCCAAACAAAAGGATATGTTTTTTTAGTTTTATGATCTTAATATCAAAATTACGCAATTTTTTTACATTTTCCTGCAATTTAGTATTTTAAATTTACCGTTATATGAAAACAAATTATTTTTTTCAAATTTTATTCTCTGAAAACTTCGGCACACTTTTGGATTAAATTTTGAAATTTTGAGAGAAAAGAAATTTTTATCATAAGTTATATTAATTTTATACCACCCACAATTCTAAAGAGTTTCTATTGCATTTTGAAAAATATTGCCATTTAAAAATCTTTCGCTTCACATTCAGCCTTGTTTAAGAGTACAATATTATAAAATGGCAAAAATTATATGTAATTACTAAACGCTTAATCAAATTTATGATATCTCTGTTCATTTATTTCAAAAACATGTTATAAGAAGCTTCTGTAAAATAACAATAAATTTAAAAGACAAAAATAAAAATATAGAAAAATACTGTGAAATAAAAAAAAAAAAAATAAAACAAAACAAATATTTATATAAAAAGAGTTAAACCAAAACAAAAAAAAAAATTTTTTTTTTATTATTATTTTTTTTTTTTTTATATTGGTTGTTATACATTTTATTTGAATTTCAGTTTTTTAGTGTAAACAAGTAAAACGGAAACCACAAAATGTTTTTTTTTTTTCAGCATCAGTAGAATGCATTTCTAGACCAAAACAACAATATAAGAAATTAAATTTTTATCATGTAGTGTAGACAATCAGACAATATACCGTATAACCAGCCCTAATTTGGGTTTTGTTAAACAAATTTTTTCAATATTTTGTTTTCATTTTTTAATATTAATACTCCTCTGACTCTTTCTTTATTCTCTCTTTCACATTTTTTCTCTCTCTCTCTCTATCTATTATACAATTTTGAGGGCACTTATGATAACACTCTAAGTCTATCTCTTTCTGTTGTTCAATTTTGTGGGCGCTGATAATAACAAAATTTTTGTTTGAATATTTTTGAAATTATGTTATAACTATAGGAAGGAATTAAAAGAATGTGATGTATAGTTAAATGATTTATGACAGTGTTATTCTTTAGATATGGAATTGATATGGAAAATTAAATAAAGAATAATTATATAAAAATATGCCTATATGAACATATGAATATGGACATAATATTATATAAATAGATTCTACATCGATATAAATATACATATACATATACATATATTTAAATCGATATGAAAATGTAAACTGTAAACAAGAAAAAAATAGAGAGGTTTTAATTGAAATTACATTTTATACAATATGCAAATTCTATGAATATAAATAATGAAATTTATCAATTTTAAGAAAATGACAAGAAACATTTTTGAGAATAATATTATAAAATGATTTATTATTTTACATTTTCATATTACAAGAATAGTAGCAGTAGTAGTTACAAAATAAATTTTTACAAATAAATATATTTAGAATATGAATTTGTATCTGACAGATTTACATAAAAGATATGATATACCTATATATAAAAATGATATAGTTGCTTGTATTCGCATTAAAAGATGATTATAAATTTATAATAATTAAAATTGTTATCCTTATTAAATTAATTTTTTTCTTCTCCTTCTTTTGTTTTTAAATTGTAAGACCTTTATGTTATAAAAATAAGCAGAAGTACTGAGGAAAATTTATAATTTATTTAGAAACACTAATTTAGTATATAACGGTAAATTTAGTGCATGCATAAATAAATTTTTGTTTGTTAATGTTGTTGATTATAAGTATATTGCAATCTAAACTAATTTAATTAATTGATCAAATCAAAAAAATAATTTTAACTGATGTAATTATTTGCAATTATGTTATAACATGTTGGATCTTTTATTAGACAAATGATAAAATATATTATGCTTTTATATATTGTAAATTAAAATATGACTTCTTTTAAATTGAAGTGTGTTCTAAAAAAGAATTATAGACAAATTACAATTTAAACGTGGAATAATATGTAGAGTTGAATGTGTCAACTAAAAGATATTCGCACGAACATATTATAATATGTACATATAATAACATCCAGTTTAAGAAAAGCGATTTTCAATTTTCATCTTGTTCAATTTTTTTTTTTTTGCTTACCTCTCTTATAACGAACATAGAGCATCCACTATTATGTCATTTATTATTCATATTTGACTAAGTTTCAGTTTCTGGAATCATTAATTTTATTAAGCCGTTGATTACTCGGCTGTAACTATTGTACAAGACTATGACACATTTCTTGTATTTCTACGCCATCTATTATCTTATACAAAAATTATGGTTTATTTATTCTACTAGGGGTTCTGCGTAGCTGCTCTGTAAGTATATTTTACGGTGACATTTAAATTACAAAAAATTCGTATGGAATACAAAATCTCTTGATTCCAAAAGGAACAAAAAAAATCATGATTCTAAACATACATATTATGTATGTTATATGTTAAGGTAGATTTAGCCCTACACAATTGGCTGGATATCTTATTCAATTTCAGATTTCTGACTTAATTAAATACGAATAATATTATATATGTATTTATGTAAGTTTTCGGATTGTATCAGACCTTTTTTTTCTTCCTAAGGGAGGTGGGAATCTTCCAAAGACTCTAAGAATTACCCCTTGGTAATATCCGATTCTTACTGACTAAATCCACCTCTCCCTGTAGCCAATATAATGGGATGAAACCCCTACCTGCTAACGCAGTATTTTGACTAGGAAATAGGAAATATTAAAGGACAGGACAATAGAATGGGACTATTTAAACTTGATTCGCTAAATTTTACGGAAATTGTTACTATAAAACTTGATGATCTTTTACGAAATTTCAGGTCGTCTAGCTTAATTAAGTAACATTGTATGATAATATAATTATATATAATTATTGATAAAATAATTTCCAAAGTTCAAAAAAACCTTCATTTACCTATAGAAAATCTTATCAAGATCAATAATGAAAGTTTTCTAAGTTTTGAGATTTATCTAAGATTTTTTATTGGTTTCACAAATATATATTTTAGACTCTTTAAGCGAAAGATATTTTAGGTGTAAAGATAATTTAAACTTTTAATGAAACATTGATGCCAAATAATTGTTTTTTTAAAAAAATCTTATAAAACCAAAGCCACGTTCCGGTAATTTTCCGGTAAATTAATAACAGCTTCTTTCATCGATTTATATTTTGTTCATAGCTTTAAGGACAAATTTATTTCCTACAATTCAAAAATATTCGTATTATGTATGTTAAACACAAAATTTATATTCAAATTAAAAAAACACAAATTTAAATTAAATTAAAATATGACACTTAAATAAATTTGAAATTGACAAATTGATATTCATACCTATCTAACAAATTCGATTCAAATGGTGATTAGTGAAGTGAGGACACAAAAATTTTCATACAATGGCAATATTTATAAAGACAATTTTATTAGATTCAGGAAACTTTCAATATAATGTGAATTTTTAAGAGAACGTAACGAAATATCACGAATTGAAATCTCGTGTCACTCGTGTCAATTGTGTTTTACAATCACACGTATCAAAATCGCATGCCTCAAAATCTCGCGTTTGTTTAATATGTTTTAAAAAAATCTCGTGAAAAATTTGAAATGGAAAAAATACAAGAATTATTGGAAGGGAGTCAGTCTTTTTCTTGAAAAAAATATAGAATAAAAAATTATCGAAAAAAAAATATCGAATAGCCAAAAAAGTGTAAATATATAAAATGTTAAACTTCTATATTGAAAGAAAAGAATTTTTATCCATTATATCCATTTTAGAGTTAAAAAAAGATTTAAAATTTTATCAGAGTATACATGTTAAAATATATTTTTAACTTTATTTCTTTTATTAAAAATGAAATAAAGCTGAAAACAAAAAGTTTATGATTTTTAGTTTTATTTATTTTAAATGTGAAATTAAAATAATACCAAAAAAGTGCATTTAGGTTTTATTTCAGTTACCTTTAATTAATAAAATAAATTATTTGGTTTTGGAGCGCGAGATTTTGAGAGGCTAGAGATTTTGAGAAGCGAGATTTTGAGACGCGAGATTTTGAAAAGCGAGATTTCGTAGCCAACCTAATTTTTAATAGATTTTTTAAAGTCAATTTAATTTCAGAAGACTGTCATGATTAATGCATTAGTTCACTAATAAATTTAGCTTTGATAACTTAAATTTGGAGTAACTTTGAGAAAAAAGTAATGTTTATCATATTAGAAACAAAAAAGATATCAATAATAAAAACTATTCGAAAATCGAAAGTAATACATTATTTAAAAGTCTCATTTTCAAAAATTGGCTCATTTTCAATTTTTTTTTTTAAAAAAAACTGTAAATTCTATTCAAAAAGTTATTAAAAAAAGGAAGTGCTTACTATATGAAGTGCTCAAACTCAGAAACTATAAAAAACAAAATACTTTAAAAGTTCTATTTTTGGTTGGGGGGTTGAGGGAAAGCATTGAAAATTCCTGCAAATTTAACCAGTAATTTTTTTTCCATATATTGATTGGGAGAAAATGCCGCGTAGAGACTCTCGTTTAGTGATAAATGTAAGGAAAAGTGTACGGACCTGCATTTACTGCTAGTTCTGGTGGCTTCTTTCTTTTAATCCTTCTGTGTATTCCATCGGAATATAAGAATTGACCGGTTTGTACATTTATATGCCCTTCTCATCAGGCCTACTGCTTCAATGCCTAGTTTTTTATTTCTTGCACCACAAAAGATTATCAGACCAGCACCATAATGTTTAAATCACCAACTCTTCAATCAAAAGATCTTGGACTCTAATGTCGATAATGTCGTATTCAATAGTAGTAGTTAATAAGGTAATGGATATCGCAAGTAATTATGTTTCATAAGCTTCAGTCGAGAAATCAGATCGCTTAGTGAAAAAAATTCTTCAAGAAACTGAAACTTAGACCAATCTTGTATGCTGTATTCCCCTTATAGAGATTCCCCTTATACAAAGGTTGGATATATGTATATATAATAAAGAAAATCACTGTAAGCTCTGCGTGAAAAAAATACAGTTTAAGGCGCCAATTATAGCTATCATTGAAATGCTTCCAGAAAAAACGTTTCATTGAAAACTTATACTTTTTCCGTATAGGCGATTATAGCAATCAGAGAAAACTGTCAGTTAAATTATCTGTTAAATGGCAAATGACAAAAATAAATGTAATTTAAATTTAAATTGTTGTTAGCGTTATTTCGATGTTTGCAAAATAAAGGTTTATTATTTTAATTTATTTAATTATTATTGGTAGAAAATGGTACTAATAAAGAATAAAAAAAGATTTTTTTATTTAATAATGACATTGGTTGGCTGAATTGAGAAGAATAAAAAAGTTAAAATTATCTAGAATTATTTTTTTTTTTACTTTTTTTGAAATTTTCATTTTAAAACAAATAATTTTAAAACTAAACTTAAACAAAATAATAAAAAAACAAAATTTAAGTATAAACTCATTAAAATACTAAATCATAATAAAATATATCAAGAATTGCATCAGAATTTTTTTCAATGACAAACTGAAATGGGAAGAAATGAAACATATGTTATTGCAACAATTTTGTTTCATTAGCAAAATTACTGATCATTTGTTCAGGAAAATGATTACCAATCCGGAAAATCATAAAATTGATTTTTTTTTTAAATATTTAAGTTAAAATTTAAAAATTGGTAGCAGAATTTATTCTTTAGAAATTATTCAATCATTAAATCAACACTTTTGTTAAATTTTATATGTCTTTGGTGCAAAAAATTGAAAATAAACATTTTCCGGAAGCATTTCAATAATAGCTATAACTGGCGCCTAAAGAAAAAACAATTTTTGTTCATTGATTCTTAAATTATGTCCAGTACTGTAATTTTAAATTAGTTGGATTTAAGGTAAGTTGTTCATGAAGAGCTTCCATTCAAGTCACCTCTAGTTCCAAGAGCAGCAAAATAAATAAAATATTTTTTTTAAACAAATGTTAAATAATTTAAAAGTTTGAGTCAACATTGAAATAGCTAATAATATTTAATTTATTTTAATAAGTGTACATAAAATTGATACTCATTTCCGAAAACAATTAAATACATTTTTCTAATTGAATTTTATTTCCTGAACTTTTGATGTAAAATGATATATGATAACAGGATATTTATAAAAAAAAATTTCCACTGTTGATTATTACAATTAATTACGAGTTCACTTTTAAAATATCATCAAAAACTCCTTAAACAAATTAAAATTAAACATAACATGTTAATATTTAATGCATATTATTATTAAAAATGAATTTAATTTGACTTCTCAATTACTTATTCTGTAAATTTTATTTCTAATGATTAAACACAATATTCATATTGCCTTGAAAGGTCAATAAAATATGATATTAAGATCAAAATTAAGAGATGGAGCGGAAGATTAAAACCTTTTTTTTATTTTTCGATATATGTATATACATATATATTTTATTCAATACTAAAAAATTAATTTGCATTATATCGATTACTGTCATTATACTTATAATATTATACAAAAAAAAAAAAATAAAAAATGATTTTTTACATTACATAAATGTAAAGTGCAATAAACTGTCATGCTCTGTAAATGATGTGTCATACACCATTAAAACCTATATACAATATATGGGTATGACTATAGAGTAAAAAAATTTTATTGACAGCTGTATTACCATTTAATATTTTCTTTATTCCATTCTATATTACTTCAACGTCCATGGATCAATGAATCTTATAGATATAGAATTTAATATTAAAAAAAAAAAAAAGAAAAAATTAAAATTGTTAAGGTGTTTTGAAGGTGTAATTTTATTTTGTGTACTTAGAGGGTGTTAAAAATAAATAATAAAAGGTAATGTAAATGAAATTAAAAGGATATTAAAAATGAACTGATTTACACTATAGTTAAAAAAAACTTCAAGTATTTCGACTTATTATCTACTAGTTGACTTGAGCTATACAATATCAATACTGAATGAATCAAGTGAATGAAAAAAAATTCGTATGTTGCGATAGGCATGCAATATACCAAACCTCAACAAAATAAATAATCGATATTACATAATTTCAAAATTCGTACAAAAATAATTCATTCATATTGCATAAATATGAATTAGATTTTTGATAATTAAAAAAAATAGTTAAATTTCTGTACTGCAGAAAATCATGTTTGAAGCAGTGGATTCTTCATAATTCTATCAGATTAAAAAAAAATTTAAATATTGGTAGGCCACTAAAAGTAGAAGCAAATCCTTACCTTAGTCTTACTTGATTGAAAAATTGTAATAAGTATGATATGATGGAAAAAAGCAAAACGAAATTAAAGACAAATTAGAATCATTTAAGGCTTAAATGTACTGGAAAAGTTCACTTATCATCTGAGAAACAATTTCCTTTATTAATGAAGGCTGACGCGAATCATTAGACTCTAGATCCGTAGTGTACCTTCAAAACGTAGAAAAATCTGTTCGATGAAAGTTGGTGTTAAGCCTCCCTAGATTTATGCCACGATGTTGACTTATGCCACTCTCACGGAAGAAACTTTCAACTTTGAAAGCTTCTCAGATCCATATCAGAAAGCTAACCTAAATCTTGTGTAGAAAAAAAAATACCGAGATATTTTTGCTTTATCCTTAATAGATTTAAACAAGTCCAGAGAGCATTTTGTAAATTAAATTGTTTCACGCTCTTTATCTGAGAGGATAACCACCTGTTTATCAAAATTCAAAAGGTTTAATACTTTAATTAAATAATTCTGATGAAAATAAAATGAAACATAACTATACACCATATTAAGATAGTCGAGAGTAACTTTAAAGATAATTGTTATCAGTTAAAAAAAATCTTTTACCTGCTGTGTGAATGCCCGGTTTCAGGGAATATTTTTTTTAAACAACCTTTCCGATCTGTAGGAGGTGGGTTTAACAAATTTACATCGCCAGGTGAACTTACAAATTGTAAAGTATCAAAAGAGGCTTAAGATGGTTTAAGTCAGCATCTTCCGTTCCTACCTATCTACCTGGCTACCTACTTTCCTACTTAGCTGCCTACCTACCTATCTATCACTTACCTACCTACCTATCAAAATGTACATTTTAATCATTTGTATAGCTAAATAAATTCAAATAAGATTTTTATTTTGCGATATTATTGCAAGACGTAATGCGATGAGTTGAGATATTGCGGTTATATATTTTTTCAATAAGACTATTAAGAGAAACCACCTTCAAGAAATATTAGAAATTTAACACAATAATACAATTTCTAAAACTTAACAACTTAAGCCGAATCATTAGCACAATTCAAAACTTCAATTTTACTAATCATTAAAAATTTATGTATCAACAATTAAATACATTAATATTATAACAAGAATGTTTATACAATAAAAATTGTTGGCCTTCCCTTACATAAAACATACGAATTAGTAGTAGGAGCTAAATAATAGCCATGTTTTATTTGTATTATTAAACATTAAAGTGACAATCAAGTTTTTTCTTTTTAATATGATTATAACAATAATTATGCGGTATGACATCAGATAAGTTCACGCTTTTATTGTCATTTCTGCAATTTCGATTTTTTTCTTTTTCTTTTCCTTTTCATTGATTTTAATCATTTATTCGAATTGTTCATGTTTCCAAATTTTTTATTTTCTTTTTAATTTCTTTTTTTCAAGTCCATTTTTTTATAAATGTCACTGACCTGAAGCAATTTGAAAATTTATTATTATTATTATTGACTTGCAAGCCTGAACACAACAACACTTTTTTTCGTCCTTTATATTGTCCTTCTTTGATTATTATTTTTAATTTATTACAGAACACTGTCAATACATAGTTAAAAGGTGGTGTAAAATGGAATTAGTTCTTAGAATACCAAAACAACTCTGATATGTAGTTGAATAATTATAGTATGCAAATAAAATTTATTAATAGAATAAGGTGCGGAAAAAAAAAATTAAATTCTTTACTGTGTCACAGTAATAGAAGGAAACAAAAATTGGCTATATGTATTTTTATATTCATTTTATTTTTGACATTTTGCATTTTAAATTCACCTTACCGGATAATATATATTACGGATATACGTGTCGAGTATCTTATGTAAATATTAGCATAACCATTTTGAATTAAAAAATTTTTTTTGTTATTATTATGTATGAATGATGAAAAGAAAAGCACCTATAATATAAGATTTAGCATAATGTGTTAACAAAAAAAAAAAAAAAATGCAAAATAAAACTCAAAACAACCTAATTTATTTATGAAATATTTTTTGCATAATAAAAAATGTAATAAGGAAAATAATGAAATTGGTTTTAGCACATTTCCAAAAAAAAATTTCAAAAAATTTGCCTATTAGTTTAATTAGTTTTACTCCATCCCTTCATCCGTCTATCTGTTTACAAAACTTCTACAACGTTTAAGATAGAGACCAATGAAATTTTAACGGGAAGAGTGCAGTAGACTAGACTGTGTAAACTCTGGGATACCCGTATGAACGTAATATATCCTATTTCTATAAAAGTTGATCATATTTTAAAAACATTCAGATGTTTTAGTACCGACGTTAACTACAGAGACATATTTATGTAAATTGTGGAGTTGTATGACAGCTACCCGAATCTATTGCGCCTAGCTTCATTAAGTTCCAAGAAATGCAAGAAGTCTGAACCGGCTGGTTTAGAGCAATCAAATTTTACAAAAGTTTTTGGCATGTAACTCGACACTTTTTCACCAAATTTCAGATAGCTATAGCTTCTAGAGACACTGAGATATTTTCATTTAAAAAGAGAAGTTGTATGGCAACTCCCCGAAGTTATTACATCAGCAGAACCTAATTTTACAGAAGTTGTTGCCATAAAACTGGATTATCATTTTTAAGATTTCAGACCCCTAGCTTCATTAAGTTCCAAGAGGTGCAAGAAGCCTGAACCGGCTGCTTTAGACGAACCAAATTTTACAAAAGTTGTTGGCATGTAACTCGACACCTCTTTACTAAATTACACATTCCTAGCTTCAATAGACACTGAGTTATTTTCATTTCAAAAGAGAAGTTGTATGGCACCTACCCGAACCCGCCGACCGAAAATGTTGGATTTAAATAGCAAAACTAACAATTTTGCAAAAGTGACGTAAAAAAAATTTCAGCCTTCTAGCTCCTTTTTTTTTTGAGTTATCGTGCGGACGGACGGAATTCGATTCTGAGCCGATCCATACCTTTGACACTATATCTAGCTCGACTCCGTTAAACGTAATGGTAAGTTTATTATACTCTTGAACATAGTTCATACGGGTATAATTAATGTTATATAGCCCCTTCCATTACGGAGCTACAGCTACTGAAACTTTGAAAGAGTCCTATTTTTATACCCGTATGAACTATGTTCAAGGGTATAATAAATTTGCCATTACGTTTGTGACACCTTAAAGGAGTCGAGCTAGATATAGTGTCAAAGGTATGGATCGGCTCAGAATCGAATTCTGAGTCGATTAAGCCATGTACGTCCGTCCGTCCGTCCGTCCGTCCGCACGATAACTCAAAAAATAAAGGAGCTAGGGGGCTGAAATTTTTTTAACGTCACTTTTGCAAAATTGTTAGTTTTGCTATTTAAATCCAACATTTTCGGTCGGCGGGTTCGAGTAGCTGCCATACAACTTCTATCTTTATATAGAAATAACTCAGTATCTATTCAAGCTACGTTTCTGAAATTTTGCAAATAATGATCAAGTTTTATGGCAACAACTTCTGCAAAATTTGGTTGTGGTGATGCGACGGGTTCGGATAGCTGCCATACAACTTCTTTTTATACCTGTATGAACTATGTTCAAGGGTATAATAAATTTGCCATTACGTTTGTGACACCTTAAAGGAGCCGAGCTAGATATAGTGTCAAAGGTATGGATCGGCTCAGAATCGAATTCTGAGTCGATTAAGCCATGTACGTCCGTCCGTCCGTCCGCACGATAACTCAAAAAATAAAGGAGCTAGGAGGCTGAAATTTTTTTAAAGTCACTTTTGCAAAATTGTTAGTTTTGCTATTTAAATCCAACATTTTCGGTCGGCGGGTTCGAGTAGCTGCCATACAACTTCTTTCTTTATATAGAAATAACTCAGTATCTATTCAAGCTAGGGTTTTGAAATTTTGCAAATGATGATCAAGTTTTATGACAACAACTTCTGTAAAATTTGGTTGTGTTGGTGCGACGGGTTCGGGTAGCTGCCATACAACTTCTCCGTTTAAATGAGAATAACTCAGTGTTTATTTAAGCTAGGAATCTGAAATTTAGTAAAGGGGTGTCGAGTTACATGCCAACAACTTTTGTAAAATTTGGTTGGTCTAGAGCATCCGGTTCAGGCTTCTTGCACCTCTTGGAAGTTAACAAAGCTAGGCGTCTGAACTCTTGCAAATGGTGATCAAGTTTTATGGCAACAACTTTTGCAAAATTTGGTTGTGGTGGTGCGACGGGTTCGGGTAGCTGCCATACAACTTATCCGGTTAAATGAGAATAACTCAGTGTTTATTGAAGCTAGGAATCTGAAATTTAGTAAAGAGGTGTCGATTTATATGCCAACAACTTTTGTAAAATTTGGTTGGCCTAGAGCAGCCGGTTCAGGCTTCTTGCACCTCTTGGAAGTTAATAAAGCTAGGCGTCTGAAATCTTGCAAATGATGATCAAGTTTTATGGCAACAACTTCTGCAAAATATGGTTGTGGTGGTGTGACGGGTTCGGGTAGCTGCCATACAAAATCTCTTTTTAAATGAAAAGAACTCAGTGTCCGTCCGCACTATAACTCCAAAAATAGATGAGCTAGGAGGCTGAAAATTTTTTTACCTTACTTTTGTAAAATTGTTAGTTTTGCTATTTAACTCCAGCATTTTCGGCCCCCGGGGTCGAGTAGCTGCCATACAACGTCTTTCTTTAAATGGAAATAACCCAGTGTCTGTTCAATCTAGGTATCTGCAATTTTGCGAATGATGATCAAGTTTTATGGCAACAACTTCTGCAAAATATGGTTGTGGTGGTGTGACGGGTTCGGGTGGCTGCCATACAAAATCTCTTTTTAAATGAAAAGAACTCAGTGTCCGTCCGCACTATAACTCAAAAAATAGATGAGCTAGGAGGCTGAAAATTTTTTTACCTTACTTTTGTAAAATTGTTAGTTTTGCTATTTAACTCCAGCATTTTCGGCCCCCGGGTTCGAGTAGCTGCCATACAACGTCTTTCTTTAAATGGAAATAACCCAGTGTCTGTTCAATCTAGGTATCTGCAATTTTGCGAATGATGATCAAGTTTTATGGCAACAACTTCTGCAAAATTTGGTTGTGTTGGTGCGACGGGTTCGGGTAGCTGCCATACAACTTCTCTTTTTAAATGAAAATAACTTAGTGTCCGTCCGCACGATAACTCAAAAAATAAAGGAGCTAGAAGGCTGACATTTTGTATACGTCACTTTTGCAAAATTGTTAGTTTTGCTATTTAACTCCAGCATTTTCGGCCGCCGGGTTCTAGTAGCTGCCATACAACTTCTTTCTTTAAATCGAAATAACCCAGTGTCTATCCAATCTAGGTATCTGAAATTTTGCAAATGATGATCAAGTTTTATGGCAACAGCTTCTGCAAAATTTGGTTGCGGTGGTGCAACGGGTTCGAGTAGCTGCCGTACAACTTCTCTTTCTAAATGAAAATAACTCAGTGTCCGTCCGCACGATAACTCAAAAAATAAAGGAGCTAAGAGGCTGATATTTTTTTTACGTCACTTTTGCAAAATTGTTAGTTTTGCTATTTAACTCCAGCATTTTCGGTCGCCGGGTTCGAGTAGTTGCCATACAACTTCTCTTTTTAAATGAAAATAACTCAGTGTTTATTGAATCTAGCTATCTGAAATTTAGTGAAAAAGTGTCGAGTTGCATGCCAAAAACTTTTGTAAAATTTGATTGATCTATTGCAGCCGGTTTACGCTTCTTGCATTTCTTGGAACTTAATGAAGCTAGGTGCAATAGATTCGGGTAGCTGTCATACAACTCCACAATTTACATAAATATATCTCTGTAGTTCGGTACTAAAACATCTGAATGTTTTTAAAAGATGATCAAGTTTTATAATAGGATATATTACGTTCATACGGGTATCCCAGAGTTGACACAGTCTACTCTACTGCACTCTTCCTCGTTTTAAATGAAAATAACTCAGTGTCCGTCCGCACGATAACTCAAAAAATAGAGGAGCTAGGAGGCTGAAATTTTTTTTACGTCACTTTTGCAAAATTGTTAGTTTTGCTATTTAAATCCAACATTTTCGTCGGCGGGTTCGAGTAGCTGCCATACAACTTCTATCTTTATATAGAAATAACTCAGTATCTATTCAATCTAGGTATCTGAAATTTTGCTAATGATGATCGAATTTTATGGCAACAACTTCTGTAAAATTTGGTTGTGATGATATCACAGGTTTGGATAGTTGCCATACAACCTCTCTTTTTAAATGAAAATAACTCAGTGTCTATTGAAGCTAGCTATCTGAAATTTAGGGAAAAAGTGTCGAGTTGCATGCCAAAAACTTTTGTAAAATTTGATTGGTCTAAAGCAGCCGGTTCAGGCTTTTTGCATTTCTTGGAACTTAATGAAGCTAGGCGCAATAGATTCGGGTAGTTAACATACAACTCCACAATTTACATAAATATATCTCTGTAGTTCGGTACAAAACATCTGAATGTTTTTAAAAGATGATCAAGTTTTATAGAAACAGGATATATTACGTTCATACGGGTATCCCAGAGTTGACACAGTCTACTCTACTGCACTCTTCCTCGTTTTTTTTAAATGTGATTTTTAAATTATAGTTCTGCTTATAGCATTTTGTAAATTAAAAAGCGCCATTGGACAAGACTTTTTTTACTTTTATAAATCAATAACAAGATTATAAATTTTTTCAAAATTTAGTATTTAAATTTACCGTTATGTGAATACAAAATTTTGCAAGATCGTTCTCCCTTCATAACTCCGGTACGCTTTTAGTTAGAACTTTAAAATTTCAAGAGAAGAAAGACCTTTTAGAATTAGTGTAAGTTTTTAAGGGCTATTTGGGTTCAAAAAAAGGGCTATAACATATAACTTAGGCGCCTGCATAAATTTTTTCAAAATAAAAAGCAAAAATTAAAGCTTTACCATTATAGTTTTACATGTATTAATGTTTTTTTTTAATTATGATAAATTATGATTATTTTTTTTAATAATAATGTTTCATTTCCCTTCAAACTGACGAAAGTGTCTCTTTATTTTTAACATTTTTTCTTATTATATTCGAAATTCTAAGAAAATTTTCAAATTTTGAAAAGTGACAATTCTAAACAGTTTGTATTGTTTTTTGGAAAATGTGCGCCTGTAAAAACACTGGGTTTTTATTCTGCCTTGTTTTTTTTATTTTGATTAAAAGATGACAATATAATATATAATAAAAAATGGCAAGAAAACAAGAAAATGGTAGGTATAATAAAATATATAAGTAAATTATAAGTATCAAAAAAAAGAAACACTTTTACACTTTCGCTATGTAATGAAATATTTAAGATTAAAAAAAACATGCTAAAGGTGTAAAAAATTTAACATAAATCTAAAAGAAAAAAATAAGCAGTTGTTAGCCTTAAATTTAATTTTCATAAAAAAATTATTATCTTTTGCTATAAAAGTTTTAAAATATAACGAGTTTAAATTGCTATTTAAAAACAATCCTGAGGTTTTCACCTATAATCAAAGAATTTTTACGTCGAACTTCTCATATTTTCTTTTAGTAATCAATATGTATGTGGTTAACCTAATAGATCGTTGTCCGGGATAGATAAATTAAGATGTTTTTGAAATTTTCTGCATATTTGTTTTAAAAATATTCTTTGACTCATGGGTTGACTCGTGACCCATTTTTTGACTCAAATTTATTTTTAATTTAAAAATTATATCAAAAATTTGTCACAGAAGGCTTAATTAAAAACATAAGACTTTTAAGGTGCTTTTAAGTTTAAAGATATTTGTTCTTATATTAAATATTTTATTTTCAACTTGAAAAAAAATTTTTTTTTGAAAGCTGTTTTTAAAAATTTTGTCTAAAAGTTGAGTTGAATTTTATCTTCGTTTTTATTCAAATACTGCTCGAGAAAAGTTTGAATATTGCTAAAAAAAACAAAAACATCTATTTCTACTCTTGTACAATATATCTTTAAATAATGGTTAGATTTTCATTCGAAACTTTTACAAATTTTGAAACTTTGCATTGGAAGGAATTTTTTGGGGTATAGGTTATGAAAAATCGAAATACTTTCAATAAGTTGACATCTCAAAACGGTATGAGAAAACGAACTATATATAAAATTCATTTCTTCTTCTTCTGCTGCCTATCCCCTACTGGACTTTAGCAGTCATATAATATTATCCACTCTATTTTTTGTAAGCTGTCTTGCATGCCACAAAGTACATCAATCCAGCTGAATTTGTTACACCAGTCCAGTCTCTAACGTTTCGCAAGAATGTCAATTTCTTTTTGCCTATACCACGTCTTCTTCTGTAGCCTAAACATTTAACTGAAGTAATTCATAGTTTTTAAATTTTTACCCCTCATGATCAAAAAAAGATATTTTACTACGGATCATATTCGTTAACAGTTCTCTGTCTGTCAGTTTTTGTATAGTCAACTTCCGAGATAATTAAAAATAAAGATTATTTACAATTTGGAAATTATCGACAGTAATTGCCAAGGCTTCTTTTTGCTGTTTACCATCATACATGAATTTGGTTATGTTCATTTATTTTGGTTACTATGAATTGAAAATCTGCAGTACTATCTACTATCAATGTGATATACGTAATCTGCATAATCTTATATTGTTTATTCATATGCAATTAACTTTTGCTCAAATCTCAAGATCATCTAGTATTTCCACAAAACATTGTTTACTCATTAGTCAGGAGTATAATGAAAGAAATGCTTTTAAAGAGAAACATTTCTATAAAAAGATTTCATAGTTTAAGTTAACATAATTAACAAAAATATATTTCCAGTTAATATATTTTTATAATATTGATGACTTTAAGAAAGTTTTAGTAAGAATCTTAAAATTAATTTCGATGCAGAAATATTACGAGTAATACATTAAATTAATTGTACCTTGTGCTAATTTACTATGATAGTTTTATTAAATGGTAGAATAAACTTTAAATATGTTTAAATCATGTCCCCTTTTCTTTAACTTTATATTGTCAAACAGTTTTTTAATAAGAGGCTTTTAAATAATTCATTATAACAATTGTTTAATTTTTAAATACAAATTTATATAATTTAAAGTATAAACAATGCGTGCCAATATCAATTTATTCTATATAGAAATATTTTCGAAATCATTTGGTTTTTTTTTTATTCACTAAGCAAAGTGTTCTCTTATTTTATTTTAACAAAAACGTCCGTCTGAAAAATGTTTCTGTATTTTTAAATTTTTCTCTAACTTTATAGAAAAAAAAATTTTAAATTAAGTTAATTGTTTTTTTTTTTTAAATACTTAAAATAAATTTAAATAGTCACAATCAATTTAATATGACTAATTTAAAGTATTTATATAGAAATAAACATTTAAATACCATCAGATTCTATGATCCTTTATAAACATTTTATTTTCAATCCTTATAGAGTTCTTTTAATTTTAAAGTATACGCTTGAAAAAGCTTTGTTGTTCCTTAATTTTATCATTTTCAATTTAAATATATATAATTTTATTTACAGTAATAAAAATTTTTTTGCTTATTTTTTTGTCTTCAAAAGAAGAAACCTATGTTGGACATACATATTATTATATTATATAACTTACGTATATACATATTATTTTCAAAAGAAAGAAAAACTTTATTTTAACTTTATTTTAAAAAGTTTTTCTTAATAAATTGTTAAATTTACAATGAAATATTAAATTTACATTGAAAACGAGGAAGAGTGCAGTAGA
This sequence comes from Poecilobothrus nobilitatus, assembly GCA_947095535.1. Classification (NCBI taxonomy): domain Eukaryota; kingdom Metazoa; phylum Arthropoda; class Insecta; order Diptera; family Dolichopodidae; genus Poecilobothrus; species Poecilobothrus nobilitatus. Next base: position 152,468,795 of record OX352773.1, on the reverse strand, counting down.
GTAGACTGGGTCAACTCTGGGATACCCGTATGAACGTAATATATCCTGTTTCTATAAAACTTGACCATCTTTTAAAAACATTCAGCTGTTTTAGTACCGAACTACAGAGATATATTTATGTAAATTGTGGAGTTGTATGGCAGCTACCTGAATCTATTGCGCCTAGCTTCATTAAGTTCCAAGAGGTGCAAGAAGCCTGAACCGGCTGCTCTAGACCAACCAAATTTTACAATAGTTGTTGGCCTATAACTCGACACCTCTTTACTAAATTTCAGGTTCCTAGCTTCAATAGACACTGAGTTATTCTCATTTAAACGGATAAGTTGTATGGCAGCTACCCGAACCCGTCGCACCACCACAACCAAATTTTGCAAAAGTGGTTGCCATAAAACTTGATCATCATTTGAAAGATTTCAGACGCCTAGCTTTATTAAGTTCGAAGAGGTGCAAGAAGCCTGAACCGGCTGCTCTAGACCAACCAAATTTTACAAAAGTTGTTGGCCTGTAACTCGACACCTTGTTATTAAATATCAGGTTGCTAGCTTCAATAGACACTGAGTTATTCTCATTTAAACGGAGAAGTTGTATGGCAGCTACCCGAACCCGCCGCACCACCACAACCAAATTTTACAGAAGTTGTTGCCATAAAACTTCATCATCATTTGCAAAATTTCAGAAACCTAGCTTGAATAGATACTGAGTTATTTCTATATAAAGATAGAAGTTGTATGGCAGCTACTCGAACCCGCCGACCGAAAATGTTGGATTTAAATAGCAAAACTAACAATTTTGCAAAAGTGCCGTAAAAAAAATTTCAGCCTCCTAGCTCCTTTATTTTTTGAGTTATCGTGCGGACGGACGGACGGCCGTACGTACATGACTTAATCGACTCAGAATTCGATTCTGAGCCGATCCATACCTTTGAAACTATATCTAGCTCGACTCCTTTAAGGTGTCACAAACGTAATGGCAAATTTATTATACCCTTGAACATAGTTCATACGGGTATAAAAAGTATGGGTTTCAATATAAAAGAAAAAATAGAATTAGTTATTAGTTTTGTATTTCATCAAAAGACCCTTTTATTTTCAACTTTAATAAGGTTATTGATGAATTATGTCCTTTTTATCAAAACAAAAAAAAAAAAAAGGAAAGATTAAAAAAACTAAGAAAAACATGGAAATTTTAATAAAAACATTATAAAAATTCAACAGATTACATCCATAGAAGAAAATTTTAAACACTTTAACTTATATATTTCATATAATTTGTAGAGCTGCCAGATTAGAATTTTTAGATAAACAAAACATATTCTTAATAATTGTAGTTTTGATAAGTTTTTTTTTAGTTTTTAAGAAATAATTCCGATTTTAAGAAATAATTTGTATTGAGAACTGCTAAGATGTGAAACATTCTTCCATCAAATGTGTACCCCTCTGTAAATAATGTTCCATTCTACAATTTACAAAAATTCAAAACGAACCTTTATAAGTTCATTTACAATCTAAGCTTTAACTCCACCATAATATCCATTTGCCTCCCATTTAAGTAAACCTACATATTATGTATAAACGAACCAGTTCCTAGCGTTTATTTAGTGAAGAAAAAAAAAAAAAGCTAAAGGATTATATAAAATTTAATGTTTGCTTTATAACTGTAAATTTACTATGTTAGTTTTCGTTACTAACTGCGGAAAATAAATTAATTTTTCTACCTTTTAACTTCTTTATCTTCGTTAGAAAAGTTGAACTTTCAACGATTAACACTACAGTTTTATGTATTACTTTAAACACCTGTCCTTTTAGTGAATGTATAACTATAACTTATTTGAGGCCGTATGCCTTATAATTAAAAAAAAAAAAAACAAGTAAATGTAATAGTAAGTCGATGCAACCGACTTACTTATACCCTGCACGTAAAAAATTCCAATTGAATTAAAAATCCATAAGTTATTTTAGTTAGATATTTAATATAAGCTAAAAAAATAAATCCTTTTACAACCTTTGTACAAAATTTAAGGTTTCTATCTTTATTAAATTCGAAGATATGCTTGTTAGGTCTTGGGAAGTGTGTGAAGGCACCCGGACCACCACCCCAATTTATCTCAAATTTTATTGACATCATCAGAACAGGGTAGAACAGTTTTGTATCAAATTTCAAGTTTTTATATTTATTAATTTCGAACATATGCTTGTTCGGTCTTGGGAGTTGTGTGGGAGATACCCGAACAACCATTCCAATTTATATAAAATTTTAGGCAAATCAGGGATTCAGGAAACAACACTCTAGTACCAAATTTGAAGTTTCTATCTTTATTAATTTCGAAGATATGTGTATTCGGTTTTGGGAATTGTATGGGAGGTACCCGAACCCATGATCCGATTTCACCCATTTGTAATCCCCGCCCTACTTTAGTGATTGTTAACCTACAGTATAAATTTCATCAAGATATCATCATTATTTTTTGAGTTATCGTACGTACGGACGGACAGAAGGACGGACATCGCTAAATCGACTCAGGAGGTGATTCTGATTCGAATATATATACATGTCCATATCGAACTCGCTTCCTTTTGATGGTTACAAGCACCATACCAAAGTTAATATACCCTATACTTTAGGTGTAGGGTATAAAAAAAGCTATATAGGCGCCATGTATAAAGGTTTTTCTCTCATTTGGTAACCTTATATACATTTATATTTAACAATCATTATGTAGATATGTATATGTACAATAAAAATTTATTTTCATCCTTTAATGAATTTAAAACTAAAATTTTGAAAAACACAAAAAAGAAATTTTACATCAAAAAAATTACCATAAAATTCAAAAGTGTTGTTTTTTTTTTTTTACTTTTCTCTTCTGTTTTTGGTTAAAAACTTTTCTTTTTCTTATTTAAAAGTAATTGAAGATGAGTTCCAATTGATTGAAATATATGAAGAGCAGTTTGAAAGAAAAACATTTTTAAAATATCCTGAATATTATTTGAATTTCCAAAGAATTTAATTTTAGAGTGCTAAAAATGAATAATCGTATATTTATTTAACAAAAGAAAAATTTTCATTTAACAAATCTATAAATATACGTAGGTATACCAAAATATTGAAATAGAAAATAGAAAATTACAAAAATTTGAAAAGGAAAAATCATTGAATCATCACAACGTAATATCTAATAATATGTATTTTAGATATATTACAAATTATTAAATTTCATAAATGGTTTTTATTTTCATAAAAGTTTAATATTTTGTATTATGTATATATTTATATGTACATATATATAATATACTATTCATTATAAATATTATATACACATATGAATACAAATATATTTTTAGTAAATTAAAAAAAAAAAATCAAGTATTGAACAAATAACAGTCGACGAAATAAAAAAAAAAAAACGAAAAAAATTTAAAACCTCAATTTAAAATGAAAATCATCTCTAAAATATCTCAAGTTTCATTCTCTTATAAAGTCAAATAATAAAACAGAAGAAAGGAAAAGTATAGAAGAAGAAATACAAGTCACAAAATTGCAATTTTACAAAAAAAAAAAAACAAAAGAGTTTTTCATATAACAATTTTCATTGATGAGAACATAGGAAATTATAAAACTTATACGAACACAATACGTTTATAATACTCAGTACTTAAAAATTTCATAAAAATTGATTCCTCAATGGGCCGAATGAATAATAAAACTGAACTTAAACTCAAGTTTCAATTTTTCAAACAAAATCTACACCTGAACTCGTGATTTTTGTTAAAAAATGTGAGATGTTGAACTGAAGTTTAAGCTCATTTTTATGCTTTCGACCCAATAATTGGAAAAAATTTGCGTTTTAATTTCTTCATCATTAAGAAAAAAGATTAATTTCACAAATTAACTTAAGTATCAGCAAGGTATATCTTAAAAATATACAAAAGTTTATATACTTAAGCTAGAAGCATTTCAATACTTTGGCTGTTAGTATTCATCTGCCTTTCATATTGTCTTACTCATTCAGCCATAAGAACACTTTAATTCATAAAACTGTTGATTTTCGGAGAATTTATATTTTTCCTTTCCTTATATTAATCAAAAGAAAATTTTAAAAATAAAAACTAACAGTAGAAAAATATTTACATAAATTAAAACATAAAAATTATCATAAAAAACCATTCTAAATTATGCAATAACTTATCAAAATTTTAGAAACTTACATAGTAAACAGATTTAAAAGATTTATGCATTGTTTTAGCATTAATTAAAAAACTCCCTTACAATTGTTATGAATCACTTTTCCATTTATAGCATACATTTTTCAACAAAAATTATAAAAATTTGTTTATTGGTTTCACTCTGTGTGTTCGTCCGTTGTCTGTCTGTTTACAAAACTTCTGCACGATTAAAACTAGAGCAATAAAATTTTAACCATGCATAGGTCCCATCAAAAAAATGATGTTGTAGAAAGACTTTTTTTTTATGTAATCCCAACCATTACAGAGTTATAGTTTCTCAAACTTTGAAAAAGTCCTATTTTCAAAATTATTTATCTCTAGTTCTGCTTAATATTTTTTCAATCTGAACGCCAACCTAAGGTACATTTGTTTTAGCTTTATAAATAAACTAGTAATGTGTACTTGCATTACAAGCGTCAAACAGATGATTAAATCGCATGATGAAAAAGCATGTTGAAAAAGCATTATATCTCTGATTTTTATAGTAAGGGATCATAAACGCTCTCATCCTCCAACAGAACGGTCTTGAACCATGGTCCAGAAACAAAAGTTGTATAGCAGGTCAAGATCTGTTTAATGATATCCCACATGATAATATACCGTTGCCTTTTATATTGAGGGCGTATAAACAGTTTCATGAACCAACCAGGGCTTGCTAGACAATGGTCCCCAAACTAAAGCTGAATGGCTCGCCAAGATCTTTTCAATGATACGTCACATAATCATATACAGCTGATTTTATATCAAGGGCTTATAAAAGCTTTCTGAACTCAATCGAGGCCTCCAGAAAACTGAGTCCCCAACCAAAAGTTGTTAAGCTCGCCAAGATCTTTTCAATGATACCCCATATGATCATATACAGCTGATTTTAAATCTAGGGCTTATAAAAATTTTCTGGGCCCAAGCAGGGTATCCTAAAACCAAAGTCCCGAAACAAAAGTTGTTAAGTTCGCCAAGACCTTTTTCATGATACCGCACATGATAATATACAGCTTACTTTTATATTAAGTGCTTATAAACGGTTTCAGGGACCAAGAAAGACGTCCTAGAATACTGATTTCCAAACAAAAGTTGAAGAGCTCGCGAAGACTTTTCCAATAATATCCCATATGACGATATTAAGTTATAAATATTGAAATCCCCATACAACATATAAAGTGTTAAAAGGGCTCCTTTGGAACCAAAAAGATGTAATTTCAGATTTTTCTGGATGGTTTCACACCAAACTCTATCAAATGCCTTTTGCATCTAGTCTCTAGCACATCTAGAAGTGCTTCATCTTTTTGATACAAAATGAGTGTGTGGTTTCATGCATTTGTTAGGAACAGCTAATACATAATAATAAAATAATAGTAAAATAATGCATTTTTTTTTGCAATTTATTATTTAAATTAAGCGTTTTATGAAAACAAAATATTGCAAAACGATAGAACCTTAAAAATGCTCAAAAGAAAGGTCAGAACTAGTATAAGTTACCTCACAAAAGTTTTTTGTACAGTCCCATGTTTAAAAGCTATTAGGCGTCAAAAATTGAAAATTTTCGATTTTCAGATACCTGTACAAATTTTTCCAAAGTAAAACAAAAAATTTAACCTTTAATATTATAATTTTATGTGGGCTAATAGTTTTTCATAATTATGTAGGGTGTTCTTAAAATTGAAGAAAGTGCCTTTTGATTTATAACAATTTTTTTTATATAAAATTCTAAGAAAATTTACAAATTTTGATGAAAGTCACAATATTCGAAACTGTTTTTATTGTCTTTTGAAAAATTGTGCACTTTTAAAAACCTTTTGTTTTACATTCTGCCTTTGATTAATTCCTTTTCAATTTGAAATCTAACACTATAGATGGTGGAATCACCGCACTAACCTAGTTTTTCTTTTTTTTTTCTTTCATTTATTAAATTTTATTTATTTTATATGTAATACATTTTTAACTGTATATATACTGTTTACATTCTATACAAGTTTTAGATTTTTAATTCATTTCATTGTACTATACATATTTCTATTCTTCTCCCTTCATTTTGTTTTTTTTCTTTTTGACTTTTATTTCTTTTATTTGATGTCTGTTAAATTTATCAGATGTGTAAAAGTGGTTTCTTTTCATTTAAATAAAAATGATGAAAAAAAACTTTTATTCGACAGCTGTTAAAACAACTACATACTGTATTCATTAAAATCTGTAAGTGATAGCATGATTATACCATTGGGAATTAATGTAAGTAATCTTTTTTCTAAGACCTACAAAAAAAAAGTAAACAAAGTAAAAGTATAAAAAAAAAAGAGAAAAGTTGACCAATTTATAACAATTGTCGATTATTATAATGAAAAGATTACAGTTACAACATGAATTTTAAGAGTAAAAAGGATTTAAATTACATACACATTAATTTTTTGTCAATTTAAAAAAAAAAAAAAACTTTCTTTCTTATTTAAAAACTTGAAGTATTAAATTTGAAAATGTTATTACAACAACTTTTCGAGTGGCATTTAGAAGAACAATATTTTGACAGATTGTTAATATTAATATTTTGTTGAAACTTTTCTAAATTAATAAAGATTAGTTGAGATTTTTTGACATAGTGATCCAGTAATATATGTTCAGTCAGATAACCATTTTAATTTATTATATAATAGGGAATAGTTTGATTTAAATTTTATTTCACTTTAGTAATTAGACGGCAGAGTCCTCGTAGAACCTACTAAATGAATTATTAACGATTTGTAGAAGTTTGTGGTGAATGATGGATGTAAAGTAAGTATAAAGAAAGTAAAAATGTAAGTATAAGACGGTGGTTATAGACGTCAATGTTTTCCTATTCCGTTTTTAATCCTTTTCTTTTCACTTCTTTTCATTTTTTTTTTTTGAAATGACAGGAGTCTAATTTTTTTAAAGCGTTAAAAAAATAAAATGAAAAAATTAGAGAAATTCAGTTTTTTGAAACGTTTATTTATATTTACTTGAACATTTTTTTTTTATTTTTTTAGATTTCGACTAGATATCTTACTTTTGTATCTCTTTTATTTTGTAAAGTAAAAATTTTACTTTTAGTTTAGAATTTCAGAAATGTTTTCATGTTTCACCGTATTTAATAACAACTAAAAATTGTTAAAAAACATGTATAAAAGAAATGTCAAAAAAAGTGGAACAAAATTAGTGAAGACAAAAGTTTTTCAGTTTCAAAAAAGTGAACAAACAGAAATGAAAAGTTTACTCTTTGGATATAAAAAAAAAAAATGATAAAAAGATGACATTTAACCGCTAAGTAAAAAAATAACTAATCTTTATGATTATGATACCATTGTTACTACTTCTATAAAACAACACTTAACAATAGCATCAATACCGTCTCTTAAGAAATCTTCTTATATCATATATTACAAACGAAAAAAATGAATCCAATTTAAATTTTTTAAACCTTCATTTTCATTATACCCGTACGATAGGATCGGATATAATAAAATTACTCCTCCGTTTGTAACACCTCGAAATAAGCGAGCTAGATATACCTTCAAAGGTATGGATCGGATCAGAAAAAAATTCTAAGACTTTTGAGCCATGTCCGTCCGTCCGTCCGTCAGCACGCTAACTCAAAAACTAAGAAAGCTAGAATCTTGAAATTTACACAAAATATTCTGGGAGTAATTTGTAGGTTCCCTATTTTTTTTGGTTGAGTTTGGACCAAGCCTTAGGGTAGCTCTCGAACACCTAACTTTTAGATCCCCACATTTTTTTTGTAATAGAGCTATGAAATTTTAACCGCTGATAGATCTCATAAAAATATTAATTTTATTTTTAATAACTTTTTTTTGTAGCCCCACCCGTTACGGAGCTACAGCTCCCCAAAGGTTCAAAAAACCTCTATATTTAAATTGTTATACCACAAGTTGTATAAGGTATATCTTCATTTTGAAAACGTCAAACGATTACTACTTCCATTAGCTTTAAAAGTATATATACAATAAATATATAGTTGTGGCATACGGTGTCTTAATTTACCGTTATGCGAAACTAAAATTTTGCAAAATCCTTTAACCCTTCTATCTTCTAAACGGTTTAAGTTGGAAACTTGAAATTTTTACAGATGTTAGATCTTTAAAAATAAGTATGAGTCATTTCAGAAATTTGTTTTGTATCACCCCCCGTTTAGGAGCTGTAAGGGGTCAAAAACTGAAAATTTCCTATTTTTAAACACCTGTAACTTGAACACCTGTTAGAATTTTTTTGAAGTAATACACAAAAATTAAAGCTCCAACATCATACTCTTATTTCTGTTAACAACTTTTTTTAATAATATAGGGTTACTTTATAATTGACGAAAGTGTTACTTGATTTTTTCAAATTTTCTAACAAATTTCTTCAACAAATTTTTTCCATTTTGTTTTACTCGATAATTTGAAATTGTTGAGGATATAATGCGTAGTACATAAAAATGTAAATAAATATACAACATAACGGTTGCTTGAAGAATTTTTATTTATATGATATTGATATACATACATACTTATATAATATCATGTTTATTTACATATCGTATATGTCACTAGTGAATGAATGATAAGAGTATATATGTATATTATATAGCGCCGTATTTACGTACGTATATATATTTTATTGTACTTATAAGAAATTATTCTGTCAATGGAATATTTAAATATAATATAATATAATATTTAAAATTATATTTACTGTTTTGTACTTAATATACATTTACCGCTTAGTATTAAATGGTACTATATAGAATATTTGAAAAAGTTTTGGATTGATAATCGTTATGTGAAAGGATAGAATCTGCTTTTGAAGAATGTACATATAAACATATAGTTTGAATATATGTACAACCCATAGTTCTAGAAATTATAAAATTCACCCAAATTATTTTAAAATACGAAAATATTAAAAAAATAATATTGTGAGCAGAGTGACAGGCTGTTAACATACTAACGGTTCGTACGGGTATCTAAGAGTTGACAAAGTCAACTGTATTCTTCCTCGTTTTTTAAATATCTTTAATATGTATAATATATAAAAAAAAAAAAAATAACTTAAATTAACTTCCTTTATGAACATTTTACAATTTAATTCATCATCAGTTTAGTATTCTTTATTTGAATATTATCCTTTTTTTATTTATCCTTCCACAAATGACTACTTTTAATTTAAAACCACAAAAAGTTTCACAAAAATAAAAAATAAAAACATTAATTCAAAAGAATATCAGATAAAAAGGAAGATTATTTTATTTGAAAGAGAAGCGAATTTGAAAAAATGAGATAAAAAAAAAAAATTTTTCCAATCAACAACAATCATAACAAACAGCAAAAAAAAATAACAAATAGTAAAAAAAAAAATAAAAAAAAGTTAAAGGTAAAGATATATAGGTATGTATGTATATATATAAAAAAAAAGGAATAGAAAAGGATTATTTATTTCCTTTTAATCTCATTTTCAAAAGTTCAATGAAACTTAACTTAACTTTTTTCTTACCAAAATGTCAATAATGTTGAAATCATGTTTAATTAACGAAAAAAAAAAAAAATAAAAATGAAGGATAATTATATTAATGAATAAAAGAATAAAAATCTAATTATTCATTTAAAAACTAAAATATGTATTTTTAAAACTTCAATAACTAATGAAAGCTATAAATTGGATGGTACTTTTAAAATGATTATTAATAAATTTGTAATAGTGTGCTATAAATTATAAGGAAAAGATAATAATGAGGAGAAATTAAAAAAAAAAAAACAAATATATATATAAAGAACTTCTTAATTAGAATTATTATTATGATTATTTTAATTTTCCTAATATAGTTATAAATAACTGAACAAAATTTTGAAATCAATTCCGCTGGGGTGTTGTCATTATACTATTATTAAATTTATAAAATGTTATTATTTATTTAAATGTGACTTGATTAAATCCAAGACTTTTCAATTGAAAAATTATAAGGACAATTTAAGGACTATTTATTATATATATATATATATATATATAAATACATCAGAATTTTTAGAACTCTGGTTTATAAACCAATTAACGTCGAAAATATACTGCATACTAGACACAATATTACATATACTTAATATAGTTAATTACTTTATACTGTACTCTCTTTGACTATTTTACATGTCTCTTCGATATCTTAAAATTTGCCTTTGATTGTTCTTTTATTTGATAGCGTTATTCGCCTCTAGAAATTAGACGTAAAATATCACCAGCCACTTTATCAATTACTTTAGGTAAAAATAGATTTAAGTTCTTTGGATTTTAAAATTTAAATTGGAAATCCTAATGTTTGAAACCAAATAAAATTTCTTCATAAAATTATAGTGAATTTGTTTACAAGTTCAAAAATAAAGAATCTAAAAAAAAGATTCATTAAGGTAAATAAATCAAAGATTACGATTCCGTTTTATAAATCTAGTACCGTGTTCACTTTAACTAAAGAAATTTTTACTATTAAAATATTTGTAATAAAAATTAAAGTAAAAAAAATACGCACACAATTTACATATGTAATATATATATATACATAAATGTCAGATCCAAATATATATATACTTATATATGAATATATATATTTTATGAAAATGAATTATATGTATATTAAATATTTATATAACATAAATTACTAAAATCAAGATTTTTCACTTAAAGTAAAAATGTTTTCACTTAAAGTAAAAATATCTTCATTTAAAATAAAAAAGTTTTCAGTTAAAGTAAAAAATTGTATAGTTACAAAATATTTTACAGAATAGTAAATCTTTATAATAGAATTACTAATTTTATACGATTAAAATCTTGCAGTTCTGCATACGTCTTGAAGATGATTAAGGTTGATAACATTGATTTGTTGCAATACTATCTAAATATTGATTTAATCTTTTAATCTAAATCATTAAATAGTCTAGATAATTCAAATTAAACTTTTTGTAAATAAATTCTAAGTTTCAATTAAGTGTCAGACCACAAGAAACAAAATCATTAGTTTCATTATTATACATTCTTTAGATTTTTAACCAAAATGTGTATGGTATTAGAAAGTTAAGAAGGAATAATATATCTAATTGAGCACTTGTTATAGTATCATTTTTTTTTAATTTTTTTTCTTTTGTTTTAAAATTTTATTCTTAAGAGGAAGTCTTATTTTAATTTTCACTTAAATATAGTGTGTTACAAAATATATTTTTCAACATCATCAAAACAATTTTATTTTTTTTTTTTATGACTAAAATTTCAATTTCTATTTCAACAAATTATCACACATGAAGCTTTCTAAAATAATAAATCAATCAAACTTATGTATACACAAATACATAATTTCCTCTTCTTTAAAAAAAAAAAAAAAAAAACCCTTTAAATATTCAAAAAAACAAAAACAAATCAGGAAATGAAAATAAAAAAAATGATATCTTAAAAGAAAAATCCGAAACTTTATAAATTTTCAAAAATCAAATCTGTTTATTTATTTAAAAATGTGTTGCAAACATATCTTTTTATATCTATAGTACGTGATAACACAATAAATATTTTCATTCAAGAAAATTTTATGTATTTTTTTTTATCTTTTATTTTCTAAATAAAATTTTTTTTCCATTGGTTTATAAAATCCCATTAAATTAATTTTAAAATTTTCTTTATAATTTAAAAAACTTAAAATCAAAATACATACTTAAAATAATGCAAATAGATAGATACAAAATGCAATATACCACAACAACAAATAAATTCAAAAAAAAACTCCCTAAAATTTTTATCTATAATGAACGAAAAAATTAAAGCATTTCTCACATTTTTATTCTTTACACCAAATATGGTGTAAAATGAAAATTTAAAAAAAAATTTTTTTGTTTTTTTTTTTAATCTCCCCCCTTTTTTTTTTTTTTTTGTAATTTTGTTAGATTGGACTGGGTCTATACAATTCTAATCTTTATTTAAAACAATTAAAAATATTCTTTAAAAATAAAAAAAAAATAAAAAACAAAAAAGAGAGCAGCACTTTTAATTTTCATTTTTTTTTTATGTTTTTTTTTTTTTTTAAAAAACAAAAAAACTTATGTTCTTCAATAATCATTTTCGGAGATAGGAACACTTAAGATTACTCAACTCTACATCATCTATTGTTTATAATTTTATCATAGAAGTACAACACCAAAAAAAAAAAAAAACAAAAACAGAAAATAAAATCCCTCAATTACTTCCTTGATTCCAATGAGTTTCAAACTAAAAAACAACAAAAAAAAACAAGAAACAATTTATTCAAAATGTTAGAATTCTAAATATATGTATATATAAATATATTATATAAATATATTTGTACATATATTTAAATAATAAAATGTAAGTATAAAACATAAGACTCACTAGGGACTTCATCATCATTATCATTATCATTATCATCATCATCATGAAAATTAAGAAAGTATAACTAGTGAATAATTTACAAGTGTACATAACAAAAAACAACATTCAGTCTATAAATGCATTATAAAACAGAATTGTATTATAATAATTATACAGGAGTTATATAGGTGTATGTATAGATCTCAAAAAAAAAAAAAAAAAAGTTAAATATACATAATACAGTAAAATAATACGGCGCCTAAACGATTTATCAAATATCAAGTTAAAATTCTTATAAAAGGTCTCTATTAAAAAGTCTATAACTAACTAACTAACTAACTAACTATAACTAATCGTAACTTGTAAACGTGGATAATGTTTATTTGGTTGAAGTTCTAAAATTATTAAAGAGAATTCTGGAGTTGTCGTCACAGTTGATATTTGAGATTCAAGGTATAATATTTGAATTATATATCTATCTCTTGCCTAAAACCATAAATGTTAAGTTTATCCCTTACATAAATTTTTATTGTTTTATTTAAGTCAAAGGAGGTCAAATCTTAACTTAGGAATGTTAGTTTCCCCATGGTTTACATTGGATAGTTACTATAGCATGCTAGTTTATTATTAAATTTGAGCATTGTATCATTGTACTTGAGTAATTTGTTGATTACTTTTTTACTATCTTATAAATCTATTATCTTGTCTATACCATCTCAATAGCGTGTTGTGTTATAACATTATATAACAGAAAAACAATTAAAAATTGTGACAGAATTGGAAAAATTGAATTTTGAAAATTCTTTTTTATGAAATAATATTTAATATTCTTATTTTTATTTTAAGTGAAATTTAAAACGATAAAAATTAACGAAATATATGAATAGGGTTGAAATTTTTTTATTCTTCATTGTGCTTTACTTATTTTGAAGATATATATAATAAGTGACAACAAATATATGAACCATTTTTCCACTAATCCATTCAAACTTTGGTTAACTGATTTTATTTGAAAACAAAGAGTAAAACAGTCAATCCTATCTCAAAGATTTTGGTTACATGGCTAGACCATCAGATAAAATGAAGAAACTAGTATAGTAAAAGAAAGAGGGAATAGCAAAAGAACCAGAGGCAGATCTCCTATACGTTAATTATATCAACTACTGCTGTTATTAATAGGGAAAACATCGGCAGAATCGACTCATATGGCTCATATAGTATGTAAAGAATCTCATCATATAATAATGTCACTACGCCCTGAATAGAATATTGAAAAAAGCACATAAAAATTATTATGAAAAAAACGAATATACGTATAGAGCACTGTTGGGTATATCACAACGGATATACGTCAATACCACTTATGTACCACAAAATAAACTTGAATAACACTTAATGCAATAAGTTTAAACATATGTATAAAATTCATACATATGTGTGTATAGTCGGACCAACAATCTCCTTAAACCAGCTCTTTACAAAATATCCTATTCATTGTTTCTATTATAATTCCTATGATTATACTATATATATGCCTCCTTGTCTGTCTCATTATAGCAATATACTTCATCGTCTCTTTTTCAACATCATTATATTGTTATTATTATTATAATATACTCGTATAAAATTTCCATTTTATTGTTGTTTTGCAATTGATTTTTTTTTTTTCCTTTTTTATAATAATTATTTCAGTGCGATTCTAAAAACTCAGCAAAACAATACCAAATAAAGAAACAATCCAATATAATATTATGTAAGAAGGAATATATTATTATATTTTTGTAGACATAATGTTCAAGTGTTTTTATCGGCAAAAACACATACTGATTTCAAATTTTCCCGCCTAAAATGTAGTCAGAAAGAAAAAAATATAATTTATTTTTGGGTACAAATAAGTATAATATCATATGCGATAGATATAATCATTATAAAAACAAAAAACATATTTTATATTCTGCATGATATCTTTATCTACAAATTTAAGTATCTGAACTTTATCTATGTAGACAATTTTTTTTTAGAAAAAGAAGATTTTATAATACTAATTTTTTTTTTTTTTTTGTATAAAAATTAAAACCCCTACTTGAAAAACATTATAATGATTTGTTAGATTTCATTTTTTCTTTTAATTTAAAAAAATATTAAATATTTGGATCGCGTTAACTAAATTTTTTTTTAAAAGAAAAAAATTCAAATTATATTGAATAATAGACATTAATGAATAATTGATTATTAAAAATGGCGATGGGAACTTAAAAATTAATAATTTTTATATATACCCATAGTTATTTGAAAAAAAAAAAAAGGTGAATGTAAACCAATGATTTTTAAAAGCGCACATTTCCAAAAGACAATACAAACTATTTAGAATTGTGACTTGCACAAAAATTTTAAAATTTCATGTAAAAAAGAAAAAATGTGAAAATAGGACTTTTCTGGAATTTTGAGGGACTGTAAGTCCGGCACCCTATATAACTAAGAAAAACCGTTAATACACATAAAAATACATTACTGGAGCTTTAATTTGTATGTCTTGCCGAAGAAAAATTTGTACAGGTGCCTAAAAATAGAAAAGTTTCAGTTTTTGAGCCCAAATAGCTCCTAAACAGGGGGTGGTACAAACAAATTTTCGAAGGAAACTTATACTAATTCTAAAAGTTCTTTCTTGTCTCAATTTCAGGTTCCTATCTAAAGGCATACAGGAGTTATAAAAAAAATTTTTATGCAAAATGTGGTTCTCACATAACGGTAAATTTAAATAGTAAATTACAAAATATTACATAATTTTAATACTGTTTTATAGAGATAGGAACATTTACGATCTTCTAACGGTTTTAGATTGTAAAACTATTTCGCAGACCCTGAGATTTTTTTTTTTTTTTTATCCCGTTTTACCCCCTGGAGGAGCATAGGGCTTCCACAAAGCTTCTATATCGCACTCGATTGTGGTTTGATGTTTGATTTCTGCCCATGTTTTACCGCTATTATCAATTTCCTTAGCCACAGACCTTCTACATGTTATTTTAGGTCTACCCACACTTCTTTTTTCCTGTGGATTCCAGTCGAGCGCCTCGCGTGCAATGTTCTCTGGCGCTTTCCGAAGTGTGTTACCTATCCATTTCCATTTCTTTTTCTTGATTTGGCAGAGTATGGTTTCTTGTCTAGAGATAGTTAGTAGGTCCTCATTTGATATTCTTCTAGGCCATCTTATATTTTGAATTGTTCGGAGGCATTTATTTTCAAATACTTGTAATTTATTTGTTGAAGAGTTTTTAATTAACCAGTTTTCACTGCCGTAGAGTAGAATCGATTTCACATAGGCTTCAAATATCCTTATTGTTAAGGATATATAAGGATAAGGTTAACTGTGGTGATCTCCAGATTGGCCAAAGTCTCCCGAATGCCATCTTTGCTAATTTTATTCGATTCTCAATGTCTTCTTCTGCTCCTCCGTTTGCGGTAAGAATACTGCCAAGGTAGTTGAAACTTGCCACATCCTCTATGTATGTGTTGTTTATTGCTAGTGGATTGGAATTGTTTGCATTCAATCTTAGCGACTTTGTTTTTGCAATATTTATATTGAGTCCTACTTTTTGTGCTTTTGTGTTTAGGGAATCTAGTTTTTATTGCATATTCCTGTGTGCAAGTAGAGAAATGTCATCAGCATATTCGAGGTCCTTTAGGCGAGATGTAAGGGTCCAATTGATTCCTGTTTGGTGTATTAGCGATTCTTCCAATACGTCGTCGAGAACGATGTTGAACAGGATTGGGATATACCCTGACCCTGAGATATACTCGTATACATCTGAAAATGGGGTTTTTTGCAATTTTGAGGGACTGTAACTCTGGAACCCTACTAACCCTACAACTAAAAGAAACCGTTTACACACATAAAATTATATTACTGGAGCTTTAATTTTTATATCCTGCCGAAGTAAAATATGTACAGGTGCCTAAGTTACAGGTATTTAAAAATAGCAAATTTTCAATTTTTGAGCTCAATAAACAGGGGGTGGTCCAAAAAAATTTTATGAAAATTTAAAAATAAATAAATTTAAATACTAAATTTAAAATAAATTTTGATATTAATTTACAAAGGTAAAAAAAATACCTGTCGAATATCGTTGCCAGATTGATAAAATGTTAAGCAGAACATGAGATATACGCATTTAAAAATAGGACTTTTTCAAAGTTTGAGGGGCTGTAGCTCCATAATGGGTGAGGCCACTTAAAAAAGTTGTTCCACAAAATTAATTGTTTTATGAGACCTACCCATGGTTAATTTTTTTTTTCTCTCTCTTTAACGGTGTAGAAGTTTTGTAAACAGACGAATGGACGGACGGGTGGACAGAGTGAAACTAATAAGCACATTTTTTCAAACTTTTTGTGGGGATGTGCTAAAAAGCGAAATACTTAGTTTTGGTTTTTTTTTTTAATAGATATTAAATTCATATAAAATAAATCAGTTTCGCAAATTTTTCTGTTTCACTTTTTTGTTATACATACTTAGAAGTTATCTTGAGATTAAAATGTTGTATTTTTTTTTTGTTTTCTTTTTTTTTTTTGCAATCATTTTAATAGATGCTTTGACAGCCACTTGAGAATTCTGTTATCTCTCATTTTAATTATAATTACATACAATACAATTAAAATACCATTAATTAAATATAATCATTTTTGTTTAATATTAAATGGTTATATGTAATGTAAATATAACAGTCGGGAGTAATTGTATTAATTAAAATAATTTTTTTTATTTCTATGATATATCACTTAATTCCAAAAAACTAAAAATAACTTTATTTAAATTTTTATTTACGTGTATATATGTAGGATAATTGAACTTTAATTTAAAATTATTTTTATTTAAATAATAAATGAGGATTCATTTCAAAATATATGGGCCTCGGTAGCCTAGTGGATAAAAGTCGATCTTAAAATACCGAGGGAGTGTGGATTCGAATATTCTCACACACAACGTAAAAATAATTCCCTCTTATGACATTTGTAGCGACGTCTGAAAAGAAAAGGCTGTGTAATTTCCTTGTCACATTTATGTGGCAGGGGAAAAAAAAAATTTTTAAATATCATTGAATTTAAATTTTTTTTAATATTTTTGAAAATAATTTTTTGTTTTGATATAAATGGTTTTTATTTTTATTGTATCCAAACTAAATAAAAACTTATAGGTTCTGATTGCTAATAAACAAGGCAGAGTGTAAAATCAAAGATTTTTAAAAGCGCACATTATCCAAAAGACAATAATAACAGTTTCGTATATTATGACTTACACCAAATATTTCCTTAGAATTTTGTATATATATATGTATAAGAAAAAATTGTGAAATTGTGATGGAGGAAACTCTATATAATTAATAGAAATAACTGTTATCACATTTAAAAATATAATGTTAAATCTTTAATTTTTGCTTTTTACTTGTTGTATTTAAATAATTTGTACAGGTGCAGGTGTCTAAAAAATAACAAATTTTCAGTTTTTGACCTCTGATAGGTCTTTTTTTTTCTGAGGTAACTTATATAAATTCTTAAAATCTTTCTTCTCTCGTTCTTAAACCGTTCCGAAGCTATGAAGGAACCAAAATCTTGGAAAATTTTATTTTCACATAACAGTAAATTTAAATATCAAATTACAAAAATTAATGTAATTTTTATATTGATTTATAAAGAAATTTGTCCAGTAATTTGATATTTTATAATTGAAAAAAATGATTAAACCTGATATACTTATATCGTATTTCAAAAGACGGCTTTTACAAATTTTAAGGAGCTGTAGCTCTGTATAACGATATAAAAAAAGTTATTCCATAACATTAATTTTTTTACAAAACCTATCCATGGTTAAAATTTCATTGCTTTAGCTTTAACTGCGTAGCGAAGTCAGACAGAAGGACGGTGAGACAGAGTGAAAGTTAATCAGGAAATTTTTCAAAATTTTTTTTTGAAAAATATGCTAAAAAATTGATTTTTAAAAGTTTAGGAGAAAACTTCATTAGATAATGTATGACATCTTGTACTGTATGTAATCAATAATTGTTTTATTTTGTGGTTTAAAAATGTTTTGTATTTGCAAAATATTACTTCCTTACTTAATGGACATTACAGGTTTGACTTGACACATCCTTTCATTTCTTACAATTTCGAGCAGTTCCATATTATACTAAACGATTTTAGTACTTTCACGGGTTTCTTTTATATAGAAAGTTAAAATTAAACTCAACCCAAATATCCAATATGATAAATCACATCAAAAGGTCTTCATTTTGTTTACAACAGCTATTTCGAAACTGTTTAAAATGAAATGATCGGTACTTAAGGTTATTTTTAATTGAACTGACATAATAATAGTCAAAGAAATTGGTGTAAATGGTGTAAAATACTTCAGATAATATTGATCTAAAAAATCCTTCGGTAACTTTTTCGATCGAATATTGCGCAGCTTTTAAGGCAGCTTTTTTTTTTAATTTTTCACATTCTTTTAGCAATTTTACGGAAGCAATTATTTGTATTCACTATACTTACTAATCAATTGTAAAAGTTTATAAATCTGTTCCGAAAATTAAACGAAATTGGTACATTGCTAAAATTGACCCATACTCTCCAGAATTTTTCTTAAAGCAGAATAACAAACTGAACAATGAACATACGAAATTTTAATGGAGATGGAAGATCTTAATATTGATTTTGGTTATTTTAATGCAAAATGTGTGGATTAGAAACCAATAAAATATAATCTCAAGATACGGCAAATACTTCTTTGTTCTAGAATTACATTTCCCGATTTCTTGCAATTAAAAACACAGTTTTTATAAAAAAAAATATGTTGTTCTAAATATAAAATTTGAAAGAACTATATACGCGTATTAAGTACTATATAAGTACAATATATACAGTACTATATATATCATACATATGTGGTATGAGATCATAAGATAAATCATAATAGCACCGATTATTAAATCATCAGAAAATTTTATTTTATAACATTGAAATTGCTAAAAATAAATTATGTATAATTTCAAATTTTTAACAAATAATGACACTTAAGTGTGAGAGTGATGTAAAGCATACATAAGAAAAATTTAAAATTGGATCTTAAATTTTATAATTTAAGTAGATATACATATGTACATTATTAGAAAACAACTTGAACTTTTACTATTTGATATGTCATCGTATGTGTCTTATAATAAAGCACACACTATAAAAAATGAATAATATTGACTGTTAGCAAAAAACAATTCTTTATTTTGCAGTAATTATCTGAATTAATCTGATATCTATTGAATTTAATGAAATTAATATTAACTAGTGACAAATTACAAAGCTAATTTCAGACATGTGAATTCTGAAATAATTTAATTTATTTATTTATTTATTTATTCAAAGTATATATACCTAATAATATACAAAAGATGTTTTATTATCATTCGTTAATCATTCAAATTTAGAAAAGAAAAAGAGTTATAAACAAGGTTAATGTAAACCAGAGGTTAAAACCTCTTTTGCAAAAGGTGCACATTTGCAAAAGACAATACAAACTATTTAGAATTGTGATTCTGCACCAAAATTTGAAAATTTTCTTAAAATTTCATATAGGTAATAAGAAAAAAATCTGCTAACCTAAGGGTAGCTCAAAACTCCTAATATATTTAACAGCGTTTTCATTTATATTTTTATAAGTTATAATGTAAAGTTTTTAAAATAAATTTAAGAATGAAAAATTTTTTTTTATTTTTATAAGGCTATTTGAACTAAAAGGGCTGTTAAATATACTACAAGTTTTTAGTTACCCCTAGGTTAGCGGCTTTTTCAATTACAATTGAAACACATTATTTTAAAACAACCATTATTCGTTACTGATTAAATTAATAATAGAGATTCAATACAAGATACTATTTGATGGCAAACAAAAAAAAATTCCCCTGTAGAGGGGCAGTAACTTGGTTTAGGAATGTACCTCCTAATCTATCTTAGAGGGATGAAAGGTGAAAACTGATCCCGTTTTTGAAAGGATCAAACATACTCTACCAAATTTTCAAATTTAAAGAATGTATTTTAAAATCTCTTGATTTTATTAAAATTTTAATTTAGAGCCCACTTAAGTTTCCAGCCTCAAATTATTTTACCATCAACTATATCGCAAGAGCAAAATTTATACCAAAATTCATTTAAAACGTATAATAATTAAATAATATTCGTATTCGGATATTTTAAGGCGAACACACTGAAGCTACAGACTTCAGGAACTTTGAGTCCTGATACAGGAGCGTAAGACCAACCCGTATGACAAATTTGAAAAAAAATTTTGTGTTTGACCACGTGGTTTTTTAGAACAAATCATATTTCATTCGAACATTATGAAGGGTAGCTTCTTGCATATAAGCATAAAAAATAAAAATTCAATTATAAAAAACCAATAATAAATAAACAAAATATAATTTATTTTTGACAATTTATAACATTGACAAAAGCCGGGCTGCCAATTGCACAATTTTATTCTTTAAATAAATTAATTTGAAAAAAGACAAAATTAATTTAAAGTTTGTTTGATTGAGGAGCGGCTGGAAATCCTAAATTAAACAAAAACCCAAAGTTTCAAAATCACAAAATTACAAAATCACATAATTCCAAATTTCAAAATCCTAAAATTAAAAAATCCGAAAATTAGAAGTTTTCAATGGCAATGCCAGCTACCCCTAAATTTACCAGTTTTATGAATAAAAAAGATATGTATGTTAATTTCCGAAATGTGTATGAAAGATTCATGCCAGATTGTGAATTAGAAAGAATTTAAGAGATAGATTCAAAAGCAAGGATGCTTTTTCCAAAATATTTATATAATATGACACCCCATATACTTTATAAAACAGGTTATTTATATTGTTGTTTTTAAAAATTAGTCTGCGATGAAATTATGACTTTTAGTTTAATTTATTTCCAGATAAAATTTATTTGTTCATAACTTGTGATAAGTTGAAAAATTTTTGGCATTTTGTAATTTTGGATTTTGTGTTCGGGATTTTGTGATTGGGATTTTGAGAAATGGGATTTCGTATCCAACCCATTTGATGGCTATATGTAATAAAAAATATAATTTACCCATAACCATAGAAATGTCAGTTGAACAACCTTTATTTATATATACAAATTTCTTTTAGGCATTTGAATGCTGTGAAAAACAATTCTATGCGTCATTTTCCATTTGTGTGCGGAATATTCGAACAAGAATATTCGTTCGTACAATTTTCTTTAGCTAATCAGAACTGCTTTATTTTATCAACATATAAACAGAATGTATCGAGGATATAGTGAAAACTAGTAAAAAAGCCCGTCATACGACGGGTATAAATAGAAAAATATAGCTTTTGTGAAAGTTTCCTCAGTTTTATGAACAATTTAATTTTAGTAAATTTATTCAAATACTTATATGTATTATATTTAGATATTGATAAATGCAAAATTTATTGCTAAAGTCTTTTAAATAATGAAAAACCTCAATGATGCTGTGAAGTAGTTTCTTTCAAAAATGTAATAAAAATGATTATTTAATAAATCTCATCTCTTGTAAATTTCTTTGTCAAGCTTTGGATTAAAAAACCAAAGGTTGGATTAAAAACCAATGGTAAATAAATTTTTGCCAATAGTAACAAAAATTTTCGCTTCGAAAAAAATACAGTATCAAACTTTATAATTTTTAAACTAAACTACACTGATCTGATGCATTTACCTAATTATAATATATAGTACACTTGTTATATTTTTCTATGGTTGCCATAGCAAATGCTTCAAAACTTTCTTTGTTATATTTTTCAAACAAATTTTTACTCTATCCGTAATAATATTCTGTCTCTTTATCTATCACTTTCTCTACAAAATCTTCACACCGTAAGTTTTACGCACCTTTTATGTAAAACAATAAAAATTGGCTGTGCATATAATGTTGAAGTTTTAGAAAATAAAAATCATAAAAGAATCATAAAATTAAGAAAATGTTACACATTCAAAATTTAATTGAAAATTGTGATTTTATAATTTAAATTGCGCTCCTTTAAAAGCTTTGGTTTTACGCACCGCTTTATTTTTTTATAATTTCTACTTAAAAATGCAACTCTTTAAAAACTTTGATTTATGCACTGCCTTGTTTTTTCATTCTTTTTATAGCATAACATTTTAATTCTTTTTTTCTATCTGTTATGTACCTAAATATCAGATGTACGTTTCTTTCTTTTCATAGCATAACATTTAATATTTCTTTTTTCTATCTGTTATGTACGTAAATATCAGAGGTATGTTTTTTTCTTTTAAAATCATAACATTTTAATAGTTCTTTTTTTCTTTAAAAATATTTAAAAACAGTCAAAGTAACATTTTTTGTTCTCTTTTTTTTCTATTCGTTTTTATTTTTCTTCGCAGTATTACATTTATTTTTTTTTTGTTTTCTGTTATTTACGTACGGTAAGTATTTCTTTTATTTTTTTTAAATATTAAATTTATACATCAGTCTATTTAAAAAATATAAATTATAACCTATAGAACATTTTGAATTTTTTTTTGTTCGTTTATGTTTACCGTCCATTCATTCATATAAATAACTGTTGCCTATATAAAAAATAATAAATCTATAATAAATCTAATATATGTATACCCATATTTTTATTCATATATCTATATTATGGGCTAAACTTCTGATTCTAAAATTGTACTATATTATGGCAAAATTTTTAAAAAATTAAGAAAATGTTACTTAGCAAAATTTAAATAAAAATATTATTGCAATTTTATAATGTTCTACTTAAAAATCCGAACCTTTAAAAACTTTGATTTATACACTGCCTTGTTTTTTCTTTCTTTTCATAGCATAACATTTTGATTTTTCTTTTTTTCTATCTGTTATGTACCTCAATATCAGATGGACTTTTCGTTCTTTTCATAGCATAACATTTTTTTTTTTTCCTTTTTCTATCTGTTATGTAGGTACGTAAATATCAGACGTATGTTTTTTTTCTATTTAATATCATAACATTTTAATAGTTCTTTTTTTTTCTTTAAAAATATTTAAAAACAATCAAAGTAACATTTTTGTTCTCTTTTTTGCTATTCGTTTTTATTTTTCTTCGCAATATTACATTTTACTTTTTTTTTTTTGTTTTCTGTTATTTTTTTTAAATATTAAATTTATACATCAGTCTATTTAAAAAATATAAATTATAACCTATAGAACATTCTGAATTTTTTTTTGTTCGTTTATGTTTACCGTCCATTCATTCATATAAATAACTGTTGCCTATATAAAAAATAATAAATCTATAATAAATCTAATATATGTATACCCATATTTATACCCGTATGAACTATGTTCAAGGGTATAATAAATTTGCCATTACGTTTGTGACACCTTAAAGGAGTCGAGCTAGATATAGTGTCAAAGGTATGGATCGGCTCAGAATCGAATTCTGAGTCGATTAAGCCATGTACGTCCGTCCGTCCGTCCGTCCGTCCGTCCGCACGATAACTCAAAAAATAAAAGAGCTAGGGGGCTGAAATTTTTTTTACGTCACTTTTGCAAAATTGTTAGTTTTGCTATTTAAATCCAACATTTTCGGTTGGCGGGTTCGAGTAGCTGCCATACAACTTCTATCTTTATATAGAAATAACTCAGTATCTATTCAAGCTAGATTTCTGAAATTTTGCAAATGATGATCAAGTTTTATGGCAACAACTTCTGTAAAATTTGGTTGTGCTGGTGCAGCGGGTTCGGGTAGCTGCCATACAACTTCTCCGTTTAAATGAGAATAACTCAGTGTTTATTGAAGCTAGGAATCTGAAATTTAGTAAAGAGGTGTCGAGTTACATGCCAACAACTTTTGTAAAATTTTGTTGGTCTAAAGCAGCCGGTTCAGACTTCTTGCACCTCTTGGAACCTAATGAAGCTAGGCGTCTGAAATTTTGCAAATGATGATCAAGTTTTATGGCAACAACTTCTGTAAAATTTGGTTGTGCTGGTGCAGCGGGTTCGGGTAGCTGCCATACAACTTCTCCGTTTAAATGAGAATAACTCAGTGTTTATTGAAGCTAGGAATCTGAAATTTAGTAAAGAGGTGTCGAGTTACATGCCAACAACTTTTGTAAAATTTTGTTGGTCTAGAACAGCCGGTTCAGGCTTCTTGCACCTCTTGGAAGTTAATAAAGCTAGGCGTCTGAAATCTTGCAAATGATGATCAAGTTTTATGGCAACAACTTCTACAAAATTTGGTTGTGCTGGTGCGACGGATTCGGGTAGCTGCCATACAAAATCTCTTTTTAAATGAAAAGAACTCAGTGTCCGTCCGCACGATAACTCAAAAAATAGAGGAGCTAGGAGGCTGAAAATTTTTTTACGTCACTTTTGTAAAATTGTTAGTTTTGCTATTTAACTCCAGCATTTTCGGCCGCCGGGTTCGAGTAGCTGCCATACAACGTCTTTCTTTAAATAGAAATAACCCAGTGTCTGTTCAATCTAGGTATCTGAAATTTTGCGAATGATGATCAAGTTTTATGGTAACAACTTTTGCAAAATTTGGTTGTGGTGGTGTGACGGGTTCGGGTAGCTGCCATACAAAATCTCTTTTTAAATGAGAGAACTCAGTGTCCGTCCGCACTATAACTCAAAAAATAGAGGAGCTAGGAGGCTGAAAATTTTTTTACGTTACTTTTGTAAAATTGTTAGTTTTGCTATTTAACTCCAGCATTTTCGGCCGCCGGGTTCGAGTAGCTGCCATACAACGTCTTTCTTTAAATTGAAATAACCCAGTGTCTGTTCAATCTAGGTATCTGCAATTTTGCGAATGATGATCAAGTTTTATGGCAACAGCTTCTGCAAAATTTGGTTGTGGTGGTGCGACGGGTTCGGGTAGCTGCCATACAACTTCTCTTTTTAAATGAAAATAACTCAGTGTCCGTCCGCACGATAACTCAAAAAATAAAGGAGTTAGGAGGCTGAAATTTGTTTTACGTCACTTTTACAAAATTGTTAGTTTTGCTATTTAACTCCAGCATTTTCGGCCACCGGGTTCGAGTAGCTGCCATACAACTTCTTTCTTTAAATGGAAATAACCCAGTGTCTATTCAATCTAGGTATCTGAAATTTTGCGAATGATAATCCACTTTTATGGCAATAACTTCTGTAAAATTTTGTTGTGATGATGTGACAGGTTCGGATAGTTGCCATACAACTTCTCTTTTTAAATGAAAATAACTCAGTGTCTATTGAAGCTAGCTATCTGAAATTTAGTGAAAAAGTGTCGAGTTGCATGCCAAAAGCTTTTGTAAAATTTGAATGGTCTAAAGCAGCCGGTTCAGGCTTTTTGCATTTCTTGGAACTTAATGAAGCTAGGCGCAATAGATTCGGGTAGCTATCATACAACTCCACAATTTACATAAATATATCTTTGTAGTTCGGTACTAAAACTCTGAATGTTTTTAAAAGATGATCAAGTTTTATAGAAACAGGATATATTACGTTCATACGGGTATCCCAGAGTTGACACAGTCTACTCTACTGCACTCTTCCTCGTTTTATTCATATATCTATATTATGGGCTAAACTTCTGATTCTAAAATTGTACTATATTATGGCAAAATTTTTGAAAAATTAAGAAAATGTTACTTAGCAAAATTTAAATAAAAATATTATTGCAATTTTATAATGTTCTACTTAAAAATACGACCTTCTAAAAACTTTGATTTATACACTGCCTTGTTTTTTCTTTCATTTCATAGCATAATATTATAATATTTATTGTTTTCTATCTGTTATATGGGTAAATATCAGATGTACGTTTCTTTCTTTTCATAGTATAACATTTATTAAATTAACATTTAACATAACAGTAGGGCACGCTACTCAGCAGCAGCAACTTATCTTTTATTATATTTAGATATTTTAAAAATGTCTTAATCATCAATAAAAATATTTTATATTAAATATTAACAATATTATAAACATAAATAAATATAATTTCAATATTCTAACATTTTTTTTACATTTTAAAATTTTATCGACAGAAAGGATTGTTTTATTTTTTTTTTTTTGTTTTACAGTATTCATCCCTAAGGCTGTTTATTATACCCTACACATTAAGTATAGGGTATATTAACTTTGGTATGGTGTTTGTAACCACCAAAAGGAAGCGAGTTAGGTATAGACATGTATATATATTCTGAATCAGAATCACCGCCGGAGTCGATTTAGCGATGTCCGTCCGTCCGTCCGTCCGTACGCACGATAACTCACAAAGTAATGATGCTATCTTGATGAAATTTATACTGTAGGTTAACAATGACTAAGGTAAGGCGGGGATTGTAAATGGGCGAAATCGGACCATGCGTTCGAGTACCTCCCATACAACTTCCAAAACCTAATACGCATATTTTCGAAATTAATAAAGATAGAAACTTAAAATTTTGTACGAGGGTGTGTTTTTCTGAATCCCTGATATCCCCAAAATTTGAGATGAAGTGGAGTGGTTGTTCGGGTACCTCCCATACAACTCCCAAAACCGAACATGCATATCTTCGAAATTAATAAAGGTAGGAACTTCAAATTTGATAGGAGGGTGCTGTTTCCTAAATCCCTGATTTGTCTAAAATTTGAGAGGAATTGGAGTGCTCGTTCGAGTACCTCCCATACAACTCCTAAACCGAACAAGCATATCTTCGAAATTAATAAAGACAGAAACTTCAAATTTGGTACTAGGGTGTTGTTTCCTGAATCCCTGATTTGTCCAAAATTTGAGATGAATTGGTGGAGCTGTTCGGGTACCTCCCATACAACTCCCAAAACCGAAAATGCATATCTTCGAAATTAATAAAGATAGGAACTTCAAATTTGATACGAAGGTGCTGTTTCCTAAATCCCTGATTTGCCTAAAATTTGAGATGAATTGGAGTGGTCGTTCGGGTACCTCCCATACAACTCCCAAAATCGAACAAGCATATCTTCGAAATTAATAAAGACAGAAACTTCAAATTTGATACAAGGGTGTTGTTTCCTGAATCCCTGATTTGTCGAAAATTTAAGATGAATTAGAATGGTTGTTCGGGTATCTGCCACACAACTCCTAAGACCAAAGAAGCATATCTTCGAAATTAATAAATATATAAACTTGAAATTTGATATAAGAATGTTCTACCCTGTTGATGTCTCTAAAATTTGAGATGAATTGGGGTGGTGGTCCGCGTGCCTTCACACACTTCCCAAGTCCTAACAATCATATTTTCGAATTTAATAAAGATAGAAACCTGAAATTTTGTACAAAAGTTGTAACAGCATTTATTTTTTTTAACTTGTATTAAATACCTAACTAAAATAACTTATGGATTTTTAATTTAATTTGAATGTTTTAGGTGTAGGGTATAAATAAGTCGGTTGCATCGACTTACTGTTATTTTTACTTGTTTTAATATCAAAATATCATAAATATTTTCTGTTTTTTATTATATTATAATTAGAAAACTCTAATGTAAATATTTAAAATACAAAATGAACAAAACAAAAATAAATAATGAAAAGATTCCATAATATAAGTTAACGCTTAAAAAGGGTATCTATACTGTCAAATTTAATTTCTAATATTTTCTATAACCTAATAGAAATTTAAAGCTGCGCTATTAATCTTTGATTGTTTTTTTTTTGTTATGTATCCTACAGGGCTGTAAAGTCAAAAAAATGGTATCCAATCCACTGCTCCGTTTCTTTTTTTTTCTTTCTTTAATCTATTTTTAATTACACACAATCAAAGAAATATATAAAAAAAAAAAAACCGAATAAAATTAGAACTTATATTATTTTAGGTCCAGACTTCTTTTTATCCTTTTTTTTTTTTTGTTTATTCATTTTAATTTCTTTATTTTTGTTCCATATTTTACTTTGCCCATTTTTAAGATATATTTAAAAAGGTTTGTTTTTATTTTTAATTTAAATTGGCAAGATTACAAGATTACAATTCATTTCATTTGTTTTTTACTTTACTAATACATTTGCTAGTATGAACAAAATTAAACTGTAAAAAATACGATTAGAGGACATAAAAAAGGAGTATGAAGTAGAAAAGCGCAAATAAACAACAAAAAAAAAATGTAAAAAGATAAAAGAAAAGAAACAAAAATAAAATATTGCAATTTTTTTGTACTTGTATATGGTGAAACCTGGGTGAAAGCTGAATGCCAACAAAGTAATCAAAAATAATGAAATACAAGTTGAAAAATCATATTGTTTTTTTTTTTTTTACTCGTATTCCCTAGTGGGTCAAGTTTTCTGCAGGGATATAAAATAAATATATATTTTAAGTATAATTTTTTGTTTCTTATTTATGTATATATATATATATATATCTGAATCTTAGGGTCAACTTTATAATTTTTATTATAAGGTCGTTTTTCATGTAAACATTTTATACGGAATATACAATTTAGATTTCTAATGTGATTTAAATTTGCTATTTGAAGTGTAATTTTTTTAGTTTAGTTGTATACTTGTACAGATAGTTATGACAGATATTATGTTAAACTAAACAATTTATGTAACATTTATGTAAAACACTAAAAAAAATTTATTAAAAAAATTAATTTTAAATGTTCTATCTATATCAAATTCAGAACTTTTCTTAAAACTGAATTAAAATTACAGTAATATTTAAAAATTTAAAAATCTATAGTTTTGATCTAATTTAGTCATTTTAAATTTGATAATAATCTAATGAGTAATGGTTTTTGAACACAAGTTATTTATAGTACCACAAACTTCTGGTATTACTTCAGACAATGTTTGTTGCGCTCTAGTGCAATATTTATGTCTGCTCATATTTCACTAAAAATCCTAAATTTAAAAGGCGTAGTTCTTAAGAGTGTTTTTAAATCATTTTTCATTTCACCCATTAGATGTACATAAAAGCTTTTTTTTATAGCCCGAAACTTTTAATTGATTCTGAAAAAAAAAAACATTAAAATAAAAATTAGCTTAGAAAATATAAATAATAAATGGGAATGCCGAAAAAAAATATAAAAGAGACAAAAAAGAGTACGCTTATGTTCATAGTTGCAGAAAAATATGCGTCGACGTTGGACATATATTTTTACCTGACATCTATGAACAAAAAGTATATGCATGTGCGTAGAAATTTTTTGAAATTTTTTCTGCAGTACATTTTTGTTCATAGACGCAGCAGCGTATGTAAAAAATTTGTTTTGTCTAGAATCTAGTCTGGAAGTTATATATTTTTTTTATTTTTATTGTTTTTATACCCGTACGATAGGATCGGGTATAATAAAATTACTCCTCCGTTTGTAACACCTCGAAATAAGCGAGCTAGATATACCTTCAAAGGTATGGATCGGATCAGAAAAAAATTCTAAGACTTTTGAGCCATGTCCGTCCGTCCGTCCGTCCGTCCGTCCGTCAGCACGCTAACTCAAAAACTAAGAAAGCTAGAATCTTGAAATTTACACAAAATATTTTGGGAGTAATTTGTAGGTTCCCTATTTTTTTTGGTTGAGTTTGGAGATAGCCTTAGGGTAGCTCTCGAACACCTAACTTTTAGATCCCGACATTTTTTTTGCAATAGAGCTATGAAATTTTAACCACTGATAGATCTCACAAAAATATTAATTTTATTTTTAATAACTTTTTTTTGTAGCCCCACCCGTTACGGAGCTACAGCTCCCCAAAGGTTCAAAAAAGCTCCATATTTAAATTATTATAGCACAAGTTGTATAAGGTATATCTTCATTTTGAAAACGCCAAATGATTACTACTTTCATTAGCTTTAAAAGTATATATACAATAAATATATAATTTTGGCATACGGTATCTTAATTTACCGTTATGCAAAACTCAAATTTTGCAAAATTCTTTAACCCTTCCATCTTCTAAACGGTTAAAGGTAGAAACTTGAAATTTTGACAGAAGTTAGATCTTTGAAAATTAGTATGAGTCATTTCAGAAATTTTTTTTGTATCACCTCCCGTTTAGGAGCTGTAAGGGGTCAAAAACTGAAAATTTCCTATTTTTAAACACCTGTAACTTGAACACCTGTTAAAATTTTTTTGAAGTAATACACAAAAATTAAAGCTCCAACATTATACTTTTATTTCTGTTAACAACTTTTTTTAATAATATAGGGTTACTTTATAATTGACGAAAGTGTTACTTGATTTTTTCAAATTTTCTAACAAATTTCTTTAACGAATTTTTTCCATTTTGTTTTACTCGATAATTTGAAATTGTTGAGGATATAATGCGTAGTACAAAAAAATGTAATTAAATAAACAACATAACGGTTGCTTGAAGAATTTTTATTTATATGATATCGATATATATACATACTTATATAATATCATGTTTATTTACATATCGTATATGTCACTAGTGAATGAATGATAAGAGTATAGATGTATATTATATAGCGCCGTATTTACATACATATATGTATTTTATTGTACTTATAAGAAATTATTCTGTCAATGGAATATTTAAATATAATATAATATAATATTTAAAATTATATTTACTATTTTGTACTAAGTAAATTCAATATACATTTACCGCTTAGTATTAAATGGTACTATAGAATATTTGAAAAAGTTTTGGATTGATAATCGTTATGTGGAAGGTTAGAATCTGCTTTTGAAGAATGTACATATAAACATATAGTTTGAATATATGTACAACCCATAGTTCTAGAAATTATAAAATTTACCCAAATTATTTTAAAATACTAAAATGTTAAAAAAATAATATTGTAAGCAGAGTGACAGGCTGTGAACATACTAACGGTTCGTACGGGTATCTAAGAGTTGACAAAGTCAACTGTATTCTTCCTCGTTTTTTATTTATGTTCATTTATTTCAATTTATGTATATAAAACTTTAATTTTTTAGTTACATGATTTTTATTTTTATTTACTGACGCCATTTATTTTTATTTACCTATAATGCAACCAATTGCAGGGGCACTAAAATATCTGTAAAATCTACCCGATGCTGACGTAACACCGATAATTATGAACATTAACGCCTGATTTTAAACTTAGCAAATTTTTTTAATAACATGCAACTATGAACAAAAAATCTTCTTTCTTGCGCAAGAACGGCTTCTATGAACACGCCTGACATTACATATATATATTTTTATATTTTTTACATGTATCATAAAGTTTTCCTAACACAGTTTTCCGAGACTAAAACAAATTAATTTGAAAAATGTCAAAAAAATACTCCAAGTAGCATTATGCAGTATCAAAATTTTGATTTCGCATTCGCATTGTTGCGAATAAAAGTTTTAATTCTCAGGCATATAAAAGTTTTGATTCTGAAACAATGGGTCGAATGCATAAAACTGAGTTTGAACTTAAACCTCACTTTTTCAAACAAAAATATGAGTTTAAGCGTAATTTTTGTTTGAAAAAGTGAGATATGAGTTCAAGTTCGGTTTTATGCATTCAAGCCAATAGGTCTAATGGATGGATAAAACTGAACTTGAACTCAAATATAACTTTTTCAAACAAAATCTACAAGTTGAAGGTTTTTATTTACAAAAGCGAGTTTTTGAATTTAAGTTCATTTTATGCATTTAACCGAATGTCTCATAAATATAAAAAAATACGTAGAATTTCTGTAAGCTAAACAGAAAATTAAGAAAGGAAAAATTACGAAATAATAATCGAAGTCGAATTAAAAATTTTGTAGAAATATCATAGTTAATAGCTAGTTTATGGTTGACATTCTATTAAGTCATTCGATAATATCCATCATATTTTTACAATCATTCATTATTACAGAAAGGTTAGCTTTTTTGTTTTTTAACGATACGTGACGCAAACTTTGAGAAATGATTCTTCTCACGTCTTCCAATCTCTGAGAAATGATAAATTTAAGTGATAAGAAGAAAAATTTTAAGAAAATAGCAATAATAAGGAATGTAAATTATATAATGAACCATATTATTTATCAGACTGGAACACATTTGATGAAAGTATATTGCCGATTTTACCGGTTCTGACAAATAAATAAAGTTTCCATAATCAGTTATAAACCACCTATGTAGAAATTTCGACGATGTGGAAATGAGCACTTAAATAATAATAATTAAATATCTCAATAATTATATTTAATCATATAACCAAACAAATATTTTTAATCCTTTATCTTTATAATAGAAGTGAACATTTTCCATCTTTCCATTTTCCATAATATTTGACAATATAAAGAGCCTAATTTAAAAATTTTTAAAAAATTAAAATTGGAAAAATAAAAATTTTTTAATAACCACTTCTTTATTAAATTTTTAATTTAATTTTTAATAAATCTTAATTTATTTATGTATACAATATGTATATGTATATATAGAGAAATAATGAAAAGGAAAACAAAAAGAAATAAACTTATCATACTTTTTCAAAAAGTTCTATAGTTTTTGTTAACTTAACTAAATATATTAACAATTTCCTATTCTTTTGCAATTTTCTTCAGCTGGTGCTTCTAAAAATATTGAAAAAAAAAAAAAAAATAAATAAATAAATAATTTTTATTACTTTTGTTTTGTTTTTTTTTTTTTTTTTACTTCCTCTTTTCTCAGTGTCTTTCTCTCTGTTACTCTTTCTCTTTTTGTTTCAATTTTATTACAATACAAAGTGGAAAAGTTGCATTAAATTAAATAACTGTACAACTACTACTACAAAAAAAAAAAAAAAAAAAAGTTTTGTTAAAATAAAGTTTGAAATAAAAACAAAATACAACTTATGAACTTGAAAGGAATGGTAATTGAACGAAAATATTATATTTCAAAAAGTTTTTTTTTTTATAGACTCAAAATATATATATATATATATATATACAAAATGTATCTAAAAGTTTGTAACAAAAATAATTTATTTTTATTTATTTATATATATACATACATATACAATTTTTTTTTATATAAATACAAAATATACTATAATAGTTAAAAAAAACAAAGTTGAAAAATTATATAAATCAAGATTTATAAATAGTTTATAAAAATTTTATTTAGAATGTTTGAAGATTAAAATTTTTAGAATAACTGAACAACAAAATTATTTAATATATAAATTGTAATTGAATTCAGGGTGTATATTTAATGTAACAATTTATTTTTAAGGTGTGACATAAAAATTAATTTAAAGTTTATTAAACTTGTTCATAAAAAAAAAAAACATATATGTAGGTACATATTATATATGTATAACAGATTAATAATGGCATAGTATAGTTAATTGATATTAAATGAATGCATGAAATTATTGAACTGAATCGATGATCAAATTGTACCCATATATTTTAAATAATAATAGAAAATGAATTGAAATAATAATGGAAAATGAATTTCTTTAGCTATTTTTTTTTTTTTTTTTTTAATTTAAATAATATATTTAATATACAATGAAAAATAGTTTTAAAATGATGAAATATACTCATTAAAAGCATTTAGTGAAAGTATATTATACTTATTTGATTTTTTAATTATAACAGAATGATTCACTAATTTTAAAACGTATATGTATAGTGATATTTAATAACAGTAGATATCACTTAATTTTTCAACAAAAAATACTTTAAAAAAAATTAATTTTAGAAAATAAATTTCAATATGTTTAATTATTATATTATGTATTTATGTAATTCATGCGGGTGTTCAGTAATCGTCATTTACGCATCTTATGCAGAATAATTTATCCTCTTAGAATAAACAACGAAGATCTATGGAGACTTACAGGTGAGAAACCGAAAAGAAGACAACAAAAAAAGAAAAGATGCAGATAGATAGGCCAAACTATATAAAAAAACTTGCAAACACATAAGCCGCATGACCTTGGAATGGAACGTCCAAAAAAGTAGAAGATACGTGTGTCCAAATATCACATCAAGACGCGCCATAATAGTGCATAAATATAACTTTTTTTGCCTTCCCACTCCTATATAAGGATCATAGGGCATCTACTAAGTCATTTATTATTAATTTGACTAAGCTTCAGCTTCTGGAATCATACTAAGCAGTTGATTACTTGGCTCTAGCTATTGTAATAAAACTATAACATGTAAAAATTTTTTTAATTTTTACCATATCTACTATCTTATAATAGATAGCCCAACTATCAAAAAATATGAAATGGAAACCCTATAAGTTTTTTTTTTATTTAAAACATTGTTGAAAGAAAAAAATCTGGTCTCTAGATTTTTCTTAATTGAAATATTTCAATTATGGTTATGCAGCGTCATTAATGTAAATAAAAAATTAAATGAAATCATTAACAATGGACTAGTCAAAGTAAGAAAAAGCCATCGGAAGACTATTGAAAATATTAAGAATTTTCAACTCGTCAGAAGTACACTATAAAGTATTCTAAATATATACGTTAAAAAAATCCTATTTTGCAAAAATTTTCCAGAAAAAAATTAAAATTATTATATATACATTAAAACAAAAGCATGAAAGGAAAAATATAAGGATAAACTCATAGACCAGTTTTAAAATTCTCAATAAATTTGATTAAAAGGGGAAATACATGAAGAGGAGACCATGCAGAACCTTTCTTTTCAAATGTTCAATATATACTTAATGATCTATAAACAAATCCATTATGGCTGTCAAACAATTTTTTTTAAATATTTTTATTTATTAAAAAATTTTAAAACTTTAAAATACAATATTATTTTTTTCTTTTTAGTTAATAAAACACTTTAATCCTAATAAATAAAATTCGTAATTTTAGTCCTTAAGTGATCTCAAATTTCTCAAAAGAAAGGAATAACTTAATCTGTTTTCACTTATACAAAATTCAGTAAATTAGTTTTAAAATAATATACATATTACAGAATGATTTTATTTCAGTCTCAAATATTTATATGGTGTATTTAGACAAACAAAAAAAATGTCTGTAATGTGGGATCTATTTCCCTCGATTCTTGAGATAATGGAAGTTTTAATTTAATAGCTATTAATTTAATTTTCTTACGGTCCTATCTTTCCATATAAGGTATCATTATTTTGGAATTTTTCAATTATTTAAAAAAAAACTGTAAAATTTTGTTTAAAACTGTTTTTATTTTTTTTTTTTTTTTTATGCTATTTTCTGACACATAAATGTGGACAGGAAATTACGCAGTAAATTGTTCAGGCGTGGCTGCAAATGTCGTAAGGGGGAATAACTTCTACGACGTGTGTGGGATTCGAACTCGATGTTTACACCTTATTATACGCTCTTACTCACTAGACCACCGAGGCCCCTAAACTGATTTATTCTATATCTTATAGCCTGTTCATATTACTGCGAAATTATGTTTAAAATTACGTTTAAATCATGATTTCAGAAAAGTATTCGCATGCGACTCCTCTCTTGATAAGAATTTCACATTTAAAACTAATTTTTAAGAATTAAGATGAATTTTTAAAATAAAAAAAATATTTTAATGTATTTAACCATAAATCAAACTAAAACAAAAACTTTACAATATAAAAGAAGAGTACTAAAAGCTTGTATTCCTTACGAAAATATAAAGCAGAGAAAAATAACGCGAAGAATTCCAGGTTTTACTAATTTAAATGAAAGATTTATTTAGAAAAAACGTAAATATTTTTTTTTTAATAATAATTTGGTTAATAATTTAGCAAAGAACAAGCAATTTCTTCTAACTAGATTTATTTAAAAACGAAGAAATTTTTTTTAAACAAAATTGAGGATGAATACATCTACTTTTGAATAAATAATGTGTTCATTATTAAAATCATTGGATAAAACAGAAAACCAGTTAAATCCAAAAACCCTTTAAAAAGAAAATTCTCATTCCTCTGTATTCTCTCGGTTCTTCTGTAGAGTACAAGTCAGTTGCAGTTATATTTAGTATTGGGAAATGGGGTCTGTGAAATAGTTTTACAGTTCTGTAACGCAGTATAGGATAAATTAAATCAATGAGCTGTTTGCCTTTGACTGAGAATATAATCAAACAAAATGTAAGGTGCTTCTAAAAAATGGGTTTTCCTCAATGAATGAATAAATCTCAGTAATAATTTTATTAGAATTTAAAATAAAAAGAAATTGTTTTAATTATGTCTATACTACTTATTTTAAATATCATATCAATATCACAATAGTTGTATAATTGAAAGTACCTTAAAATTACAAATATTAATTTTTAAAAAAAAAAATGCAATAAAATATTATATAAAGTGTTATTTTTTGATTATTTTTTTATTTTGTAAAGTTCTGGTTCTTTATTGGTTTGTAACACTTCACTTTTATCTACTATATAAAGCAGATTTAGACTTGATTCTTGAGATGCTTAGTATTCAAGAAAAAATATCGATCTACATGAACATTCTTAGAAATTTTACAAGTTTTCAGTTTTTTTCGTTGTTTTGATTCAATATTTTAAATGAATTCAAAACTTGTTTGTACGAAGATTGCTTCTTTTCAAATTAGCATTTAAATCAATTAATCATTTAAACTCTTAAATTTAGTTTTTATTATTCTGTTTTTTTTTTATGTTTTAAAATTTCAAAATTAAAAACATAAACTATTTATCCAGATGACTGTACAAAATATAAAAAAATTGATTTAATCAAAAAATAATGACATTATCTCTATGAAAATTGGTTATGATGATGATGAAATAGGAGGGTCATCACAGAACAATTTAATGTTCGTTTTGCTGGCCTAAATACAAACTATTATTATTGAAGACTGAAAAAGACTCACCCTGTATATTATCACATATTATCAATCATTTTTTTTTTTTTTTTGTTAAAAATTTACATTCTTTAGTAAAATCTTTTTTTTATGAATTTTCTATTCAATATTATTAAATATTGTGAAAAAAAATTAACAAAATAAAAACAAGAATATGTTAACACATATTCATTATACATATATACATATAAAATTACTAAAACTATCAATAAAATGAAATGTCAAATTAATGTCAAATTTCAAAAATCATCTCTACACCCATTCAAATAATATTTTACACCCATTTTCTACTAATGATTTTTTATGTCCTTGAATATTAATATGAAAATTTTCTTTTCATAATTAATGTTTATTTGTTTCTTAATGTTTCACAATAACTTATGTATATACGTATAAAGTTATATGTATTAATTTATTTATTTATTTATTTATTAAAACATTTATTGAAATATTTTCTTTTTTTCAATTTTATCTTTTTAATAGAAATTTAATTCCCGTTTTTATTAATAAACAAAAAATCTTATATATTTTCTTATTTTCCTTTTTTTTTGATTCATTTTTATTTTTGATTACTTAATAGAAAATAAATATGAAAATTGGATGAAAATGTTTTAGAATCCTAGGGTATAGATATTCCAGTTATAATTATTATAAAAATAATTCTTAAAATATAATGTGTAAAAAATATAAGAAATAATACAATTATATGTATTCTATATAGTATTTCTGTTTCCTTAGAAACTATAATTGCAGAACACCACTTTAGATTTGATCTGAAAAATTTTTTATTTTCCTAATTCATTTCTAGTAATTGTACAAGTTAATTAAATGATTATTAAAGTAACTATGATAGTATAAGAAAAGAGTGAAAGTAAAGTTATCATGAATTTCGAAATATTAACCTTTTTTATGAGTGAACACCAATATTTATGAATACAACTCTCAATTATTATCAAAATAACCAAATTCCATAATAATTATTTAATACTGTCTTCAAAGATTAATTTAAAAAATTTTTAGTACATAAAAAAGTTAAATTATTAACCTTGCAATTGGTAACCTTGCAAAATTACCAATTTTTTAAAAAAAAGTCTTAACTCTAATACTCTGATTTCATTCAATAAGAAATTACCAAATATCGATTTATATATCAAATAAGAGATAGTTTTTCAACAAACTATAAAATACATTACACACGTATCCGAGTAGCAAACAAAACATATGGTATCATAATGCTCTTCATATGCTGAACATTTGCCAAGAAATGCTTTGAAGAAGGTGTATACTATCCCAAGTTTTCTTTTTAAATAAAATTCGACATAAAAACCTATTTGAAACACTTTTGAATTCTTGAACATTAAATTAAACACTCCCATTATTACATATATTATCTTAAAGTTATCAAGTTCAACTATTATTTTCAATTTGTTTTTTCCTTACAAATATCCTTTACAGAATTAATTATTATGTGATACATAATTTAAGGACACAAGAAAAAAAAAAGAAAAACATATAATAAAGGAAATAATACAATAAAAGTTAATTATTATGAAAATAAAACAGAATATATATAGGATATACGAGTATAATGTTACAAATTTAATAAGAAAAAAAAAAAAACAAAATATCATAAACATCCTTAAAGATCAGTGATTTGATAATTATACATTGTACATATACATAGTTATAATATTGATATTAAAATAATTATACGGATATTTTGTTGTTAGTTTTTCCATAATAAAAATACAAACATTATATAAAAGATAAAAAAAATCTATATATATATATATATATATATATATATATACATATTATATAAATTATACGAGTATATCATTCTTCTAAATTTATAACAACATCAGATAATGTCGGAAAATATAATTTTTATTACACCTTTTGCTTATATGTCTAAATATACTCGTATAAACAATGAATTAAAAAAAGGATATTAAGGATAATAAAAATTAAGAAAAAGAAGAAAAAAATAATTTTTCTAGAATTTTATTTTTGGACAAAAAAATTTTTTTTTTAAATATAATTTTTAATGAAAAAAAAAAAATTTCTTTTTTTAAAGTATAGTATTCATGAACCAAAAAGGATATTTTAAGAAAATTATCTAAGAAATCAATTAAAGCTCTTTTAAAATTACAACAAAAAATCTAAAACAAACATAAATAGTTTACAATTTAATGTACTACACAATATGAATAAAATATGATTATGATATGGTTCTTAATTCTGTTAATTGAAGAATAAAACTTTACATTCTTTTATTACTAGAAGCTACTTTTCATTTATTCATAGACCAGTCGATAAAACACCAGCTAACATATTTCAATAGAGTATTTTAATAGAAAATTTAATTTTTTAATTCGTTATGCAGAATTTTATACTTTATTTCAAAATTGTTGTTTAATTTATAATGTGTACATACTTATATAAGTATATATGTATGTAATACTCTTATTTCATTTTTCAAATTTTTTACATCCCTTTTTTCTGCCTAAGTATAAAAGGAATGATTTTCTTTACAAAATATTCAAGAAAACCAAAATCTTAATAATGTGTTAAATTTTTAATTACTGTCTAGGCCAAGATAACAGCCCGAAAACATAGTGAGAATGATCATAGAAAGAAAGGAACAACATTTGGTGATGAACAATTTTTCTGGAGCTAAATAAGATTTGCATATCATGGAAAAATGCTAAAATAATATAGTGAACGGAGTTCGGTGGAAATATCTAGTGGCGGAAACCATATGCTGTCAAAAGGACCAAGGATAAAAAAAACATAAAATTAATACTCTTATATTCTTACTCATTCTTGTGAAAAGGTTCCAAGTTAAGATGGTATATAATAACCAGTAAAATTTTCCTTGTTTGTTTGTTAAATTTTCAATTTCATACTTTAATTAAATTTATCTTGAATCATACTTGAGGTTTTGGAAAAACATGAACTTATAATATCTAATATTAATAAAAATAATTTTATTTTACCTTTAAGTGAAAGTTTTTTCTTAGAAAATCATTAAAAAAAAATGGTTAGTTATTTTCAAATAAATACAAAAAATAATAACTGAATTACATTGAAGTACCTTGAAACATAAAAATATTAAATAACATAGAAATTATACTTTGTTTGTAAAAAAAAAGAAAAATATTTTAAAAATTAAAATTTTATAAAATTAAACGAAGCAAATTAAGAATTTTTATTTTTCATTTTTCTTTTTCTTTTGCAATACAATTGCCAACATTAAAAACAAAAATTTATTTTTCAAACTTTTCTTTTTTATAAATCAACTTTTTTTTATAACATCACCATAGCCACTGTACGCCTTGAAATTCGAACCTATTTGTAGCCTATGAATCAAAAGATGAATCCTTTTTATAAATTTAGACAAAGAAAAAAAAAAAATTTATAAATTACACAAAAATTAAATCTTTTGATAAATAAAGAAGGGATTTAATTTCAGTTTTCCTTAAGGAATTTACATATTTTCTATTTTAAAAATCCTGTATCTACAGAAAAAAAAAACAAAAGTTATTACAACCAAAAACCAAATTCTTAATAAAAAAAACTAAGAATAATGAGAATTTATCTAAGATAAAAAACAAAAAACAAAAAATACATTATATATAACAGTCAGTTATCAAAAATTATCGCTCTTATTTCTTTTTTTTTTTTTTGTTTTTTCATATTTATTTAACTTACAGATACA
Organism: Poecilobothrus nobilitatus; assembly: GCA_947095535.1. NCBI lineage: Eukaryota > Metazoa > Arthropoda > Insecta > Diptera > Dolichopodidae > Poecilobothrus > Poecilobothrus nobilitatus. Next base: position 152,427,735 of record OX352773.1, on the reverse strand, counting down.
TAGATACAAATCATATTGTACATAATATATTTAACCTAGAAAGCCTTCAAGAAAGAAAACAAATCCAAGCTGTCAAGGAAGAAAAGAGAAAAGAAAAAAAAAAAAAAACAGAAATAAAGTAAAGAATAAAAACCAAAATCATCTATAAAAAAATAAAAAAACATCCTTTTTAATAAGGATTCCTTCTTTTGTTCATAAATTATCGGTCAATGAACTGTGAATGCTCTTAGATTGCGCGAAGATGCTTAAAAGCTTTTCTTTATCTATATGTGTTTTTTTTTTTTTTATATATATTTTTGATCTTATTTCATTTAACAAAAATGTACATAAAGATATACATATTCATATATCTAACTTATTTTTAGTATTCTAATACCATTAAATATATACTTTTTAAGTACTCTCTTATATTTTTATTATATATGTATATGCATGATAATAAAATCTACAGTCAGATATAATGTAAATAAAAACAAAATTTCTACACAGTAAAGTTTCAGTATTTTTTTTTTTTTTTTCTGTTAATAAAATTTAAAAAAAAAAAAAAAAACATTTAATTAAAACAAATACGTTATTGTTTTAAAATCTCAAGGTATGTAACAATAATCTTTAACACAATTAAATAATCTAAAAATATTTTTTTATTTTAAAAATTATATTTAAAATTTACTCCAATTACATTAGATAATCCGAATAAAGAAAATATTCTAATTTTCCTTTTGGATTCAATGAAAAATTTTTTATTTTATATAAAAAAAAAAATCAATTATTGTCTAATAAAAGTTGCAAGAATTATAAGAAAAATCAGAAGTGTTCAGCAAAACAAATTTTGTTTTCAAATTTAAAATTAGATTCATTCATTAGATTGGTCATTAGTTTGGTGATTTCCTTTGCATTTGGTCAATGCTTTCATGTGTCATTAAATTATTATTAACATTAAAATGTAGTAAATGTAGTAAATATTATTAACATTCAAATCCTTTAAATGGAAATGTCCCGAATAAGCATTATCCTTATTAAAGGACGAATTCCGAATAAAAAAATGAATTTATGATTATTCATTACAAATAAATTCTTCCAGTTCAAAAATTTTGGAATTTTCCCTCGGTTTGAAATTTAGAATGTTTTTGCACTCCTCCATTTTTGAATTTAGAACACTAATATTTTTATTCGATTGAAACTAAACAAATTTTTCTCATCTAAAACTCAATTAAAATTATTTGGATTTAATTTTTGTTTTTAATAATAAAATTCTACTCAATTCTATTCAAGAATCACTAAAATTTAGAAATTATTGTGTTTGGCAGTTAAAAATTAAGAAACAACCATTAATTTTAATAATTTTAGTTTGTTTTTCAATAAAGAAAAAGAAAACATTACTTAAATTATTTAATTCGAAGAGAAATATTAGATTATATATATATATATATATATATATATATATATAGTTTTAAGTTAAAGGCTAATAATTATCCTTTATAAAATTTTTAAGATTAAAACGTTTATACGTTTATTCAAAATTCTTTTGTATTACAAAATTTATTTCAACACAATAATAATTTTTTTTTTTTTTTTTTAATGCATTTCTCTGCCACATAAATGTGGACAAGAAATTACACAGCTTTTCTTGTTCAGGCGTAGCTGTAAGTGTCGTAAGGGAGAATAACTCTTACGACGTGTGTAGGATTCAAACTCACACTCCTTCGATATTTACAGCATATTTTATACGCTCTTATCCACTGGGCCATTGAGGCCCCACAATAATAATTTCTTCAAACGAAAAAAATATATTCAAAGAATGAAAGGAAGGAAAATATAAGATTAAGAGAAAGAAAAAAAACATAAGAAAAAAACATTTTTTTAAGTAATTCTCAGTAATGTAATACAAAAGTTAAAACAAAAATATGTACTTACGACTTATAACACTCTTCTAATATAAATAAATCCAATTTAAATATGAAAAGAATTTTATTTTCTTTTTTTTTTTTTTTTTTTTTTTTTTTAAATAATCCTTTGAAAGTTATTTATTATTTTTTTAAGCCTTAAAAAAATTCTTTTAATCCTTTTGTGTTTTTTTTTTTTTTTCTCTTTGTATCTATTAGATTTTTCTTTTATTACACTTTTTTCTTTATAACTTTTTTGTAAAATATAATTTTTTTTTTTTTTTCAGTTAAATAAAAAATTTTTAGGTTAATATATATTTTTTTTTAATTTTAAATTTAAAATTACATATTATATAAAAACAAAATTAAAATTTATGTTTAATATAATTAAAATTTACAGAATTTAAAAAAAAAATCTTTAAAATTTTAATAAAGAATCGATTTTTTTGATTTAACGAACGCTGACCAACTACAAAAATTAGTTAAAACTTTTGATACTATTTAAAAAGGATTTCATACCGATTCCTCAAATTTTTAGATCAAACATTTTACAATTAACTTTACGATTTTTCAAAGTTAAGATCTAATTTTGCATTAATTTTGATAAAAGTTGTAAATGTAACCAAAAAAAAAATGTTTAGTAAAAATTCCTATACACATTAAAAGAATAAAATTTTATTGGTAGATGACCATAAGTAAAACAAAGTAAGAATTGGCCTTATCTCACAAAATATGTAATATCCTTATATAAATTGTATAATACTTATATTTTCTTAAAAGAAAAATAAAGTAAATAGATGTAATTTCTACTAAAAATATTTTGTTTTTATTTTGTTTATATTTTTACATCTAAAATATAACTTTTTGTGAATTAGCATTTTATAAAATTTTTATGTGGAATTAATCACCCCAATTGAATTAACCAAATAACTCATAGCCATATAAATAATTTTGAAGGTTATAAACTTTAAAGGACATCAGGAAAATCAAAATTAAATTTTTATAAAATAAAACAAAGTTTAAAAAACAAACGAGTCGTTATACTAATTCCTTGAAGCTGACAAAATAAAAGCTATAAACTGTTTATCCAGTTATAATGGGTTAGAAATAAGAAAGAAGAGATTTTAAATTAGAGACGTGAAATTAACTAACAAGGATCTGAGTGAAAATATTAAAAATCAAAAACAAAAAACTTTTGTTGAAAAACTTTTTTCAACTCATAGTAAACTTTTTTATTACGTTTGTGAGTTGAAAAGGTTTTTTAGAAGTTGTCTAGATAAGGTTCAGTTCTATATCTACTGAGGAGTTCAATAGAACTAAATAAGGACGAAACAACTTCTCATAAACTTTTAACATATGGATAATGATTTCTTCAATTAAAAAGGATCTTGTTCTAAAAAAAAAGTTGGATGCTTGATGCTAAACAAGTCCAGTATAATATATTTCAGATTGAAACTAGTGGAATATTTCATATGTTTTACTTCATAGAGATGGATTACCTAAATTATATTTATACATATAAAAAAAAAAATGTTATTTAAATTTAATTTATAATAATTAAACATAAAAAATGTTTATAGACCTGTATTTTTAAATATTCGTCAAATTCTAAAAATATTCGATATTGCTTAGAAGTTTTAAAGATTTTTTTATTAATTTTTTGCGCTCCTGTTTCTTTTTTTTTCGTTTCAATTTAAAATTCCTAACTTACTTTATAACTATACAATGTAAAAAAATGATAACTAAAATTCATATTAATTTAATATATACATATACATAACATATAATTAAAACAAAACATATATATATGATAATTAATAAATAATATTAACTCTAATAATTAAATAAATTCTATATACTGTTATTAAATTCCTATTAAATTCTTTCGAATTTTTGATTGATGATGGTCCTGATCTTCAAAATATAAATAATTAAATTATTTTATATTGAAATAATATAAATATACATATTTATGTATATAATAAATATTATATATGTAGGTGTGTACAACCAAAGGAACACTTATTTCTTATGTATATATATATATATATATAATTCAGTTTATGAATTAATACATAAATAAAATTTGTTTGTAATATAAATATTAAACATATATATATATATATACATTTAAAAAGAAATGTTTGAATAAAAAATGATTAAAATGAAGAATGAAAAACTGTAGAAATTTTTAAAGAAAAGAAAATAAAAAAAAAAATTTCCAGGCATTTTTACGACAAGCGCAAAATAAAACAAAAATATGTAATATTAATTTTTATTTTCTTTTTTACGCTTTTTTTTTTGTTTTTTTTTTTTTTTATTTATCATTTCAATGGATTATTTAAATTTTCCTGTGTTTCATTTCTTTTTAATCCTCAAAAAAAAAAAAAAGAGGATTTCAAATATTTAACTTAAGAGAAGTACTTTCAAACAAAAAAAAACAAACAATTAATATATTATTAATAATATTAATACAAATTTTTTTTTTTTATTTTTAATTAAATTCTGTAAATTTTAATAAAATTGAGTTTTTTTTTTCCATAATTAGAAAATAAAAGTTTTTTTTTATTAAATTTTATACAAAGTATAATTTTAACCCTTTAAAAATTTATTTTTAAAATATTAATTTAATATTTTTTTAATTGAATTTTAATTAAAATTTTTATATTTTTTTTTTTTTTTTACATCAGATTTTTTTTTTCATTAAATTAAATAATTTTTTTTAAGAACATATTAAAATGTTTTAATTAAAATCCCTCATTTTATAATGTATAAAATAAAATATTATTTTGTAAAGGGCGCGGTATCCATAAATGTAATATATATATAGTATACCAGATTTATTAATTATTTTTTTTTTTTTTTATACAATATATTTTTTAAATACATATATATAATAAATATCGATATATATAGGTACAGTATAATAATTATAAACAATTTACTAAAAAATATAAAAATAAAATCAAAAAAAAAATTTTAATTAATAATAAAAAAAAAAAAATTGTCAATATATTAATTTATTATAATTAAGTTATACATACTATGCATAAAAAATATTTTAACATTTTTCAATCATTAAAAAATTGATATAAATTAAATAACGGTAAAAAGGAAAAACAATAATTTCACCTTTCTTAACTATAATAATGTTAAAATGTAAGTGTTATATTTTTAATATGTATATATACTACATATGTACATATTTTCCATTTTTATCTCATATTTTAAATCTTTATTATCTGAATAGTAATAAAAATGTAGATAGAACGGAATAGTATTCATTTGACCATATGTAATTTAAAGAAAGAAAGAAAAGTATGTATAACACAAAAAAAAAATTGTTTTTTTTATATATATTTAATATAAAATATATATAATTCCCAAAAAAATGTACTCCTTATACGTATTAATTTATACGTATATATAATATTCAGAAAATGATATCAAAACAAAAACACCCCAAAGGATCTTAAATTTCTCTACATAAAAATGTATATATACATAATATTGAAAAATATCCCTATATTAAAAACCGGAAATATGTATAATAAGGGATGCTTTTGCTAAAAAAAAAACCGAAAAAAAGAGAAGAATAATAACAGAAAAATGTAGGATGTATATTAATATAAATATAAGTATAAATATACAAAATAAAATAATTTTTCACTATTAACACACATATACATATATAAAAAAAAATAATATGTATATGTAGACCATATAAACAATAGAATGTTGTAAGTATATTTTATTGTTTTTTTTTATTTTAATTTAAACAAAAAAAAAATCTAATTCTTTTTTATATTTCTTTTGAACCCTTATTTTGCAAGTAAATATATGTAAGTACATATATACATACAGTATACACGCAAATATGTATATATTTTTTAATTCCATATTATATTTTTGTAAATTTTTTTTTTTTTTTTTTAATTAATTATAAGTATGTATATATTTATATGCTTTTATTTTTTATAAATATTTTTTATAATATATACTATATACTCGTATTATGTATGCATGTATAAAGATTGATATAACGGTATGTATACCTGATGCTTATAATATGTTACTAAAAACACTAGTATTAATTCTTTTTATTTTTAAACAAAAACAATACTTTGTTTTATTTTGTTTATCTGAAAAACTTTTTAAATTTTTTAATTAAAATTTTCATTACCCATATATATGTATTAATATCGATTAAAACGTTTTGTTTTTCCACGAAATTATCTCTTTGCATAAAAATATAAATAGATTTTTTTTTTAGCAAAACAAAAAAAAAACCGCGATCGTAAAAATCAACTTTTTTTTTTTTTTTTGCTTAATATTTTTCAATTAAATTTTCTTTTTTTTTAAATTCACAATTCAAAAAATTTGTATTGAAAAAATTAAATAATCGTTGAAACGAACGTTTCGAGCTAACTTTGATAACTGAATTGAGTACCGTTATAAATGGATAACGGAAGCTATTTTTTTTTTTTTTGCATGTATATGTGTATCAAATACTATATTTACTTTCTAGTTTGGTTTTTTTTTTTGTTATTTTATTTTTTTTTTTTTTAAATAGAATATATGTAGATAGATATATATATTCTGTATATATCACATTCTGACATGACAATAGTTTACTTACAAACATTCATATATATATATATATACCTATACAATATATAACTGAAACACATTCATTATAATATAAATAAATAAATGTATCTAAATTGCGTAGAAAATATTAAACACATGGATTTACATAATATATTATAATTATAAATAAATTTATAAATATATATATATACATACATATATGCAAATATATATATATATATAAGTACATAAGAATAAATGTAAATCTTATCAGAACAAGATGAGATATATCTACTTACTAAAAAAAAAGAAAATATATAAAGAGAAAAACTATTACTAAACTTTATTATCATCTAAAAAACAAACAAAATTTAACCATTACAAAGAAAATCATTTTATTTTTGTATGTAAAATACCTATGCGTATATATATGTATGTAAGTATGTTTGGAAAAATCCAAAATATGATAATATATAGGTATTTAATATTTGGGGAAGTAAAAATCATATATTATTATTATGTTACATAGTATTTTGTAATTTGTATACTCTTTACACGATAATTACTTGAATGTACATACATTCATACTTACTACAGCTAAGTATATGTATATAAACATTGCGCAATTGATGCTGTTTGTTACTCACTGTTGCTTACAATTTGTTATTTTTTTTTATGTTTTGTTTTTTTGTTGTTTTTTTGGTGAGTAAAATTGGTGACGTCGTAATTATTGTTTGTTTATAAAAATAAAAAAATACCGTTAGGGAAAATATATTCCATATCAAACAACAACATATACTTATACATATATACGTAATATATGTTTATACAAAAAACATATACATATGTAATTTAATTTAGTGTATTTTTTAAAATTGGAGAGAATATCTCTCTTGTAGATTATTAGCTTTATTTTTCAATTATTTTGTACTTTGTAGTTTGTTATACTGAATATAATCTATTTTTTTTCTCTTGCTTTTCCATTTTCTATTCTATGTTTTTTTTTTTAAACATTATTTTTTGTTTATAACTTGAAAAAAAAAATTATATTTCTTTAATTTTGATAGATTTGGTGTTTTGTTTTGGTGAGAAAATTAATATTACCGTTTAATTAATTTTCTTGTTTTTTCTTTTTTAGCGTTTGCGCATTTAATAAATTTTTGGGCGGGAAAGTAATTTTTATTTATTATTATTTTGTACTGAAAAAAAATTTCTAGGATTCTTATCAAATGATAAAAAAATAATTTTTTTCTATATTTATTACAAATATAATTCAAAAAAATGCATATTAAAAATTTATACATACATACATAAATCTACATATTTATGTACATAACCAAAATATTATACGGTATAGCAATTATATACTATATATTATGGGAAACAAAAAAGATGATTTTCATTTTAGTTATTGTTTTTGGCCTTTATTTTTATTTTATTAAATTTTGATTCTTAATAATTTACAAAAAAAAAAAGAAAAAAAATATGAAGATAAATTTCTATAGTGTAAAAATATTTAAATAGAAAATCATACAAATATTTACTCAATTTAATATTATATATAAAAAAAATAAAAAAAAATAAAAATTAAAACATGTTAAAAAAATTTAAAGAGAAATATCAAGGATAATTTATGTGATATTAAAAGAAAATATTCAGGATTGTTCATATGATATTAAATGAAAATATAAATTTTCATTCAAACGTTAAAAATGAAAGCCCATATTAAATATTTTTTATATTATAAATCAATAATATAAAATTTTGTATATGCAATTAAAAATAAATAAATAATTTATTTTTAATGGAAATTAAACTTTAATTATGATAGTACTCACTAATAAGTAATGGTATTTAATTAGTAATGAATTTATTTAGATAACTTTATATTATTTACTTTTAGTTAATTTAACAATTAATTAGTTGTTCTTAGAAACATTTAAGAAAAAATTTGCTTATTATAATTTCAGTATTCTGTATCCTTTTGTTTGTAAAACTTTTGAATAATTTTAATTTAAATAAATAATTTAAATATCTGACCCTTGGTGCAGTGCATAAGTCACCGGTCTTTCAGACAAAAGGTCTCGGGTTCAAACTCCGGTCAGGTCAAAAATAATATATTAAATATAATAAAATAATATAAACAAAATACTAAATGTATTTATAATTTAATACTTGTACCGAGATGGTCCACATGCTTTAACATAAAAGGGCCATAAAAATATCGGCAGATATTTATATCTGGACGATATAATGTAACAAAAAAAAAAAATAATTTGAATAATAAATTTAAATAATAAATTTAAATAATTTAAAACACACAGTTGTTTCCTTTTTTTTAAATTGAAATACTGAAAACCAAAATGTGCATGAAGGTATAAAGTGTATATATCTCGTATTTGCAAAGAAGCCATTATATAGTGGCTTGAAACAGATGCAAAAGTGTTATCAACAAGCAAAATTTCTTATTCAACCAAAAGTTGAAATGTAAAATCATCCACATGCCAAAGAATTTACAATTCTGGGGGGCTACAGAAAAAAGTTGTTAAAAATAAAATTAATATTTTTATGATATCTATCAGCAGTTAAAATTTCATGTCTCTATTTCAAAAAAATTGTGGAGATCTAAAAGTTAGTTGTTTGGGAGCTACCCGAAGTGTTGATCGGAACTCAACCAAAAAACATAGGGAACCTACAAATTGCTCCCAGAATATTTTGTGTAAATTTCAAGATTCTAGCTTTCTTAGTTTTTAGTTTAGGACGGACGGACAGACATGGCTTAATCGACTCAGAATTTGATTCTGATCCGATCCATACCTTTATATATATATATCTAGCTCGCTTATTTCGAGGTGTTACAAACGGAGGAGTAATTTTATTATACCTGATACTTATCGTACGGCTATAAATAGGAGCAAGAAAGGTCGCAGAAAAGTGCAGTGCTACGGAGCACGACGGATTAGGCCAAATGAACAATAATGGAGAGAGACTCAGAGATCTATAACGAATTCATAATCTTGTCATTGGCGGCACATTATTCCTGTACAAAGATATTCACAAATATACTTGGGTATCTCCTGACGGAAGACCACAACCAGATTGACCACATATGCATCAGAAAGAGGTGGAAGTCATCACTACTCGATACAAGAAAATGGAGAGGAGCAGATGCACAAACTGACCACATAATATTAACTAGTGACATCAGACTAAAGCTCAGGGCTAATCAATCTGGAGGTATAGTAAATAGAAGAAAACTAGATATATCATAACTTAAACAAAGCCAAACAATAAATGAGTTTCAATCAACAATAAACATATTGTCGAAAGAACAACCAATTAGTGAACTAAATTGTCATAAGATATATCACAGTGCAGGAATAGAAGTACTTGGAGAAATCAATAAGAAAAGAAAGCCTTGGATTTCTGAAGAGACATGGAACAAGATCCTGCAAAGAAAGAAAATTAGACAATCCCTTCTGACAAGCACTGACAATAACCTTCAAATGCAACATAGAAGTATTTAGAAAATAAAGAAGGCAGCTAGAAAAGACAAAACGCAGTTCTATAATGCTACGACTCACAAAGCACAACAAACCGCAATTTAAAATAACTCCAAAGAACTCTACAAATGCATAAAAACCCTCACAAATAAAGATCCCAATAAAGAATACCCAGTCAAAATCAGAAACGGCTCGATACTTACATCCGCCAGTGAACAAATTTGCTGAAACTCCATTACAGTTGTTCCACAACTAAGTACACCATAAGAGTTGGACAAAAACTTACACTTATCAAAAAGATAATGTTGAAAAAAGGAAAATGCCTACAAATTTTATATCTGCAATTAAAAAAAGAAAAATAAACATAATCAGTTAAAAGTTTTACTTCAGTTTTAATAAAATTTATTTTTTAAAAATAATCAATTCGATCTTAGATCACAAATTAATTATTTAACAGTCTAACCAAAAATAAAATCAATTCAAGTGATGAACAGAAATTTAAATCTTTAAATTTGAATATAATCATTTTTTTAAAGGATTTATTTACAAATCGAAAACTTTTTACTTAAATTTTTTTGGTAAAATCAAAATTTTGCCTAAAGTTAATTTTTAAATTAAAAAAAACTTCTTCCACATAAAAACAAATATAAAACAGAATACAAAAAAAAATTTTTTATTTAAAAGAATTACTTTTAATTACAAAGTTAAGTTTTAAAAAACAAAAATTTCAAAACAACTTTGTAATAAAGATTTTGAAAGATTCTAAAGATAATTTTATGTTTAAAAAAATTTAATTGTTCAAGATACAATAGAAAAGAGGACAACAGTAGCTATATGAATCGATTTTTAAATAATTTGTTGATATCTAGTTACAGGAATATCATATTAAATCAGAGATATATTTTTTGTTTCCTAAGAAAGATGAAAATGTTCAAAAGACACGACATGTGCATTGGGAACTGTTATTTAACTTAAGAATAATCTTTTCACACGTATCTATTACAATAGAAGTTTTACTTATTCCCTTCTTTAATGTTTCTAGTAACCAATTTAAGGTTAAAACAAATATTTAATATTAGATATGTAGAAAGAGGTTGCTAGTTTTCACTTAGGGTAGTTTAAACTTGTTGCAATTTCCTAGATCAATTTTATTCTAATTAAGCCATTGGGAGCTTATTACAAAACGCTGTAAATTGACTATTTCTATTTCCCATAGATTTATAGGTTATTTAAGAAGAATTTGCTCAGAAACCTTCTTCTTTCCTATAAGCAAAACCTGGAAATTCACACCAGAAAATTAAATAATGATTCTTCATCTTTAAAGTTTTTGCAAAAATTATAAGGAGGAAGTTATAACATTCTGGCGGGTTTGTTGATCGGAGCGTGTTTCGTTATAAAACCCCACAGCAATTATGATTGCGTTAACGATTTTGCGGTGATGTAGAGATAAAACGTTAGTTTATAGACAACACAGGTACTAATAGAAAGCCATTTATCGGTCTGTCAATCTATTGGCTTGTTGTTGAGACCAACATTTACAGTTTGTTATATAGGATTGTTATATGAGATTCTCTTTTTCTCAGAGAATTTGAAGCTTTGTGCTACTTTTAGCTAGTATAATTGCCGAAAAACTTCAATGTGCAGGTATCTAAACATTTATTTAAGGGCGAGAGGCAGTTACTTACAAACTAAGAGATCATCAAGATTTCAATCCCTTAATGGTAGCTTAACTATCCGTAAAAATATAGACGTGGGAGTGCACATTTCTTTTGAGCAAATTCACTACCTCGTTACTTAACCTTAGAAGATGCTACAATGACCTTGCATATCAAAAGCTTAATAATACTTAGAGTATACTCCTTCACCGACTTTACTGTTCAGTTTATATATCTTATATTAAAAAAACTTTAAAATATTAAAAATGACTTAAAAAAACTTTAAATTTAAACTGAAATATTTCATTTATGGTGAATTTTCTTTTTATTTCGAATTCTTTTTGATCGTTTTAATGTTAAAAAGAAGTCGAAATAAAAAAAAATATTCTTAAAATTTTAATTTTTAAATCTCATGTAAAATAATTTTGCTTATGATCTACTAGAATATTTATTTAACATATTTTGAATTTAAAAATTTGTCAAACATAAAATTATTCAATAAAATATTTCTTTTAAAACATACGACCTTTTCAATTTCATCCTTTTTGTCTTATAAGATTTTATAAAGACTCCAAAATTAATAAAAAAACAGGTAAAAAAAAATAATAGATCCAACTTGAATTCATCGTTGAATTCCTTTATTTCAAAATTAAATCTTTTAATAAAAACATTATTGGAAAATAAAAGAAATACATAATATATGTATATATCTAATATCCATATAGGTAAATGGAAAGGTGAATTTGGGTATACATAAATATGTACATTTCCATACACGAAATCAGCTCAAAATCTAAGAGTTCTTTTATTTTATTAGCTTCTTTATATTATTTTACTTTCTATTTGCTACAATGATTTTTTTCAATTGTAATTGAAAATAAAAAAAAAATTAAAAAAACTTATGTTATTGCCTTTATTACAATAAGAGTTACCTACCCACAAGTTTATCATAGTAAAATAAATACCCCTATAAATATGCAATTATATTTCAAGAGAAAAATTATTTAATACTTTGTGTGTTTACGTATAATATAAACAAAATAAATAATATTAGTATATAATTTAATAATAGTATAAAAACCTATAATGACCTTAGTAGCCGATGGTTCAATAATATTGCATTACATTTATGTATGTAATATTAATATAAATAAATAAAAATAAATGTGTTTACGTAATATTGGAATAAATAAATAAATAAATACTTTGTAATTTTTAAATTTATAGATTATGTGCTTCTTAACCTTAACATAAAAAGAAAAAAAAATTAACGTGTAAATTTAAATCGGCTAATGATTCTTAGCCCTAAACCTTAAAAGAACCTACAATCTGCACGTTTTAACAATATTTTTAAAATAATAACCAATTAGCTAATTAAAATAAAAATTTAAAGATAACATTATGCATACATAAAGTCATTTGGTTAAAATATACATCCATGAATAGATTCAATGAATTGAAGTAATCATTTAATATACCGATCAGGATATAATTATTGTATAGAAAAACAATAGTATAATAGTACATATAGTTAATCTAATTTTTGCACAAGTGGTTAAGTCGCCAGTCGCCAGTGGAACTGCCTGTGATTACCTAATGCTGAAGGATTCTATATATATACTACTGCATATTGTAAATAACTGATAGCTTTGACTCTGTAGCAAATAATAATAATACAAATAACAATTAATATACTAATGCTAATAATAATAGCTGCTACATTGAGAATGCCTTCAATTATTACCTTTCCAGAAAGTTGTTACATACTACTGCTTATTGTAACTATTAATGGCTTCGTCTTTAATAGAAAAATATTAATAAAAAATCGGCGGATTCTTTGTTCCCTTACAGTCTCAGTCTACAATTCAAAATTTTGACATTTTTGCCCTATCCTTTCCCTAGGCTGTAGGGATAAGCCTTGTCATTTGCTAAAGAGGGAAATGAGTTTAGTCAGTAAGAATCTAGCTCTACCAATTGAAAATTTTTCGGGTCTTTGGTAGATTCCCATCTCCCTTAGTCAAATAAAATACTATAAATATATTAAGTCTTTTAAATTAGTATTTCAAGATTTGCTTCTGAGAATATCCTTTAAGAGTTAAATAATCTTACATTGCTGTTCCAAAAAAAATTCTTTAGCAAGCATAAATTAATTTCTTCTTTATAAAAAAAAGACCAACAGACAAAAAAATTAAAAATAAAATCTAATCAGTCTATTTTTACATATGCACACATACATACAAAAAAAATTCAGTATTTAAAAGTCAGCAGAATTTCAAATATTAAAGAATTAACTAAAGATTCATGTATATAATATGTATATGCTTCATTTATGCTTCGGAATGAAAATTTAGTTTTTTGTTTTTTTTTGTTATTTTCTCAACAGACTTACCTTAGTTTCGATTCCCGAATTAAAAAGAAGACAAAAAAAAAGAGTAGAAATAAATTACATATTTTAATACTTAGTTCTACTTACTAATGATACAGTTTTTCACCAGTATTCCACATTTTTTTCAACAAATTTCATATATGTACATAATAATTTCTTCACAAAAAAAAAATATCATAAATTTCATACGAATATATAGGTAAGTATCTATGAAATTTTTATACAGTATAGAAATGAAAATGTAGATAAAAAAAAAAAAACAAAAATTTAATTCCTTTTTCAGAAAATTTAAGTGCATAAAACAACATAAAATTGAAATAAATATTCTTATAAATGTATTTTAAATGATAAGATAATTCAAAATGCTGAATAACATTTCAATTGAAATAAAGATTAAATTAAAATTTATAAATAATGCAAATTTCAACAGATACTAATAATATGTAAATTATATATTTATATGTACCCAATTCTACATTATAATTTTCATATAAGAAAGAAGAAATTTCATAAAGAAATTTTTAAAAACAAAAAACCAAAATAATTGGGACTATATTTGCAACAAAATTAGTTGATTTTACTTGTAAAATTTAAGGGAAAATTTCTTTAATTTAAAAGCAAACCATATATAATTAAGAAAAACTAAATATACATACATAATATGTAAGCCTCTTAATTTTTAAAATTTTTCATATAGATGTCCAAGTACCATAGGCTCCTAAAATTATCAAAATTTTCAATTTTTGGACTCATATAGTTCTTAAAGAGGTGAGTATATAACATTTTTTTTTAATATAAGTGACGTTCCATTTTAAAGATGTTACCACTTACAAAACTTTGATTTAGAATATACGAGATTTAAAAGTTTAAAAGATATGAGATGTTTAATCTTATTTTAAATTCTTATTTATTTTAAAGAATTTAAATCTTATTTTTCTTTATTTTCCTTTTATCTTATTTTCCTTCTATTTTTATTTATAAAGTTTAAAGTTCTGATTGAAAGAAAATACATCCAGAAGAACTTAAGTTATTTAGTCATTTGAGTGACGACTGTTTATAACTTTCTGGGTTTGCAATCAATGCGACTGCATAATAAAGTTGTTCTAGAACTTTGACTTTTTTTTATGACGATTAACGTCTAAAATTTCATTTCTTTATTCTCAATGGTGTAAAAGTTTCTCAAACAGAACGGACAAAGTTAAACTAATAAACAAAATTTTTAAGACAAGACAAAATTAAAAAGACAAAATGATGTTTTCTAAAATAATTTTTTCAATGAAAAATATATTATTAATTTATTTAGCAATTTATGAATTTTTTAAATATTTTTTTTTTTATTTTTTAGAGACAGTTGCATATTTGTTTTATTCGATACCTTGTGAAAAAAATCGATCTTAATAGGACTTTTTTAAAAGAAAACCCGTTATTTTAAATCTACCCGTTATTCTAATTTAAAAGGTTAATATTATACTAGAGTAATAAATTCTTCATCATTTAACCTTGAAAATTAAGCTTCAGAAGAAACTCAATTATATTCGCAGATAATTTTATCATCAACGTCGGAGCTAAGAACTTCAAACATATACAAGAAGAATTACAAAATATGGTAAATATGGAGCAATATATTAATTTTTAGCAACTAAAAATTAATTTTTTGTAAATATGAATTGGTTCTGTTCAGAAACTCAGAAAAAAATCTAACTAAATGTCACTTATCAGTTTAGAAAAATTGGAAACAATTTATTACATATTAAAAAACATAAACACCTTGGATTATATTTGCCAAAAAAACTAAGTTATATAACATATGTAAACAAAGAATTAGAAAAATATAAAAAGGAAGAAAAGCCTGTCTATATTATCTAAAAGGATGAAAAGAAGTGAAACAAACATCAAACTCATTATATTTGAAACCAGTAATTAAAAAAAAAAATGTTAAAAATAATACGAATTGATAACTTTAAAATATGGATCATATAAGAAATCATTACTATAGATTTGTATTAAACAGAAGCAACTTATTAATTTATCATTCACAGATTTTAAACTAGCAATAATATATTGTTCAAATTTGCCGTAGTCTGTAGAGTAGTCAGTCTGACTATATTAGAAAGGTTAACCGATTTCAAATTATTCGAATTTTCTCCCGATTTGTTCGCAAATAGAAGGGTAGTTAATATCACCGTCAACAGCATGCTGAACGAATTTTATATCCGGTACTAGACGGCGTGACTGAAAGCAAATCAAGTTAATTAAAAAAAAAGTCTAGCTTCATATGAAAGAAAACATATATAAGATCAGCCCAAGCCAAGATTATGTAAAATGAATTCAAGAAATAATTTTTGAACTGATTCAATACGTGAAATGTGTATATCACATGACACATAATACGGATATCGTCATATTTGATCCATTTTTTTTTTTCATTTAATTGTATAACTTAAGCTAAAGTAGGTTCCATCTAAAATTCTATTCTTTTAGAAGCTTTAATGTAACGATAAAATGTAAATTCTTTTGATGGTGTACCTTCCAAAAACCGATATACAAAAGTCAATTTTAATTCAACTCTTTAATTTTTACTTTTGTAGTATTTAAATATATATAGAAGTTTCCTCATAATTCTTTTACATTTAAAAATCATACTTAATACCATGACCTGTACAAAAAATTTCTTACAAAAATTTTAATAAATTAATATTACATAATATAATATTCATACAATTTGCAATTACTTAAATCAAAAGAAATTCTAAGAATTATATATTGAAAATACCTTTAAAAAAACATCAAAATATTTTGAAATTTTTAATTCATTACATCCGCTAAAAATTTCATCATAGGGATTTATTAAAAATTTACAAACAAAGAAACAATTAAAATTCCGTGATTTTGAAAAATATCATTAACTTGACCCTCAAATATAAAATATAAACAAATTTAAATATCTTTATACCCGTACGATAGGATCGGGTATAATAAAATTACTCCTCCGTTTGTAACACCTCGAAATAAGCGAGCTAGATATACCTTCAAAGGTATGGATCGGATCAGAAAAAAATTCTAAGACTTTTGAGCCATGTCCGTCCGTCCGTCCGTCCGTCCGTCCGTCAGCACGCTAACTCAAAAACTAAGAAAGCTAGAATCTTGAAATTCACACAAAATATTCTTGGAGTAATTTGTAGGTTCCCTATTTTTTTTGGTTGAGTTTGGACCAAAACTTAGGGTAGCTCTCGAACACCTAACTTTTAGATCCCGACATTTTTTTTGAAATAAAGCTATGAAATTTTAACTGCTGATAGATCTCATAAAAATATTAATTTTATTTTTTATAACTTTTTTTCGTAGCCCCACCCGTTACGGAGCTACAGCTCCCCAAAGGTTCAAAAAAGCTCTATATTTAAATTGTTATAGCACAAGTTGTATAAGGTATATCTTCATTTTGAAAACGCCAAACGATTACTACTTTCATTAGCTTTAAAAGTATATACACAATAAATATATATTTGTGGTATACGGTGTCTTAATTTACCGTTATGCGAAACTCAAATTTTGCAAAATCCTTTAACCCTTTTATCTTCTAAACGGTTTAAGTTGGAAACTTGAAATTTTTACAGAAGTTAGATCTTTGAAAATAAATATGAGTCATTTCAGAAATTTTTTTTGTATCACCCCCCGTTTAGGAGCTGTAAGGGGTCAAAAACTGAAAATTTTCTATTTTTAAACACCTGTAACTTGAACACCTGTTAGAATTTTTTTGAAGTAATACACAAAAATTAAAGCTTCAACATTATACTCTTATTTCTGTTAACAACTTTTTTTAATAATATAGGGTTACTTTATAATTGACGAAAGTGTTACTTGATTTTTTCAAATTTTCTAACAAATTTCTTTAACGAATTTTTTCCATTTTGTTTTACTCGATAATTTGAAATTGTTGAGGATATAATGCGTAGTACAAAAAAATATAAATAAATAAACAACATAACGGTTGCTTGAATAATTTTTATTTATATGATATTGATATACATACTTATATAATATCATGTTTATTTACATATCGTATATGCCACTAGTGAGTGAATGATAAGAGTATATGTATATTATATAGTGCCGTATTTACATACATATATGTATTTTATTGTACTTATAAGAAATTATTCTGTCAATGGAATATTTAAATATAATATAATATTTAAAATTATATTTACTGTTTTGTACTTAGTAAATTTAATATACATTTACCGCTTAGTATTAAATGGTTCTATAGAATATTTGAAAAAGTTTTGGATTGATAATCGTTATGTGGAAGGTTAGAATATTCTTTTGAAGAATGTCCATATAAACATATAGTTTGAATATATGTACAACCCATAGTACTAGAAATTATAAAATTCACCCAAATTATTTTAAAATACTAAAATATTAAAAAAATAATATTGTAAGCAGAGTGACAGGCTGTGAACATACTAACGGTTCGTACGGGTATCTAAGAGTTGACAAAGGCAACTGTATTCTTCCTCGTTTTTACATAAATCTTATATATTAAAATCAAATTACACACCAAAAGAGAAATATTAAAATTCCATTATATTTTTTAGCCCTCTAAAGTCTAAGAAATCTAATATATTTATTGTCGAAACAAACTTATATAATAATATCTTTATATATGTACATACATCTCTATATTATGTAAGTTATATTAAAAACAAAAAAAAATACAGAGTTACAATGCACTACAAAATTTTAGTAAATATATTTTTTTTTTGTTTTCACCCCCTTTGAGATCATAAATGTTTTTTACCTATGCGGCTCTGTTTAACACAATTTTTTTCCTGATCGTTACAGATCTTCAAATATGTACTTCCCTTTTCTTTCGTGCATTTTCTTTTCTCTAATTTTTGATAAAACTTTGATCTGATGCTTTAGAGAGTTTCCACCCTATACGCTTTTATTTTCACCTTTTTATTTGGAGAGCATACTACAAAGCTCTCCAAATAAAAAGGTGAAAATAAAAGCGTATAGACCAATACACGAAAGATGTATAAACTAACTTCTTATAATTAAAATGATTAATGATGGAAATTAGATATATACAACTTTACAACCTCGCAAAGATCAAAAGTAAATCTACTTACTTTTAGAATAGTTATAAAATCTTCTCAAAATATCTTCAACTATCGCTATAATAAGGATTAAACATGGTAAACATGATAAACTGATAAAATAAAACATATATTTTGGATTTAACTGTATATTAAAGGAAAATTAAAGTATTTGTTAATTTTAAATTCTTAAAAAAAAAAAAGATATAGCTCAAGGATTTCACTTAAAATTCAGGACGATAAAAAAAAAAAAAGGAATAGAATGCAAAACGATAACAATATTTTTTTTTATTATTGTAGGAAGCAAAAAGTTAAAAAAAAAGAAAAAAGGTTCATTGTCCTATTTATTTCATATATATTTACACATGTGCGTACATACGCATACCTACCTAATATATATAGTATAAAAGTAGATTTTATAAAACAAAATAGATCTTATTTTTGTCTTTGTTAATAAAATATATATGAGAAGGACAATATGAGTACTTCCTTTGAAGAGATAAAAATTTTATTTACCAAATTCAATTTTAAAGTACGTTTACTTATTAGTTATACTGTATACATACATATACTTATACATAGTTATAAATATAATAAATATGTATATATTTTACTATGTTATTTGTATTAGATTTGATATATTAATAAGAAAAAAAATGGATAAATTAACGGAAATTTTTACAAATAAAATTCCTGCTTCTAACATTCAATTTGCTGAAGATTTAAAGCTTTGAATCAGTGAATACTTTGGACTTTATAACAACGCCTAACATTACAAATTTTAGTTCTATCAACACTGCTTATAATCCCAATGATCTGGATATTTTTACTAATGAAGAAATAAGTAGCATTAGATTGGAGCTTAACACGAAAAAATCTTCTAGCTTTGACAAAATTTCAAATTACATTTTAAGAAAATGCCCTAGTGAAATTGACAAAATTTTAACAATTATTTTTAACCATTGCTTAAACAATGGATATTTTCCCAAAACATGGATCCCTATATCAAAAACAAATAGTGCAAGTGACATTATGGAGTTTAGACCCATTTCTCTTTTATCAAATGTCGGTAAGCTTTTTGAAAGAAGATTTAATCACTTTTGCGAACAAAAATATGCAAAAAATGTACAATTGCTATGTACAAAATGTACCAGAACTGGATTTATCAAAAGCTTTTGATTCAGTCTGGCATGATGGATTAATATACAAAATGATGTGTTTAAATTTTCCAGACTGGATAACAAAATTAATAAGAAACTTTTTGTCAGACAGAGAAACAGTAGTGTCCTTATCAGGAGATGTTGCTGAACCTTTTAAAGTTGAAACAGGAGTACCACAGGAATCAGTTATGGGACCCAAACTTTCTAACTTTTTCACTCATGATTTTCCATTTTGTGAGCCAAACATACATGGTTATGGTGCAGTTTCATTTGCAGATGATACAATAATACCTACATGTGATGAAAAACCTTACGATGCCATTGATAAACTTGAAAGAGAGATACCTAAGTTAACTGAATATTATAATAGATGGAACTTAAAACTAAATCATGATAAATGTAATTTAATATGCTTTAGAAATGCGAGTGGTAGAGGGCATTATCTAGCAGTTAGGCAAAGTAAATCCCTATCACTGAAAATAAACAATACAGATATTCCAGTAAAAACAAGTATCAAATATCTCGGAGTTGACTTTAGCAATAAATTTTTATTTAATCCTCATGCTAGAAGGGTTATTAAGAAAGCAAAAGCAGTAACTTCAAAATTAAAATCTTTGCTATCGTCATCCTATGTTCACTCTTCTACTAAATGCTTAATGTATAAAAGCCTCATAAGGCCTATACTAACTTATGTTTCACAGAATTGGCTTCAAATATCGCCAACAACTGCAAAGAACATGGAAATTTCCGAGAGGAAAATTCTAAGATATTGCACAGGAAAACATAGAAGGCAAAATAAAAAGTTCTTTCACAATAAAATTCTCTATGAAAAGGCTAAGTGTAAGCCTCTAATGACTACAATAGTCAACAACTCGTTCAAAATGCTTGGTAAGATAGAAACGCATCCAAATCAACTGATCAGTGAAATATTTGACCATTAGCATAATATTGCCATACAAGATAATTACTATATTTCTCCTCTTAATATTACGAATGAAAGATCAGCTTATTTATTCCAGGAAAATTCTGAAAATATTTCAATTCCTTTTTATGAAAAAGCTTTAAATAATCAACATAGAGGATAACAGATAGTAGATAGAAGAGAGTCTTCGTTTACGTGCTGATGGCGTTTAGAACTGGAAAGTTTTAGTTTTATTCGACAAAACTTGGATGTGCTTTGGCAGGCACTTGTATTCTCTTGCGAAGTCTGATATACAATACTTATACTACATGATTTAAAATTGTTAAATATTAGTAAAATATAATAAAAAATATATATACATTGAATATATGAAATTCATTAGTTTATAAATATATTTATGTATAAACTAATCATAGCTTCATAAAATAAATATAATTAGTTTAAGGTAGGTTAGTTTTAGCTTAAGTAGATTTAGTTTTGGGTTAAGTAGAATTAGTTTTAGTTATAATATATTTTAATAGTTGTAAATATACCGGGAGCAAGTATATATTATTATATGATGCAATGCAAGCATTAGTGCTACTTCATTTAAAATATTTTATGTCACATTATCTATAAGAAATGTCACAATTTTGAATTACTGTCAGTTAGGCAAGACATATAAATTAGTCAGCCATTGTAAATATTTGATTATGTTATTATAAATTGTCATATTTGTGTTTATTACAAAGCCTTTAAATAAAAAAAAAAAAAAAATAAAAAAAAAATTTGGTACTTTAAGTTATTTGTAATTTAAAAATTAATATTGGTAGATAATTAGTTGCGTATGTTAGGTTTGTTAATGTACTTTAAAAAATTATTTTTCTTATAGGTACATTGTCATTATTTCCATACAAGCTACCGAAATCAAACAAATCAAATGATTGTCAATACAATCATCCCAAGTACATATATGCAAAATTTTAAAAAAAATATATGTATATATAAAATTTAATAAGCAATGTGGAAAAAATGTTATTGATAAAATATTACCTTAGACTGTAGTGCCTTAAATTCCAGAAAGCTATCAAAATAATGTTTTTGATAATAATATTATTTTTAAATAAATAAAATAAAACAAAAAAATAATGTATTATTAAAAAGTACCTATAATGTTAAATTTTGTATCGAAGTAAAATCTGAAAATTAAAAGGAAACTGGATGTCCGAATGCTTAAGAATCTTATATTCTTATATATTTAATATTAATATGTACATACATATAATTAACTAAAAAAGTTATTTTAACTATTTTTATTTTTTTAAATGTTACATTCAAACATATTTATTTAACATTCAAACATAAACATAAAACACAAGTCAAAAAAAAATAAGCAACATTTTGTTGCACGTACGCTGTGAAAGGCAAAACTTTAATCATATAAAGATTTAAAATTATGATTACTTTTGCATTCAAATTTTTAATTATTTTTTTAATTTGTTCTGTAAAAAACTAAGACACAACTATATCCAGTATAAAGTATTAATAATTTAATGCAGTTGTCTAGTTTCCAGATGTCCTAAAATATAAAATTTTCAATTTTTGATCTTTAATAGCTGTTAAACGAGGAGACGTACAAGAAGTTTTTTTTTAACTTATGCTAATTCTACTCCTCTTACTCCTCTCAAATTTGTAAGCTTCCGATGATCTTACTCCTCTCAAGTTCTGAATTTGTAAACTTCAAAAAAGCAATTTGGAAATACAAAAGAAATTAAATTTTACAAAATTCAAATATGATCAGGAAATTTTAATATCAAATTGAAATAAAAAATATATTTGAGTTGAATTTTTTATGTTGATTTTATTTTTATTTTACTTGTAATTTTTTACTTTTTCCTTATTTTTTTTTTCAAATCTGATTTATTTTGATTGATTCAAATCTGATGATGATTAATTTATTTAAATATATTTTATTGTATTTTATTTAAATAGGTATGTACCTATGTAGTATGTACATATATGCTTTTAATAATTTTTTCTTAATTTACGTAATTTTCTTTTGTAATTCTCTGCCACATAAATGTGGGCAGGAAATTACACAGCCTTTTCTGTTCAGGCGTGGCTGTAAATGTCGTAAGGACAAATAACTCTAACGGCGTATGTGGGATTCGAACCCACACACGTCGATGTTTACAGCATATTTTATACGCACTAGACCACCAATTTGTTATAATTAATTTTTTCTTATTTTTAAATAAATTTATAAATTTAATTTAATATTTAATTTAATATTTCTTATAATATATTTAAATCGATTAAATTATCACAAATTTTTTAAAAAAATTCCAGGTTATGGAGTTGTATATTCCTGTGTTTATTTTATGACGAAAATTGTTCTACAAAAATCTGAAGAAATATAACGTTATAAAATTACTGCCATTGTAAAATTTTATAATTTTACTTTTCAGTGAATCATTGATATTGAAATATTTTCTACAAAAGATTCTATTAATGGAAATCAACAAAATTGAGCTAATTGGTAAGGTACTAATAATTACTATCTACCCTAGTACATCATAAAATAAACCAATGTTAATATTGTTTTTGTTAATATTGAAGACTAGAGGATAGTTCAGATATAGTCAAATGGGTTTCAACCGATTCTATTATATCAGATATTATTTTCATAGGGTTTCCAATTTCGGTTCTACCTAATTGATATGATAGCTGATTAACCAAGATTGTATAGAGTAAATATATTAGATACCCAAGGTGACCTTAACATATCAAAATGATCCAGAAAATTTCTATTAAAAGTTGCTAACATCAGAATCTAGTCAATAACTAGGGCAACTTTAAAAAACAAAATATTTTAATTGTTAAATGCTGTATGATGATTGATGAAATAAAGAAATGAGCATTTATTCAAAATTATTATTCAATAATTGAAAATTAAGCGATATATCATATAACTAAGTTATATGAAGTAAGATTTAAGAACATTAACATTTGCATTTAGTTATTTTACCTAAAATATAGCTTATCCAAAATATAATTAAATTGAATTAAGAATGAAAACTGGAAATTTAAATAATTTAATTGGAAACGGATTTTATTACCAGTTAGTACTCAATTTAAAAATAATAAAAAGTAACAAAAGTAAATTGATGTTATTAAAAACAGTTTATTTTATAATTTTCATAAAAATATTTGAATATATTTTTTTTCTTAATAAATACATATTTTTTATTTAACAACTTTTTTAAAAGTTTTTTTCTTATTTACTATACATACTCCTTGTTTTTTATTATTATCATGTTTACTACTTTTTCCTAATTGCCCTATTTTCTTAGGCTTTTGTTTTTTATCAACTTTCTTTTTCTTATCAGCTACCTTTTTCATTAAGGGTGTTGATAAAGTAACCGTTTCAATTTTCTTTTTTGGTTTTTTATCTTCATTACTATTGTGATCATCATTATTTGTATCCTTATTTTGTTTTGTCACTTTTAAAGAAAATTTCTTTTTTATAGTATTTTCATTTTCTTTTAATTTTTTTGATTGTATATTTTGTATATTCTTTTCACTAAATTTCTTTTGAACTTCAACTTTTTTCGTTTTATCAGTTCTTTTTTGATTGTTTTCATTTTTGTGTTCTTTTTCTGTTGTTGACGATTTATTTTTATCATTTACAATTGATTTAGAGGAAGTTTTTTCATTCTCATTTTGATTTTTCGGTTTTTTTATTTTGATTGGATTCTCAAATACTTTTGCAACATATTTTTTTTCATCTTCACTCTTTTTCTTTTTCTTCAATTCAATTTCCACTTCAGTTAAAACCGGTTTTGCACTTCTTTTTCTAGCTTTTTTACTGTCATCCGTATCTATTGTAAATTCATCATTTTTATCATTTAATTCTCCATTTGCAGTGTTTTGAATTGCCTCTTCTTCTTTGTTTTCAATAATTTCATCATCATTCGCATTAGACACTGGAATATTATTTGAAAATTTTTTCAACTTTGCAACAAAGAAACCATCCATATTATGTGTTTGAGGATAATAACGCCTGGTTAAATTCATACTTGGATGAAAACGATGTTGTCGATATCTAACAAAACCTTCTGAACCAAAATCCATTCCAGTTGGAACTAATTTAACATTTCGTGTTTTCAAAGCATAGTCAATTACCCATTCATTTTCTTCAGGTAAAACTGAACATGTCGAATATACTAAATAACCACCAGTTGCTGACTTTGCATTCAAACAATCAATAGCTGTTAATAATAGTTTTCGTTGTAAATTGTAACATTTTTGCACATCAATTTCAGATTTGGATGATTTTACACTTGGATCCTTTGAAACAACCCCAGTACCAGAACATGGTGCATCTAATAAAACTCTGTCAAAACCTGTCATAATCTCTTTAAATTTAATACCATCAGCAACACTAACTATAGAATTAACAACTCCTAAACGATGAAAGTTCGCTACAACAGCTTTTATACGATCCGGATTAGCATCATTAGCAAAAAGAACACCGGTATTTTTCATTACTGCTGCTATATGTGAACTTTTACCACCGGGAGCGGCACACATATCGAGTATAGTTTCATTTTCTTGTGGAGCTAATGCCATTACTGGTATCATACTAGAAGCTCCTTGTAACATATAATGTCCGGCTAAATATTCTGGTGTTGCACCCAGAGGCACGGTTGAATTATAAACAACCAACCCAACATTAGTCCATTTTCCAAGCGGATCCAAATTAACACCTCTATTAATTAATGATGCAGCTAAATCGCGACGTCTTGTTTTTAGACTATTTGCACGAATAGTTAGAGGACGTGGTACCTACAATTGTTCAAATTATTTTAATTTGTTTAAACATTATTTTAAAAAAAATTATATTTCGTTAAAAATGTAACTTACTTCTGATGCTTCCAAATATTCTAATAATTCATTTAATGCAAAAATTTCCATTAATTTAGTCATTAAAAATTCGTTATAACTGTAATACGCACATAAATCTTGTTTTAATAAATCAACGTATTCTTTACGTGATCTTCCTTCTTGACGATATTTATTAAAATCAGATAAAACTAAGCAAATATCTTTAACACGTTGTTGAATCTCTGGTATTGTAAGTTGTTTTTCTTCTTCCCCGTCTTCATCAGGAAAACGGAATAGTTCTTGTGCATCAACTGACATCTGCATTTCTTCATTAGCTAATTTAGCTTGTTTTTCAATATGCTTTTTTAATTTAGCATTAGCTTTTTCTATAGGAAGCTTTTCATCTTCGTCATCGTCATCATCATCTTCATCACTATCATTACTACTTTTGCTTTTATCTGACTTATCATCGTCTGTATCTTCACTTTTGAATTCGTCATCTTCATCTTCAGATTCGCTTCCAGAAAAATCAGCTAATTTTTCAACTATAAGACTATCTTCTGCTTTTTCCTCTTCTTCGTCATTATCTTCTTCTTCTTCAGCATTGTCTTGACTGTCTTCTTCCTCATTTTCATTAATAGAATCATTTTCCAATTCTTCTTCACTGCCTTCTTCTGCTGATTTAAAATTTTCTTCGTCATTTGAGCTTTGATTTTCTTCTTCAGATTCACCATCGCTCGAATATGTTTTGGATTTTGTTGACGCTATTTTAGGTTTAAGCCAACTACTATTTTCATCTGAAAACCCTTTAATTGTTCCATTTTGTTTCGTCAACTTCTTTTTATTTTCTTTTTTTGCATCGTTTACCTTTGCAATTACCTCTGCCTTCTGTGCTTTTTTAGCTAAACGTTTTTTAAATCTTTTTTTTTGTCCACGTGAAAGTTCTTTATCAGGTTCATTCGGTGCTAAAAAATATTATTTAGATCAGGAAATGTTTGCACTGTAGTTTTAAACACTTACCTTTAAAAGCTTTAATTAATTTTGGTGCTCCTTGTTTTCTACTTTTTCTACCAGGTCCTTTTTTTGGTTTTTCACTAAAGTTTGCTTTACGACCCATTTTAATAATAAAAATTTATATTAATTTTAATATAATTTAATCTTTTCTTCAGAGCTGTTAACGCACGTGGTAAATAAAACAACAAACCACGAAACTTCAAAGTTATCGTTAACTAAAAATTTATCGTTACAATTTATTTCAGATGTTACCGTTAAAAAGAATCAGTAAAATTTGATTGTACGATCCATGTACAATCATTGTACATGAGCTATTTAGATTTTTTTTTTTAAATTGGTTAAAATTTAAAGTAAAGTTGAAAAAAATGTGAGTATTTAATAAATTTGATTTTTTTAAATAAAAAAACTTAATACGGCTTAATAAATAAAAAGAATAAAGTGAAATTTCAAAATCGACATCAAAAACCCTATAAAAAAACAGAAAAATTTGTTTATTGGTTCAATCAGTTTTGATGTTTATGACAATTTGTTTTGACACGTAAAATGTGGTGACGTCCTAGAAAATTGGCTCGGTAAAAAAAAAGTGTTGTTTTTTAAGTAAATGATTAAAAATATTAAAAAGAGGCCATTTTTAGATTGAAATAATTTATAAAAAAATATTTACCTGTGTACTTTAATAATATTTAATTAAAATGTTAACGAATTTCGAGTCAAAGTCTGCTCGTGTTAAGGGTTTATCATTTCATCCAAAACGCCCATGGATTTTATCCAGTTTGCACAGTGGAATAATCCAACTATGGGATTATCGTATGCATACATTGCTTGAAAAATTTGATGAACACGAAGGTCCTGTGAGAAGTGTTAATTTTCATTGCCAGCAACCATTATTTGTTTCTGGTGGTGACGATTTTAAAATTAAAGTATGGAATTACAAACAACGCAAGTGCATTTTTACCTTATTGGCTCATTTGGATTATGTCCGAACTGTTGCTTTCCATCGTGAATATCCATGGATCTTAAGTGCATCTGATGATCAAACAATACGCATTTGGAACTGGCAATCAAGAAATTGTATTTGCACATTAACTGGCCACAATCACTATGTGATGTGTGCCCAATTTCATCCAACAGAAGATCAAATACTTTCAGCTTCATTGGACCAAACAGTAAGAGTTTGGGATATTTCAGGTATAAAATTTGTAAAAATTTATATAAGACTAATAATATTTACAATAATTATTTTAGGAATTGCTAGCAGAGATGGGATGAAAGGATTAAAAAAGAAAGTATTTTCATCTGGGAATAATGCTTTAGAAGACCATCTTAAATCTCCCAGTGGTGCAACTGATCTTTTTGGACAAGCTGACGCTGTTGTTAAACACGTTCTTGAAGGGCATGATCGCGGTGTAAACTGGGCAAGTTTCCATCCAAATTTACCACTTATTGCATCAGGAGCTGATGATAGACAAGTAAAACTTTGGAGAATGAATGAATATAAAGCATGGGAAGTTGATACTTGTCGTGGTCATTATCACAATGTTTCATGTGTAATTTTTCACCCACGTCAAGATTTAATACTTTCTAACAGTGAAGATAAAAGTATTCGTGTATGGGATATGACAAAGCGACAATGTTTATTTACATTTAGAAGAGATTTAGAGCGTTTTTGGATATTAACTGCACATCCAACATTAAATTTGTTTGCTGCCGGTCATGATGGTGGTATGATTGTATTTAAACTAGAAAGAGAAAGACCAGCATATACCATTCATGGAAATATTGTATATTATATTAAGGACCGTTTCTTAAGAAAACTTGATTTATCAAAAAATTTGAGTGATAACGTAGTGATGCAACTAAGAGGCAGTGGTAGCGGTAAAAACCCACCAGTTCATAGTATTTCATACAACCCAGCACTAAATGCAGTTTTAGTTTGTACTCGAACAAGTAATTTAGAAAATTGTACTTACGATTTATACAGTTTGCCTTCAAAAGATCCAGAATCTCAAAGTTCTGAATCAGACAGTAAAAGATCATCTGGTAAACAACAATTTCATAAAATTGAGTTCGTAACGATTTTTTAATTTATTTTTTTTTAAGGTATTACTGCTATTTGGGTAGCACGCAATCGTTTTGCTGTTCTGGATCGTCATAATCAACTTGTTATTAAAAATTTCAAAAATGAAGTGACTAAAAAAATGCCAATGTTTTGTGAAGAAATTTTCTATGCTGGTACCGGTATGTTATTAATACGTGATCCAGATTATGTTACTTTATATGAAGTACAAAGATTAATCGCTGTTGGTACCATCAAATTGGCAAAATGTCGTTATGTTGTATGGTCTAGTGATATGGCTCTATTAGCTCTTTTATGCAAACATTCAGTAACTATTTGTGATCGTCGTCTTCAACCATTGTGCACAATTCAAGAAAATACTAGGGTTAAATCGGGCGCTTGGGATGAATCAGGTGTTTTTATATATACAACAAGTAATCATATTAAATATGCAATTCCTAATGGTGATCATGGTATAATCAGAACACTCGATTTACCAATTTATTTAACCAAAATTAAAGGAACTCAAGTGTTTTGTTTGGATCGTGAATGTAGATCACGGATATTAAATATTGATCCCACTGAATTTAAATTTAAATTGGCTCTTATCAACCGTAAATATGATCAAGTTTTACATATGGTAAGAAATGCTCGTTTAGTGGGGCAAAGTATTATAGCTTATTTACAACAAAAAGGATATCCTGAAGTTGCATTACATTTTGTTAAAGATGAGAAAACTCGTTTTTCGTTAGCTTTAGAATGCGGAAATATTGAGATAGCATTAGAAGCTGCAAAGGCTCTTGACGAAAAAGCTTGTTGGGATAGATTAGGACAAGCTGCTTTAATGCAAGGAAATCATCAAGTTGTAGAAATGTGTTATCAAAGAACCAAAAACTTTGATAAATTATCATTTTTATATTTAATAACTGGAAATCTCGATAAATTAAAGAAAATGAATAAAATTGCTGAAATTCGTAAAGATGTTTCAGCTCAATATCAAGGGGCATTACTACTTGGTGACATTAAGGAAAGAGTCAACATTTTAAAAAATTGTGGCCAAACATCTCTTGCATATTTAACTGCCGCTACACATCACATCAAAGATGAAGCAGAAATTCTAAAAGAAGAATTAACAAAATCTGGAAACCCCTTGCCAACTATTAAACGAGATGCACAATTTTTCGTTCCTCCAGTACCAGTTCAACAAACTGAAACCAACTGGCCACTTTTAACAGTATCAAAAGGATTTTTTGAAGGAGTTGTTCTACCTAAAGGTAACAAATATACACAATATATTTTTTAAAAACTAAAAGTTAATTTGTAATTTTTTAGATAAAAGAATTTTGGAAGCAGCTAATATTAATATTACAACTATTGATGAAGGTCCAACTGATGGATGGGGCGCTGATGCTGATTTAGATCTAGATGATGAAAATGAGGAAAATGATGGTGATGTTAAAGATGAAGTTGAAGATAATGAAGGTGCTGGTTGGGATGTGGGTGACGAGGATTTAGTCGTTCCAGATGAAATAGCGCAAAAGATAAAATCTGTGGCAAAATCAGGTGATTATTATGCTGTACCAACAAAAAATATGTCTCCTGCACAACATTGGTCAAATAGTTCTCAATTAGTAATTGATCACATTAAAGGTGGTTCATTTGAAAGTGCTTTCAGATTATTAAATGAACAAATTGGAGTTGTTAATTTTGAACCGTTTAAATCAATATTTTTACAAATATTTGCTGCGTCCAAAACGAAATTTATTGGTTTACCTAATATGTCATCTTTAAATGCATATCCATTACGTAATTGTAAAGAAACAAATATGACCAATAGTAGACCAGCTCTTAGTGTTAAATTAAATGACTTGGTTCAAAAATTACAAGTATGTTATCAATTAACCACAGGTGGTAAATTTGTAGAAGCTATACAAAAATTTCAATCAATTTTATTAAATATTCCATTAATTGTTGTTGACACAAAACAAGAAGTAGCTGAAGCACAACAATTAGTTAAAATTTGTAGTGATTATATTATTGGTTTAAAAATGGAAACCGCTAGAAAAGCATTGCCAAAAAGTACATTAGATGAACAAAAACGATTGTGTGAAATGGCTGCATATTTTACACATTGCAAATTACAACCAGTACATCAAATTTTAACATTAAGAACAGCATTAAATATGTTTTTTAAATTAAAAAATTATAAAACAGCCGCATCATTTGCCAGACGTTTATTAGAAATGGGACCTAGACCAGAAGTAGCTCAACAAGCTAGAAAAATTTTACAAGCTTGTGAAGTAAATTCAACTGATGAACATCATCTTTTATATGATGAATTTAATCCATTTGATATATGTGCAATCAGTTTTAAACCATTATATAGAGGTAAAGCACAAGAAAAATGTCCATTCTGTTCTGCATCATTTGATCCAGTTTATAAAGGAGCTTTATGTACTGTTTGTGAAATTAGTCAAGTTGGTAAATCAGTATCAGGATTAAAAATATCAAATATTCATGTTAGATAAATAATATTATGCAATTACAAATATGTTTTTTTTTTATGTTTAGTTTTAAAAATGTGTTTATTCGAAAAGTTGTTAAATTTACAAGAAAAACTCACACAATTAAATTAATAAATTATGGAGGATTGGAAACTTCATTTTTAAACAACTTTTTATAAACACTTATTTTTCATTTAAAAAATAATACAATAATCTTTATTATGTTAATCTATATTATTCTTAAATAAATAAATAAAAATAAAGGATTTTAGATTGTTAAGAAATACATAAATCTTTTATTTTCTTTATTTAAAAAAAAAAATTGAAAATTTTAATTTTAAATGATTTTGATTATCTTACTGTTCAAATTCAAATTAAGTATCGCAAATATACTTATCAATTTATCAAAAAGATAAAATTATGATTGCCATTTTATGTCGACAAGATTAAAAAAAACCAGAAAATTTACCTTATTTGAAAATTTATAATTTTAATTATTCCGATGTAAAAATTAATACAACGAATTGACATACATAACTTTTCCCAAAAGTTAATTATTTTTTAATAAAAAAAGTATTTTTTTTTTTAATACATATTTAATTTTTCAAAATAAAATAAATTGATTATCTATGGAATTATTTTTTTGGTTTGTAATTAGTATAACAATTGACTGCATCAGTTGCCGTATACTCGGTATATGCCCTTTTACTCTCCTTGAAATTCTAAAATGTATACCAATTTAAAAATTTAATAGAAAATATAAATTATTTATTTTACAAAATATGGCATATTTGTTTACTTAGGTCATTACTCACCCTAAAATCACCACTTATTAAACCCCATAGAAATACAAAAACTGATGGAATTACAAGGGATATAATAGGAATTAAACAAAATGGAACATCAGTTAATGTAATTGATACCATTCTTAATTTTTTAATTCAAATAAAAATAAATAAATATAAAATTTCTAGTTTCTTGTTTAGTTTAATTTTAATAATCGTTGTTCAGTTGTTCTTATTTTTCTTTTAATATGCAACAAAGAAATGTCATAATTGATTATGACGGATACGTGTAAATTGTTACCAAATTTAGTGAAATAAAATCAATAAACTGAAAAACTTATTTAAATTTTATATTAATAATTAATTTTAATTTAAATAAAATTTAAATTATGATATAATCAATACATGCATTTTCATCTTAAAATCATTTAACCTTTTTAGTTTAATTGGATATTAAGTGGTAACAAAGTTGTTTTAATAATTGTATAAATTTGCTGTCATTTCTTTCAATACATATATACATATTACAAATGGAACTTTGAAAATTAAGTGGAGAATAAAAAAATTACGATACAATTGGAAATAGAACACTTCTCCTTAAAGAAAAAAAATAAAGTACCGTGATTATAATTCCTTAAAATTTAAATGATTCATTAATTTACTTCAATGATTTAATAATGGAATGCACTAACGGGTGAATGAATATTTGTTTTTATTTGAAGAATGCAAAAATAAAAATTTTTATTCAAGGTATAATGACTATTTTGAAATATTTTCAAATCTTGAGTTGCTCATAGAAAAAGAAATTTAAATTTAGAAAATTTTAATACACCTCTTTTTGTAAAATAAATTTAATAAATATATTCCTACAAAATATAAGTAAATTTAAACATTGAATTAGGGGAATATTTTAGGGGAAAAAAAATATTAAAAAAGTGTGTTTTGTTTTGTTTTCAAATCCATTTTGGACTTTTTATGTTTACTAAAAATACAATATTGCAAAAAATAATATTTTTAACATTTTTATTTACATTTTTTTTATTTTTTTTTTTTATTTTTATCATTTTTTTATAATTTCTTTTTAAGATTAGGTAATTAGGATTTAACTGAATTAAAAAAAAAAAAAAACAAACAATTCTAAAATTTAAATAATATATAATAAAATATTCTGATTATATACCACAAATGCTATCAGTTAATTAGAAAATAAAAATTAGTGATTCTTCCTCAGTTCTTTTTTTTATTTTTTAATTTTATATTGTTTTTATTTTATTTTTTTTATTATTTTTATTATAATTTGTTTATGGTACCTTCACTTTTATGAATAAATTTATATATATTTATGTTTTAATTCAAAAATATATATAAAAAAAAAAATTAAAATTAATTCTTGCACACATAAATTGCGCAAAAATATATTTTAATTTTTTATTTGTTTTAATGAGAATCTTAGCGTATTGCTAATTGAAGTCAACGTCAAACATTTAAACGAATATCTTGTAAACCTTTATTTTGCCATACGTTTGGAGTTTTTTTAGAATATGTTCCAGTATTATATAATGTTACTGATGCAATATAATTGTTTGGCATTACTTCAAATATAATATCTTGATAACCATAACAAAATGTTGAACCAAATGGATTTGCTGTATTTGTTGAACTAGCTCTATGAAGAACAACTGGCCTTTCTGATGGTGTTAAACGTGTACTTATTGTATCCCATTTTGAATATGCTGATATAATTACTGGCGAGTTAAGAGGTTCCTGATTGGTTTTATCACTTGCTGTACAATTAAGTTGAAATTCACATCGATGATACATATTAAAATTATAATGACCTGGATAATTAGTATGAAGAATAATTTTTTTACAACGTTGTGTTATAGCATCAAATAAAACATCAATTCCGAGAGTAAAATAATTGAAAAATATATCACTTCGTTTTGTTTGAGCACGTCTATGAGCGCTTGGGGAATGAATTTTCATTTTATCTTCACTTTTAAAAAATATTTTATTTGGAGATCCTAAATTTGTTGAAACATCTTGACATGTATCACCGAATAATATCTCTCTTGTAAATGATTGACGACGTGGTTCTAATGCTCTTAATGATCCATCCGTAAATAATTGCAATTTTAAACCTCTAGTACCATTTGAATTACGTAATACACTTGCTGATTCCAAATATATTTGCCTATTATAACATGAAAATGGTAATGGTGGAGCACGTATTTCTTGCATATTATTACCACCAGAATATATTGACATTTTTGACACAACTGGTGAAGCACCACTTGGAAATATTAAAGATCCTAATCCATGTGCATAACCAGGATGAAGTTTACTATCTACTGGAAAAAAAAAGCTTAAACCACGGAAGTGTAAAGCAAATAATTGTTTAGCAGCATCATAAACTCCGGGATGAGTTGCTCCAAATGAATGTTCAATTTGTTCAATAGATGGTAC
Organism: Poecilobothrus nobilitatus; assembly: GCA_947095535.1. NCBI lineage: Eukaryota > Metazoa > Arthropoda > Insecta > Diptera > Dolichopodidae > Poecilobothrus > Poecilobothrus nobilitatus. The sequence goes on along the minus strand of OX352773.1, from coordinate 152,392,843 downwards.
AACTTCTGGTGAATTAAAAGTTACATCGCTGTACCGTAATTTAACTAATTTCATATTGAAAACTTCAATTATTTTCAAGCGTTGTACTACAGGATCAAAGATTAATCGAATACCATCCTGTGGTAAATTGATAACAATATCAACACCAAGTGGATTCTACAATTAAAATAAAAAAAAATTAATTTATTTTATAAAAAATCATATTTAATCAAAAATATATATAAAATATTATTACATATTATTTTACTTACAGTATCTGAGTAGAGAACTTGAACTCCTTTTATTATACCAACTTGAGATTGTATTATAGCAACTGCTTGAGAAAAGTGCATTCCTAGAATGAATTCCCAGTTTTCACAGCCCAAAGAAATCTCTGGAACTATTTCTAAATCTAACATTTTTCTTTTGGTTTCTTTTTTTTCACGTTCAAAATTAAGATAAAAAATTTTTTGTTTAAATTTTCTGTTGCTTCTGCGATCAAAAAAAAAATTTTCACAAAGAAATTTTTTTTTCTTTTGACTTGCCGTTTATCTTTCCTTTGTTTTTGTTTTAAGATAATGTTATTTTTTTATCACTTTTTTTTTAGATTTAATTAATACTATTTCTTAGTTTTATTAACTCAATAAAATTAAAAAAAAATATCTTTTATAACTTAGTTTTATAAAATGAAAAATTTATCTAAATTTTAATTACGTTAATTTTTTTTTAATGAAAAATATTACAAAATATTTACCTTTTTTGTTTCTACGTCGTAGTCCTAATAATGAGATGTCTCAAATACATATGTAGAAAAGTAATCAAATATCCCAATAAGATTGTAATTGCGCAATTGTATTGATTACTTAGATAGTATAATTTTATTTTTACATTTCAAATGCGATGCGACTTACTCATCGAAAAGATAGATGAGAAAGAGACTGTACGTTTCGATTTTAAAAGTTTACTTCAACTGATAAAACTTGTTTTGTTAAAATTCGCTTAAGTTTACAAGAGTCAAAATTAGAAATATGAAAACAAATTTAAGTAAATTAAATATTATCAGTAGACTTTCATATTTAAATTACCTTAACTTATATTTAAGGTAATTTAAATATAATTTAATTATTATATAACTTATATATTGACGTTTTATAACAAAATAAAACGTCATTATTGAGTTAAATTTTTTTTTATTTATTTTGAAACGTTTTAAACTAACTTTATTAGTTTCAGTATTCAACTAAACTTAAACATAAACTTTTAATTTATTAAGATATATGAAAAGTTATTCTATACAAAAAAAATATTTGTAGAATATGTACTCTTACTTTATTTTATTAGTTTAAATTAGTAATTTAAATTTCAATAACAGGTTATTTTTAAAGTTCTTAGAATTGAAAATAGCCATTGAGAAATATTGGGTTTATTAAGATATTTATTGCTACGGCAACAAAATATTGAACTTACTATCTTCAAAATTTTATTTTAAATTATCAAAATATAACAATTTAGAAGTTAAGAAAAGCTTTTATAAATAATAAACAAATATTTTTATAAAAACATAGTGTACATATGAAAATATGTTATAGCTAATTCTAACTGATATAATTATTGTTTGGTATATTACTAAGTATACCTCATATTAAAACATTCTTAACTTGAATTGATACTTTCAAATTTAGAAGTTATGCCTAAATTATGAAATCTAGAGATTATGTATTAGGCATATTATTTAATTTAAGCATCAGGTATATTGTTAATTTAGAGATATAATAACTGTTAAATATATATAAAATTATTTATTCAAAAATATCAAGCTTTTATATGTAAAATTTCATTTTTTGATCATAAAAATTCGTTTTTTTATATTACTGTTCAGAAATTATGCAATTTTACAAACGTGATTCAACCCTGTTAAATTCTTCAAAATGTTGTCATATGTAGATGTTGCTATATAGAGAAATTAGAGAATACAAATGTCATTTTAATGTCAAAATTCTCTATGAAAATACAGTTTTTTTTTTTATTTTGACTTTGGTGATTTATTATTTTACCTTGCGAGGCATCTTGCGAGGTAATCACTAATCATAATTCAGAGTATGTTTGAGTATGTTTATTTGTGAGTTGTACTAAAGATTAATTATTGTAATTTGGATTTTAGTCCTATTTTTATAAGTTAATGATAACTTATAATGTAAACTTTGAACTCATAAATAGAGATTAGAGATAACAATAAAAAAATGGATATTTGGATAAAATTAAATGCTGAAACTGTTGGACGTGATAAAATTGCAAGGTAAAATCGAGATTTTTTTTTGGAATATATTTTTCTTTATTTAAATATATACAATTAATATTGATAAAAATATTCAAATAGATTGATTCAATATCTTTCGAGAGCAATTTGGGATTCTTTGGAACAAAATGAACTTAGTCCAGTTGCAGTTGATCAATTTAAAACTATAGAATACATTTTAGGTTCCTTTAGAAAATGTAAGAAATTAAAAGAATTTTTTTAAAATCTTTTTTAATTGTGGTTAGATTTTTAATAATTTAATAACTCTGATTTTTGTTTTTTAGTATTACGCTTCGGAAAATGTCTTGATGTTTTTTATTCAAGTTTAAGATCATCTCATTATCCTGATATTGCTCTTCGAGTAACACTTACTATGGGTAAATTATCGCAATCATTATTTTTATTAGCTGATCATATTATATGGTTATCCAGAACCGGTTTATTTAAAAATATTAATCCGAAGAAATGGGGGAAAATCGCAAATAAATATTGGTTGTTGTCAATTGTCATGAATTTAGCAAGAGATGTCTATGAAATTAATAGATTATTTGACTTACATAATTCATGTAATAGAGTAGGTATTACAAGAACTACCATTCCAATTTCTATTACAACGTCCACAGATTTATCTCGATTAGCGTTGCAATCATACAATGCTATATTAAGTCACCAGGATGTTGCTTTAGATACAATAAAGAATTTTTGCGATTTATTTATTCCTTTAACAGCCTTAGGATATACAAAATTAAGCGCTAAAACAATTGGTCTTTTAGGAGCCATGTCAAGTGTTGCAGGATTAATTGTTTTAATTCGACCAAGAGCAAAGTTATTGCCTGCTTAAATTTATTTTATTTTAAATGTTATTCAATTTTCGTATTCTTTTTAAATTTTAAAAATGGGATTAATTGTTTATTAGGGTTTATTATTATATATTAAGTATATAAAAAAAAGTATTTAATAATTAAAGTATGTAAATGGGTTACTTTTAAAACAAAAAAGATATTTATTTTATTCTAGAAATAAATTTATTTATACAGTTATACGTATATTTTTTATCAACAAAACAAAAAAATATTTTTTTTTCAAACTTGCTTAATTATTTTAAACTACACATGTGCCAACTTGTCAAGTAGATTGAAAGATTTGTACAAAAGATTAATGAAATCGTAAAAATGCATGCATGTAATTGTTTTTTAAAATTTAAACATGAAAAATTTGACTTTTCTTGAACTTTTATCCATTTTATCAATTAAATTTTGTATTAGTATTTTAATTTGAAACTGTTAAAAAAATTAAAAAAGATCAGGTTAGTAAATAAATTCTTTAGAGAAATAACAATGTCGGAAAAATATTAATATAAATTAAAAATCTAAAATTAATAAATAAAGTTTTATTTTAATTGAAAAAAATAAACAAATTTGATTAATGATCTTTATTCCAAAAGAAATGTAATAAGTTTTAGTAGTTTATTTTTAGAAGAAATACCAACGTTTTGTGTTTTTAAAGGTTTTTACAATTCAGCTACAAATATTTATTTTTTGACGATCATGTTACAGAAAATTTATTTTAGTTTTTTTTCTTGTTCTTAATTTACAAGCTTTACATTTATAAAAAACTGCTTTTTAATCTAAACAAAAAATTTAGAACAAAAACCTATTTTAATTTTAGTCAACGATGCAAAATTATAAACTTTATAACAAAAAAAAAAAATTAAATTAAACAAATAAATTAAAAATTTTTTTAATTGTTTAGTTATTTGATATTAATAGCAAGTCAAGATAAGAAAAGTTTTATATTTTATATATATAAAAAATTAAATAAAATATTTGGTCTCCCCGTTGATAATTTTGTAAAATCATACATTGCCAGGTAAGTATGTATTAAAATAACATAAACTGAGCATTAGAGAAACTAGAAATTAATTACTATTCTAATAAATATTAAATCAGAATGTTAAAGGAGCATATATATAAATATATAATGTTACAGTATAGTGAGTGTTTACAGCACTCTTAGACTTAGCTTTCTAGACGAGATGTGCACACCTATTCAATAAATCACTAGTTATTCAAAGTGCATCACAAAGTAAGACCATGTTATTAATAAAATGTATTGTAATTTTCATTATAGAGAACAGAGTATCTGATCATTATACATTATTTATTATTTTTAATGACTTTTTTTTCTAAAAAAGAAAATAGTCTTAACTCACAGGACTTTCATGATTGACTTCTCTATTTAGTATTTTGAAACCTTTAGGTAGATTTATGTTTGCTTTGGCTAATAAGATTGTGTCCAAAAAAAATATTTGGGTAAAATCGAAGATCGGTTTTACTTAAGGGTATAATAAGATCTATAGAGGGTTTATTGTTAGCAGTTCATCTTCGATTAAGCAATATGCTCCTAGGTAATATATTGCTTGGAGTAAAGTTTTACAGTTTTTTAGTTATTACCGTTATTATTCATCTTAAAATTTTTGGTTTAAAATATTGATCTACTAATGTAAATATAAAAATATCAGCTGTGTCCACCACGGAAGCTACCACTAATACAAGAAAAGCATAAGGCGAAATTTCATAGATTTTTACATAATAATTTAAATCAAAGCAAAATAACTTCCAATAACTTAACCTCTTTTTTATTCAATAACAATAATAGGCAATGAATTAACTGTAAAAATATGTTTTCCTTAATAATTTTTCTCATATGCATATTATATTCCTGTTAGGAAAAATTTATAAAAAACTCTTAAAAACAAAAATAGTAAAATAAATTTTGGTTGCCCGATTTGTTACCAAAAGCATACCCACAGACACACAGACAGACATCACGCCAAAAATACTTTTTATACACCGTAGTAATGCATATTTGCAAAAATCCCGGTTACAAATTTTTGGAATGGAAACAATACCTAACCTTATACATTCTATTTTTTTATTTAGGAGCCCCAACACAAATATTGGTTTAATGGGCCCTTATACATTCATGTATGCAGTCGGTAATAAAAGATCAGACTTAAAGGAGGTTTTACAAAACATTCTTGAAATTGTTTCGATGTGTTTCGAATTGTTGCATTAATATCTAAGTACATGCTAAATTAAAGAATTTAATACATTTAAGAATTAAAAATCAATCGTAAAGAACTTGTTGGAGACAGGACATGTAATTAGTGTACAATCATTTATTCAAATATTAAAAATGAATAAATTATATTTTCGGAAAAATTTCGAAATTTGCTATTATGATTTTTATGAATGCTACTATGATGCTACGAGGGAACTTAAATTAAAAAAAAAAAACTTTTTCATTTTGCGTTTATTTTTGTATAACAAAATGTCATCGGATCAATTTAACACTATCTTATAATTGTTTCCATAATTGAAGTTTAACAAAATTTCCCGTAGAAGTTCATAAATATGAATTTTTCCGATTTGTAAAAATCTCTTCACTTCATCGGATATTTTGTAATAAGATATAGACTGTCATCAAAAAACTAAGCCGTTGTAACTCAAATAAAACAATAGGACGTTATATAATAATTCGGAAGTAATTTATCCGGAAATTAATAAAAAATATATCGAATTTGTTCAAATTTAAAATCAATATTTTTAAGATTTATATTTATCGCTGAACCAATCTATTATTAAGCTGTAGCACTGCAAGCAAAAACATCGGCTATCCTCGTAATAATACATACTGCATCGACATTTTGATATATATGTTACGGTTTAAGTAATGAATTTTTAATAATAACCAATATAGAAAGGTCAAAGTGATTAATTTGGACAGAATTTATTAAATGTATCACATAAGCCGGTAATTATTAATAATTCCCACCCATCTTAGGTAAATGTAATATTTTAATATATCTAAATAAAAATATTTAATTAAGAAAATATTTTTCTTTCCTAAATTAAACATATTATTGAAGAATTAAAAAAAACATAAAAATATAAAAAATATAACCAAATGGAAATTCCCGCTTTAGTCATAGCACAGACAAAGTATACCAAGAAAAGAAATAGTATTTATTACATTTACCAATCCATACAGGTAATTATTAATACTTACCGGTAAATATAATAATTTCTACTTATTATTCATATTTACCAAAATTCTAGGATATTATTAATAATGACCGGTTATTATTAATAATATCCGGATTTATTATATTTACCGTAACATATAGATGGACACTAATTTAAAGGTCGGGAACTAAAGGAACGATGAAAGAACTAAAAAAAAAAAGAATAAAATTTAATAATAAAAACATTGTTTTTTTTTTTTTCAGTTTTAAATTTTATTTATAGAAGCATGAAGACATAGTTTTTTTTTTTTTTTACATTTTTTATAATATGCATTACAATTTTTTTGACATTTAAATTTTTTTTTTTTTTGTTTTTATACGAATTATAAATTATAAATAATTATAAATTTTTTTTTGGTTTTTTATTTTCATTTTTTTTTTTTATTTATATATTATATAATATTAAATGATTTTTAATTTGTTTTTTTTTTTTTGTTTTTTTGCTGCAATAACTTTTTCTATTTTCTATCACAGAATTTTTATTTGCAGTTTAATTAAGTAATTTATTTAATTTTTTTTTTTTTTTTTCACTTTTTGTTTTTTTTCTCACTAAATAGTACCCATCTTCGTTAAAAGGAAGAAAGGCTCTTAAAAAAATGTATTAATTTTTTATATTTAAATAATTAATATTTTTTTTTTATTTTTGTTTTGTGCTTCACAATGTTTTTTTTATTTATTTATCAGGTTTAATTTTTAATTTTATTAAAAAAAAAAACTAAAATAAAATGTGAATTAAAATTTTTGATACTAAGAAAAAAAAAAAAAAGAATAAAAAAATACTAAAAAGAAATAAAAAATAAACAAAAAAAAAACAAAATAGTTTACCATCAATCATGGTAATTTATTAAATTTATATTATGTATATATGTAATTATGTATAATACCTATATAAGTATATGTATACATTTTGTAAGAGTAAAATTAAGTTTTTATTTTCATATACCTATGTTTGTATATGTGTATATATTTATGTGTATATATTTTACGTATATATTTATGTTTTTAAATTTTTGTTGTTCTTCTTTAAAATAATAATAGTAAATATAATTAAATTATGAACCTTTTCGAATCTATTGCACTCCATACTTTTTTTTTTTTAAATACATCAAATCGTTTGTATTTGATATATTCCGAATTTTTTTTGGTGTATATCTACCATGCCACCAAACTACATCGATTAGCTGTCAAATTTTTTGTGAATGAGCTATAAATAAAACCAAGCTATTATACTACCCGTACATTACAATATAAATACTAGATATTCGTATCGTATTAGTTAGTTAGAATGTCTAAACCTACTTCAAAAAAATTAAAAAAGATAAATTAAATAAATAATTCAAAATTTCGGAAAGAGTAGGTATCAAAACTGGGTATCAAGTGTGGTACGCCGTATCTTCGAAAAAGTTATAATTAATTGTTATAGGATATTCAGTGCTTCTTGATCTAAGTATACTAAACGAAAAACCCAAATATAATTAACATTTTTTAAAATAATAATAATTATGTAATTATAATTTTTAAATTTTATTTTTTCTTTTATTTTTATATTCGTTAAAAAAAAATTCCTTTGTTTTAAAATTCACAGGTAATTTTTTTTTTTTTTAATTTAAAAAATATTAATTAATTTTTTTTTTATTATATTAAAAATTAATTTTATATTTTATTTTATATCATTATATTCACAATAACAAATGATTTTTATTACAATGAAAATTTTTAATGCATGTGTGGTTTTTTTTTTTTTTTTTTTATCTATAATACTACTTAAGTTAACTATTGTACATTTTTTCTTTTATTAATTTTGAATATATTAATTAGTTAAAAAAAAAATGTTTTTTTTTTTTTTTTGGTGAATTCAGTGAATTTATATTTCTTTTTTTTTTTTCTTTTTTTTTTTTATCTAATATAAATTTTAAATTTTAAAAATTAAATTAAAAAAAAAATTAAAATTGAATTTGAATAGTAATAACGGTAAGTCCAATAGTGTAATATTTATATTATTTATCACATTGAGTTAAAACTGCCATAAAAAATCATGGGGTCATAGTTAAAAGTATAGTGAGACGATAAAATGTTAGCATAACCCTTATATTAAATTAACTTTTGGAATTCGAATGCTGAAGTTGGTAAATAATAAACAATAAATTGAAAACTGTAATTATATTGGAATAATAATTTATTAATATTAATTATTGAATATATACATGTATAAACATATAACCATTGCCAATCAAACAAGCATTGCCAAGAATATTTTACCACATTTTACTTTAGGATGAAAATTGTATTGTATTGTAATAAGAAAATTGTGAAAAATATTACAAATTTTTGTTTTTACACAATCATAAATTTATTTATAAGTATATACCATAAGTATATAAGTAATCAATCATAAATTTATTTATAAGTATATACCATAAGTAAGTATATATCATATGGTATAGGTATATTTATTAAGACGCAAATTTTTCTCGTGTTCGAAGATTTCGTACATTTTTTTATAAATAATATTTCGAAGATTTTTATTTTATTAATTTATTAATCTATAAACAAACATGTATAAACACCATTCTGACTATCAACCACTGGCGAAATTCGATTCGCTCAACTATTTTTCGTCAAATGACGCATAATAGGGAAACCAAAAATAAAGTTAAACAAAAAAAATGAAAATTTTCAAATTAAAAAATATTACGGTGATTTATAAAAAATTGTACGGATTTTAAAAATTATAAAATTTCATATTCATTTCTATCAGAAAAACGAATTTTATTTTAATAAAAAGAAATTTGAAACTGATTATTCAAAATAAATGACGTTTTTAATTTCTGATAAGTAAAGTAATTTTAAATTTGACCATCGTGGAAGTCGAAAATTGAAATTATCTTAATCTGAGCGACGACAAATATTTGGTTGAACGCCGATAATCTAAATTGAGATTATAATCTATAATTATAATTTAGTAGTTTTCAGCCACACACTACGTGTTATGATATTCTGCTAAGTTTTGAATACAAGTACATTTTTGGATACGATTTTGCTATTACAAAATCTACATTAACATAATAATACGTATATGTACGTATGTTTAGAATCATTTTTTTTTTTTTTTTGTTTTTGAAATCAAGAAATTTTCTATCCCATACGAATTTTTTGTAATTTAGATGACGTGACGGTAAAATATATTTAAACACCAAAAACAGCCTACAACAGGGCCCCTAGTAATAATTATAATAACAATAATAATAAGATTTTTAAATACATTATGTTTTAACTTTTCTGTGAATTTATACATATGTATACATATGTTTTCTGGAATAAGTTAATTATTTTTTTTTAAATTTGCATTTTCTATTGTAAAATTTAAATTGTTGATTTTGTTCGAACACGAGAGAAAATAATTTAGAAATTCTTGAATTTCATAGAATAATTTGGGATTTGATATTAAAATTAAATTGCATTAAATATGCATTAACTGAAGACAGTTTTTTATGAAATAATTTTTTGGAATTGAATATTTAAAAAATAAAATTTTTTATATATGTTTTACAATAGGTGTTTTAAATTTTAATTAAATAAAAATTAATAATCATATAATATATACTTGATATCAACTGAATGACAACAAAAATAAAGAGAATTATTAAATATTATACAGTCAATATCGGTTATAATGACATTGAGCGGACCGACAAATTTGGTCGTTATATCCGATAGATCGTTATAAACAATATCAACATTTTTTTATTATAAATTAAAAGAAGTATTATTTATTTATTTATTCAAGTCTTTATTTCACCGTTTTTAACAAAAAATAAAAAAAAAATAATAATATGTACTTTACATACATTTAACTGACCTAATGTAACATGCACATCTAAATAAAAATGTTAGAAATATCAAACTAGCACCACAACCAGGCGACAAGTAGGCGGCAAAAAGTAACGGGTCAATCGTTTGATGCTTTTTTTCGTAACTAATAATAATGTATGTATTTTTCTTTATTTTGTTTTTTCGTCGTTATAACCGATAATTTTTTCTTTTTTGAAGTAAAAATAAGTCGTTATAAGCAATATGTCGTTATAAGTGATGTCGTTATTTCCGATATAAATTTGTTTGAAATTATATGAACTTAAAATCGGGACTTTTAAAAGTGATCGTAATAAACGATATGTCGTTATAACCAATGTCGTTATAACCGATTTTGACTGTATAATATATATATATATTTAAAAATTTTAATGAAAAAAAAAAGTAATTTACGTTTTATAGACAATCCTAAAACAAATATTTTTATTACAAAAGAAATCAATACAAAAAAAAATATGTAATTATGTATATTTTAAAATCTTACTATACATATTATGTATTTGATATTTACAAGGAAATATTTTTTTTGTTTTGTTTTTTAAATAAAAGTTCTTTTAATAAATTTTATAAATAATTTAATTTATTTATTTTTATATACCCTCAATATTTTGTGAACACATTCATTTATTTGAACCATCTTGTAAATTGTAATAATTTTTTGATCACCTTTTTATTTTGAGTCTAAATGTACACTTATTTAAAAAGAAAAATTTTTTTTTTTTGCTTTAATTTTTGTAAAGTTTTAAGAGAATGCCGAAGGACCGTGTTTGGTTTTTTTTTTTTTTGTTTTAAATTAGTTATTTTATTTTTTAAAATTATTATATTTGTTTGATTTAAAAATTTCTTTTAAATTCGTTTATTGCGTGTTACCAATATATACATATACATACATATATACATTATGTAGCTATTATGATATGATGTTGATTTTAGTAATTGTAATGTTATTCTAGTAATTCAACCTAATATATATATATATAAATATGTATACATATAATTAAAAAAAGAGAATTTTTCAAAATATTTAATTTATGGATTTTGATTGTATTAAAATAAATATTAATTATTTCCAATTCCAGAAACAAGTAAACCAAAAACTTATAATACCCACATAGTGTATGCGATAAAATGAATGAATGAATTAAATAACGGATCATTTTGACACTTTGTTGTCAATTATGTGTGTTGATTGGGTTTAAAATTATTTCTATTCCTAAAAGTCTACTAAAAAAAAGTCATATAATTATTGAAGGCTGAACTGAATGGAATAAAATTGACTTCTAAAATATTGCCATCGTATGAACATTTTTTCCTATCAAAAATATGTCATATTATGTGGGTGGTTTAATTGTTATGTTTCAAATGATATTTAATAAAGTTTTGAGAACAATATATTTTTGAAAATTACAAAACTTTTTTTTTTTTTTTGAATGGATATTTTTTTAAAATACCTTTTAAATTTGTGTTAAAGAATATTTTATACGAATGAGGAATGAGCAAATAAAGGAATGAGGAAATGATTGAATGAGGAAATAAAGAAACGGAAAGAATGTCAACATTATTATATCAATATGTAGAAATTAGGTGTTTGCCTGCTGAATTTCTAAACAAAAATTCTTTCATTTCAATTAAGAAAAATATTCTAAATAAAAAATTTAGAAATCTTTTTAGCTTGATTAACTTTCTTTTCTTTATTTCAATTTTGAATAATCATCTTCTCAATTCAACAACAAAAATACGTTTGACTTTCAAAATCTAAATTGTTAACTTAAGTCTACTGTAATTACTAAACAACACCCATTATAACAAATTTGAGACTTTTTCTAATAATAAATACTTGCATGAATAATAAACTTCCATAATTAACATCTTTGTATAATTTTAAAGTCCTAGAATTTAGTTACCATCACCTTGTAGAATATTTTTAATATAAGAATATCAATTTAACATCTTATATTTTTGGTATATAAGTTTTTGGTATGGTCCGATGTTTATTGTTGTTAGATCGATTTATAACCTCCATGATGAAGGGTAAAAAAGTGATTATAGATAGATACTTTATTATTCCTATGAATGACAATAATAAATTTATGGACCCTTTTTCTTTCGGATGTAGGCCATAAGTGAATCAAAGACATAGTACTTGATATCAGTGTTTAAAGATTAACAACATACCGTTATTTTAAATAACGTTAATAATCGACAATTTTTTAAGTTTGAGTTTATGAACAATCATATCATAATGCTATATATAGATATATATATATATATATAAATATTGCATATATGCTTTAATTAATATAAACTGAATAATTTTTTTAATTAAATTTAATTTATTTTCATACGATTTTTTATTTTTTTTATTTTTTTTATTTTTGAATTAATTATTCAATTTTTCCATTTTTTTATTGTGATATTTAATTGCTTTTTAATATGTTTTCATTGTGTAATTATACTTATTATATATATGTATTTATTTTATTATTTTTCATTTTAATTAAATTTTTGAATTAATTAAAAATTATTTTAATAAAAGAATAATACAATACAAAATGTATATATATATGTAATTAAAATAAAATTTTCTCTTTTACAATTAATTGATTTTTGCAAAAAAAAAAAAAAATAAAATATATTATTAATTCTATTAAAACTATTATGAAACAATACATTTTGTATATATTTATTATATTTATGTGTATATATATAAAATTATATAATATGTATCTGTAATCTCAAAATTTAATATTATTAAGGCAAATACTTTATTTACTCTTTAGTATATTATATATAATATATTAAAAAAAAAAAAAAATTAATTTTTCTTTTATGCACTTTTTTCTTTTATTTTAATTTTATTTAAATTTTGGCATTTATATAAATATGTATATATATATTTAATAAATTAATTGTTACTTAAAATTAGATTATTTTAATAAAAAAAGAAAAGAGATAAAAAAATAATAGATATGTAAGCTCTTTAAGAAAAAAAAAATAAATAGAAAATCACACAATCAAATTTAATATATTCGTATGGTGCAGCAAATTATGTTAATCAATTTTTATTATTTTATATCATAAATACCACATTTTATGGGTAGAAAACGAAAGAGAAAAATAGGTATGTGAAAGGTATGTGGAAAAAAAAAGGATAGAAAAAATCTATTTAGGAACATTCTAGAAAAAGCAGATATCTCTCTTTCCGTATCCACAAATAGAAGTATATTGAAAATTACGATATACGATATATTTTTCGATATTAAAATTCGATATTACCGGCTGCAAAGCCCCAGCTAAACAAATTACCAGAACCCTGATTTCCCTTGAATCCTGATTCAACCACAAAGTTGTGGCATTTAAATTTTTATGTATATATATATAAATATTAAAACAACAAATCACAAAAAAAAATGTGTGGGATGCTACAAATCTATATACGCAAAATTAATTATTAAAACTTTGATTTTGTTACAGAACTCTCACTTCTAAACACACATCCTTTTTGGGATTTTGGATTTCATAAATAAAACACTAAACGCATACCATGCAGTCAAATTACTTTACATCTTTATATTTGATTTTAAATATACAAAATCGTTTTTTCACACGGTTCATCTCGAATCCAATTTTTAAACTTACGTTTCATTCCTCTTTCGTATAAACTAGGATTTTGTGATGGGGATTTCATTCTATTTCAAAATTTCTTCTTTTCTTCACCTCGAAAATCTTCAGAAAAATCTTCAAAAAAAAAAAATCTTCAAAAAAAAAAAAAAAAAAGAGAAAACTTCAATTACAAAGCAAAAATGAATCTATATACTTGAATGAAGAACCGTATATGAAAATAAACAGCAGTTTATTTTCAGTATAGTTTAAAAAAGACCCATGCGAAGTGATCCATTAAGATATAAAACGGGCAGCACCAATTTAATCAGATATACATAATTAAATTAAATCGAAATTTTTGAATAAATAATAAGAAAATAAAAAAATAAATATGTAAAACAAAATGTTATGTGCAGTTTGTTTTATATATATACTTTAAGTATGTATGTATATAAAAAATTAAATGATTTTGTTTTACATTACATACAGTTAGTTTTTTTTTTTTTATTATTTTTTATTCTTCAGATATTTTATATGTATGTATATATGTAGTATATATTATTATATGTGAATGAAAAATAAATATAAATTATGTATATAGAACATTATATAACATATTATATTATAAAGATAACATACATATTTTTGTGAAGTTAAATCAATTAAAACTTAATTTATTAGAATTATTTAGAATATTCACCTTTTTGTTTTCCGTTTAATTTTTTTTTTTTTTTTAACATTCAATTTGTTTTTTTTTTTTTCTTTTAAAAACAATATTTTATTATTTAATATTTTTTTATCTATATTTTCGTTGAGTATTTTTTATTCAATGTTAATTACATTTTTTTTTTTTTTTTTAAATTAATTAAAATTTTGTTAAATTAATTTTAATTCATGTAAGCCATATGATTATAAAGCTAAGCCCAAAATAGACGACAATAAAAAAACGCAAGAAATTTCGTACAGTTTCTTTCGCACAAATGAAAATGGTGACGATGAAATCATATGCTTTTGTTTACAAGTTCTGTGCTAAATTTCTAAAATTCAAAAATTTTTATATAAAATTTATAAAAAAGAAATTATTACTCAAAGCGACTGTAAATAAAACATTTTACGTAAATAAAACGTAACGCATATTTTAACGTAGACTTCATGTGAAATTTTTTCCATTTATATGACATATAATTTTTTGTGCTGTTTTTTTTTTTATGACATTTTTATCGTCTATTTTGGCTATGTTCATATATTTATAATATGTAATGGTAGAGTTTTCATTCGTCTCGTTATGTCTCGTTTCATCTATTTTGGGTTATACTTAAGCTAATCAAAAAATAAATGAATTCGTTTATTGATTTTTTATAAACTATGTGAATACTATCGTAAGTACATGTGTAGTGTTGTTGTAAAAAGATCTTTGTCGATTTTTTTTTAAAGAAAGTAACTAAAATAAGTTTTAAAAAATTTCAAATATAATTTTAGGTTCTAAATGTATATGCTTTCTATGTGCATATATGTATTGACAGATTTTCTCAATTTTAATCAATGAAAATTAACTTTAATTATTGAAATATTAAAGCTTTTGTCCGTGGCTGTTAAAATTATGATTTATTTTTTAAATTTATTCAATTACTATTAAAATTAATATATAGAGAAAAAAAAAAATTGGTAATTTAAGTATGTATATATAAATAGGTACATGTTAAATATTATTGTTTTATATAAACATAAAAGAATATAGGATCAGAATATATTTAGATAATGTGAGCAAATTGTGTTTATAAAAATTTTTTTTTTTTTTTTTTAATTTTTAAAAGGCAATTATGGAATTTTATTTACGACAAAAAAAAAAAAAAAATTAAAAAAAAACTTATATACTTATAATTAAAATGTTATTATAGGATTATACAGAAGAAATTATAATATTATTATGAATTATTGACAATTGTAGGATATTATCACTTTATGAATAAATTAAATGAACGTACACATATATATATATATATATATTTCTTTTTAAATCTTTTTATGCAGTTTTTGTTTTTTTTTTTTTTGATGTTTACAAAACCATATCAACATTTTTAATTTAAAATCAGTTTTATAAATCGGAACTTGCAACTATTATATACCTACATATAACATCTAATGTAGGAGTTATGTTTTATAGACTGTATAAACTCTGTGTAACTTTTATTTAAAAAAAAAATTAAATATATTGAAATTTTTTTTAAGTTGACTTATTTAAGTTCTTCTGTTTTTTAATAGTTAAAACATTATTTACAAATCATTTTAGATTAAATTAAAATTATTTTTGTTAATTTGAAAATTTATTTTGAAAAAAATATTATAAATTTAGTAATTCTATGTATTTCAAAATTAAAAAAAAAAAATCTGAATTTAATTTGAAAATGCATTTAAAACTAATAAAAAGTTAAAATTTTATGTATAAAAGTTACTAATTATGATTTTTTAATTAAATTCATAAACTAAAATTTAAAAATTGTATTGTATTATTATAGTTTTTAAAAAATTTTAATAAATAAATAGAACAGAATTAAATTGTTTTTGATTAGAATTGTGTAATTTGAAAGTTTTTATAATTCTAAATGAAAGTAAATTAAAATATTAATAAATGATATGCGCAGTAGAAATGCGTTTCCTTCCTTACTCTACTAAAGTTAAAGCAAGTTAAATCAATAACATATAATAAAGTCCAGTCATATTATATTTTACAAAAAGGGTTTCGTATAATTAATTTATGTTGTATATCTACAACCAAAGTTCGCATTACACTCTCTGAAAGCACTTTCTACAAAACAGTGTCGATAATTAATAAATCATAATTTGTAAAATGTAGTTACATTTTTACTTAATAAAAATGGCTTCTCTTTATTTTATATTTTGATATTATTCAATTCAATTTGTCATAGCAGCGTTTATTGTGAACACTTTCATAGTTTCATACAATTTATTATATTTAATCATACTTTGATACTTCGATGTTTATTAATTTAATTACATAGTTCACTTCATATTTTTTTTGGTGTCAATTATGAGAGTTCTAAAATTTACTACATATTAGGGATTTTTTTTTTTTTTTTGAGTTGAATATTATTTCAACATTTTAGACTTTTAAAGTCACACGTTTGACGTTGACAATAAATGTTGTGCGAGGGAATTAAAATCAAAAATTAATTAAAGAAGTTTTATTTGAATTTTTTATTTTAAATTTATTTATTTTTTTTTTTTTTTAATAAAAATATTGTTTTTTGGAAAAAAAAAAAAATGAAATTTATTCTAGTAATAAAAGGCAATTACAAAAAATTAACAAAACATATGGCAAAATAATTTTGTGTTGTTGACATCAAAAAAAAAAAAAAATTTATACGACAGAAATTTTTTAAACTCTCATAATTATTGTGATTTTTCTCGAACAATTCTGAAACTATAGAAATAATTCTAAATATTAATTGATTCCCATATAAATTGACACCATAAGTATTTTTGCAATACTATTTAATTCAATTAATTATTGCAGTTTAATGTTTATGAACTAAATATTAGATAATAATTTTTACTTTAAAAACTAATATTATTTAATTTTTTTTGTAAATAAAAATAATTACTTTTTTGATATCTTAATTGATAATTAATATTATGTTGATAGATCAGACATTTCATTTAGAACACGTGACTCCAAAACATAAAATTGATTGAAATTTAATGTCATGCGATATCAACTACAGTTTTCTAGTTTTCATGCAAGATGACGTTAGTCGTGACTCGTGACATTTATGAACATAAATTTACAAAATTTTATTTATTAATCAAAATTTTTTTCAATATTATTCAAATTATCACTTGTTTATAAAAAAATCTCTCCTAAAATATATAGAAAAGAATTTTAAAAGTATTAAAGTTAAACGATTTTGTTAAACGGTAAAAGTGTTCAAATGGAAATATTGTTTTATTTTTTAGTTTTAAAAATTAATTTTATGTTGAAGATTTTTAAAAAAAAAATTCTGAATAAAAAGATTTGAAAAGCGATATAAAAATAATAAAAATTATATTTTTATTATATAGTTAATAATTAACAAGGGAATATATGGATATTCATATATGTATATATATTTATATATATTATTAATTAAATGTATTAAAATTTAAATAATTACAAAATAAATCAATAACACATAAGAAAAGAAAAGTGATATTTTTTTTGTTTTTTTGAACTTTTATGAGCAATTTTTCTTAATTATAAGAATTTTTTTTTTTTTTTTTTGTTTTTAATATTAATTATTAAATATATAGTAGAGGTAATTAAAAAACTGGCCAAAAAATACAAAATAAAATAAAATATATTTTATAATACATATTACATAATACCTAAATATTATTTAATTAATTTCATAATTTAATAGGCCATTTATGAGTCAAATTTTTTTTTTTTGTTTTTGTACCAAATAAAAATAATATTATACATTTATAAAATTTTCAAGATATTTTTAAAATTAAAAACAAAAAATTCTTTTTTATAGAAAAAAATACATAATATATTAAAAAAACAAAAACACCAAATAAATTCAAAAATAAATTAAAAAAAACCAAAAAAAAAAAAAATTAATTAGATAATACGATAATACTTTATAATATATATTAGGTCTTTCCTGTAATAATTTATTTGTTTTTTTAATTATCTTTTGTTTAATTGAAAATTAACTATTAATTATTACAAATAAGTAATGGTAATATGTAATTTTATAATAAAGCTTCAATTAGGAAGAAAAAGTATATAATTATTGTATGTATTTTTGTTTTCTTAATTTTTTAAAATGTTAAATATCTTAAGTTTTTTCTTATTTAAAGTTTTCAAAAATTTTAACATTTTAATTTTTGAATGAAATTAAAAAAATTTCAAATTGATATGATCATTATTTTATTTATTTTTTTTTTTTTTTGAAATTAAATTAAATTTATAGAAAAAAAATAAGACATTTAAAAAAAAAATTTTTTAACAGAAGAATAAATATATTGGCTAGATTGTTTTTTTAAAGATATTTTTGTTTGAGTTTAAAAACATTTTTTGAGAGATTTTTTTTTTTTGTTTTATATTTTTTAATTATAATTTATAATTTGGATGTTACGGTTTAAGCTGCCGGACTTATATCTAATAGATAAAAATACTCATATTCTTTAAAACGTATCATAATATGAAGAATATATCACTGATGACAGAATTTGTTTGAAAATTTGAATTGAAGCGAAGCGAAAATTTAAATTGAAGATTTGAATTGAAGCGAATTTAACTGTTAAAAGTATCGTGTCTGTCTAGTCTAGTATTTCTGTAAAACTTTTCTTATGAAGCTAAAGTTATCATCTCTGTTTTTCTTAGCAATAAGTATCACTTTTGATTTGGTTTCGATGGGTTTTTCCGAAGTTTTAACACTTATTAGCATGAGATATTTTTCATGCTTTTAAGTAGAAGTGACACGATTCATTTCTTCATCGTCTCAGTTGTTGGCTGAGTCATGAATGATGAGTCTTAAAAGAATATGAGTGAAAGTATTGATTATTGAACTTAAAAAAAAAAATATTTATATTTTGTTATAAGATTATTAATCTGGTATGTTATTGATAATTGCTATTTTGTAATACATACATAAGTACATATATTTCAATGCTATGTTAATATAGATCCAAATCTTCGATCATATATATACACATATAGATAGAGTATAAAAATAAAAATGTATTGAAATTAAAAAAAAAAAAATTGTACGCATAGTTTTGTCAAAAAATTTTTTTTTTAAATTTTTGTTGAAAATAAGGTTTTGTAATTTATCCATTTAACCTTTGTAAAATTTAAAAAAATTGCGTTTAGTTAAGTCGTATATATATCGAATATTTTTTTTTGTCAATTAGAATTAATTCATTTTAACTTCGTCATACATATGTTATAATTAGTTAAACCTGGTTAAACGTTAACATATTTTCTTTTTGAAATTTCGTTCTAGGGTAGGGTTCTAGGAAATTGGTAAGGAAACTTTATTAAGAGTAAACTTTGAACCTTCGCCTCTATCAGTTGATATGTCAATTGATTTTCATCTTTTAGTAGCTTTAAAACTGAAAACTTGTTAAAAAAAAAATAAAAACTGAGTGTTTTTTTTTTTTAATTTTTAATATTTCATTAGTAATTTTTTGTATACAAAAATTTAAGAGTCATTTACATTATTATATGGTCCTTTTAGATAAAGCATTGTTATGTTCAAAATTGTGTCAATAGTAGTGTCAAAAGGACTAAATAGCAAGTAAGCTCAGTAAACTCAAGCTCAAGTAAGTTTAAATATGTGGTTTGAAAAAACCCTTTTACACTTAAAAAAAAAAAAAGGTTATAAATTAAACAATACATTATTACATTATTATAAATATTATAAGCCTTTCCAAAAAATCCAGGAGTCCGATAGAAGAAAATTTTAAATATTTAGTGTTTACCTGAAAGAGAAATTCGTAAACAAATGGCTCAAACAAACGAAAAAATAACCTAATATTGACCGAAAAGCTAACTACAAAAAAAAACAATACTAGAACGAAATATCTTTTGTAGATTTAAAAAATCATGAACATTGTACTTTATTGATTAAAGCTATCATGGGGAAATATATTAAAACTCGATTCCATTACATTGCATTCAAGATAAAACCAGAACTTTCAGTCAAAAAAAATAACACGACTTGTAATATTTCAGTGTACGTGAATAAATCTAAAATTTAAAAAAGTTTCTTAAATTTTATTAATTTTGCAAAAAATATATTAATAGAACTGTAAACGAAACTTTATTTTTTTTTTTTTTAATAACTTTTATTTTTTATTTTTAAAAAATTGTTTTTCTAATGACAGAACAATGCGTACAATTTTTTTTTATAATCTCTCTCTATCTATATATATGTATATATGATCAAAGAAAAAACATAACAAAATTACATAAAATAATCATTAGAAAATAACCAGAATTACGTTTTCATTAAAAATTGATGTTTTTTTTTTTAACACATTGTCAAGCAAATGATTATAATATTATGTTGTTAGTTATTTGCTTTATTTCATGTTAAAAGAGACAGATCTTTATTTTTAGTTTCAAACCCAATTTAATTTTTTTTTTTTTAATAGAGTTTATATTTAAAGTAATCCAAGCTAGTTTATATTTTAATGTAGAGTAATAGATTATGTACTACATTTACAAAATTTTTTATTACTTTAGAATTTCTTAAAGTTTAAGAATCTTGGAAGATTGATCCTAAGAGAATTTTTTGCTCAATGCAAGGGGGGGGGGGGGGGTTTTAATTAAGAACAATCGTATGTCTCTTAAGAAAAATCAATAGACTTGATTAAACACTGTAACACAAGTGAGTAGTTAATTAATATTTAATAGTATACCTAGCCAATTACTTTTTCTATTACAAACAACAACAATACTATATACATACTCTTTTATGTAACATTCTAATATTCTGACTGGCAATTAATGTATTTTATTTTATTATGTTAACTTATATATGTATATATATGTAAATATAAAATCATACATAATATTATGAAAATATACAACATTTAAATTAATTTTAATTTATATAAAGAATAAATATTTATAAAATTATATTTTATATTATAAAAATTTATATAATTTTAATTCATTTTTTAGAAGTTTTCTTTTTTTTTCATTAAAGTTTTATGAATTTTGTTAACATAAATTTTTAAATTTAGAATTAAATTTGAAAAAAAAAAATTTTAATAAATGTCACAAATTATAAATGTTAAAAATTATATTTAAGAATTTAAAAAAATTTGGGAATAATTAAATTGAGTTTTTAATTAATGAATTTATTTTTATTTAAGAAAAACTAATATTTTGGTATATTTTTATCTAATTTATTATATATGTATATTTATATATTTATTTATTCATTTTTTTTTTTTTTTTTAAATAATATATAATAAATGATTATGTATTTTTATATAAAAGTAGGAGGAAGAGATTTTATTATAAGAGAAAAAGGCATGTTTGTTTTTGTTGCGAGAAAACTTAAAATGTTCTATATATATATATATATATATATATATATTATATAGTAAAGTATAATTAATTATTGTACTAAAATTTATAGTGTATCTATATCTTTTGAATAAAAATATTTAAAAAAAATGTGTGTGTATATTGTGTTTCAATAATAATTTTTTTTATTAATTTTTTTTAAGTTATTTTAACTAAAAATATTTCGTTTTCTACTTTTTTATTTTTTTGAATTATTTTTAATTGTTTTTTTTTTTTTTGGCAAATTAAAAATTAATTTTTAATGTTAAAAACATTTTTTTTTTTTTTTGTTTTTTCTCACTATCATAGATCGGATTTTATTATGAAAATTGGTTTTTTTTATTTTTTATTTATAAATGAAACTCATTTGGTTTTTTTTTAATTTAATAATTTTTTTTTTTTTTTTCTAAATTTTCATATTTTTTGATAATTTTTTTGTTTCTTCTTATTAATAAATAATTAATTAATAATATAGAAAAATGTGTTGTTTATTTTCTATCTTATTTTTAATTTTAATTAGCTAATTTAATTATATATATAGTATGTATATATTTAAAATATTTATTTAATTACATATTTATTAATATTTTTTTTTTTTTTTTTGTATTAATATTTTATATCTTAAATACAAAATATGATATGACAAATAACAAAGGATTCATTCATTCATTTTTTTTTATTTTTTTTTTTTTTTTTGTAATTTTTTTTTATTTTTATATCCTATGACTTAAAGAATATAATTTTTTATAAGATTATGCACTTTATTTGGGATAAATATATATATATATATATATATATATATATAGTTGAGATAATGTTTTTTTTATTTATTATTTAATTTTTATTTATTTTAAGGTGAACATTTAAAAATAAAAATCTAGTTTTTTATTTCTTCTTGTTTTTAATAAAATATATATAAAACAATTTAAATTTCTTTTAATTGTTTTTAAAAAAAAAAAATATATATTTAAGCATTTTTTTTTTTTAAATATATTATTTTTGTTTTCAAAACTTTTTCAAAACACCATTTCATTTTTTTTTTTTACATACAAAAGAAAAACAAAAAATTATATAATATGTTATAATCTATAATATTATAAGATAAATAAATTTGCACTTTTTTAATATAATATGTATGTATTTATTTAAATATTTAATTTTTATTTATTTTTTTTTTTTTTGAAAATGTATTCAAAGTTTCAAAGTCGATGATTGCTGAAATTAATATTGAATAATTTACGAAAGATAGAAGAGCAAGTTGTTTATTTTATTTATTTATTTTTTTTTTAGGTGTTTGTTATCATTACTTATTATTCTCAGTTTAACTCTTTAATTCACTGACCGCTGACCATTTACTAAAATAACGAACTTTTAGTTAATTCTTTAATTTCAATATGGTAAAAAAAAGTTATTCAAGAGTGTGTCTTGAAATGTATTAGCTCAAGAGTATTATATATTCAAATTTCTATTATTTTTTTTTTTTTGGTATTATGATGTTAAGAAGTATGAGAAATATTTATGAAAAGGTTATGGTAGAAGTTTTTTTTTTTTATTTATACTGGGCACTCGTTGTGATAACTAAAACTAATTAAGGCGAATTTATATTAAAAGGGAAACATACATATAGGTATTTTTATTTTGAAATTTTTATTATCATTAAAATCCAAAAAAAAAAAAAAAATGAAATTAAAATATACAACCAAATTTTATTTAAGGTAACCTGAAGTAAGTTTTAAAAAGAAATTTAAAAAAATTTTAACAACATTTTATTATTGAACATAATTTGATACTCTTATCATAGAATATAAAATAACATGTATGCTATAATAACATTTATTAAATTAAATCAACGTTTATAATGACTCTTAGATTAATAAGAGAAAAAAATGCAGGTGAACTCATATAAAAGTAATAAAATATCTTATTTAATTAAGATTAAATAATCAAATTAAAAAAAAAAAAAACGAATTATTTATAAATTTACTTATTTTGTAATTCGATGTAATGAATAAACCTGCGATTTAAAGCTGCGATTGTAAAAAAAAAAAAATTAAAAGAAAAAAAAATATCTTTGGCCTAATACATATTTAAATAAAATAAAATTTCTACAAATAAAAAATGTCATTATGATTATTTTATTATTATTATTATTATTATTTATTCCAGTATTCAGATTGTATGACAATAAGAAGAAAAAAAATAAAGTATTATGATATTCACATATTCATAATAAATATAAATTAATTGGAAAAAAATCAACAAACATATTATTTATATTAATAACTATTTATTTTTTTTACTATTTACTTTTTTGGGGAAACAGAGAAATAACATGGTTTAAAATTATAACTTTGATTTCACTCAATATTTGTTTCTGTTTTTTTTTTTTTTTTTTTTTTTTTTGAAAGATAGTGATAACATACACCTATTCTTTTTAAATATTTATTGTATATATATTGTTTTTTTTTTATTAAAAAAAAAAGAAAACATTTTTTTTTGTTTTTTTTTTTTTGCAAAATTTTATTTTATAATATGTTTTTTTTTTTTTCCTTTTTAATATTATTTTAATATTTAATTTCTTATAAAATAGAAAAAACTGCAAATACCTGTACAAAATATGAAAGGCAAATTTTTTATTAATAATTTTTTTTTTTTTTGTCAACAAATTACAATTTTTTTTATTTAGTTTTTCTCAATACTTATATTTAATTATTATACGTAGTCTATAACACATTTATTAAAAACTTTTTTTTTTTTTTATTTAAAGGGAGTGGAGATAAGGAGGAGGAAATTGTAAAATCACATTTCGTTCTTTGTTTATTTTATTTGATTTTTTGTTTTTTATTTAATTTTTTGTTTTATTTAAATTTTTAAGTTCTGACTTCTTTTTTTAATGTTTTTTCTTTTCTGTTTTTGACACAATTATTATTATATTATTAATTTTAACTTTTTAATTAACTTTTATTAATAAAATAATAGCGAAAATCTTTTGAAATTATTGTTTAATTCTCTTAATTTTATTTATATATAAAGAAAACTTTTTTTTTTTTTTTTTTTTTTTAATTTTTATAATAGCTTTTGTTATACTTTGCACATAATTATTATTAATATTTTTGTTTAAATTAAATACTTTAATAATTCGTTGAAAATTTGTTTTTTGTTTTGTAAAATCACAAAGTATTCTTATTCAATTAATTGAAATTTAGAATGAAGGAGATAATTAATTAAACAAGTTGAAAATTTTTTTTTAGTTATTCGCAATCACAATTTAGAATTACATAATTAAAAGAATAACATTTTTCAATTTAATGAATAAAAAAACAAAAAAAAAATTAAAATCGATATAACTGCAGTGTTTTATTTTAAAACAAATAATTACATTTTTGATATTAAATATATTTCAATAATTTTAATAATTAAATATTATATATACATATGTAAACAAAGTAATTAATCTCTTCAATTACGTAAATAATACGATAATGCAGTAATAAAAAATTTAAAAAAATAATAGATTTAATACTTAAAAAATACATTTTAGTTAACAGAATTTAAAAGTTAAAAAACTTACAAATCACCGAATAAACAATTACTCTTGTAATAAGCAAAAGGAGTTTTAACAAAAATAATTTTAATAGAGTAAGAAAACAATGCATTTCGGTATTAGCTGGTATTAAGTGTTATATGGTTACACAATAATATAAATTCGTATAAGCAAATGTTATTTATTCAATTTTACATTTAGATACTTTATAATATATATTTATTCAATTCATTTTCAAAATACAAAAACAAAAAAAAGAAATTTGTGTAGTAAATAAGAGTTTTCTACAAACAGAAATTAAATTTTAAATTTTTTCTTTATTTTTATTTTATTCTATAAATACAACCTTTATTAGGAACGTTTTAATATAATCTAATATATATATATATATAATTTTTTTATGGTAACAAAACAATGTCTGAAATAAATTGTTAAAAAAAAAAAAAAAAAAATTAAGATTAAAAATAAAAATCAATCAAATAAATAGAAAATGAATTGTTATTTATTTAATTAAAAGTATATCACACCATACTATACACTGTGATTGAATAAATAACAAATATACTAAATTTATTATGTATGTTATTTAATTTAAAAGATCTTTTTTTTAAAAAAAACAAAATACTTGAAATAGATTTTACGAGTATTTAAATAGTCTACAATTATGTATGTAGAGTCTACATACATAATATCTCAATCAAAATTATAATTCAATATCAATGCTATATGTTGGTTTGAACGCATTTAAAAACTTTTCTGGTGCTTTACCGTGTACTGCTACTTTCGTTAATCGAAAATTTGGAACTTTGAAAATTGAAAATCGCTTACACAGTTAAACATCCAGTATTAAAATTAAAATTGATTTATTAAACTTGATCAATTATGATTAGTAAATTTTGTTTTTAACCGAATACGCGCTTGTTTATACCTTGTATTCTGATAAAATTATATATGAAATTAGATAAAGATTTCTTAACTCTTCTGCATTGTATTTAAATAGCAATCAATATTTAAATAGCAATATAATATAAAACAATAAATATATGAATAAGGGTAAAGTTAATATATTAAAAATATGAGCAAAAACAAAGTCAGTTTATCAAATTTAATTTTAATTTAATATTTTATATATTTAATTACTAATATATTAATTTAAAGGTATTATTATTTGTTAGATAAAGTCATCAGTCAGTAATATACAAAAATGTAGTTAAAAGAAATTTGTTCTATGGTGTTTTAAAGTTTACAAAGTTTTTTGTTCTTTTTTTTTTTTTTTTTTTGTTTTGAAGTTTTTGAAAGATAATACATAAAATGTAATAAGATGCATACATATATGTATATACATTTTTTTTTTTTCAATAAGTATTAGTTGTTTTGCCCCTAAAAAATATTTACAATTTATGATTTAATTTAAAAAAAAAAAAATCATAAATTTTAATGTTTCTATTATTTAAAAAAAAAAAAGAAAAGTTAGTCATCACATTATATATTTAATTATTAATTCAATATTTTTTTTATTTTTTTTTAACATAAATTTATTAAGGGTTTTACTGTTATATATATTTTTTTTTTTTTTTCAAAATGTGCTTACAATAATTGCAAAATTTTCTATTTCTCACATATAATTAACATGCTTTTTTTTTTTTTGTTTTTAATAATTGATTTATTAATTTTTATTTTTTTATAAATTCATTTAAGGTTTATAACTTTCTATCTTTCGCTTGAAAAAAAAAATTAAAATAAAATCAAATAAAACAAGAATAAAATTTTGGTATAAAATATTATATATCAACAAAATAAGAGATCTTCATTCATTTTTTTTTTTTTTAATTATTTTCTTATTATTTGTTTTTTTCTTTTTTTTTTTTGTTAGAAGAATATAATTTATAAAAAGAAAGTTTTTATTTTTAGAAAAATAAAATGTTATACATTTTAATTTTTATTTTTTTTAACTAATCCGTTCTTAAGCTGAATTTTCAAATACTTTGATATAAGTTGTACGTTTTCTTTTTTGTTCACATTTTCATATTTATTTAGTTGTTATACTCAACTTATTTTGTTTTACATATTTTAACATTGAAGGAACTAGCATAAAAAAAAAAAAAAAAAGAATACAATTAATTTATTTTTTATTAGTTTTTTTTTTAAATGTATTTTTTATGTATTATTTTAACTATAAAATTTTTTATTTATTAATTAATAACTAAAATTTAAGCTAATTTTTTTTTTAATTATACTTAACAGAGAAAATTATAATATATATATATATATATATATATATATTAAATAAAAATTATAATAAAAAAAAAAATCTTATAGAAGACTTGTTCCGTGTACTCTTTCATGGAGGGAAAGATTAAATATTATTTCCGTATTTAATTTTATAAGTAATTTATACCACTCATATATTATACTTCGATATATATATATATATATATATATATATATTAAATTTTTGTTTTATAGGAGAAATTAATTAACACAATGTTGATGATTTCTGCTTACATTATTACTCTTTTCAGTTTATTTTGTGTTGTTCTTTTTCTCAAAGGGAGAATATGGAGGGGTAAAAATTTAATTGGTCCATTTGTCAATGGTATTTATTATAATATGCCATATTTTTGTTTTTCTTTACACATTTTTTTTGTTTCTTTTTTTTTTTTTTTTTTAATTATATAAAAGTTAAATTTGTTTTTTTTTTGTTTGCCTTTTATTCATAACATATGTTTTGTTTTAAATAACTATATAGATTAACTTGATTCATCTGCAATGGATGCAGTATCATCACAACCAGCTTCAACATCAGTTTTATTAGTATCAGAAATATCATTTTCATTAGAATTACATTTAATGTCTTTTGTTGTTGTTGAGCTTTCTACATTATTATCGCTTTCAATATGATCATTACAATGATTTAAACTTTTTGTAATTTTATCATTTGTTTCAGTTGCAGATGATTTTGTTCTAAAAAAAAATATATAAATATATATATTTATATTTTTAATGTAATTAAAAAAAAAAATAAAGAAATTAAAACTTACAAAATTTCATCGCTAACCGGACCATTGGAAGCGCTGCTATTTTTCGTTATATTATTAGTATTATCTAAAACTTCTGCTTGCACTTTGTTAAAGCTATTATTTTCATGATTTTTATTTACGAGAATATCGTCTTCTTCAGTCTGCATTTTACCATTACCACCATTGTTGTCAGTATTACCATCACACAATTCTTCAACACCAAAATTATCACTATTATCATCATTAACAATACTATCAATAATTTTTTCTGCATTTGCTTTAGTATTATTAAAATCAAAATTATCATCATCATCTAATGATGAAAATTTTTCATTACACATTTTTTCAAAATTTGCATTATTATCAGATTTTCCAGCAAGTAATTTTTCATTTGTTTGTTGTTCTCCAACTTGTTGAAGATCATTTAACTTTATTGAATTTTGTTCTTTTATATTTATATTTAAAGTTTCATTTTTAGAAGCACCATTTTTTATTCCCAAATCAAAATCATTAAAATGTGAATCAAAATCAGCAAAAAATTCATTATTAGATTTATTCCAGCCATTATTTGAATCACTATTATTAGAATTATCACTAGCATTATTAAAAGGATCCGCCACCCACGGATTTACATTTATTGTAAATGCATTAGGATTACTTGGATTTTCACTTTCCATATTTGCGAATTCCCTTGATAATTCAGCTGCTTTATTAACTTGCATTGATAAATCCGCAGTACAGTGAGTAAAAGGTGTAATAAAACTATGAATATAATCACTTTCAAAATTCATTTTTTCAAATTGCTAAAATTCAATAATAATTAAAAATAAATAAATAGTTTAATAAATAATTAAATTTTAATTGATAATATTTAACTTTTACCTCGTATAAAACACCTATAGATGAAGAATCTCCGAATATTTGATCTTCTTCTAACAAAGCTCTAAAATAAAAAGTTAACTCATTATTTTAAATATGTATTTAAAAAAAGAAATGAATAAAATACTTACGGCAAGGTCGAAAGTTCGTTAAGGATTTCTGAGAAGTTTTCGATGAGAAATTCCTTTGGATTGAATTCAGCTGATTCATAAGCATTACAATCAGCTAACATTCTTTTTTGAGTATTTAAGTCTTTTATTAATTCACCTTCATCTTTTTTAGTTATAATATGCCAATTTTCTAATTCATCCTCACTCAAATTCGATTCAATTAAGGCACCCAATTTTTCGGATTCTAATATTGATGTTGTAATTGTATCAAAAATTTTAATAAGATGACCCATAAAACCTAAACGACGACCTTTTGCAGATGATCTATATTTATATTTAAAAAAAAAAATTAATATGATTTTATTTGCTACAAAATAATAATTTGATTTTTTTAACTTACTGCATTTCTTTATTTAATATCCAACATTCAATAAGTTTTGATATAACTTTACAGTTAACTATTGCCTAAAAATATAGATGATGTTTTCTATTAATATGCATTTGAAAACACAACAATTAAAACTTACATAATTTTGTAAGGCAGATGGATTTATTTCAGGGTTTTCAACCTTATCACCATTGCTATTGTTTTCATTGTCATTGTTTTCAGTTTGCTGCTGTTCCAGAGGTTGCATTTGCAACTGGTTTCCTTGATTATTTTTATTAATATTATTATCATTATAATTATTGTTCTTATTTGAAAAAACATATCTTAAACATTTTTCAACTTCACTATGTAAAAAATTATTCCAACAATATTCCTTAAATAATTTGAGCAAAGTATTAAATAAATCAGTTTTACATATTCTAAAAAAAAAGCCAATAAATTAAAAAATAAAATCACTAATACTAATATTTATTATACTTACGCATCGATTAGCCTAGAATCACCAATACGAATTAAAATGGTAAAAAGGCTACAAATTTGAAGTCTTGTTAACCCAAAACGGGGTGGTAGTTCAGAATGAATATCTATTAAATGGTTTTTCTATAAATAAAAATAAATTAAATTAACTTTTCGAAGATAAATAAAAAATTTTAAAACTTTACTTGTGGTGGCCTTAACAAAAGATTATGTAGCTCTTCTATTTTTGGTTCAACTACTTCAATAATAATTGAAATAATCCTGTCATGATTATCCTTTTCTTTATCCATTATTAATTGCAATGCTAAATCAGAAGCTGGTTCATCACTAAAAATATTTTTTATATTTGATTTTCTACATTCAAAATATATGTAATAAATATTTCACTTACACTATTGCTTCGTCTGCTAGTGTTAACAGCACTTTAACACCAGCTACTATCGCCGTTTCCACTGTATCTGGTAATAACATAACATCTACTAGTTGAGACACTGCGGAATGGTCTTCTATTGACAGAAGTAATGGATTACCACCTACAAAAACTTGTTCAAATGAACTATTTTCTTGATTTTCTGTTTGTCTCATAGATCTTCCGTATCTAATTAATTCGCATAGAAATTCTGAAATATTTTTGTGCTTTTCAGACTCTTCCGGCTTGCCTAACATACTAATCAGTCTTTCAACTAGATTTTGTTCTGTAAGCCACTATAAAAATAATAGTAAATTATTTTTATAAATTAGTAACAAAACAAATTTTTATTCAAATATTTACCTCATATAAATCTTTTTTAAGTGCACCTTGAACTTCTTTTATAATTTGAAGTAATAAATCCATTATAACTGGTGTAACAAAATGTCGAAATATTAAGTCAAGAAAATTACCACGTGATTTTATAAATTCCAATACTTGTAGGCACATTTTTTGATATAAAAACCAATCTGTTTCAGCTTTTTTTGATATTAACATACTAAATGTTTTATTAAAAAATGACGATAGAAGAGGATTTAACGGTGGTTCTTTTTCTAGATATGAATATAACGTTTGCAATATTTCTTCATCCTCTACAAGTTTTTCGTCAAGGGACGGTAAACCACTTTATAAATAAAAAAATTTTTAATATTGTAATAAAAAATATTTAAATAATACAAACAAAAAAAAAACCAAAAATAAAAAAAAAATATTAATATGGAATGGTTTAATATCTATATTTATATAAAAAGGGCTCCTATTAAAAATTCTATTAAAAAACTATAATAAAGATACTCTATCAATATGATAGCGCAATTGTTGTCATTACAGATACTAAAAATAGAATTTTTCTTACAAAGTCAAAATTTCACATGCCATATTAGCATGCTTAAAGCGTTGTGTTATGGATACATCTTCTGGTGGTTCTGTGATTGTTAATTCAATAAGTCTCTTAATAACATCTGGACGAGTTAAGCTGAAAATAAATTATTTTATAATATTATAAAATATATTATTTTTTTGTAACTTACTACTGGATAAGATTTCTCTTTTGGCTTTTACATTCTTGCAGAATATCTTCATCGTCCAAAACCTCTTCTAATGTTACATTCTAAAATTACATAAATAAAATTTAATTTTAATAATATAAATTCAACAATTTATTTTTTATTTATTACTTCTTTTTGTAACAAATTTTCGATATTCTGTGAAGGCGTATATCCCTTATCCCAAAACATTATGCGTATGTGTGAATGTATTTTTACTACTTTATATTGGAATAAAAAAATAATAAAATTGCAATCTAATTTGTTCACTATTTAATGCACTACAAAAATGAATAAAGAAATAAGCTGCTACGTATTAATAATATTTTTATTAAAGTCGATATAAAAAATATTTTTTATTTGAAAAGGGTGGCCATTAGAATTTTCACTCTTTTCTCACTTCACTCTTTTTGAAATGACGTTTGAAATTTTGAACGTTTTTGACATAAAAATTTTGAGAATGAAATTTTTTAATTTGCATTTCTAAATTTATTCACAATAGCCATTTCATCACGTTTGTTCTATGATGCAATTTTATTAAACGTCATATATGGAATTTAATTTTTATAATGAAAAAATTATAAGAGAATTAAAATTTAAAAATTATTTTATGAAAAATTATAAGTTTTATGTATTTTGTTAGAAGTGGAGTTCGAGTTAATATTAATTTCAATAATAAAATACCATAGATATATTAACTATAATATTATATCTATGAATAAAATACAGAATTGTTTAATGGGTATTTTTGTTTTTATGGTTAACAGGGAAAAATGTTTAATGTCAATTACAAAAACGTCAAGAAGTGGACAACAAATGACGCGTGGAATTCTTCTTTTGGACTTGCTTAGACTTCAAAATTAAAAATTCATATTTTCGAATTTCTAGTCATATAAAATACAATTTTGGGTTGGCCTGTACTTTTGGAGTTTGTTTTGCTATTTTTTTTGTTATATAAAAACGAGTTTTTACATTGATTTATAAATTAAAATTTGAAAATAATGGCTGTAAGTTTGTTTTTATTTATTAAAAATATAATTTTTTTTTTAAATTGTCATTTATCGTTATATATTAGCCACAGCAAAAAGGAAAACAAGGCACAAAAGGTGCAAAACAAATTATTGAAGAAAATTTAGCAACAATAACATTTTATAGAAATATGATTGGTGGTAGTGTTTTAATATTTGTTCCTATAAATTTATTATTTTTTCAGTTTACTACATTTTTAACGGTATGTCTTTATGGCTTATTTGTATTGTCTTATAATGAATAGTTTTTTACTTTTTAATTTATAGATAATGAGTATTTTTAGTTTTGCAATATTATTTGGAGCCTTTCAATTTATGAATTTTATGTCTCGACCAAAACTCGCTGATAGTGGAGCTGTTTTGGATAGTGGCACTGATTTAAATATGCAAGGCGGAATAGCAGAGTAAGTAATGTTTGTAAATGATTTTAGTTACTAAAAAATATGTAATAGTAGTATGTAAATTATTGTTAGTCATTTGTTTAAAAAATATATTTTTTTTTATTTTGTAGAAATGTTAAAGATTTAATAATTTTAACATGTGGGACAATGGTTCTGTCTATATTATCAAATTATTTTTGGTTAGCATTATTACTAATTCCTATTAGAGCTATTTGGATGTTATGGGGATCAGTTATTAAACCATGGTTAGAACAAAAAAATGAAGAACCAGAAGTCGATGAAAAGAAACAGAAAAAAATGGAAAGAAGAATGAAAAGAATGAGATGAAGAATTTAGAAAAATTTTATTATTTTAAATTTATTTTATTTTTTTTTATAAATGTATGAAGTCATTTAATTCTATTATTTTTTTTGTTGTGTTGAAATATTTAATTTGATTTATAATGTTTAGGTAAAGAGCCAATTTTTTTGTACCTTTTGTAATTTTCCTTAAAATACAAATTTTGAGATTGAACAAGGCAAATATTTAATTTTTTAATTTTCAGTAATGTGAATCTAAATTTATTAATTTGATATGAGTCGAATATGGTAGAATGCTTTGAATAATTTCATTAAAGAAATATCTATTTTGTTGTACATATTTAATTTATCTAATTTTATCTATAAAATATTTTACAAATTGCATTGCATTGCAATTTTATTTTTTTTTTTTAATATAAAAGTAGTAAATATATATTCAAAAATACGCATATGTTTTGGGATAAGGGATATGTACGCCACATTTAAAAAAACCTCAGCCTTCGTTTTTGGATAAAACAATTGGTTTAATGTGCAAAAAGTAATAAAGAAATAATTTAATTCATAAATTATAAAATAAATAACTAAAATAAATCAATCTAATTTAACAAAACTATTCTTAAATTAGATAATTATAAAAAAAAAAAAATTATAAGACTCCCGGATGTCTGCTGTTCATCATTTATATTTTAAAAATATTATTTTCTAATTTTTTTATTCCATTTTCATTAATTTCATTTTTATTTTTTTTTTTATAAATAATTTTTGAACTAATAGAATTAAGTATTCATGAATTCATATATTTTATTTTCTCACTATACCTTTTTTCCATTTTCTGTATTCCAGAATCACATCCAAATATAAAATTTGGTAATGAAATATCTTTTTAGCTTATTTACTATTAAATTAAACCTATGTATCTAATTTTGATCTAATTGTAATGAAATTTCAAATAAAAAATCAAGTAGAAAATCAAAAATAGAAAATAATAAATAAACTTTTTATTTTTTAAGTATACTTAGATAATTAATTTAAAGTGTAGGAAAGAAACTCAAAAAAAAAATAATATGTATATCCGCAACATAAAAGTAACATTTTACTGCTGAAAAAAATTAATAAATTTATCATTTTTTTATTTTTACTAACCCCTAAAAGTATGTGATTATTTTTAATTTAATTAGAGTATGTATGGATTTTGTTTAAAATTATGTATATATAAGTACAATGTATACGGATTTTCTTAAAAGTTTGGAAAATTTTCCGTAGGATGTTGTTTATAATACTATTCATAATAACACATATTATTATTTATTACGTACGCACAATCTTGATTGATACACCATGCGGTTAACCATAAATACATTGCAGAAAAGAAATTCGCAATAAGATTGTTTCACTGTAAATAAAAATGACTTTGTTTTTACAAAAATTTATTATCATCATATAATATGCAGTATGGAACCAGGTTGTTCCATTTGTTTTTTTTTTGTTTCCGCTCAATCTTTTTTATTGCATTTTTATATTATTTTAATCTCTCAACTTCAATATGATTATCATTTTCATTTTGATTCCTGTTAATGATCAATCTTGATTTTGATTAAAATATTATTGATATATTGATAATTGCCTTTATTTCTGAATTAGGTCTTCTTTTGAATTTCTTCTGGTAATTTTTAACAATATTTATAACACTTTGAGGTTTGCATTCATTTTCTTTATTGAACATCTTGTAAAAATGACTGTTCTATTTCATTACATTTTAGGACTCTAGAGAGCGTGACATTGATCATATATATATAATCCTTTTTAAAGTTCAATGGGTAACTATAACATCTTTATGAATCGCTCGTACAGAGTGTATAACTAGTGTTTAAGTTTATTTTAATGTATTTTTCACACTCTTTATTTTCTCTTCTATTTATTTTTTTATTTCATGACATTAATATTCGCAAAATTGTTTAATTAATTATTATGATCATATCTTTTTTATTTCTCATAATTTTATTTTGAGTTTAACTTATACTTAGAATCTTTTCGCATTCAAATAAAATAAATTTGCCATCACATGTGTTGCCATCAAAGTTGGTAACCCAGCATATGTGTTCAATTTAGTAAAGTTAAGGAGAAAATTAACATCTTCAAAATGTTCTTCGAAATTTTCTTTTGAAGTTTTTCACCGACCCTTGTAAATAAATAAAATAAATACTTCTAAAGGTATTTAATATTTACAAATATTTATATATATATTGTATATTATATATATGTTATGATTATATTAAAAAAAAAATTTATATTATGTATACCAGTGTATATAATGTGAAACCCCCTTTTTTTTTTGCGTTTTAACCATATTTCAATAAAATTAAAAGTGAAATTTTTTTTCTTACTAATAAAACTAATTTTAATAATTTTATTTTATTCATTTAATTTAATTTCTTAAAATCTATAAGTTTCCAGTATTTTTATTAAATATATTTTTTTTATATAGCTACTAATCATACTTAAAATAATTGCAAATACAAATTTATATAATTTGTTTAGGTGTATAAAAACTTTGGTTTCAATGTATATGTAGCCTTAGAAGAGTATTTTTTTAATGAAACCACAAGAATTAGGAGAAATTTTAAATAAAAATTAAGTAGAGGAGCATAAAATACAAAAAATTTTTATTATGTTTTCTTAAA
The DNA here is from genome assembly GCA_947095535.1 of Poecilobothrus nobilitatus. Classification (NCBI taxonomy): domain Eukaryota; kingdom Metazoa; phylum Arthropoda; class Insecta; order Diptera; family Dolichopodidae; genus Poecilobothrus; species Poecilobothrus nobilitatus. The sequence continues at coordinate 152,356,580 of OX352773.1, read as the reverse complement.
GAAAATGCTCGCATCTAAAAAATAAAAATTACAAAAAAAAAAAATAAAGAACACTTGAATTAGTTTAAAGTTGTACAATAGGATGCATATTGTACAACTTCACACACAAGAAATTCTGTTAAGATTTTAAGAGTCATATTAAAACTGACAGAATGATCCATCCAGATACACATTTTATATATGTATAGATCATTATATTGGATTTATTAAATTTTATCTGTGAAATACAAGTATGAATTAAAATATTATTTTAATACTAGATACTACTAATACTAATCATTTTTTTAAAAATATTATGTAGAATGTATGTATGTGTACGAACCTCGATTATAACCGTTATAAATTTTTCGTATACCACAATTTTTAAAATACCTAATTAAAAAAAAAAGAGAAAGAAAAATTTTTTTTTAAAAGACCACCATTTTGATCATTCATTTTTAATTTAATATGAAGAACATTGGGCGAACTTTTTGATAAATCATATGTCTTTTACAACCCAGATAAATACTGAGCTTTTAAAAAGACGAAATATTTCATTTCGAGATTTTTTCTTTTATGAATAGGAAAGAACTTATACCATAACCTATGAAATACCAGAAAGGTGTTTTACATACATATATAATTATTTATTTTATTTTGATATCAAATTATTTGGATTATTTTAGGCTGGTAGAAAATAATTAAAAAAGAACTGTGAGAGAAAACTTGTGGAGTGACAATAAGTAAAATTAAAAAGAAAAATGAATGCAGTTAGAATAACTGGTTCAGAAAAATAATAAAGACCTTTACAAAGATCATGTTTGAATAGAAATTTCAAAATTCCAGAAGAAGTAAGGAAGATCTCCCAAGGAAAATCTAGCCCAGAGTTTAAAAAAAAAAAAGAAAAAAAAAATTTCTTAATTATATTGTAATAAATATTGGAAATTTTTCGTTTTATTTGTCAGAAGTCAAGTATGTTTCTTTTAAATAAGAAATTAAGTATAATGATATTCATATAAAGTCGGATTTCAGGCACATGTTCTTTGTCTTTAAAACAAAAAAAAAATGGCAATTTTTTTTTTTGAGTTAAACACTATTTAATATAGGACAAGACAATGCATAAACCATATGTGATATTAAAATTGAACAGATTATATTGAAAATGTTTTCAAAAATGAAATTTAATATTTTTTAATTGACGTCCACCATTCGAGAGAAAAATTGTGCCAAATTTGTTAAATAAATAAATAATTTTCCAATTTTCTATATAACTATATGTATATACATATATAAGTATTAAACAATATAATATGTATTTGCACTTTGTATGGTGTTATAAATAGACGATCGATATAAATAATACTTCACTTTTTCTTTTGTATAATTTTTCTTCTTTTAAATGAAAAATACAAAAACTAGAACATTTTCTTTTCATCAGAAACAAAAAAAACAAAAAAACAAAAAAAAAAAATTTTTCTTTTTTATTTTTTACGGTTAAAGATACTTTTGATTTTGTGAATTTTTATATTTTAATTTTTCAAGGAATAATTTTCTTTTTAAATAGTCAATCAGTTGGAGATTATACGGGCTCCAGGTATAACCATCTGGATGAGGAATTGCGAATTCGTGTTATTAATACAATAGTAATTTTTTTTTTTCTGGTTTGTTTGTGTATGTGTTAGTAAAAAAAAAAAAACTATAAACGACTAAAAGAAAAACAAAAACGGGAAAAAAAAAAATCTGGGACCCGGGTGTATAATAATATTAAGTTCAATATAATTTTTATTTATGATTATTTAATGGGAAATGTATTAAAAAAAAAAATAAAAAAATTAATAAAAAATAATTTAAAATTAATAAATAATATATTAAAATTAAAAAACAAAAATATATATTAAAAAAATATTAAGTTTTATAAAATTATTATTTTATTCCATTTTTCTTTTTTTTTTTTTTTTAGTATTTGGACCGGATAAAATAAAAGTGTATTTAAACATAGCACAAAAAAAAAAAAAAAATTTTTTTTAAATTCAATAAAATGAAAAAATAAATAAAATTAAAAAAAAAATTAAAAATTAAAAAAATATAAGTATATAAAAGTATATATGTATATAAAAAATTGAAAAGTGTATTTTCTTTTATAAAATAAAAATTTCTATATAAGAAGCAAAAAATACATACATACATTTATAAATATTTATATATTACATATATATATACATATATATATATATTTGTGATGGAGCCGACAATTAATGGTATTGACCAGAAATCACCTTCAGGTAACCAAATTTGTGTATTTATATATATATATATAAAAATAATTTGTAAAATGCATTAATATTACGCAACATCGTGCAATATTCAAAAAAAAAAAAAACAAAACAAAAAAAAACACAATTTATGATTTTGTTTAAAAAAAATTTTTTTTTTTTTTTGGTTTAATATTAAATAATTTTTTTCTCAGTGTTGTTCTATAAGCCATTAAATTAGTAATACCAGTATTGTTATGATTTTAAATTAAAGTTTATGATATCAAAAATGATTGTAACCAAGTATTTTAAAAAGTATATCTAGTATAAATTTTTATTCTTTGTTTTGGTATAGTTGGAATTCATTCTATATGTAATTTTTCTTATTGACTTTGTGTCTGGTTACAGGAAAAATTATTTTATTTACAATAATTCGTTTGATTCATGATCAATTCGAAATATAAATTCGGAGTATTTAACAATAGAAAATCAAAAATATTCGGAGTAATTCGAAAATCTTAAAATTTTTTTTCTTTACTTAATTATATTTACAATTGAAAAATGAAAAATAAATGTCAGGATAAATTTAAGTTTTATGAATTGGTTATTAAAAATGGTCAGGTTTATATGTATGTACATACATAAATAAGCTGATAACTGTAAGGTGATGGTTTAATGATTCTTAGATTTATATTAAAATATCTTAACATTGTATAATTACGTTTATATCTATATATTATTTTAAATAAATTTTAATGTTTTTTATATAACGTGACGATTTTTTTTTTGCGCTATGTTATTGAATTATACCATATTATACAAAATTTTTGATTACTATGTAAAAGATTTTTATTGAACTTTACATTTTCTAAAGATATGTTGGTTGTCTGTTTATAAGGGGTATCATATAGTAGAGATCCACAAAAGTCGCTTATTATTCATTTTCATATTATTATGAAATTTAATTTTTTCAAACAATCATATATACCTTTTTTTTTTACTTTAAATGAAGACTGTTTTACTTTAACTAAAGACTTTTTCACTTTAAGTGAATATTTAAATGTATATTTTTTACTTTAAACGAAAACATTTTTATTTTAAATCAAAAATCTTTATTTCATTCATTTATGTTATATGTATTTAATACATATAAATCTCATATTTATGCATTTGGTATTTATATATACATGTGCATATACATATATTTAATAATACATATATATTATATATTATATATGTACTTTTTGTTACTTTAACTTTTATTACAAATGTCTTCACTTTAAGTAAAAAAACTTCATTTAAAGAAAAAAATTTTTTCACTTTAATTAAAAAATCTTTATTTAAAATAAAAATGTCTTCAGTTAAAGTAAAAATATCTTCAGTTATAGTAAAAATGGTATAATATACAGATTTCCTTTAAAAATTATTTAAATTATTTTAATGTTATTTTTTTTAAGCGGCCCCTTTTATCATCATTTTAAAGTATAAGACAATTTATATTAAAAAAGTAAAATATATCTTATATAAAAAATTCCTGCACACACAATAAGAAATTTAAAATGAAAATTTAAATAAACAAAATAAGTATTAAAAATAAAAAAAAAAAAAAAAAACTTTACAAATAATAATATATTATGTTTTTAAATAATTTTTAAGTAAATATATATAGTACATTTTGTCTACGTACTTTATTTTCTTCTTTATTTCATTTAACTTATCCGTTAATTTTTTTTTTTAGATCTATTTAGTACTTATATAAACTAGACGATGTATACAAGAACTGCTAATATCTATGTATAAATATATACATATAGGTATATCAGAAAATACATGCATAAAAAATCTTTTACTTGTGATTTGTGAGTTTTAATAGGATAAATTAAAAAAAAAATTTTTTTTAAAGTCTATAAAAATTTTAATATATCTATTATTATACATATATATATTATATATTATATTATTTGTTGCTTGTTTTTTTATTTAATATTCTGAAAATTATATATTTTTTTTATTTCGCTAATGATATTCATTAAATAGGCACGTCAGACATCATCAATTGATAAAATGATCATAAATAAATTGTTATTTTTTTTATTTTTGTTTTTATACAATTTTTAAAATATATAATTATTGGTATTTGAATATTTTTAAAAAATATTTTTATAATTTATAAACTTGAAATTTCAAGATTTTTAATATATATACATAAGTAGATATAAAATAATTAGATGTCATTTAAAGGATTCGAAGTCGCAAAAAAATATTAATTATATTATATATAATAGTAAAGTTATTTAGAATTGTATAGTAAAATAATTTAATAATTTAAACTTATTAAAAACACGATCTTGACAATGGTGTAGTGGCAGATCAAGTGGTAGTGGTGTAGTGGTAGTCACGATCTTGGCAATGGTGTAGTGGCAGATCAAGGGAAAAGTTTCGGGTTTAAACACCGGTCAGATCAAAATATTATAAAAAATATAATAAATATAATGTTGCGCTACAAAGAAACAACATGTAAATTGTAGATAAACTACATATATGAATGTAACAGAAATGTGTATGTTACGTTGGGCATTCGACGTAACATGGGAAGATAAAACACAAGAGGAAGTACAAAAGTAACACCAATAACCCCAGAAATACTGAAAGAAAACATGCAGAGATGGTACGATCATGTATCACATAAAAAAAAACGTGGTATATGACTACATAATAAATTAAGCATTGAACATCGAAGATCCAGACAAAAAAAGAAGCAAACGAATAACAACGTGGATGAGCACAGCCCCAAAAGACCTACCTGAGCATTAACAATCTTGAGCCAACGACAATTCAGGATAGAGTGTCTTGGTTTCTTGATTCCTTTTAGCGATAAGAGAAGGATAATATAAAAAGCACATTTCCAAAAAATAATACAAACTGTTTAGAATTATGACTTGCACAAAATTTGTGACAAAAATTTGAAAATTTCATGTAATAAGATTAAACATGAAAATAGGACTTTTCTGAAATTTTGAAGGACTGTAAGACCGGAATAACTAATAAAAACCGTTAACAGGGAAAATAATTATTTATATAGCTAAAAGTATATATTACTGGAGCTTTAATTTTTATGTCTTGGCGAAGAAAAATTTGTACAGGTGCTTAAGTTACAGGTGCCTAAATATAGCAAATTTTCAATTTTTGAGCCCTAATAGCTCATAAACAGGCGATGGTACAAAAAATGTTCTGAAGAAACTTATACTAATTCTAAAAGTTGTCTCAAAATTTCAAGCTCCTATCTAAAAGCATGACGGAGTTATGAAGGTAGACAATTCATGCAAAATTTGGTTTTCATATAACGGTAAATTGAAATACTCAATTTAAAAAAAAATTGTATAAATTTGATATTGATTTGGAAAGGTAAAAAAAATTGCTGTTGAATGGCGTTTCAAATTGAAAAAATGTTAAGTAGGACATGGGATATACGTATTTAAAAATCGGACTTTTTTCAAAATTGGAGGGGCTTTAGCTCTATAATGCATGGGGCTATATGAAAAAGTTTTTCTACAACATTAATTTTTTTATGAGACCTACCTATTCATGGTTAAATGTTTTTTTCTCTATCTTTAACGTTGTAAAAGTTTTGAAAACAGACGGACGAATAAAATGAAACTAATAAGCACATTTTTTCAAAATTTTTTTGGAAATGTGCTAAAAAGAAAAATGATTCATTTTCAAGTGCGTTCTTATATTTATTTTTATTTTATGTATATATGTAATAATATTAAATATATCTAATAGGAAAACTAATAGAAATAGTTGTACTAATTAATTAGTTGTACTGAATCCTTTCGATTGCCTTATGTATGTCATTTGTAATTTGCATTGAACGATTAGAACAATATCCAATAATGTTTAAGGAAAAAAAAAAAATTTCTTAATATTAATTTGTTAAATTGGAAGCAGATTCTTATGGAATCTTTAATGATACATATACGTATGTGTTTATTGTCCAATTATTTTAGAAAGAGTTCTTAATCATTCATCAATAATATCAATGTTATTTCATCTTACATTAGTAATAAAATTGTAAAAAGTTATGTTTTACAAAAAATTACATTTATTATTGGTAAAAAAGGGTTTGTATTCCAAATTGATACAAAATCTTTAGAGTTAGTAAATTGTAAAACTTTGTTTTTTAGAAAACTTGTCAAATATGATGAATGAAAATGTATAAAAACGTGGAAGAGTGCATTAGAGTAGCCTGTGTCAACTTTGGGATACCCGTATGAACGTAATTTATATAAAACTTGACCATCTTTTAAAAACATTCAGATGTTTTAGTACCGACATTAACTACAGAAACAGAGATATATTTATGTAAATTGTGGAGTTGTATGACAGCTACTGGAATCTATTGCACAAGCACAACTAAATTTTACAGAAGTTGTTGCCATAAAACTTGATCATCGTTTGTCAGATTTCAGACCCCTAGCTTCATTAAGTTCCAAGAGGTGCAAGAAGCCTGAACCGGCTGCTCTAGACTAATCAAATTTTACAAAAGTTTTTGGCATGTAACTATATCTCTTCACTAAATTTCAGAAACCTAGCTTCAATAGAGACAGAGTTATTTTCATTTAAAAAGCGAAATTGTATGGCAGCTATCCGAACCTGTTGCACCAGCACAACCAAATTTCACAGAAGTTGTTGCATAAACTTGATCTTCATTTGCAAAATTTCAGATACCTAGCTTGAATAGATACTGAGTTATTTCTATATAAAGAAAAAAGTTGTATGGCAGCTACTCGAACCCGGTGGCCGAAAATGCTGGATTTAAATATCAAAACTAACAATTTTGTAAAAATGACTTAAAAAAAATTTCAGTCTCCTACCTCCTTTATGTTTTGAGTTATCGTGCAGACGGACGGGCGGATGTACATGGCTTAATCGACTCAGAATTCGATTCTGAGCCGATCCATACCTTTGACACTATATCTAGCTCGACTCCTTTAAGGTGTCACAAACGTAATGGTAAATTTATTATATCCTTGAACATAGTTCATACGGGTATCAAAAAGCTTAATGTTTTCTTTCTTTTAAATCTAAAAAATTGATTGTAATTCGAAATTACGGACAATTATTATCTATAATTTTCCGCTCTGATTATTATAGTTCTTAAAGTTTGTATAGTTTGCGAAAGCAAACTGTACAAAGTTTTTTTTTTTTTGCCATTTCTCACATAAATATGGACAGGAAATTACACAGCCTTTCCTGTTCAGGCGTGGCTGTAAATGTCGTAAGGGGGAAAAACTCTTACGACTTGTGTGAGATTCGAACCCACACTCCTTCGGTCTTGCAGCGTATTTTATAAGCTTTTATCTACTAGCCCCCAACTGTATAAAGTGCAATTAAATTGTTTTGTAAGAGAGTCACAAAAATGTTTATAACTACATTCTCAAAACATTCTTAATTAAATTGCGCGAATTCCTTGATTGAATTAAAATAAATGAGAATTTAAACATTTGATAAAAAAAAAAAAAATTTCTTTTTAAGGTTAATTTTTTTTTTTTTTAAATTATTTTTAAATTACATTTAATTTTAATGTAGGATAAATTGAAAAGTTTAACGTCAGAATATAATATGTATAGTATGTATTAATTTAATTATGTGTAAATATCCATTCAATTTCCGGTATATTACACATAGTTTTGATTTTTTTCAAAATTTTTATTTTTTTTTTTGAATTATGTTATTTTTGAATTTTTTTTAAATTTTTCTTACAACATAAAATTTTCTTTGCATGATGTCTTATTTTAAAAAATTTTAATACCACTATGTATTTTATATTTGTTTTTTTCATAGATTTTGATTTTTTTTTTTGATTTTTATTTATTGCATTTTGTAATCTTAGAACACATTATATATGATAAATTCCAAGTTCCAATTTGTGTTGTCTTTAACAAAAAAAAAGCAAAAGCAGAAAAAGAAAACAAAAAAAAGTAATTTTTTTTATTTTAAAATTTTAAAAATATGTTGCAACTTTTTAAAAACGCCTATATATTAATTTTAAATTTGTTTTCAAAAATTTACGATATACAAAAGTATCTTTTTTGATAATATTTTGTTTTTAAATAAATTATTAAATTTAATTTTAATTTCTGATTTAATTTCTTTAAAATAAATTTTAAATTTTTATTTTTTGTTTATTTAATTGTTATGATGAGGGATTTCGAAGCATAGATCTTACTGAGCTATGATATTTCAAAACATATAAAAACGGATAAATAAACTTCATTCGAAATTTTATTTTAGAGAATGTAAGACTTTTTTTTTTTTTTAATTTTAAAGATTTCCGTTGTATGTACGAGTATATAGTGAACATTTTTAAGAAAATTACAAGTTTAGGGCTGAAACAAATTGATAAAGTGCAGAAATAGTTAATGAAGGAAACTTCTTTAACAAAATTATATGGGTTTCTATAAATTTTAAGAGCATAAAAAAAAAAAAAATTAAAAGGAAAGGAAACGATTAATGAGTTTGTAGTGCAGATTACTTTAAAGTTGAAATTAATCTTCGATTTTATTTATTTGCAATTACTAAATAGACTATAATGTATCGAAATAAATTGACAAAATGTCGAAAGATATATACACAATTAATTTCGAGATAAGAAAACTATTCGAGATAAAAAAAAATACATAATTCAAATGTTGTTCTTAAAAATAAAGTATAAGACAATTAACACATACAAAGGAATCTGAATCAGAAAAAGAAGAAAAATTAAAAAGATTCATCTTAAAATAAATAAAAAAGAACAAGAGATGACAAGTAATACGTAAACTGGTACTGCGAATAGGGTTGATAAATGATTTGTTATAAGTTATAACAGGGAGGTATTTTATGTAATACACTCTTAATATTACAGAAGAAATATCATATAACCTGTTAAATCAGGACCCTATTGCACCAATAAGATTATTGTCACTATAATCAAATATACATAAATCATTTTTTTAATAAATCATTTGTTGCACCAAAACTATATTTGATAATATGTAACTGAATAAAGTCTTGATTATAGTAAAAAAACACTCACTTATAAAAAAAAAAAATGATTATTTGATTAGTAAAAAGTGGTTAGTAGGGCCCCACATTCAATAATAGGGCCCAGTGGCGGAACTTAAAAATTTGGGGCCCTCCGCGCAAAAGTAAAATATTCCCCCAATAAATTTTTTTTAACAAAAACAAGTTAAATATTTATTTCATATATCATATTGCAATCAAAATAAAAATAATACAAGAACGAAACTAAAACTTAATGGATCTCAAATATTAAAATCTTTCCTCCTTGACCAATCCCAGTTTAATCTGTTTCGCTCGATTGCAAATCAAAATAAGTCTAATTAAAGGAGATATAGCTTTTTTTTTTAAAAGAGTGTAAGATTAAAAAAGTTTTTCCTAAATTTATCAAAATTAGATGCGTGCAATCAATAATTCAAGAACAGAATATGTAATAGAAAAATCAGAAAAACTATGGCTTAAACTAGAAATTACACATCAATATTCAAGATTAGCTGCAATAGAATTATAAACATATTTATTTCACCTACAAATCACTAAAACTCATGCAACGCTATACAAAGTTAGTTTTATATATTTGTGGGCAACAAATATATAAAAAAGTTCCGGAAAAAAAGTTCAACTGTATGTATATAAACAAGTAAATGTAACAGTAAGTCGATGCAACCGACTTATTAATACCCTACACCTGAATAATTCGAATTAAATTAACAATCCATAAGTGTTTTTGGCAGCTGCTTGAACTTCTTCCATTTTCTGTCTTATTCAACTCGAATTTCAAGAACGTAAAAGAGGCATCCGCTTGGGATATGCTTGACACCCTTGTATAAAATTTTAAGTTTCTATCTTAATTATTTTCGGAGATTGGTAGTCCTTGGGATGTTTGTGTCAGCTACCCGAATTGCCACTCCAATTCATCGAATCCATCTCAGGAACATAAAGAAAACTTGCCAGAACACCATTCTATTAAATTTAAAGGTTCTACTTTTGTTGGTTTTGGAGATATGCTCGTTGCTCTTGTGCTCGTCCGGAAGTTTCCAAAATACGAACCCATGGTTCAAATTCTTTCAAATGTCAGTTTCCAATTTTACAGAAAAGGAAACATAACAGAACACCTTTGTACTAAAAATAAAAGTTCTATCTTTGTTGCATTTGAAGATAATATCATTTGCTCTGAGGCTCGTTCGGAAGCTTTCAAAATCCGAACCCAAGGACCAAATCCTCTCAAATTTCAGAGGCCTAAATCATACATGAAAGAACACCATTATGCCAAAAGTAAAGGTTATATATTTGTTGTTTTTGGAGATAATCTCATTTGCTCTGGGGCTCGTTCGGAAGCTTCCAAAATCCAAACCCATGGACCACATCCTCTTAAATTTTAGAGACATAAATCAAACTGGAAGAAACATCATTATAAAAAATTTAAAGGTTCTATCTTCATTGGTTTTGGAGATAATCTCGTTTGCTCTGGGGCTCTTTCGGAAGTTTCCAAAACCCGAACCCATGGACCAAATCTTCTCACATTTCAGAGACTTAAATAAAACATGAAAGAACACCACCCTGCCAAATTTAAAGGTTATATCTTTGTTGGTTTTGGAGATAATCTCATTTGCTCTGGTGCTCGTTCGGAAGCTTCCAAAACCAAACCCATGGACCAAATCCTCTTAAATTTCAGAGACATAAATCAAACACGAAAGAACACCATTGTACCAAATTCAAAGGTTCTACCTTTGTTCGTATTGGATATAATCTCATTTGCTCTGCGGCTCGTTCGGAAGCTTCCAAAATTCGAATCCACGGTTCAAATTCTTTCAAATTTAAACCCATGGCCAAATCCTCTCAAATTTCAGAGACTTAAATCAAACATGAAAAAACACCATTCGGCCAAATTTAAAGGTTATATATATTTGTTGTTTTTGGAGATAATCTCATTTGCTCTGGGGCTCGTTGGGAAGCTTCCAAAATCCAAACCCATGGACCACATCCTCTTAAATTTTAGAGACATAAATCAAACTGGAAGAAACATCATTATAAAAAATTTAAAGGTTCTATCTTTATTGGTTTTGGAGATAATCTCGTTTGCTCTGGGGCTCGTTCGGAAGTTTCCAAAACCCGAACCCATGGACCAAATCTTCTCACATTTCAGAGACTTAAATAAAACATGAAAGAACACCACCCTGCCAAATTTAAAGGTTATATCTTTGTTGGTTTTGGAGATAATCTCATTTGCTCTGGTGCTCGTTCGGAAGCTTCCAAATCCAAACCCATGGACCAAATTCTCCTAAATTTCAGAGGCCTAAATCATACATGAAAGAACACCATTCTGCCAAAAGTAAAGGTTATATCTTTATTGGTTTTGGAGATAATCTCATTTGCTCTGGGGCTCGTTCGGAAGCTTCCAAATCCAAAACCCATGGACCAAATCCTCTTAAATTTCAGAGACATAAATCGAACGGGAAGGAACATCATTGTACAAAATTTAAAGGTTCTATCTTTGTTGGTTTTGGAAATAATCTCATTTGCTCTGGTGCTCGTTCGGAAGCTTCCAAAACCCAAACCCATGGACCAAATCCTCTTAAATTTCAGAGACATAAATCGAACGGGAAGAAACATCATTGTACAAAATTTGAAGGTTCTATCTTTGTTGCTTTTGGAGATAATCTCGTTTGCGGAGATTATCTCCAAAAGCCGGAATCATTCGGAAGCTTCCAGAATCCGAACCCATGGACGGATTTTGTCCAGATTCGAACTTAGCCTTTCTTTCGTAATTAGTAACCTACTATATAAATTTCATCAAGATAGCATCATTATTTTTTGAGTTATCGTGCGTACGGACGGACGGACGGACGGACGGACGGACATCGCTAAATCGACTCCGGCGGTGATCCTGATTCAGAATATATATACATGTCTATACCTAACTCGCTTCCTTTTGGTGGTTACAAACACCATACCAAAGTTAATATACCCTATACTTTAGGTGTAGGGTATAAAAATGATTGTAAATAATTTTTTTAATAATAATTTTGGGACCCCTATAGCTAGTGGCCCCTCCACAATGCAGGATTTTGCTTCCACTAGTTCCGTCACTGATAGGGCCCCAAGTTGAAACTGTATTTTAATTAAAATTTTTCTTTTCTGTTTATTATAAATATAATATACAAATAAAATATTATTATACAAGAAAACAGTAGCCCCTAACCAGCCGTTTCTTTTAATTAATATACAAAATTTTTTGAGCAATTTATTTCTTAAATTTTTTCCTAATTATATATATATACATACATACACGTATACATATATATTACATATTTATTTTTATCATCAACATTTTGTGTTTATCATTTTATCACAATATTATGTTTCCATGAACTTGACTATATACATTATTATAATAATGTGTATAAATAATATATTTTTTCTTTCATTTTCCATATTAATTTAATTTTGAACTGAATTATATACATATGTACATACATATATATATAATTCGGAAATAATCTGTTTTAAGTTATTTAATTTATAATACAGTTCCATTTTTAATTGAAATTCAGTTCTATATTTATATTAACAATATAAAAAAAAAATCTATTAATATATTTGGAAAAAAAAAAAAAGAAAAAGTTTTTTTCTTTTTTGTTGTAAATTTTTTTGATTATATTAAGAACAAAAATTAAATTTGGATGAAATAAAATAACAAATAAATTTTATTACTTTACATTTTTTACATACATATCTTATGAAAAAAGATAAAAAGATTTGAAATTTTTTTTAATTTTTTGCTTTTTGTTTTTTGTTTTTTTTTTTTTTTTTTTTTACTTGGATAAAATTATTACAAAAATATATATATGCCTATTATAACATAAAGAGTTCTTTTGAAAATATAGGAGCCCTAGACGCGTGCTCAATTTAATAATAAACTTAAATATAGTTTTCCGCATTAGTTTTAAAATTTTCTTTTCTTCATTTTGGTTTTTTGTTTTTTTTTATGTCTGAAAATAAAAAGATTGTTTTTAAAAAAAAAAAAAAAAAAAAATTTCCTTTACATTTTACAATAAATTGATATAATATGTATGTTGGTATTTTGTACTATTTTTTATTTGTCTTAAATTTTATAAATTATTTTCTTAAAGAAGATTATAAGTATACATATACATACATATATCATTAGTAAATTGAAGGTTGGGATATATTGAAGAATTTGACATAAAATTTCTAAAATTTAGGATAAATTTACTTTTTAGATTAAGTAAATATAATATTATAAAAATAAAGTACATTTATATACGTACATTACATATTATATATATGTACATACATATATATATATATATATATATACTCGTTGTATATATAAACATTTAATTTGTATAAATTAATTTTCTCAATTTATTTTTAAGTATTATAAAATATTTTAATTATAGAAATTGAAAAGAATCTCGTATTGATTTTTATAGGAGCTCTATGTTCTTAAGAGAGTGTTTAGATGTAAAAGTTTTTTTTTTTTTTTAACCTAGACTAGTTTTCTTTTTTAATTTTCATATAAAATTTTTCTAGACTTTTTAATCCTTACGCTAATAAAATTAACTTACAATGAATTTTTATATCTGTTATTTTTATATCATATATCAACAAATGTAATGGCAGCTGCCCCCATTTCTTCAAAAATAGTTTTGTTTTTCTAAAAAAAAATCTTTAATTTTCACTATGAAATAACGTCGAGAAAATAAATGGTATTCAGGGTAACATATATTCATATTTTGGAAAAAGAGGCAATCGTTTTGTAATAAACTCTAATAACTGCGGACTAAATTCGATTGAACTGATAATGATAAGATAAGTGATAAGATAAACTGATAAGTTTGACAAAATTAATGAAATAAGTGAAATAAGTGCGAATGTTGAATTTAATTGAAATTTATTTAATTTTTAACTTATCGAACTTATGAGTGAAACAGAAATATGAGTGATATGAGTGTACAGAGTGAAATATGCAAAAAAAAAAAAAAAAAAAAATTTATTTTATTATTTAAATAAGATGGGATGGGAAAGCAAATATGGGAATTAAATTATGAAACAATTTTATTATTGGATATTATTAATTACGATTAGGCTTTAATTCCATTATTTTAAAAAAATAATTAGTCCATATTTTGGAATGAGAAATCATGTCTATCGCGGAATTTCGAAAATTAGGCTTATTTTTCATTCCAAATGGAAATAAGGCTTATTAGGCCTTATTGCTATAGGCTTTATTGTATCTTGCTGTAACCAATTTTAAACTTGGTTTTTTTTTTTTAAATATTATTTAAATTTATTTCTTTTATTACTATATTTAATTACGAAAAAAAAAGTAATGGCAAGAGAATTATTTCCATAAATATAAGGTTAATTTTTCCGATAAATTAAATAAATATATTTGATCATTTAGAAATTAAATGGATTCTCTAGCAGGCAGTTTTAGTCGAATCAAATTCATTTCATTCTTCTTGTTTCACTATACTTCAAAATACGATGAAAACTATGTTTGTAACAATTATATAAAAGATGGCTTAAAATGATGGATATAATGGAAAAGATAGAAAGGCAGGGTAACAAAATTTTAGTTAGAAATTTTATTGAAAATTTGTTAAATTTAAAGATTAAAAATCATTTTTTTTTTTTTTAATTTTTCGGAAATTCCGTGGCGGTCGACGAATTTTTGCTAGTGAAACAGAACAATGAAAGTGGTGGCTGACGAAAACAGTTGTAGGAACAAATAATAACTAAGAAAATTAAAATGTGAAAACCAAATGTGAAAATTAAAAATAGAGATTTTTTAAAATTATAAAAATTGTTTGAATTATTATAATAAATAGATAGTAGTTTCTATAAAATTCATTTTTTAGTTTTAGTTTTACAAAACTCTCATTGACTGTTTCGAATATTTTTTTTGTTTTATTAATATTATTTTATCTTTCAAACTCATGTCATTAACTATCAAAAACAAATTCACGGCGAAAAAATTAAAATTTATCTTATTTTGTCGTCAACGAAACATAGCAGCCGAAAATCCGCCGTCAATCTCGGCAGTACTATTGAAATACATGGCTAGCAAAAAAAAAAAAATGACATCTGTGATCCGTCGCGTGAAACATCTGTGAAATATGTTTTAAGTTGAAAAAGTATATACATATATTTTATTTTTTTTTCAATTTTATTTACCTTTTGAGCATTGTATTTATAAACGATTTAAATTTTGTTGAAACGAGTTGTTTTTTACATTATTAGGTATAGGGAAGGGATCACAATATTATAGATATTATTGTATAATTTTCCAAACAAACAATAGAAAATTAAAGTATGCTTTTTCTTCTATTACACACTTAAAGCACAGGACTATCAGCAAATTCAGCTATTTCACTATATTTTGGGCCATTCTTTTTTTTTCAGAATATACTTTTTTTTATCTGCATGCTGTTTTGTTTCTAGTATGTTGTTCCCAACATTCTGTTATAATTTCTGTTATATTCTTGGGCAAATTCACTTATTCAAAGCAATGAACACATATCTTAATAGTAACTTAATCAAATATAACTTTTGGACTTTAGTTTAAGATACAAAAAATTATCTTGTATCTCTTCTAAATAATTTATTATTGCTATATTTCTTATTTTTAGTAAACTAAATGTATAATTGATCACTTCATTTATAATTTTAGATAATTTTAATGGGCAAAATTTTTAAAATTTTTGAAATATTTAATTAACAAAAAAAATTTTTTTATATTTGTTTTTCACGTGTTTAATAAATTTTTATATTAAAATAAATAAAAATTTTAAATTCTTTTTAATAAATATTGCATTTTTGTTTAAAAAAATATGTACATAATGATTTAACAAAATGTATAAGAAATCAAATTATTTTGTTGTTTTTGTATAACATATATGTATGTATTTATTTAAATATTTCAGTAGGTTGATGTTTAATAAATAGCTTAGATTTTTTTTTTTCAAAGATGGTAAGACATACTAAAAATCTAGCAGATAACTGTAATTAAAAACAGTAAATTTTGTGAAATTACTTTTCCTTGCAAGAAACAAAATAATATAACCAGGTGACTCGATGGTCGAGTGTTTAAGCACATGGTTTATCAAACGAGGTAATTTTTTTTTAATTGAAAACATATCTCTTTTACTATAACAAATATAATGTAAATATATAATATGTATATAATAAAAACAAAAACTAACAGTAAGAAATATTACTGTAAAAATTAATAGTATATTCAATCAATAAAGGTTTTCAGTAGCTGATGGTTTAGTAATACTGTTTTATCCTATATAGTATTTATAATTTGTAATATTAATATATAAATAAATAAATAATATACCCGATACCGTTATATTAAAAATAATAGGATGTAATTTATTAAATTGAAAAATATATTTTAATAAAAATAATGTTATATTATAACATATTCTACAAAAATTTAAATTAGTCAAAAATTAAACTAAGATACAAAGTAGAATTACATAAGAGTAAAGCTGATGACCCAATGCATACTTTGCTTCCTTTACTCCTTTCGAAAAGTTTGACAGCTAAAATGAATTACATCATTTCTTATGGTATTTGACTAAATGCACAAAGTATTCAAAGTGAGCAAACGAAGCAAAGTAACAAATTGACGAATTTTCAATTCCGTACTTTGCGTTGAATACTTTGACATTTAATATTAGAATTTTTTTACATAAACATTAAAAAAATTTGAATAGGTGGGAAAAATTTTAAATAGGTTGGAATATGATTTCGTACAATCCATGATTTTGACGATTTCTAAAAATGTCCCGAACCCAAAATCTTCTCCTATTTGGTACTAAATACAAAAATTTGTACATTTCATATAAAATAATTAAAATTTTTTTTTAAATCCATTTCAGAAAAAATAAATTGAACAAAAGTCAAAGCAAAAAATGCAAAGTAAATATTGGACCAGTACTTACTTTGTTGGCTTTGCATTGTTTTCATACTTTTAAAAAGTATTCAAGGCCAAGTAAGCGAAATAAGCATTGGACCATCACCTTAAGACATAATTTTTGAGACATAATTTTTAAAATTAGTTTCTATGGGTGATGGAAATTGTCAAAAAATATGAAAAAGTTTTGATGCCATAAGAATTTTTAATCACTAAAATCGTCTTTCTCTGTATTTCAAATAAAAAGATGAACATATTGTATCTGCTTATACAGTTTTATATCTCATAGAAATTATAAGGATTGAAGATTTCAAAAAGACAATTTCGAAGAAAAGGGTGATTTTTTGTTTACATTTTTCAATATTATAAGCATCGAGAATAGATAAGCTTATAATGTCATCTTCAATTTAGATGTTTGTTGTATAATTTATATAAGAAACTATATTCTAGTTTAAACTGTTCCACATATTTATATGTACATATACTTCTTTTGAATTAGAAATAAATTTATGTAGAAGGATGTTAGAAAAAATAAGAAAATATGTATTTTGGAACAAGGAATATTTTCGTCAGCAAAAGGATATTTCATGGATTTTTTTGATCAAATATTGCCAATAAAAAAATATATGTGCAAACAAAAAATGACATTGAAAAACTTTGTATATATAATCTTTCGAGACAAAATTTAAGCATCAATAATTTGAATAGATCAAAATAATTTTAAACTCAAGATTCACTATATTAATCATATATAAGGTTTGGTTTTCTTCTAGTTTGTTGAAATTTCAAATAGTACCTATACATAACTGAAAAGTACCAATATATTGAAGAGAAAAAATAAAAGAAAAAAGAAGTAAAAAAGCAGACTTTTAAAAATTAATCACTGCTTGGGCAATGATTACTGGTTACGATTAATATTACTTGCTAAAAACTACAAGAGCCGGTACGGTAAAAGTAGTAAAAGGAAACGTATAATTGACTTGAAGTTTATTCTACTTTCTATAAATAGAATAAATAATAACAATAAATAAGAATAATATAATAAAAAATAATAAATAAAAATAAAAGAATAAATATAAGAACAGAAAGTATATAAATCCGCATAAACATTTTCCAATTTTTATCGATCAAAATGATGAAGATTTTAAGGTAGGGTATCCCAAAGTATAAGAAATAGTAAATTTTAAAATTCGTTATTTGTAGCAGGGAATCGTTCCGGAAATGTTGTATCGATGCATTCAAAAATTATAGTAATATATAATTGTATAAATCGATTCGGTATGGCTTGGGTACGAAATTCCATTTCTCAAAATCCCAATTACAAAATCCCAAACCCATCCCAAATTACAAAATACCAAAAATTTTTCAACTTATCACAAAATCACAAATCATAAAATTTCAAATGACAAAATCCCAAATTTCGAAATCTTATTTTCGCGCATTGAAGAGGTTGGCTATTAAATTCCAAAAAAAAAATTTCGTTTCCAATTTACACAATTACAAAAAAAAAAAAATCTAAAAAACAAAAGTGCCAAAAATCCAAATAAATTATATATAGATACGTCTTAAGTTTTTAGTTAAAATCTCAAATAAGGTTAAATTTTTACTACCAAATTTTTCTCTTTAAAAATGCTTATTTTGCTAAATAACTGAATAAATAAATATTATAGTGCTAAAGACAAATAAGCCTAATCCTATAGATAATAATCAAAAAAAATAAATTTTACCTGGAAATAAACTAAAAATTAAAATTTAATCGCAAACTAATTTTTAAAAACACAAGATAAATAATCTGTTTTATAAAATATATGGGGTGACATAATAATTCAACTCTTAAATTTCTCCTTATTCAAAATATCGCAAATATTATAAATATTTTGAAAAAAGTAAATAATCTTATTTTCTAACTATCTCTAACACTCTTCTAATTCAGAATCCTGCATATTCATACATATAAATATTTTGAAAAAAGCGAAAAGCTCTGATTTTGAATCCTACTTGTCTGTCAAAATTTTGAATTCTACTGTCTGTCAAAGAAAATATTAATATTATAAAAATATTAATATTAATTATTTTTTATTTTAGAAATTGGTGAATTCGGGACTAGTTGGAAATTCAGGGCTAATTTTTTGATTTTGTGTTTGGGATCTTGTAATTTTAAGATTTTCTAACTTTGGGATTTTGTAATTAAGGATTTCGAGACGCTCTGTATAGCTGTCATTCCGTATAGCTATCAAGTTTTTGGAAATTTTCGAAGTTAGCCGAAAAATGAATGTAAAGTCACTATAGGATATATATATAATTATCAACCAATTCTTAAATTTTTTTTTTTAATATTATTAACTTAAAATAACATAATTTTAAATATTCTTTTTTTGTAAATTTTTATATTCAAAAAATCAAAAGAAACCGGAAATAAATCAAAGGAATTCTAATAATTCTATATAATATAGATTTTACTCTAAATTTTAAATGACTGTCAAATAAATTTACTTATATAAATTTCCTATATACTATATCTATATAATAATATATTAAATGTGGTGTGACAATATATCTTCTGTGTCCTCATTGGACAAAAAAAAAACCAAAAAAAAAACAATTGATGGCGTTTGTAACTCAATTTCAATTAGATGAAAATTTTTATTTAAAAAATACATAGGTATGTACATATGTATGTACATTGATGCAAAAAATTTATTTTTTTTTTTAAAAACAAAAAGAAAAGTATATATACACATTTTATTTATTTTTATTTTTCAACTTTTACATTTCAAGTTAATTAAAATTATTATTATTATTGTTATTAGATTTGAGTTGTTTTTCTATTTTTCTAAAAAAAAAAAAAAACAAAAAAAAAATATATATATTTTTAAAAATATTAATTTAATAAAAATATAAACAGGATGACTAATGAAAAAAGTTCAAAGTACAGGATGAGGTAAATTAATTAATACGAAATTTTGTTTTTTTTTATATAAAATAATATAAAATCTTTTATTTTTAATCTTTTCCTGTCGTAAGGAAATCATAATAGAAGAATTTAATTTGATATAAAAATGGGTTTCCTCTAGTAATATCACTTCTAGTTCAATTTCACGAGACACTCTGTATATGTGAATTCATATATTTTCATTACTGTTCATTTTTACTAAAAATATAAAAATTATATTTTAACATTTCTATTTTTAAAAATTTTCTTTTACATACATATATTATATATAATGTACATTTATATTTATAATTTAGATACATTATTATGTATTTAAGCACATACACATATATTATGTATATGTTATGTTGTTGTTGTGTTTTTTCTTTCTTGTTTAACTCGTGTTTTTAATATTTTTTTGTTATTTTTAATTTAAATTTGTCTCACAAACACATTTAGTAAAAAAGGAAAAGTGTTTGATTTGCCGGCCTTCGAGTTTTCAGATTTTAAATTTTTTAGATAGAATTTTTGAAACAGATTGAAATGAAATCATATAGACTAGTCTAGTCACTTGCTCTGTGCTCTGTGCCGTGTAAGAAAAAGAGAACCAAAATAATAATAACAATAATATACAAATACAATGTGTTTTTGTCAATTCTATTAAAAAGAGACATTTTGACTTCAATAGATATATAGAATAACTACATATCACGATATTATGTATGGTATATGATTAAAAAATTTATGTTAGTATGTATGTATGCATTTAATTGTTTTATACGACCATACACAATTGTTTTGGCATGATTGTGTTGTAATTCTTCAAATGTATATATATATATGTATATACATATATATCCTGTATGCACTTCAAATATACATATGACTATTTTCCAACAATTAAATGCGTCTACTAGAAGCAAAATATGCTCTTGTCCATCATATATGATTTTGAGAAAAAGGTAAAAAACTATTTATTCTTTAAAAAACCAAAAACCTTTTTTTTACTTATATTTTTTTAATTATTATACATTAAAAGCATTTAATAAAATATATCCCAGATATATTAAATTATTTAATTCGAAAATAAAGATAAATAAAAATTGGATAAGGTTGGTTTTGCTCTGCATGAATGGATAAGGTCTATTTTGCCATAAGCTCTTGTGGATAAAGTACATTTTGCTATAAAATAGTAGGTAAATAAAATCTCACATTAATCAATTTGAAAAAAATATTTTTTTTATTATAAATAAAATATTAAATAAATATAAAAATATATAAATATTAAATATTTTTATAAATTATTAAAACAATAAATTTTTATTTTAAAATAATAAGAAAATGTGTTGAAATATTATATTAATCATATTTTAAATTTGTAGAAAATAAAACGTAAAAATATTATAGTGACCAACTT
This sequence comes from Poecilobothrus nobilitatus, assembly GCA_947095535.1. NCBI lineage: Eukaryota > Metazoa > Arthropoda > Insecta > Diptera > Dolichopodidae > Poecilobothrus > Poecilobothrus nobilitatus. The sequence goes on along the minus strand of OX352773.1, from coordinate 152,334,981 downwards.
CATTGCACTTTTTGAATTATAAATTAAATATTAGAAAATAAATAAAATGAAAAAAATATTATTAATAATTATATTCTTAAATCTAATTCTTCCTCCATCACTTCACATATTTCTTATTCTGGAAGATTATAAGTGAAAGGAGGTGTCTCCAAAATATTTTTATAAAATAGAAGCTCGTTATCCAACTGCCAATTTTCACCAAAATGTTTTTTTAACAGAACATCTATATCTCTCAGTTTTTCAGGTTTTACTGCCACATTGTTTGGCAGTATATCAATTTTTACCTGTTGCATTTTTTGTCCTTTCTTAACGAATAATTTTGGGACGCTAATGTCCGATTTATAGAAACTTCGCCCCGCATAATACTAATTTTACTTTGTTTTTCTTCGTTCGAGTTATTATGAATCTTTTCGTAACATTGAATTTAAAATGCCATTGATCGGGAGGTTTAAACTGGGAAGCCAAAGCCTTTTTCCAATCATTTATTAAACAATCAGGACTACCTAATTGAATTATTGATCCATTTTCCTCATACATTTCGAGATATTCTTCCGGTTTGATAATTTCCTCCTTTTGTTTAACTTTTTTTTCGAGCTGTGCACATACTATGTCAGGGGGAATGAAGGAGTGGCCAGGCACGGGAAAAACAATTTCAATTTCATTAATCTGCTTTGGTGCCTCTTTAACTAGCCAGTAAGAGCACATAAACATCATGGAGCTGTTTTTATTTTAATATAATTTTTAAAGGAAAAAACAGTTTTTGCTGTAAATTGTAATAATTTGAATGAAATTTTAATTGGAGAACGTTTATTTTGATATACTTTAATTTTTATTGGATAAGAGTATCTTTTGCTGTAAACTGTAAGGTGGATAAGATAAGGTTTTGATTCTAGTAGCAGTTTTATTTTCACTTTTAAAGAGGGATAAAATATGGTTTTGCATTAATTTTCACATTCATAGCGGAGAGTTTTTAAATACAAATCGAATGGTATCAATAAGTTAAAAAAAAATTTTTTGGTTGAAGAGTATATTTTGCTTTTAGTAGACACAAATATGGATTGTATTTTGTATTGTCAAATATTAAATATGTAAATATATGTACATATATTATGTACAAATTTAAGTATTGATTGTTAGTTAGTTAATGATATTCTTGTTCTGCTATAAAACGGTTGATTTTTAAGAAATGGTAGGATCAAAACTATCTTAGGCTGAATATATGTATGAATTAGGTTTTTGTTTATGAGAGATGTATTGCAATCAAAAGAGAATTTTACGCACATTTTCCAAAATAATTTCGAAAAATTTGCTTATTAGTTTCAGTCTGTTCGTTCGTCTGTCTTCTTCTTCTGCTGCCTTATTCACTACGAACCTTGGCCAACATGATCGTTATTTTCACTTTGTCTACTGCCGCTCTGAACAAGGATTTAGTGGTGGTGGTGAACCATTGTTGTAAATTTTTTGAATCAGGAAATTCTACGTTTACCAGGTGAACGCCTGCTTTCAATTTTTACCTTCCAGTATTATTTTTAAAATTTCATATTTTCCTGGATACCGTAATATGTGCCCAATGTATTTTAATTTTCTGATTTTTATTGTTTGTATTATTTCTGGCTTTTTTTGAATTCGTAAAAGGACTTCTTCGTTTGTTACATGATCTATACCCAGCTTATTTTTAGAATTCGTCTGTAGCACCACATTTCAAATGCTTGTAGTTCAACCCCGTATAACAAAGTAGAAAAACATAGCATTGTAATATACGTTTTCTCAGACCCAAGGATAAACCACGAGTACATAATATATTTCTAATTTTAATGAATGTTGCTCTTGCTTTTTCTATTCTGATGTTGACTTCCTTTGAATGGTTCCACTATGCATTTAGTTGACATCCTAAGTATGAATAATTTTCAATTTTTTCTAATTGGATGTTATTTAGTACCAAAAATGTTGCTGCTGCTGGTTTTTGCTTATAACCATATACTTTGCTTTCGAAATATTTATTTTTAATCCATAATCGTTACACTGAACTGATACTGCATTTAATAAATTTTGTAGTTACACCGCACTTAATTTTGGTTTCTTTTGTTAACTTTGTTTCGACTCGAACGTTTGCTTTTTGCTGCCAATATAGGTTTGCAATTATTATTTCAGGCCTTTATTATCAATCTGACGCAAGATTTCTATGAGTTTTTCATGTTGGACCTTTTCGAATGCCTTCGAGAAATCGATGAAGGATAAATACATGTCATTGTTCACGTCCGACAACGTTGTATCAGTATTTGTATTCCAAATAGCTGAGTGCTGCTCGTTTTTTCTTCAATTTTTCTGTATATTGTCTGATGAATTACACAAAGGAATATCTTTAGATCGTGACTCATCAAGCTGATAGTTCTGTAGTCACTGTAAAATTTTGAATTAGCTTTCTTTCGGTATTGTTACAAATGTTGATTTCAACCAATCTTGCAGAATATGCGTTGTATTGTATATTTTAATAAAACAATTTGAAATCTACGCAATATTATTGTTTTCTAAAATTTTGATGATTTCGTATTTCACCAGGGCCTTCTGCTTTACCGTTTATTATTAAGTCAAATTCTTTGCTGATATCAGTAAACACTACTGTTTTTTGGATTCTATAGCATTAATGATATCAGAGAAGAATTATCACCATTACATTAGTAACCTTTGATCTTCCTCTTTGAAAACCATGTTGCTCATACATAAATAACAAACGTTTGCTAGTAATTATGAAATATATAACATAAGGTAGTGTACATCGGATTTTTATGGCTCTGTTAATAAGAAGGGTAACTGAGTTTATAATGTTTTTGCAACCCTGACTCGAAATAGTGGTTAAATACCGTGTTTTAGACTGGATATAAGACTAAAATACAAATTTTGCTGCATGTTCACTTAGTCTAGGACACCTTCCAATTGCATCAATTATGGACATTATTGACTTTTTTTAATTTTTCGATGTGTATTTTCCAAGTCAGGCTTTCAAACATTCGGTAAACATTGAGTAATGTCCTGTTAGCCCAATTTGGTTAAAACTATTTACATAAGCTAAGTAAAGAATTAGACCAAAAATTGTGCCCTCAGGAACTCCAATAGGTAGACTTTCTTTATCACTATATAATAATCGTTTTCTTTAGTTTTTATTTTACGACATTCCAAGTAAGACTTAAATAAATTAGAGGTAATTCCTCTAATACCCATGTTAAAAAGACTATTTAGAAGTACATATATCATGATTCACAGTGTCAAATGCTTTTTATAGATCTAAAAGGATATAATAACTGCATAAGTATTCCTATATAACGCCGTGTTTATAAAATTAACGACTTAGAGCGCAGCTGATTCTATACTACTTGCATTTAGAAAACCAAATTGCGGTGATCATCAATTAGATTTGAGTCACAAAAAAAGGTAATAAGACGACATTTGATAACTTTTCCAATGATTTTAGATAGACAATTAGTTAAAGATATTGGTTTATAATTGTTTATAATCCGTATTTTTTCCAGAAGTATAAATCGGAGTGATAGTACATTTTTTAGCCGCATTTGAAAATTTTCATAAAGAATTTTTCCAAAAAAAATTAGGTTTAACTGCTAATTTCGTTACGAGAGACTTTCTTAAAGATTTGAATTATAAAGAAACGTTTCCGCAAATCTGAAAAAATGCCACTTTGAATAAACATATTGAATAATTTACTAAGGGGATCTGACAACTGTTGGGCACAGTGTTTTAGAATAATTGATGGAATCCTATCACCAAATTTAGCTAAAGTAAAAATTATTTTCAAAATCGTAACTCATTTTTTTACTAAACGAGGATAAAAATAGTTCAAATGATTTAGTTTATTAATCGGAGAAATAGTTTAAAATTATAGAACTAGTCAGAATTTTAAGAAAAAAATTTTAACAAAACTATAGAAAAATATTTTTTATTTGAAGTAAAAGCCTTCTTACGCACTAATTCAAATTGTAACAGAATTATTCCTAAAAATTGAATGGTAGAAAATTAGTTAGTAATTATAATAGCTCCAGAGATTTTCTAAAAGTTCGTATGATCATATTTTCTCAATAATCCTGCAAATCTTGTATGGATTAATATGTAAAAGACGTAATAATTTCAAACACTATAAATGAAAATATATACAAATAAAAATCAAATTATGGACATTTAATATATTTTACAAAATATATGTAATTAAATAAACTTCGTAATATTGAAATATTAACTAATACATTTTGGCATGCTCTTTTATAACTAATACTTGGGCATGATATTTAAGAAAGGAGTTAAAAAGTCGACTAAAATTCAAAAACCGCAATAAAACATATTGTACGCATACACATAGCTAGTTGCTCCAGAAGAAATAAGTATAAAGATTGGTGTAGTAACACCAATAGGTATATAGATTGGTATCTTTATACCTATTGATGTTTATAAAGGAATAGGTATAAAGATTTGGTACAGTAACAGAAAGTCCGCGGGCCTTAATTTCATAATTTTTAAAAATAACGCCGGTGGGTTTAATATATATATATTTATACGACTATGACAAACTCTTAAATTGGTGGAGATATTATAGTTGGTTACAAAATTAGATCGCCTTTTCCCTAATATTTATATATATGCATATACTAAGCGAAATTTTGAATTAGCAGAGGTTTCATAGTTGAGTACAGTAAAGTAAAATGCAGTCAAATGAAATATAGACACATGATAGTAACCTTAACATTTGTGTTAATCAGTGGGGTTTAACTCTTTTTGGAAATGGATTTAACACAATAAAGATTGTAAATATAAGAAATTTCTCAATAAATGTCTAGCAAAAAAAAGAGAATAGAATATAGAAAGTCAAAAGGAAACCATTACAAATTATATTTTATGTTTCATTAGTTTTTTACTGTTTTCACTGATGTGATAATAAAACTGTCAAAAATATTTAGAACCATTTTTTTTTTTAATTGTTTTTAATTTTTATTTTATAATAAATAATATTAACGAAATGATTTAAAATATGATATTATAAATTATTTAAAATATGACTAGTATTCGCTCGCCCCTCGAAATTCGAGGTGTTTTAATTGGCAATTAGAATACAGTATATACAGTATAGTTTCTTTATGATTTTATTTAAAATGTAAAAATACAATTTTCAATAATTAATGCCTTTATGAATTTAAAATTTCTTTACAAATGATATTTTTTGTAAAAACACGATTATTATTATCTTTTAGAAGTTGCCCTTGATTTATTGGAAACTCAATATATACCTATTATATATGTATATATTATAAGAAGCCTAAGATGGTAAATCATTGAGTAAAAGGGTTTTAAATGTCTATCAATACAGATTAAATATTATGATGATATTATGATATGTAAGAACTTTCGTTTAAAATATAAAAAAAAAAACAAAAAAAAAAAAATAAATAAAACAGAACTGAATCGAACTTGCAAAATCAAAAAGCAACTATTAATAACCCCACACTCTACCTCTGTACTAAACACTAAACTAAAATCGCAATGTTTATATTCAGTTATATTGTGAAATTCCTACTCCTACCATACAACCAATATTTTAAAATTTTTAATCGAAAAGAAAAATAAAACAAAAATTTAATAGAATCAAAGAGCGTCTTTTTTTAATATCTATAATATAGCTATAGATTATGTACTTTACATATATGTACTTTACATGGGTTTTTTATAAAAATGGAAAATTATTAATGAAAATCAGAAAATTTTGGAAAAATATTAATTTTGTAAGATGGCTATACTGAATATTTATCATTTAAAAAGAAAAAAAATGAAAGTTGGTTGGTAAATCAGTGAGTAAAAGGGTTTTAAATGTCTGTCATTTACAGATTAAATATTATGATATTATTTAAAATCTGTTTATTTTATTTCAAATTATTTTGTTTAAGTATGCTAATAAATCATTTTGTGGTTAAAAGAATTAAAATGGAGTTGTAGGTGTATTTAATGTCTATAACATGTTTTCTAACAGAGATATGCAGGAATATGATAATAGAAATAACAGAAAACACTGTTAAATCTGACTGATTAACGGTATTTAACAAGGGTGATGATCGCACAAAAGCAAAGCTAATGTTAGTTTAGGGTTTACTACTCATATAATAATCACTATAAAAAAATTTAGTAACAGAATAAAATCCAACCAAAGCAACAAACACTTTATTCAATTTTAAGGAAACCAATTAATAGATGTTAAATTATAATGTTGAACCCTTAATTTTTATGTTTTATTTAAAAACAAATTTGCATAAATGCCCAAAGATACCAGCGTTTGAATGAAAATCGCAAAAAAATAGCAAAAATAGCAAAAATTAATTTTTGACCGCTAATATAACTAGAACAAGCTTCTTAAGCAGAGGAAGTTCAAAAAATGTTTCTGAATTTTTTTTTTTTTTTAATTACACATTAGTCTTTGTAGTTATTGCTTAATTTCATTTTAAAAGGGTTTAAGTTAAAAAGGAAAGTGGAATTAAAAGCAAAATATTCTAATTAAATATGCATCACAAAATGTTTAAACTTTTTTTTAGTTCATTTTCATTCCCTTGCCACATAAATGTGACAAGGAAATTAAATAGCCTGCCTTTCCTTTTTAGGCGGGGTTGTAAATGTCATAAGGGGGAATTATTCTTCGACAAGTGTGTAAGATTCGAATCCATAGTACGTCGGTTTTTACGCCGCTCTTACTCACTAGACCACCGAGACATCTATTTTTAAACTTGTTTTACTAATTTTCGATTTAAATTTAACAGGAATTTTATAATACATATTTAAATTTGAAATTTTATTTTAAAATACATACATATATCATATGTGTTAATTAATCCCTTAATAATTAAACTTCCCTTTTTTGCTTATTTCCAAATTCTGATACTGTGATTATTTTTTTTTTTTCGCTTACATTTTATAGTTTTTAAAAGTTTTATAAAATTTTATTGAATAATTTCTAATGAATTAAATTTAATAATAATCAATTTAATTTTTTTTTTTTTAATTTTAGATATTCTTGTTGAATCAAGTAAAATTGTAACACAAGAAGCCCAAACATCACAAGTAACTACAAATGGTGATATACAATCAGCATCAGCATCATCATCAGAATTATCAAAAGCGCCATTTACAAAAAACCCTGAACTGAAGGGAATTTCCTTTAATCAAAATTCAAGTTCATTAATTAGATGTGCGCCAAATGAACGAGCAACATTTTTTATAAAAATTGATTGTCCTGATGATCATGAAGCTATTCCATTTACATTTGAATGGTATGTACATGTGTGTGTATTATTTTCAAGAAATTAAATTAAAAACACAAATTTTTTTTTTTTTTTTAAATTTAAATTGGCATCATTTAGAAAAAAAAAATGTATTTTTTTTAAATGTTTAAAAAAATCAATTAAAGAATTAATTAGAAAATTAATAAGGTAGAAAAAAAAGGGTGATATCTTTTTATAAAACAAGTTAAGAATTACAATTAAACAATTTGTAAAAATTTCCAATTAATACTAAAATATTTTGAAAAAAGTAACAATATAATATTATTTTTTCAAAACATGTATAATTTTAAATTTAGTACGATTTTACCTTGCGATTTTTATAGTATAGTATTTTTATAGTTATTTTTATAGTATAGTACGATAAGGTCAGGACTCGACGCGAGCCAGTCCAAAACGTTTATTTATTTTGAATGCAGGTCATTTTTCATTACCTTAGCGGTATGTGGATGTGCACAATCATATTGAAAAATAAATTCCCCAAAGCAATTCACTTTCTAAATAAATGGAATCAGGCTTTCTCACATTCGCAAGGAACAGTTTGTTTAAGGCAATCTCCGTGTGGTATGCCTCTTTTTTTGTTCGAACTATTTTTTTTTCTTACATCGCCAACCCAGACATCAAATTTAGATTCATCCCTCAATATCTCTGAGACCCTCTGCCGTTGCACCTAAAAGTGTTTCCTAAAGTGCACCTAAAAAGTGCACCTAAAAGTTTTAGCCCTTGCAAGTTGTTTTTTCTTTTAGTTTTGGATTAAAAGTGGTTTTTTTAGTCTACAGTAATCCAAAAATGAAACAAAATTATTTTTTTTTATATTATTAATACCTTATAAAAGTTATATCCCTTTTAAATTTAATCGTGTCCACTTGCGGGCAATGAGCTTTCCTAATTTTTCAGACTATTTCACACCATGTTTTTGTACAGTGCTTCGCTTTTTGTTTTACAACTGTCGATAATTTCCTCATATCACGATCTGTTAATTTTGAAACTCTTCCCCGCTTAGCTGTATTCGCTGTGATACAATTACTTTTTTTATATTTTTAATTAAAGTTACCGTCGATTTAGCTAAATTAAAAGTTTTTGATATATCACCATAACTTTGGCCGTTTTTGTGTCTTTCAATTTTCGTTAATCTTCAGAAATAGGTCTACCACGTGTCATGGTGATTATTAATTGTGTATTAAAGTTATAAATAAAAAAAATGTAATTGCAACATGTGTTTTCTTATTTATCTTATTCTAATGGTAAAGACTAGTATTATTTATATTAACAACTCTCTTCTCTTTTTGCATTTATTATCGGTTAGTGTACGCATTAATCATCAATATGAAAATTACACAAGTTTTTGTAATTTTGTATTTAAATTTACCGTTATGTGAAAAGAAAATTTATTAGGGTAAGTTCACATGGGATGCATGCATCCAGATTCAAAAATTATTTCGGTTACATTTCGTGTACTCTTCGGTAATATTAACGAATATTTTGCAACCATTATATGCATCCACTCGTTCACGAAATGCAGAACGGCGACATTTTTATTTTGAAAGTTTTATTTGAAAGTACCCAGTGGGCTAGTATGTGTATATTGTTTTGACATGAACAAATTTTTTATTTACAAAATACAAAATGGTTAAACCAGAAAAAATTATTATTTTATGTAAGAAAAAATTTTAAATAATATAAACTAAATATAATTTATACTACGTATAAAATTAATTATTATTTCAAAATATTTACCGTCTAAAACTTTTGACGTTTGATTTTACGTTTGTATTTGACATTAAAACATTGCATCTTGTATGCTTCTTATAAAAGATGCAAAAAATTTTGCATCTAAAATGAGCGAAAGGGAGAGCATGGCATGAATACGATATATATTTTCAACCAATTAAATGTTTGCATCCGCATGCATGCATTCCATGTGAACTTACCCTTAGCTTTCAAAATTAGCTTTCTTCATTTTTTTCCAACACTTATTTTGATAGAATCTGAGAAAGATCTTTCATTTTTCAGAAAGTTTTTTTGTACCACCCTTGGTTTAAGAGATATTAAGGAATATAAAATTAAAAATTTTCTATTTATAGACACTTGCACCTTAGGCATTTGTACAAAATTTTTCAAATTAAACCAGAAAAACTAAAACTTCAATGTTATATTTTTATATGTATCAGCAGTATTTTGTGAATTATATATAGGCTTTATTTAATTGAAAAAAAATATCTCTTGATTTTTCATAATTTTTTTTTACTTTTTTCTTATAAAATTCTAAGAAAATTTACAAATTTTGTGATGTTAGAGACAATATTCTAAAAAAACAGTTTTTATTGTATGGTTTTCCTTAAAACTAAAGAAAGTGCATTTTAATTGGTTCTTAACAATTTTTTTGTTACATATGTTGATATTCTAAGAAAACTTTTGGTGCAAGCTACAATATTCTAAATTATTTTTATTTTGTCTTTTGGAAAATATTAGTCATTCAAAACAATTGGTTTTAAATTATTAGAGTGTTATGTACAAGGTAGTTATTAGAATGACAATGGGTATAATCACCGGTCACTGTCTAATAGGGAAGCATGCCAAAAAACTTGGCTTATTCGCAAATGACTATTGTAGAGCCTGCAAAGATGAAAATGAGGAGTAAATAACTTCATCTCCTTTGCACATGCTCAACCTTGTTGGATAAAAGAAACACCCATTTGGGGCAATATCTCTTCAACAACCTTAGTGATCTAACAGGTAAAAATGTTCGCTTCGTAAAATGCTCAAATTGGTTTTAATGAGTGTGATAGAAAAGATTCTATGTGGTATCACAATGGACCAAATACCGGACTAAGAATGCCTTTTCAACAGCCACTTTAACCTAATCTAAATGCATAAGGGCCCTTGACATTTAAGAAAATTCTTCTTATATGTTAGAAAAATGTAATAATAAGAACTTATATGTATAAAAAATAGTACTAGGTTTAGGTTTCTTAACCTCATACTAATTATTTGTCTTACTACCTTAGGCCTAGAAATTTTAGTATGATACGTTTATTATATACAATATAAAAATTGTTGAAAAAACTTTATATATAAAAATTATTAGGATTTCTGTTGAAAAATGGATAAAAAATTCAAGCTTTATTAGCTATAATTTAAAATCTTATAATATTTATTAGCTATCTACTTTTAAATCTTATAATATAAATAACATATAAGCACCAAATGTTGTTAAAAAATCTTATTCCATACTTTCTAATTATTTATTTTTAGTAGTTCGGAAAATCCATTAAATTTGCGACTTTTATAACAAAGTTTTTAGCTTTAAATGAAGTGGGAATTAAATTAAAAATAGGTTCATCATTCATAAATATTGACATAATAAAGTTTTTGTTTATTAGAACTAGTATAGAATTGAAATGTATAAATAGATAATATACAAATTATTTTAGGTTTAAAAACTAAGTCCTGAAAAACTGAAGCTAAGATAGAGTTACTTTAGTATACCTTCTTCAAATAGCTATTTTAATTTCAAAGAAACAATGAGGAGCATTTAAATTTAGAAAACAAAAAAACAAAAAAATTAAAATAAAAACTTTAATCTATACCAGAAAACTATAAAATCTAACAAATATTTTAAAGAATTTTGTTTTTACTTAAAATGAGATCTTATTTTTGTTGTTTTTGAACTTTTTGTTTGATTTGAAAATGTGTAGAACGACAGTCATGCAAAGAATATTTTTTTATTTTATCTATAATTTAATCGAAATTTTACTATGGCATTTTCATCAACAATTTACGTGTGTGATATTTTATGCTAAATTCAAGAAGAACATCAAAATTTATGTTTTAAATAATCCTCCTAACATCCAATAACTTGCTATATTTTCCAATTTCCTTTATTCGTATTTTCCTAATCCCCAAACAATACATTGTAGTATAGGTTCTAATCTGAAGTTTGGTTCAAAATGGAGGTGGCGTTTAGTTAGTTAAAATTCAACCAATTGTTCAACACTACCAAAGAGAATTTGCCATTGACACCATTGATTTCATGGGTGTCTTTCGAAATCTAGGTGAATCCCTCACAAAAAAAAAATAACACAGAGAAAATTTAATTCATTTTAACCTATATACATATTACATGTTATATTGCAAATAATATAAAAGTTAATGTTGAGTTGAACGAAAGTTCAAAAAGAAGATTTAGCACTAAATAATAAAATAAAATAGCACTAAATAGCACTAAACAATAAAAGGAGATTGCAAATTAGAATAAATATGAGTTATAATTGGAAAATTTTTTATAAAAATTATTATTATAAAATAAATAAAAAACAAAAATAATAAAAATCATATTTTTACATTTTTGCAATAATTAAAATTCAAAAAACAACAAAAAAAAAAACAAAAATGGCATCCACATAAAGTTGAGAAGGCGGAAATATTATAAATAATTTTTTTTTTGGTTAATCTAATAAATTTGCAAAAATTTTCTTTTTCTTTTTTTTTTTTTACAATTTTTAATTTTTATTTTATGATTATTATTTTTGGAATCTATACGCATATAAAAATCTATAAAAAAAAAATATATATATATTTAAAGATATTTTTAATATTAAAAATTTGTATCTATATTGTTTGATGTTGTAAAAACAGTCCGTATTCTAATTTTCACAAAATAAATAAACATAATACCAATATATTCATAATATCTATATATATAATATATTTTATATATTAAAAATATATATATTATAAAAATATATGGATATATATATGCATATATATATATTTAATAATTTTAGATAAATTTATATGAAAAAAAGATATCTACATATATATATATGTATGTTAACATGTGTGATTAGTAAAATAAATAATCATGCAAGCGTGTCAATATCTCATTTTTAATGAATTTTGTATGAACATTTTTTTTTTGTTTTTTTTCAAAATTTCTAAAAATATTTAATTTTTTTTATTTCCATTATGATGAATCCTAAATTACGTAACATATTTATTTTGGCAGTTATATGGACTAGATTTATTTATTTATTGTTGTTTTTTTTTTTGTGAGGGAAAATTTAAAAAAAAAAAAAAAAAAAACAAACCTTAAGAATTAATACTTAATGAGGCAAAGGGGCATTACCTTTTTTTCTACAATAAAAACAAAACAAAAAAAAAAGAAAAAAAACATAAATACTAAATTTCTTGTTTTACAAGATATATGTGCATTGTATGAAATTTATTAGATGCGGCTGAAAATTTTGATATTTTTAGAATAATGTTAAAAAATTGAAAACTAAAGATACATACATACATACCTACATATAAAAATGAAAAATGTTGTTTTTGTTGTTTTTAAATATGAAAAAAAAAAGTTTTGAGTGTTTTTGTTTTTTGGAAAATTATGTTTTATCTTTTTGTTTGAATTATATTCATTCATTTGCATATTCCATTTTTAATAGATGTGAGTGAATCTTAAGATAAAAAAAAATTTATTTAACCTAAAAACTTATAATAAATTTGTTATTTGTAATTTATTTTTAAAATACTTACTACTTATATAAATCGTTAGTTGTCATACATACATTTTATTTTTTTTATGTATATGTATATATAGATATAACAAGAGAGATTTAATTTATTTCAATTTATAAATTCAATTTATATCTATTAAATTTATTAGGGCGAAAATATTTTAAAAATATAACGTATTGTTTTTTGAAAATTTTTATTCTTTACCATATATGTAATATAAAGTACTTTTAAAAGTTCTATTTTGAAATTTGATTACATATTTCTAAACGTATTAATAATAGCTTGCAGATATGATTATTTATAAACTTTTTAATTTTTTTTTTAATTGTAAAAATAAATATATAGACATATAAAGTAATTTAGATTTTTTTTTTTGAGATTTTTTCGTATATTATTCATGGTTTAGGGGTACCACATATATAAAAGAAAAATTTCTGTTTACTTTCTCATAGATTTGAATCATCAAAATAAATTAGAGATCACACAATGTTACACAATGTTCTCTGTAATTGCTGAATATCGTTAATTAAATAGATTTGGAGGTTTTGCTGGGAAGTTTTATATATAGGGAGTCCTATTTCACTTAACATATATAATTTCCCACAATAGTTATTACTCTCTTTCGAGTCCCAAAGCATATAGTAAAATACATTTAATTATATATATATATAAGTTACTGTTGAAGTGGTGCATATAATACTTGACAATTTAACTAACTAAATGCCATAGCCCAATATACGTTTTTTTTTTCAATTTTTCTATTATAAAATTTGAAATCATTTTATTTAAGTGTTTCAGTAATTATGAAAAAAATAGACTGAAATATGAACGATTATGTACAATATTTAAATTAACCGTTATTGTTTTTTTTCAATTCATATTTATTTATATATTCCATAAATATTAATATTTTTATATGTAAAAGAAAAATTTTCTATATAGATACAGATATTAAATTATTATTAGTTATTACATAATATCTTTATAATTGCAAAATTATATTTTAATAATTAAATTAATTTTAATTTTCCAAAAAATATTAACAATGTTAATATTTACTGTTATGTGTTTTTTGGAATATTTCTTTTCCAAACGTTTAAAGCTAGAAATATATAATTTTCAGAATAGAAAATCTGGTAAAATCTTTTCTTCTTTGTACATATTTTTCCTATACTTTTACTTCTAATAAAAAAAAAAAAAGTTTTCATATTTGAAATATTATGTATGTATATATGTTTTTTACACACCTAGGACACTACTACATTTTTACATGACATATATTAAAGGATTTTCTAATTTATTGTGGTTATTTTAAAATTGAAGAAAGTGTTTCATGATTTGTGACAATTTATCTTTATAAAAATTTCAGCATTTTTTTAAAAATGGAATTACATATTTAAAATGCTTTTATTTCAACATTTTGAAAATGTAAATCTTCAAAACTTTTTATTTTAAACACAGCCTTTTCTTATAATAATACACCATTAATTGAAATAATACACTTAGTTTTAAACATCCCCTTCTCTTATAATAATACACCATCAACGGTATATGAATTCATAATACGTTGATTGCACCGTTACATTGGATAATAGTATAATTTATACTACAAAAAATACTTTGTTTGCTTTATTTCAAAAAATTCGTTCTAAAAAAATTTGTTCTAAACAACAATGTCAAAAGTATATTTTGTTCTAAAATTTTGAAAAACGTCCGCATTCATACTGAGTCATCAATTTAAATAAATGAAAAAAAAAAAAAAAAAAAAATGGTGAAAATAGCGAAAAATTCGCGAAAAGCACCGATCATATGATTTTTATTATGTTTAAGTATATTTGAAAATTATATGTATGTACATACATACATACATTTATTTTCTATTTATTTTTACAATTAATTATTTTCAAAATATTTACATAAACAAATTCAATAATGATTTCTATATAATACAAATACGCAATGTAAATTATGTATTATAAATAAAAAAAAAATTAAATATTATAATATTTTGTAATATTTTTCAATATTCTTCTTTTTATTCTTTATTCTATTCGTATTCTCTCTGGTTTTCTTACAAATCTATGCAAATTATATATTTATGTATTAAAAAAATTTTGATTAAAAGTTAAAATAAAAATTAGGAAAAAAGCTTTTAAAATCAATTTTCCCGCCAGAAAAAAAAAAAAAACCAAAAAAAACAAAATGACCAAGAAAAAAAAATTTAAATGAATGAATTTTCTCTTATTAAAAAATACCGTTTGTTTGTTGAATGTTGTTGCATTAAATTATTTGTTTCATTTGTACCTACTTATGTTTTTTATGTTTTGTTGTTCTAAACTTTGATAATCATTTGCGTGAATGAAATATTAACAGTATTGATGCGCAATCTCTCACAGCAAAAAAAAAAATAAATAAATTGACATTCGGATTCGAATTTGAATTCGAAAAAAAAAGAAAGAAAATTAATTAAAAAAAAAATTATGCATATAAAAAAAAACGGAAAAGTTTAAATAATAAAGAAAATTTTCTCATTAGAGAATTAAAAAACAAAAAAAAGAAAAGAAAGAAAAGATTAGTAGAGAAATATAAAATAATGAATCTTTATTTTTGTTTTGATTAGAAATTCTCTGCCACCCTCTTTGTTTTTTTTTATTTTTTTTTATTTTTATTCGAAATTCGAATTATTATTTCTATATTATATAGAATAGTCCTCTCTGGCGTTAATTTCCCAATAACCCAATTTTATATTTCTTAATTTAATTAATTTTTAAAGATGAAAAAATGAAAAAGATTTTTTTAATATAGTTTTTAGTAGAGTTTTTCCCATCGTCGTGTAAAATAGTACGGTAAAAATAACGGTAAAACAAAAAATTATTATTATTTTAGTGCAAAAAATTAACAAAAAAACAAAAAAAAAAAAATTTATTTATATTTCTTTTTTTCATTTAGAGTAGGAAAATCCTTTTCATAATTTTTTCTTTTTTTTTTTTTATCATACACATTTATAACGTGTTTGTTAATTAAATTTATTAATTATTTCATTTTTAAATAATATTCATATTTTAATTAATATAATAGTAGTAAGAAGTTTTTAAGAAGTTATAATATATATATATATATATATATATGTATATGTTTGTAAATAATATATATATATATTAAAATTTAATAAAAAAAGGAAATATTTAAATGTTTGTATAAAAAATAAATAACTATATAAAAATTTTGTGTAAAAATATTTTCATTTTGCCTGGGAAAATAAAATATTTTCCTATATGTTTTTCTATTTTATTTTATATTGTGCAAATAAAAATGCCTGTGATCTAAATTTAATTATTTTTATTATTTTGTTTTTTTTTTTTTTTTGTGTATATTTTTTTTGTTTTAAATAAGAAAAATTTCTATTAATATTAAATAAAAGAAAGAATTTCTAATGTCAATCATAAGATTACAAGTACAAGGTTAATAAAAGTACAATATATATATACAAGAAAATGTGAATTTTAATTTTGTAAAATATTTGATTTATGTTACAAAAAAAAAAAACAAATAACAAAATAACTAAAATGACAAAAAAATTATGTAATCACGTTGCTAGGTATATTTTATGTTAAAGAATAATATATACAAAAATAAAAAAAAAATAAAACAAATAATAAAATTAAATAAAAATTACCAAAAAAAAAAAACAAAAAAAAAAAATTACGTTAAGAAAAAAATTTAAGAATCGAAATCTGAAAGTGTTTAGTTCTTAAAATATTTTGTGATGTTTTGAAATATTAAGCAACAACATTGTGTTTTTTTTTGTGCAAAATACAAATAAAAAATTACATATGAAAAAAATAAATAAAATTTTCGATTATTATCTCCCGTATAACATATTATATTAAAGTTTTTTTTCTAAATATAAAAAAAAAATGAAAGAAAAGAGCTAAAAAAGCTAAAAAAAATAAAAAATTTAAAACTAAAATTCCAAAATGTGAAATTTTATAGATACACGTGGAAATTCAATTTTTAAAATTTTCTATTTCATTCATATTTATACGAATACTTTTGTATATATGTAGTAAATAACTGTACAACATTCTAATATATTATAAAGAAGAACTTTTGTGTATAGCCCTACATCCCATTAGAAGGTCTTTTTTTTCAACGTAAAAAAAATCCTTAAATATCTTATCTTGCTGTTAAGGATTTTTTTTCAACGTAAAAAAAATCCTTAACAGCAAGAGTTAATATCTGAAATTCTTACGACAACAAATTACTTAAACTTTATATATTAGTATATGAAAATAAATACAAAATATACAGTTTTGTGACTGCCGGAAATATACAGTTTTGTGACTGCCCCGCATTATTTTTTGCAAAACAAAAAAAAAAATTGAAACAAAACCTAAAAAACGTGAGGATTATTTCATTATGAAATAACACACCAAATTCAAAATGAAATATTCCCGCAATAAAGTGAAATAATGCTCCAAAATTTTTTAAAAATGTTATCTGGTAAAATGACATTTTTTTACATAGTTATGAAAATGAAAGAATCACCCAAATTCTTTTAAGATCTTATCTTCTAAGAAACCTTAAATAACATATTATATTAATTAAGGGGTCACTACATTTGAATCCTGAAAAATAGGAAGGGTTTTAAGAGTTGGCTACGAAATCAGGCTAATCCCTTTATCCAGAATATTTACAATATTTACATATATGTATATACGAGATTCTGATTTAGCAGAGATTTTAGAGTTTGATTCAAAAGCAAGGTATTTCCTCTTTCCGGATTATTTATATAATATACATATAATATTAAATACATAGGATATTAAAGATTCAGAAATCAGAATTATGAAAAATTTTAGAGATTCAAAATCAGGGTTATTCATTTTTTCCAGAATATTTACATATAATATGTAAAAAGTTTTCCAATTTGAGTGATATGATTTCTTTTCAAAAAAAAACACACTAATTGTTAAGGAAATTCAAATATTTTTTATTTAATGTGAAGTACAATCGATACAATTAAGTTCTGAATAAAACGTGTTTTAAATGGCCTCCACGACTTCTTTTGCAGAAATTTGATGAACCCAATTTTCGAGCACTTTTTCCCCTAAATCAAGTCGTATGTCATGAATAGCACGTTCAATATTGATTTCTAAAGCTTGAAGAGAGTGTGGTTTATTGCTAAAGACCTATGACTTCAAATAACCCTACAAGAAATAGTCTAATGGTCTTAAATCACAATTTCTTGGAGGCCATTCAATGTCACAATTTCTTGAAATAATCAGGGTATTTCTATTTTCTAGAATATTTATATACATATATATGCGAGATTCTTGAATTAGGAGAGATTTTAGAATTGGTTGAAAAATCAGGGTTATACGCTTTTTCCAGAAATGTTGAAAATAGGAAAAGCTGTCAAAGTTTATAAGTTATAAAGGTCATCAGACAGGATTTGAGTCCCAATCATAACTCTAGAAGGAAAAATTGAAAAGAAACTGAAAAAATTTAAAACAAATATAAAAGTTTATTTAATTTGATCATTGATTAAAATAAATAAATCAAAATAAATCATTCATCAAAATAATGAAATAATCTCCAAAATATAGTTGTTTTGGGAGGAGTTGTTTCATTTGCAAAATTATTTTGTATTGGGGGATTATTTCATGTGAACGCGACCTTTTAATTTATTTTGTGTAATTTTTTGGCTGATAACAATAAAAAAATCATAGAATTTTTATTATTTTTTTGTTGGTGTACAAAAACTTAAGTAGTAAAGTCATATTTAACTTAAACTCAAATAGTTTCCTTGTGCTTTATCACCTAATTAATTTGCATTACTTTTGATTAAAAATGGAAACTATAATAATTTTTTTTCTTTTCACTTCTAAAAAGAGCATAGGGCCACTAAGTCATTTATATATTTTCTGAAATGATTAGTTAAGCCTTTGATTACTAAGCTGTAGCTATTGTACAAAATCATGAACACACAAAAACGCAAATATTTTATTTTTATTTGTGCGCCATCTAGTGTCTTATACGAGATTTATTTTATTTTTATTTTTATAATATATTGCATATTTGCGATGATATGATCAGTTTATATGTATTGTGTATAACAGACGATTTCTTACAGATGTAAAAATGTTGATCAGTTGATAAATTGCTTTTAAATGTATGGTTTTTTTTAATTTAAATATTATATTTTTATTATCACAATTTAAGAATATGGGACAAAATTCATAGTTTAAATATGTTAAATTTATGTATAACATAATTTAATTAAACTTATAATGGGATTCTATTAAGGTAATTCAAATAGCAAAAGTTAAAAGAAGATATATTTGTAATAAAATTGGCAAAGGAGTCCAAGATAAGTCTAATTGATAAAACAAAATGTTTTAGATGGTATTCAATAATTTACGCTATTTGGTTACGTTTTCATTTCGAAGTATGTAAAACATATGGGAACATTGTAAAAATATACAGGAAAAATTCTATTATACTAATTCGAAAATACACCTTTTCTATATAGGTATATATTATATATAGTATATAACGTTGTAAAATACAATATGTCACGGTTAAAAAAAAAATTAAACAAATATATCTATGTATGATAATCAAATAAGAAAAATATTTCAGAAAAACAAAACAAGCCTCTGCTACTTCAACAAAATTATTATCTTTCACTAAGATGAAAAACTTAAAAATTTGTGCTAAATGTTCTTTTAAATTTAGTATCAACACGTCTGTTCAACATGTCTGCTTTAATTATTGTAATTCTTTATTTAAAATATACTAGCAATGTTTGTACATATTTAGCTTTAATATTCCTATTTAATATTTTATAATATATTTATTTTTAAAAATATTTCTTTTTAACTGTGTTAATTGGTGTTCGGGTACATAAATATACAAATTTAAATTTATTCTTATGATTTAATTATATTTATATGATTTGAATACACAGTGACTGACATAATTTTAATTCATTTTTATAATAAAAAGAATTTAAGTACAGTACAGTTAATACAATACTTACCTATTTAAGTACAGTTAATACAAATTCTGTCGTTTATATAAATTCAAAATTGTGACTTAAAAACCAAAAATAAATAAATTTTTAAAACTTATTTAAGTTTGAGAATAACTGAAAAACGGTAAAAATTTTTAGAGTCATGAGAGATCAGATCAGACTGAGATAAATGTAATTTGCAGATCTATATAATGATAGAAAATTTGGAGCTTAAACTCAGTTTTAGGAGAGCGTAACGAAATCCGGTCTACCATAATCCGGTTTTATCAAAATTCGGTTTTTTAAAATCCAGCTTATTAAAATCAGGTTTTTTAAAATCCAGCTCTTCAAAATCCAGCTTTTTGAAATCCTGTTAAATTTTTGGAAAAAGGCGAATAACTCTGATTTTGTAACCAACTATAAAATCCCTTCTAATTATTTTTCTTACATATATATTTTAATTACAAAGCATTTTAAATAATGGGGACTGGCGTCCCCATAGCCCTGCTAAACAATTTAATAAAACCCTGATTTTGTAACCAACTCTAAAATTCCTCCTAATCAGAATCCCAAAAGTTGGTAATTCATTTGTGTTCGATATAACGAAATTCAAGAAGAACATTAACATCCTTCTTCAAAATAACTATCCAAATTTTTCCCTTCATCCTCCATAATCCCAGTTATCCTAAATTCAATTTTCCAAGTAATCCTTCCCTCACCCTTTTTTTTTCCAAAACCAAGCTGTATATTGCATTATTATGTATTACGGGCCCATAAAGGAGGTAGAGTAAATTTGATGTTTTAAAAAGAACAGAAATCGAACTTTTTAAAACAACATAAGTAATTAATTTTAAGTTAGTAATGAATACTTGGAAAAACATTACATGTTAATGATAAATTCAATTTTTGCAATGAATGTAAAATAAGGTAGTCAATATTAAAAGCTGACAAAATATTATGACTAATTGAATTTTGACACAGAATATGTGTTTTCTTTTAAGGAGCTGATTCCAATAATAAAAGTATTTTTCGAAAATATCTCACTTATTGCTAAATAACCGATGTGAACACACATTATGCAGCTTAATAGATAATTTTTGTAGAGATCGATTTTCATATTGTGAAAAGATCGGATTTTTTTTTAAATTACAAGAGGTTCTTGTAGAAAGGTACAGCTATACTAGAAAATAAAGTAACAGATATATAAATAAGTTGTTCCGCATAAGAGTATTTCAGGAGATGATTTCTAAGACTAAAACTAGAAAAAAATTGTATAAGACGGGGGGGGGGGGGAGGTCTATTATTTGTCGTTTTCGAGATATTAAGACTTTTATGTTATCTTGTTTTCTATTATTAACACTTGACACAATTGACCAGCATGCTTTTTAGAAGCCAACTTAGTATTGTTTGAAATCTTATTCTTCAAACTTTCATCTGCTGAATGATTTATTGTCTTGCGAAAATTACTTTTTTAATTAGAGCTAAGAACATATAATTTTTATATTTTTTTTAAAAGTAACGTTTTCTTTTAAAAATGCTATATATATTTAAGGTCCCTTCTTATATAAAATGTGAAATCCTCAATAAACCCCAATAATTTTATAATGAGTAACTTTTTCTCTAAGTCTTCCCGTTTCTCAAATAGAAGCCATAATATAAGAACAATTTTGATAGAAAAATACTTGTTTCACACAAAAAAAATTTTTTTTTATTGCATTTCTGTGCCACATAAATGTGGACAGGAAATTACACAGCCTTCCCTCTTCAGGCGTGGCTGTACATGTCGTAAGGGGCAATAACTCTTACGACTTGTGTGGGATTCAAACCCACACTACCTTGGTGTTTACAGCGTATTTTACACGCTCTTACCCACTAGGCCACCGAGGCCCCCAAAAAATTTGTTTGAGAAAAAATTAGTATTTTTAAAAATTTATTTAGTAAAATGTAATTACCCCAAGACAATAAACCCTTCATCAGATGAAAGTATGAGGAATAAACTTTGAAATAAGAGAATAAGCTTTCTAAGTTAATTTCTATGGTGCATGTGAATTATATCGAATATTATATTATATATCGAAAAGGGTACTAATAACAGATCCTCTCTCCATCCATACAATTTTATTAAAGTTTTACTCTCTGGAATCACCTTCTGAAATTTTTGCACTTTTATGTGGAACACCCTGTATGTGTATTTATATTTAGTTTCTGTATATTTAAAAAAATAATTAATTTTCCTTGTGGAAAACATGAAAAATTTTTTTGTGGTTTTATCTTTACACGATAAAAAGGAACTAAAACAAACCAAAGATTATTTCACATCTTAATGAATATATAAAATAGTAAGATATAATACTTATTTTTATTTAAATATATATAAGTACATACATATATATTTAAACACACAAATTCGGCAATAAAAATTAAGATTTAAAAATAAAAAAATAAAAAAACAAAAAATTAATGAAAGAGATACACATACTATGTTGATATGATTATATTTTGCTTGAGTCATTGATTTTTTTTTTATTTATTTTTTTTAAATTAGATAGACACTAATAACAAAACTAAAATAAATTCTTTTAATTTTTAAAGCGTTGACATGTCAAATTTTGATAAATTAATATTTTGATCGGATTTTTGTTTTTTAATATTTGTGTATGTATGTACATATATATCTATATCATATTGTATTTTGATGTAGATACATGATGTATTTATCCACATAATATATAATATGTATTATGTAAATGGACATTGAAAAAAAAAAAAAAGTGAAAATAAAATATCATTTGGATAAAAAAAAAAACAAATGTGTGGAAAATATTTATAAATTTTGAATTATGCAAATATTTTACGAAAAATAAAAATAAAAAGAAATTATACAGCCTACATTTTCATTTTTATGATATTTATGTCTGATCTCAATTATTCCATATGAAAATTATTTCATTTAAAAAAAGATTAATTTGATTTTGTTTATTTGTTATTATTCGAAAATTCGAAAATTTATTTCACTTTTCAACAAATATTTTAAGTAAAAAAAAAATTAAATTTTTTTTTTTTAAATAAAATATATATGATAAATATATAAAAAGAAATATTTGAATATTTGGATAGACATTCAGTATATAATTTTTTAATTTGAAATTTTTGTTAATGTCCAAGATAATTACTTATATCAAATTTATAAATTTAACATATAATATATACAGTTATATAATTTTACATTTGACATTTTATTAGAAAATAATTTGGAAGTTAATGTTCGGAAATAAATATTTTTATTTTATTGAGAAATTTACTTCTTGTTTTCTTTTGTACTAAGCATTCGTTGATTAGACTATCGACTATCTTTTTATACCCTAAACCTAAAGCATAGGATATATTAATTTTGGTAATGGTGTTTGTAACCACCAAAATGAAGCGAGTTATATATACATGTATATATATTCTGAATCAGGATCACCTCCTGAGTCGATTTAGCGATGTCCGTCCGTCCGTCCGTCCGTCCGTCCGTACGCACGATAACTCACAAAATTAAAAATGCTATCTTGATGAAATTTATACTGTAGATTAACAATCACTAAAGTAAGGCGGAGATTGCAAATAGACGAAATTGGGAGTGGTTTTGGTTGTTCGCGTACCTCCCATATACCTCCCAAAACCGAATACGCATATCTTCGAAATTAATAAAGATAGAAACTTAAAATTTTGTACGAGGGTGCGTTTTCCTGAATCCCTGATATCCCTAAAATTTGAGATGAATTGGAGTGGTGATCCGGATTCCTTCACACACTTCCCAATACCTAACAAGCATATCTTCCATATTAATAAAGATAGAAACCTGAAATTTTGTACAAAGGTTGTAAAAGCATTTATTTTTTTAGCTTATATTAAATACCTTACTAAAATAACTTATGGATTTGTAATTTAATTTGAATTTTTTAGGTGTAGGGTGTAAATAAGTCGGTTGCATCGACTTACTGTGACATTTACTTGTTTTTTTTTTTTGTTTGGTTATACACGTTGCATATAATTTATATTTAAAAAAAAAAACAATTAAATAAATATTTTTATTAGAACTTGAAAAGGCATACTTATAGGAGAATAAACCAAAAAAAGGAGATTATAATATTATATCTCATAATATGATAAAAATAAAATAATACATAATCTCTTCTAGGTTAACTTTTTTACATTTCGAATTGTTTACTGAAACGAACTAAAACTTTAAAAATCACTTGCATTAAAAAAAAAAACAGACATTTCGAAAATTTCATTTAAAAAATCTATTTTTTTTTATTAGGTATCTAAAAAAAATATCTATGTATTTAGACTGTGGTTTAACATTTCAGTGTGCATTACATGCACGTACAAGAATCTTTTAATATGCGTGCAGCGCGTGCAAGCTCTGAATTCATTGTCGATGAAAAATGTTAACATACGAAGGCACGCTCAAACTTTCTTCAGGTTTTAATTTTTGATTGTGTTTTAAATACAAAAGATATTTAATGAGCTTATCGTTAAATGAAATATTTATGTTAAGTGAAAGTTCATATTTAAAATAGATTTTCTTTCACGGAAAGCATATCTGTTCATCCCAAAAATAAATACAGATAAATTTTTGGAGAGTTTCATCACTTTCAAAATGGCTTCACCAAAATGAGAAATGCTTTTACGGATATTGTATAATGTCATCAGCTACTTTTGATTATATTTTAAAAATTATTTTGACCATATGTACATACATATTTATCGACTTCTGTTTTACCAGAAGAACGACTTTCTGTGACATTGAGATTAATAACAATTTTGAAACAATTTTTATAAATGACAGAAAAACTTCATATAGAAACATAAAAATATTTAAAAATATATCCCATAAGGGCTTTCGTTTTTCAACTTCTATCAATGCATATCAATGCATTTTTTAAATTATACTAGCAAAATAATTATACTAAGAAAAACGAACATAATATACGCTCGTAAAAGTGGGTTTAATTTGATCTTTCACGTGAGTGTGAAATTTAAAAGCGCATGCAAGCGTAATTTAAACGCGCATGTATTCCACTAGATGGAATATGTATGTAAGCTACTTGCAAGCTGTTGCACATTTGTGTAATTCACACTGATAGTATAACCACAGCCTATACAAAAAAAGATCCTTAAAGAAATATTTGAATTCATTTTGTTGACATAAGTTTTAAGAATTGCAATGTATTTTTTTTTTTGGTTTTATTCATGAAGGCTATGATGCTAACGTGTCATTAATCTTTAGACTTTAGGTCCGTAAAGTGTATACGTTTAAAGACGTAGGAGATCTTATTCGATCATTGTCACTGTTAAGTTCTCTAGATGATACAATGATACCACTCTGGCGAAAGAATATTTGAAAGCTTCTTAAATTCATGTCAGAGAGTTTACCTAAATCTTGGTATAACACTTATGATACACATATGATCTGATAACTAAAATTTTGTTTGATTAAAGTTCATATTTTTGTACAATCCAAACAAAAAGGTAACTTCCATTTTTTTTGGTTTCTTATCATATTTTCAAATTGCATAATTATATATTTTTTTTAATATATTGTAAATTAATTTGATAATTATTCATAATCAAAAGACTTTAATTAGTATTTTCCAAGTAAAATATTTAATAACGAAACTGTGATACAAAGAAACAACAAAAAAAAGAAAAAAAAACATTAAATTATGGAACTATGCATTTTAAAATGCCTTAATAAAACTTAATGGAAAGTTAAAACATAAAATATAAAGTTTAATATATTAAAATTAATAGAATATATAAAAAAAAAAAAATAATTAAATAATATTAGTTAAATTGTTTATGAATTAAAATTTAATAATGGGAAATCAATGTTCAACATGCTGTAAAGCTTGTACAGATCCAAAACATGCTGGAATATCTTCATCATCTTCAATCTATAGAAGAAGGTAAATATTAAAATCTTTTTTTTTTTTAATTTAATAAAATATGTATTTAAATTTTAATTAAATCTATTAAAAAAAAAAATTACATAATTAAATTATAAAAAAAATTGAAATAAATTATCAAAACAACAATCAACAATAATAAAATATTTTAAGAAAAAAAATTTCATTGCTTCTTTTAATATATTTTTCATTTAAAAAAAATTGTTATAATAAAAATTACCAAAGAAATAAATAAAATTAATTATAGAATTTTACAGAGGCTATAATATATTGAGTGGATCATCAGTATATTTAAATTTTGTTTTTTGTTTTTGTTTTTTAAACATTTCAAATTCATTTAGAAATTTTCAAAAATGATATGTAAGAGCATATGATCTATAATCTTTAAAAGCATTTTTCTTGATTTTTAGGTCAACAAATAAATATGTTGATGACTCATCCAGTGAAAAAAAAAGCCAAAACAAAAAAAAAAACCAAAAATTTATAATAATGGACAAAGACAAGAATTTGTTGAAAATTAGCATATATTTTATTTATGAGACAATTAGGTACACTTTTAATAATACACAAATTGTGAGTGCACAAAAGTGAGTGCATAAATTGTGATGAAATTTTTATTTTATATAATAAATATGTTATGTGGCGACTAAAAGTATATAATATTTGCCTTCTTGTTCTAAGAGTTCGTACAACTTATTTCAATTAATTATAACTTTTTTTGAACAATATATTGGATGTAAGAGAAACAAGGTAGAATATAAACCAACGGTTTTTAAAAGAAAATAGTTTAGAATTGTGACTTGCACAAAAATTTGAAAATTTAATAAAATTTTTTGTAAGAAGAAAATATGTGAAGATAAGATTTTTCTGGAATTTTGAAGGGCTGTAAGTCCGGAACGCTATATAACTAAGAGAAATCGTTAGCACACATAAAAATATATTACTGTAGCTTTAATTTTTATATCTTGCTGAAGGTGGATGGAAGGTAGAAGGAATGCGTATAAGTGCCTAGTTACAAGTGTTTAAAAATAGCAAATTTTCAATTTTTGAGCCGTAATAACTCATAAACAGGGGGTGGTGCAAAAACAATTTCTGAGCAAACTTATACTAATTCTAAAAGTTCTCTCTGCTCTCAAAATTTGAAGTCCCTATTTAAAAGCGCTCCGGAGTTATGAAGGTAGAAAAATAATGCAAAATTTGGTTTTCACATTACGGTAAATTTAAATACTAAATTTAAAAAAATTGTATAATTTTGATATTAATTTACAAAGTTAAAAAAAATATCTGTCAAATATCTTAA
The DNA here is from genome assembly GCA_947095535.1 of Poecilobothrus nobilitatus. NCBI lineage: Eukaryota > Metazoa > Arthropoda > Insecta > Diptera > Dolichopodidae > Poecilobothrus > Poecilobothrus nobilitatus. Next base: position 152,307,864 of record OX352773.1, on the reverse strand, counting down.
ACGGTGTAGAAGTTTTGTAAACAGACGGACGGACGGACTGACAGAGTCAAACTAATAAGCACATTTTTTCAAATTTTTTTTTGGAAATGTGCTAAAAACACTTTAATCCTTATCTTATTATAGGGACTAATGTTAGGGATGCATAACGGGTAGAGTAGTGCCGTAGACGTAGAGTAGTAAACGTAGAGCGGTATGTGTAAGGATGTAGTTGTCAAGAACAAGATTGTTAGAGAATATTTATTTATTTATTTAATCACAAAAGAGCTCATACAGAGTTTTCGAAATCAATTTATGTTTTTCTAGTTTTTATTATAGTTTTGGTTTATTATATTCGAAAAAAAAACATAGTAATCATTAATATAACTTGAAAGTAAGATATTCGGTTTAATTTTTATTCGCTCTTTCCTTCCATTTAACATTTCTAATATTCTATTCCTATATCTTTACATAATGTAATTTTTTTCTAAATAAAAAATTTTTATTCTAACGAATTTTTTATTTAAAACTTAACAATTTTAATTTAAAAATTTCAATTCTGTACCATCATTTTAGCCGTCATATAGAAAATGCATTTGTAAAACATAAAAATGATAACATTTTGCTAGTAAACTTTTTTACTTTAATTTTGGCCGCATTAAAATAGAGAAAGTATATTTCACTTTATTTTTAGTTTAAAATTTTTTTTATTTAGTGTTATTTATTTCATTTCACCTCTATTATTATATTTCACCTCTTTTATGATTTTTCACTTTCTTTAATTACTTTAATGTTTTTGTATGGATGATTTTAAATTTTATTTATTATAGTTTAAATTTATGATGTAAAAATATTTAAAAGTATAATTACCGACATTATATTTTATTTTATTTTTCTATATCATACAAGTATTAGTATTAGTAAATAGTAATAATAATAGGCGGATTCATTGTTTCCTTACAATCCCACTCCCAATTCAATGTTTCCGTATCCATTTTCCTATCCTTTCCTATCCCTACTCCCTAGCCAATATACTGCGTTCGCAGGTAAGGGTTTCATCCCATTATATTGCCTAAAGGGGGAGGTGGGTTTAGTCAGTAAGAATCTGATACTACCAAGGGGGGAATTCTTGGTGTCTTTGGAAGATTCCCACCTCCTTTAGGAAAAACAAAAAAAAAACATAATGATGTTTGAGTAGCGCCAGCCCATATGTGAGAATTATACTCCATCTTAGGTCGAATATATGCTTTATAGATATCGGCCAGATCACTAGGGGGGAAATAAGCTTTACAGCGAAAAAGAAAACCTAAATATTTGGCAGCTTTTTTGGCTATATCAAAAATATGCTCATTCCACAACATTTTTTGATTAAGCTGCATGACTAAAATATTTAAATTTGCAGACCGCTGTATATTTTACTCTTGGAACCGTAGAATTGGTATGAATTGATCTATTTTGCGAGAGATCTGACAGCTTTGAGTTTTGGAAGTGTTGAACTCAACTCTGTTTTTAACACCCCAATCAGCTATTTTCGCTAGGTCGTGGTTAACTGAACTAGCCATAATTTCCCTTTTTAAACTGATTGCGATTGAAGTAGCATTCGTTTTTTTTAAAAAATCATAAGATGCCACCAGAGTGCTGTCATCGACAAAACTATGTATTGGATTGAGGGTAGAACTGAGTAGGTCGTTAATGAAAATTAAGAAGAGAGTGGGAGATAAGGCAGAGCCTTGTGGAACGCCAGCATTTATTTTATGAGTGTCAGACATAAAACTGTCGACAAGGATACGAATACAACGATCCGAAAGAAAATCCTCAATCTATTCACAGAAGGAGCTGCCCAACCCAATTGCCTGGCATTTGCTCAGAAGAGCAGAATGCCATACTCGATCAAAGGCCTTTGAGATATCGAGAGCTACAACCTCAGATTCGCCGGAACATTGAATGCTGGTGTTGAGCTTCTCGCAGAGACAAGTTAAAAAATCACCTGTAGATCGATGACTGCGAAAGCCGTATTGGCGATGATTTAAAATTCAGGTATCTCAAAAGCCTTTTGTTTACCAAAATTTTGGAGAGAGTTTGAAGGTTCGCTTTTGTCACCTTTTTTGGGAATTGGAGAAACGTGTGCAACTTTCCATTGACTGGGATATTTACCACTCGAAAATGAGAGTGCGAAAAGATTGCGCAGAGGTTTCGAAATGGGAGAGGCTATATGTTTAAGAACTATAGCTGGAATTCCATCAGGACCAGTGGACTTTCTAACATTCAGATTCGTTAACACTTTCACTACAGCACGTGATCTGAAGTATACCCTTTGAAGAATTTTAACCTTAGTAGGATCAACAGAAAGGTATAATGGAGGTAATTGAGTTGTAGGAGGGAGTATAGAATTTGCTGCAAAAATTTTTGCGAACAAATTAGCTTTATCAATACAATTGGAAATGATAGAGTTGCCGCTATCAATCAGCGGAGGAAACGATGATCCACAAAAGTTGTTCTTTACGTAAAATTTAAAAGTTGTTAGAGAAAGTTATTAATGTTTTTGTTTCTTCTATAATTTATTTGAACACATAATGTTCCTTAAAAAATGATACACATATATGTAGGTACTCAAAAATAGTTTAAATAATGTTTGAAGTAACTATAATTTAAACAACTCAAAAATTTAAATAACGAAAAAAGAAATATAAATCTATTAATTAAAAACTATTGGAATGATTATTTTAATGCTAATGAAAGAAATACATATTATCAAATTGTTCAGATCAAATGAGTTAACAAAATGACACTATAGTATTTCCAATTTACAAAATCTAGCTAGAAAGCTTACGAATTGCTAGCTTAATGACAGAATTCAATTTTATGTAATATTTCTTAAATACAATATTTTTTTAGATTATATAATAAATAAATAATAATATATAAATAAAGTGTAGTAATAGGCCAAAGACGAAATTAAAATAAAGTGAGTGTTGATATTTTGAAGATCCACGAACACAAGAAAACGGGAGTTACGAAAAAAATTTGAACGAAATAAGTTTGAAACCGAAAACGAAATAATTGCGAGACAAATATTTGGTATTTTTTTTTTGAATTAATTTCATTTTTTATTTTGGAGAACTTATTTCACTGTGAAATAAATTCGAGAAAATTAAAATTGAAATTAAGTAAAAAATAAAACTGGTTTTAAAATTTTAAAATTAAGCGTTGGTGGTAAAATCCAAAAACAGCCAAATCCAATAAATAAATATTCAAAGCCAAAATTTACAAAAAAATAATCCACAAAGAAAAACCCATAAATTCAATATCCTACTAGAATATTCCCTCTAGTTATTGAAATATACATATATGTATATATACATATCCTGGAAAAACAAATAACCCTGATTTTATATTCAACTTTAAAATCTATCTTAATTATTTTTGTTACATATGCATTTCAACAACAAAGCAATTTAAACAGTGTGGGCGACCGCCCCCAAAGCCTCGCTAAACATATTATTGAAACCCTGATTTTTTATCCAACTTAAAAAAAAAAAATTTATTTTTAATTTATTGAACTTATTGCGTAACGCCCAAAAAACTATGTGTTTGAAAGATGTTTGTTTAACGAAAGTATGTATATGTTTGATTATATGTTAATATGGCAGAGTCAGATTCTTACTGACTAAACCCACCTCCCCCTTATGATGAAACTCTTACCTGCAAACGTAGTATATTGGCTACGGAGTAAGGATAGGAAAGGATAGGAAATGGATACGGAAACATTGAATTGGGAGTGGGACTGTAAGGAAACAATGAATCCGCCTATTATTATTACTATTTTGCTAACAGTGACTGTAGCCATTACAACAGTTAGAACATGCAGTAGTATATAAAACCTTACTGCATGAGGTAATTATTGAAGGCAACCCCCTCTGTTACTGTAGCAGCTATTATTATTGGTATTAGTATTCTTATTAATATTATTATTATTTTACTACAGAGTAAGGGCCATCAGTGGATTACAACGTGCATAGTATATAACACCTTACTGCATGATATAACCAAAGATAGCTCCACTGTAGTAGCTATTATTATTATTACTATTATTATTATTATAATTATTGTTATTATCACTATTATTATAATTATTATTACTACTATTAATTATATGATATACATTAATACGATATGAAATTACTACATATTTTTTATTTATATGACGTGACCGATTTATATGAACCCAAGACCCCTCGATTGAAAGGTTGGCGATAAAGAAAATAAACGATTTTAACCAAATAAGCTGAAATTTGCAGAAAAATGGGCCTCGGTGGCCTTGTGGGTAAGAGCGTATAAAATACGCTGTAAACACCGAGGTAGTGTGGGTTCGAATCCCACACACGCCGTAAGAGTGATTCACCCTTACGACATGTACACGCCATCAAGAAACGTCACCAAGCCACGCCTGAAAAGGAAAGGCTGTGTAATTTCCTTGTTACATTTATATAGCAGAGAAATGCACTAAAAAAAAAAAAAATGCGCAGAAAAATTCTTTCTCTGAAATAAATATGGGCTAAATTAAAAAAGCGCTTGTAGACGTCTATAACAAAAAAAAATGCCTGTAAGAAAGTATTTTAGGTTGTATTTTTTTAATATTGAAAATGGATAGAAATAACTTTCTACTTTAATTGTTTAAAAAGAGGATTAGAATAAAAAATTATGAATGTCTTAAGTTGAAGATGACAAATTATGACGAATCAAATAAAATTATCCTTGGATGATTTTAATACAAAAAGTTTTGTTAAAATTAAATCAAGGCAATTTTAATTTTAATTGGCAAATATGAAAATATACAAAAATTTTAATTCATTAAATGTTTGTGTAATAATTTGTAAAAATTTTCAAATATTTTTAAGTATTTGTTTTATTATTAATATTTTGTTTAGATTTTCAATTAGATAATTGTTTAAAAATAAAGCATTAAGTATTTTTTGGTTAGAAAAAAGTTTAATTCAATACAAATAATCAATATAATTTTAAAATTCAGACTGGTTATATTGGTAACATTTAATAAAATACTTAATAGAGAATTTTGAAAAATTACAATTTTTCTAATTTTATTTTTTTTGTTTAATATTTCTTATTGTTAACTTAATTTTATGTTATACCTAATTTACTTATAAAAACAAAAGCTCTAACAGAAAATACTTCTTTTAAAATTTCTTTTCCGAAGTTTGTCATATTATGAAGCATGTATTTTTATACCCGAATGATAAAGTTCTAGCAGATTCTACTTTAGCTATTATGAAATTTTGTCAAATGAAGTGAATTAGGTTAATCTAGTGCAGGTCTAGGTTCGGGTAGCTATGATACAATGAGAAATCAGAATATCCTTATATATTGGTACTTAACTAAGTTAAACATCTAACATTTATAAAATACAACATCTTCTGTAAAATTTAGGTTGTTTCGCGAACGGCGTTCAAATACTTGTCATACAACTCCAGAAATTTACATATATATATTTTGGCTGTTTATTAAGTCAGACATCTGAAATTTAATATGAAATTTTATCTAAATTTTATATAGAAAGTCAAGCCACAAAATTTGGTTCGGGTTATACAGTTAGAAAACTATATTTTGATAGAACAAAAATGTGCTGAAAAAATGTATAGAATTATATTTTGGATCCTAAGAAAATCTATATAAATAATAATATGATTGCCTGAGTATTATATAAATCAATAAAAGTGTTTGTTATCAAATTAAAATCCGATTGCCCGCAAATTTTGTAGAAATGTTCCTCTAAACGCAGACCCTGTTTAATGTTTTTTATTTGTTCTGTATATAACAAATGAGTTCAAACTTTGTAAAAACGTATTTCCCTACCATAGAAGTTCGTAGATAAAATCCAGATCCGTTAACCTGTTGGTACACCGTCCTATAAAAACAAATAATTCTATCCCATATAAGATGTTTTTGTTTTAATATCTTTGAAGAAGAAGTGTAACAAATTTCTGAGAAGATCCGTTAACCCGTTACGGCGCTACGACGTTTTAAAGAAATTTTCGTCTTTTTATGATCATGTCGCACTATTGCAAACTTTTTAAAAACGCACGTATAGCTCCTTAACAAAGCAGTTCTCTTGATTGCTTGATATAAGATTAGAAATATTATAATATTTGCTATTTTCTATTCGCGTTGTACTACCTGTAAACAAACAAGTTTGAACATAAGGATAACACTACAAAATCAACAATAAAATCATTAGAACGCATCATTTGAACTAAAAAACATAATATTAATAAATTTAAAAAATTTTATATTTTCAAATATAAAATGCAATATTTTCTATATCCACTTCCATATAAAAAAATATTTTTTTTGAAAAACTTAAGAATTATGTATATAAGTTGTTGGTATAACCAATTTTTGAAAATTATAAATTTACGAAAAACTCATTTAAAAATTTAAGTTTAAGAAAATTAAAATTTTAAGATTTATATAAACATAACGAAAATTAAATAAAACAAAATTAAATTTTTTAGTTGTAAACTGTAGTCTATTTGACTTAAATTAGTAATTACTAATTAGTATCAAAATATAAATTTTTAAAGTTGATGGTTGTAGCTATAAATCAATATTTTAAAAATTTTAGATTTTAAAATAAGCATAAGCATACATAAAATGTAAACTGAATTTAGTTCAACTTCTAATTAATTTAAAATTAATTTTAATTACAAGACAAATTTATACAATATAAAACTTTTTAGTATCCTTTCCTTTTTGTGGAAGTATATAGAATAAATAACTTTTAATATTATTTTCTAGTATAGTCACGTACGGCTTTATTTAATGTCATACTTAATTTCGTTCAACAAGGAACAAACAAAGCAGTTTATTTAATTGCTTCAATTAACTCAGCTGTTTATTAATCTACAAGGATTAAGAAACACAAAGTTGTGTTTACTTATGTAATATAAGTTTGATTTAATAATAGAAAGGAACGATAGAAAAAAGTGTCTAAAAATGAATTGACGCAGGGTGGGATTTTTTTTTGAAACAAAATTTAACTAATCCACATGATTTAATACCAATACATTTATAATAACAAGTAAATGTAACAGTAAGTCGATACAACCGACTTATTAATATCCTACACCTGAATAATTCCAATTAAATTAAAAATCCATAAGTTTTTTGGCAGCTGCTTGAACTTCTTCCCTTTTCTTCCTTATTCAACTGCAATTTCAGAACGTAAATGAGGCATCCTTTAACCCCCTTGTGCAAAATTTCTATCTTTATTAATTTCGAAGATATGCTTGTTAGCCCTTAGGAGGCGTGTGTCAGGTACCCGAATTGCCACTCCAATTTAAAGGTTCTATCTTTGTTGGTTTTAGAGATAATCTCGTTTGCTCTGGGGCTCGTTCGGAAGCTTCCAAAATCCGAACCCATAGACCAAATCCTCTCAAATTTCAGAGACATAAATCAAACAGGAAGGAACATCATTGTATCAGAATTAAAAATTTAATCTTTATTGGTTTTGAAGATAATCTCGTTTGCTCCGAAATCATTCGGAAGCTTTCAGAACCGGAATCCATGGACCGATTTTGTCCAGATTCGAACTTAGTCTTCCTTTATTAATTAGTAACCTACTATATAAATTACATCAAGATAGCTTTTTAGTTATCGTGAACGGACGGACGGACGGACATCGTTAAATCGACTCAGGAGGTGATCCTAATTTTGAATATATATACATGTCCATATCTAACTCGCTTCCTTTTGGGGGTTACAAACTCCATACCAAAGTTAATATACCCTTTACTTTAGGTGTAGAGTATAATAATATATACCAATACAATATTACAATAGCAAAATTCTTTTTTTCTTACGGTTTGAAATTTTCTTTTATATAATTTAATTTTTTCAAATTTGACAAAAATGTTTTAAATAAAATACATTAACACATTTAAAATTTGCAACGAACAAAACGATATATTGTAATGCACATCAAGCAAAACTGTTGTCAGAACAAAATATATCAGGCACTATGTAGGAAACAGTGCAATAAGTGTAAAACTAAAAGTACCCAATTCAACCAAATACAAGAATATTTATAAGGAATGCTCGTTACATACCCTCTACCTCTTCCATATAAACTAATTTTGTGGTTTATGGAAAGAGTGTATGAAACAAAGAGTAAAATGCTCCTTATTATGATATATAAATACTTGTGTAACTTGGCAAAATGAGATTATATTTATCTTTCTGAACGCTCCCATTTCATGATTTCTGTATTAGTTTTTTTTTTAGTTTATATACCTAAATGTAAAAAAAAATCGGATATTAGAATTCAGAAATTAAAATGTGAGTAATTTTGAGTATACATTCATAAAAGAATTTAATATGAGAAAACAGAATTTTTCAACTTAAATTTGAAGAATCTTATTGTTCTGCAGTAGAAACTAATAAATGACATTATTTTTATAAAATTTGAAATATTTTCTATTAACTGTGAAAAATTTAATCATTTGCATGCTCAAAATTAAGTTTTAAAAAAATTCTACTGAAATTGAAAAATACACACCCACTTCGATTAAAGTGCTTAAGCACATTGAGTTTGAGTACTGACTGACCTGACTAAACTAAAAAATAAAAAAAAATAAATATTATATATTTATATAAAGAAATATTATTTTACGAACTTTATTATCGGGTGTGCTTCGTTCAAACTTCGATAAAAATTTTCTAAGAGATTGCCTGCATATAACCAGTAGTGCATCTGCATGAAACAATTTATACTAAATCACTTTTTCAGTTTTAAATCTTTTTTCAATGAAATTATTTCAATCAACATTAAATTCTATCAATTGGAACGTACATATGTAAAAACATAACAAAAAAAAAATTTACCTGTCTTTATTTTATGCATAATTTGTTTATTGGCGTTTTTCCAAAAATTCTATATATATATTTGTTTAAAATTCCTAAAAGTAAAATACATACCTAGTTTAATATTAATAGGTTTTATAAAATTTAAAGTTAATTTTTTAATTACGAATGAATGAACAAATAATTACTAACTAATTTTTAAATTGCCTTTTTTTCATGTATGAATTAAATTTTTAATTGACCTATTGGTTAATGGGAAAAAATGTGTTTATTTAAATTATAAATTTAAAATATAATATAAGAAATCGAATTTGATCCGATTATACATATATAAAATAATTTATACATATGAGTATGTATGTACTTATTAAGAAAGTAATAGGAGAAAATAAAATGTATAATTATTTTAATGAATTTTTTAAGTAAAATTAGGAAAATTTTTGAAGGACAATTTTTAAAGAACTAACTAATCTCCATACAAAATAAACTTTACTCATTCTACACAAATTTAATTATTCAATTTTATTCTATATACATACAAAGTGTAAGTTCTTGTTATTTAATGAAATAGTTGAATTTCTTATTGATACTGTCATATGGGAGAAAGGCACATCACAAAAGTCGTTTAATAAGGTGCCATTCCATGAAAAGACCATAAAAAATTATATATTTTACAAAAAGATAAATTGTAAATAATACACTTTCGAAATGGATAGTTGAACAAAATATCTATTTCACAAAATGCCTGTCATTAATTATCATGTCATTTAACTTTCATCTTTACATGATTTAATAGCGGTAGCACCCATTATTTTAAATGCTTGGATTTTACAGTTTAAACATATTTTTATCAAATATATACTTGTAAGTCTTGTCTTTCTAAAAAAATGTTTAATTGAAATAATCGTTAACTTATTAATAAACGTTAACTTATTAACTAAGATATATATATGTATATGTAACATGTGTTTTATTTTAATAATGACAGTTCTATTTTATTCTATTATTCTACTCTATTCTATGAATTTATTATCTTTCTTTTTCTTGTATCGATATTACAAAATACTAATTATTATTATTAGCCTAATCCGACAAATTCTTATAAAGTTTTTCTTAAACGGTATTTTATGAATGGAAAATATGGGAAGTGATTTTTTTGTGAAGAATTTTTTTCTTGTTTAACCTGTGTGTAGGAGCCTCGATGGCCTAGTGGGTAGGAGCGTATAAAATACGCTCTAAATACCGAGAGAGTGTGGGTTCGAATTCCACACACGTAGTAAGAGTTATTCTCCCTTACGACATTTACAGCCACGCCGGAACAGAAAAGGCTGTGTAATTTCCTGTCCACATTTATATGGCAGAGAAATGCATTAAAAAAATAAAACCTGTCTATCTACCTGTTTAAATACTTTAATTTCGGAAAACAGATAATATTATATCAATTAATTATTGACCTTGTGCGTTACAAACATTTTTTAATTTTAATTTTTATGTGTTTATTTATGTTGGCTTATACAGAACGTTGAGCTCAAAAAATCCAATGGTTGAAATTAATGGCATCGTTCAGTTAAGTTCAGTTAAAGCGCTTGAAATATATTAAATAGCTTTAACCAATTCTTTACTTGACATTTTTTTTAAGTGCTTAAATAAATACCTTCACAAATTTTCCAGCAAAAAAAAATCTATGCTTAATCGAGCAGCGACATTTCACGTTTATTTGATGATTTATTTTTGTTTTAAAAAAATTATGAAATTTAAAATTATTAAACAAAAGGTTCAATAAAATGTTTGCAGTGACTGAATGCCACTGATATTCAAATCAAAATAAACATTTTATTTTTGTTTACGTTAAAAATAGTTTAATTTTCTACCAATAATAAAAAAAAAAAACATTAAAATTTGTCTGACATCACATAAAATCTAAAAAGTTAATTTTTTTTGTTTAAATTATGATTTATATTAGAAATTTGTCATAGATTTTTTTAGTGTCGTTATAAAATTCAGAGATATTTATTTTTTTGTGTCTCATTCAAATAACATGGTTTAAAAAATTAAAATTAATAAACTTTTTTTTATTAATTATTTTGTTTTTGAGTTGTTTATTGATGTAAGTAAATTAGACCACACACATTAATTATTATTTAGCTTTTTTTTTTTTGACAGATAAAAATTCAAAATTTATATAAAAAATAAATTATTAACTCCAGAAAAAGTTGTAAATAACGCACGATTCGTTGAGTATAGAAAAAAGTAGATGTATCTTAAACTATAAGTTACAAAACTTGCATTACTTAAATTATTCTTATAAAAGCATGTACCTACAGATACTTTTAACTTACTAATAAAAATAACAGATTAACTATTATACTTTTTTTTACTTTAACTAAAGGTATTTTTATTTTAAGTGAAGATTTTTTACTTAAAGTGAAGAAATTTTTACTTTATGTGAAGCCATTTGTAATAAATGTTACAGTAAACAAAAATACATATAATATTATGTACATAATATGTATCAGATACATAATCCAATTATATCCAATTATTTCTTACGTAAATTAAATGTATGTGTGTATATTAAATATATACATAATATAAATTACTGAAATAAAGATTCTTCATTTAAAAAAAAAATGTTATTCATTAAATTATAAAATGTTCACTTAAAGTAAAAACGTCTTCAGTTAAAGTTGAAAAAAGTATATAAATTGAATTAAAGTATAAATTAAAGTACATACTGAAATATTAATTTAATATGTTTTACAATTACTATTTATTTATATTTTTTATTTTTATTTTTTTTTAGTGGATTTCTCTGCCACATAAATGTGAGCCTTTCCTTTTCAGGCTTTGCTGTAAATGTCGTATGAGGGAATAACTCTTGCGACGTGTGTGGGATTCTAACCCACACTCCCTCGATGTTTACAGCGTATTTTATACGCTCTTAACCACTAGGCCACCGAGGCCCCATTTATTTATATTAATATTATGCAAATCACATATAAGATAATGCAATATTATTAAACCATTGGCTACTTATACTCATTATAACATGAATACTACTTATATTTTTTTATTTATATAGTAATATTATTTATTTTGTTTATAGATTATACATTTACATTACTTTTAAAAACAAGGAAGATTTGTTTTAATTAAAGAAACTTTGTACCTGTGCAGGATTTGAAAACTCACTAGTCACTTCCTCTGTTAATAAACAACGTACTAAACCACTCAGCCACCAAGATTCCATCAATTTGATTTTATTATTTATTTTTATTTATATTAATATTACATACATAAATGTAATGCAATATTATTGAACCATCGGCTACTAAGGCCATTATAGGTTTTTATACTATTATTAAATTATATACTAATATTATTTATTTTGTTTTTATTATATACTATATATTTACATTATATTTAGTCGTAAGGGGGGTATGTAAAGAAAAAACAGTTACGACTTATGCAGGGATCGAACCCACACTCCTTCGATTAATACGCCACACGCCTACCCACTAGGCTACCGAAGCCCCTCATCAATTTGAATTTATCTTAAATTATTTTTCATATTTTTGCATATTTTTAGGAGAATTGGATAAAACATGTTAATTAGTGCCCCAACTACACTTGAAAGTTGATTTTTTTTTTGACATGACAGTAATGTACGAATATGTGCTGAAACAATCAATTTAATAAATAAGTTAATACCTAAATAACTAATAGTTAAAATCGTTAATAAAATTCATTTAAATTGAATAAAGAGTAAAAAAAATAAATTTATGAAATCTTTTAACGAAGTTAAAGAGACTTTAAATTTCAACTTTAATGAATATTACTTTTAATAATTAACAATTCATATCCATTGTGAGGCTAAAGAGGAGGTAAAAACTAGCAAAGCCCGTATCATAAATATCGAAAATTTTTGAACCTGTTCCATTTGCTATGGTCCTTGAACTTTTAATTATCTTTATATTTCTTTCACATAATGAATCTATTACACAAGAATAAATACAATTATTTTTAGTTTGACTGCTGTATAATATGTATATGTGTACATATATATAATTTTATTTAAATTTTTAGCATTACCTATTTAATATTTTCATTATTAAATAGGTAATACCAAAAAATTGGCATTATTTTGATATTTAATCAATAATAAATCACGTTTTTATTTTCTTCTAAAGAAAAAAACTATCTTGAAAACCTAGAAAAAACCTACTAATATCATTATTTAAATAAAATTTTCTGTTTTTTTCTTTATATTTTTAAATAAAAATAGTATATACATACGTAAGTTTCTTAAAATATCAAAAAAAAAAAAAAATTATGGCACATATTTTAAATTAGAACCTTGGAAAATATTTTAAAATTTTTGCCTTTGTTCTGATAATATTTTAAAAATTTTTTTAAAAAAAAAAAATTTTAAATTTTAAAAATAGAATCTTTTATTAATTATTTATTTAAAATATAAAAAATTAAATATAAAGAAATATTTTTTTTTTTTGTTTTTCTTGATATAAAAAGGCAATTTATGAACTACAGTACATATTAATAATACAAATATCATACTAATATATCTGGCAATATTTATCTGAGTAACAAAGAATAAGGAGTTCCCCTTGTAAACTATTTAAAAAATAAAAAGTAAAATAACAAAATAAGTGTACGCTAAAGTTAAAGTGGGTGAAAAAACTAAACGTCATCAAAAGATTTTTGACGCAATGCCAATTAATTTTTTTTTTTTTGTTATTATTTTTTTCGTCTAATATACTTATATCGAAAAAAGTATACATATACATATCTAATATTAATATACAATACGTATGCAACTAATGTATCTTATATAGATACATAACTATAATATATTATGATATTATAATAATTTTATAATAATGAGAAAAATATTTTAGAAGGCCTATGTCATGATAATATTCTCTTATTGTTGCACTTTTAAAGAATTTTTAAGAATGAATATTAAATGTTGCCAATATAAAATGAAAAAAAAAAAGAAAAAAAAAAAAGAGAAAATTTAACCGTTAGAAAATTAAAAACAAAAAATTTAAATTATTTAAAATTATAATAAAATATATTAAAATAAACAAAATAAAGAGAGAAATAGTGAAATAATAAATAAATTAAAAAAGTAAATAAAATTTTAAATTAGTTATAAAATAACATAATAAAATTACATATTATTTATTAAATTTTTAGAGAGTTTGAATAGTAGGTACAGAGATTTAAAAATAATTAAAAAACAAATAAAAAAACTCTTGAGATACAAAATGAAAAATAAAGAGAAAGAGAAAAATAATAAGAAAATAACTAATAAAGTATTTTATTTTTAAATTTCTCAAATGTTCACATTTGAGAAATTCATTTCAAAAATGTTCACAGAATCTGACAAGCTGATATGAAAAGATAAATGTATAAATTTATTATTGCTATTATATCTTTTATTGAATATAATTTAAATTATATACAATAATGATTTAAAAGAACTAAGCTGCCAGGGCCTATCGGCTTCTTTTTTTTTTTGTATAAATTTAAATAAGCTCGTTACGTAGAGGATCTGCAAAATTTCAATAAGTTTAAATAAATCTAAATAAATTATTTTTGTTTTATGTATATTTAAGACCATTTTTATTACCTATTTTGATAATAATTGTGCGGAACTTTTTATTTTACTGTTATTAAACAAAATGAAATTAAACAAGTAAAATTTCTATATGTTATTTTCACAAAACTTTCAATTAGTATATCTATGCATTTTTTTATTTTTACATCCCATGTTTTAATATTAAATAACTGCAAAGAAACAATGAAAATGTTTTTGTATTAGGAATTTATTTTATTTAGAATTCTAAACCAATGTATGCATCTAAGAGAATGATGATATCAGAGCCCTATTGTACCAAACATTTCTCACTAATCAAATAATCAAATAATAATTTTTTTTTTTTTGTTTTTGATGATTGTTTTTTACTAATCAAAACTTTATTTAGTTATTACCAAATCAGTGTATTTTTTTCATAAGTTTTTGTTTTGGTATAACAAAAACTTATAAAAAAAAATGATTATTTGATTATTTGATTAGTGATAAGTGCTTGATACAATATGGCCTTGATTAATGTAATGGTTAATATTTATGAGTTAAAGTAAAAAAAAAATATATATGTTTAATAAATAAAACTAAATGAAAATACAAATATTTGTTTCTTAAGCTAATCTATAAAAGAATAAATTCATGTCCATAAAGTTAGTAAGAATATGCTGATATTTTATTAATACTGTTTTTGATAAATAATCTTTGACAAAAATAATTCGGTTAATTTCCCAATTTAAAAGTTTACGGTATAAAGGAATTTCTACATGCTTAACAGTTTTAGGTTAAAAGTATATATAGAGCAGGGTTACTTGCCGTTACCCAAAAAAATTAAAAGTTTTTGGAATCATAATATTTAATCTGTAAATGATAGACATTTAAGACTCTTTTACTCAATGATTAACCAACCGACTTTAATTTTTTTTTTTTAAATGATAAATATTCAGTACAGCCATCTTACAATATCAATCCAAAATTTTCTGATTTTCATTATTAATTTTCAATTTTTATAAAAAACCCATGTAAAAATTATACATATGCATACATATGTATCATATAGTATAATCCTATATCTATTATATATTCAAATAAGACACTCTTTTTTTGTATTGTTATATTTTAAATAAAATCATAAAAAACTCTATACTGTATATAGTTTCTTTATGATAAAATCAAAAAAAAAAAATTGCTTATTTCGTTTTTTAATTCAAAATGGACGTATGAATTAAAATCAAATATAAATAAAGCTCTTTTGAGGGCTATCAAATACTTATTAGTTAGAGTAAATTAAAAAAATTATAAATATTGATTACGGATAATTGTGGTTAACCACAGTTATTTATCAAACAACCTCAAATTTCGAGTTCAACGTATAAATAAGAAAAAAAAACAATAATAATACAAAAATCCTTTTGAGGACTATTATATACATTTGATAGAGTAAATTTAAAAATTCCGAACATCTGTTATTGATTCTGTTAATTGCAATTGCTTATTAAAACACCTCGAATTTTGAGGGGCGGGTCAATACTAATTGTTTTTAGCAAAAAATAATTTTGAAAAAATGTGCTTATTAGTTTCACTCTGTCCGTCCGTCCGTCCGTCCGTCTGTTTACAAAACTTCTACACCGTTAAAGATAGAGAAAAACAGTTTTAACCATGGATAGATCTCATAAAAAAAATAATTTTGTGGAACAACTTTTTCATGTAGGCCCCTCCATTACGGAGCTATAGCCCCTCAAACTTTGAAAAAGCCCTACTTTTAAATGCATATATCTTATGTTCTGCTTAAGATTTTTTCAATCTGAAAACGTCATTCGACAGGTATTTTTTTTAACTTTATAAATTAATATCAAAATTATACATTTTTTTTAAATTTAGTATTTAAATTTACCGTTATGTGAAAACCAAATTTTGCATGATTTTTCTACTTTCATAACTCCGGCACGCTTTCAGATAGAGGCTTGAAATTTTGAGGCAAGAAAGAACTTTTAGAATTAGTATAAGTTTGCTCAGAAAATTTTTTTGGACCCTGTTTATGAGCTATTAGGGCTTAAAAATTGAAAATTTGCTATTTTTAAACACCTGTAACTTAGGAACCTGTACACATTTCACTTCTGCAAGATATAAAAATTAAAGCTCCAGTAATATATTTTAACGTGTGTTAAAGGTTTATTTTAGTTGTAAAGGGTTCCAAAGTTGCCGCTCTTCAAAATTGCGAAAAAGCCTAATTTTCAGATGTATATATCTCAGGCTCTGCGTAATAGTTTTGCAATTTTGAAATTAGTTTTGAAATTTTTTGGGTAACTCCCCCTCTTTTAGAGTTATTACGCCACAAAAATTTAAAATTTGCTATTTTTAGACACCTGTAACTTAGGCACCTGTAAACATTTTTCTTCGGCAAGACATGAAAATTAAAGGTTCAATATTATACTTTTATGTGTGCTAAGGGCTTTTCTTAGTTATATAGGATTCCGGACTTACGGCCCCTCAAAATTTCAAAAATGTCCTATTTTCATGTTTTTTCTTATTACATGAAATTTTCAAATTTTTGTGCAAGTCACACTTTTAAACAGTTTGTATTGAGTTTTAGAAATGTGCGCTTTTAAAAACCGTTGGTTTACATTCTACCTTGTTTATTTTCCGTTTTGTTTTTGAAATTTCCAAATTTTTGAAAATATCCAAAACAGGATTTGCTGAGATGATTGTAACTATACTAATTTCTATATGAACAATTAACTAATTATATATGAATTATGATATGCAATTATATATGAATTATGATATGAATTATGTATAGATCTAAAATTCGTACATCCCTACATACCATAATTGTTTGTTAATAATGACAGTGGACTAGTCAAAAATTTATGCGCAAGGGGTTAAAAACCACTTTAGGAACTCAATTTTGGAAAAAACCTTTTTGGTGTGGCACAATGTTTCTAAAAGTTTTGAACCTAAACTGTTTAGTTAGGACAATAAAAAAAAATTAAAAACCGCTAATTGGCGCAACAACGATTTAACGGAGCAAAATGCAATCTAGCTTATAACCTCTCTAGATACTAAAAAGGGTATTTCTTCAAAATTTGCAAAATTTCTCTTATGTAAATGTTTCTTAAGTTATCAGTATACAAATTTCAGAATTAAGTATATGTAAAAATTTAAATTAAGATCGAAATGCTAAAATATATGATATTTTCCATTATAAATTACAAAAAAAAAATTAAAAAAATCAGATCTATTCTTTAGAATGTATCCAGTATCCAGACGTTTTAATTTGTATGTAAAAAAAACGTAAATTTAAAGTTTTAAGTTATTTTTAAATTTATATATTCAACATTTTTTTATTAGAAAATTTTGACGATTTTTATTTGAATATATTTATTTTCATTTCAGGAGTCGAGGTGAAATTCCAATCGAAAATTCAGATAGATTTGGAATAACACAAACTAGTAACGCTGTTCAGTTAGCAGTTGAACATGTTCAAAAAGAAGATGCCGGCCATTATACTTTATATGCACGAACGAAAAAAGGTAATTTAATACGAAAAGATGTCGAACTGATCGTTGAAGATAGATCAGTTGGTGATGATCCACCAATATTTTTACGTCGACTTACTGACTTATCTGTTAAAGTTGGTACACGTACAAGACTTTTAGTTGAAATTCGAAGTTCAACAGATGTTAAGGTAAATCTTAGAAACTTTTTAAAATTAAAAAAATTAGGAATGGTTTAATGTGATTTTTATTTTTTTTATTTTAGGTAACCTGGTATCGTAATGATCGTAGAATATGTGAAAACGATCGTATTAAACAAGTTAATGAAGGTAATTTTTATTGCCTAGAAATAGCGCCAGTTACTTTAGATGATGGAGGTCAATGGATGTGCATGGCGGAAAATTTAGGTGGACGTAATTCATGTATTGCGTTATTAAATATTTTAGTACCCAAAGCTTATAAATCACCAGAATTTATCGAAGAATTGCGAGCTGTTTTAACAGAACAAGGAACTGTTTCGTTAGAATGTAAAGTAATTGGTGTTCCAACACCTGTTTTAAGATGGTTTAAAGATTCAAAAGAAATTAAAGCTGGTGATGTATTTGCTTTAACCGCCAATGCTGATGATCCAACATCATTGGGTACATATACATGTGAAGCTGTTAATTGTATGGGAAAAGCATATTCAAGCTCTAAAGTACATGTTGCAGGTAGGGGAAGTCGAGAAGGTTCCCTTAAACCAGCTGATAAGTACGAATAATTAATTATAATTTTGTCTATACAATTATTTTTTTTAATTATTTTATAGTGTGAGACAAAATGCACCCCCACCAATCTTTACTAACGAATTAAAAGGTTTGAAAGTTCGAATAGGAGAAACTATTATTCTTGGCTGTCAAGGTATACAAAACTAAAAAGAATGTAAATGCAAATTAGTTTAACACATGTTATTTCAGTTGTGGTTCCACCATGGCCAAAAAGTGTTGTTTGGTATAATAAAGAAGGACGAATTGAATCAAATGAAAAATATCGGTTAATAGAAGATGGATTAGGTGTTTATATGGTAGAAGTAAAACCTTCTGAAAGCTGTGATGAAGGAGAATGGAAATGTGTTGTGACTAGTAATGAAGGAAGCGTTGGTATATCAACGTGCAATGTCGAAATGGATAGTAAGCTTTGTTTTTTTAAATTTTATTGAATTGGATTTAAAATGAAATTTTTAAATCTAGTACCTAAAAATTATCGCAAACCCAGATTCATGGAAAGTTTAAAAGCTGTTCTAACAGAAGAAGGGTTAGTGTCATTTGAATGTAAAGTTGTTGGTTTTCCCACCCCCATATTAAAATGGTTTAAAGATGGTCAAGAATTAAAACCAGGGGATGTTTATCAATTAACTGGTACGAATTCTTTGGGTACTTATTGTTGTGTTGCAAAGAACTGTATGGGAGAAACAAATAGTGTTGCGGTTCTTACTGTAGAAGATATTCAAAATCAATTAAACGATGAAGATAGATTAACATTGGTCAAACAAAATCAACCCCCAAAATTTGTTACTGGTCTTAAGAGTCAGGAAGCTAAAATTAATGAAGAGTTTGAGTTTGAAGTTGCCGGTAAAAATAATTTTTTTTATTAATATATTTTTAAAATTAATTAGTTTCATTTTTTTAACTTTTAGTTAAAGCAATTCCCGAACCAACATTATCATGGTTTAGGGATGAATTACCTGTAGAATCTAATGAGAGATATAATGCTTTTAAAGGTCAAAGTGATCATTTTCATTTAACCATAAAATGCGTTGAATTTGTTGATCAAGCTGAATGGAAATGTATAGCAGCAAATGATTTTGGAACGACAATTACATCTTGTTTCTTAAAGTTACAAATACCACGTCATTATAAAAAACCTCGCTTTTTAGAATGTCTAAGAGCTGTGTTAACTGAGGAAGGAGCTGTGAATTTAGAATGTAAAGTAATTGGTGTTCCACAACCAGTTTTAAAATGGTATAAAGATGGAGTTGAACTTAAACCTGGTGATATTCACCGAATCATATCTGGTCAAGATGGTACTTGTTGTCTTGGGACATATACTTGTGAAGCAAGAAATTGCATGGGTGTGGTTGCTAGTTCAGCATCATTATTAGGTTTTGAAGATGCTTACAAAAATCAACAGCAACAACAACAGCGGGAACGTGAAGCTATACAATTGCAAAGAAATTTCTCTTTGTCAACAATTCAAGAAGAACGTACATCCCAGTTATATGAGACACCTGTTGGTTCAATGGCTGTTGACGATAAGGGTGATGTCTCATTTTCATTCGATGGAAAGGAAGTTTCTGTATCATTATATGAAACTCCAGATTTAACCGAGGAAGAAGCTTTACAAATTGTTGAAATGTATGCGGAACAAATATCTGAACATGTAACAGAAGGAAACGTTGTTGAACTACCACCTTTAAGATTTGTAAAGGAAACATCACAATCTGGTAATTTACTAATGGAAGCCGTTGTTGTAGACATTTCTCCTGAATATTTTGGTCCAGAAGATGATCAAAGAACTGAAGCTGGTGTAGATGATATTTCAGTTCATGAAGCTAGTGTTCATTCTAGTAAAGGTAGACAACCGAGCTTCGATAAAGATATGGAAGATTTAGCTCAACAATCAATTACAAAAATGGAAGAAGAATTAAGTTTGCAACCCCCAGTACCAAGAAAAAGGAAAAAGTCTAAAGGAGGTGTTGAAAATGATGAATATTATAGTTTAACACAATCAAAAAAATCCAATAGCCACAAAGGTGAAGACGACACTGAATCAGATTTGCAAACATTTGCCAGTGCTCAAGGCTCTGCTCCAGTATCATCTCTTGAAAAAGAAGCATCTCCATTAAGTGCTACTAGTTTGTCAAAAGAACCAGTTCCTCCAAAAAGGAAGAAGCCTGAAAAAAAAGAGGCAGAGTCTGATACATCTATAAGGACTACTGAAAACGATGCCCAATTACAAGATATTTCTGGGGCTGCTGGTGATGGCTTAAAGGCAGTCAAAACTTCAAAACAAATAACAGACGAAAAACAAATCCGAGCGAATTTGGAAACGTTGCTCCCTTTAGCTAAAAATTTAAAACAAATTGAAAAACATTTAGTTGTTGTTCAAGATGAAGTTATAGCTCAGTCTGCAATGATGATGTCACCAGTATCTACTGAGCAAAGTATTGTTATAATTCAAAAGGTGTTAGAGCCCTTACGGCAAATTCAAAGTAAAATGAAGGTATACTCAGGAGAAATTCCCTTAGAAACATTGTTTGAATCTTTAGAAGAAGATGTTCATGAGTTACACAGAAGTTTACAAGTAATTGAAAGTTGTGTTGAAATGGACGAACGTGGTGTTACTCTTATCCAAAAAACAAGTGTCTGTGTAATTGATAGTTCTGGTGATATAATAACACAAGCATTAGAAAATGTTAAGCAAATTGCTCAAAACTTTGAAACAGATCGTCTTAAAAATGAAATACAAATTGTGGTTGAGGATATGCAACAGGGTATACAAATTACACAAGGCACTATCAAATCACAAGCTCTTATTCAGGAAGCATCTGCTTTTGAAACTGCTCAACATATATCTGAACAAGTTGCCCGGATGCAATCAATACCACAAATAATGCCATTTGGAACACAAATCATATCCCAATTGCCATCTGAAGCTGAATCATTAAAAATTATTTGTGAACCAGTTGTTAAAATACAACGAGCTCTCGAAAGTATTGAAAACGATCTTTCTTTAGAAGAGAATGAAGAACAACTGTTTTCTAAAGTACATGAGATTGTTTTGGATAAACTAACTCAACCAATCGATGAGTTGACTGAAGTGTTGCAAAAAATCGAACGAAACACAATCACTGCTTCATCGGGAAAAGAAAATTTAGAACAAAAGGTTAATATTACTGTTTTAGACATCGTTACTCCACCATTGTTTGAATTAAAAAAAGGATTAGAAATTTTGGCAAAACAATCAACATCAAACATTCATGCCGGAATGGTTAGCGTTAGTATAGTAGAACAAATGGTTCCACCTTTGCAGGAAATTCAAAACGGCTTAGCTCAACTGGCACAAGATATTGAAAGTGGTCAAGTGGGTGAAGAAGTTGCAAACGAATCAGCTGATGCTCAAAAATTATGTCAATCCATTGCTCAAGCTGTGCTTTATTTAGAAACAAACATGGATCTACTTGCACCGAAAGTACCAGAATCAATTCATGTACAAATGGTTAATCTAAAAAATGATGTTTCTCGATTAGTTGGAAATATTTTAGATTCGTCTTTTAACAAATATCATTTAACACTTTTGGAAAACTTAAAAAGACCAATAGATGAATTAAATTATTGTTTAAGACAAACCGAAGCTAAATCGATTTCAGGTTCATTAAGCGATTTAATAGAACCATTAGATCACTTAAATGATAAAGCTGTGCTATGTGAGGATATTTTGCTACTTACAGGTCAATCACCAAGCGATTTTAATTTAAAAACTTTAAAACAAATAAAAAATTTGATAAAATCAATTACAAATGAAATTGAAAAGCATGATATGAAAATTTTACAGGATGAATTAGAAACCCAACAACGGCTAGGAGATGAAATTGAGCAAACGATTCTTTCAATTCACGAAGCAAAATCTTTACATAACTCAGAGAAAGTCATTGCTAAATCAAAACAAATATTTGAAGAACTGCACGCATGTATTGCTGCTATTCAACAGCAGACGGTATTTCAAGAAACTGATGTGCCAGCTGCATTCAAAGAACATATTACACTTTTAAAAACTATTAAAACTCCATTGCAGGATATGATGCAAAGTATAGCAAAAATTAAAGAAGTATTTGCGTTTGAATCTGTCGAAGCTCTTTCAAATAGTGGAGACGTTACTGTATTGCAAGAGTTTATTAGGCCTTTAGAGGAAATTGTTGAAAATATTAAAATTATAACCCAGCATAATATAATTGAGCCATTGTATACTTCTTCCAACCAAGATGACTTAGAGGCATTAAAAACTTTAGTTGAGCCGTTAGGACAATTCCGAACATGTATTAAAGAAATCAATGAAATAACAAAATCTCCTGAACTACAAGGTGTGACACCTAAATTAATTCAACCTTTTGAAGAAATAAATATTTCAATAGAAAAACTTGTTGAATTTATTCATCCAATTGAAAAAGTAAAGGAACTAAAAGTGGTTTCAGAACCTTCTAAATCAGTTGACAATGATTTTTCTGTAGATACTCGAACCGTTTCTCCGGCCAATTTACTTTTAAAAGAACTTATAAATTCTATATCCAACGTTTTCAATAAATGTGCTGAATTGGATGTAACCTTATTAGGTATCGATCAAATTGCTGTTATAAAAGCAACTGTAACAAAGCTCAAACAAATAGAAAATTGCATTGAGCAGAAAGGCATTGCCGTTGGCCTAGATAAATTACAAAACGTTGACCCTAAAAATTTGGAACAGTCATCAAGCGGTTTATTGAAGTGTATTTCACTTATTAAAAATGAAATTACTCAAAAAAACAGTAATCTTAGTGAGGAAGAGATTTCAAAATTAAAATGCATTGCTGAACCTTTACAAGAACTTGAAAAATCTTTAAAAGTCTTCGATGAACAAATTTTACAAAAAATACCGGAATCTCATATAAGTGAAGAACCTGAAATTACTTCTATGCCAAAAATAGAACAAGCTCCAGTTGTCCAAAGCAAAATTGGAGAATTTAGTTTGAACAATACCTTAAAACAAGGTATTAAACAAATTGAAAACTGTATAAATATTGTTGGGAATGAAAAGAAACTTAAAATGCAATCAAAAGTTGCTTCTGATATCCTAAATAATGTTAAAAAATCCTTGAGTGATTTAAAATCATCATTTGAATATATTCAAAATGAATTCTCTTCTTCCCAAAAATTAGATGAACAACTTTTAAATCAATCAGAAGTTTCTACTTCATTATTTAAACTCAAAGAATGCCTCGTAAAAACCTATGAAATAACATTAGAAAATCCTGAAGTAGAAAAAATAATTGAAGGACCATTGACAGAAACAGAAAAGGCATTCAATGATATTATTGAAAGTGTTCCCATTTTAGAATTTCTTCTAGCTGAAAAAATGGCTAATAAATCACAAGCCGAACTAACTGAATTATTAAATGTTAGTCAACAAGCTGTTGCAAATGATTCAAATTTAGGATATCTTAAAAGAATTGAGAAGCCCGTTGTTAATTTGCAACAACTTTTAATTAGCATCAATAAATCACAAAACTTACAAATGGGGAAATCATCCTCGGTAATGATAACATTACAAACTCAGCTAATGGATTTATTTAGCGCTTTAAGTGATATAAGTCAAGTTGTTCCAACTAAAGCATTAAAATCTATTTCAGAATGTCAACAAAATTTAACTTCTATTTACAATTTTGTTGAAACTTGTGAAGATAAAATAAAATTAACAGAATTTTTACAAGAAATTGATGCAATTTCACCAAATTTGAAAGAGTTAAGTAAAGTTTTATTAGAAATTACTAAAGAAAATTTAATGGCCTCTAGTATTACTGCTGCTAAAGAAAAGATAGATGATATAGCAGCAAAAGATAAAGTTGAGGTTGAAGAAGTAAGCATAGTTTTACAACAAGAGGAATTTTTTGAAATTTTAGAACCTGTAAAAGATGCTAAAAATTTCTTAATAGTTTTGCAACAAGTTCTTTCAGAACAAACTGAAGAAAATGCAAAATTGTTTTTACAGAACTACTCTAATGTAATAGAAGATTTAAGACACAAATTAGATCATATCGAAAAAACCATAATTAATAAAAAAGATATAAGTGTTTTGTCAATTAAAGAAAGAAAATCAATTGATGAAATTATAAAGCCATTGAAAAAACTTAAGAAAGCTATTCAAAATGTTGGTCTACTTCTTAAAGATGAAGATATTTCCATAGCAGATCAATCTCAGGCCACCCAAATGGAAACAATAGAAGATTTAGCTCACCAAGTTTTAGATATTCAAAAACGATCAGAAGAAAGAGAATTAACACCAGAAGAACAAACAACATTGCAAAAGGTTCTAGAAAAAATAGATCTTATGGATTCTGAAGTATATAAAGCTTTGACGCAACCAAAAATCATTAATAAACGTCATGCTGAACTTTTTGAAGCTATTCGTGAGGAGGCTGAAATGCTTGAAGAAATAAAAAAAAACGACGACAAAGACGTTTCTTCAGAAGAGTTTATCAAAAGTACAGAACAGGAACAGAATATACCAACTAGTACTTCACCTGTTGATGTAGATATTAATATAAAAATTGTTGATAATCAAAAACCTGTTGAAATAGACATTGAAAAAGGTACATTAAAACGAAAAATTAGTGAAGAAAAACAAATTGAAACTGAGGAAGATGAAAAACGTCCGAAAATTGAGGACAAACCTCAATTCATTTTGGAAAACCTTGATAACATAAAATTCTTTAATGATGTTGTTTTTCAAATTATCCAAAATAACCCAGCTAAAAAAATTTCTGAACCACTTAATGCCCTTAAATCAACAATGCTTGAAATTGGTTATATATTAGAAAAAAAACCGTTAAAAGAAATTGAAGATGAATTATTCCTTCCACTTTTTAAATTAAGAGATCTTCTAAGTCATATTAATAACGAAACTAAAAATATGTCTGATCAAAAATTAAAAAGAGAATTGAATCAAATGATTCAATTGAATGAAAAATGCTTTTCAAATGTTATTGATCACTACAAAAACTTAAGACAAACCTTTGTTCAGGATCTATTGACTAGTCCAAAAGATGAAATCAAGAAATTATGTCGTATTGATAAAAAAAATATTGATAAATATTCCATGCAGAATATTGTTTGTCATCTTAAAGATTTTGATAATATTCTAACTGAGTTAATTAAAACAAATAAGCCAGTATTAGACGAAAATTCAACAAGTATTCGAAAATTAAGAGAAAATTTACAATCTTTAGTAGATTCCCTGAATAATTTAGAACCTATATGCATAAAAGAGTTAGGTACCACTGTTGATGAATTCAAATATCAAATACAGCAAGTACAACAATTACTTATTTTCCCAACAAAGACTGAAATTAATTTAGTTGAAATTTGCTTAAAAATTGAACCAGTATCAATGTTGATTAGTAAAGTTTCAGGTAAAATACGGGAACTGTCAACACAAAAACAGGAATTAGTTAAAATTGAAAATGATAACTTTAAAAAAGAAATAATTGAATTCCGGAAATATTTTGAAAAAGACAACCTTGATGAAGGCGTTAATAAATTGCTTGAAGAACTTGAACAAATTGAAAATGAGTTATCATCAAGTCAAATTGCCAGTGATGATATAAATAAACGAGCAGCACAAGCCTTACTAAAGCTAAGAGAATATTTGGTTCATACTTATGATTCTTCCACATTTTCGGATGAAGGACTTTTCCAATTTAAAACTCAAGAAAATATTGATGTAATAGATAAAATTTTAAAAGATCATATGATTGAAAATCCATCTCTAGAAAAAAATTATTCTAAAGAAATTACTAAACCTGCATTGGATCAAATTAAACGTTTACAGAATTTGTTAGCCAAACCTATTAATATACCTGAACTGCAAATTTTATTACCATTGAAAATATCTGTAGAAGATTTACAAAATACTATGCAGCAAATTCTTTTGCAAGAAAATCCAATATTCAATAAAGGTTCGTCAAAAGTCGTAAACTTACAAAAACTCTTAATGAATGCATTTATTAATTTTAATGAAGTTGGAGACCAAAGTCCACTTTTTAAAGATGATTTAATACAGATTGAAAGAGTTCTTCTAAAACTAAATGACTTGATCGAGGAATCTGCCATCGAAATTAAAATGACAGATATTGCCGAAAAAATAGCATGTTTGGAGAAACCTATAAAAAATTTAAATGATCATTTAAATGAAAATTTGTCTCAACTAGAAACACAAAAGAAAGAAGATTCGAAAGAACACGAAAAAAAAGAATGTATTGAAAATATAATTCAAATGGAAACACCAAAAGAAATAAAACAACTACAACAAATTTTAGAACAGAAAAAAGGTGAAATTAAGGCATTAGAAAAACAGAATACACAACAAGTCAAATTAGCAAAATCTGATGAAAAAGTTGCTGAAGAAATTCAAAAGGTACAATTAACAATCGATCAAAAAAAATTAGAAGTAGCTGCGCTGGAATCACAAGTTGTCAAAAAGGGTGAATTAACGGTTTCGGACTTGAAACCAGAAGAAATTCAGCAAATGCAACTAATTGTTAGCCAAAAGAAAGCTGAAATTAACGCTCTTGAATGTAAACAAATTGAACATGCACAAATTTCATCACCTGATCCAAAGACAAAGGAAGAAGTTCAGCAAATCCAACAAATGATTGAACAAAAGAAAATTGAAATTTATGCTTTGGAAACAAAATCTGCTCAGCAAGGAGGGGTTTCTGTTGTAGAAGATAAGAAATTAGATGAAGGACAGCAAGTAGAGCAAATCGTTGAACAAAAGAAAGCTGAAGTTCTCGCTTTAGAAGTTCAACAAGCTCAACAAGCAAAACTTTCCAAAAAAGACGGTCAAGCTGCTCAAGAGGCTAAGGAATTAGAGATAGTAATAAGACAAAATAAAATTGAAATTGAAGCCCTACAATCAAAATTACCACAAAAGGCTGAAATAGCTGAATTAGAAATTAAAGCATCTGAAGAAATTAAACAAGTACAACAAATTATAGAGCAAAAAAAAGGTGAAATTAAGGCATTAGAAAAACAGAATACACAGAAAGTCAAATTAACAAAATCTGGTGAACAAGATGCCGAAGAAATTCAAAAGATACAATTAACAATCGATCAAAAGAAATTAGAAGTAGCTGCGCTGGAATCACAAGTTGTCAAAAAGGGTGAATTAACGGTTTCTGACTTGAAACCAGAAGAAATTCAGCAAATGAAAGTAATTGTTAGCCAAAAGAAAGCAGAAATTAACGCTCTCGAATGTAGACAAATTGAGCATGCACAAATTTTATCACCTGATCCAAAGACAAAGGAAGAAGTTCAGCAAATCCAGCAAATGATTGAACAAAAAAAAATTGAAATCCATGCTTTGGAAGCAAAATCTGCTGAGCAGGGAGCAATATCTGTTGTAAATGAGAAGAAATTAGATGAAGTAAAGCAAGTGGAACAAATTGTACAACGAAAGAAAGCTGAAGTCCTCGCTTTAGAAGTTCAACAAGCTCAACAAGCAAAACTTGCCAAAACAGACGTTCAAGCTGCTGAAGAGTCTAAGGAATTAGAGGTGGTAATTAAACAAAATAAAATTGAAATTGAAGCTTTACAATCAAAATTACCACAAAAGGTTGAAATAGTTGAAGTAGAAATTAAAACATCTGAAGAAATTAAACAACTGCAACAAATTGTAGAGCAGAAAAAAGCTGAAATAAAGGCATTAGAAAAACAAAATACACAACAAGCTAAATCAGCAAAATCTGATGAAAAAGTTGCTGAAGAAATTCAAAAAGTACAACTAACAATCGATAAAAAAAAATTGGAAGTAGTTGCACTAGAATCACTAGTTGATCAAAAGAGTGAAACAACTGTTTCCGACTTGAAACCAGAAGAAATTCAGCAAATGCAACTAATTGTTAGTCAAAAGATAGCAGAAATTAACGCTCTTGAAAATAAACAAATTGAGCATGCACAAATTTCATCACCTAATCTAAAGACAGAGGAAGAAGTTCAGCAAATCAAACAAATGATTGAACAAAAGAAAATTGAAATTCATGCTTTGGAAATAAAATCTGCTCAGCAAGGACACCTTTCTGTAGTAGAAGAGAAGAAATTAGATGAAGGAGAGCAAATAGAGCAAATAGTTGAACAAAAGAAAGCTGAAGTTCTCGCTTTAGAAGTTCAACAAGCTAAACAAGCAAAACTTTCCAAAAAAGACCCTCAAGCTGCTCAAGAAGCTAAAGAATTAGAGATGGTAATTAAACAAAATAAAATTGAGATTGAAGCCCTACAATCAAAGTTACCACAAAAGGCTGAAATAGCTGAAGTAGAAATTAAAGCATCTGAAGAAATAAAACAACTACAACAAATTATAGAGCAGAAAAAAGCTGAAATAAAAGCATTAGAAAAACAGAATACACAACAAGCCAAATCAGCAAAATCTGATGAAAAACTTGCTGAAGAAATTCAAAAAGTACAACTAACAATCGATAAAAAGAAATTGGAAGTAGTTGCACTAGAATCACAAGTTGATCAAAAGAGTGAAACAACTGTTTCCGACTTGAAACCAGAAGAAATTCAGCAAATGCAACTAATTGTTAGTCAAAAGATAGCAGAAATTAACGCTCTTGAAAATAAACAAATTGAGTATGCACAAATTTTATCACCTGATCAAAAAACCAAGGAAGAAGTTCAGCAAATTCAACAGATGATTGAACAAAAGAAAATTGAAATTTATGCTTTGGAAGCAAAATCTGGTCAGCAAGGACACCTTTCTGTAGTAGAAGAAAAGAAATTAGATGAAGTAAAGCAAGTAGTAGAACAAATAGTAGAACAAAAGAGAGCTGAAATTCTCGCTTTAGAAATTCAACAAGCTCAACAAGCTAAACTTGCAAAAACCAATATTCAAGCTGCTCAAGAAGTTAAGGAATTGGAGATAGTACTTAAACAGAATAAAATTGAAATTGAAGCCCTTGAATCGCAATTACCACAAACGGCTGAAATACTTGAAGTAGAAATTAAAACACCTGAAGAAATTAAACAAGTACAACAAATTGTAGAGCTGAAGAAGGCTGAAATAAAAGCATTAGAAAAACAAAATACGCAACAAGCCAAATCAGCAAAATCTGATGAAATAGTTGCTGAAGAAATTCAAAAGTTACAATTAACAATCGATCAAAAGAAATTAGAAGTAGCTGCGCTGGAATTACAAGTTGTCAAAAAGGGTGAAATAATGGTTTCTGACGTGAAACCAGAAGATATTCAGCAAATGCAGCTAATTGTTAGCCAAAAGAAGGCAGAAATTAGCGCTCTTGAAAATATACAAATTCAGCATGCACAAATTTTATCACCCGATCAAAAGATCAAGCAAGAAATTCAGCAAATCCAACAGATGATTGAACAAAAGAAAGTTGAAATTCATGCTTTGGAAGCAAAATCAGCTCAGCAAGGAGAGGTGTCTCTTGTAGAAGAAAAAAAATTAGATGAAATAAAGCAAGTAGAACTAATTGTAGATCAAAAGAAAACTGAAGTTCTCGCTTTAGAAGTCCAACAAACTCAACAGGCAAAACTTGCCAAAACAGACACTCAAGCTGCTCAAGAGTATAGGGAATTGGAGATGGTAATTAAACAAAATAAAATTGAAATTAGAGCACTTGAATCGAAATTACCACAAAAGGCCAAAATAGCTGAAGTCGAAATTAAAATACCTGGAGAAATTGAACAAGTACAACAAATTGTACAGCAGAAGCTAGTTGAAATAAAGGCATTAGAAAAACAAACTGCGCACCAAGCCAAATTGTCAAAATCTGACGAAAGAGTAGCCGAAGAAATTCAAAAGATAAAACTAACAATCGATCAAAAGAAATTAGAAGTAGCTGCACTGGAATCACAAGTTTTTAATAAGGGTGAAATAACGGTTTCTGACTTGAAACCAGAAGATATTCAGCAAATGCAACTAATTGTTAGCCAAAAGAAAGCAGAAATTACCGCTCTCGAAAATAAACAAATTCAGCATGCACAAATTTTATCACCTGATCAAAAGACCAAGGAAGAAGTTCAGCAAATCCAGCAAATGATTGAACAAAAGAAAATTGAAATTTACGCTTTGGAAGAAAAATTTGCTCAGCAAGGACGCCTTTCTGTAGTGGAAGAGAAAAAATTAGATGAAGTAAAGCAAGTAGTAGAACAAATAGTAGAACAAAAGAAAGCTGAAATTTTCGCTTTAGAAGTTCAACAAGCTCAACAAGCGAAACTTGCCAAAACCGACACTCAAGCTGCTCAAGAGGCACAAGAGTTGGAGATAGTAATTAAACAAAATAAAATTGAAATTGAAGCCCTTGAATCGCAATTACCACAAACGGCTGAAATACGTGAAGTAGAAATTAAAACACCGGAAGAAATGAAACAAGTACAGGAGATTGTAGAGCAGAAGAAAGTTGAAATAAAAGCATTAGAAAAACAAACTGCGCAACAAGCCAAATTGTCAAAATCTGACAAAAGAGTAGCCGAAGAAATTCAAAAGATAAAACTAACAATCGATCAAAAAAAATTAGAAGTAGATGCACTGGAATCACAAGTTATTAATAAGGGTGAAATAACGGTTTCTGACTTGAAACCAGAAGATATTCAGCAAATGCAACTAATTGTTAGCCAAAAGAAAGCAGAAATTACCGCTCTCGAAAATAAACAAATTCAGCATGCACAAATTTTATCACCTGATCAAAAGACCAAGGAAGAAGTTCAGCAAATCCAGCAAATGATTGAACAAAAGAAAATTGAAATTTACGCTTTGGAAGAAAAATTTGCTCAGCAAGGACGCCTTTCTGTAGTGGAAGAGAAAAAATTAGATGAAGTAAAGCAAGTAGTAGAACAAATAGTAGAACAAAAGAAAGCTGAAATTCTCGCTTTAGAAGTTCAACAAGCTCAACAAGCGAAACTTGCCAAAACCGACACTCAAGCTGCTCAAGAGGCACAAGAGTTGGAGATAGTAATTAAACAAAATAAAATTGAAATTGAAGCCCTTGAATCGCAATTACCACAAACGGCTGAAATACGTGAAGTAGAAATTAAAACACCGGAAGAAATGAAACAAGTACAGGAGATTGTAGAGCAGAAGAAAGTTGAAATAAAAGCATTAGAAAAACAAACTGCGCAACAAGCCAAATTGTCAAAATCTGACAAAAGAGTAGCCGAAGAAATTCAAAAGATAAAACTAACAATCGATCAAAAAAAATTAGAAGTAGATGCACTGGAATCACAAGTTATTAATAAGGGTGAAATAACGGTTTCTGACTTGAAACCAGAAGATATTCAGCAAATGCAACTAATTGTTAGCCACAAGAAAGCAGAAATTACCGCTCTCGAAAATAAACAAATTCAGAATGCACAAATTTTATCACCTGATCAAAAGACCAAGGAAGAAGTTCAGCAAATCCAGCAAATGATTGAACAAAAGAAAATTGAAATTCACGCTCTGGAAGAAAAATTTGCTCAGCAAGGACGCTTTTCTGTAGTGGAAGAGAAAAAATTAGATGAAGTAAAGCAAGTAGTAGAACAAATAGTAGAACAAAAGAAAGTTGAAATTCTCGCTTTAGAAGTTCAACAAGCTCAACAAGCGAAACTTGCCAAAACCGACACTCAAGCTGCTCAAGAGGCACAAGAATTGGAGATAGTAATTAAACAAAATAAAATTGAAATTGAAGCCCTTGAATCGCAATTACCACAAACGGCTGAAATATCTGAAGTAGAAATGAAAACACCGGAAGAAATTAAACAAGTACAAGAAATTGTAGAGCAGAAGAAAGTTGAAATAAAAGCATTAGAAAAACAAACTACGCAACAAGCCAAATTGTCAAAATCTGACAAAAGAGTAGCCGAAGAAATTCAAAAGATAAAACTAACAATCGATCAAAAGAAATTAGAAGTAGCTGCACTGGAATCACAAGTTATTAATAAGGGTGAAATAACGGTTTCTGACTTGAAACCAGAAGATATTCAGCAAATGCAACTACTTGTTAGCCAAAAGAAAGCAGAAATTACCGCTCTCGAAAATAAACAAATTCAGCATGCACAAATTTTATCACCTGATCAAAAGACCAAGGAAGAAGTTCAGCAAATCCAGCAAATGATTGAACAAAAGAAAATTGAAATTTACGCTTTGGAAGAAAAATTTGCTCAGCAAGGACGCCTTTCTGTAGTGGAAGAGAAAAAATTAGATGAAGTAAAGCAAGTAGTAGAACAAATAGTAGAACAAAAGAAAGCTGGAATTCTCGCTTTAGAAGTTCAACAAACTCAACAAGCGAAACTTGCCAAAACCGACACTCAAGCTGCTCAAGAGGCACAAGAGTTGGAGATAGTAATTAAACAAAATAAAATTGAAATTGAAGCTCTTGAATCGCAATTACCACAAACGGCTGAAATACCTGAAGTAAAAATTAAAACACCGGAAGAAATGAAACAAGTACAGGAGATTGTAGAGCAGAAGAAAGTTGAAATAAAAGCATTAGAAAAACAAACTGCGCAACAAGCCAAATTGTCAAAATCTGACGAAAGAGTAGCTGAAGAAATTCAAAAGATAAAACTAACAATCGATCAAAAGAAATTAGAAGTAGCTGCACTGGAATCACAAGTTATTAATAAGGGTGAAATAACAGTTTCTGACTTGAAACCAGAAGATATTCAACAAATGCAACTAATTGTTAGCCAAAAGAAAGCGGAAATTACAGCTCTCGAAAAAAAACAAATTCAGCATGCACAAAGTTTATCACCTGATCAAAAGACCAAGGAAGAAGTTCAGGAAATCCAGCAGATGATTGAACAAAAGAAAATTGAGATTCATGCTTTGGAAACAAAATCTGCTCAGCAAGGAGAGATTCGTCTTATAGAAGAGAAGAAATTAGATGAAGTAAAGCAAGTAGAACAAATTCTAGAACAAAAGAAAGCTGAAGTTCTCGCTTTAGAAGTTCAACAAAATCAACAAACAAAACTTGCCAAAAAAGACGCTCAAGCTGCTCAAGAGGTTGCAGAATTGGGGATGGTAATTAAACAAAATAAAATTCAAATTGAAGCCCTTGAATCGCAATTACCAGAAAGCACTGAAGCAGCTGAAGTTGAAATTAGAGCACCGGAAAAAATTAAACAAATTCAACAAATTGTAGAGCAGAAGAAAGCTGAAATAAAGGCATTAGAAAAACAAAATGCGCAACAAGCTGAATTGTCCAAATCTGACGAAAAAGTAGCTGAAGAAATTCAAAACGTAAAATTAACAATCGATGAAAAAAAATTAGAAGTAGATGCGTTGGAATCACAAGCCGTTAGAAAGGGTGAAATAATGGTTTCTGACTTAAAACCAGAAGAAATTCAGCAAATGCAACTAATTGTTAGCCAAAAGAAAGTAGAACTTAACGCTCTCGAAAGTAAAGAAATTGAGCATTCGCTAATTGTACCAGCAGATCAAAAGACCGAGAAAGAAGTTCAGCAAATCCAACAGATCATTGAACAAAAGAAAATTGAAATTCATGCTTTGGAAACAAGATCTGCTCAGCAAGGGTATGTTTCTGTTGTAGAAGAGAAGAAATTAGATAAAGCAAAGCAATTAGAACAAATTTTAGAAAAAAAGAAAGCTGAAGTTTTTGCTTTAGAAGTCCAACAAGTTCAACAAGCAAAACTTACCAAAAAAGACGCTCAAGTTGTTCAGGAGTTTAAGGAATTGGGGATAGTAATTAAACAAAAGAAAATTGAAATTGAAGCCCTTGAATCGAAATTGCCACAAAAAGCTGAAATAGCTGAAGTAGAAATCAAAACGCCTAACGAAATTAAACAAATACAAAAAATTGTAGAGCAGAAAAAAGTTGAAATAAAGGCTTTAGAAAAGCAAAATACGCAACAAGCCAAATTGGCAAAATCTGATGTAAAAGTTGCTGAAGAAATTCAAATGGTACAATTAACAATCGATCAAAAAAAATTAGAAGTAACTGCGTTGGAATTACAAGTTGTTAAAAAGGATGAAATAAGGGTTTCTGACATGAAACCAGAAGAAATTCAGCAAATGCAAGTAATTGTTAGCCTAAAGAAAGCAGAAATTAACGTTCTAGAAAGTAAGCAAATTGCGTATGCACAAATTGTGTCACCTGATCAAAAGACCAGGGAAGAAATTCAGCAAATCCAACAGATGATTGAACAAAAGAAAATTGAAATTCACGCTTTGGAAACAAAATCTACTAAGCAAGTAGCGGTGTCTATTTTAGAAGAGAAGAAATTAGATGAAATAGAAGAAGTAAAACAAATTGTAGAACAAAAGAAAGCTGAGGTTCACGCTTTAGAACTTCAACAAGCTCAACAAGCAAAACTTGCCAAAAAAGACGCTCAAGCTGCCCAAGAGGCAAAGGAATTAGAGATGGTAATTAAACAGAGTAAAATTCAAATTGAAGCCTTTGCGTCAAAATTACCACAAAAGGCTGAAAAAGCTAAAGTAGAAATTAAAACATTAGAAGAAATTAAACAAGTACAAGAAATTGTAGAGGAGAAGAAAGCTGAAATAAAAGCATTAGAACAAAATGCGGAACAAATAAAAGTCGCGGAATCTGATAAAAATGTTGTAGGAGATATTGAAAAAGTTCAGTTAACAATCAATCAAAAGAAATTGGAAGTAGCCACATTGGAGCCACAAATAGCACAAAAGGGAGAAATAACTGCTTCCGAATTGAAACCAGAAGAAATTCAGCAAATCCAACAAATTATTAATCAAAAGAAAATGGAAATTAATACTCTTAAGATTAAAGAAATGGAGAAAGCTCAAATTGAATTACCCGATCAAGAGACTAAGGAAGAAGTTCAGCAAATCCAGCAAATGATTGAAGAAAAGAAAATTGAAATTCATGCTTTGGAAACAAAAGTTGTTGAACAAGGAGAAGTATCTGTTATAAAAGAAAAGATATTTGATGAAGTTAAAGAAGTAAAACAAATTGTTGAACATAAAAAGATAGAAGTTCAAGCTTTGGAATTGCAAAAAGAAGCCGTTTGTGAAGCTGCTGATATTCAAGAGGGAAAAGAGGCTACTATCAATAAAGAAAAGTTGGAGAGAAGTGCTTT
The DNA here is from genome assembly GCA_947095535.1 of Poecilobothrus nobilitatus. Lineage (NCBI taxonomy): Eukaryota > Metazoa > Arthropoda > Insecta > Diptera > Dolichopodidae > Poecilobothrus > Poecilobothrus nobilitatus. The sequence continues at coordinate 152,272,042 of OX352773.1, read as the reverse complement.
AGAAACAAGAAAACCTGGGAATGAAAATTTAAAAGATGACGAAATAGAAAAAATAAATACTATTCTGCAAATATCTCTTTGTCAACTTGAAAGATTTATTCAGCTTAGCAAAACGGTTTTACCAGAAAATATTTCGCTTCATGTTTTAAACAGAGCTGTAGAACCTGTGAACGGTCTTCAAAAAAGCTTTTCGGATTTAGTGAGTGATAGTGCTGCTTTTGTAAAAAAATCTTCTAGCAAAATGATTAAACTACAAAGCCAACTAATGGCTGCTTTTCTGTGTTTAAATGATATAGGAAGTGAATGTGATGTAACACTACGTGAACATGTGATTAATGGTCAAAATAAATTTCTATATTTAAATGATATTATCGATCAATCGGAAGAGTTTATATCAAAATTAAAATTGGCTGAAGATAGTAAACTTTTAGAACAATCGTTTAATAAAATTAATAATATACTTGAGTCCATTTTGAAAGAACAAGTTCCATCGATTGAAACTAAACAAATTGATGACAATAAAGAACAACCAGTTGTAAAAGCGGAAATTATTGAATCTGAAACAAAAATAGCAAAGGGAGAAACAAAGAAAGAAATCGTCAAAATTAAACAAATTGAACCACTAAAACGTATTCAATTAAATGAACTTAAAACAAAACTGTTAAATTTCAAAAATCAATCTAAAGATCAAAGTTTACAATTTAAATTAAAAAAAAATATTGCTGAATTAGATCAAATTGAAGAAAATATTCTCCATAAACTTGAAGAAAAGAAAAACACTGATGTCTTTGTTGCAACATTATTTGATATTAGAAACAATTTATTAAATGAATGCGATAAGAATGAAGATACAATTACTTCAGCATCTGAAAAAATTCTTGATGAAGCTTTTTGTTTATTTGAAAGAGCAACGGAATCTTGGCCAGAAATTCAGAGGAATTATTCAAATGAGATGCTTTCGAAAACAGAAGAGAGCTTCAATAAATTAATAGAAGAACTTTTATTTTGTCCAACAGAAATGGGGCATTTACAGGCATTTAAACAAACTATTCAGCCACTTGAAAATTGTAAAAGTAGTTTTGCTGAATATAAGGCAAATGGGTTTGAAAATCTTGAAAAATCATCAAGTAAAGTTGTCAAATTACAATCAAACTTGATGAATGCATTTATGGCATTTAGTGAAATAAGTGTTAATACAAGTCCACAAGTTGAAAACGATATGAAAGTTTTACAAAATCGTCTTTTGTCCTTAAATGATATGGTTGAAGAATCAAAAACAACTATTAAAACTGTTTCTTTAGCTGAAAAAGCTGAACGTCTTTCAAAACCACTTGAACTTTTAAGTAAAAAAATTCATGAAATCAAAGAAAATTTGTTACAAGAGATTAAGGAAAAACAAGAAAAAAAAAAGAAATCTGAAGAAATTATTTCAGAAAAACTTGATACAAACAGAAGAAGTTCAGAAGTTCAAGTTGCTGAAGTGCCACAAGTTGCACAAATAAGTGTTAGAAAACTAGAGGAAATTAAGACAGAGATACTTGATACAAAGAGAAGAAATTCGATCGTTCAAGATGTTGATGGGGTTGAGGCACAAGTTGCACAAATAACCGTTAAGAAACTTGAAGAGATTAAACCAGAAAAACTTGAAACAAAGAGAAGAGGTTCAATTGTTCAAGACGTTGATGTACCTGAAGCACAAGTTGCCCAAATAACTGTTAAGAAACCTGAAGAAATTCAATTAGAAAACCTTGACACAAAGAGAAGAAGTTCACTTGTTCAAGATGTTGATGTTCCAGAAGCTCAAGTTGGTCAAATAACAATTAAAAAACCCGAAGAAATTAAACCAGAGATACTTGAAACAAAGAGAAGAAATTCGATCGTTCAAGATGTTAAAGTACCTGAAGCTCAGGTTGCTCAAATAACTGTTAAGAAACCTGAAGAAATTAAACCAGAGACACTTGATGCAAAGAGAAGAAGATCAGTAGTTGAAGATGTCGAACCTCCTGAAGCACAGGTAGCTCAAATAACTGTTAATAAATCTGAAGAAATTAAATCAGAGAAACTTGAAACAAAAAGAAGACGATCGATTGTTCAAGATGTTGAAGTGCCAGAAGCTCAAGTTGGTCTAATAACAATTAAAAAACCCGAAGAAATTAAACCAGAGATACTTGAAACAAATAGAAGAAATTCGATCGTTCAAGATGTCGAAATACCTGAAGCTCAGGTTGCTCAAATAACTGTTAAGAAACCTGAAGAAATTAAACCAGAAACACTTGATGCAAAGAGAAGAAGATCAGTAGTTGAAGATGTCGAAGCTCCTGAAGCACAGGTAGCTCAAATAACTGTTAAGAAATCTGAAGAAATTAAATCAGAGAAACTTGAAACAAAGAGAAGACGATCGGTTGTTCAAGATGTTGAAGTGCCTGAAGTTCAAGTTGGTCAAATCACAATTAAAAAACCAGAAGAAATTAAGTCAGAGAAATTTGAAACAAAAAGAAGAAGTTCAATTGTTCAAGATGTAGAAGTCCCCGAGACTCAAGTTGCTAAAATCACTGTTAAGAAATCTGAAGAAATTAAATCAGAGAAATTAGAAACAAAGAGAAGAAGATCAGTTATTCAAGATATAGAAGTTCCAGAAACCCAAGTTGCAGAAATAACTGTTAAGAAAGCTGAAGAAATTAAACCAGAGAAACTTGATATTAAGAGAAGAACTTCGATAGTTGAAGATGTTGAAGTGCCTGATGCGCAAGTTGCTAAAATAACCGTTAGAAAAGCTGATGAAATTACATCAGAGAAACTAGAAACAAAGAGAAGAAGTTCAATTATTCAAGATATAGAAATTCCTGAAGCCCAAGTTGCTCAAATAACTGTTAAGAAATCTGAAGAAATTAAACCAGAGGAACTTGATACGAGGAGAAGAAGTTCGATAGTTCAAGATGTTGAAGTGCCTCATGCGCAAGTTGCTACAATAACTGTTAAGAAACCTGAAGAAATTACATCAGAAAAACTTGAAACAAAGCGAAGAAGTTCAATTATTCAAGATATAGAAGTTCCTGAAGTCCAAATTGCTCAAATAACTGTTAAGAAACCTGAAGAAATTAAACAAGAGAAACTTGATACGAGGAGAAGAAGTTCAATAGTTCAAGATGTTGAAGTGCCTGATGCACACGTTGCTAAAATAACTGTTAAGAAACCTGAAGAAATTACATCAGAGACACTTGAAACAAAACGAAGAAGTTCAATTATTCAAGATATAGAAGTTCCTAAAGGCCAAATTGCTCAAATAACTATTAAGAAACCCGAAGAAATAAAACAAAAAAATCTTGATACAAATAGAAGAACTTCAATTGTTCAAGATATAAAAGCACCTGAAGCACAAGTTGCTCAAATTAATGAAAATCAACAAATTACATCTACAAAGGAAGAAAAGATTCCAGAAAGTAAAGATGACTTGGAAAAACTAGAAAAGAAGAAAAAGAAAGAAGAAAACGAACTCAAAGAAACGAAGAATAAAGATAAAGAACAACCTAAGAAACGAAAATCTATTAAAAAGGATGATAAGCCTACTGATGAAAAAACTGGCGAAAGAAGAAAATCTGTTCAAAAAGAAAAGGAAAAAGAAAAATTAGAGAAAGAAAAACTAGAAAAAGAAAGTCAGGAAAAAGAAAAAATAAAGAACGAAAAGCTAGAAAAGGAAAAATTAGAGAATAGAAAGTTGGAAGGAGAAAAACTAGAGAAGGAAAAACTAGAAAAAGAAAATCAAGAGAAAGAAAAATTAGAGAAAGAAAAACTAGAAAAAGAAAAAATAAAGAACGAAAAGCTAGAAAAGGAGAAATTAGAGAATAAAAAGCTTGAAAAAGAAAAACTGGAGAAGGAAAAACTAGAACAAGAAAATCTAGAGAAGGAAAAACAGAAGAATGAAAATTTAGAAAAAGAAAATCAGGAGAAAGAAAAAATAAAGATCGAAAAATTAGAAAAGGAGAAATTAGAGAATGAAAAGCTGGAAAGAGAAAAACTAGATAAAGAAAATCAAGAGAAAAACAAATTGGATAAAGAAAAATTAGAGAAAGAAAAACTTGAAAAAGAAAGTAAGGAGAAAGAAAAAATAAAGAACGAAAAATTAGAAAAGAAAAAACTAGAAAAGGAAAAACTAGAAAAAGAAAAAAAAGAAAAAGAAAATCAAGAGAAAGAAATCGAAAAACTCAAGAAGGAAGAGCTAGAAAAAGAAAAATTAGAGAAAGAGAACTTAGAAAAAGCAAAACTAGAAAATGAAAAACAAGAAGTAGAAAAGGAAGAGAAAGAAAAATTGGAAAAAGAAAAACTGATGAAAATAAAATTAGATGAAGAAAAAGCTGAACAGCGAAGATTAGAAAACGAACAAGCTGAAAAAGAAAAGGCAGATAATGTAAAGTTAGAAAAAGAAAATCAAGAAAAGGTCAAAAAGGAGAAAGAGGACAAAGAAAAGCTAGCAGAAGAAAAAGCAAAGAAAAAGCAACGCGGAAAAGAAATATCAGAAAAAAAAGAAAAAGACGCAATAAAGACAGAGAAGGATAAAGATAAAGATAAAAACGAAATTGAAGTCAAGTATGTTGAAGAAGATATAAGAGCACAACAAAAGCAAGTTATTGAAACATTAAAAACAAGAGAAGAAACAAATAAAATATCAATAAAAGAATCTGAAATTGATATTGTACAAAAACAAACATCTAAAGTACCAGATATTGATAACGTTGAGCACATAAAACCGCCGAAAATTCCAGAAAGACGTTTATCTGATAAAGATGATATTAAAACAGCAGAATATGATCAATATAAGGATAAAAAACAACAACGAGAAGCAAAACGTAGACCAAATTTTGAAACAAAATTAACAAATAGAACAGCTGCAGTTGGCGGTGTTGTTAAATTAACATGTAGCATATCTGGTTCAGATCTTACTATTAAATGGTATAAAGATAATACATTGTTAATGAATGGCTCGAAATATATTATTAATAATAATAATGAGGGAATTACATCACTTGAAATAACAAATAGTGTTTTAGCTGATTCTGGTGTATACACATGTATGGCAACTAACCGTAATGGTGAAACTGAGACTAGTTCATTGGTAACAATTTATGATACAGCTAAAACTTCACAAGATTTATTAATGGCACCAATGTTTACAAGAAGTATTAAAGGTAAATATTATAATATTATATTTTATTATTATTTTGTATTAAATTTAAATTGATTCAATGAAGAAGTATGTATCTATTATGAAGAAGTATTATTTCATATTTTAAAATTCAATTGAATTGAATCAAATTGAAAATATGATTCATGTTATATGCAAGTAAAATAATTTTTTTTATTGAAAAATAATTAAAATTTTTTTTTTATTCTTATCAAATTTAAAAGAAATCAGGTCAGACAAATTTTAACCATGAGATTAAAAAGATTAAATCCTAAAATAGATTAGAAATATCTATTTTTTTTTTTTTATGTTTATTTTTAATTGAAGTATCGTGATCATCAAATAATTGCCAAATAATTTTTATTTTTTTACTTATTTTTTTATTTGAATTTTTTTCTTTTGAATAACATTGCAATTTAGTTGCAAAAACTATGCAAAGCTTTGTGTGTGTGATTTTTGTTTACTTAATATATCTAGAATCTATTTTTTTTTTTTCCATTTATTCTTTTGAGTATCTAGCAAATAATATACTAAAAAAAAAAAAAAAATATGTAACTGCATATTAATTAAATGTTTTTAACTAGATTTAAAGTTGATCTTAACTCTATAATTAAACAAAATTAAAGTAAAATTGAAATAATATCAAAATCGTTTTTCAGTTCATTTATAAAATTTTATTTGAAAAATGAAATTATTAGGTATAGATAGGTTTTGAAAGTTTGGTATTTGATTTTTATTTTTTTTTAAAGTTTCAATATTTTCATTAATTATTTTAATAAATTTACCACGTGACAAATTTTTAACTGAGCGCTTTGTAATTGAAGAATACTTCAAAAAAAAAAAATATATATAAAAAATTACTAAATTACAATAACTATTATTGTTATTTTTTTAAAATATTTTTAGAAATACGAGTATTAAAAGTAAAATGTTTATACATATATTTGTCAGTTTAGTGGTTAATGCAGCTTATTAGTAAAATAAAATTTGTAAAGATTCTTTTGCCAGGAAATTATAAACAGATACAGAACACCAAATATTAATGTAATAGTTATTATAATCAATAGAGTAATCGGTTGGGTGCTGTCAGTCGGCACTATTGTAATATATTTTATTATTTTATTGTGTAGTAAATTCGCTTAGCTGTTTGTTTTGTTTTTTCTTGGAATTCTAGTCGTTGTTATTGCCATGCCCATTGATTTTAATTATTATTTTATCATTTAAAAAAATATCCCCAAAACGTACAAATAATTTTTTTTTTTTTTTAAATAAGAAAATAGAATAAAACAATATTTAATAAAATTAATGTGTATTTTATAAAAACAACAACAATGAGTGTAATTCTAAGAAAAACAAAAAATTTAATAACAGTTTTTAACCGATTATTAGAGAGAATAGTTATAGAAGAATAAATTTCGGCTGATATAATTAAATTAATTTGCGCTTAAAATAATAATAAATTGATACAATTTACTATAACAAAAATAAAATTTATTTTAAATTATTCTTAACTTTTGTATTCTTGAGATGACTAATAAAATAAAATTTTATATTTTATATTTTAAAGAAACTTTAAAAACTATAAAATTATAAGGTAAATATTTTCTTAGTTTAGTTGTTGTCAAAGTAATAGTTTCTATGCAAATATTTAAAATGTATAAAATTATTGCACTTATATATTATTGGACCTGGACCTTAAGTTGAAAAGGCTAAACAAACAAAAAAGAAAAAAAAAGTAGGTCAAGTTAAATCAATAGAACTAAAATTTCACTAACTAATAGAATAAATTTAGTATATTATATCAAAATAGAATTGTCTTCCTTCCTCTAATAAAATGTAGTGATTTAAAAGTTTTTCCTTCTAAACTGATATTATTATTAAACTTTCATAAAAAAAAGACAAAAATAATATTCTATCTCTTTTATTCTAAATAAATTTATAGTAATTTTTTATGCAATTGGTAAGTAGCAAAAAAAAAAAAAATACAATGTTTTTTTATCGACAACAGAGTAAGATATATTGCACAGGAAATTTAGTTATGAAATTGGCACTTTATGTATATAAATTAAATTAAACGATAATTAATTGCCAATTAATTTTGATATTTTCGTTCATTGATTTTTTTTTTTTTTTCAATTTCATTTCGTTAAAAATTATTTTAAAAATATTTTAGTCGTGATTTTTATCTCCACCCGTGCGGTCGGAAAACGAATTCTTTTCAAATTTACGCCGAAAATAAAATAAAAAAAAAATCGGTTCATTTCATAACTTCGAAATATATTTCTTTCGGAAATATATTAATTATATTAATTGAATATTAATTTTTAAAATTATAATAAAAAAAAAATACATAAAAAATCAAAACAAAAACATCCAAAATGGGAGCAACAGATGGTGAAACACCTGAGGGTGATACTGCGCCAACTGACGAACGTGAATCAAGTATGGATACTTTGGCTGTACCAGCTAAAAAAACAAAAAAGAAGTCACCAACTCCTACAGCTGCACCACCAAGAGATCGTACCTCAACAACACCGGTTCGTGGTCGAAGTCAAACTCCATTTTCTGCCTATATGAATCGTCGTAGTGCAACACCTTCTGGTATGCCATCTCAATGGAGAAGTATTACACCATTTTTAAAACGCGAAGAAAAAGAAAAAACACCATTTGAATTAGGTCATGATTTAAAAGCACAATTAGTCGCAAATAAAATGGTTTTCGATAAAGCACTCGTTATGGATATTACCGAACCCGAAGATCCACCATCACGTTACATAACATCTGATGTTTCTGTAATCGACCGCGCAGCCGTAATGGATGTATCGAATGTGGAAGTTATTTATTTAATTGAAGAATACGAAGATATAGAACCCGAACCTGTAGAAGAAGTAGTAGTAACAAAAAAGAAAACAAAGAGAACACCTCGTAAAGCTAGAGGTGTATCGTCAGATAGTAAAATTTCAGAATCACCAGCCCGTGAAGATTCTCTTGGTGCAGAAGAAGATACTGGGTCAATACACGAAGATAGTCCATCTGGTGAAAAGAGAAAAGGTACAAAAAAGAAAGCGGTTAAAAAAGATAAGAAAGAAAAATCTCCGTCACCTAAATTAACCTTGAAATTAGATTTAGGACCACCTCCTGGTTCAAAAGCAAGCAAAAAACTATTTGATCAACCACCACCAGCACCTGAAAAGAAACCTCCACCAAAAGCTGCTGGTAAAAGTAAATTAGTTTTACAAATGGAAGAACAAGCTAAAAAAGCAGCAGCAGAAGCAGCTGCAGCAGCTGCAGCTGCTGCTTCTGCTAAACCTAAAGGTGAAACATTTGAGGAAAAACAAAAACGATTAAAAGCTGAAGCGGAGGAAAAAGCTAGGCAAGAGGAAGAAAGACGACGTATTGAGGAAGAAGAAGCTGCTGCTGCAGCTGCCGAAGAAGAACAAGAACCGGAAGAGGATGAAAATTTAGATGATGAAGAGAATTTAGATGATGCAGAAGAGGCCTCAGCGATTGTGGATGAAGATTACAATGAGGAAGATGAAGAAGCTAGCAAAATTGCTGAATCTGAGACAAAAGAATCATCAGTAGAATCATTTTTACCCCCAGTCTCAGAAGAAGAAAAATGTTGGCAAAGACTTGCAGAAGAAGAAGGTGAAGAATTTGTTGATAGGATTCGTAAATTTAGTTTGCTTCAAAGACAAATGCTTAGTGAAAAAGAAAGAGATGCTGCTTGGCAAATGAGAAGAGAACAGGCTAGACAACCCAAATTTATTAATTTCTTAACTGATAGAGCGGCCGAAGAAGGACAAAATGTTAGACTTGTTTGCGCTGTAGCTGGTCCTGAATTGTCCGTAAAATGGTTCAAAGATGGAAAACAATTACAGCCTGGTCCACTCTATCGAATTATAAACAATAATAATATTTTGTCTTTAACAATAATAAACCCATCATTAATAGATTCTGGCGAATATTCATGTGTTATTTCAAATCCAAATTCTGAAGCTCAATCTACTGCAATTGTAACAATCTATCAAGTTTTTAAAGATGAACCAAGTCCTCCAATGTTCACTCTTATTAAAGGTAACTTTAAATAATGATAATTTTAAAACAATATCTCAAAGTTTTATTTCTTAGATTATTTCAAACTGCATGATGATGAATTAACAATTGAATGCCATTGCCAAGGTGTACCAAGACCTCGAGTTTTATGGAAAAAAGGTGGTATAGCAGTGAAACCCAGTTTTAAATTTACAGTTATTGAACAAGCTCATGGCGTTTACAAGCTATTAATATATCGCCCATCTGACAAAGACAGTGGACTTTATCAATGTATAGCAATAAATGAAATTGGAGAAGCTGAAATAACTCATAATGTTGAATTTGTCAAAAACCGTCATTGGCATGGACGTGGTGTACATATGGCTAAAGATTTTATTTCAAAAGCAATGCAAGCGGAAGCTGCTAAAGCTATGGAAGAGGCCATGAAGTCTAAAGAAGAATCAGATCGAAAATATGTATCAGCTTATTCAAGATCTACCGATGAGCCACTTGTATCTCCTAAACAAAAATTAAAAATTGCTACCCATTTAAGGGATCGTATAGCAATTGTTGGTTCCACTGTAAAACTTTATTGTAATGTTGCAGGGCCAGATCCTAGAATTCAATGGTTAAAAGATGATAATCCTATTGCATGGAGTTCCAAAATAAAAAATTTATCTTCTGAAGGAAAAGCTGTTTTAGAATTAAAGGAGATTGAAAATTCAGCGTCAGGTGTATATAAATGTATTGCTAAAAATGATCATAGCGAAGTAAATACTTCGTGTTATTTAAAAGTACATTCGGCTCAAATAGAAGGTGATGAATCGGAGCCAATATTTGCTTTGCCAATAAAAGGTAAGAAGGTCACTAAATTTAAATTTAATTATATTTTATATGTGTAATTGTTTTTTATCTCAAAAATTATTTTTATATATTCATTTTTGTACAATTTACATATGTGCTCCAATTTTTCATTTTTTTCTGCATTTTCTCAGATGTTTATCATTCTTCTGAAAATGATTTGATAATAAGCACAAAAGTACGTGGAAATCCGCGGCCAAAAATTACATGGTTAAGAGATGATGTGCCAGTTGTTACAGATATTCGTGTACAACAAATTGAACATTTAGACGGAATTTGTGAATTAATTATTAATAAACCAATTCAAATTCAAGACGCTGGCAATTATACTTGCATTGCGGAAAATAAATTAGGTGAAGCAAAAACAGCTCATACAGTAGCAGTTGATAATTTACCAACTTCAAGGAGATCTAGTGTAAGTTTAAGTATGAATTTAGACGAAAATCGTTCAAGACGTGGAAGTACTGTTGGTGCTGGAGGGGAAGAAAAGAAGAAAAAGAAAGAAAAAAAAGCTGAACAATCTACTGGCGAATATGAACGCAGACATGTTGCTGTACCAGAACCGTCATTAAAAGAAAAAGTTCATTTTATTGCTAATATGCATAATCGTTATGTGCCTGAAGGTAAAAGGTGTAAGCTTCAAGCCATAATTGGTGGTCCTGATCCACAAATAAAATGGTTGAAAAATGGGGAAAATATTGCATATGGTCCAAAGATTAGAAATATGTCAAGTATGGGTATGGCTGTTTTAGAATTTGTCAGCCCTACAGAAGAAGATTCTGGAGAATACACATTAATTGCACGTAATCAAGCAAATGAAATTCAAACAACTGCTATTTTGCAAGTATACCAACCCAAGGTCAGCACTGATATTGAACCAGTATTCACTCGTGCATTGAAAGGTAAATTTAATTTTAATTATTTTTAGATCAACTGCGTACCTGTTAAAAATTTTAGTTTTTTTTTTTTTTAATTGAAGAGATTTTTTTAATTGATTGAATTATTTTGTTCGGTTTTTGTTTTTTAAATAGCTCATCTAAATTTAGATTAAAAAAAATTACATAACAATTAAATTTCTTTCATGAAAAAATTTTTTTTTATTTAATTTGGATTGATATTAGGTTTCATTATCGTTAATTATGTTTTGTTTTTTCTTTTTTCTTTTTTTTTTTGTTCTTTAATTTTAGATACATATTATTTACTTACACATGAACTAATTTTGGAAACTCATTGCCGCGGTGTACCAACACCTGATATCGAATGGTATAAAGATAATCTTAAAATTAATTCAAGTGAACGAATCGAAATTATAACACATCCTGAAGGGACGTGTGAATTAGTAATTGATAAACCAAATAAAAATGATTCTGGAAAATATCTATGTCGCGCTGAAAATAGCCTAGGAACATCTGAAGTTGCTCATTATGTTCTTTTTGAAAATGAGGCTGCAATTGTTGCTGATAATATTCATGGCGTATTTCATGCTGATAAAAATCTTATGAAAAAACCTCGCGAAGGTTCTGAACCATCAGTCGAAAAAGAAGGAAAGAAAGGCAAGAAAGGTAAAGAAGCAAAAGAGGAAACACCAGCCTCTGGAAAAGAAGAAACACCTGCTGCTCCTAGTGAATCTTCAAAACCTACTAAACGTGAAAAGAAAATTGGAATTCATTTCCCAACTAAATTAATGAATCGTGTTATCGCTGAAAACAGTAAATTAAAATTATCATGCTTTGTGCAAAGTCCTGATCCAGTTGTTAAATGGTTCCGTAATGATGAACCAATTGCTTATGGACCAAAATCAAAACTTGGTTTTAATCAAGGATTATGTACTTTAGAAATACCTTCAGCTTCAGTTAATGATTCAGGTACTTATAAAGTTGTTGCTAAAGATGGTAGCGGTATAGTGACAACATCTTGTAAAGTTGAAGTTTATGCTGATCCTGGTAGTGGTGATGTTGCTCCAACTTTTACCCGTGGTATTAAAGATACTTATGTAGCAAAAACTAATGAGCTTATTTTAAATTGTCATGTAAGAGGTTTACCACAACCAACTATTGAATGGATTAAAGATGGTGTAAAATTAGAAGCTAATCAAAAATACCAATTAACAGAGCATAGTGATGGTACTTGTGAACTATTTATTAGTAATCCTCTGCCAATTGATAGTGGAAAATACTTATGCAGAGCAGAAAATCGTTTGGAAGAAGTAGAAGTTGCTCATCAAGTTGTTGTAGAAGCAAGAATGATTCGGCTAATATCCCCACCAAGGTCATCTGAAGAAAGTGAAGGAACTAAGGAACCATCAACTAGGGAAAACTCAATTAAACCCACTTCAACACGAGAAGGTTCTACTGCTGAAGGTGCGCCTCAAGAAGAGAAAAAAGATAAAAAGAAAAAAGTTCAAGCTGAAGTTGAATATTCTGGTAGACGTAGTCCACCACCACCACCAGATCCGAAACAGAATATTCATTTCGCTAATGTATTAGCAAATCGCACGGTTCCAGAAGGTTCCAAAGTACGAATGAGTGTTGCTATATTCGGTCCAAATCCACAATGTCGTTGGTATAAAGTTGGACCTGAAGATGATATTCCAATTGCCTTTGGCCCCAAATCAAAAATGTCGTGTCAGGATAATTTAGCTGTTCTAGTACTAGATCAGCTTACTGAAGACGATTCTGGAGAATATAAACTAGTTGCACGTGGTCCAGAAAATACTGTTGATACATCTTGTAAAGTTTTAGTTTTCCCAAAAGCTAAAAAAGAAGAAACAAATGCACTGGTATTTACAGTCGGTATTAAAGGTAGGAATTTACAAATATATTTAAATGTGAAAGTCAATCCTATGTTGTACGCGTTAATTTTGAAACATTTGTAATAAATTGTGAACTATCGTTTAAAAAGGTACGTATTGTTTATTGTTTGTTATTGAAAAAAAATATTATGTTTTTTTGATGCTAGCTTTGTAGTCTGCATTTGAGTGTACAAAATAACCACAAAAATAAAATAACAAAAATAAAAAAAAATCTTAAAATTACTTGGTATATTAAGAATTACTTTGTTAATATTTCAAATCTTAGTTAAATTCGTCATAGAAAAAAGTATTTATTTTTTGTACTTTTAATAGGAAATCATTTCATTTTTTTTTATTAAAGTATTGAAATTTACAAGTTATAATAAAAATAAATTATTTGCATTTGTATTATTTGAATCATAAATTCGAATAATGATCATATTATTCAATCAGTTTATCATATTTCTCAACAAAAACAAAACAAGAAACCAAATAAATATTTCAGATTCATATCAGTCTCATTGCAATCAAATTGTTCTGGATTGTAAATTAACTGGAAATCCTAAACCAAAAATATATTGGCAAAAGGATAGTAAGGATATTCAAATATCATCTGATAATCGTATTAGTACGGAAGAACAAGATGATGGAACAGTACAATTATTAATTAAAAATCCAATTAAAGATGATACCGGTATATATATTTGTTATGCAGAAAATGAAAGAGGTAAAATTAAAATTAGTAAATTTTTGGATATATCGGAACATGTACGAATTCAATCTGAAAGAAAAGAGAAACGATTCAATGAATTAGCTGATGAAGTTGAAAGACGTAAATCAATTGCTATTGAAAAACAACAATTTCCAAGTCAAAAAACCAAAATGTTTATTGAAACAAATTTTAAAGATTTAACAACAGAATTATATAATAGAGCATTTATTTATGGTTATATTAGAGGTGCACCAGAAGACATAATTTGGTATAAAGATGGTAATATTATACATCCATCTAGTTCAAAATATAAGATGACAACAAATAATGATGGTTTAATAACATTAGAAATATTCAATGCATGTTTAGAAGATTCTGGTGTTTATAAATGTTATTTGAAGAATTCACAAAATGAAATCGAAATCAAATCAAATGTTAAAATTTATGAAAAAATTGATAATTGGTTTCCATCTTCATTTTCATCTCCAATTAAAGGTATATTATTTGCACTATTTTATAGAAATATATTTATGTATTACGCTTTATTAATGACATAACGCGAAAATAAGTTAATTTGTCTTTAATAACAAATAATTGTCAAGTTTTCGATTATATAAGACTTAAATATAGTCCTAAAATAGATAACTTATAAGAACATTTTGTTCCTAATTTACTTTGAAGCTTAGGTATTCTAAAAATCTTCTTTTTAATAATTTTAAAAATGAATTTAAGTTACATGAGTCATTTATTTTTCTCAACCACTAATGACTTGGTTGATAATTCTAAAAAATTATAAAACATTAAAAGTTATAAATTTATGATATGACAGTTATTATGTTTTATTTGACAAAAGAAATATTTTATCTTATTTACATGTAATTTGTTTCCACATTTTGATTGAAACCTTAGTTTTAAAAAGAAAACACCATATAAGTCAATGGAACAATATTTATTCTAAATGAAAAAAAAAATTTAATAAAGTTTTTGTTTTTCTTTGTTATCAAATTATTAAATTGCTTTTTTGTCTCTTACGTCTCTTAAATATGCTTAAAATTATAAAATAAAAAAAAAATTTCACTCGTAATTCATTTTTATTTCCATTTCACTTTAATATAAACAAAAATTTCAAATACAAGAATCATATGATTCTCATAGAAATGAGATAACATTAGAGGTTGAAGTACATGGACGACCAAAAATTTCATGGCTTAAAGATGATGATGATATAACAAGCGGACGTTATAGACAAATTGAAGAAGCTGGAGGTATTCGCAAATTAATAATACGTAATCCAGTTTTAAGTGATTTTGGAACATTTGTATGTCGAGCTGAAAATGATAATAGCTGTGATGAAATTACATCACATATTGATAAATTAATTTTAGAAACTGATACTAGGCAAAATACACCATATACTAATGGTTATGAAAGAAATGGTGATGATAGTGGTTATTCAACAGCAGTTGGTAAAAATCGTGATCGTTTTTCATCATCAGTATCGCGGATTAGTAGAGATCGTTTATCACCATCAGTATCACGTGATCAAATTAATAGATATCGTGCAATTAGTGAAGCACTTGCATACAATACATCAATGTTTCAAAGAGATTCAAAAAGAAAACCGGTATTTTCAACAGAATTACGTGATAGAACTGCAATGGAAAATTCTACAGTTCGTTTAACATGTAATGTTATGGATGATGGTGATACAGATGTTATGTGGTTAAAAAATAATATGCCATTACAACCTAGTACACAATATAGAACAATATATGATTGTGGTCTAGCAACATTAGAAATATTTTCAGCTATACCAGATGATTCAGGAAATTATTCATGTGTTGCACGTAATCAATATGGTGAATCATTTTCGTTTTCTCATCTTAGGGTTCATAAAGGATATGAAGCATCACAACAACCAATTACATTTACTCGTTTCATAAGAGGTATTTTCATTTATTTGTATATGATCTTTTGATCTTAATTTCATATTTTAATTACAAAAAAAAAACAATTTTGTTTTTATAAAAAATATTTTCAAAAGTTTAGTTATCATATACCATAGTACAGATTCATAGAGTAAACAAAACTTTATATTTTTTTAATGCTATATATTTGATTTATATTTAATTGTTTACTGTATGTCTTTGTTATTTTACTTCTATTGTCCTTTATATGTACAATATTATAAAATTCCTTATAAAAATATGGTTGAGATCGTTGTTTTTCCTATTATTTATTTTATTTATAATATCTTGGAAGCTAAATATTAAATACCTACTGTTCAAAATTCTAACCAAAATTATTTCAATAAAAAAATTATAATAAAAAAAAAAACAATTCTTTAATTGTAAATATTAAATAATAAAATTGTAAATATTTACTTAACTTGTTTATTAAATAATATAATTTTAAAAAATTTTTAATACTTATAACTAAAAACAAATTAAACAGAAAAATTAAATAACATATTAATTAAATAATCAATTTTAAATTGCATATTACACGGCACTATATGTGTTAAAACAATTTTTTCAACTAACGTTTTTATTAATATATAAAAGGTTTTATGAAAACGCTAAGTAATCAAGTTCTTGTTTATAATAATTTTCTTGCACAGTGTAGTAATGACAGCAATAGGTGAAAAAAAACTTTTAAAAGCTAACCTATCTGGGAACAGATTATCAAAATGTAAAAAAAAAATTTTTTAAAACTTTTTTATGATTAAAAAAAGCAGATCCTTAATAACGAAACATGTTAATAATATATTTTGAGGTAAATAAACGCTAAAAAGAGAGAAAGAGAGAGCTAAACAAAGAAATAACCATTTTTTTTTTTTATAAATGACGGTTTAGTAAAATTTTTTAATTTGAGGAAAGTCAAGTTATCAGAATTTATAAAATTATTTAAAATTTTATTACAGTAACGTAGTTTATTAAAATAAAAAACGGTTTATTTGATTTAATTTAAAAGATGAGAAGCAATTACAAATTTAGCTTCCAAATATATTATCCCTGAAACCAATGTAAAATAAAACATGGTTTAAAACAATTAATTTTTAATTTAAAAAAAATGATTCAAATTATTTTTACTTCATCTATTCAGATAACTATTCTCTACACGACGATGAATTGGTACTTGATTGTCGTGTACGTGGTGTACCACGACCAAAAATACGATGGATTCATGATAGTGTACCAATCATCAGTGATGATAAAAAAATTTTCCAATTAGATCAAGCTGATGGCTTATGTCGTTTAATTATCAAAAGTCCAACAACAAAAGATTCTGGTGTATACGTTTGTGAAGCTGATAATAATATACAATCTGAAAAAATATCTCATTCAGTTGAATTTGCTGGTAAAGAAAAATATATACAACAAAAAACACTTGGTTTTTATCATCGTGATCCAAATAAACCACATTTTGTTACACCATTGGGTAATCATATTGTTACAATTGGTGGTACAATTGCAATAACAGCTGAATTTGGTGAAACTACAACACCAATTGATGTTCAATGGTACAAAGATAAACAACCGATTTCAAAAGGACCATCAGTTAGAACATTTGTTGAAAATAATGCTCATATTTTAGCTATTAATGATGTCGGTCATGATTGGGATGGTCTATATACATGTCGTGCATCGAATTTATATGGTAAAATTGAATCAAATGCTAATGTACATATTAGCAGTGATGCCGGTAAATCAAAACAAGTTCAATTTTTATCAAGACCAGATCCTGAAATGAAAGTTATTATTGGTGATCCGTTCTCAATTTCGTTCAGAGTACAAGGCGATCCAAAACCAAAATGTAAATACACTTATACATATATATTAAAACTGCAACAACATTTTAAGAATAAATATTTAATTAAATAAATAAATAATTTTTAGTGACATTAATGAAAGGAGCCCACGATATAACACGTTCAGAACGCATCACTAAAGAAGCATCTGATGATTATATACGATTCACAATTCATGATTCAACAGCAAAAGATTCTGGAACATACTTTGTAGTAGCGCGTAATGAAGTCAGTACAGATAGAATTTTCACAACTGTGACTGTAAGTTATTTTAGTTTGTTTTATATGAGTTTTTAAAAATTATTCTAATTTCTATTAATTATCGCTTGAAGCTTATTTTCTTCTTATTTCAGCTTTAAACACTATGCATTTAATTTTTTTTACGCTTTATTAATGGTATCCTATTTTTTTATTTCTTTCTTTTTTTGTGCTTGCATATCTGTTTACTACAATAATTTTAAAAAATATTAAGGTTAAACACCCTACTCCTAAAGAACCTAAAGAATAATTTCTTTTTTTTTAAATAATTATAAATAATTTGGCTGTTCATATATATGTACAGGTAAAACAACGTGCTCGATCTGCTACTCCAACGATGCCTCGTTGGGGGAAACCATTAGAAGCATATCCAGAAATAACATTCTTCAAAAGTAAGTGTTATTTTGAGATATTTAATAAAATTTTATTTTTATATTAATTAATGTTTCTTATGGTATTTGTAAAAATATATAGTGTTAAAATGTTTTTCATATACTACTGTCACAATTTTTTTTTCACGATAATGTTAATTTTAAGACGATTAGATTTCACGCTTGATTTTTAAAATGATAGACTTTGAAAAAAGATACTTCGATTCTATTTGTTTACGAACGAAAGTTTAACGGTAACGGTTCATAATTATATTTAAAACAAATTATCTACATATATATATATATATATGTATGCGATAATTTAACTTACTTTAGTCAACTAAAATAACATTTTAGCATAGGAGCTTTAATAAAAATGTGCAGCTTTGATTTGGAAATAAGAATGTGGGAAGAATGCTAGACAAATGACATTAAATTTAAATATATGGAAATGAGATTGTAGGAGAAAATTTCAAGAGATATATTGAAGAAAAATGTCAATATTCTTCTTAAACATTATATTACTCGTATATCATACACATATAACACAATATAAATGGTTTTTGAGGACATTAAATAATTTTGCAAACAAATGCAAAAACAATCAAAATAAAAAAATTTCAAATTTAGAAATTAAAAGTAAATAGTAACGACTATTAAAAATGAAAGAAAAAAGAATGTATTCCTTCCTTCCCTATATTACCCTTGTCAACTTTTAATTACCCGTACGAACCCGTTATTGTGTCTATCACTCTGTTATAATATTATCTCTTATTATTTTAAAATAATTTGGATGAGATTTATAATTTCTGGAACTATGGTTTATATATGATTCTTCCAACGCAGGTTCTACCACCTAACGATTACCGGTCCAAAACTTTTCCAAATATGCTATAATACCATGCGGCAAATACCATTTAATACTATGCGTCAAATATATATTAATTTATTGGTACTTACTACAAATTAGCAAATATAATATTAATATGTATAATGGATATATACATATGTATATTATATTACTAGCTGTTCACTTAAACCGTCATAGATGACGAAGTTAATTATGGTATATTTTATTTTTATATACCTACATACATATTTGTTTTTGCAATTTCGGAATATATAAGTAATGTATAATTTGTACTTTGCCAAATAATACATTAAATAAAAAAAAAAGTTATTACATATTTTTAATTTACATATATACAAAAAAAAATATTATATATCCATCCGCAATCGTACTTGTACACTACCGTGTCAGAGTCAGACACACTAAACATGTACTAATAAGAAAAAAATTAAAAAATACTATATTTTGTAACTACATAAAACTAAGCTAACTTAATGTAAAAAGTGGGTAGTAAAAAGAATTTATCATGCACAAAAAAGACTGAATTTACAATATTCATAAACAATTATAATAAAATATTCCTGCTTCCTATAAAAAAACAATTGTTAGGTTTCTTTATTTATTTATATGTGAATGTAGGTAGGTAGGTAGGTATGGTGGTGACCTTCACGATGCTGCTTGAAGGCCTCAATTAGCACTAGATTGCGCCATTTTGATACCACTGCACTCATGTGACCCGTGTTTTTAGATTGTTTGCGGTTTTATATCCAACCAGAGCGGTTTAGATACAAGATCAGTTCTTTGATTTTGTGTTTAGAAAGCTCGCTGAGGTTGTGGAAGAACGGCTTGCCGAGTGAGAGACGTCTGGCTCCAGCTAGGGCCGGACATTTGCAAAAGAAAGTGTTCTAGATTCTCACTTTCGTTTGCTTCTTTGCAGCTCCTGCATGAGGTGTTGATGTGAATGTATGTCAATACAAAATAAAATCAATTTCACTTTCAATTTCAATTTCAATTCATTTATTCAACCAAATACTATAAATTTAATCTAATATTTTTAATTTTTAATTGTTTATATAATTATAATATAAATTTTTAATTAATGTATTATTCGAAAATTGATATTTGTTAAAAAATGTCTCGCAGTCTTCCAAGCTATTGTTTCAGGTACTAGTTGAATGTTCGTTTTGCCAACCAACGTTCTTGTTGAGTAATGGCGCGAAAGATTATTTATTAATTTCAAAATTCTGTTCTGGGAAATTTGTAGTTTTTTAATATGAGTATCTGCAATATTATAAAGCAACGGACAAGCATAATACATAATTGTTAAAAAAGTTACTTTCATAATTATCATTTTATTTTCCAATGATAACATTGATTTTCTATTTAAGAATGGGTAATGCAATCCTTGTTACTCTGCTTATTTTGTCTAATGTTTTGTTTATGTGATGTTTAAAGGTAAGCCTTTTATCTAAATGTAATCCAAGATATTTGACTGTTTCTACCCATAAGATTTCAGTATTTTTTATTTTAAATTACAACAAGGAACAAAACATGGTTTTCTTTTATAGGTGAAGTAAATTTAAAAAAAAAAAAAATCAATTCGAAAAAAATTAATGAATGAAAAAATATTTTTATGGCACCATGAAATAAGCGAACTAGATATACCTTCTATAAAGGTATGAATCAGATCAGAATCAAATTCTGAGTTGATTAAGCTTTGTCCGTCCGTTAGTACGCTAACTCAAAAACTAAGAAAGCTAGAGTATTGAAATTAACACAAAATATTTTTGGATCAATCAGGTAGGTCCCCTTTTTTTTGCCTAGCAAATTTAATTACGGATAGATATCCTAAAAATTAATTTTATGGAAGAACTTTTTTCTGTAGCCCCACGCGTTACGGAGCTACATGCCCCCGAAGTTCGAAAAAGCTCTATATTTAAATTGTTACGACACAAATTCTATAAGGTATATCTTCAATCTGAATGTCAAACCATAGCTGTACTTATGACCTTTACAAATATGTATATAATAAATATATAATTGTGCCATACAGTGTCCTAATTCTAAAAGGTTTAAGTTGGAAATCCGAAATTTTGACAGAAGCTAGATGTTTGAAAATAAGTATAAGTTATTTAACAAAATTTTTTTGTATCGCCCTTCGTTTAGGAGCTTGAAAGGGTCAAAAACTGAAAATTCCCTATTTTTAAACACGTGTAACTTGAACGCCTATCCAATTTTTTTTAAGTGATACATTAAACCTCCAACATTATGCTTTTATTTCTGTTAGCAACTTTTGTTAATAATATAGGTTTACCTTAAAATTGACGAAAGTGGGACTCGATTTTTTCAAATTTTCTAACAAATTTCTGTAACGATTATTTTAAACTTTTTTTTTTGGCGTATTTATACGTGTTTTATTATGTTTTTATAAATTATTCTATGAATGAAATATTTTTAAAGAAATATTGCACTCATGGCGATATATAATAATATATTTAATATTATGTACATACATAATATATAATATACGTATGAATGCATATGCATATTAATATATATTTGGTATTTTGTAGTAAGTTTAGTATAAATTAATATACATTTGCCGCTTAATAATAAATGGTAATAGCATATTTGGATTAATAATCGTTAGGTGGAAGATTAGAATATGCTTTAGAAAAATGTTTGAACAAATACATACATGTAGGTAGTTTGAATAAACATATGTACAAAGCATAGTTCTAGAAATTATAAACATCACCCAAATTATTTTAAAATACAGAAAAATTAAAAAAATAATGTTATAAGCAGAGTGACATACTATGAACATACTAACGGGTTCGTACGGGTATCTAAGAGTTGACAAAGGCAACTGTATTCTTCCTCGTTTTTTTTTTTGTTTTTTTCTATGACTTTTTGCTTTCTCTTTACCGTTGCCCGTACGTAATTTATCATAGTTTGAAAAATTAAAAATATATTAGAAATGATATCTATACTCTATACATTGTAGCTATGTACCTATACATTGTAAAATATGTATATTTTATTTTTTTCTTATAATAGAACACATCCAATATAACACTTTAAAATGAATGCGTTTGTTACACATCATTTTTCTGGATAAATATAATATAATTTATTATATATTAGATATTATGTAGCTGCAAAAGCAAAAAAAAAAATAATTAAAAAATTGTTTAAAAATTTGTTAGAAAAATTGAGAAAAATCAAGTAACACTTTTGTCAATTTTAATGTAACCCTATTAAGAAAAGTTATTAACAGGAAAAAATGGAGTGGAAATTTTGATTTTTGTATATGGTGGACATGTGTTTAATTTACATGTGTTTAAAAATAGGAAATTATCAGTTTTTGACACCTTACAGCTCCTAAGCAACAAAACAGGCAACAAAACAATATCTAAAATGACTCATATTTATTTTCAATGATCTAACTCTTCTCAAAATATCAAGTTTATAACTTAAATCGTTTGGAAGATGCAAGGCGTCAAGGATTTTGCAAAAATTGAGTTTTGCATAACGGTAAATTACGTTTGGCGTTTTCAGATTAAAGATGTACTTTATAGAACTTGTTTTATCACAATATAAACTATAGGCCTTTTTCGAAATTAGGGAGGCTGTAGCTCTTTAACAAGTTTGGCTGCAGAAAAAAAGTATTCCATAAAATTAAATTTTTTGCAATATCTATATCTGTAGTTAAAATTTCATTGCTATACTTTAATTAATGTAGAACTCTGGTAGAACTTTTTTATGAAAAATGTGGAAATGAAATAGTTAGTTGTTTGAGAGCTACCCGAAGTTTTGATCGGATCTCAACCAAAAAAAATAGGAAACCTATAAATTGATCAAAAAATATTCTGTGTTAATTTTATAATTCTAGTTTTCTTAGTTTTTGAATTATTGTGCTGACGGACGAGCAAAGCGTAATCGACTAATAATTTTTTTAAACTAATTTTTCGATCCATATCTTTGAGTCTATATATATCATACTTATTTCGAGGTGTTCCAATTATGTTTATCAGCAAAAAAAAATTATGTTATTCAGCATTTAAAAGTCTTTACAAATTATCATCTCGGGTACTGTAAAGTATAAAGATATACAAGTACATATAGAATAAACACTCTTTTTAAAAATTCTTTGACTTGGAGAGTGAAAAAAAAGTATTACAAAAAAAATTTGTGAGTCATTTTTTTGTTCCACATTGATATGTAAAAACATTTTCTATTAATTTTTTTAATCTTTAATATTCTCATATTCATCATTATCTATTTATAAAATATCAAAATTTAAGATTATATCATCAATCAATCAATGAATTAATCAATCAATCAATCAATATTATTAAAGTTTAGTTAAAATTTTGTATCTCATACTATGTTTATGTTATTGATTGTATACCGTCCAGACAATGTACTGAATATTTTTGTAAAGTGTTAAGTACATACTGTCATTTATTTTTTCTTTGTTTTGTTGTAGTTATGTCCCAACTGATGTCATTTTGTTTATTGTGACAAAAATTAAAATTCCAAAATGTCATATTTACAAAATATTTCTATCATTTATAATTTCAGAAATGCAACAAGAAAAAAAAAAAATTTCAACAAGCAGTTTTTATGACAGTCAAATTGAAAAATTTCAAGTTTTAAATTATAGTTTGATGTTTGATCCCTTTTTATATTAATTATATAAATATATTATATACATTTAATATAATATTATTATTAATATAATTTTATTTTGTAATTTGGGTTGAAAATTCTTTTTTTTTTTTCTTTTTTATTAAATTCTAAAATATTGTTCATTTATAAATTATGAATAGATGATAATAACATTAGCAGCAGCAAAAAATTAATAAAATGTATTATACTTATATTTATCGCAGGAATTTTTTTTTTTTTTTTTATAAATATATATTTTATAATATGTATTGTAACAAATTTAATAAAAAATAAAAAACAAAAAAAAAAAATAAATATAATAAAAAATATTAAAATAAAACTCATAATATTTCAAAAAGAGAGAAACAAAAAGATCTATATTAGAAAGTAATAAAAATAAAAATTATTAATTGTATTTATTTAAAAATTTATTTTTTTTAATTAACTTCTTTAAAAATCCATTTTTAAAAATAAATAAAAACAAATTAAATTATATATACATATTATACAATATTATTTTTGATATAATAATTGAAAATAAAAATTGTTTTCTCCGGGGAAAAAAGTTTTTGTCAGCATAAAATAAAATGCTATTTGTATTATTTTTTATTTATTTTTTTTTTTAACCCTTTTGTTATTTTATTTATAAAAAAAAGTTTCCTTTTTCCGCTTGTGTTTAAATTCATACTTATATCTTTATGACCAAGTAATTTGAAGTATACAATATTTTCTGTTCAATTTTTTTCTTTTTTACCTAAATGAGGTGGGAATCTTCCAAAGAAACTAAGAATTTGCCCTTGGTAGTACATCAGACTTTTAAATCCACCTTCTTCTTTAGACAATTTAATATGATTTAATAGGATGAAACCCCTACCTGATAACGCAGTATATTGCCTAGGTAGTGGTGATAGGAAAGGATACGAGAAGTATGCGAAAACATTGATTCGGGATTGTAAGGGAACAATGAATTCTCCTATTGTTATTACTATTTTGCTAACAGTGACTATGCTCATCCACAGTTATAACATGCAGCAGTATATAAGCCCTTCCTGCATGAAGTAATAATTGAAGACAACCATACTCTCACTGTCGCAGTTATTAATATTGGTATTAGTATTAATTATTAATATTATTATTAATTACTACAGAGTTAGGATATAAGAACGTGCATTAGTATATAACCTCCATATTCCTAACCCATATAACTTTGGTTATGGTCCACACAACTATTATTATGATTATTATCATCCATATTAATTATACGATATTTATTATTACGATATAAAATAACCACATATTTTTTTTTTATATAATCTGACCGGGGTTTAAACCGAAGACTTTTCGATTGAAAGGCTGGTGACTTAACCACTACGCCATGAGTTAGATTGTGTAGTATTAATTATAATCTACTAGTTTTGTTTATTTACATATTTAGTTTCTATATTTTTCACCTTTAAACTAACACTTAAAAGCACAAAAATTCATAATTTAATTCCTTAAACATAACCTCCTTTCATACTTGAACTGTAAGATAACAAGTTGAAAAAAATATATTATGTTAATTATTACACATAAATCATATTTTTTTTTTTTTAAAATTCTTTTTTTAAAATATATTGAAACTGGTAAATTTTTTAACAAGTTTATTTCAATAATAATAATTCAATCCGGTAATTTTTTAATACAAGGCTAATCTTAGTACGGTTAAAAAAAAATCAAGACTGTAAAATCTTTTTTTAAGAGAATATTTTTACATACTATAAAAGAAATTATAAGAATATTTTAATTGGCCAGCTTTTACCAAAAGAGGTGATGCGAGGGTATATATTTAGGGGATATTTTTATTTTCTTAACTTATATGATAAATTTTTGGTAATATCTAGAAATTTTCAGATCATATTGTATTTTTCTGCATTTTTAATTAAATCATTATTTACAAATTCAATAAAAACACCAACACAGTAAAAATATAAAAGTTTTAAAATAATTAAACAAAGAAAATTTTATTTTTATTAATTTTATTAAACTGATAATTTTGTCAACCTAAAAACATGTCAACCAAAAACATTAACAAACAAACATATGTTAGGCTGCTAGGTACATGTATCAACATATATTTAAAAGGAAACTATCCTTTGAAACGCAACATTTATATATTTAGTTTTATGAGAAGGTGGTGTTTATCCACTTCCTTATACAGTTCTCAAGATAATTAAATCATAAAAACTTAAATGAAATTTTCTAAAATATGCTGCAACTATTAAATAAAGATATGGTATAACCTAAAAAGTTTTTTAAAAGAATGCTGAATTACATAAACTAGATTTTCATATGAGGAGTCATATTATGATGATTATCAAAAATGTTTTAAATCTAAATGTGTTGTAAAATTCACTTTTCTTTCAAACAAGATATATTTATTTAAGCTTTTAATTAAGAGAACAACAACAAAAGTTAAATAGAGAGCAGAAATGTTTAAATATCCTTTATTAGACTATAATACCATATATACGTATATAACACATATTAAGATTTTGTAAATTAATTCTGCCTTATTTAGCAAAAACTGTTATGATATTATAAATGATGAGCTTAATAAAAAAATATGCATATCATTTACAAATTCAAGATGATTATGTTGTTTAGTTTGACTGTAGAGATTCGACAATGTTGAAAGAAGAATTAAATTAAGATACGTTTTTATCCGAGGTACAATTTCTAAAGCATTTTAATATAAATTGGTTGAAAGTTCATTAATTTTAAAAAGATATAACAAATTTTGGATTTTATAAAAATTAAAAAAAACTATTAGTAGGTATCTATAATATAAGCTATAAATTAATGTAAATCTTTTTTGTTTCGGTTCTGTCAGATCCACCAGGCCCTATTACATCACAGCCTTTAGTTGTTGATGCTGGTAAACATCATATAAGTTTACAATGGGGTAAACCAATGCCTGGAGATTCCGCACCAGTAGTAGCATATCGAATTGACGTTTGGCAACTTGGTAGTGACGGTGGTGCAACATGGCGTGAACTTGGTATGACACCAATTAATTCATATGATGCTTTTAATTTAAAAGCAGGCAGTGAATATCATTTCCGTGTAACTCCAAGAAATCGTTATGGATGGGGTCCATCAGTTCAAACTAGTAGTCCTGTTGCAATTGGTGGAGCTGAATGTCTTCCAGAATTTGTAAAAATTTTACCAGGTCAACAGAAAGCCCTTAAAGATCAGGAATGCATTTTAGAGTGTGTTGTTAAAGGAACACCTAGACCACGTATTGTATGGTATAAAGATGGTCAACCAATTATGTCAAGTGATCGTGCTATGATAAAACAAGTTGGTTTTACTTGTCGTCTTCGAATTAGTCAAGTATTTGATAATGATTCTGGACGATATACTTGTGAAGCTAGCAATAGTATTGGTAGAGTTTCAACTTTTGCTCGTCTTCAAGTTGTATCAGATCCAAAAATTTATGCAGCTGACACAAAATTAAAGAAATATGTTGAAATGGAGGATGAAAAGGCTAGCGAAATGATTCCAATGTTTACAATGAGATTAAGAGACCGTCGTGTTCAAGTAACATATCCAGTAAGATTAACTTGTCAAATTGTTGGCTATCCAAATCCAACAATAACATGGTATAAAGATGGTAAAGAAATTGAACGTGATGGAAGATTTTTGGCTTGCGATGATGGTCAATTTAATACATTAGAAATATCAAAAACATGTTTAGATGATATTGGAACATATACTGCCACAGCTAAAAATGCTTTAGGTTCAGTATCATGCAATTGTACTTTAGTTGTTGACAAAGGTATAAGAGCTTATATTGCACCTGATTTTTATATGGCTTTGGAGCCTATATATGTATTTAAAGAAGGTCAAGAAATTCGTTTGACTGCAAAAGTTGAAGCTTATCCAACAGTTGGTGTTTCTTGGCATAGAAATGGTACAAGATTAAGACCAAGTAGAAAAATTTTAGCAACTCTTAATCATGATGGATTTGTTGAATTAATAATAGCTGAAGCTAGTATTAAGGATGCTGGTGTTTATGTTTGTTGTGCTTCCAATCCTGTTGGCAAAGTTGAAAGTACTTGTAAGATTATAATTGAAGAAGCAACTGAAGAAGAGTTACGTGATCGCAAACCTTCAGTATTGAGAGGCAATGATAAACCGTAAGCTATAATATAATAAATTTTAAATAATTAACATTTTTGATTACTGATTTTCTTTTCGTTAAAATTAGATATTCCAAAGAACCAATGTTTGTTAAGAAACCACGTTCAAGTGAAGCATTTGAAGGCGATACAGTTATTTTGAGTTGTGAAGTTGTCGGTGATCCTTCACCAGATGTCGTTTGGCTTAGAGACTTTATGAAGGTAAGAAATATTTTTTTTTCGTTTATTGTAATAATTAAAATTTTTACTAAGATATAATAAGTATATAAAACAATTCTTTTTTTATTAGTTTGTTAAGAAAAACTATTCATTTTTTATATTTTTCAATGGCATTCAAAAAAACAAAAACAAAAATTTGAACATGTAAAACATAAAAGGCGCAACAAAAATTAAATTTACATTTGCATACTAAAACAAATAAACAACCATTAGTAAAAATGACCTTTTTAAGAATTTAATTTTCAGTTCACAGAAAATAAGACCTTCTATTTTAAAATAATTATTATAATCTATTTTATTTCTCTATATTCATCACCTTTTATGCGATTTTTTGTTTGTTTTTTAGTAAGCACGTTTTATTCAATTTAAATGCCAATCATTTTTGTAAATTTGTAACCTCTTAAAATTTTGTGGTTGTCGCTATGTGTTTAAGTATGTATAAAAATTTTTAAAAATTATATTAAGCTTGATATTATCCAAAATATTGAACTACACAAAACTAATTACCATATTAGTATACAAAAATAAAAAAAAAAAAACATTTTAAAAATACAAAAATTTAAAATAGAAAAAGAGATTATGAAATATTTGGTTTCAAAAGCAAGAGATTAGAGAACATTTTTCAAATTAAAAGTACTGATGGATTTCCTTACTTTTAGTTTAAATAAATTAATATGGAAGGCTTTAATTAGACCAAATTTAATATTGAACATATAACATAATCATTAAGATTTAAAGATCAATGCAATAGACAAAACTTGAGAAACCTGTTTCCTAAGAACAAAATTTGGCAAAATCAACTTAAAGTTTTAGAGATATAGCAGTTGATACCACATATCAGATTCCGAAATTGAAAAATATTTTTCTAAGTCTATAAAGACTAATAAACTGATATTTCTATCTATCCGTTAAGTTAAGTGAGATACTTCAATCAAAAATTTTAGTACTGTACTTACACGACACCAACAGAGCCTAACAATTGGCAGTTAGGTATTAAATTGCATATTTTCATTTTTAAAAATTCTTTTTATTTTTAAAATCAATTATTTCGAGTCGAAAAAATTCTATTTATTGCTGCCTTTGAACTACCAAATATCATTTGATATTTTGATTTAATTGATCTTTATGAAAAAAAAGCCTAGTGAGTTGTTCATTATCAATTCTCAAGTATTAGAAAGTATATCGAAATCCTAAAATCATAAATTGATCAACTATATACATTAAAAATGAACCAAGAATGCTATAAATATCAATTATAGACAAAACAATTTAAAGGCTTGAATGGTTCAACATATAAAAATTTATAGAGCGGTTTTGATTACTAAATATGGCGATTGCTAATGATCTTTAGTACAATAAGTACAGGTAGAACATTTTCGTTGTTTTCTAACTTTTGTACAAAAAAAACTTGTTACTCTCTTACTTTTTTTTTTTTACAAATGACTATATTTTCTAAAGGCTTTTTGTTAAATAATAAGAAAACTAGACAAAAATTTAGTAGCGGCTCTCATATTATAGCAAATTGATTTTTTCTCGCATTTTATAAAAATGGTCTTCTTTTTTAAATTTTTTTTTTTTGATTTAGAGACACAAACGTTAGTCCTCGAAGTCGAATGTTATTGCTGCTTTTGCTTTTTTATAAGTAATTAAGGCTCAGAAAGAATTTAAACACCATACACCTGGCAGATTTCCTATGGGAAGTAATGATTTTATAAATTAATCAAAATACAGGAAAATAAAATTTAAATTATCGATTATGTGGTATACAACTGTGGTATATTACTGTGGTATTAAAAGTATTCTATATTATATATTCAATGAATGAAGTAATTAATTGGTGTAGTATTGTTTTGAAATATTTAAGATAAATTAACTATATTGTCACCGCAATAATATAAAAATATTAAAGTCAATAATTTCTGATAAAAAAACAATCGAATTATAGATAATTAATTTTTTAATACATACATACATACGCGTATACAATTTTGTAGTTTGTTTTTAAAATGTGAGTTTTTTTTTTAATTTGACAATTTTTGAAAACCAAAAATTGGTAGCAAAGTAAATAGAAACTTATATTAAACGTTAAGTAATATTTACGAAGTTTTTTCCATAAAAAGAAAATTTTGCCTTAATACTTAAACTCAATATTATTTCCATTTAATTATTATTCGTTATAACAGTGATTTGCCATATTAAAAGATACAAGTAAAATTTATTTATTTTTAAAATAAGATTGTTGTATTTCTTTTCTTTTCTTTCTTTTTCTTAAGAAATCCATATATCCAAATGAAAGCTTAAAGTTTGTTCTTCTTAACAATAATATCAATATGGTGCTTTGAAAAGTATTTCAGTTGAAAAATACTATAGTTTTAGAATATTTTAAATGCTTTTTATTCAATATTAAGAAAAAAGTGTACCGACAAATAGACATTTGGATCAGTGGACATTTCGACACAAAAGACAATTAACAAAAAAAAAAACAAAACAAACAAAAAAAACTACGAAATGTCCACTTGTAAAAGTTGTTACCCGTCCAAGTTGTCAAGTGTCCAGTTGTTAAATTTATCCTTTTCCTAATTGTCCATTTTGTTAAATGTGTTTTTGTTAAGTGCCTTTTTTGTCTCCTGATCAAATGTCCAGCTGTCAAATGAAAGTTTCCAACTGGGGAGTTCCCGAAAAAATAAAATAAACTCTATTTTTATTTTTTCTAAAATATTTTTTGATATTATGCTTCATATATTAAATATGTATACTAATCCCACAACCCATCATAAATGACGTAAGTCAATTCAAGTTTTTCTTATTAGACATTTAAGGAAAAATATTATTTAATCATTTATCATTTCTTTAAATACAGGTTAAATTAAAAATTTTTGGAATTTTCATTAAATGCAAATTTATAGTTTTTTCAAGATTTTAGTCGTGAAAAAACTACACTTGTATTTAATGTTTGGTTTGTGTCAGCTATTACATTATTAAAAATCGGTTTGTGTCTATAATCAATTTCACCACAAAGCAAATAAGTAAAAAATAGATAGAAAAAAAAATTGATGAAAAGAAATTCTTTCTTTATCCAATATAATGGGATCAGATCATTAACTGATGTTAACGTAGTATATATATTTGATAGGGAGTAGGTAGAGGACAGGGATGCGGAATTTACTATTGTATTTAAGTTTTTTTACATCATAGAAAATAAGTATCTGTTAAAAATAAAATTGAAACTTTTAGATTTGATCGCATATAGAAAAGTTTAATGCATAATAAAATGTAATGATACTTTCTTCCAACATTATTTTTTATTTTATACACAGTATATATATTTAGAATATAATATATGTACAAAAATGAATTTTACGAACATTCATTTTTTTACTCCTCATCATATTATATACTTTAAATACATTTTAACATTTTTTTTTTTTTTTTATATGTAACTTAGTAACCTAAAGAAAAATTTAGTGACCATGATGACGATGAGAATATGAGATTTATCTAGTTATTTATTTATTTTATTTTTTTTTTTTTAGTG
The DNA here is from genome assembly GCA_947095535.1 of Poecilobothrus nobilitatus. NCBI lineage: Eukaryota > Metazoa > Arthropoda > Insecta > Diptera > Dolichopodidae > Poecilobothrus > Poecilobothrus nobilitatus. Next base: position 152,240,562 of record OX352773.1, on the reverse strand, counting down.
TTCACATTCGTTTCACTTACTTAGTTTATCACGTTTATTATATGGTACCCATCCAAAATTAGATAAAAGTCGTAATATTATGTGCATTTAACTAGCATTACATTAAAAAAATAAAAGGTGACTAAAAAAAATTAAAAAAAAAAAAAAAAAAAACAATTAAGTTGAAAAATAGTTAAACCATAAAAAAAATTAAAAGCATGTTCGGAAAAAAAAAAAAAGCAAAAAAAAAAATTAAACAAGATTTTACGAAGACGTACTTAAAATTTAGTTTTTTAGTTTTATTTGAGTCTCAATTACAATTACGTCTAATTAATTTAGTTGCGTTTGAAACAAATTGCCTTAATTTAGTTTTTTTTTTTTTTTTTTTTTTTGAAATTGTTATAAGTTATAACTAAGTAAATAATTTTTCAAAATAATATTGAAATTTAATTGTTTATAATTTAAAGAAAAAAAAATTAAATTATATCTGAAAGAAAATCAAAGTGATTAAAATTCATTTTAATAAAGATATGCAACAAAGCGGTTAATTGCTTACCTAAAATAAAAAATGAATATTTAAATTAACTAATTCATTTTAAATTTAAATTTAAAATCATTTTAAATTATATAATTGATTTAAGAAAAAGTGAGCTTTACATTTTTATTATATATTAAAAAAAAAAAAAAAAAATTAAAACACTCATATAAAATTTGTATAATAGTTTAAAATTAGTTATAATGACCCAAATTATCTTTTAATATTTGAAAAACTTAAAATTAGGTAATTAATTACTATAAATTAAAAAAATTCTGTTTAATTTTATTTATTTTTAAATTTTTCAAATTAAAATAAAGATTATAATTCGATATTTTTAATAAAATAATAAAGTAATAGAAACGAAATTACGATATTAAATAAAAACGATACGATATTAAAAATTTTGGATTAAATTGCAACAAAAAATAATAATTATTGTGGGATTAAGACAATAAAAAATTAAAAAAGGAATAAAAAGGGTAATTTTTATAAATAATGTTAACTATTTTTGATTTAAATAATATTTTTCATTACCTACATATTACATTTCCCTTCCACTTCGTTCAAAGTAACCATCAAACAAAGCAAAGTATTTTAAAAAAGAGAAAATCTTTAGGATCCATTATCTCAATAACGGTATGACCTCCCAATTATAAGGTGTTTTTTGTTTGTTTCAATGATGGGAAAGCACGAATTGAAGTTATGTTGTTTATTCCTCAAACATTCTATGTATATATACTATTAATTATATATATATATATGTTTTTTTTTTTTTAATTATATTATACTAAGTATATATGTATACATATATTATAACAAAAATTTATTTTATTTTTTATTAATAAATATATATCAAATGAAAGACCACTGACTTAACCACCATACCATTGGCTAGATATAAGTTAGAACTTTAGTTAGACATATGAATTAGTTAGTTATTTTTTTATTGTTTTTCTTATATGAGTTAATTATTTTTAAGAATTTAATTTAAGAATTTTAAAATGGTTAAACTTAATAGATTTTCTTAATAGTTGGATGGGTCTGGGTCTTTTAAGTATGTTATTTAATAATGGTACAAAAAATAAAAAAAACATATTATTTTACTTCTTAATTGTTTGATCTAATCTTGACTTTTGAGCTGCTAATTTTTTGTGTTTCTTTAAGCTTCTTCATTAACTTTTATTAATTTAAATTTAGATGATATATATATATTTAGATGATATGTGTACGGTACCTCGATAACCAAGTGTTTAAGCTTAGTTTTTTAATTTCTTTCATTTTTCATTTTATAGGTAGAAATTTATTTATGATTGGAAGAAAAATTATTATGAAACGTTGGTTATTTTCATAATTTTAGACAAAAAATGTATATACACTATACATCTAAAAATTAAAAAACATACAAATTTAGTTTACAAAATGAAACATACAAAATGATTTACTGATTTAATTCCTCAGTCCTCTATAAATGTCATTGTAATGTAATATATATGATAACAAGACGTTAATATATGAGAATGTTATATATATTAGAAAAGGACGGAAAATAAAAAAGAAAATTTAAATGGTAATTATGTTTTTAGCACATTTCCAAAAAAATTTTGAAAAAATGTGCTTATTAGTTTCACTCTGTCCGTCCGTCCGTCCGTCCGTCTGTTTACAAAACTTCTACACTGTTAAAGATAGAGAAAAAAAATTTTAACCATGGGTAGGTCTCATAAAAAAAATAATTTTGTGGAACAACTTTTTCATGTAGCCCCTCCCATTACGGAGCTACAGCCCCTCAAACTTTGAAAAAGCCCTATTTTTAAATGCATATATCTTAAGTTCTACTTAGGATTTTTTCAATCTGAAAACGTCATTCGACAGCTATTTCTTTTATCTTTGTAAATTAATATCAAAATTATACAATTTTTTTTAATTTAGTATTTAAATTTACCGTTATGTGAAAACCAAATTTTGCATGATTTTTCTACTTTCATAACTCCGGCACGCTTCTAGATAGAGGCTTGAAATTTTGAGACAAGAAAGAACTTTTAGAATTAGTATAAGTTTGCTCACAAAATTTTTTTGGACCACCCCCTGTTTATGAGCTATTAGGGCTTAAAAATTGAAAATTTCCTATTTTTAAACACCTGTAACTTAGGAACCTGTACATATTTTACTTCTGCAAGATATAAAAATTGTATTATAATATAAATTATAAAAATATAATTTATTTTAGTTGTAAAGGGTTCCAAAGTTGCAGCTCTTCAAAATTGCGAAAAAGTTCCATTTTTAGATGTATATATCTCAGGCTCTGCATAATAGTTTTGCAATCTAAAACCGCCAGAAGATCGAAAATTTTGATATCTATATAAAACAATATCAAAATTATGTAATATTTTGTAATTTACGATTTAAATTTACCGTTATGTGAAAACCAAATTTTGCATGATTTTTCTACTTTCATAACTCCGGCACGCTTTCAGATAGAGGCTTGAAATTTTGAGACAAGAAAGAACTTTTAGAATTAGTATAAGTTTCCTCAGAAAATTTTTGGTAGCACCCCCTCTTTAAGACACCTAAGTTACAGGTGTCAAAAGTACAAATTTTTCTTCGGCAAGACATGAAAATTAAAGCTTCTATAATATATTTTTACGTGTGTTAACGGCTTTTCTTAGTTATATAGGATTCCGAACTTACTGCCCCTCAAAATTCCAGAAAAGTCCTATTTTCACGTTTTTTCTTATTACATGAAGTTTTCAAATTTTTGTGCAAGTCACAATTCTAAACAGTTTGTATTGAGTTTTGGAAATGTGCGCTTTTAAAAACCATTGGTTTACATTCTACCTTGTTGTTTTACCGTATAAGTTTTTCCGTTGCTTGAAATGAATGCCTAAAATAAAGAGTAACAAAAGGAAGAAAAAAAAAAATTTTTTTTACATATTTCGAAATTCATTACGAATAGAATAAATAAACTGCATAAAAAAACTTAAACAAAAAAATGTTTTTTTTTTTTATGGTTTCTTAAGAACAGAAATAATATTACAATAATTGTCTTCATAATATTATAAAACTTTAAATTTTAAAAGTTAATAGAATAAACACTCTTAATTTCCACATCTATTGGTTATAAATTTTATAGATTCTTTTTTGCTGTACAAATTTTTAATTTAAATTGCTAAAAATCTAAGTTTTTTTTGTAATTACCTAATTTTTTTCTTTTGTTAGTTTATATCCTTGCCATATAAAAGAAAAGACAAGTGACAAGAAAATTACACATAGCCTTTTCTTTCCAGGTATGGCTGTAAATGTGGAAAGAAGGAATTATTATTACAACGTATTTGGGATTCGAATCCATACTCTCTTTGTGTCTGCGTTTCAGAAGAACTATTAGAGTTTTTTTTGCGTTGTTTACTGAACCATTTTTTTTGTTGGGGTTTTAAAAATAAAATTCATTTTAAAATTAAATATTATTTTGTTCTTATATAGCCTTTAAATTAATGTAACACGTTCAAATATTATTTATATATTCTCAGTAACTTTCCAAAAACAAACTTTTTTGTTCTTGATTTCATATAATTATTTAAAAATTTTTTTTTTTGTAAATCTGCAGTTCGTATTTTGTTATACGACCTAAAAAAATAATAATCCTAAACTAATCAAAAAAAATTTTAAACTTTCTTTGATTTTTAATTATCACACATTTTAAATACGTATATGTACGTTGATGTACTTATTTATTTATTTATTTATATTAATATTACAAACCATATAGGATATTTCAATATTATAAAACCATCCGCTACTAAGGCCATTATAGATCAAATACTATTATTAAACTATACACTAATATTATTTATTTAATTGTTTATATTATGTATTATATATTTACACTATATTTGGTAGCAAGGGGAATTTTTTTTACAATTAATAAAACTTGTTACATGTGCAGGATTTAAACCCGCACTCCCTCGGTTAATAAGCCACGTCTCAAAAGAATATAATGTTGCAGAACAGTCTTTATGTACCCTCAACTGTTGTAGATCCAATAGCTCTTCTTCTTTTTAAATGCATACATCTCAGGTTCTGTTTAACATATTTTTAATATAAAAAATACGGGATTGTTTTTTACCCTTATAAATCAATCAGAATTTCTTTACGTTAATTTTTTCTAATAAGTAATTACGTTTAAGTTTTTAATTTTTATATGCTAAAAATATGTGGGAAAACTGTATATGGATAGAATATAAGGTTTTTGTACAGAAATGTGAATATGTTTTCTAATTTAATTGATTGTGTTTATAGTATTTATTAATACTTATAGTATTAAACATAAGCACATTATACATATAGTATGTACATATTTCAATGATATTTTTTGAGAAATATATTATACACATGCATCTTACGTATATAGGGAGGTTACTTGTTAGTAATGCATTCCTAAATGATGACATGACGATTGTCGTATGGAGGAGATTATTTCTGCTTCTATAATAACGGCCGAAAATGTTATGTTGTTAAAATTTAAACACAGTATTCTTAAGATACTTAATAAAGTTATTTTAATTACTATTATATATTAGAAATTTGTATTGAAAGCTTTTTATGGAATATTAAAAACAATAGAGACAAAAGTAAAGAGTGTTGGAAATATCTTTTTAATTATATAATAACAATACAAAAAATTGGGCAGAATATTTTTAATAGGTACTCGTGCGAAAATGAGTTAACGAACGTTAACAAAAATTTATCACAGAAGTTATTTAGATCCGTAATTTCACCCTGTTAAATTAGACAAAAATTAGGAACAAACATTTTTTTTGGCATTCCATCATGCCGAAATGGGTTAATGTATAACGGCAGAATTAATTGAATTAGCTTCTGTCTTAAACTGCAATATTTGTGCCAATTTTTAATTGATGAAACCGTTGAAGCACGATAACAAAAAACTGAAAAACTTCATTGGGTCCTGGTGCCGAAACGAGTTAACGTATCGTAACCAAATCGACTGAGTGAGCTTCTGTGGTGAAGAGCTACACTTTTGCAAATTTTCAACTCAATTGGTCAAACCGTTTAAGCGCGATAACATTTCATCGAGCCCTGGTGCCGGAACGGGTTAATGGATGGTAACCAAATCAACTCAGTGAGCTTTTGTGGTGAAGATCTACACTTTTGTAAATTTGCAACTCAATTGGTCAAACCGTTTAGGCGCGACAACAAAAAAATTAAAAAATATCATTGAGCCCTGGTGCCGCAACGAGTTAATGGATCGTAACTAAATTAACCTAGCGAGCTTTTCTGCTAAAGAGCAACAATTTTGCGAATTTTCAAATCAATTGATTAAACCGTTTAAGCAGGACAACAAAAAATTTAATGAACTTCGTTCTGCTCTCTTGTTTTAGGTGTTTAAAGCTTTAAGCAGCCTCTTTCCTTAGCTTTAATTTTGTATAGCTTTCACCGTTTGGGAGATATGTTTAACTATATATTTGTAAGATATAATTAGCTTTCACCGTTTGGGAGATATGTTTTATAAACTTTATAAATTAATAAAAAATCATAATTAATATTGTCAGAGCCTTGAAATTTGAGAAACAATTTGCAGTTTCTTTAGAAGGTTACTTTAGATAAAATATTTGTGCTTCACCCTGTTTAAGACCTATGTTAGGCGTGAAAAATACAAAATTTAGCTATAGTTTTAGACACCTGTGCAAATTTGTTGTAAGTAAAACAACAAAAATTAAATCACCAATATTATATTTTTACATGGGTTAACAGCTTTTCTTAATTAGATAAGGTTTACTTAAAATTGAAAAAAGTGTCTCTTGATTTTTCATAATATTTTCTTACATAAAATAAAAACTTCTAAAGAAATAAAATTTTGTTGTAAAAGTAGTCACAATTCTAAAATTCTTTTTGATGTCTTTTTAAAAATGTGTGTCTTTAAGAACTTTTGGCTCTACTATCTTGTATATTTATGTATAGTTTAACAGATTGTTAATTAAGAGATAATTTTAATTAATAAAATACTAACTAATATATTCAGCTTTCTAACAAATGCTTTTCTTTCTAAATAAATTTTCTGGATGAAGAAAATTTAGATGAAGAACTAGAGAATTTCCTATTAAAGTACAATAAAGGGATGTTTAGGCAAAATTATGGCGGAAAGGTTAAATATATATAAAGTCCTCTCGATATTATTGCTATATATATTTTTTTTACCATATATTTTTTTTTTTTCATTCAATGCATGTTATTCAGTATTTCACATAACTTCTATACTTATTGAAATTATAAATAACTTTAGTAATATTAAGCTGTCTCTATTTCTACCAATACTAAAAATAAGATTTTAGTGGTGTATGTAACATAATTTAACCAACAAAATTATAGGATAATAATCCTGATTTTGTAACCAACTATATATGAAATCCCTCCTATTTCAAAATCAATCTCACACGTATGTATAAAAATATTCTACAAAAAGGGTATAACTCTGATTGTGGAACCAATTATTATAAAATCTCTCCTAATAATTCTTTTTACATATACATATGTACATATTTCGGGCTTGATACGAATTTTTGTTTATATTTTTGCTTGTATTTTTTTTTTTAAATGGGATTTTCCGCACATTTCCAAAAGATAATAAAAACTGTTTAGAATTATGACTTGCACCAAAATTTGAAAATTTCATATAAGAAAAAATGTGAAAATAAGACTTTTTTACAATTTTGACGGGCTGTAAGTCCAGAACCCTATATAACTAAGAAAAAGCGTTAACACATGTAAAAATATCTTATTGAAGCTTTAATTTTTATGTCTTCCCGAAGAAAAAAGTGTGCAGGTGCTTAAATTATATATATAATATAAAATTTTCAATTTATGAGCCCTAAAAACTCTAAAACGGGGGCAAATTCGAAAAAATTTTCTGAGAAAACTTATGCTAATTCTAAAAGTACTTTCTATCTTCAAAATTTTAAGTCCGTATCTAAAAACGTGCCGGAGTTATGAAAGTAGAAAAATTTGGTTTTCACATAACGGTAAATTTAAATACTAAATTTAAAAAACTTGTATAATTTTGATATTGATTTATAAAGATAAAGAAGAATTTCGGTTGAATGGTGTTTTCAGATTGAAAAAATGTTAAGTAGGACATGAGATATAAGCATTTAAAAATAGGGCTTTTTCAAAATTTGAGGGGCTGCAGCTTCGTAATGGATGGCGGCTACATGAAAAAATTGTTCTACAACATTAATTTTTTTTATGAGACCTACCCATGGTTAAAATCATTAAAATCATTAATTCGCTATCATTAACGGTGTAGAAGTTTTGTAAACAAACTGACGCACAGACGGACAGAGTGAAACTAATTGGAACATTTTTTCAAACATTTTTTTTGAAATGTGCTAAAAATCTATCTTCAAATTTATCGACTATTTTGATCTGATTTTTTTTTAATAGTCAATTAATTTTATAATTTTTTTAACCCTAACTACTAATCATTTTTTAAACCTACATTTTACTCTTAATGATGTTTGGTAAGCTGCTTTTCATCAGTTATTAAACTCCTAAAGACGTTTAAAAAATTATAAAAATAATCATAAAATTTCATTTCTTAAAATAAAAATTTTAAAATCATTTAAAATTTCAAAATTAATTATTTATTCATAATAAATAAATTATATTAATTTTAAATTATAACATTCTTGTTGGTAACTTTTTATATGTATCTATGTTTTTTTTTTTTAATACAATTTACAACGGTATAACGGTAAAGTAAAAAAATTTAAAAGCTTATAAAAATTTAATAATAAAATTATATTCTAAAACTGTTATTAAGTAATTTTAAAAATAACAACATAAGCAAAACCAGGCAGAACATTTATTTTTTTTTATTTTTTATTTTTGTTTTTTTATCTTGATTTATTTTGCCCACTAATTTCCTTTTTTAAATTGAAAAATCAATTTTCCAAAGATGGTTTGACAGTTTTTTTTTTTTTTTTTTTTTGTATACATATTTTTATATTTTCTCTTTTAGTTATACAAAAAAATAGAATTAATAATTTGATTTTATTAAGCAATTGTACTTCCAAGTGTAAAAACGCGTTTTGAAAGTAAATTTTTCAATTCAAAATAAACTATAAACGAAGTTTTTCTTTACAATAATTTTTCTATCTTAAGAATAATAAAAGGAATAGTCGTTTTGAAATAAAATTTTAAAATATTAAATAAATTCACAACAAAAAAAAAAAAAACAATAAAATTTTTTTTAAATAAATTCGTAAATTTTCAATTAAGTTTTTTTTTAATTTAAAATTTAGAATAGGTATATAATTAACATATTACGTATAGTTAAAATAAAATTTAAAGTGTTAATCCTATATATAGAAAATAAAAGTAAATATTGAAAAATATTCATTGTAAGACAATCAAATATACTGAATTTGGATAAGATTAAGTATATATATACATAAATTTGATAAGGTAAGCAGTTATTGGAAATTAAAAGATTAAAAAAACTTTAAAGTGTCGGTGTTTCAAAGTAAAATGAAATGTTATTATTTAAAGTGTCACCACCTTAACTACTATATACATATGTATATATATAACTTTTATATCTGTTTTTACTTTTAAAAAATTTGGCAGATAATTATTATTTTTTAATTATTTCTTTTTTTCAACAACGAAACAAAAAAGGACAACAAATGAAGAAATATTCACGCACAAATAAAAAAACACACTCACACACAAATAATTTCATTTAAAACTTTTAATTAAATCAATTTTTATATTTAATTTCAACCCAAAAACAGTACAAATTGAATGTTTACTTTAAAGAAAATCAAAAAAAAAAAAAAATCCTATATAATATATTTTATAAAACTAATACCTCACTGTTAAAATGATTGCGTCAATACATTATTGAATCAACCAAAAGTTTATTTATAATTGAATCAAGCAAAGCAATCAATCCCTTTTTCGGTAAACAATGCATTGTAAATGTATAGAAAAAATTCTTTAATTTTATAGCCTTGAATGTGTATTTTTCAATATATGATTTTTAATAAAAAATAATAATTGTATTTTATATTAAATAAATGTTTAGTATATTGTACCGATTAAAAGAAATCGACTTAAATAAAAATGAAAATGTTAAAATAAATATAATAACATAAATTTGACATAAATTTATTCAATAATATAATTTTTGGGTGTTATTTTATTTATCAAAGAGATCTATCTGTATGGAATTTATTTTAATTTAAATGCAATTTAAATATTCAATTATTTCATTGATATTTTTTATAAATATAATAAATTAAATAAGATTTTTAATTTTTAAAAGAAATATATGTATAAGTTTATAGATTTTGTGAGATATATCTATTAAGGAATATTTAAGAGTATATTTAGTATCTATATCGTTATTTTCTTATTTAAATCTTGTGCAGTGGAAATGGTGCAGTGAAAATACTAAATATATGATTCTGTTATTTTATATTGTCAATATATTTTATAAAATTTTTTATTTGTTTTTATTGCTGTTCACATATATTTTGTGAATTGTGCCTAATGAAATTTAAAATTCTTATATTACATATGAGATATCTTTTATTTTCATCTATAAATTAATTAGAAAGGGGCCTCGGTGGCGTAGTGGGTAAGAGCGTATAAAATACGTTGTAAACACCGAGGAAGTGTGGGTTCGAGTCCCACACACGTCGTAAGAGTTATTCCCCCTTGCGACATTTACAGCTACGCCTGAACAGGAAAGGCTGTGTAATTTCCTGTCCACATTTATGTGGCAGAGAAATGCAATAAAAAAAAAAAAAAAAAAAAATTAATTAGATTAGGTTACACAAATTCCTGTAATTAATTAGATAGTAATTCAGTACTTTATGTTCAGTATATTATTCTTTTGTCGCTTTTACTATATACTTATTATATTTTTGTAACACCGAAAAAATTCATTTATATATATTTTCAAAATATCAAATTTAAAATCTTGAAGGGTCGTATGTTCACATAAGTACATATTAGCTTTGACCGGTATTAATTTTATGTTCACATCGGTATTAAAAAATTTTTAATACCGGTATACTGCGAGACCACAAGTATATGGTCGTAATACCGCTACGGTTTTATTTTAATTCCAATGAGATTGTATCTGCATTTGTATTTATATTTGAATATATAAAATATATATCACTAATAATTATATTTATTACTATATAACTATATTATCTTCTATATTTTAAAATTAATAAAAAGTTAAAGTTAGAAGATGGTTAGAACTTAGAAGTAAACAAACATATTTTGATTTTCGTATTTCGAATTTTGACATATTTCAAATTTTAACTGAAAAACAATAATACAAAATTTATAAAATGGCTGCTCAATATGTTTTTGTACTAGTTGCTGTTGAGACCATTCTGGTGTAATTCGCGGTATTATACGTATGTCAACATACGCCATACGGCCTTAAATGTCTTGCTTTTTGAAGACTACATATGTATATATTATATTCGATTTTTTTGATTAGAACATTTTTGATTATAGTTGCATTTTATATTGTTATTTAATACAAAATCAACTGAGACTATTCTTCTATAGTGTATACGAATATACGTTATATAAATTATTATATTTTTGAAAATAAATCTACTTAATCTTCTTTTTATAAAATATACTTCATAATAATATCAACTATTTATTGGTTACAGTGATGTTAACTTTCAATCAATTACAGTAATATTAAATGAAAAATTCTGTTTAACTCGATTTTTATTTTATTATTTTTCGATTCCACAGTTTTTAAACTGCTGACATTTAATTCGAGGGCTTAAATTTGAATACTAGTAACTACGGCATTGAATAGCGTCAAAAAATAGAAAATTAAATAACATCAAAAATTTTGCTGTTTTTTACACACGTCGTAACAATAATTCTCCCTTATGACATTTAAAGCCAGGGCCAAAAAAAAAAGAATGTATAATTTCCTTATCATATTTATGTGGCAAGGTAATAAACTAAAAAAAATTCAAAACAAGATCAAAGTTTAATTTTATATAAAAACTTACAAGGTATCTATTGTACAACGGCTTGACAGCAAAGACAAGAAAAGCTGGTTGTCCGCTAAAATATTTGTTGTCCGCTTGACTTTTAATCCTATACTAAATTATTCTGTTACATACTTATTTCAACAACAAGAGATTTTAAATAATGGAAGCTGCAGTCCAAATCCCCGCTAAACAAATTATTGAAACTCTGATTTCGTAACTTGGTATAGGTGCATTTACAAATTACAATACAATCTTATATAGAATAAAGTTAAATGAAAATTAATCACAATTCTTTATTTTATAATTTATAATTAATATCAATTTTTAATTTTTATTATTCTTAAAAGAGAACCCAAAGAAAAAAAATTATTTCAATATTTATATCACGTATATTAATATAATTAGTTTTAATCAAAAACAATTTTAATTAATTCTTTTTTTAGATGTTTTTAACAGATTTTTAAAATTTATTATTTTGTATCGTATTATTTCGAAAAAATATAAATTAAATATTTAAAATAATTTACCCCTTTAAAAGTATGGTTTTAATTTCTTTCATATCCAATAAAAAAAAAATATATACACGTTATTTTACTGTGATTAAAAAAAATTCATTATAGGAATATATTTAAGTATGTACTATATAATATATGTAAATATGTATTATCATAGTATAGTTTAGATAAATTAATAAATGTTAGTTTAATTAACACAGAAATTAATTTGACATGGATTCTCATTCTATTTTTTATTTATTTAATACTTATTGAAACTTGTATGTTAATAAAAACTACTCTTAAGCAAAAATTATTCACATATGGAAATTGTAATGGCGAGTTGTTTTTATAAATTCTTATGGAAATGCATATTATGCATGACAACATATCTAGATATAGTCTGATGCAATTAAAATAGTTTATGTATTTATTTAATTATTTATTGTAAATTATGCCTATATTGTTTTACTCATAAGGAAAAAATAAAGAAAAAATTGATCACTTTGTAGAGAAAAAAAAAAAAACAATTTTAATGTTGATAATAATGTTGCGATAATTATAAAGCATGATACATGTAGTGATATAGTGGTAAAAATGCATATATGTACTTAAACGATGCAGGGTCAAAAGTTCTATTGGAGCTTTTAACTCACATCTGTAAGACAAAAGTCCCAAAAAAAAAATGGTCAAATGGTTCATTGCGATTTTTACTTTTTGATGAGAGTTCAGAATTGTACTAAATCAAAATTTTATATATTATGTATTATTTTTAAAATGCAGTTTATGTTAGAAATTTATTTTTGTTTTATAAGATTATGATCAAAAGTGAATATTGTTAGGAGGCCTCGGTGCTCTAGTGGGTAAGAGTGTATAAAATACGTTGTAGACACTGAGGGAGTGTGGGTTCGAATCCCACACACGTCGTAAGAATATTTCTCCCTTACGACATTTACAGCCACGCCTGAAAAGGAAAGGCTGTGTAATTTCCTGTTCACATTTATGTGGCAGAGAAATGCACTAAAAAAACAAAATATTGTTAGTACTTATATGTATTTTTATTTTTTTTAAATAAATATTCAAATTTTAAAACCATTTTTGATTTTAACGCTAACTATGTGTACTACTAACGCTAACTGTGTGTATATACTATTTTATAGAAAGCTGCGATCTTATAAGCCGCTATTTTTAGCACTTTTTCAAAAATCCATTTGTCTGTTCGCACTGTTTACAAAACTTCTACACCTTTTAAAATAAAACAATGAAATTTTAACTACGAATAGATAACGCAAAAATAAATTAATTTTGTGGGACAATTATTTTCTGTATAGGCTCACCCGCGACGTAGGTATAGCTCCCCAATTTTGAAAAGGCCCTATAATTAATAACATTCTAAAAGGTATATTTTCAATAAACGATAGCTGATTTTATAAGTTTTCTAAATGAATATATAGTGGGGCCTCGGTGGCCTAGTGGGTAAGAGCGAAGTAGTGTGGGTTACTCACACAATCGGACACAGTGAAAGTGAAACTTTGTTTTTGCAAAATTCTTCTATCCTTCAAACGGTTAAAGTTAGAAATTTTGAAAAGACATATATCTTTGAAAATTAGTATGAGTCATGTTAGAAAATATTTTTGTGTCGTTTATGAGCTGTAAGGGGTGAAAAACTTTAAATTCCCTATTTTTAAACATCTGTCCAAATTTTTAATTCAAGTAATGTACAAAACTTAAAGCTCCAATATTATATTTTTATTCCTGTTAAGAACTTTTCTTAATAATATATACCTATAGGGTTATATTAAAATTGATTTAAGTGTGACTTAATTTTTCTCAATTTTTTCTAAGAAATTTTTCTAACGATTTTTTTATATTATTATAAATTTATTTTTTAATATACCTATAACTATGTATTCTTTATCCATATCTTATTATGGAATATTATTTAATTTATATACATATATATGTATTTATAAACTGATAAACTCTATATAATTAAGCACAAAAAACGTTTTTCTTAAATATAAAAGTAAAAAAAATCTTAACTGTAGATATGAGATTAAAGACACAAAATCAAACTTTCAATAATTTTGTTGGCGGAATTTGGTTTTATTCTACATACATATATATGTTATGTGCATATTTTTTATAATTATACTTATTTATATAATATACATATATATATATATGTACAATATCAGTAAATTGAAAAATTTAATTAATAACTTATACCAGTAGTCGGTTAACCATTATACATAATGCTGTATGACTAACCACCAGTCTGTATAATCCTGTGTCCTATTCCTATAATACTTATATAAAAAATAAAACATTAAGGACAAATTTCAGTCCTGGAGCTTTTCCGAGCGATGTAAATCCAATGAATAAATCTAGACATGTAATATATTAAATTAATCATGCAGAAATTTAAAAAGTCTAATTTAAGTATTTGTTTGTTTGTTCATAATCAAAAAGCTTAGATCATATCTTATATGTATTGAATCTACAATGTACGCTCTAATTCGCTCTCTATACACAGCCATCTGTCAAAGTAAGTAAAGTTAAAATATATTAAATTGTATGAAAGTTTACGCAAACACAATAAACACAATCGTTTCGCAGCAAAATAAAACTATTTTTTTTTTAGAATTCCTATTTTTGTTTCAAAATATTGAAAAAGGCCAACAATTTAGTAAAATTAAAATTTTAGTTTACTTAATTGTTTTTCTCAAGTTCAAATTTCATTGTAGACATTCTTTTGTAGACTGTGTAAAGACTATGTATATAGAGACGAAACGAGAGCGTTCGTTATAATTAACGCGGTAATCCACAAAATAAATTTATATAGGAAAGAGAGTGTAAAACGAAAAGTAAAGATTACTCACAAAGGGTGCGGGATAAAATCCAGAATTTATTAAGAAATGTAGAAAAGACTAAATCCGCAGAAAAGACTAAATCTAGAAAAGATTTAAAAATTGAAATTTTTTCGGATTATTTTTCTGTATTTTATTTTGTATGGAATTAGTCTTTTCTGACTTTAGTCTTTTCTGGATTTTGTATTTCTGGATTATGTCTTTCTGGTTTTTTTATTCCCAACCTCTCATAAACAATCGTGTGGCTTGGCTGAATGGTTTTAAATTTTGCAATGTTGCTTAATACCTAAGTAACTTTATAATTTTTAAATAGATATGTTTTATCTCTTAAGTTAAATTGCATTTAAAAAAAAAAAAAATAGATAAATGTCATAAACGTAACTTTAAATAAGTTTTAAAGTAATAAAAAAAAAAAAAAAGTCACATTGGTTTATAATTGGTTTCAATTATCTCGCGAGATTTTATTTTTAATCACGAAAAATTCAACCCGTATAAATAATTATTAATAACAAAATATATTATCATATTTTAAAATGTCTGCGTCTAGTCAACAGTTTTATTTAAGAGTTTAGTTAAAAATGATTAATTCAACATTGTAATTTATAACTACATATATAGTTAATAGTTAAAGATATATATAAAAAAAAAAGAAAAATAAAAATTACATTTATTAAACGATAAACTTATTTTGAAAATGACTTTAAGCGTTTTTTTTTTAAACATTTCAGTTTTTTTTTTTTTTCTTATTTGGTATCTTTAGTAAATCTAAAATATGATTCATAAGTTATAATGTCCTTGCAATGTTGCTCGATTATAAAATTTATTGTATATTACAAATTAAACTATATTTATAAGTCAGATAATTAAATTATTTTTTTAATTGAATAATTTTTACAAAATAGAACTATTTAATTAATTTTGCAATTTATAATTTATTAAATATTAACTTCGTTTTTTTTTTTTTTAGACTATTTGTATGTAATTATTAATAAATTTTATTTTCAAATGTATAATAATTTCCTGAAATTGTTCAAATTTTTAAAATTAATCTCAAGTTAAATTAAATTTCCGGAAAATTTATCAAATATTATTATACTTACTGTTCCATACAAAAATTAATTTATTAAATAAATAGTTGATATAAATTATGTTGTACTTTGGCGGTGGTTTAAAAACCATTTTTCTTAATAAATTTAAAAACTAATTTCTTATTGGAATTATTAAAGAGAGGAACTGATATAATATAAAAAAAAAATCTGAGTAGGGAATCAAATATAGTTTCCCAAATAAGTGTTTTGTTGAAGATAATTAAGTATTGAAGAATGACAAGGAGAAAAGATAACCAAACAAGAAAAAAAAATTTTTCTTTTTAAATATGAGAGAGCAAAGTCGAGAACGCAAATATGTTAATTTCAAGGTATTTGCACAATACTTTAAAGAAAAATTGAACAAAAATTTGGTTATAGAATAAACAACTATAAAAAATTAACAGAAGTAGAATCGATAAGATCAACAAAGAATTATGTAGAGAACCTAAAATTACAAACCAAATCAAATAATAAATCAATTGAAAGAAGAGAATAGAGAATAAATAGAAACAAGGCAGAATGTAAACCAACGGTTTTTAAAAGCTCACATTTCCAAAAGACAATACAAACTGTTTGACTTGCACAAAAATTTGAAAATTTCATGTAATAAGAAAAACCGTGAAAATATGACTTTTCTGGAATTTTGAAGAAACCCTATATATACTCTATATAACCCTATATAACTAAGAAAAATCGTTAACACATGTAAAAATATATTATTGAACCTTTAATTTCCATGTCTTGCCGGAGAAAAATGTTTACAGGTGCCTAAGTTACAGGTGTCTAAAAATAGCAAATTTTGAATTTTTGAGGCGTAATAACTTTTAAACAGGATGAGCTACCAAAAAATTTTCTAAAAACTTATACTAATTGTAAAAGTTCTTTTCTTTCTTGTCTCAAAATTTCAAGTTCCTATCTTAAAGCGTGCCAGAGTTATGAAAAAAGAAAAATCATGCAAAATTTGGTTTTAACATAACGGTAAATTTAAATACTAAATTTAAAAACTATATACAATATTTATTTATAAAGGTAAAGAAAATTCCTGTCGAATGGCGTTTTCAGATTAAAAAAATGTTAAGCGGAACCTGAAATATATGCGTTTAAAAATAGGGCTTTTTCAAAGTTTGAGGGGCTGTAGTTCCCTGATGGATGGGGCTACATGGAAAAGATGTTCCACAAAATTAATTTTTTTATGAGACCTACCCATGGTTAAAAATTTTTTTCTCTATCTTTAACGGTGTAAAAGTTTTGTAAACAGACGGACGAACGGACGGACAGAGTGAAACAAATAGGCACATTTTTTAAATTTTTTTTTTGGAAATGTGCTAAAAAGGATATAAGACTGTGATAGCCCGTTTGAAAAAAAATTATGGTATTGACAATACATATTACATATTTTCAAAAATTAATCGATATAACTTTTATTTGTGTTAAAATTAATTTACTAAAATCTAACGAGTAACGAGTATTCTAACGAGTAAAACACATTTTTAATATTTAATAAAATAAGTCATTTACTTATATAACGGTTTTAATTCGGTGACATTCAGTCAAAGCTCCCCAACAATCTCTATATTAGGATTTTTTCATTATGTGGTCCAGCTACAGATCAGATCTTCTAACCTCTTGAACCTTGAAATTAATTTATATTTTAAATTAATTCACTAGCTGAAAATATTCTATATATATGTGAAATAAATATATTTGTTTCAATCAACTAAAAAAATACCTTCTTATCTGGAATTTTTTTTGATTTAGAAAGAATTTTTTTGCCATCTCAAATATACCTCTGTATCTGAATTTGTTTATTTTACATTTCTATTTTGAACAAATTTGATACCGTACCTATCATCACTATATGATGCCAAAAATGTTTGTTTGTTTGATTAATGTTGTAAATATGTGCATTTATAAAGTGATTTAAAGTTAAAGTTCTTTAAAAATTAAAAGCAAAATGTCGAAAAGAACATTAAACGTTTTAAATCTTAAAGATAAAATTAAAATTATTCAACTTAACAGAAAACGTACTTAATAGAAAAACAATTATAGAAAAGTTTAATTTTTTAATTAATTTAAATTTAAGTGTATTTTTGTAAATAAATGTTATGAAAATGAATTTTTATGAATATATATTTAGCTATAACTCTATTTTGTTATAAACCTCTCTTCTCTTAAATCCTATCTATTTAGAATATTTTTCCTGATTTCTTGCGAGTTGCAGATATGGTAATGTAACTGTAATAACTAATTACATATTACAAACGGAAAAGAATTTAAATGGATAGAATATTTTTATTTAACATTCAATATTTAATTTTCTAAAATAACAATTAAAATATTGGAATTCTTAAAATTTAATATATACAGGGTTTTCCAATTTGAGTGATATGATTTCTTTTCAAAAAAAAACACACTAATTGTTAAGGAAATTCAAATGTTTTTTATTTAATGTGAAGTACAATCGATACAAATAAGTTCTGAATAAAAAGTCATTCAAATGGCCTCCACGACTTCTTTTGCAGGAACGAATTCGATGAGCTCAATTTTCAAGCAATTTTTCCATTAAATCAAGTTAAAACAATTAGTGTGTTTTTTTTTTGAAAAGAAATCATATCACTCAAATTGGGAAACCCTATACATATGTATTAAATTATTATTAAATTATATAAATTAATTAATGCATTCATTTGCTTATCTACCTATTACTAATGTTTGCATATGCATATGTAACTACAAATATGTAGTAAATTTGCATATTATTACACATGTGTATGAAATTATAAATAAAAATGTTACATAAAATTTCGTTATCTTTTTCTAGATCATTTAAATTATATATTTATCAAATAAAAAGTTTTCTATTTTTTATAAAATACCATTCTAAAAAAGTATAAAAAATCTATATTTAAAATAAAATTCTTTTATTTAAACTTGTTTTATAAAATTTAATTTTTTATAAATTATTTCAATTAAATAATGGAAAATAAGTAAACAAACAAACAATAAATAAATAGATTATTAATAAATATTACTTGGTATTACATTTACATACCGTTTTTCTTCCGTTATTAATGTTATCCAATCCAATTATTATTCATTAATTTTACTCTATTATTACTCGATTATTATTAATTATACTCGATTATTACACTCTTAAATTTTACTCATAAGTACAATACATATTACCAGAAGTTATATGTGTATTAGGTCTGCTCGCGTACTTTCATTTGCAAAAATTTGCAAATGAGAGAACAATTAATTTCTTTTTTAAAACCCTTCAATTTATTCAAATTAAAAAAAAAAAAAAAAAAAGTAATTTAAAATTTGTGTAATTTACTTATTGAAAACTAAATTATAATAGATATAAAAATAAAATAAATTAATTTTGAATTAAAAATACAGCATCTAACTAGTTACACTCATTTAAAATTTTACAATGGTTTTTTCTTTTTTTATTATTTATAACGGTATAATCTTTTCAAACTGACAAGAAAAACAAATCTATTTGATTTCATAATAATTAAAGTGACCAGTTTCTACAAATAGTTATACCTGGTTTATACAATATTACAATATATACTATTTGAACAAAACTTTATATTCAAGAAGTTAAAAAACTAAAAAGTTTTAGAAATAGGTCAATTATCTTTTCTTTTAAAAATTAGAAGAGTTACAACAAATATACTATATAAGATCATAATAAAAATTAATAGTTGGTAATCCAGGAAATTTAAAAAAATAAATATTCTACCTACATCGGATATATTGTTTAACGATTATTTAACTTATTATGTATAGTTATGTACAAAAAATAATTATTTTTTAACTTTAAAAATTTATACTTTATTAACTAACAAAGATATAATGAATTTAAAGAAATTCATTATGTATGTTGAATATTCATTCGTTCAGGTACAATACTTGATAGATACATCAGATCCACAATAAAATGTTATAAATATGGTAACAATAAAAACTTATAGTTAACCAATTTTAAAGAATCCATTTTCTACTCTACAAAATTTACTTTATGTATTTTTTAAATATAGAATGATTAAAAAAATTTTATGATGGGAACAATTTTGATACAACGTTATTTACGTTTTTTTTAAATTCAAAATTAATGTTTAAACTTTACTAGACACAAATTCATAAAAAAAACAATTGCGCTTTTATTGAACAAGAATGATTTAAATAAATTACAATTGAATTTTTGCTAGGTAATATCCACATACATACATACAAAATTTTGTATTAAGCTATTTTATGAACCTACATGTCCATAATTAAAGATTTTAATTTTGTACCATTTTGTTTTTTTGTACAGCCTGAATATTACAAAGACGCTCCACAATTTCATCCAGTTGGTGATGGTCCAGAGTATCGTCTCGAAATACCAAGTGCTAAATTAGATTTTACTGGAACTTATTCTGTTATTGCAACTAATTGTCATGGACAAGCTAAAGCCATAATTTCTTTACAAATTTTTGCAAAAGGTAAGTAGAAAAAATACATTTTTTTTTTTTTGTTTTTCATAAAAATTTTAATTAGAAGTAATCAAAATCGTCCATTTTATACAATATGTAATTCTTAATTAAATTCTATCAATTTGATAATAGCTATAAAAGAAAATCTTAAAATTAAATTATGAATATAAGAAATAAAAAAAAATTAGAACTTAAATCAAAATTGAGTAATATATTACTCGTCCATATAAATTTTTTTTAATCTTGGAAAAACAATATCTTTCCAATAGTCTTCAGCATGACTTAATAAACTTGCAACCATTTCCATATCAGCTTGTACCCAAACATAATGTAATGCACCATTTGTATCAAATGATGGACTTAAAACACAATACAAAGCTTTTGTAACATTTGCTAAATACATTTGAATTTGAATTTGTGCCATATATTTTGGGGCTATAGTTTCTTTTCCAACTAAATATTTTTCAAATTCTTCGTCAGTTTTTGGTGCTTTTATTTCAACAACATGATCATCGGTAACTCCATCTGGTGATGCACAAATGTATGGGTAACTTTCACTTAATAATAAACCACATTTTCGATATAATTTATTTTCTAATTTTTCAGTTTGTTTTAATATAAATCTTTTATGTTCTTTTAATTGTTTTTTTTCTTCGATATTCCATTCACGATTCTGACATAATATTGAATCAATAATTGCCTCATCTTGGCTAGGATCAGTACGAGTTGAAATACGATGCATTAATGAACAACGAATACGACCATATTGTGTTTCCATCCATATTGGTTTTTTATAATTATCAATTGATATTTCAGATAATTTTTCAAATGCTTCACTACCTTGACTTTCCATATGAAAAACAAATGATTTGAAATCTTTTACATAATGATTTGCATTATCAAGCATTGTATGATGAATATAAATTGGTTCAAATTCATCAATTTGTGGACGACAATGTTTATATAAAGCAGATTCAGTTAAACCTATACGTTCCATTTCATCCAAAACGTTCTTTAAAAATAATTCGCCATCTTCTTCAGGAAAATCTTCAATTTCTTCATTTTCTAATATACTCTCATCCATGAAAATTTGTTTAATTTGTACTGCTGGCATGAATTCATTTTCATCTATAACTTCACCTGCCTCAGTTTCTTCTATATCATCTTTATCAGTTGACCAATAAATTTTAAAACCTTTGTCGGTTGATCTTCTATGAACCCAAAATAAAAATGATATCGCATGTTCACATGGTCCTTAAAAAAGTATTATTTATAAATTTTATTTTTCTTTATTTTTAAAATGTAATATAAGTACATACCTGTTTCTTGATCACATTCTTCACATTTAGCGCTAGTAACTTCATTTTTATTTTCATTTAAAATTAAAAATACTTGATATTTTTCTTCTGAATCTTCGGTATTAAAATATAAACCTTTTAATTCGCATAAATTTTTAGTTCTTTTTACTTGAACAAAATCTACTTTAAATTTTGTTTCATCTATTTTATCTCTAAAAGAAAAATTATTTTTATTATTTTGTAATTTAAATAGATTACGTTGTTACAAACTTGGATGAAACTGGCTTCAATCCTTTATCCGCCAATTTTGTTACATAAGAAACAACCATTTCACTAGTTATTTTTGGTATAGTTTCAGTATCAGCTTTACTGAAACCTTTTTCAAGAAGATTTTCCATTTTATATTTTTAAAAAAAAATTTATAAAATTGTTTATTTAAACAAAACTACACAATTACTTTCCTTTGCTTTCAAAAACTATTTTGGGTTATGGCAGAAGCAGAACAGAAAAGATATGAAATTGAAATGTCTAAATTTAGAAGCTATAAGCAACAACAAACGCGTCATTTGTCAACGTCATATTATTTTAAAGTGGCGTCGTTTTATTTTAAGATGTTGGTAGCAATGAGAATTGTAAAAATAAAAAAATGTTCAACGTTTATTTGAAAATACTGCACAATATTTTAAAAGCTTTTTAAATAATAGAAATTTTATGTTATATTCATTTTTTAAATATTTGAATTGAATCATAATTATAAAAATGAAAAAACTAATAATTTATTATTTTTTTTGTAATATTGCCAACGTAAAATTTAAAATAAAAATGGAAATTATTTTTATGTTATATTCCTGAATATAAATAATCAATAAAAAATTACAGTAATAACTTATAAACGATAAATTAAGTTAATTTGCAAAAACAAATTAATTAATTATTTATGAAATGAATAACCGAATGAATACCTATAAAATGAAGTCGGCTCACCCAACTTTGATATTAGTCGACTGACTTTGAATTTGCAGAAAAAATTACAATATTTTAAGTTGTTAGCAATGTTCAACAGTAGGTTTTATGTGAACCTGTATTTTTAAATAAATATCTTTTTGGAATTTTAAGAAAATACTGTCGTTAACGAATTATAGTAAAATTATTAAGTAAACTATAGTAATTAAAATAAATAATTGTATAAGTATTGTATTGTATTTCAACAACAAAGTATTTAGAATCATGTAAATGTATGTTTAAAGATAGAAATTAGAAAACTATATACCTTACCTACATAGTTATACTATATCTCAGTGAGTAGTAAGCTGTAAGTTAGTACTGTACTATATTTACGATGCGGTGACCATATTAAAAAAAAAAAAAAATAGGACAAATCAGTAGGCATTAACCAATCTAACAAAAAACAAATAAAATTTAATGATTAAAATAAATCATATATCTATTTCATTTTAATATATTCCAAAAAAATACAATTCACAAGACATAAATAAAATAAAAACATTTAAAATAACATAAATAAATAATAAGTTTTGCTTTCTTACAAAAAAATATTAAAATAAATAATTTTATTATAAAATATATAAAAAAATTAATAACATTATTGAATTCACAACAAATATTGTGAATTCGTATTCGTATTTAACACCAAATTATAATGTCGCGTTGTTAAAGCTACACGCGCGCGGCGCGATTACTTTTAAAGTAGAATCTAGAATACACAAGCTTAAATGGCTCAAATTATAATGATGTAGGTAGCAACGTTGCAGCAACGCGCCACGCTTTTTTTTAAATATAAAATTGTTCTAAATTTGCGCGCTTTGTGAATGAAAACCAAAACCAATTAAATTTCAAAATCAAAACAAAAGCCGATACAATAAAATATAAAAATGAGTGAAAAAAAATTAATTAAAATAAAATGGATACTTTCGAGAAAAAATTTATAATTTTGAGTGAATTTTTTTAAAGTTAAAAAAAAAATTGAATTAAATCTTTCAGTTTACGAATTGTTTATGTTTTTATTAAACGTCAAACATGCAGTATCGCGTGAATATAATTTGAAAAAACTGCATGTAGCGCCGTACCGTACGCGTAGCTATCACACAAGCGCAGAATTGACGCGTCATTATAATTTGGCCTAAGAACTTATATTATTTGAAGATTATTTGTATGTGTATGTTATCAAAAATGACATCTAATCAAAGTATAACAACTGATTTTAATGTATCTAACCTATTCACTTTTAGATGGCTTACACTCTACTGTCATCTAGCGTAAAATAGTTAAACTTTCAGTTAATATACTCAACGCTAGGTTTCATTATATTTAATAAAATTCAAATTAAAAATGCCTGAAAATTGGTTATTTTAATGGAAGATTTTTGGAAAAAAATGATAAAAAATTGAGTTTTTATGGAAATAAAGGACAAAAATGAATTTTTACGAACTAAATAAATCCAAAGGATAGTGTTTCCAAATAAGGTACTGTCCTTTACAATAAAGTACGTATGGTCACCGTAACTATATCCGACTTTCTCGTATATTTTTATTTTTCATTACTCATTCATTAGTAATTATTTTCGGGTGTACAAAGTAAGTATTTCGATTCTCGAATTTTAGTTATTTAAAATTTGTGATCTTTGCTACTATGAATACACCATAAAATAAATTTAAAACTTTATATTGGTTATATACGTTTATATACCTTTAAAGAAAAATGCGATATATTAAAAAAAAAGTGGAACTTTTTTGGTATTTGGTAAATCTTATTTAGAAGTAGAAATATTATTTGAAAAAGCCGCTATTTCAGAAGATCTTACAAACGAGGCACAAAATTGTTAATATTTGAAATATTAAATAACATATTATTTACATATGTATAATATCTTCATTGTTTTTGTTTTATTCTGTTTATAATTATATTTAATTTACTAAAATGACATTACAGTTCGTACTTTTTAATGTAATGAACTTATAAGGAAATG
Organism: Poecilobothrus nobilitatus; assembly: GCA_947095535.1. NCBI lineage: Eukaryota > Metazoa > Arthropoda > Insecta > Diptera > Dolichopodidae > Poecilobothrus > Poecilobothrus nobilitatus. Next base: position 152,215,771 of record OX352773.1, on the reverse strand, counting down.
TCACCTCCACTTGTCGGACTCCCTACATAATTTTGTAGAAAACTAACTTTTATCTTCACTTAATTTCCGTAGGATTCCCGTATTCGTTTTTTTTAACTTCTTTTAATAGTTTAGTTCAATTAATAAACTGTATCATTTTCGCTTCTTCCTTATTTCTCTGTGCGGTTTTTAATTTTGCATCTAATTTTTAGGAAAATTTAGAGAAAATTTTAGCGACGATATTTTTTTGTAAAATGATCTTAAATTTTCCCATCTATTTGTTTTTAATAATGATCCCTTTTTTCGTCCATGCGAATTATGACTGCTACTTTTTACCTCTTCATTACCTGAAGAATTCTTCGCTAGTTAGTGTACACTCTTTTAAGAAATTCCTCATTTTTTATCTGATCCACATTATGGACACTACAAATCCCTCTAATAATATATTCATGTATTCTGTTTTAGGAAGTACTTTACTTGTTGGAGGTTTTATAATAAAAAATAAAATTAATTATAAATACTAACTTTTTTGATTAATTTTAATCTAATATATTTTATATTTTATTATAATAGATATGTCTAAACCAATGGACAAAGGATCTGTTAAGCATGGGTAAGTTTAAAACAATTTTTTTTTTATTTAATTTTATTTTAATCTTTTCTTTTTATTTTCTAAAGTAATGTTGAAACGATTCCAATATTTGAAAGACGTTTACAAGATATGAGATGTTGTGATGGAGATGCTATTACTTTAGAATGTAATGTTGAAGCTGTACCAGAACCAATAATTATTTGGGAAAAAGATGGTCGTGTTATATCAAGTACATGTAAAGATTTAGAAATGTCATATGATGGTAAAAAAGCAACATTAACAATATCACGTATTTATCCGGAAGATGAAGGTGAATACACATGTATAGCAAAAAATAATATCGGTAGATCATATTCATCTGCTTGTGTATTGGTTGATGTACCAGAAGAAAAAGAAAATCTTTTAAGTAAACAATTACATAGACCATCAGGATTTTTATCAACAACATCAACACCAAGATCAACTCCAAGAGCTACACCAGTACGTAATGTTTCACCATTAAGATTATCATATCGTGCCACAAGCATTGATTTATCAACAGAAAGAAGACGTTTTGCAGCTCCAAAATTCTATGCAATACCAAATGGTCGTGTTGTAGAAGAAGGTGATACAGTTGAATTTCAATGTGCAATTGCTGGTCATCCAATGCCATGGTCAACATGGGATAAAGATGGTTTAATTGTAACACAAACATCAAGAATAACAATAAAAGAACGTGATGATTTAAGATTTTTAGAAATTGAAGATGTTACTTTTGATGATGCTGGTTTATATAGAGTTACATTAGAAAATGATTTTGGACGTGTTGAAGCTACAGCTAGACTCGATGTTATTTCTAAAGCACGTTATGATAGATCAAAATCAACAAGAGCTGTACGTAGTAGTTCAAGATCTCGTAGTGGTTTTCATATGTCAAGACGTATAATGGGTCCATCAACACGTATTGGTGGACGATTAGCATTAGCTAGTGCATTCCGTGGTTCTTCAGTACCTTCATCAAAATTTTATCATAATGGTGAAGAAATTGAAGAAAATGATAGAATTCATTTTGATATAATTGATAATCATACATATTCTTTAGTAATTGATAATTGTGAAAAAACAGATGAAGGCATTTATACATGTATAGCTCAAAATGAAGATGGTATTATAAGTACAACAACTTCAGTTGTACTTTATGATCATGATATTGACATTCCTGAATATGAACCAATTATTATAAAGGAATTACCAAAAGAAATTGAAACAATAGAAGGTCAAATAACTGATTTAAGTTTTGAAATTGAAAGTTATGAACCATATTCATGTACATGGTATAGAAATAATGATATTCTCTTAAATTGTGACGATTTTAGGTACATAAATATATAATAGAAAATACAAAATATAAAATTCAAAATAAATAAATTATAAATTTTATTTTTTTTTAAATTAAATTCTAGATATATTGATCATGCTAATGGTATTTTAACATTAAGAATTATGGATACATTTGATTTAGATGCTGGTCGTTATTCATGTACAATTATGACTAAAAATGGATCATGTTCAACATATTGTGATTTAATTGTTGAAGAAAATTGTTTTGATTCAAATGATTATGATTTAGAAATATTAAAGAAACCTCAACCTATGATTGATTTTCAAGGTTCTATTGTATCATTTTGTGCAAAAGTTTATCCAGCTGATGCAATTTGTAATTGGTCTGTTTGTGGTCGAGAAATTTGTGATGATTCACGGGAATTTTCTGTAAGTACACTACTATATTAAATGAATCATTTTTTTTTTTTATTTAATTTTTTTTATTTCCATTTTTGTTTTCGTTTTTTTTTTACACATTTAAAAATCATAAGCATAGAAAGTGTGAGTTATTTGTTTACAAAAAAAAAAAAAACAAAAATGAAAAAACCAGTTTGTCTGATGAGAAATTTTTTTTTATTCTGAAATTATTTTTATTTAGAGAATTTTAGATTTAAGTTTGAGCATAGAATAATGTTAATCTTTTAACCATAAAAGTAAATATTGATTAAAACTTTTAAAAATAAATAAAGTACTTAAATTTTGAATGAGACCTATACATTTCCGGGAATTTAAGAAATATTATTTATTGATAAGCAAAACGATGGTGTGTAATTTAAAGTATATCTATATGAATATAATCAGTAGGCGATTCATCAAGAACTAAGAATTTAAAATATTTAATTCCATCACCGTATAAAAATCAAATTTTCCTCAGTCCACATACTTTTCTTGTAACTGGATCTGTTAAAACGATGAATATTTGCAAATTTCTGTGATACATTGCACCGATAGGTCTACAAAGTTGTATGTATTATAAAGGGAACTGGGGCTGTGAAATTTTATAGAATAAGAACCCAGTTAATTTATAATTGATGCAATAGGATTTGAATTCATTATAGTAATCTTTTAAAATGAAATTCATCTTTGAAATTAAACTATTTTTTCTTAAGCAAATAATGGCCGGAATTAGGTAATATATATAGAAGTTCACATCATTATTTTTTTAAAATTTTATGATCAATTCTTCTATTTTCCATTTCTCAATCATTTAAATTATATCTTCAAAATTTTTTTTTTAATAGTAAGCCACTTCCTCTATTAAAAAAAATTTACTCACTGTTTTTATGACGTGTAAATTTTTTCATTCGTTGAAAACTTTCAAAATTTATACAATAAACAAAAACAAAATAAAAACAAACCCTGTGAATACGTACTAATATTTTATTATTTATAACTTATTATACTAATTTTGAAAAATTACTGATAAATGATAATGCGTTCAGTTTTTTTTTTTTTTTGATTATATTGTATTGTGACGTAAGAAATTTTAAAGGTATGCTTAAACAAAAAAAAAAAAAAATAAATAAATACTTCAATAAATTTCATCATTAATAGTTTGTCTTGTGCTCTTCGTTATCTGTAAAATAAAAAAAAAAAAAAATAAAAAAAAAAAAAAACATAAATAAAATACCTGTATCTTTACTATAACAACCTGTTGTACCTACATATATTGTAGATATTTGTTGATGATTTTAAAACAGTAATATTAATGAGGTCGTATTGTTTGTATGGTGCAACTACATATTTATAATTTATTAAATAACGAAATTATTAATTTAATAGTGCAAAACCAATTTAAAGTTAAAAACAATAATTTTGTAATTTATTTTCTCCCTAATATTTGCATTATTTGGGTTTTAAATAATTTAAAGTGTATTTTAAATGAACATTTTGTTTTTTGTTATTCAAATTTAAGGTTTTTGTATGTACATATGTATAAATATATTAAATGCTGTGTTTAATTTAATTTTATATTAAAAATATTTAAAAAAAAATATAAAAAGTAATAATTATAGAAAAATGAAAATTAATTAAAAATAAAAATACTAATTGCATTAAATTTTAAAAACTTTATAAATACGTTTTTAATTACTGAAGAATATTAAAATTAATAAATTTAATATTAAAAAAAAAAATATTCAAAAAAAAATTTTAAAAGAAAGTGTTGACTTAATGTGTATATATAACAATCCATAACAACAATCCAGTGAAAGTAAATACATATGTGTGATTAGATGTAAGTCAATTTAAAAAAACGTACGTACTTATAAGTACATACATATGTACATATATATTTTTTTAAACTTATTTTTTAATAAGTTTTAACCTATATTATACAGGATGGAGGGGGGTGTCTATTCTGAACCCTTTTCGAGATATGAAGGATTAAAGATGTTTTAGCGACTTTTCATAAAAAAATTTATAACTTTTGAACGGCTTCTTATAGAAAGATAAAAAAAAAATGCATTTTCTAGAGTAAGTTGTCAGCTTTAATTTTTGTGTACTAATGATTCCCATATCATAACAGTTACGCAGTGATGAAGGTTCAAAATGATTTAAAATGAAAAAAATTGTGTTTCAAACTCAAATTTCTTTTGAAACACTCTGTATTTGGGGTATTTTTATAACACATTTCAAAACAGCTTTTCAAGCTCTATAATTACTATCTAATAACTTTTTCTCTATTTCTCACCGTTTTTGAGATATGAAGAATATAAAAGATTTTTTTATGAAAAGTCGCTAAAATATCTTTAACACCTCATATCTTGAAAAAGGTCCATAAAATGTTCATTATTCATATTAAACATTGAGTTTCAGTTTCTTTGTTCGGAATCGTTATTTTCAGAAAGCCGTAAAAAAATCGGCTGTATTTTATTATGTTATGTTATTAAAAGATTTAAAAAAGCTATTATAAATTTTAATTAATTTTGTTTTTCAAGAAATGCTGGTGATGGAACTTGCAAAACATTGTATTGTCAAAATAAATAGAGGTGTCTATAAAAATCGTAGAAAGACATAGTATAAAAGAATTTATTATACATTGACTTTTAAACATATTATTGTCTTATCGAAATTTTCAAGAAAATCTACTTACCATATATTTTGACAAAGTATTGCAATTTCTCATGGATTTTATGGTCAATGCTATATAATCTCATATCATAATTGCTGACTTTGTTTATGATTAAAATTGCTATGAATCGCTATATACAAAGTGAAACAAGAACAAATAAACAAGTTAGTGATATTCAACTTTTCTTATAGATATGGCACTCTTTATGTTATACATATATCCATACATATTATTGGCAATATCATTATTGCACATAATTGATATGATCCATTTTCCAATAAGTATATACTTTTTTAGATAATAAAACACCGGTTTCTTATTTTATCCATACACATTTTCTTTTAATTCCATTTCATTTTAACAACGTTTATGATGTTTAGATTTGGTAACGGTTATAAATCTAGGGTTATATGTATTTATATTGATAAATCTTATTTATTCTTGTGATTTTATCAATTATGTACCATCTTAATGAAAATCAATTTATTTATTTAGATACTCTATTTAATATGGAAAATTACACACGGCTATTAAGTATTAATGTCTATACTAAGTTATTTATTCTCCATTTTTGGAATAGAATTTATATAATTTTCTTTTTCTTTTCTTCTTTGTGTGTGGTAAGAATCATCGAAAGACTCATCGAATACACTAGCTCCATTTTAAAATATAAAAACTAGTCAAACATTGGGCGTTTTTCTATTTCCTTTCAGATCAATGCTCAGAGCAGATGTAGAGTGCTCAGAAGAAATTCAGGCAAGCAATTCTCAGAGCAAACTTATATCCGAACTCTGACGCTCTGAGTTAAAAAAGAAATGGTCAGAGCTTATATCTATTTTTTGATTACGTTAAATTTCATTGCTATATATAATCAGGAAAACTTATAATAATATAAGTTTTCCCGAAAAAATATAATAAAATAAAAATATGTAGATATAATAAAATAACTTATGTATATTAAAACAAGTTTTTGTAAAATTTGCTACAATTTAAAAATTTTTAGCAACAAATTAAAAGAAAACAATCGAGAAAGCGACTCTCTAAAACAAGGAATAGATTTTTTTTGATGAATTGTCAAAACATTAATTAAAAGGAAGATTCGCAAAAATTCCAAGAAATAAAAATTAAGCAAAACTCATAATGCTAACCATTTTCCTCTGAATATTTAAATCTCACTTTCAACTGAATCCAGACGTTTTTAATATTTTATGTTATGAATTATGATAATGATTTACATTCTGTCATCATTGTCAATTGTTCCGGATTGTACTAACTTATATTTTGCTCTACAACGTTTTTTATTTAATTTGTCGTTTTATTTTTTGATAACTCTATGAGATCTGAGAAATTTTTACTGAGCTCACATATTATGCGCTCTGATCTTACTCGGAGACACAAAAAAAAAAACACAAAATGGATAATCTGAGCACAAAAAGAAACATAATTTCTTTTTTGACAGCTCTGATTCTGCTCTGATTAGAAGAAGAAAAACGCCCATTAATTTTGCGTTAAGTCTTATAAACCTACTGGAATTGCAGAACTTCGTGAATATGATCTGCGTTTATTAAAGATAAACGTAGTGGCTTTTAAGTCTCAGTTCTTTTAAGCCTTCTATTGGCATTTTCTGAATGTATAGAAGTTCTTTATAAAATTAATATTAAAATTTCATATGAAATTTTTATTTGAATTTCGAAAAGATTTTTTTTGTGACAAAAAATCCGTTATATTAGAAAGCTTTTTAAAAATTTAATTAATAAATTTTAAAGACACTTTTTAAATTTATATTGGATTCTATTAGAAAATTTACATTGTGGTTTCTTTAAAAATAAGTTGTAAAATTAATATTTTTCGATTTTATTTCAATTTGTGTTATAAATATTTTCCAGTTATTATTTAAAATAAATTAATATTATATTATAATATTTCAAAATATGTACATACATATATAAAAAGTTTCCTCTAAAAATAATTAAATAAATAAAGTATATGAGTAACGTAATTCATTGAACTGTTCTATAAATTAAATAATAAATATTAAAAATTAAAATTGTCTAAGAATTATTTTTTTTTTTTTAGTCAGAAACGTTTTAAGTTTATAAATTCCATTAAATTTTGTAGAAAAAAAAAAAATATTGTCGTAATTAAATGTTTTGCTGATCAGATAAATTTCCGTCACATAAATTACGACAAGGCTATGATGCCTATATCTTATATATTATATATACATATATATATGTAACACTAATGGTTTGGTTTTTTTTTTTTTTTTTTATTATAAGTTGTGACAGATTTTATAATTTTTGAACCAAATATTTTTCATCGGTAAATTAATTAAATGGAATTTTAAGCTTTACATTTTATTTTAATCAATTATAGAGCTTAAATAATTAATTTTTGTTAAATTTTATAATTGCGTTAGTCATAAATCCATTGAAAATACATATACATATATGAATATGTATATATGTATATTGGAGTTTTACTTTTATTGTTATTTAAAATATATTATTTCGATTTATAATTACAAATACAAAAGTTACAGCTTAGGTTTACGGAAAAATCTATATTTTACCAAAAATTTCTAAAATTTTGTTCTAATTCAAAAAAGATTAGATCTTCATGTTGATTTGATTTACAATTTTGTCACTTTGACAATGAAGTTTTGAACATTTTCTTGCCATCAGAAGCATTTCATGTTCTTCAAAGAATTTTTGTGATTTTTTAATTTTTTGATAAAATCGAAATTATTATATTTCGTTTCTCCATATTCACCTTTTTAAAGGATGAAAGATGACGAAATGGATCCATAACATATTTTATTGTTTATTGACTTTAGTTATATTTAGGTTTCAGTTTTTTGAATTATTATTTTGATTAAGATGCTACTTACTGGACTGTAACAATTCTATAAAAATTATATAGGGGAGAGTTGCCAGAAACGTACTACTTAAGACATTTTTACATTATATTATTATACGGGATGATTTGGAATGATTTTTAATATATTTTTTTACAGATAGATAGTCATATGCAATATTTTCCTTCGTATTTAATAGTTTTAACACTATAAAACGTATGTTTTGAGTCATTTTTTAAAACTCTTCAAATGGTACCATTTAGAAAACCGGTATCATAAATCGTACTATATACCCTGTTCCCAAAATCGTACTTAAAGAAATTTTAAAATTGTTATCTGTTTTGAAATGTAGTTAGAATGTACATATCTACTAAAAATCGTAAGTACGATTTGAAAATTTTACAGTGGTACGATTAAGGCAAACTTGCAATGTTTTAATAAAATGAATATAAAATAAAAACTGAAAAATATTTATACAACATAAAAAAATTAATAAGTAAAATCATTTATTTATCGAAAAACGTTTAAATTATATGTATGTATATTGAAGTTTTTTTTTGTACAAATTTTATAGGCTAAATATTATTAGTTGAAAATTTTAGCAACTTTACCTGATATCTTTTTAAACATTTAAATGACATATAGAATCAAATGACAACAACAATTTTTTGTTTACTTTTGCGATTTGTCATTAACTTCAGAAATTTACCGCTACTTTTAAACTAATATTAATTAAATATTAAATAAATCAAAAAGTACGATTCAGTCACGCAACTCTCCCCTATATACATATAACACAAAAACTTAAATTATAATATTTAGTTTGATATTATTTTTCGATGTTATTTCCCTTCCTACATAAGATTAGTATAAAGAGAGTACGAAAGTAGTAGTTACTTATATAGTTTAAAATTTTAAAACAAAATTTTTAAAAAACCCCTTAATATTTAATTGATATCAAAAATTCACTGATTAATTTCACCATGATTCAATATTTTTATCACATTTTTCAAGAAAAATTTCAAAACTTTGTTTATTAGTTTCACACTGTCTCTCCACGTGTCTTTTTATTTAAAACTTCTATACCGTTAAAGATAGATCAATGAAATTCTAACCATTATTACAGGTATTTTTTTAAAAAAATTGTTGTAAAACAAATTTCTTATGAAATGCTCCTCTCAAGTTTTGAAAAAGTCTTATTTTTATATGTATGTATGTATGTATATTAATTTTTTTCATGTATATCAAATGTATTTTTAATCTAAAAACGCCAAATTACAGATTTTTTTTTAATCTTATATACATACATAAATCTATATGCAAATTAAATTTTTTAAAAAAAATTTTGTAAGTGCCTTCCTTCATATCTCCATAAATTTATTTTAAATTATCTCCATTAAATTTATTTAAATATTCCGATAGAATATTTCTATCAGATAGAAATATTCAGATTGAAATTTTGATAAAAAAAAAAAACTAATTTTTCAGGATTAGTGTAAGTTATCCTCAGTTTAAGAGCTATTATTGAGAGCTAAGAGCTAGTCTTTTGGAAAATGTTTGCCTTTAAAAACGATTTGATTTTATTCTGCCTTTCTTTTCATTAATTTTGTTAAAAAAAAATTACAGTTTACTGGTTACTCTTTGCATTTCTAATTATCTCGATAAAGAAGTATTTATGTATTTTATAAATTTCCTAATATCTTTATATAGATTTTTTTTTTGATTGACTTATCATTTTTGCATAATTTTGTTGGTAAAGATTACACGACGACATTGGTGTCATCATTTTTATATATGTACATATAATATATTATATGACACTTATGATATAAGTATATATGATATAAGTAAGTATGAAACTTCATCATAGATAAGGGTTTAACAATCTTTAGATTTACAATATGTTATATGCAAAAAAAACAAGGTAGAATGTAAACCAACGGTTTTTAAAAGCGCACATTTCCAAACCTCAATACAAACTGTTTAGAATTGTGACTTTCACAAAAATTTGAAAATTTCATGTAATAAGAAAAAACGTGAAAATAGGACATTTTTGAAATTTTAAGGGGCCGTAAGTCCGGAATCCTATATAACTAAGAAAAATTGTTAACATACGTAAAAATATATTATTGAACCTTTAATTTTCATGTCTTGCCGAAGAAAAATTTTTACAGGTGCCTAAGTTACAGGTGTCTAAAAATAACAAATTTTCAATTTTTGAGGCGTAATAACTCTTAAAGAAGGGGTGCTACCAAAAAATTTTCTGAAGAAACTTATACTAATTCTAAAAGTTATTTCTTGCCTCAAAATTTCAAGTCTCTATCTAAAAGCGTGCCGGAGTTATGAAAGTAGAAAAATCATGCAAAATTTGGTTTTTTACATAACGGTAAATTTAAATACTAAATTTTAAAAAATTGTATAATTTTGATATTAATTTACAAAGATAAAAAAAATATCTGTCGAATGACGTTTTCAGATTGAAAAAAACTTAAGCAGAACATAAGATATATGCATTTAAAAATAGGGCTTTTTCAAAGTTTGAGGAGCTGTAGCTCCGTAATGGATGGGGCTACATGAAAAAGTTGTTCCACAAAATTATTTTTTTTATGAGACCTACCCATGATTAAAATTTTTTTTCTCTATCTTTAACGGTGTAGAAGTTTTGTAAACAGATGGACGGACGGATGGACAGAGTGAAACTAATAAGCACATTTTTTCAAAACTTTTTTGGAAATGTGCTCAAAATGGATTATTTTCAAAACTATTAAATTTATTTTAATTTTTTATTTTAAGAAGTCAATGATCAACAAATTAATGTGGTTTTATTTTTAAGAGACCACCTATAATAATTGACAATTAGAATTCTTTATTTCTACTTCGATGTTTTCTTTTTAACATGGGGGTATATTGAACCCATCATAAGAAAAACAGTAGTCGATAATTAGAATTAGATTTAAATATTTTTAAAAGATTTAAAATTCAATTCACACTCGACATTTTTTTTTTTTTTTCGTTTTTAGTTTGAATTTAGCATTTTTTAATTTGCTTTCTCACAATTTATTGATATTGATCATTGATGATAGATTTTGAAATCCCAGACAGACTATTAATGTTACAATACCTGTTAAACATACAATTCACATTTTAAAGACCTTGCTTAAAAAATTCCTAAAGTTAGAAATGTATTTCACGCAAAAATTTCTCGTTTTTTATTTTGCATGTTTTTTTTTTTTTGTTATTCATTTAAAAAATTTTTTTTTGTGCTGATTTCTCTTTTATTTTAAGAAACGCAAAGTAAATTAAAATTACATCAAAATATGGACATTTTTAAACGCTCCCTTAAATTAAAAAAAAATTAAAATTAAAATAATATTCCAGACATACATACATTATCATAATAACATATAAAATCATTTTTGATTTGTGTTTTATTGTTATTTTTATCATTGTTTTAAAGGTTGATATATCTTAAAGCCATTTAAAACTTGTAATAAAATTTTCTTATATATTTATATATACAAAACTATTTAGGTACATACATACATACATATGTACCTAAATAATTAACATAAATAATATATAAAATTACAGTAGTGTGCAAAATGATATAGAAGTGAATTTTTTTTTATCTTTATCTTTTAATGAATTTTAGAGTCTTCAGACGAAAAGTGCCTTCCTATACAGTTTAAAATGTTTATGCTTACGTTTTCTTCTTATTTTTGAATTATGGAATGTCCGCCGATTCATGCGAAATTTGGAAGTTGTATTTTCTATCAATTAAAAGATCATTTGACATTTTTAAGACAAAGAAAAAGAAGAGAAGCTATAGGAAATTAAAAAAAATTTGCATTAGATAAGAACGAAATAAGATTTAAGATGCTTCAAAATAAGTACAAAAGTAGACCTTCTGAGATCACAACAGAATCACTTATACCTTATTCCTTAATATTATATTATCTAATAAAGTTTACCAGTCTTTAAAAATTTAATTGAAACAATTCGATATATTACAGGGAAGATTTTAAAAAGAATTTGGAATACCTAACTGTGAAATACGTTGAAAAAAGCATAGGAAAAGTGCTTTATGTTAATTTTAGTATTATGCAGGTTATTATGCAGGTTAATTTAACTAACTAATACAATCAACTTTTCCGATTATTCAAAAAATATATAGTTGAACAAAAAAATATATAAAAATCCTTTGAGTTGTAATTTACTGTAAAACAAAAGGTACTTACCACCACATTCTTCTAATATAAAGAAATCCTGATGTTATGCATACAGTTGTATTACATATGTATATAGGTACAAATTATTTTAGACAAAATGTTCTACTGTCATTAGCAAAATGTCTTAACAATGTTATAAAATAAAAAAAAAATATGTAATACCCTAGGTATGTAAAAGAAAAAATTTAAAATCAGATCAAAAAAAGAAAATAAGTGTACATAAAAAGCAATAGTTTTTTAAAGAGCCCGTTTCTAAAATAGTTAAGTAATCATAAGAGATTTTAGAAACAGATAGATAAAGCTATAGATATCATCGGGGGAAGTTTGAACTTTCTTCTTTAATTTGGCAATGACATTTTTTAGATGGTTTTATATATCGGTAAATTTAATTTTTGAGTGAAAAGGTTGAGTGAAAATTTCCTATTATGTGAATTTGAATTTCCCAGGTTCAAAAATAAGAATTTCTTTATAGATTTATAAGTATTAGAATACAATATGAATGCAGCTTTTTTTATTTTATTTTAGGGAGTTGTAGACATATTTTATTTTAGTTGTTGTACATAGGGAGTTGTACATAAAAAATTTCATTTTCAAAATTAGTTTTCTATTGAGATCTTTCTGTACATAAAATTATAAATTTTTATTTCAAACGTTTTTCAAGAAGTGTGTAAACAAACAGACGGCCAGACGAAAAAACGATCAGAGTAAAACCATGTAAAACTATTAAATATATTTTTAAAAATTTGTTATGGAATTATTGTTGTATTTGTAATTATTATAACAGAAAAAAAAAAAAGAAAATTTTATTTTTGTGTAAAAATAAGTACGTCATTAGTACTGTGGAAAAACGTTTTAAATTACAAAACGTGAATAATTTTATTAAGATATAAAACAAAGCAAAAAGAAAACACACACACAATTAAACAAAAATGACAACAATAACAAAAAAAAAACGTACGTATAAATTTTTATACTATTTGAACCAGTCAACTCTAAAATTTTATTTGCAACTTTTTAAAACTGGTTTAATTAAAATATTATTAAGATCGCCATATATATTTTTGAAATTCACTATCATTCACAAATGTTGGGTCGACTTTATAATTTTTCGGATTCTCTTCAATTTTTTGATTCAGAAAACAAATTTGTACTTTGTCTAGAGATAAATTATAAGCACATAATATCTATAGACTTGTTGACTTTGTATTTAGAATTTATAAATCAAAAGCCATTTAATGTTTAAATAACTTTTGAAACTTATCCTGTGAAGATTAAAAATTACTTAACAATTAATATATTACTAAATCTTACTAAAGTATAACTAATACAGCTTATTATTATAGCAACTAACTATTGAAAGTGGAAGTTAAAGAATCTATTTACAAGTTTACAACTTCTAATTATTGGACAAATAATTTGTTCAAATTAAAAACCAAAATATGTATTGTATATTCATAATGATAATGTATAACACATAAGCTTAAGATCATCTCTGAACTTACGGCTAAAATTATGGATATATAGGATTATAGGAAGAGTTTGGATATTGAGAATTTTTGTGCTTTGCTAAATGTGGTGTTTATTCGATATATGATGTTTGACTCATAACTGTTTCCTTCAACTTGCTGAATTCCCATTATGTCATACATACTTCAATTATTTGGCGCCCTTTTTATTCTTTGAAGTGTTTAAAAACTTCCAAACAAAAAAAGATATTATAGTTTTTAGCAGAACCATTTAGTAGGTAGTAAGTATATGTATATGAAGTGAAAGTTATTGACGGTAACGGATGTCATCATTATTTAGTAACAGTCAAACTGTAATTCATAGTTCATTCATTCAATTATGGTCAAACTGTAATTCATTGAAGATATTTTTAAAATAATATACCATATACCTAACTCAGTTCAGTTAAAAAGAACTGTTAAAATTCAATTTATAATAAAAGTTTATTAAATGAAACACTACTTAAACACTACTTAAGTGTATTATTAACGGAAATTAAAAAAACATATACCTACATATATATTGTTACAATTTTTTTTTTTATTTAATTTTATTACTTAAAAAGCTCAGTAAATTAAAATCAAACGTAGAAAAATATTTAGAAAAAAAAAACATCGAATCTATAAAATGTTAGAATAAAAATTGAGTTTTATTTGAACAACTGGCATTTAAATTACAAAACATTATTGTCTCGTACAACAAAAATGTTAAAATATAGTTTTAAATGATTATGTATAGCTAATAAGTTTTATTTTATGAAATTTATAAAAAAACAAAAAATTATAAATAAGATAAATTTTGCCATACCTTGAAAAATATTCTTGTTATAAATGCGGGAGAACTGAACTTTTTTTTTTTTGTTATAGGTTAATATTCTAAATGCATTGCGTTTTTTTTCAAGCAAATTTCCTAAGGTGCGATAATTTATAGTGAAGTTAATGAATTATTGGCAAATATAACTGGCGAATTTGTCATAGGAGAAAAATTTTTTATTTTTAGTTTTTTTTTATTAAAAGGATGTCAATTTCTGTGCGTGTCATTTTATTAAATTTTACAAATCAATTTTCAATTTATTTTCATTTAATTGAAAAATAAATATTTTTAATTACCATATCGTAAGTGACAAGTAGATACTTAATTACTAATACTTTTTTTTTTAAATAAATTTTTGAAGTGGATATTACATGACATATAAAAAAAATAATTAAATTTTAGATTAAGAAATAACAAAAAGTTAATATGATAAATTATACAAAAAAAAAAAAAAATTATAGGTACATAATTTTTTACTGTCATGACAGTAATTATTTTAGGTTTAAGCTTGGTATGCAACTAGTACTCACTAGGAAAAAAAATTATACGAAGAAATATTTTACTCCAGTAAGCATTTGATAGTTTCAAGAAAAATGTTTGACATTTATGTAACGTCATCATAATAAAAGTGTGTTTATTTTATTTACTACAAAATCAAGAAGTATACATTTAAATTATGGCTCAACTTTTTAAAGGTAAAGATTTTTCTTATAGTTCTGAAGAAGAGAATTAGAAATTTGTTTGGTTCTCGCTGGATATATACATCATATGAATAATTTCAATATTACCATATATAAAAGAAAAAAAATGTTGGGTAAATTCTTATTTAAAAGAAAGAAATAGTGGAAGTTAGAAGTCCAAGTTTTGACGCATATTATTTAATTTATTTCCATAGTTACTGTTAGTTAAATCCCGCAAAATAGGCCTCACTTTAACTAAAGTAATTAGCTTTCTTTTTACTTCGTTGTAAAATAAATGAATTATTATGGTAGCTACCTTCACATTTGTATTTTTCATCTTCAAAATAGAATTAACTTCAACATTCGTTTCTTTAATTTCCTCGAATTTCAAATACTCTTGAGAATTATAACTATACGAGTAGTCCTCCTCACCTTCATTTATTTTGACATTCAAAAAAAAAATGACATCAGTTGAAAATCAACTGAAATCAAAGTCAAGTTGAATCAGTCAACTAGTTGAAAGACTTTTTGTTTAGCAGCTGAGTGCTGAGGTGCGTACTACTTGCTGAAAAATTTTTGAAGAAAAGTTTGAAAGAAATTCCATCCAAAATTTTTTTTTGGTTTGGTTAAACAAATATTTTTTTATTACGAAAAAAAGCAAAAATAATAAAAAATATTATTTTTGTAATTTATAAAGCAATTTTAGCTGTTTTCAGCCTAGTGGGTAAGTTTGTAGCCTAGTGGGTAAGAGCGTATAAAATACGCTGCCAACACCGAGGGAGTGTGCGATCGAATCCCATACACGTCGTAAGAGTTATCCCCCTTATGACATTTACAGCCATGCCTGAATAGGAAAGGATTTCTAATTTTCTGTTCACATTTATATGGCAGAGAAATGCATTAAAACACAAAATTTAAGGTTATTTTCATTCTCTCTAAAAAATATACTTTTTATAATCTACACCTAAAGTATAGAGTATATTAACTTTGGTATGGTGTTTGTAACCATTAAAAGGAAGCGAGTTAGATATGGATATGTATATATATTCTGAATCAGGATCACCTCCTGAGTCGATTTAGCGATGTCCGTCCGTCCGTCCGTCCGTACGCACGATAACTCAAAAAATAATGATGCTATCCTGAAATTTATACTGTAGGTTAAAAATGACTAAAGAAAGGAGATTACAAATGGGCGAAATCGGACTATGGGTTCGAGTACCTCCCATACAACTCCCAAAACCGAACTGCATATCTTCGAAATTAATATAGATAGAAACTTAAAATTTTGTACAAGGGTGTTTTTCCTGAATCCCTGATATCCCTAAAATTTGAAATGAATTGGAGTTGTTTTTCGGGTACCTCCCACACCACTCCCAAAGCCGAACAAGCATATATTCGAACTTAATAAAGATAGAAACCTGAAATTTTGTACAAAGGTTGTAAAAGCATTTATTTTTTTAGCTTATATTAAATACCTAATTAAAATAACTTACGGATTTTTACTTTAATTTGAATTTTTTAGGTGTAGAGCATAAATAAGTCGGTTGCAACGACTTACTGTAACATTTACTTGTTTCTTTTTAATCAATGAAATATTTTCTAAGTAATTCTTACAATATTTTAATAATTCAAACGACAAGCAATTTAGTTTAATAGCAGATCGATAATTATTATCAGAATAATAATGATTCACTGATTAATGATTCAATTTTTTTAGTAACACTTTTAAAACCAAACGTTTCAATTATTGTTCTAATAGCAGCACTCACTGCGTTCTACTAAATATTTGTGTTGCTAATTTAACTATAATTTTTTCATAAATATTCGGATTATTAATATGTTGTCTAGTTAATTTGGTACACAGCTTAGTTTTTGCATTTATTTGAACTTCTCATAATTTTATGAGAACTTTAAAGCTTGTAATGCTATTTGAGGTTTTTAAATCGGAATCCATTAATGTAGTTCTAAGAGATTTAATTAAATGGCAGGAATCGAATATGAAAAAAAAAATTTATTATTATAATATTAAAAAATGGTTTACCAGGCGTTATTTCTAGCAACAAAATAACTTTGGCTGAAGCTTCATCACAAGTAATTGCAATACCACAAGTATTTTGGGTATTGGAATACCAATATCGGACAAAATTCTCAAATTTTTTTTTAGTAATTTTTAAAAGTGTACAAATTTAAACGTATTACGAGAGGAATATCTGTATTACACAAACATAATATGCAAACATCAGTTACAAAAAGAATATTTATATAAAATTTTACAATATTTTATAAACAACGCCTAATTATCTTACAAGAGTTACAAGCCGGATCGAAACACTCAATTTATTTTATTTTATTTTTTTTTTTCTAATTATTTCAATTGTTATTTTATATCTATTTATTTAATTTTTTTTTTTGCCAGTCACTCCCTATGAGGAGCATAAGGCATCCACTAAGTAATTTATTATTCATATTTGACTAAGCTTCAGTTTCGTGAATCATTAATTTTACTAAACCGTTAATTACTCGGCTGTAGATATTGTACAAGATTAAGATGTTTCTTTTTTTTATTTCTACGCCATCTATTATCTTATACAAGAATTATGGTTTATTATTATTTTATTATATAGCTATTACAATATGATATTAATTATAATTTACAGGGCATAATATAAGTACTTATTTTTTTAATTTTAATTATATTCTACTAATTATATATTATAAGAAAAATCTATATTATGTTTTATTAATCTATATAACCCAGCCGGGGTTTGAACTCAAGACCTTTCGTATGAAAAACTGGTGTCTTAACCACTACACTACACCATTGACTGTATTATTGAGACTATTTATTAGTAAATATTATAGACATAAAAAGTTAGTGCACAAAGGGAATTTGTAAAAAAAAAAATTCCCATTGCTACATTCATTATGAATATTTTTACTATACAAATTCGACGATAAACTGCAATATTATGAATCTAAAATTAATATTAATAATGGGGGCCTCGGTGGTCTATTGGGTAAGAACTAAGAGCGTATAAAATACGCTGCAAATACTGAGGGAGTGTGGGTTGGGGGAATAACTCTTACACACGTCGTAAATTATTTCCCCTACGACAGAGTTAATCCCCCTTACGACATTTTACAGTCACGCCTCAAGAGGAAAGGCTGTGTGATTTCCTGTCCACATTTATGTGGCAGAGAAATGCATTAAAAAAAAAAATATATTAATAATAAAACAATTTTAGAAAATTGTCATAATATAATTTACAATTGTCTTTAAGTACATAATTAGCTACATACATATATATATATCTATATAAATATTTTGATTTTAAAACCAAAAAAATGTCATACACTTACACATTATAAATTTCAAATGTCAATTCACTTTAATGTTTTATCTACAAGATTATTATTATTTAATGTGAGTGTTTGACAATCTTTTTTTAAATAATTATTAATTTATTATATGATATCCAATTAATTAAGATTATCTATTCCCAAAAGATTTTATAATAATTCGAAATTCATTTCCAACAATTATTTATTCTAAAAAAATATACTACAACTTTAGCATATAATAGTTATAATAAATCAACTGATGAAGACATCAAAAATCTTAAGCTTAACTCATTGAGTTTTACAAAATAAAAATATATAAATAAAAAAAATAAAATATGAATTATTTATTAATGAATTTATTAATTGAAAAATAGTGTTTTAAGTTAAGAAAAAAAAAAAAATTGTTTTCATTTCAATTAAATTGAAGAGTTTTTATGTAACAAATGAATAGAAACAAGAAAAAAAATAAATAAAAAATATCAAAAAATGTATTAGGTGAACATAAGCTTACAAAACTTAAATATAATCTAAACAAAAATGGAATAAAAAATAATAAAAATAAAAAAGATATAAAATAAAAATTTTATAATATGAATCTAATATTGAAAATATCATTTTTGCCATTCTATTTAATAATTTGTTTCGTTGTCTATTTATTTTTTGCAATGCAAATGCTTAAAAAAGATTATATAATTCGTACTTTTATAGTATGTACTTGTATATATGTACGTATTATTGTTTTAAAAAATTTCTGAGAAAGCGAATATTAATAGAAAATAATTTGAAAATAATATTTTAATTTTTTTTTGCTAAATAAAATAGAAAAAAATAGTTTTTTTTTTATAAAACATTGTGTGCTCTTTATTCTAATCTGAACTGCTATATGTAAAATCATCACAAAACCAAAACGTCGAAAAATCAAAAATAAATAATTGAATAAAATATTTGGGGTCATTATCAATTTACAAAAAAAAATAAAAACCAAAAAAGAAGTATCATATTAGAACCCATCAACCAAAGGAGAGGAACCTTGAGAGAGAACCTTGGGTTTCAGAGAAAATCTCTGCGAAGTGAGGATGTTTGACCAGGGAATCATCGTTCGATTCTTTCTTTCCAATTACAAACTTGTTTAATAAGAATAGTTGTTATCTCGCCCTTTCAAATGCCACAAGTTTCATTGAAAGTTAAATGACGAAAAGCCACAACAATATACAATCTCCCTAAAATATTAGGTTATTTTTTTATAATGAACACCTACGTGTAAGTGCAAATTACTGGTAAACACCAGTAATTTTATAAAAATAGAAATTTGTTTTTAACATGTTTTGGTTTTCGTAAAATATCTGAAAAAGGGTATACTAAAACAATTCTCTGCTCTAAAAATGATTATGAATCAATCAAAATATTTTTTTCGGTAATTTTTTATTTTATATATTTTTTATTTTTTATATAATGCATTGAAACTGAAATTTTTTTTTTTGTGATAATGCATGTAGCCATGTAAACTTCAAAATATACATAAATATGTATGTATTAATATGTAAAAAATTCATTTTAATTAATTCATTTCCTATAAAAATTATCTTTAATTGAATTATACGATTGATTATATAATTTATAATAATAAATTTATATGTATATGTATATAAGTTTATACAACTAAAACCTTCAACATAGTTAAATTGTAGCATAATGGGCCTTAATTCCGTTAGAACGTGGGCTTTTAGTCCATTTCAAAAAAGAATTCAAGCCCACTGAGTAACACAAAGGTAACTATCATGAGTCTATATTTCATTTGACTGAATTTTATTTGGTGATATCTCAGAAGTACCATTAAGACTTTTGACTCGCTTCAATGAACTGGAAGTCCCATTTGACTTTTGTCTCATTGTTAAGACCTCAGGAGTTTTAGGAGAGATTTTAGAATTGAATTCATAATCAGGATTATACGCCTTTTATTTAGATATATGCATATGCGAGTTTCTGAATTGTGAGAGATATTACAGTTGGTCACAAAATCAGTGTTATACGCTTTTCCCAGAATATGTATATAATCCTCCTAATTCAAAACTCGCATATGCATGTATCTAAATATTCTGTAAAAGGCGTATAATCGTGATTTTGAATTCAATTCTAAAATCCCTCCCAAAATCCCTGACAATAGGAGTATTAACTTATATATACATATTTTGGAAAAATGATATAACCCTGATTTTGTAACCAACTCTAAACTCCCTCCCAATTCAGAATCTCCCACATATACATATTAGTAAATATACTCCAATTTTTATTCAAAACTCTAAAATCCCTTCCAATGCGT
The DNA here is from genome assembly GCA_947095535.1 of Poecilobothrus nobilitatus. Classification (NCBI taxonomy): domain Eukaryota; kingdom Metazoa; phylum Arthropoda; class Insecta; order Diptera; family Dolichopodidae; genus Poecilobothrus; species Poecilobothrus nobilitatus. Next base: position 152,195,018 of record OX352773.1, on the reverse strand, counting down.
TTGCTCTAAGCCCGCGGGTTTTAATTTCTTCTAATTGTGGGTTTTAATTCCAATTCAAAAAAGAATTAACGCCTGCGGGCTTTATTTCCTCGGGCTTTCTGTCTGACGAATTACTTTAAATAGTTGTTAAAGTTAAAATATTGCACGCATTTCTATGTATATGCTTAAGTATATTTACGATTTTAATTGTAAGTTTAGATGTGTAAATTAAATTGAATTAATGATTTTTTTTATTTTACAGTTTTTAATGGCCATTTAACCTTATATAATTTTATTAGACTCGGACTGTACTCGAATAGACTTATAGACAATTTTGCCAAGACTTGAACATCGTATTCTTTTAAATAATCTTTATTTTTATTTAAATAATCTAGCATTATATTAGAAATTTAATCATATTAATATTATATATTATACAATACAATGCTTGGAGATTGATCGAGTCGTAAGCATTTTATTGTTGTATGATAAATTTGACTACAAACTCGCCAGTCTTCGAAATCTAGCAATTTTAAATATCCAAATTCAGTTCCTTTCCATATTTACTTAATATCTTCTTTAAAATATATTTAAACAAAAAAAAAAAAGAATGATTGTGACAAAGCATTCTATATACAGACTTTTATATTTAATATATATTTGGTTCATAATATTATAGGTTCTGACTTTCTGATTAAAAAATTACTTCAATTAAAAATTTTTATTTTATTAAAAATTGATTATAAAACATTTTAATATTTTATAAATTATAAATAACGATAATTAAATTCAATAAATCTTAATTCCTTTTCATACACTTTTAAAATTAAAAAAAAAAAAAATTAAAAAATTTTTCTCATTTTTATTTTATTTATTTATATTAAAACTAATTTATATAAAAGAATATCGGAGTTTCTCTCTCGTTAATCAGCCAAGCTCACTTCACTTTATAAATTCGCTATAAAATTTACGGCGAATTCGATTTAATATTCAATTATAATTTTTGTAAGAAAATAAAAACAACGTTTTTTTTTTTATTGAATGTTTGTTTTGTTCTTTTTTTTTTTATTATTATTTTTTTTTTTGGTATTAAATTGAAAATTTAAAGAAGTTTAATTTAGAAAATATTATTTTCAACTTTTAGTCTAGTTTGTTTCTTCATGGTAATTGTTTCCATAATCATAAACGGTTGATTAAAAAAAAGCAAACAAAAAAAAAAAAAAAGCATCAAAAGTAAGAAAAAATCGGCGGTGTATCACTGGCGGTATTCTTTATTTACAATGATGTAGAATTTTTTTTTTTTTATTTTTTGTTCTCGGTTTTATTTTTATTATAAAAAAAAAAAAAAATATTTAGTTATATTTATGGTGATTTTAATTCAAGTTTAAAAATTTAAGACCATAAATGGTTTTAAAAAAACGCAAAAAATAACTAAAAAAGAAAAAAAAAAATAGTAATAATTCATGTACAATGTGATAATTTTTTTTTTTTTTTTTTTTCTTTTTATTGAAGTTTTAATATTTTTATTATCCGTAATAATAAAATAATATAAAATTAAAAAAATTAAATTAAATATAAAAATAAATATAAACATAAATAAAAACAGAAGAAATATTATATAAATTGTTTTTTTTTTTTTTTTTTAAACAAATAAATTTTCTTATCTTGGATTTATTTATTTTTAAACATTGTGTACTCGTATATATGACAAAATTTTGGTAATTTTATTTTTGTTTTTTAAATATTTTTATTAAAATTTGCTGAAGAAAAATTTATATTTTTTTTTATTTTATATTTTATTATTAATTATAGTTTTTTAAGATTATAATGTTATAAATGTACATATTATAGGTTATGTGGAATATTACAATATTTTTTTTCAAAATATAAAAATTGAAAAAAATTTTGTAATTTATTCATTTTTAAGGAAAAAATAAAAAATTATGTAACAAATTTTTGGAAAGAAAGAAAATCTAAAAGAAAAATGTATCAATCAAGATTATTTAATTTTATCCATCATATTAGTTACAATATGTTCATGTAATTTTGACAATTCTAATGATTCACAATATTTAAAAAGATATTTAAGTGACATCAAATTTAAATCATATTATGGGCTTAAGTCTTTGAAAAATTACTTTGAAAGTTTATTTTACTAAAACTTCATATAAATCACAATACTTTCTTTTCAAAAAATCTTCTACGAATACTACGAATACTATTTGGAATTCTTTACGCAATTATAGAAATATGATAAAATTTTGTCATGAGAATCATTAAAAATAAATTCATTTTTGTTATATAATTTTTATGTAATTTTCGATTTTTTATACTTTTTGTTTTACGTGCTTGTCAAATTCTATATATAGGAAAGGATTCCTATGTACGTTGTTGGTGTAGGTTTGACATAATAGAGAAGCAAGGAAGTCAACTAGGAAAATAGGACAAAAAGGAGGAATGGAAAGTAAATTTCATAATGAACTTAAAAAGGTTTTTGAATAAAAAATGCAAATTGTAAAAATGGAGTATTGCCAACTTACTCCATAATATTATAGAGTGGATGTGGTCAAATCAAAAGTATAATTCTATTGCAAAAAAAAAATTCTATTGTAGAATAATTTGACATTGAAGACTTTCATTAAAAGAATATAGAACTGGAATACTGGAAGACTTTTCATAAAAAAATCTACAACTTGTGAACGGCTTACTATAGAGAGATAAATGTATTTTATAGAGTAAGTTGTTAGCTTTAATTTTTATGCCCTAATGATTTCATAACCCCAACAGTTACAAAGTTATGGAGTTTTAAAATGATTTAAAATGAAAAAAATATGTTTCAAACTCAATTTTCTTTTGAAACACCCTGTATTTGTGGTACTTTTTATGGCATATTTCGAAACAGCTTTTCAAGCCCTATAATTAGTACCTAATAATTTCTTCTCTATCTCTAACCGTTTTAGAGTTATAAAGAATATAAAAGTGTGTTATTTTCAATCGCTGTGTTATTTTCAATCACATTAGAAAAGTGTGTTATTTTCAAAGGTGTGTTAACACATTTTATGTTTTCCTTTTTTTATCTCTCTATAGTAAGGCGTTCAAAAGTTGTAGATTTTTTTATGAAAACTCTCTAAAAAATCTTTAACCTCTCATATCTGGAAAAGGGTCCAGAATAGACACCCCCCCCTTCCAATACAATTTTTTGTTTGCCTCGATATGCCCGATCACCCATTTCAAGGAAGACCATCGAGTCGGAAACACTCTGTATATTGACTTTTATTGATATATTTTTTAAATATAAAAATCATATCTGTTGATATACATATAAATTGGGTTGCTTTTTTTCATTCCCAATTATTAATGGTTTACCCAAATTAATATTAAAATAATTAATTTCAATTTAAATATATTGTTTTTTATTTTTTTATTTTAACCATATATTTTTATTAAAAAATAAAAAAACAATAAATTGAAATATTTTTTTAATGTATTATATCATTAATCTGACCTTTATATAATTTTATAATAATTTCACTGTCATTGATATTTAATTGATTAATTTTACGCTTATTATCCAATATTATCATTTATCATTCAAAAAATTCTTTTATATAGTAAGAAATTATAAAATTCTATAATATATACATACATATTATAATATACTATATTATATACTATATATGTATATAAAAAAGTATGTTTTTTAAGAATATTGAAGATTAAAAATTGAAGAGAGAATGCATTATTTCTCTTAGTAGTGATGCATTCTTATATGATACAATTAAGTTTTCCAACAAAAATAATATCAAATCAAGATTGCCCCTTTTTTCGGGCAAATTTATATAGGTTGAATTTTGTTTATAACTTACCTAATCACCAATCCTGACAACATCCAAGCTAAAATTTTAGATTTTGCAGACGTAAACGCGAAGACGTTTGAAGTTAACTTTTCAATAAAATACTTCAATTAATTTTTATACCTTATTAATCGATTGATTGAATGATTTTTTATTAAATATATATATATATAATATATAAGTAGGTATAACATTACAATTTAATTTTGTGGCCTTTCCATCTCGGTTGTGTGGTAAATTTTATATCTGATTACAACAAATAAATGTTTCAAAGGAGTCGCAAACATCTTATTTATTGCCTATACATAAAGTAATTTAAAATTAACTTTTAGGAGCAGAACATATTTCTTCTATACAAAAACCTCGTCATTATAATAACTTTTAGTGTGTAATTTACTTAATTACAAAAGTTTTATTTTCAAGCTTTTCTTAATTTTTTTTCTTTTATAATAAGTTGGTCAAAAATGATTTCTAAAATATGCAATTATTAAGAATGTTTTAAGTTTAGAATTAGCGCTTGACTCACTAATATTTTGTAAGTATGTTTTTGTTTTCCTAAAGGAAACTAGAAGAGTATATCTAGTAAGAAAATCAGAATTCCTTCATGATCCTTTCTCTTAGCCATAATAACCCAGAATTAAAAAGATATACTTTTAATACAGTTCGACAAACTTAGGAGTGTTGTGTTAAAGTTTCTGTATTTTATAATAGTTACCATTACGAATAGATCGTGTTATATTATATTGATGGTACCAGCTAGTATTACGCTTAGCACATGTATTGACTTTTACATACATATTTATATCGGATTATTTTATTATTAAAATAATTTATTTCTACTTTTATTATGAGTTCTAATCTGGGTTTCTAATATGGGTTCAAAAATAATTTTATTTTTTGAGTTGTGCAATAAAAATATACATAAGCATACTTTTGTACATTTTTACGGGATACGTACAGAATCCCCAAGAAAAAATTCCCGAGGATTAAATCGCACTAAAACAAATCCCCAAATACAAAATCCCCAAAAACAAAATCTCCAAAACTAATATCCCCAAAAACAAAATCCCTAAAATAAACAATGTTTTTTTATGCATTTAAAAATTGTTGTATGTATTAACAAATTGTCCTGTTTGTTGAAATATGTAAATAAGTATATAATATGTAAAAAAAGTAATTAGGGATTTTAAAGTTGGATTCAAAGGCAGGATTATACGCTTTTTCCAGAATATTTATTTATACTTGTGTCTGTATGTATATATGTGAAATTGTTTATTATGAGGGTTTTTAGAGTTGGATTCAAAATCAGGGTATTCCTCTTTTAAAACATATTTATATATATATGGATATATGATATTCTGAATCAGGAGGGATTGTAGAAGTCAATTGAAAATCACAGTTATACGCCTTTTACAGAATATTTATATATGTAGATCCGAGATTCTGAATTAGAGGGTATTATAGAGTTGAACATGAAATCCGGGTATTCTCTTTTTCCAAAATATTTATTATATAGTATATATATTGTGATATTGTGAATTAGGAGAAATTTTAGAGTTTTTTAAAAAAAAATGTGTATTGATCCCACCAAAAAAGCCTTAAAACATCACTGATGTCAATATCAAAACATAATTCAAGATCATAATATACTAAAAATATGTTAACAAAGTAAAATAATAGTAATTAATTATTTTTAATTTTTAAACGCATAACAAACATTATTCTTTTTTTTTTTTTGGGGATTTTATATTTGAGGATTTTGTCTTTGAGATTTTTTTGGGGATTTTGTTTTTGGGGATTTTGTCGTGGTGATTTTGGCTTGGGGATTTCATGACCAAAACATTTTTTTCACATAATCTTAACTATTATTTTATAATTTAACGAAATTGAAAATAAATTTCCTTGTTTCTGGTTATTATTTTTTTTTTTTTTTGTCAAATAATTGAAAATTTTCTGAACCGTTCAAATGATTTATATGTAAAAAAATTTAAAAACAAATTACGCGGTATTATTTTTCATATAGCAGAACGCTTTGTGTAAAATTTTTTAACATTATATTCCATATAACAAAAAAAATTGTTTTAATTATTTAAAATAAATTTTAGCTATTTAAGCGTTTAATTAATTTCCATATTGATTTTGTGCGTCAACAGATTTAAATCCCATATGTTATTATGGACCTATAAAATGTCAATAATATATTAATACCATAAATAAGTATTATCTTAAAAAAAAAAAAAAAAATCAATAAAATTGAAATTATAAATTCCTTAAAACAAAAAAAAAAAACGAAAAAAAAAAAAGAGCAATGTCAATTTGTTTTTTTTTTTTGTTTTTTAATGAAAATACGCTTAATCCACGTTAATAATATTGAAATATTTTTGTATTTAAACAACAAAAAAAAAAATAATTCAATGGAATTTTTAATTTTATTTGAACAAATGGATATCCATAGAATTATTTTTTTTTTTCTTCAATATTTGTCTTATATTTTTTGTTTTTATTATGGAATTTTTTTTATTAATAAAATTAAAATGTTTTAAAAATATTAATTTATTGTTTTTTAAAAATACAATGAAATACGTTTTTTTTTTATTTCTATTATAAAATAAATTTTTCTTATTTTTATTTTTTTCGTTGTAGTTGGAATCAAAATCAAACGGTGTTAGAATTTTACACATATTAGGAATTGAATACTATCATAGCGGTGAAATAAAATTCAATGTAATACATCCAATTAATAATTTTATTAATCTATCATCTTACACAAATTTAACATTGTTACCAACAATTTTACCACATCAAAATATATTTAATTTCGAGAATATTGAAAGTAATGAAACACCTGATTTACCTGTTTATATAACAAAAGGACCAAATGATTATACAGCATTAATTGGTGGTACAATAATATTAGATGTTCATTTTGGTGGAAGACCAATACCAAAAATTTATTGGTTTAAAGCTGTAAGTATATATATATATATATGTATTATTAAAACAATGCAATTATTATATGTACATATATATATATATATATGTATACATAATACATATATATAAATTTTATTATATAAAACCGCATAAAATGTATTACATCAGTTTTGTTTTTTTATTTTTTTATTTTTTTCTTTTGCTTTTAAATCTATAGATTATATATTTGAAAATAAAATGCAAAAAAAAATTATCACTTAAAAAATTTTAAAAATTCAAAAACTTTAACAATAAATTTAGATAAATTTTTTAATTTGTTAATTTTTAGTAGAATTAAACAAATTGTAAAATTTTGATAGTAAAACTAGGTATTTGAAAAAGTATATTGACCTTAAAAAATGCCTGAACTTAAATATTATATATTATTTTATAGGTAGCCTAAAAGTATGCAAATATGTAATAAATATTTTTACTTAAAATAAAATTAAACCTCTTAGGGGGGCTTCGGTAGTGTAGTGGGTAGGCGCGTGGCGTATTAACCGAAGGAGTGTGGGTTCGATCCCTGCACAGGTCGTAAGTGTTTTTCTTTACATACCCCCCTTACGACCAAATATAATATAAATATATAGTATATCATATAAACAAAATAAATAATATTAGTATATAATTTAATAATAGTATAAAAACCTATAATGTCCTTGGTAGCCAGCCGATGGTTCAATAATATTGCATTACATTTATGTATGCAATGTTAATATAAATAAATAAATAAATAAATAAACCTCTTAGGGTCTCGGTGGCCTAGTGGTTAAGCACGTGGCTTATTAACCGAGGAAGTGCGAGTTCAAATCCTGCACAGATAGCAAATTTTATAATTTGAAAACAAATTCCCCTTGCTACCAAATATAGAATAAATATATTAAAAAAAAAAAAATAAATAATATAAATAAAATAATATTGGTGTATAATTAAGCATTCGACCTACAATGGCCTTAGTAGTAGTCGATGGTTTTGTAATATTGCAATATCCTATGTGGTTTGTAATATTAATATAAATAACTAAATAAAATTAAACCTCAAAGTTTCTTGGTAGATATTATAACCATTTTTTTTTTTTTTTAACTTTTTATTTATTGCTTCTGTTTCTGTTTGCATCCTTAAAAAGTTTACAAAAGTTTACAATTATATTAATTTAATGTTTAAATTGATTTACATGTAAAAATAATATTTTTTTTATTTTGTAAATTTTAGTTTTCTTTTCTTAATTTACTCATCTATGTATTTAACAAATAATAAGTTTTTATGTATTTTTATATTTTTTATATAATAATTGTAAAAAAGTTATGTAAAAAACCCAATTCATTATTCGTATGTTTTCATAAAAAAAAAAAAACTTTAATATGAAACTATTACAGAATTAATTTAATTTTTTTAACCACCAATAATTTCTACAGACAGAAATATCGCTATTTGGAATATGGGTGTCATATTTCAAACTACCAATATCAACACTATTTGGATCAAACTTTATTTTAGTATATGTAGCCCTTCTGCTATAATCAAATAGTAGAGGGATATGATTTTGCTTTTGTATAAAACCTTCTTTATCTAGATGAAACCTTCTTTATCTAGGTAAATGAAATGTTCAGGTGTTATGAATCCCGATATTAATGTTTTTTTTAATATACTCATTGTTATGGTAGAATATATGGGATATTAAACCATTTTCGGGAGTGTTAATTGCTCTATGAAAATGTTTGCGAATCAATTTAATTATGAAATTATCGATTTTTAACCATAAGGATAACGTAAAACGATTGTTATATGTGTATATAATTGAAATTTAATTTTTGAGTTTGTAAATTAAATAGGACACTTTTTTTTTTTTTATTTTTATTAATTAATTTAATATAAAATTAATTAAATTGCGTTAAATTTAAAAAAAAAAAATAATTCTTTTACAAATAAAAAAAAATATATTTTTAATATTTGTTCAGGTTTTAAATTTTTTTTAAAGAATTGCAAATAATTTCGTCAATTATTTTATTATTTTTTCAATTGATAACAAAATCTGATATTTGAACTTTGTACTTTTCAAAATAGGAATACTTATATTACATTTTAATTTCTATATTATTTGAAAAATTAAAATATTAAGAATATATAAATACAAATATGTATTTTAATTTCTAATGTTTTTTATTCTAAAATTTAGTGTAGTTCTCTGATATTTTCTGGACTTTTTAATTTAATAAAAAATTTAATAGATTTTTAAAAAGGAAGAAAGTTTTCTTTAAATAGAATAATATCAAAACTATGTTTAAATATATTTAACAATTTTTAAGAAATTATAAAACGTTTCCAATATATCTATTTTTATAAATTTAAGTAGAAATTTAATGATAACGTTTATAATAACTTATATAATATTATACAGGTCAAAATTCAAATAGATTAGATAAAATTAATAGTGAGGATTATAATCCCATCATACCCCAGCTATATGGAAATGTAATTTATCATATAAAAAAAATAATTTTTAGGTTTTGTTTTCAATATTGTAAAATTAAATAAAGAAAAACAATTAAAAAAAAAAGAAAAAAACAGCAATCGCCTTAAATTATGCAATACGTCTTATATTGTTTAGAATTTTCGGTTATATCTGGTTAATGTAATTTTTATTATTAAAATTTGAATTTAAAAATTTTTATGAGTGTTTTGAAAAAAGTAAATAAATAAGTAATTTATTAAAAACGTATAATTTTTAAGATGTTATAAAAAAAAAAAAAAAATATTTAATTAAACTGTTGGATATTCTAAAAACAAAATAAATAAATATTTATAAAATTTATGCACTTAGTTCAATATTTTGTGTTCGATTTGCGGTTTTTCTGTATACTTTAATATAAATAATATATACCTATTTATATATATATATATAAATTTATATACCTATATTTGTAATTATTTTATTATTAAATAATTTACGTATTATTTACGATATTGTGGTTTATTGTTTTTTTTTTTTTGTTTTTTGTAAAATATTTTGCAACATTGATTAAAAAAAAATTATATATTTTTTTTATTTTCCATAATTTTCTGATTGATTGGACTTTGCGCCAATTTTAATTTTTAATATTTTTTTTTTTTTAAATATTCTTATATTAATGTATTTTATTGAAAAATACAATTCTTACCTACTTAAAATATATTATGATTATTAAACTTAAATTGGAAATTAATTATTATATTTATTGATGTGAAATGAAAAAAAGCCACAACTTATGTACTGTCACAGATTTCAGAAGTTTACCATTTAAGTATAAAATTTAACAAATTTTGAAAGTTTTGACAAGAACTAATTGAAATAAATAAGTATTTTAATAAATTTAAAATGTCTGCTACTACATTTTTTTTTTTTGTTTTTTTTTTGATTATATCACATTTAATTTTAAATGATCGGTTTAACTTAGTTAACGTGGTATTTTAAAGCTTTAATAGGTTTTTGATTTTTCTTTATTTTAGGAATCGGTTACTTTATTAATATTTTTTTTTTTTTAATTATTGTTTTTTTGTTTTATTCAAATATATTTAATTGAGATTTAAAATGTAATTTACAGGGTCATCAAATTGAAGAAAATTCAAATATTAGCATTAAAACAACTGAAACAAAATCAGTTTTAACAATAACTTCAATTACAACTGATGATAGCGGCAAATATACTGTAGAAATTATGAATGAACATAGTAGTGATTATGCTGTTGCATCTGTAGCAGTTGAAGGACCACCAGAACCGCCAAGTAAACCAAGTACCTCAACTACATATGATAGAATTTCTATAGCATGGTGTGGACCACCATATGATGGTGGTTGTATGATAACTGGATTTATGTAAATAAAAAAAATTTCAGAAAAAGAAAACCAATAATATTTATCTATAATTATTATATATATATATTTTCTTTTAGTATTGAAAAGCAAGAAAATGATTCTGATTGGATTGAAATTGCAACTGTTGTTGATTCACTGGCTTACACAATAAAAGATATCAAACCAAAGGTTATATATAAATTTCGTGTTAGAGCAGAAAATATTCATGGTCGTAGTGAACCAAGTAAATCTAGTGATGAAATTATAGTTCAAACGCAACCATCTGATCTTATAATTTCAAATGGTTATGATATGGAAATGCGAAAGAAAACATTATTATTACGACAAGATGGTGAATATAAAGAACGTTTTGAAACAAAAGAAGAATTGGGCAAAGGTAGATTTGGTGTAGTTTTTAAAGTGATAGATAAAGATTCTGGTCAGATAATGGCAGCGAAAGTAATAAAATGTATAAAAGCTAGAGATAGAGTTAAAGTTCAAGATGAAATAGCAATTATGAAATCACTTGATCATCCGAAATTATTACAGTTAGCAGCTTCATTTGAAACTAACCGTGAAATTATTATGATTATGGAATAGTAAATTAAAACAAAATTGCTTTTTATTTTGAAAATTTTAATTAAAATTGTTTATTTTTAATTTTAGTATTACTGGGGGTGAACTATTTGAACGTGTTGTAGCTGATGATTTTACATTAACAGAAAGAGATTGCATATTATTTTTAAGACAAATTTGTGAAGGTGTTGATTATATGCACAGTCAATCGATTGTTCATTTGGATTTAAAACCAGAAAATATTATGTGTCATACAAGAACTAGTCATCAAATAAAAATTATTGATTTTGGTTTGGCACAACGTTTAAATTCTGATAGTCCAGTACGTGTACTATTTGGTACACCTGAATTTATTGCTCCAGAAATAATTAATTATGAACCAATTAGCTTTCAAACTGATATGTGGAGTATTGGTGTTATATGTTATGTATTGTAAGGATTAAATTATTAATGTTTGTTAAAATTTTTTTTTTTTATATAAAACGTGATTTTTGTTTTTTATTGTTTAGGTTATCCGGATTATCACCATTTATGGGTGATGCTGATGTTGATACATTTTCAAATATTACACGTGCCGATTATGATTTTGATGATGAGGCATTTGATACAATATCACAGGAAGCAAAAGATTTTATCTCAAATTTATTAGTACATCGTAAAGAGGATAGACTTACAGCTAAAGAATGCTTAGATTCAAAATGGTTATCACAATATCATGATGAGTCTTTAATAAATAAACGAATATGTACAGATAAATTAAAGAAATTTATTATTAGAAGAAAATGGCAGGTAAATATTTTGTTTGAGTTAAAAAAGTTTGATGGAAATGTTGTTTTTCTAACGGTTTTAAACAATGATTATTGAACAAATTAAAAAAAATCAAATAAATTTCAAAAATATAAATTTTTAATGTTTATATATTAATTGCATGTTTTTTTTCCTTTTGTTTCTATATTTTATTGTTAACTTAACCTCGTTTTTGTGTATTTAAATTTGCATTAACTTTAAAATAAAACCAAAAAAAATATCAAAAACAGAAAACTGGTAATGCGATTCGAGCACTTGGTCGTATGGCGAATTTATCAGCATCACGACGAAATTCATCAATATCGAATAGTAGTAGCGTTAGTAGTAATAGTATCAATAGTGGATTAACATTATCTAGTAGTCCACGACCATCAATATCAGCTGGATGTGGACAAATAAATTCATTATTAAATCCTAACATTGTAAATCATATGAGTTCAGTTAATGAAGAAGAAGATGATTTAACTACTTTAATAGTATCACAACATCAACCAAAAGTTGCAACAATAATAGAATCAAAAATTATTCAAAGACCAAAAATTCGTAATAAAACTGAATGCAGTGAACGTAGTGATTCTGGATTTAGTGAATGTTCAAATTGTAGTGGTGGTGGTATTGGAGCTAATATAACATGTTTATGTCCCCATCCAATTTTAGAAAAACCTCAAGTAATACAAGAAGAAATTGTTTTAGAAAAAGCAAATGAATTTTCAATAGCTGTACCTCATGATATTTTAAAAATAAAATTAGAAGAAATTGCAATAAAACATCAAGAAATGATGGACAATGAATTACATATCGAGGAATATGATAATTCATTAGAAATTCAAAATAAATCTTTAAATAAACAAAATAGTTGTAATTCAATAGAAAGTTTTAAAATATCAATTCCAACATTAAACACTACAGATTTTGAAAAAACAATTGAAAATGATTTAAATGATATTGGAATTAATGATATTAATAAAAATTCTGAGGGAATAACTGGATCAAAGGAATCAATTATGAAATCAGATTTTACGAATACAATATCTATGCGTAAAAAAAGTTTAGAAAGTAATTTTGCTAGAGAAAAATCTAAAGTAAAAGTTTCTAAACCAATATTAGGACCCTTGGGTAAAGTTACAATGTTAAAGAATCGATTTAATCAACATAATGAAAATATAACATCTGAAAAATCACCAAGTTATATGAGAAGTACAATAAGTTCACGTAGTACAAATAGTTCACCTGTTAAATTACATATGAGTCGAGATTTTTCAAAATCAAAAAATGTTTTTGATCGTTTGGCATATAACCCAAAGAGTAATTAAATTTTTGCTTATTTTTGTTTTTTTTTTGTTTTTTGTTTTGTAGTTATAATTACATTTTACTTTTCCTAATCCTACATTATTTTGAAAATAAATTTACATTGTTCTAATGAAATAAATAATTTTAAATTTTAGCGAATGCCACAACAACAACAACAACTCAAGCAACAACAGAAACAACAACACAATCAAAATATAATGGACATTCATTATCCTTACCTGGTTCTCCCTTACCACAGATGCGATCTTCTGCGTCCATACGGTTAAGTAATAGGGTACGTGAAGCAACTGAAAGATTATCAGCACCAAAAAATGTTGCAGTTTTAAATAATTCAACACCAACATCATCATTATCATTGAATCGTAATAGATTTAATTTTAATAAACAACAAATAAATACAGATTTAATGCATGATACATCAAATATAATAACAAAAACAACAACAGCAACAATATTATTAAAAAATAATAATAATAACAACAACAATAATAATTATAATAATAATGATAATGATAATATAAATAATAGTAATGATAGTAATAACATAAGTAATATTAATAATATTAAGACCAATAATAGTACTAACACTAATATAGAACAGAATAAATTTAATAGTGATACGAAAAACCACGATTTAGAGCATATTCCAAGAAATTATAATACAAGAAGTTGATTTCTTTAATATTATTTAATTAATATTTTCAATTAACTTCAATATTAAAAAATTAAAAAAAAAAAAAAAAAACTTTTCGAAAAGATGAATGAATTCTAATCGTAAAATAAAGGAAGAAAATTTTTGTTAAAACAAAAAACCTAAATTATTTTGGGATTATAGAACGCCTGTTGGATATGCAATTTTTTTTTTAAATTTTCCTATAAGAACTGCTCTCTTCTTCTTGTTTTTTGTTTTTTTTTTTTTTACTTTTAGAAGAAAAAAAGTGAGCTAGAAAATTAAAAAAATATAAACATACTTTAATTTATACTGAAAACAAAAAAAAAAAAAACAATAGTGTTAAGTTCACGAATACGACAATCTCAGAAGGAAATTAAAAAACTATTAATAAAAGTCTTAAGAATGTTTCTAGTACTTTGTAACGATTTAGACAAAGTAATTTCAAACGAGTATATAATTTCAAATTTTTATTTGTTTTATTTTTCTTGTAATTACAAATTTAAATAAAATGCACGAAATAGATATATACATTTTTCAGAAGCAATTTAACTTAGTACTGGGTGTTAAGTTAATATTTTAAAATGCACAAAATATTTCGCACATAGTAAATTAAAAATTATTTTAATATTTGAATTAAAAACATTAAGAGAGGCTTAGATGATCACAGCAAGAACATTTTAAAAAAAAAAAAAATTAAAATAAAAAGACTTAATTCTAATGCATTCTCCACTTTACCTTACTTTAACATATGATGAATCAAATCAATTAAATTAAAAAAGAAAAAACACAACGCAATTCCTCATCATAATTTATTTAATTTAATTTGTTTCATCACACCCTGTACTATGACTGTTTATACTTTTCATTTTCTTCAATATTTAAATTTTTTATTTTTTTATTTATAACAATTAATATTGTATGTAATTTTAAAATTTATTTTTAATATATTTTAATGTACCGATATTTTTTTTTTAAATTTTGTTGTTTTCGTAGTGAGTTGAAATAGTTTTCTAAGTTTATATTTTTTTGTTTCTTATACATAATTATTGTAATTTGTCGTTTTTTTTTTTAAATTATATTATTATTTTTGTTATAATTTAGTATATTTTTGAATTATTATATTTATTGTAATATGTACTTAATGTTTATATATTTTTTTTTTTGCAAATTTATGATGGCGTAATTTTAATTCTTTGCGTTATTGTAATGGTATAAATTAATACTAAGCAATAAGAAAAAAAACAAAAAAAACATAAAATAAAAATATAAAAAAAAAAACAATTAATTTGAGTATAGTTTTTTTATATTTACATTTATTAAATAATTTATTTTCTGTATTTGTCCAATAAAAGAAAAGGCTCATCTGTTAAACGACGGGGGAAAGGATCAATTGGTATATAAATAAGGGAAATAAATTTATATCATAAAAGCTTCGAATTCTCTTTTTATTTTAAGAGATATTTACATACATATACATATGTATAAATAAATTTAAACCTTAAGTTTTCAATGCCCTAATGAGGTTTGCACCAATTGCCATTTAGACAGAAATTCATCAAATGAGCCTAAGTATCCTAGTCCAAAATTAGAATGAAATCGGATACAGAAAAAGAAGAATAACAGAGAATATGTAGAATAACAGAGACATTATCTTATACCGTATCGTTACATAATTAAGAAAAGCCGTTAAAACATGTAAAAATATAATGCTGGTGATTTATGTTTTGTGTTTTACTTCAAAAATTAGCATAGGTGTCCAAGTGAAAGATGTTTAAGAATAGTAACTTTTTAATTTTTGATTCCTAATAGCTCTTAAACAAGGAGAACTTTATTTTTAGATAACTTACTTACTTATTATTAATCGAGATTTTTCTTCCCTCAATATTTCAAGGTTCTAGACTGAGGATCAAAATTTTACAAAATTTCGATTTTACGTAACCGTAAATTTAAATTCCAAGTTGCAAAAATTATACAATTTTTATATTGCGCTCTAAAAATTGAGCTAAGAATAGTTTCCTGTCGTTTATCGTTTTTAAATTGAAAAAACAGATTTATGGAGAAAAATACAGAACCTTACCTTTACTAAACCTTAGCCTTACTAAAATAAAATAAATAAGATTAGGTAAGATAAGTTATCATATCATTATCTTTAGGTAACATTTATGTTCGTAAGATATCTTGATAGTAGATATTTTATACAAACATGAATATAGTTTTAGAAGCAAATGTTGACATGTGAAGAGTTAAACACCAGTATTCACTGTTCTGGTGAATCTGAAGTTACAGTTCTAAATATCTCATAACCATAAGTATTAAATCGAGTATGGCATTCTGCTTTTCTGTAGGGCTCCTCAATTCAATTTATAGCTACGCAGATGACAGCACTTTGTAAGCATCTTGCGATTTCTTAAGGAAGTTTAATGTTACCTCAAACACCGCAATCGGTATCAAAAACCTATAAAATTTAATCAGCTTTTACAAAATTGCATATATTATTTTGACTTAATTAAGTACTGAGATGTAGGAAACTTTTGGAGTTGAATGATGGAGCCCCCGCTTCACTGAACGAATCAAATCTTACAAAAGTAGTGCCATTTGTTGTTTAGCTTAATTAAGTGACAAAACACGAAGATATAAAATTCGCAGTTGTATGGGATCTATCTGAACCTGTTGCGCTAGACTAACAATTTTGCAGGGGTCGTTGCTATTAAGTTTTTATTTAGATAATGATCTATGCTTATAAAAGAAGGTACTTTTCAAACTTGTTCAATTTCAATAGCAAAACTTGTATTAGTATAAAAATGAAATGATAAAAATTTTAGAATCCTACAATCCTCCATAGTTTTATGGGTTATTTTGTGAATGGAGGGATGTACAAATAGTTAACTAAATCGAGTCCGAGTTTAATTCTTAGTAAAAATATATACTTTTCCGTAGCTATCACGTCTCCTTTAAAGTGTCACAAATGTAATGATAAATTTACATTTTATTTATATAACATATTTTATCAACAAAATAATAAAAGAAAAAGTAACTTTTCTAAAATAACGAAATTTTTTTCGAATTAATTTTATTTGTTAATGTTGACTTTATCAATTAATTCATTGTGTTTTATGCATTATAAGTCTTTATTTTAAGCTTATATTATCAGGTAGCAGGTATTATTATTTGCAGATATTTTTTAAAATAATTACAGCTGTTATATCGAACGAGTCCAAACACGCACCATTCGCCTTATTGAATTACCCTGTCGAGACCAGTACTTTTATTTCGGTACTTTTCAAATACGTCGACAATTTGACGCTCTTGCGTTGATCGTATTTGTTTTTGATTTAGCGTCATTGATTTGAGCAATTATTTGCAATTGTCAGTGATGTTTGAGTAATTTGAAATGATTTCAAAAATTTTTGTTTCAAATACATCGTGCACGTTGTCATAACAAAAATCTGAAATAAATAATAATATGTACATAATTAAAAAAAAATAAAAAACAATATTTTTATCTTAATTCCGTTTCAGCGATTAGCTATAATTGAAAACACTAAATAAAATGAAAATATTTCAATGTATAAATATTGATTTTTATCAATGCTGCTGATCAAAATAGTTTTAGAATTTTTGACAGCTGCGTCAAAAATGTTTACGAAAACTTTTTTTGATCGTGTTTTAACGTCGTGTTTTGACGATTCAGAAAAGTGCCTTCTCTTGACATTCGTCGTAATATTGGATCTTTTCCCTTTTTTTAGCACATTTCCAAAAAAAATTTGAAAAAATGTGTTTATTAGTTTCACTCTGTCCTTCCGTCCGTCCGTTTGTTTACAAAACTTCTACACCATTAAAGATAGAGAAAAAAAATTTTAACCATTGGTAGGTCTCATAAAAAAATAATTTTGTGGAACAACTTTTTCATGTAGCCCCATCCATTACGGAGCTACAGCCCCTCAAACTTTGAAAAAGCCCTATTTTTAAATGCATATATCTTATGTTCTGCTTAAGATTTTTTCAATCTGAAAACGTCATTCGACAGGTATTAACTTTGTAAATTAATATCAAAATTATACAATTTTTTTAAATTTAGTATTTAAATTTACCGTTATGTGAAAACCAAATTTTGCATGATTGAAATTTTGAGGCAAGAAAGAACTTTTAGAATTAGTATAAGTTTGCTCAGAAAATTTTTTTGGACCAAACCCTGTTTATGAGCTATTAGGGCTCAAAAATTTAAAATTTGCTATTTTTAAACACCTGTAACTTAGGAACCTGTACACATTTTACTTCTGCAAGATATAAAAATTAAAGCTACAGTAATATATTTTTACGTGTGTTAAAGGTTTATTTTAGTTGTAAAGGGTTCCAAAGTTGCAGCTCTTCAAAATTGCGAAAAAGCCCCATTTTCAGATGTATATATCTCAGGCTCTGCGTAATAGTTTTGCAATCTAAAACTGGCAGAAGACCGGAAATTTTTTTATCTATATAAAACAATATCAAAATTATGTAATATTTTGCAATTTACTATTTAAATTTAGTGTTATGTGAAAACCACATTTTGCATGAAATTTCTTTTTTTCATAACTCCGGCACGCCTTTTCTACTTTTCTAAACATTCTAACTTGTTTATAGATATTTTGCAGGCTATGCCACTTGCTCAGTCGAAATAAAATCATTCATACCCATCTCTTAAACAATTCTAACGCACAACTAGAGGGTTTACAAGTGCCTACTTTATTGAACTACCTAATTGGTAATCTACTGGATATAGCAATTCGTTTGCTGTCAAATATGGAACTTACTTCCGTCTAGTGTTTTCCTAAAAGTTGGCGATTTTGAAACTTACAATTTGCCTAAATTTAAGATGAATATTAACAAATTTATCATTCATTTATTCGCATCTCCCCCATCTCCCCCTTATCCTCATTTTTCCAACCCTTATTTCATAATCACAACTACATAGTACAAAGGAACATATTCCTAGTTTAATTAATATAAAAAAAAATAAAAGTTAAGTTATTCGAATTATAAATTTTTATTTTTTTGAATTACGAATGAAAAAATTTTAATAAATACAAAATTTAATACCTGTTTTTATTAGATTTTTATTAATTTCTTTGGTCTTAAATTTATTTCGAAATTATATTATACTTTCATAAAATATCCAACATTTTCTATAATCAACAAAAGTGACAATTTTTATTTAAAAAACCAAAATAAAAAAAAGAAATGATCCACAAATACATTTTTAATTTATTTTACATTTATCCTAGATTTTATACTAAAAATTAAAACAAAAAAAAAAAAAAACTTAATTTATAATTTTAAATTTAAATAAAAACAAAAAAAAAAACAAAAAAAAATTAATTAATTTATTCTATACTAATGCAAAACAAAAAAAAAAAAAACTGAATTTATTCTAAATTTGTTTTTATTCGAGGTTTAAGCTTTATCCATAAACCACCAGATGCTCTTAATGTAACCCTAAAACTAGGTTTAAATGTTGTTTTTCCTTCTACTGGTAATAATTCATATTTTCTTAAAATTCTTGAAATAACAGTTTTAATTTCCAAATATGCAAATTTATCACCAATACATTTTCTAGGACCTGCTATAAATGGTATAAATGCATATGGATGTCTTTTTTCACAATTTTCTGGTGTAAATCTTTCTGGATCAAATTTTTCTGGTTCCGGATATATATGTGGTATTCTATGTGTTGTAAATGGTGATATAAATATATTACTACCACTTGGTATTCTATATTTTGAAATTTTTGTATCTTCACCAATTAATCTTGATACAAATGGTACACTAGGATATAAACGTAATGTTTCTTTAATACACATTTCAAGATAACGCATTTCTTTTAAATCATTCCATGTTGGTGAACGTTCATAATCATCACCAAAAATTATATTTAATTCTTCAATACATTTTATTTGGGCAAATTGATTTTGTGCTAATAAAAATAAACAAATAGCTGTTGATGCACCAACTGAATCCTGTCCAGCTAACATAAATGTACATGCTTCATTAATTATATCTTCTTCTGTAAAATCTGGATTTGTTTCATTAATTTCAATCATATAATCAAGAAGACATTTTCTTTTAATTTTATCATTTAATTTTAATTTCTTTCGTATTTGAATCATATTACGTGTAAAATCATTTAATCTTTTATTTTGATCTAATTCTTCGGATGCAGCTTGTGTTAATTTATAAATTCCACTGAATAGTAACCAAGGACGTGATACACGATCAAGTACAACAACTTTTCCTCTAAAATTAAAAAAAAAAAAAAAAATTATAGGTATTTGAATTATTTTTTGATTTTAAATTAAATATTAATAAATTTTTTTTGCTCTTACAATCTGAATGGTGATTGTTTTGTGATTAATTTATCATTTTCAGTTTTGACAACTGGTACACCTAATACAGCCTCTGAAAATAATAATTTATAATAAATATCATAATAATATTACTGTAAGTTATATACAGGGTGTCCATTAATTAACTACACTGCTATATATCGCTGAATAGACCTTTATTATAGAAGATAATGTTTTTTTTGTATGGGGGCTAAGCTAAGTCCATTCTAGTTTCCAAGATATGATAACTTAAATGAAATTTTCAAATTTTTACCGACCGCATACAATTATATGTAAGGTAGGTATTGTTTTCATACTAAATATTTGTACCCGAGATTTTGGCAAATATGCACTACTCCGGTGTGGAGAAGGTTGTAAATTTTTTTTTAGCATGATGTCCGTCTGTGTGTGTGTGGGCGGGTACGTGTGTGTGTGGTTATGTCTTTGAGCACATGTACAGCCTAAACGACTGAGCGGAATTTTTTGAAATTTCATATTTAAGGTTTTGACGCAAATATCTCGGATTGATAAGTTTTTGGAGCAAATCGGAGAACCGGAAGTAGTAGTTTACTATTGTCATACACTATTGTTTACAGTGTCATTTTTAAGTTTTTTACGAATATTTCGTAACAGAAAAACATTATGAGAAAAATTATTAAGAAAAAGTTGTTACACAAATAAAGAGCAACAACTTTGCCATAGAACATTGCACGCCATATGAATTTATATGAACAATTTTTTTTTTATATCTCTAAAAATTTATATACATATATGTGGTTATATCTATGCATATTATTCTTTTGTTGAAGACATAAAATTAAAACGGTAAAAATTTTGTTAGCAGATTCAATATTAATCTTATGTTTGTTTTGTATTTGTTTACAGTTTTTATTATATTTTACTTCTAATATTTTTGAATGAAAAAAAAATCATGTACTTATATTACATAATAATGGAAATGGATGTATGAATGAATGTACATACATATATTTTTACGATTTCATTGCTTATTATTGTTATTGAATAAAACACAATGTTGTTAAATTATTAGAAGTTATTTTGCTTTGATATAAATTATTATGTAAAAAATCTATAAATTTTTGCATTGTACTTTTCGTGTATTGGCGGTCGGTCCTGTGGTGGAAAGAACTGGTTTTTTTTTGTTTTAATAAATTGGTATTTAATTTCGTTTCTAGACCAAGTATGAAAATTCTGTAATGTTAAGAAATCTTTTAGTGTAGTTAATTACGCTACACCCTATATATGTATATAATAAATTTAATATAAAGTTATTTTACCATTCAGTATATCCATAATACATTGATTAACAAATGGTGCAATATTTATTTCATTTTCACATTTATCTAATTTTTGTAAAAATACTTGTGCTGCATCAGCAAATGTACCCAAATATCTTTCTAAAATTGTAATATGAAATGATGGTTGTATTAATTTTCGATGAGTTTCCCATGTTATTCCGCTAGTTGTAATAAGTCCATTTCCAAGAAAATTGTGCAATAAATCATAAAGGAAATTTTTATTTGCATGTTTTTTTGATGATAGAATAATTTGTAAATCATGCGGTTCCAAGATAGCAAATATCGGTATTATACTAAGCCATAAACGTACTAAACCACCATAATCTGAATATGCTGGTGCTAATCTTTTGCAAAGTACTATTACGTATATGTTTAAAAGAAAAATTAAAAAAATCATTACTAATTTAACAGAAAATAATTGAAATAATTTCTAAATTTAATCTACATATATAATTTGGCAGCATAAAATAAATAATGAAGAAATAACTTCGCAATAAAAATTTGAAATAATTCTGCATCAAATTTTGGAGTTATTTCACAATGACATAAGTTCGAACAAAACAAAATAAGTCCGTAAAATAAAAATGAAATAAATCATATTTTTATTTTAGTTTAATTTTTTGAGGAATTATCAAAAATGGCGCTATGAATTAAGTTAGAAAAATAAATTTAATAATTACGGTTTTTCAAAATAAAAATTTTTGCATTTTTGTAATCAGGTAGTGTTTGGCAGCCATACAAAATTCCGTGTCTCTAAATATATATACATATGTACTTATATTAAATTTATTTTTTTATTAATTAAAAATAAAATTTTTTTTGTATACATATACAATATATACATATGTATATGTATTATTTATATATTTATTTAATACTACTACTAAAATGTATATTTCTGAAAAAAGCGTAAAACGTTGACTTTGTAACCGACTATAAGATTCGAATATTTTCAACAATTACATTAATTATTTTTCATATTGTGGCCGAGCTAGCCGAGCTAGCCATCCGCGAACGCGACGACGGCGGCGACGGGCGACCGGTTCCGCGCTGCATTCGAGTTCCAGGATTCTGAGATCAATTTATAAGACTTTTGACCATGGGATTTTTGACACCTCACCAAAATTTGTTAAAAATATCAGGGAGGAAGGATTTCATAAAAGTAGGAAATTGGAAATTTTCATTGAAAGTGGTGGCTCTGTTTCTTCTCTGTTTTCTTCTTCTGTTCTTAAACAGAATTACATATAATAAGGATAATAAGATATTTGAGAATTTTGATGAGTTTGAAGAAGTGAATGAGGATAATGGAAATGGTTTCGCTGTTTCAAGTGAATCGGAAGGGGAATTGGAGCTCTCCAATATTAATCAATTACAAGAGACTTTTCTAAATCCATGCTGTGTTTGTTTGGCGAATTCTTCCAATATAGTTCTTCTTCCGTGCCCACATATGAAAATATGCCACTTATGTCAAATGTCACTTATGTCTCCAGCACTTGCCGATAACAA
Source organism: Poecilobothrus nobilitatus (assembly GCA_947095535.1). NCBI lineage: Eukaryota > Metazoa > Arthropoda > Insecta > Diptera > Dolichopodidae > Poecilobothrus > Poecilobothrus nobilitatus. The sequence continues at coordinate 152,171,829 of OX352773.1, read as the reverse complement.
AAATAACTACTACCATCCGTATTGTAGAGAAATTGTAGAGAAGTGAAAACTTGAATAGATTCTTCAAGAATTTCTATTCAAATTCAAAATTTTATTTCAAAAAATAAAATTACAATATTAAAAAATTAATTCAAATGTTGTTATTTAATTTTCTGACTTATTTCATATTGTGATTTTCTAACTTAATTTATAGCGCCATCAAAAATGAAAAATGTCCATAATTTCAAGAACGAAATAAATCCGCAAATTTGAAATTAGATTTATAGAAATTGTGAATTATTGTAAATTGGATTTATGTAATGAAAACAACGAAATATTTATAAAAAATTTCAATTTTAAAATTCCTCATAATTCACAATCTCGCATAGAGGCATTTATAAATAATTTAGATGAACAGGTGAACCCTGATTTTTTTTTTGCAATTATAAAATCCCTCCTAAGTCAAAATCTGGCATATGCCAATTAATGGTTATAGATATAAAAGGTATGAACCTTAAAGTATATGTCAGATTTTGACTTAGGAGGGACTTAGGAGGGAAAAAATTATTCAGAGGTTGGATTCAGAATTATTTTAGAGTTGGTTACAAAATCAGAGTTTCAATAATTTGTTTAGCAGGGGTTTGAAGGTCGCAGCCATCACTATTTTGAAGGGATTTGATTATTAAAACAAATTTTAAAGTTGATTACCAAATCAGAGTTTTATTTGGCGCGGCAGCACTCACTATTTTAAAGACTTTAATGTTGAAATATATAAAAAAAAAATTATTATAGAACAAATTTTAGGGATTTATAGGAGTGAGTTTAGAGTTGATGATCTCACATATATCCACCTTATTAAGCTAATTTTAATAAAAAAAAATTAAAGAAAAATGGGAAAAAATATATATGAAGTAAATTTAAAGTCAATTTGAAGAATTATTTCATTTTTGGATTACGGATTTATTTCTTAAGAAGTTATTTCATGCTGCCACATAATTTTATTTAATTAATTTTTTACTTACAATTATCTTCTAATATCATTGCACAATTACCAATTATTGGTACAGCTTCAGGTCCTGGTAATTGAAATGCTAAAATAACTGATTTTAAATAATTTGAAAAATAATATAAAAGTCCACAAATAACAACAAGTGCAATAAATGTCCATAATTCTACAAAAGATGCTCTTTCAATCTAAAATATAAAAAAAAAACAGAAAAAAAAGTGAAAAATATTTAATTAGTATAACTAATAAAATATTAATTAACATAAGACTATCTATCTATATATATATATAAAATGATTAAAAATTAATTTTTCAGAGTTAACACGTTTATGTGAATTTTATTTCATATTTATACAAAACATTCATGTATAGCTTAAAATAACTTAAATATTCTTAAATTATAAAAATGAAAAGAAAATTTCTAATCATTTTTTATGTTAACTTTTAACACCTTATGTCCCACGTTCACTGGTGAACATAAAAAATAAACTTGCGTTAAGTCCCAATGTATCACCGGTGGACATTTTTAAAAGTAAAACACATTACATGAAATTAATTTGGGATTTTGAGAACAATCAGCAATGTTCACTTGTGATACAAGTGGGACATAATGCAAGTTTATTTTTTTGTTCACCAGTAAGCGAACAAAAGTGATTTTTATTCTATTGGTACTTTCGCGGCCTTAGTTTTTAATATTGTATATTTGTTGCCGGGAATCCTAGACGAAAAGACAGAAAGATTAATTAATTAGTGTTTTCTTGAATTTGTCCTATTCCATGCAACATATATGCAATATAGATTTAAGTGATGTTCACCGGTGATACAGGTGGGACTGAACGAGTTAAAAAGAAATTCTTTAAAATATCTCTGCTGCACATTTAAAAGAAAAACAATTAACAATAATTCATTAATTTTTTTTAATTAACAAGAACAATATAATATTTACAATAATTTTTTTTAAATAGTGTTTGATTATCAATATGAATTTTTCAATTAATATATTGTAGGTGTTAATTTTTAAAACCTGAATTTTTATAATGTATCTCAACAATCTGGTAACATTTTTTGTTACTTTGGTGTGTATTAATTATTATTTTATTTTTATTATATAGCTACTTTAGCTACTTTAGCTATATAACTATTTAATTATACATTAATATGGTTAGTTGAAGCATAAAATAAACATTTGTAATTTAAAATTATTTAATTTGTTTAATAAAGGTGATAATTAACTTGTAAAGTTCTTCCTTGTTTTCATAATAAAATTTTATATCTTTGTAATGTATAAAAATGTTAAATATTAACTTTTCTTTGCTTTTTGTTTTTTTTGTATATTTTGTAACAAAAAAAATCTATTATGAAGATTTAAGAAAAAAAACAAGATAGTTTGTAAAATCTTGAGTTTTTAAAAGTACACATTTTCAAAAAAGAACAGTTTAGAGTACTGTGATTTGTGAATTGTACCAAAATTTATAGTTATTTTTTAAGATTTTTTTTCTAACCTATTTTAGGATTTTTCTATAGATATAAATATAATAAATAAGAAAAATCCGTTAATAAAATAACGGATATATAACGGTTAATATAAAAAAATAATATTGGAGCTTTAATTTTTGTGTTTTATTTTAAGTTAAATTTGCCTAGTTTCACACAACGGTAAATTTAAAAACTAAATTTCGAAAAATTTTTATCATTGTCATTCCGTCTGTTCACACTTAGGTGCATTCAGCAGTTGTAACTTCTTCATTCTCTTTCCCACTTCATCGTTTCTCCTAAAAAAGCTTTAAAACGAATTTATGCGAAAAAAAACGACGAAAAAGTAGTTTTAAAAAGTAGTTCAAAATTTAGGGGTTGAACCAATTGCAAGTCACCAATACATGTAAAACAGCAATAAAAAATTTTATCAAGTCAAAAAAATTTTTATGATATAGGACACAAAATCATTCTTATATTGATGATGCTTATTGCTTACACTTCAAGGAAAAAAATTGAAGTGTTAATATTAACGCACACATATAAAGTTGCAATTGCAACTGACAACATAGTGTGAACGCGGAAAGCTTTTGCAATTACATCTTACAATTGCAATTGTACTATAGTGTGAACACGGGCATTTAATGCATTTAGTTTGAAAATATATTAAGCTATTCTTGAGATATACATTTTTCTTGAGAGCATTTTCTGAGGGGTCCGTAACAGGAGGATACAAAAAAAGATCATATTAAATACAAGTATTAAAAAATAGAATTAAAAATGCGTTGAAAAGTGAATTTTTTACCCTTATGAATTATGTAAATAAATTCGCCATTTCTTTTGTGACACTTTAAAGGAGTCGAGCTAGATATAGTATAAAAGGTATGGATCGGCTCAGAATCGAATTCTGAGTCGATTAAGTCATGTACATCCGCCCGTCCGTCCGTACGACAACTCAACAAATAAAGGAGCTAGGAGGCTGAAATTTCTTTTATGCCACTTTTGTAAAATTGTTAGTTTCGCTATTTAAATACAGCATTTTTAGCCGCCGGGTTCGAGTAGCTGGAAATAAGTCAGTATCTATTGAAGCTCTAGAGGTATATGAAATTTTGCAAAGTGGTGTCGATTTATAGGCCAACAACATCTGTAAAATTTGGTTTTGCTAGAACAACAGATCCGGGTAGCTGTCATGCAACTTAATAATTTGTATAAATATATATAGGTAGTTAACGTTGGAGTTAAAACATCTAAAATTTTTTAAAAGATGATCAAGTTTTATAGAAACAGGATATATTATGTTCATACGGGTATTATATTATACTAGTTTCGTAAATAACATAAGTAAAGTAAATCCTATTTCAAATTTATAAAAAAAAATGTCGAATAAGAAAAACTTGCAAATAATGATTTTATAAATTTTATTTTACGAGTATATTATTAGATTTAACGATATTTAAAATAAAAAAAAAAATTAATTTTATAAAAGCTCGTTCTAATTCTGAACTGAATCTTATTTATTGAGAAACCGATGTTTTACAAACTGCAACATGCTGTAGCTGTAGCTTAAAATACGAATACGGCTTAACAACTAAATTAAATTAAAAAATACATGTTTACTTTATTTATGTATATGTATATGTAATATTAAGAAATTTATTTTTTAAGAATTTATTGTTGTTTGCATATAGATATAAAAACTCGTTATAAAAAAGCTGCAAAAATAAACACCTCGATTGTATTTAGCCCCGTTAATTTTATTAAAATTTATAATTTTTGAAAAAGTTCGTTCTAAGTCTTATCTTATTTATTTAGAATCTGAATTATGTTGTAGTTGTATTTAAAAGACACTTAAATTGTATGGATGCTTACTTTATTTACGTACATATATATATAAAAAAAAGCAACTCAATTGTGTTTAGCTAGATTAATTTATTAATCATTATGAATGCAAACAAAAATTTATTTATAAAAAATAAAAATTGATATTTATTAGGCTTTAAACCTGACACGACAAATTTACCTGTCAATGTCTTACGTACTGTACTATAATCTAAACTTTTAATTTACTTTGTTAGGTAGGGAAAGCCACGAAATTCCAAAAAAAAAAATCCCAATTGCAAAATCCCAAATTAACTATAAATCTCAAATTGCAAAATTGCAAAATCACAAAATATCAAAATCCCAAAACTTCAAATAGTAAAGCAAATTTACAGATTTAAGAATTATCTACAAAATAAGGGAATTGTTTAGTGTATTCTTTTTTACATTTTTTTTGCAACATTTTTCGCATTCAACAGACTTTTTTGGTAAAATTTTTTTTTCTAAAATTCGACCTACATTGGAAAATAAAAAAATTTGGTATTTTGGGACTTTGGAATTTAGAATTTTGAGATTTTGAATTTTAAAATTTTGAATTTTAGGATTTTGTATTTGGAGTTTTATATTTGGGATTTCGTGGACAACCCACTTTGTTATTGTAGCTATAGTTAAACATTAAAAAAGTCTTCACACAGTATGCGTATATATACTTTATTAATAATATAATTGGCCAAAATCCTTTAAAGGAAAAAGGTCCTAATACAAAATAGAAATATAACTATTTAAATAAAAAAACCTAAACTAAATAGAATCAACTTAATAACGTACTATAATATTAAATTTTTATCAATGGTCTCAAAGATTTAAGAAGAAGAGAAATATGTTCGTGCTGTAACTTGTAAGTTTACAATAATAAACTTACAAGTTACAACATGCATCTACACCTACAGTAAAACTTTTTTAACTTGATCCTCTATATACCCTTTAATTAAGAAGGTTTTTTTGGTCTAAAAGTTTAAATCTCTCTATAATTTAAACAAAATTTGATTCCCCTTTTTAATTCAATTTAGCCAAGTTTCACTGTAATTCTACAAAAAAATCTTCTTTACACCCGAATGAACTATGTTCAACGGTATAATAAATTTACCATTACGTTTGTGACACCTTAAAGTCGAGTCGAGTCGAGCTAGATATAGTGTCAAAGGTATGGATCGGCTCAGAATTGAATTCTGAGTCGATTAAGCTATGTACGTTCGTCCGTCCGCACGATAACTCAAAAAATAAAAGAGCTAGGAGGCTGAAATTTATTTTGCGTCACTTTTGCAAAATTGTTAGTTTTGCTATTTAAATCCAATATTTTCATTCGTCGAGTTCGAGTAGGTGCCATACAGCTTCTTTTTTTATATTGAAATAACTCAGTATCTATTCAAGCTAGGTATATGAAATTTTGCAAATGAAGATCAAGTTTATGGCAACAACTTCTGTGAAATTTGGTTGTGATGGTATGCTAGGTTCGGGTAGCTGCCATACAACTTCTTTTTTTAAATGAAAATAACTCTGCGTCTATTGAAGTTAGGTATCTGAAATTTAGTGAAGTGTCGAGTTACATGCCAAAAACTTTTGTAAAATTTGATTGGTCTAAAGCAGCCGGTTCAGGCTTCTTCCATTTCTTGGAACTTAATGATGCTAAGTGCAATAGATTCGGGTAGCTGTCATACAACTCCACAATTTACATAAATATATCTCTATAGTTAACATCGGTACTAAAACATCTCAATGTTTTTAAAAGATGATCAAGTTTTATAGAAACAGGATATATTACGTTCATACGGGTATCCCAGAGTTGACACAGTCTACTCTACTGCACTCTTACTCGTAATTTTTATGAATTCATTTTATTTTAAGCGAAATTTTTTAAAGTGTTAAACTAATGACTAATTTTTTAAATGATTAATTTAAAAAATATTCTAATTTCAATTACAGGTACAACATACTTAAACCTTAAATTATGTTTTTTAAGAGAATAAATGGTTTTAATCACAAAAAAATTGATATCAAAACATAAAATTGCGCTTTATTATTTGAAATTTTACATATTCTACTTAGTTGACGTTTCTTTTGATTTTATTTCGTAAATACCTTTCTCTAACTATAGGTACTTAATAAGTTACCTAAAAAAGAGGTTCAAGAAGTCATTTTAAGGAATTGATTATAAAATCATTCTTATAAACATAACAATATCCTATTAACATAATGTTGTAATATTTTAAAGTATGTTTCTTAAATTTTTTCTTCTGAATTACTTCATATTTTTTTAAATGAACCCGGATAATTAGGAATACGTCATCGTCCAGTTATTCTTTGTATAGCTTATGTGTACGATTTTATTCTAATTTTGCATAAAACAATGTTTTTTTTTTTTAGTGCATTTGCCTGCCACATAAATGTAACAAGGAAATTACACAGCCTTTTCTTTTCAGGCGTGGCTGTACATGTCGTCAGGGGGAATTACTCTTACGACATGTGGGGGATTCGAATCCACACTCCCTCGGTGTTTACATCGTATTTTATACGCTGTTACCCATTAGACCACTAAGGCTAGCAATATTTAATGGAAACAATTAACTTTTGGACTTGAGGATTTTAATTGTTGCGCAGTAATTAAGACGTTAATGTTTAATGTTTAATAATTTTCAAACAAATGGTAACATAATAGAATTTGAAAAACATCTAACGACCTTTCTTTTTATATTTTAATCAGTTTAAGAGTATATTTGGTTTAATTTGAATTTTTTTATTAATATTTTGAAGAGGTGAAATTATTGGGAGCATATAAGGCTAATCTTAAGAATAACTCCTATCTAAAATTTGCGATACTGTTTTGTTAAAATTTTAAACCTTTTTCTATGGTCTTATTGTGTTTGTCTACAGTATAATATGTATTATATGTATATTTTTAATTTAATATAATAATAATCGAGTTCAACTACATTTGTTAAAACACCTTCTATTGCATAAAAAAAAACATGTTAATGGACATTAAAATGAACATCACATTTAAAATAGACTATTAAGTAACCAGATATTCTTATATTGTTATTTTTTTTTTTAGCAATTATGATAATATTACAATATTGTAATAAATATTAAATGATTATATGTGATAAAAATATAAATTTTAAATTTAATTCAATTTAGTAATGTATTACAAAAAAAAGAAATGGAAAAACAAATTCTTGGCCAGATATCAAGAAATATTACATTATCGATGGCGTAATATTAAATTGTATTTATAACCAAAAAAAAAAAATTTTTTTTAATCTAAGTATTAAGTTAAAACACAAAAACAAAATTGTTTTATGTTGTAATATGAAATTCTATTACTTTTATAAAAGTTACAAAGTGCGGTCTGATAGTTTAATAAAGTTGCTATGGAATGATCTTATTTTTAATATAGCTATAAGAATGCTACCAAATTTTTAAATTTTATTTCCCGTTATAAAACATAATTTTTACCAAGAGATCTGTCACATATCTATAAAGTCTATATTCGATATAAGACAGAGTCCAACACTCAATTATAAACTGACGCACCTCAAACTATTTTGAGTTACTTCAACAAAATTCAAAACTACACGTTACACCTTGGCGATTCTATTGAATTATAGTAATACTAACTCTTTTTAATATTCGTCGAAATGTTGGAGTAATTTCACTGTTTCATAGATATCTTGTATATGTAATGTCACTTGCTCTATTGATTTATATAATTTTTAGGTTCGTTATTAATTTACCCTTCAACTCTCCCTTAATATACTATTTTTCTTCCATTTTCCTTCTCCCTTAATTAAATCTACATTAGGAATCAGTTCCCAGTGTTTAGCTAGCATTTAAAACAAAAAAATAAAACATGTGCTTCGTATCATTTGTAAAAGAGTTTTTCTTAACTATAACAAGAGTTGATAGACTAAATAAAATTGTATGGAAAGGTTCTTTAAATTTGTCAAATAAACATTTTAAATATCCTTCAATAAAATAAATCTTTCATCAATTGCAGCACAAATGTTTGGAAAACTTAATTTTCTTTTGGAATACAATCATTTATTTTTATTATTATATTTTATTGGAGGAATAATCGTATAAACTAAAATCTAAGCTTCTTAAAATTTTATTTAGTTATTTAGTTAGTTTTCAAACAATTAAAAGCTCTTAAAGTTTTAATGAATGTATTCGAATTCGAAGAAGAAAAATAAAATTCCAAATTTTTATAAATTGCAATAAATTTTTAATTTTTTACTATCATTGTGAACCATATTTGGAGTACATATCTAAACAAAATTATTCAATGTTTTTCAAATTATATTCAATAAAAGCATAGTTTTAGCATAGAGTTTTATTTATGGTTAATTTGCAGCATACCAAATCAACCGGTTAATGAAAATAATCAGTGGAGAAACTATAAATTAATTTAAAATACAATAATATAAAAAAAAAGTTTTTTAAATAAGATACTTTGATCGATACAAATCTAACCCCCCGAAAAGAAGAAAAAAAGAAATCCTGCCAAATGGTGTAGTTGTTAAGGCACCGGTCTTTCATACGAAAGATTTCAGCCAAACCCCAGTTGAGTCATATAGTTAATAAAAATATAATTAATAAAAAAGAAAAGTATAGATTTTTCTCATAATATATAATTAGCATAATATAATTAAATAAAAATAAGTATATATGTAAGTATATATATATGTATGTCTTATAAATTATAATTAATATCATTTTGTAATAGATATATAATAAAATAATAATAAACCACAATTCTTGTATAAGATAATAGATGGCGTAGAATAAAAAAGAAACATCTTAGTCTTGTGCAGTAACTACACAGCCAAGTAATCAACGGTTTAGTCAAATATTGATGATTCCCAAAACTGAAGCTTAGTCAAATATGAATAATGAATAGGAGTGTCAAGGAAAAACAAAAAAAAATAAAGAGAAAATAAAATTGGTAGTAGATCTTAAAAAACTCAAATTTTATATAAGATAATTAAAGAACATCGCAAATCATTTGAGTTTAGGTAAAATCACAATTATTAAAATAACCTTAAATGTAAAAAGTCAACCTAATTTAAATACTAAAAGCTCTTTTCATTATTGAATTGTATAAGCAACAGGTAGCCAAGCTATATATTATAAACAAATTAAGACCGACAAATTAATATATTCTCAGATTTTTTATATTCTATAGACAGTGCCAGACAGTGATTGACAGACAGACATAGACAGATAGTGCCTGACAGACAGATTAAATGGATATCGATAAGTTAATATAAAAGCATGAACGACTTTTTAAGGGCTAGCTTAGTAGGGTGAGTTAGGAGAGGAAATGTAAATTTTTATTTCAAAAATTTAATTTTTTTATTTATAAATTCTATCTTTTAACCAAACCAAAAACAATGCAATAATTAGTTAAGTGTTATAATAAGTTAAAAGGTTAAAATTAATTACTGTAATTTAGAATATTTTATATTGTTCGATTGCATGTTTAGGAATCTGTACACTAAATGACGTCTTGATTAATTACATTGTCATTCAATTGATAATTATTTTTACCTTAATATGCAGTTTCACATAAATTGACATATTATTGCCCTGTCTTTGACAATTGATATTTGCGCTATAATTGACAATTGATTTACAATATAATTGACAACATGTCATTAAGTATAAATGAAGCATTAAAGAAAAAAAAATCATCAACCCTTCAAAATTAAAATATGTAGGTACTTAAATTGTTTTCTCCAAAAAATTTTTGAAATAAAAGATTTGCGGGCCACATGTTGGTCATTTCTTTTCTTATATGTACATACATTATTCTAATATTTATTTGGTTAATGAATATTTTTTTAAAACGTATTATGTATTTACAATATTCTTTGGTCGAATTTGATAATAATAATAAAACTTAAATCGTAATATAATTATGTATTTTTAAAACTACCAAAAAAAATTTTTTTGGTATAAATTGCGAAAAAAATTTGCATAATATTTATTTTTGATAGGTCAGTATTGTTTTGGTTTTTGTTTTCTTTTTTTTGTTTATTTTACTTTTATTTGTCTTTTTTCTTTTTGTCAGCCAAAAAAGTTTCGTATTTAAATTGTTTTTGATTGCGTGAGTGACTCAACTTAAACAAACTTTTGAAAAAAAGAAAAGCTTTAATTTTTCCAAAAATAGGGTTTAAAAAACTATATATGTAAGTATGTATGTATTTATATTGTAGTATGTACATATGTATATATTATGGAAATTTAAAATTTTGTGTGATTGTTTATTTTGCAATTTAACTACAAAATTGTCTCTTATTTCAATGCCAATGTCAACCGGTAATAGTTAAATAAATTCCCTTATTTTATTTTTTTTTTAAGCATGTTATGATTTTACCAAATATGTCAATTTTGCAAAAAAAAAAAAAAAATAGAATATAATTTTTATTTTGTTTCCGGAATTATATATTTTTTTCTTTTGATATGGAATGGTTTATTATACTTATTATGTCGGTGGAAGTGGAATAATTAAATTAAAAAAAAAATGTATACGTATATGATGTATGTATGGTAATAGTCATAGAACGTTAACGAATGTAAAAAAATACCGTTATTTCAGATTTAATGTATTTTGTTGAAGATAATAATATAATATATGTATGTACGTAGAAATGAAAAAAATATTACTTAAATACTCAGTTAAATTGCGCAAAATGATCGCTAAGATAATTTAGACGAATTTTTTTTTTTTATTCGATAATCTCAATCTAGGAATATGTTCCTTTGTACTAAAAAGTAGTTGAGACTAAATTGTATGAGATACGGAAGGGAAAAATGCGGATAAAGGGGAATGAGACAGTAATTGCGTCATAAATTTGTTAAGATTCGTCTTGAATTTGTGCAAATTGTAAATCAAAAAATCGTCAACTTTCAAAAACACAACTTTTGGAAATACAGAGGATGGTAATAGGTTCCACAATTTTGCAGTTCTGAGAACAAACGAATTGCTATAACCAGTAGAGTACCATTTAGGAAGTTCCACATCAATAGTAGGCATCATTTACATTAATTTGATCTGACATTTACATTTTCAGTTTTATTTGTACAAACTTTCACTTTTATTAGTAACACTGGAAAGTGAAGATGAGATTTTATTAATCTCCGCAGCTGCAATATGTATAATTTAAAAAAAAAATTAAAACGTAACGTAAACTTAGAAAATGGTCAAAAGCTTGGTTACTAAAAAGAGAATAACCCTTTTCTCATATAAATTTATTAAAGGAGCTTCATATAACGAACCAAATGATTTTCGCAAATTTTTTTGCGTATGGACAAGTCAACATTTGTCTTTTATAAAACGAATAAAATAAATAAATTCATACATAAACGAATTAGCTGATTTTATTTACTTTGATTTCATAAAATTTGCAGCGATAAGTTTCCATCGCGTTTTCATTCTCAAACTCAGCAGTCAGCTTATATGTATCTGCAACGATCACAGATTAAATTACAAAACGAAAAAGAAATCGTACAGTTCATTTTTTTAAACTGCATAACCCTCAATTTTTATTTACATTTTCAAACTTATCTGCCAATCTTGTCGATTCAGATGAATTTGTACAATTTAAACTGAGAGTACCTGGGCGTTTTTCTTTTTCTCATCAGAGCAGAGTCAGAGCTGTCAAACAAAAAAATTGTGTTTCTTTTTATGCTCAAATTATCCAGATTATCCATTTTGTGTTTCTTTTTTAACTCGGAGTGTGATCAGAGCGCGATCTGTGAGCTCGTAAAAATTTCTCAGATTTCACAGAGTTCACAGAGTTTTCAATAAATATAACGTCAAATTAAGAACAAAATAATAAAAATGTCAGATAAACATTTTTTTTAAAGTTTTTTTTTTAAATTTTATTAAATGAAATTTTACGTAAAATAACTTGGTTTTAATTTATTTCTTAAATAAATTCCTTTTAAAACTATATTGTTACATTTAAAATAATGAAATAAAATAAAAAAAATACTGACGTTAGAAAATAATTTGGATAAAAATTGACAATTTGTGCTCCGAACGTTTCTTTTTTAACTCAGAGCGGTCAGAGTTCAGATAAAAGTTTGCTCTGAGCGCTCGACATCTGCTCTGAGCATTGATCTCAGATGAGAAAAAAAAAACGCCCCCTATATATCCTGCTTAAGATGAGTGATTATTTTGTTAAATTTTAGCTTTGAAAAGTCTAAATCATTATGCTTAAAAATATATAATTAAAATTTTTAAGTTAGACTATATGTAGTTCTTTTAAGTTAGATTAGATCCTAAGCTCGAAAATCGAATATTACATAGGTACTTTACATAGAACATACATAGGTACATAATATATACATACATATGTACCTATGTACTATGTAGGTACTTTTGGAAAAGTATTTGAAGACAAATTTTTTTTAACCTAATAAATTTATGAAGCTGAATAATAACTAACTATCAAATTTTGATTCAGTTTAATATAACTGAATACTGTACATAATAGGTAAATATTTTTAAATATATGTATGTATGTATGTATATACTGAGTTTAACTATATACAATACTGTAAATACCGTAAATAAATATATTTAATATGTATTGTTATATGGCAACATATGCTATATAATATAATATGTAATATGGTTACATATATGTATATTTCAGAAAGCTCTTTTGAAACGAATTTTGTATATTGTATTCCTATTAAGCGATTATTAAAGCTATCAAAAAGCTTTTATTTTTTTCATTTTTAAAAATAAAATTTTAAGATTTATACTTTTGAAAGAACTAAAAAAATAGTAAACAAAATATTTTCATTTTATTTTACCGTTATTTTCCAAAAAAAGAAACGTTGTTTTTAGATTTACAGTTAAATATGTTATAAATGAATTTTATCACGTTTTTATAGTATGCTTCATAGATAATAGAAGTTATACATCAGCTATAATCTGTAATTTGCAATTCTTTAATAATAAAACACTCTAGGCTTTTAAAATTATTTCTGTACACAAAATAAAAAAAAAAACATGTTAATTTATTGTCACGTTTTATAAAATTGTTCATTTTTTATCTACAAATACTTTTCTTTTTATATGTTTATGTACCTAGTTAAATTAATTTTTTTGTTTTTTAAATCTTCGTTAAATATTAATAAACAAAAATAAACAAATCTGATATTGATTATAACCTGCTATAACTTAAAACTAGTTAATAAAAATACTATTTCAAAAAAACAAAAATAAAAAATAAAAAATGATAGTTTTACCGGATTTTACTCAAGTACGTACTATTTGTTGATTTTAAAATTGTTGGAATCCTATATTTACAAATAAAATTTTTATTTATCATTTTTATACATATTTTATTTAAAAAAAAGATTGATTGATGTAATTGTAAAATTTTTTCGTTTTATTTTCAAACAGTCAATATTAAATGTTTTTTTTTTTTTTATGTTGCTTGGGGTTTTTGTTTTGTTAATGTAATTAGGTAGTTACTTCTAAAAAAAATATTTAATTTAGGCCTTTATGTTACCTATCAAACCTATAAACCATCATATAAACTTAAGTTCAGGGAAGATGATTATAATGTACACGGTTATGTTTTCATTCAAGTTCATTTGACGTTCATAGATTTGACATTCTTTTGTCTAATTTTGCATACTAAGGGTGTTTTTCGTTTTTAGTTTAGAGCAGAGCCAGAACTGTCAAAAAAAAATTTGTGTTTCTTTTTTCACTCTGAATGATCAGAGTTTATCTTTTGTGTTTCTTTTTTCATTCAAAGTTCATTCAGAGTATTATCTAAATATTTGATTTTCATTTCGAGATATGGTAGACCATTTGAATTTAAATGTCAAAAATTTTATTTTTTATATGGCGAGGTTTCAGCCATATAAATCTATTTGATATTTTACATAAAAAGATTTGAAATTAATTAATGAAATTTTAGAAATAGTCTTTAATCTTAACAGATTTTACAGAAAGTGAAAAAAAAGGTTTTTAGTTTTTCCTCTGTACTTTAATTCAAACCTTTTTTTCTTTTGTAATTTTCCTCTTTAAAAAGTTTTGCTATATATAAACTAATCTCTTACATTAACAACTCATTTTTTTAAATTTATAAATAAATTATTCTTACATTTTAAAATCATTATTTTTTGCGAAAAACCATACTTAATAACTACATTCTCAAAAGGAAAAAAAACAAATAAAAATGATATTGATAGTTTAATTGCTTCCAATCTGATTTTCTTGTGTGACTTTTTTATGTTTTTGACCTTTCTTCGTACATGCCCAAGAATTTTTAATTAGCTCAAAGTAATGATGTTTTGTGAAGTTACTGTGAAAAATTTTTTTTCTGTTTCACATACATTAAAAGAAACGTCAGGAATTCAAAAACTTCACAACACTTCACGAAATCTCACTTTTTTTTTGTATAAATAATTTTATTAAACCGATGAGAATTTAGCTGCTCAATTATAAAATATTTTTTGCGCCATCTATGATCTGGAACAAGAATTATTTTTAATTGTTGTATTTTATTGGAATATAGGTATTTTATTAGGGATATTATAATTTTTAATAAGAATCAATGAAGTTTGACGGACACTCATGATACTTTAGTTTTAAATCAATTAGTACGAGCGAAATTTTAACGAATGTACCAAAAAGTGAATATTAAATGACATTAAACTGGGAATAATATGTTCATTTGTATATGGAGTTATTTTGAAATGGGATAATAATGTTTTTATTACGGCGAGAAAAATTATAATTGTATAATGAAAGAAATAAATTTATCATTCAAAGCAAAAAATCTCAAAGTATTTACTAACATTTTTAGATACATAAATTCGATAGATAAAAGATATACATAGATACTAAGAATATATGTATATTGTAACTTAAATAACTTATTAATGATTTTAAATACTTTTATTAATTAAATATTAAATCAAAGATACTGTATAACGACATAGCGTGATATTGTAGTTAGTTATTGCTTAAGAATATATATTTGAATTTAAAAAAAATTAAGTTTGGATTGGATCAAAAACAAATGACGCATCTTTGTGAAAATATAATTTATTATACTTAATTTATTTATTTAATAATGTCATTTAGGTTTACAAATGTTATAGTAAATAGTATGTCTAGTTTTTGTTTTTTAATATAAGGATTTTATTAAAGCTTATGTTAATATTTAAATGTACCAATACCATGTCCGTGATTTTTGTCAAATTTTTACTCTATATATTCAAAAAATTGTAGTAAGGTTAATGATGATATTAAGGAAAAAAAAAAATAAATGAATATAAACTTTTTGTTCTATAAAAGTAGAAATTGTAAAAATAAAAATAAAAAAAGGCATTTTCAAGCTCGATTTTGTAGTTGGTAGATAATTAAAATTAAAATTAGACAATTTTTAAAAAAAAAAAAACATTTATTTGTGTTTAAATGAATTTCTAAATTTTTTTTTTTGTAGGTACCAAAATTTTATTTTAATTGTTTTATTTTTAATGCTCTGGTTTTTCTATTATAATGTCTATTTTTTTTTTCTTTTGTAATACCATATTTAGTATTATAAGTAATAAAAAAAAAAAAACTTTTATGTAATTAAAATATTAGAATAATGAAATAACAACGTTTGAAAGTAAAATGAGCTGATGACAAATTTATTATTCTTGAACAGATTTTTTATTGAAATTTTTTGCAATAACTTGATACCAATACCGGAGAAATACATAATAGGAGAATATAGTATATACTCAAATTGTATATGATTCAAATTTTAGTTTACAAATTAATATAACCATCCTTTGGTTCTAAATTATTAAAACAAAAGAAGTTATAAGACAGATTAAGTCAAATACTAATCGAACCAATATTATGATAATAGAAGTACATAATAAAAATAAATAAATAATCAGCCAGTTAACGAATCAATAGGTTATTTATATTATTATCAAGCGATTCTTGTTACAAAACAAATTTATAAAATAGAAAATATGTACGTTTGTTGTCCAATTACACAATTTAATTTTATTTATTAAAATTTAAACTTAACAACATAATTTTGTACTCATTATAAAAAAAAATTTCCTTAATTACTATATATATACGATCATAAAGATCGATCAAACCCTTTATACCACCATATTCATGGAAAAAGGTTATGCAAACACCTACATATTATGTAGATATTCAAAATGGACAAATTCGTAACCCAGAATTTTGTATTCTCACATTTGTATTACAGAGCTTTGATACAATCCTTAGTTTTTTTTTAATTTAATTTTATTTTATTTTTTTAATTTACAAAATTAATTTTTATTTTTATATATTTTATCTTTATTTTAATTATCAAATTAAAATGGAAAGTAATTTTACCTAAATATGTATATATATATATAATTTTATTAATCAAGAACTTATTTGTTGTTGACATATAAAGACAAAATCATAAAAAAATATTTAATGTAAATGATGATTTCATCATAAATTCATTAAAACAAATTTAAATCTTTAAAATAAAAAGATTTCATTTTTGATTTAATGATTTAAAAAACAAAAATTGAATTGAATAAAATATTGTAGTTAGAATAATTAAAATAAAGTTAATTTATTTTTTAGGAACAATAGTTACATAATTATTATTTTTTATCCTAAAAATTACAGGGCATAACAGTGCGCACAAATTTGATACATTTTATTAAATAATTTATGACATAATAAAAAGTAACAACCCTTTGAAAAAAGGTTCATTTCATTCAACCTTAAGTATATAACATTTAATTTTTTACCAATCAATTATTTTTTTAAGCAATAAATTTTAACCTAAAATAATCGAAATATGATATTTATAAGTTACA
Source organism: Poecilobothrus nobilitatus (assembly GCA_947095535.1). Lineage (NCBI taxonomy): Eukaryota > Metazoa > Arthropoda > Insecta > Diptera > Dolichopodidae > Poecilobothrus > Poecilobothrus nobilitatus. Next base: position 152,154,626 of record OX352773.1, on the reverse strand, counting down.
GTGCAGTAAGTCGTCCAATAACGACACTCCGTATAACGAACATTTCCCTATAATGCAACATTTAAAAATTTGCCAATTTTTGTTTTATTTAACGACATTATTTTTTCACAACGAAAACAAAAAAAAAAAAAAAATGAATGAAGACATATTATCATTAGGCGCCCAACAAGGTCATTTAATTAATTTTCACAAAAATTAATTGGAAGAGTATAGATCTAAAAGAATATCATATCCGTAGAATTATTAAGTAAATGTTAGAATTGGAAAATGAAGAAATGAAGAAATTTCGATAACTCAAAATCAAATATCATATTATTTGGAAAACATAATTATGACCAGCAGAACAGATCTCATTCAACAACAATAAAATATTTGGAAGTCTTTGTTGAACATTATAAAAAGAAATATATGCGAGGAGGAATGTATAATTTATGTCAAAAATATACGAACGAAATTTTTTCGGTCCCAAAAATGTACCTATAGTTATAAGTGAACTGACTGTATATTATTTTATAATAATTTAAACATATTGTTATAATAAATATATAAATTTTCAATATATTTCTTACATATTAAAATCATATAAAACATAGTACATAGTGGCATACTTCGGTATATGTACTATAACTCAAGCATTAAAATTAATTAAATTCTAAAATTTAATTTTTATAATCTGAAACAAAAAACGAAAAAAAAAAAAAACGAATCAGGATATGTTTATAATTTATTAAATATTAAATTAACTACTTTTAATTAAGTATTTTAATTTAAATAAGATGGATACAATAAAATTTGGTATCAAGTCGGTATTTAAAGTTTATTTTAGAATTAAAGAAAATTATTATTTTATATAACACTATTAATTTAATAGTTCTGCTCTATATTGAAACACTTTAGATTTTTCTTTGGTTAAAATTAAATTTTATACTTTAAAAATTAATATTCTGATGATTATATAATAACATTAAATACTTTTTATTAATATTACAAAAAAAAAAAATTATTTCTTTTATAATTAGATTTGGTTAAAATCATTTTAAAAATAAAATTCTTTAGCAATTAATTTCAAATTAAAATTCTTGTTTAATTAAAACTATAAGTTCTTATCTTTTCTATATTACCGAATTACTTTAAAAAAGTGTAAAAGTGTTTTAATTAATCTTTTTTTTTTTTTTTATAATATATTAATTAAATTTTTTTAATTACTTTAGTTTAATTATACTTATTAAGTTATTTTGACATACGTATATATATATTTGAATTTTGGTTTTCGTAAAATGATTGGTAATCTTGGAAAACATTAAAGCATAATAAGAATATTTAAAATTTGTGCTATTATATGGACTGATAATCTCTGCTACAAAATAACGTATAACCTAAAAAAAAAAAACAGCATAATTTACATTACAATTACAATTTTAAAGCGTGCGTGATATCTGTGCTTATTACTCGTATATGAGCGTAAAATCTGATTGGTAACACAAAACAATATACAAAAGTTATAGATCTTCATCAACAAATGCTTAAGAAATAATATGCCGAATATTCAGGCCGCGAGAAGAAATAATACTGCGTGGACTAAATGATACTAATAAACAAGGAATTTTAGGTAGTAACCCAGTCAACAACCGAAAGAAATACAAATTTGAATAAGTAAATGTAGATGGAGATAGAGGTCGTATATTCTCAAACATTTAACAACATCAGTGGCCTTTTAGGCGTTTCAATAAAATCCCTAAGTAAGAAAAAACGTGGAAAGGTCTTAAGCAGCAACTTAGAGAAGAAGCTTCCAAAGTCATATAGAAAGAACTGTAGATTTATAAGTTATAGGCAGAAAGTAAAAGAATAACGCAAGACAGAGAAAATTGAAGTGGAATTATTATCGAAGTCTTATGATGTTCTTTAGTATCGATTTGATTTTCAGAATCGATTTAAATGGTTGATTTTTGTTTTAACTCAATATTATCTTTATATCTATATATTTAATTTTTAAATTTTTATTATTTGTACATTATATATAGATTATTAAAATTTTTTTTTAATTACGTCTTTATAATATATTATATTAAATTAACTAATGTAATGTTAATTAATTTAGGTTTATCTAAATAAAACAAAAAAAAAAAAAAAAAAAATTAATGTTTGATTAAATATGATTGAAAATAATTAATAGTTATAAGCTTTTATTTTCATTTCTAATCTACCATAATATCATCATATACAACCATTTTAAATATTAACTTCTTAAGTAGTCCTTTTTAATTTTATACAAATATATAAGTATACAAATATATATATGTCTATATATATATACTATATAAATTAGATGTTAAACTTAGGGTAAATAAATTTGTAAATATATTTTGTGTACATATATTATAAGCTATTCATACAAATTACCTACAAAGAATATACTTACCAAATTTATTTACTTAAAATATTTACTTACAATTTTTAAAAAATAAAAAATTTTTTTTTTACTAAATAATTATGTAATGATAATAATAATTAAAACGATTATTATATACGATTACTATATATATACTTATACATACTTATTTTTCTTTATTTTTTAAATATATAGGAATAATATGTAAATTCGTTTAGTGAAATTTTTTTTTTTTTTTTTAAATAAATTCTTATTAAAAATCTTTCGCAATTAATTGTTAAATTTGCAACAAAACAGTTTTGTTTTAATTTTTAGCGACTTTTAAAAAATTTTATTTAATTTTTAAATCTGAAAAAAATTAATTATGTAAAATAATTTATTTTGCGTTTTAGGTAATTTTATCTATAAATTAAATGTGTCGTATTTTCTTTTATATTTGTATTCACATATTTTTATAATTTATTCTCTTCTAAACTTAAAAACAATATTTTTTTCATAGAATTTTATTTATTTATTTATTAATTAATTTTTTTTTTATTTGATTTTGAAAATTGCAAGTTAAAAATTTTTAAGCAAATTTTTATTTTTTTTTTAAAAAAAGTGCTAATTTTTAAAATTATATAAAAACAAAAAGAAAAAAAAAAAACAACAAAGTAAAGATACACAATGTATGTACATTCATTATACATACTACATATATTTAAAATGTGTTTACCATAATGAAGAGTTTTGAAGAAAAAAACGACATATGTACCTAATACAGTAATACCTATATATTTAGTAGGTATATTAATGTATATACATACATAGATATTTAATTATAAAACAAAATAAAATCATATTGAATTAGTTAGTTATCTTAAAATAAAACTTAGTATAAAAATTTAATTACGAGTTAAGTGTTAACCAAAATGACATAATTAAAACATATGTAAATGTCATATTTTTTTCGTCATTTTGGGATATCCATTTGCCAAAACATGCTTATTTCCAATCTAACCATATAATAATTAATAACATAAGCAAACATAAGAAACATAACAAAAGAGTAACAAAGAAAATAATTATTGTAAAATTTTAAGAAATAAAAAAAAAAAAAATATTAAAAATGAATCAGTTAAAAAAAAAAATGCAAATATGTATATTTGATAATAATAAAAAGTTTAAAAAGATGTAATGAGAAAAAAAAATTATCAAGAAAGAAATGTCAAATCTATTATTTTAAATTAAATATTAATTCCATTCTGATCGAATTAAAATAAGAAGAACTATAGGTAGTAGGTATATGTTTAACCAAAATTAACGAATCTAACATAAAATGTTTATTATGGACAATAATATTACGTTTCCATAAGCGGAACTGAAAATATTATTATTATGTCGCTCACTGACATTTATCGAACATGACACATATTTATATCGAACCACTATAGATACTTATGTCATTTTAGTTACCGCTTTATTTTTTAAAATTATTTTTACATAATGCTTTTACATAAACAATAAACATATCCATGCATATAAGTACTATCTCCGAAATATTTCGGATTTAAGATATTATTATTTATATAGTTGATATTTGGTATCAGAACTTTGATGCGGAATTATCTTTTTTTTTATATGTGTGTTCAGAATTACTTAAAAATTTATATTAAAACTCTTTTCAGATATTTTTATATATATTTCCAGCCCTATTTATATTTTGAAAAAATAATGATGCAGCGAAATCAAAAGGCAATAAATTCAACAATAAAGTTGTTTTTTTAAGGCAGTCAAAAGATCGATTAATCAAAATATGCTTAACGAAAATTAAAATTAAAATGTAGAAACTACTCCTTATTATTTACATAAACATAATATTATTTTGAGCAAATTATTAAATTTTCGTTTTGTAATAGGGAAAATGATTAATAAATTTTGTGTTAATTAATTTTTTTTTTTTAAATAAGAGCTATAGGAAATTTTACACGGAATTCTAAAAGAAAAAATTTAAAAATAAATTATTTTGAAAATTTTCATAATAAAAATCAATAAATACGAATTTCCTTTTAATTAGCGAAAAATTGTACGGATTTTTGCTGGAATTTCGCAACGAATTCGCTTGCTGGCCGCTGGGATTATATTGTATATGTATATAAAAAGAAAGTTCTACATTAAAAGAATGAATTGCAAATTTTTCGTTATATCTACATATATATGTATATTATATAACATGTATATTTGGTTATATTTAATTTTTTTTAAAACAATACCCAAAGCATAATACTTATAGGATTTTTTTAAGTACTGTTTTTCGATCTGTTGTAATATAGGTATATCTGTATCCTATAGATTTTTACACTACTCGAATCAACCACATTTTGTAGATTTTGATAATGAACGATACGAAAATCACATTTTCACATTTTGTAGATTTTGTAGAATCAAAATCACATTTTGTAGATTTTGATACGAAAAATTTCATTGATTCTTAATTAATTTATCGCAGTTAATTCAGTTAACACAAATTTATATTTTAGAAAAACCATTAGAATTTATAAGAAATGTTTATATATTTTTTTTTTTACTTTAAATAAATAATAATAATAGGCATAAAATAATTATTGATTTATTAAAATTAAGCATATTTAATACAATTTAAATTTATATCAAATTTCGAAATTTTTATTAATTTTATTATTTGAATTCAAATCAAAAACTAATTAAATTGGGGCCTCGGTGGCGTAGTGGGTAAGAGCGTATAAAATACACTGTAAACACCGAGGGAGTGTAGGTTCGAATCCCACACACGCCGTAAGAGTTATTCCCCCTTACGACATGTACAGCCACGCCTGAACAGGAAAGGCTGTGTAATTTCCTGTTTACATTTATGTGGCAGAGAAATACATTAAAAAAAAAAAATTAAATTTTTTATCTGTAATTTTATATATGTAAGTAGGTATGTGCAAATTATTATAGATTAAAAAAAAAAATCGAAAATTAACCTAAAATCAATTTATTTACTATATTAAGAGTTTAAAACCTGAACACCTTTTTTTTCACTCACTTTAAAACAATACATTTTATAATTTTTATAAATACATACATACAAATTATGTAAATATATCTCTACTTACCATTCGATAAAATAACATTTTAATTTTTTTTATAAAATCCAAATATAAATCCAAAAATTATAATTAGTTGTCTAATATAAATAGAATATATTTTGTTCTGTCATGTAAAAAAAAAAAAAAAAAACTTTATAATTTAAATGTAATTATAAATTTTTTTTTTAAAATAATTTTCTCATAATTTTTCTTTTTTTTTTAATAATATTAATTTATTTTATTTTTTAATTTTATCACGATTATATTCTAATAATAATTATTTTTGTTTTTATAATTTCATTTCTCTTTTGATTTTTGAACTTTTCTATTCACAGATTGTCACTAAACTGATTATTTTGCAAAAAAAATTACACTCACTTATTTTTTTTTTTTTTTCAGATTTAAATTTTTGCCGTTATTTTTGTTATTTTTTTTTTCTTATGTGTATTTTATTTTCCGTTAAAAAAAAAAGTTTTCTATTACTAACTAAAGCTCTATTTGAAAGTTAAAATTAAAATGATCCTGTATTTAACTGATGTTCTTCTATTTATAATTATAGTATATTGACATTTAAATGACGTTTTGACGTCTATTGTACAAATAAAAATATGTATACCGGAATACGTGTATGGTGTATAAAATAAATGTTAGTATTTGTGATAATATGTATATTATAAATATGTATAAGATGTTTGGTAAGTATTAAAAAAAGTTAAATTTTGTTAGAAAAGTATTTTTGTTATTGTTATTTTTTATTTATATGTAATTTTTTTTTTTTTTTTTTTTTGTTTTTAAATTTTAAAGGAAATAAATGTCGCTAATATACAATGTTTAAAATATTAAATATTGAAAAAATAAAAACAAAATTGAATTTCCGATAATTAGTTTGTTTGTTTTTAATTATTTTTTTTTTTTTCTTTTATAAGAATAAAAATAAGAAGTTTTATTTAATTGTAAAAGTAAAAATAAATATTGATTTTAAATGAATTGCATATTAGCGTGATATATCTATTAAAACTTAATAAATATATATTTTTTGTTTGTTTTTATTCGAATTATGAAATCATGTATATATGTATTAAGCGAAAAATAAAGAATAAAGTAAAATTATGTAAAACCAAGGGTTTTTCAAGACTTAACATTATCAAAACAATCATTTAAATTTTAAAGGAATTTAGAGTTGCGTCTTTTCTTTCATTTCTAATTTTTTATTTTAGTTTTTTATTTTTTTTTTGAAAAAATGTAGAGAATTAAAAGTAGGGAAAACTTAAAGAAATCCTATATAAAAAAAGCCATTTGTTTTTATAAATGTAAAAATATTATTTTGCTCTTAATTATTGTTACTTACACCTTCACAAAAATGTAAAGAGAGCCTCGGTGGCCTAGTATGGGTAAGAGCGTATAAAATACACTGAAAACTGTAAAAATTGATGGAGTGTGGGTTCGAATACCCCACACGTCGTAAAATTATTTTAGCATACGATTTTTATAGCAACACCTTGAAGGTTTCGATGGCCTAGTGGGTAAGAACGTATAAAATATACTGTAAACGCCGAGAGAATGTCTGTACGAGAACCACATTTGAAAAAGAAGACTGTGTATTTTCCTTGTTAAATTTATTTAGCATGGGAATAAACAAAAAAAAAAAATAAAATAAAATAACATGTGTAGGTGTTTAGACTCTAAAACTTCTACAAAATAGTGTAAAAATAGTCTAAAAATAACAAATTGTCAATTTTAACAATTTCAACTAAGGTTATTTTATATACTAATTCTAAAAGATAGCATTCCACTTACACTTTTAAATTTCTAACTTTCAGCGTATCATTTAAAACACGAAGTTCAAAATGTCGAAAAATGAAAATAGTTTTAACTTAACAGTAAATTTAAATACTTAATTGCAAAATTTTATGTACTTACGTACATATTTATAAGTGCAATTTTTGTGTTGATTTAAAAAGTTTTCTATAGTTTGATGTTGACTCATAACTCACTTGAATATAGCGAATTTTAAAATTTTGTGAGATTGTAACTTTGTTACGGTTTGTACTATATAAAGAAAAGTTATTCTAAAGTTTTATCTATAGTTAAAATTTTATTACTGTAACTGTAGCATTGCAGAAATTTTGCACATTGATGGAAGGGCTAACGGACGGACGAATGTAATAAAATTCATATGTAGTACATGTTATGTAATTTTTTCAAATATGTGTTAAAAATTACGTTTTTTTAGAAACATTTTATAATTTTATTTCATTTAAATTTATTATTTAGATTTTATTGTAAATTACTCAAATGTTAAATTTTTCATAATATAATAATAAGTAAATGTCTATGTTTTTTTATTAACTCTACTATTAATTAAATAATAAATAATATTTACTAATTAGTTAACCACTAAATTTTGATTCTTATATGTATTTATTCTTATATAAATAAAATGTGGGATTTCTATTAAATAAAATGTGGGAAGAATGAGATAATTTATATTTATTTTTATATTAATTTTACATTTTTTTCAGATTAATTTAAAAAATTTATTGGATTTTCCTATAGTGAAATTCCGCTTATTGGGGTTTTTATGTATATGTACCTATATAATTTATAAGTTATATATACAAAAATTAAAAATACTATAGGTATGTATACATATCTTTTATTTGTCCAAAAATCATTAATTTAAAAATTCCATTCCAGTATTTTGATCATTCCATTTAGATTTGATTTGTCTGAAATAGTTTTGAGAAAATAGTCAAATAGCTTAAATTAAAAAATATACATTATTAGGATTATTAGGATATAAATCTCAGCCCAGCATTTACTTACGAATAATAAACGAATAATAACCTTTGAGTTATTTTGAGAGCTTTTTAAGAAACTAATTTTTTTAAGAACTAAAATCTTAAATTAATCTCTACAAAAAAGAGAACAGAAAAATAATTATATAATTTAAGGAAAATTAACGAACTGCCTCAAACTATATTATTTCAATCTAACCTTAAAGTAAATTTAATTTTTATAATTTCTCATTGAGGTTTTTGCAAAAGCTGGAAATTTTGTACTTATTTACTATATACAAATTTTTATTTTAGTAACGCTCTCCTGGTTATCTGGACACCTAGGTATAGAGACAAATGAGGAAGCAGATCGATCTTTAAAAGAGGGAGCTGCAATTCAATTTACAGATCCCACACAAAATCTGAGAGGCACTAAAAATCAAAAATCAAAACTGTAGCAGCAAACAATGTATAGTGAAAAATCTGGGCTCAGACAATCTAAAGGGCTTTTTGGAAACTATAATTACTAGAAAAGATATGAAAAAATCATAAGATCCAGTATAAATAAACTGAAAATTCTAACAGGATTCCTGTCGGGACACTATATTGGCTAAAGGAAACTTAAAGTAAATTGGAATAGAAAATGACGGTACATATATACAGATTCTGTCAAGAAGAAGTAAAGTTCTATGCCGAAAATTAATTGCCATAGCGCTAAAATCTAAATAGATATTTATTTAGAGACAGAAGGGGTAGAACTGACAGAAGTATTATAAGTGAAGGCATAATCCACAACACCTAGTAGCAGCGGGCGCACAATTCAACTACATTAGAAGATTGCATTGTCACTTATATTCTTTATTTTAAACGATAATATTTTTCAATAATTATTTTATATTTATTATTTAACTTATAATTTTTAATTATTCTTTTCTAAATGTTATGTAAACTTGTCAATCAATGTTATTAAATTCTAAAAATTTGTTGCTCATCTTACTTTAAATAGCTAATTAACTAAATGTTTATGACAAATAACAAAAATTAAACAATTATTTAATAATAATAAACTTTTATACATACTTATTGCCCTTCAAATTGTTTCCAAATATTTATTTAAGTTAATTAAAAAGAATTTCTTTTTTTTTTTTTGTGAAATAAATTATTATAAAATATATATTTTAAATTATAAAAACGGAAGTTAATCAAGACTGGGATATTATTCAGGATACTATCACATAATGTATAATTTTCTTTTTTTTTTTAATAGTTTCAGGTAAGAATTGTCAAAACCATAAATTTTAGACAGATTTTGACGATTTTAGACAGTTTTTATAAAACAAAAATTTTAATCAATATGTTGGAAAAAGTTAATTGTACAAGATAATTATTTAATTTGTAAAAGAAAATAGGTTTTAAGTAAAAAAAATAAATGTGATGGTTAATGTCTTCTTAATGTCAAAAAAAAAATATATTTGATTTCATTAAAAATTGAAAGAATTAAATTGTCAATTTAAATTGTCGATACAATGCAAATGCAAGAATAATACAAATAGGTCGAATGCATAAAATTGAGCTTAAACTCTCTTCTGACTTTTTCAAACAAAATTTACGATTGAACTTAAAGTTTTGTTTGAAAAAGCGAGATTTGAGTTCAAGATCAGTTTTATGCATTCGGCTCAATGTTTTATTTGACGTACGATCATAAATTATACGATGTCCGCGCCATTTGTTTAATTGAAATTAAAGTTGAAGTTTATTTAAAGAGAACAAATTTAAAATGAAAAAAAAAATTTTTTTTTTTACTTACCTAGATTCGTCCATTTTTTTAACAAAACAAAAACTCAAAATAACAAGAATAAGAACGGGGATACAGAAAATATTGAATGCTTAATTTGACTGATATTCTAGTCTTTACAACATCGTAAACATAATAATAATATAGTCAAATGATTTTCGATTATAACACATCGTGAAAAAATTTTTTTGTCATTTCTAATCATGAGACGATGTGTTGAACATATCGCAAATGTATTTCAGATTAGACGATACGTTTTATAAGATAATCGACACCTTTAAAGAAATTTAAGTGTTGATATTTAATTGTTTTATTTGTGAGACAGCAAATAAAATAATGTTACAATAAGACATTGATCGAATAGTATGGAGATATCGTTAAGGTAATATTGAAATCATTTCTCAGACTCCTTTTAAAATATAAATGAATTTATTAAATAATTAACACCGAATATGATTCGTATCCATTAAGTAGGCTGCAGTATATGTTATATTATCTGACAGCATTTAAAAAAAAAAATAAAATTATAATTTTTCATTGATTTCCGATAATTAATTAGTTTTACATAAGTATTTATTTATTTTTATAAGAAGAAAAATAAAGAAACTTTTGTTGAAAAAAAAAAAATATATAAAATTAAAATAAATATTGAATTTAAATGAATTGCCTATTAACGTGATATATGAAAATTTAATATCCTTTGTTTTTGTTTTTTTTTTTGTTGATTTTATTCAAAGAAAAATAAAATGACGTTTTCAAATACAAAAGTATTTTTTATAATTATGTTTTATTTAAATTTATTATTTGTTTTTTAATTATTGTAAATTTTTTTCATATAATGTATAAAACTCTATACATATATAATTGTACTTTGTATTTATTAACTCTAATTCATTATTAATAATAATATTTACTAATAAATATAGTTATTATATTATTAAATTTTAATTCCTATTTATTATAATATTTATTCTTAAATAAAACGTGAGATTATTATTATTTAAATATATTTTATTTTTTTATAGTTCTTTTCTCTGCCACATAAATTTGAACAGGAAATTACAAGGCCTTTCCTTTTCAGGCTTGGCTGTAAATGCCGTAAGGGGGAATAACTCTTACGACGTGTGTGGGATTCGAACCCACACTCCCTCGGTGTTTACAGCGTAATACGGTTTTACCCACTAGGCCACCGAGCCCCCCTGTTATTATTATTTATTAATTTTAAACATATTTCAGATTTATTTAGAAAATTCATAGGATTTTCCTAATCATATACAATTTTTAGGTTATTTCATTTTATATAATTACGTCATAATAAAAAAAAAACTTGAATCCTTTAAAATTTAAATACTAAAATATTTTGTAAAAAGAGATATAATTAAAAATATCTACATATATATATATATATATATATATATACTATAGAAACAAACTTAAGAATAAAAATAAAAGGTGAATTATAGAATTTGTTCGATGCCACCAAGCTCATATAGGCTGTACCGCTGTAGCAACTTAAAAGAAGAAAAAGTGATCAATATTAACACAAAGAAATTTGCACTATTTATTAGGTACAGTGCTGAACATTATAAAACGGATGTTTCTGATGTTGGTGATATAATTGTTCAGATATATCAAATAAATAGTGCAAATTTGTTTTGTGTTGACATTGTTTACTTTTTTAGGTTGCTACAGTGGTTCAGCACATATCAGGTTGGTGGCATCGAACAGAATTAATGTCCTTATTGGTTCTTTTTAAATATTATCTTCATAGAAAACTTGTATAGAGAATTTAGTATTGTAAATGTAATTATTCACGTTTACTGTAGGTATTAGTATTGCAAATTACAATAGTAATATTGTGAACATAATGATTGACGGACGGACACAATGATTGAAGGTTTTCAGATTATGACAGTGTCAGTCGAATGAAAAAGAGCAACACATTTACTAGAAAAAAAGATCACATTAAGTGTTTTCATTAAAAGATCCCGTTCGATTATAATTAAAGGAATTAAGAATACTACAGAGAACACATGGGGTGAAAAAGTATTTCCTACGAAGGGAAGCTTTTCATCAAGCAAATGAGCATAGTATATACATTAAGGTTGCATGCTTGGTTGAGTATGATGTTGTATGTTTATGGTTTAGTGTCATTTTAATTAATTAATATAATTTGGATTGTACAATACAGAAATTGGTTCATTGCATCATTAGTTTTACTCCAATGAAAAAAAATAAGAACATAAAATGGTTTGCAATTGATTTTAAAACTATTAAATCGTAAGCACTTTTTTATACCTTTTTAATTATTTTTTTGGAGCAAAGTGTAACTCTTATTACTATCATAAAATTTCAAAAAACATACAATTTTTTATAAAAACATAAAGTTTTTTTATCATCACAGCTATATTTTAAATCATTTTACACCCTAATTAGTTTAAAAAAAAATGTTTTACAATTTTATAAATTTCTTTAGATTTTAAAATATGAGAAGTAGAAAAATTAAAAGTTAATTAGCTTGTCTTTTCATTAATTAATATACATAGATATTTTAAAGTTTATTTACATAAGTACTACAGTAGAATTAGTAATTGATAATTAGTAATTGAAATAATTAGTAATTGATAAAATTTTAAAAAAATTTGTTTTTTTTTTTTTTTTATTTTTAAACTTCAGTAATTACATGTTAATTTTTCCATCTTTCAAATTCATCCTTTGGAACACAATTTTTTCTTATGAAAAACATTAAAATGTTTATTGTATTAATTAAGCAAAACTTAATGTAATTTTAATTTATTTCATTTTTTTTAATTTTTAAATAAATTAAGTACCTAAGAAGCGAAAATTTCTTGGGAACTTGAAAAACAGTTCAAACTGTTTTTAAATTTAGCTATACGTACGTTTACATTATACTATAATTATAAATATAAACTATTACATTATATTAAGAAGTTTAAATATTCTTATGGTAAACATATTTAGATTATTTACATTGATTTTTTATTTTATTAGTGTATCGTTCTTCAACGCTACTGAATTCTTCAGAAGGGTTTTAGTGCTGAATTGCTTAAACAAAAATAACTCCTAGTTTAAAGTTTCGATTAATTTTACAGTTATATATGTATATGAAATTTAATAAAAATCATATGTGAAGTGTGAATTACAATGCTGTATCAGATCTACTACTATCAGTGCTCTCGCTCGTTACACTCTCTTAAAGCAGTTTACAATTAAAAGAGTGTTCACAATGAAAACGTAAATTGAAAAATGACAGCACTTTTTTCACATTGTTTTCTTTACAAATTTCAAATTATTTATTTATGAATATTTATTAATTTGGAAATTATTTTAAAATTTATTGCAAACAAATCAACATATGTACTTACTTAATAGCTTCTCTTTATTTTTTTATTTTGATACTATTCAATTTATTTGACACTTTAATGCGTAAAGAAAGCGAAAAAGGTAAAAGTGCAGCGATTATTGTGAACACTTTAATAAAATTTAATACATTGAACTCTACAGCCTATTTTGACACGTTGATACGTGTAGAGCGAGTGTCATAAGAGCGTACATAATTGTAAATGCAGGATAATTGAATATTTTTTTCCGTAAAATCCTTTTTTTTAGTGAAATTTTGAAAACGAAGAAATAAATTATTTAATTTAGTATTCGATAATTCGATCGGATGCATTATTTTAATACTTTGATACAAATTTTTTCTTTTTTTGATAATATAATAAACTTAGCTTAGCATATAATGTTATGTATGTATGTATATAAAAAAAAGTTTCAATCTCTAGCGTAACGTATACAAATCTTCATTTCAATTTTATTTTAATCGGTTTATGCAAGTTAAAGAATGTTTTAATATTTAAATGTATTTTCTTACACTTGGATTATATTCAAAATAAAAAAAAAAAAAATGCTTTTAGAAAAATTGATTACCGTATAGTAAAATAATATTTTGTAATATATTTATGTATATGATATTACCACAATAAACCAGGGACAAAGCTAAATATTTTAATAAGAATACAAAATTAAGTGCTTGATAAAATAAAATTTAAATTACATATTAAGTATTTGGAAAAAACTTTATCATAGTAGGTATATAACTTTCATCATAACCGTCATTTTGTCAAACAAAAAAAAAAAAAACCTTCAAGTACTTATAAACATCCCTATATTAAAAAAAAAATCAAATTAAAGTCAAGTGTAACCCAAATACAGACAGAAAATTAAAATATCAATTTTAAGTGTCAGTTTTTCTCTTTCGTTTTTTTTTTGTCAATTATTTTAAATATTCTTCATTTTATTACATAATAATAAATTAAAAAAGAATAAAATAAGAACAAAAATAAAAAAAAAGATATTATATATATACTTATACTTGTTATATATTGTTGTAAATAATTAAATTATTAAAGACAAGTAATATAGTATGTATTAATTGTGTATTTTAATATTTAAGATGAGCTCAGAAAAGATTCACTCACGGTAATTGGAATACCATGAACATCTAAGATCGGTGACACATTTGTTTTGTTATTGTTGTTGTTTTTATTTTCCATGTGTTATTTTCTTTTTCTTTTTTGGTTTATTATTCATAAAATAAGATAATCCTAATTTGTCATTAAATATGCGGTGCGGTAAAATGGCATATTTTGACATTTTTTTTTTGTTTTTGTTTTTATGAGTGTATTTTTAAAAATTAAACTTTTGCATCTTAACGTGGTTAAAATTTTTATTTATAAGTACTTATACGATTTTATTAAATGGATCGATATTTTAACTCTTTTATTTTTGTTTACTTGATTTTTTTTATATTTAATATAATGGAAAAAAAAAAAAAACTTTTGTCACATCTATTATTCAAGTTAAAAAAAGCTTTTGTTTATTTAAAATGAATTTGGTTTTGTTTTTTTTCTTTTTTTTTTCATTTTTATTAGGTACGAAAAATTTTCAAAATTTTTAACATTAACATACAAACAATAATAAATTTGTAATCTACAGACATGTTCTGAATTAGATTTTTTATTACCTACAACCATGATTTTCTATTATGATGACACAAAATATAGTTTTTATTTTATACAAAATAGAAAAAAAAATATCTTTGCTTCATTTAATTGTTATATTAAGAAATTCTCATTTTTGTTCATGTTTTAGATAAAAAGGAGATAAATGAAGCACGTATGAATCATAAAATGTAACTAAAAATAAACATAAGATTTTTGAAGATCCTTTTGTGTATTCAGATAAGTGTACATATATTACATTACATATGAAGCAGTTTACTCAAATACATTACGCAAAAAAACATTTTGCCTAATGCCATTTGACAAACAAATATTTTTGTAAAAAGTATTTATGAAAAAGATATACATAGATATATGTACATATATTAGGAGAGATTTTAGTTGGTTTCAAAATCAGGGATTTAATAATTTGTATAGCGGGGGTTTGGGAGCAGCAGACCCCATTATTTTAAAAGTTGTGTAGTTGAAATATGTATGTAGGAAATATAATTGGGAAGGATTTTAGAGTTGGTTACAAAATCAGGGTACCTAGCTTTTTCCGGAATCTTTATATATGTACATATTATACATATGTATATGACAGATGCCGAATTGAGGGATATATAGGGATATATGAGGGAATGAGGGATATGAAGTTTGTGTTTAACTTAGAATTTGCCTTTTTTAATAATTTCTGTTCAATAAATGGAAAAGAATATTGTATGCAATTAAAAAATTGTAATTTTTGACTTTAAAATTCAATAGTTATTAACTTTTACTTTTTACGAAATTGTTTTCCAAAAATATATAGTTGTGCCAAACCAATTCATCACTTTTTTTCCATTATCGTCCACTTCTTCTAACAGTTTGCCATAATATTGCAGAATGGAATTATGTTGTTAAAAACTTAAGGGAAAAATTGCTCTCATTTCCAAAGAAAATTTTTTTATTTTGTTCATATTTATTTTCTTTGAAGACGCTAATTATATATTATGCATATACATATGTATGTTGATAAACTTGATATAAAAACTATTTATATGTGCAGAAATATAAATACTTTATATACTTTCTTTAATAAATATATAAATTATAAAAAAAGTTTGTTTATTAAATATTAGTTTGTTAAAAGTCTTTTTGTGAAAAAGCATTTTGCAATAAGTCTTTTTTATCAAATGGCATTAGACGAAATGTTTTTTTGCAAAATGGCTTTAGGCCAACTGTCTTAGACTGACTTTACATATGTAAATACATATATTGTTAGTTTTATAAATTAATAGAACAATGAGTGGGTAATGAGTTGAAAAAAACAATATAAGTATTATTAATAACGATTTGATTACCTACAACGTAAGGGAAAATTATTCTTATGACGTGTATGGAATTCGAACCCATACTCCCTCGGTATTTCCAAGCGTATAATTTATACACTCTTACCCATTAGGACACCGCGAGGCATCCATCAAATTTTTAAAACCTCATTTATTAATATTAACCAATTCATTTTCAATTTATTTATTGCAAAAAATTACAAAATTTTAAAAACTTAAAAAGGAATTCATATTTAGATTTTATCAAATATGTATTTAAACTCTATAATATTTAAATATTAAATTTATTTTAGTATTTTAGTTTACAATCATTTTGTTTTTTTACATTGCGTTTTTTAATTTAATTTCCACTTTATATTAAATGTTAATATTTCAATTATATAATAATATGTATTAAATGTTAATATTTTTTATGTTTTTTATTTTTTTTTTAATAATAATCATTATTTATAAATTTTAAATTTTCTTTTGTAGATAATTAATAAGTATTTAAATTGAATTGGAACATTCATAAATTTTAACATCCTCATACAAAATACAAAAGTCATATTATTTAATATATTAATTACTAAAAAAATATAACATCTTATAAATTGTACATGTTTACATACATTATTAGAATAATAATGTTAATATTGCTTTATTTTCTTTAAATATTCTTCAAAATTTTATTAAATCTAATCATACAGTAATAATTATAATTTAGGGGTCTCGGTGGCCTAGTGGATAAATAGTATGTTCATAAATTCCGAAATTGAGCTGATTATCATGTACAAAATCAAGTAAAATGTCAAGCGTTCACAAACCGTTTTTGAAAATCAAGAACGTAATTTGACATATTTTTGTTTATATTATTGTTTCAAGTAAATAAAAAGTTAAAATATAAATAAAAAGTTAAAAGTTATTGTTAAAAGTAAATAAATAAAATAATATTTGAAAAAATTTAAAATAGATTTAGAAATTAACAATTTAATGGAATTCTCATTCCAATTAAATTTTTTTTTATATCTTTCCATTTTTATTTTTCCGTCCACACAATAGAAAATATTTCCTTTTTGAATTTGCTGCTATCAACAAAATTTTTGTTTTGATTTTTGACAACAAATTCAAAAAAGCAAGGATTATGAAAAATTTTTTAAAATAATCTAAAATCGAAAAAAAAATCGAAAATTCATGGACGAACAACGTGATTTTGAGGTGATTTTCAGAAAATCAAGTAACGAGCTGATTTTCTTTGACAGATAAATTTTTGAAAAATGTATGGGAAATCAAGAAAAAAAAGAATGAAATCAACTTAATTTTCGAAATTATCTCAATTTCTCAAAATCAAGTGTTTGTGAACGTACGTATAAAAATATAAGAGCGTATAAAACATGCTGTAGACACCGAGGGAGTGTGGGTTTTGAATTCCACACATATTGTAAGAGTTATTTCCCTTTACGACTTTTACAGCCACGCCTGAACAGGAAAGGCTGTGTAATTTCCTGTCTACATTTATGTGGCAGATAAATGCATTAAAAAAAAAATTATTATAATTTATAACTAATAATTAGGTATTTCTCTTAAAA
This sequence comes from Poecilobothrus nobilitatus, assembly GCA_947095535.1. Taxonomy (NCBI): domain Eukaryota; kingdom Metazoa; phylum Arthropoda; class Insecta; order Diptera; family Dolichopodidae; genus Poecilobothrus; species Poecilobothrus nobilitatus. The sequence continues at coordinate 152,136,656 of OX352773.1, read as the reverse complement.
AGTAATAACTTATTGTGTTTTAGGTTGTCATTTATAGACACAAATCTATTGTATGTATGTCACTATGTATGTATGTATGTAGCATAGAAACAATACAGAATGTTGAAAACGGAAATCATCTGCATCAATTCTGGTTGAGATAGGTATAACATGTTTTTTTTTTTTTTTTTTAATTTTAATTGTATTAATTTATTTTTATTTTCAAATTACTAAAACAAGAACAAAAAATGTACAACTTCTTACAAATAGTACGTAGTATATATTTTAATACATGTATGTATATTTACATATATGTATGTATTTTTAAAAAATTCTTTTAAATCCTGTTTGTTTTTATTATGTTTTATTTTTATCAATTAAAATTTGTTTGTGGCATTTCAACTTACTAATGAGTAATGGTCTAGTTTCCACGTGTCGTTAAGAATATGCTTTTTTTTTTTTTTTTTTTTTTTTTTTTTTTTTTTTTTTTTTTTTTTTTTAATTTAGCATACATGTGTTTCATAGCCTCTTACCTACGCACTAATTTTGTGGAGGGGATTTTCTGTCGTCACCAAAAAAGAGAATTTTTAACTAAAGTTTTAACGCTGAACCTCAAACTAAAACATAACTAAAACAAACTAAAACCATAAAGAAAAATATATACTATATGTATATAGTTATATAGTTATATGTTATATGTATATATGCATGTAGTTTCTTTATGCTAAAACATAGATACAAATAAAAATTGTTAGTAGGGTTAGTAGGAAAAATTTTATGTATACACTTGATTTATTCTTGTTTAAATAATGCAAGCAAAATAAACAGAACAAAATATATTTTGGAAGTTTAAAATTAAAATTGATATTGTTTAAAAATTATGAAATTCATTTATTATGAATTATATTTGAATATGAATTTAAAATAAAATTTATTCAAAAGTAACTAACAATGTAGTAAATAAATGTAGGAAAGTAAATAATGTAGAAAATAATCTTAGTAAATAGATGTAAAAACGCAGAGTGTAATAGAGCTGGACCAATATGAGCTGGACCAATAAACTGGACCAATATGAGTTTATTCTCCACTTTCTTTAACAAGCAAAATATACTTTATATACCTATGTGTGTATGTATATATACCAAACACTTTTCTTGCACTTGTGAAAAATTTTTAAAATTGTTTGTTAATTTTTAAAAAATTGGAATTTTTTGAGGAGTTTGTTTAAGGTTAGAAAATAATTTTGTTGTTAACATGATTATATGTACATTTTAAAATTTTTTTAATAATACATATGTATACATAATTGTATATTCTTTTAATTTTAGTATTTTGTTTTTTGACATTTCATAAAATAAAAAAAAAGATAAACTACAATAAACAAAAGCAGTCTTTAAGAATTTTGAATTAAATTTAATTTTCTAACCTCAAACAAATTTCTTTCTACTCCTGAAAAAATTCCAATTTTTTGACAATTAACAAGCAATATTAAAATTTTTTCACATACCAAGCACATCTGCAATTTTAAGCTCTCAATCTGTCATATACATACATGAACATCATATTTTTGAAATTGACAAAGTAATATTTCTTAAAGTTAGTAAATAATATTAGATATAATAATTTAAAATAGTATTTAACAACTAAATGACCTTAAGTACCTTGGTTTAGTAATAATTCATAGTCCTATATGATTTATGTAATACAATACATATTAAAATAAATAAAATAACGGAAAAAAATTTAAATATTCGGAACGGAACAAAATGTTACAGAACAATTTTGACAGCTATAGTTTTTTAGTTTTAATTTCAATTTTTATTCGATAACAATATATCATAATGCTGTAAATTTATTTTAAATCTAAAATCAAATATAAAAAAAAATAAATAAAGATGTTAATAGTTAAATAAATGTATAAAATATATTATTTTTATATTATTTATATAGTGCAAGTATATATTGTATAATTTTTGAAAAATTTAAAAATAAATTTTTGAATTTCTTTTGAAAAAAAATTTGTTTCAAAAAAAAATATAGTACCTACCTACCTAACTGTATAATAAAAGCAATATATTTTCAAGTGCATATCTTTGCATACAAAAAGAAGAGGAGGGTATGGAAAAGAATATAAGTGTATGTGTATTTATTTATAATATTACTATGGATCCTGTAGCTGGTTTGTAGGTATATTTTACTGTGACATTTAAATTACAAAAAATTCGTATGGGAATACAAAATTTCTTGATTTTAAAAGAAAAGAAAAAAAAATCATGATTCTTCTAAACATAAATATGTTATATTATGTTAATGCAGATTTTGTAATAAAAAAAATGTATCCAAATATGTATGTATTTGTATTCAAAACTTTGAGAAAAGTCATAATACGTAGTCTGTGACTGAAAACTACTAAATTATAATTATAGTTTATTTTATTGTTATTCGTAAGTTCGTTTAAATTTAAAATTTATTTTGCATAGAAATTAAAAAAAAAAAAGGAGATGATTTTAAGGATAAAAAAGGACGAAATAATGACGTTTATTACTTTGTTAGGTGCATATTTATGAGGCTTATAATTTAAAATAATATAATTTTTTTAAAATACATATGATAAATTAAATTACATTCTAAATAATTTTTTTATGCTGGTTTACATAATATTTTTCTTTAGTTTTTCAATTTTAATAAAATTTACATATGTATGTATATATATATATTCATATAATATGCATATTAATCATAAATAAAAATATCAATTTCTTTAGTTTTTAAAAAAAATTTCCCATGGCTGGTGTTTTTAATCACTTGTAAATAGTAACGAATAAAAAACGACTTAAGTACATTTTTATTTAATTATAACCGTGCTGATTTAAAGAAAATTTAATTATAAAATTTTCAAATAAATGTCACGTTTTTAATATACTTATGTACATATTACCTAAAATATTTTAAAAATTATTTTTCTTTAAATTTAATTTAAAATTTTTATTTAATATTAATTAAATATTACTTCCGTTTTAATTATTTGGGTTTATAATAAACTTAAAATGCAAACTTAAACTATATTTTTTTTAATAAAAAAAGTTTTAAAAAAATGTCAACTTATTTTAAAAACTAATAATATATTAAATACACGAGTAGGTATATTCTGTATTTTTATATAAAAATACGTGTTTATTCTATAAATTTATTTTTCTTCCGGTAAACTTTACTAAATTATTTAAGTTTTAAGAATTCTAATTAAGAATAATTTTATGTAAAAAGATTTTCTATTTCTTATATGCATAATAAATTATATACAATAGAGTTGAATAAATTTATAAATTGCATAATAGAGTTTTTAACTAACGTTTTTTCGATCATTTATATAATTATAATGTAAAACTGTATCTAATATTCGCGATTATTTCTTAAAATTGGTTCGTATCTTCTATGATCTGTTATATATAGGTACTTAATTCTAGTTATTTTAGGCTGGTTCAATTGATTTAAAATAATTGAATCTTGTTAGAAAAAAAAAGTTCATATTTTACAAAAAAAACTCTATTATCAATTTGAACGATGTAAGATGTTATTAAATCTTTTTAATACGCATTAATTATTAGGATTTAAACAAATACTTTTGGTTTGAACAAAATTAAGATAGTTAATGTTAATAATCTATGTTGTCAAAATTTAATATTATGAAAAAATACATTAAAATACATTAATTAAATACATCACTTAAATTTAAAGCTAACCACCTTTCATTTTTTCACATAAAAGCTGTTTCATATAAGCTCTGGTATGTGTATTTAATTTTTTATCCTATTTTTCAAATTATATTTGGTTTGTGTCTAAGATTAATTAAAGAAAAAATTAAATGATTTGTATAAATTGTATAACTGTAATTGTCTCTGGTGTAACGGTATAATACAGATGATTTTTGCATAAGTTTAGGATGTAAAATATATACAAATTAAATTTTTGGTAATTATTTTCTAAATATAACATTACTTGGCGCATTAGTATCTTTAGGATATTATTGCGTAGTATACAATTTGGAGAGATTTCGCTATTTTTTTTTAAATAATAAAATAATAAAATAATTTAAATATAATAAATTATAGAATAGCGGAAAATAATATTTGCATCAATTTAATAAAAATAATAAACTGTTAATTGTATAATGTTGAATGTCGAGATAAACTTAAGTATAAAGCGCATTAAAATTATTTTGGTAAACAGGCTTCAAATGCCATAATATCATTTTCTTTTTAGTAAATTTTCAAAAAAAAATTTTTGAAAAATTCGATTATTAGTTTCAATCTTTATGCTTATTTAATTCCTTTCTGAAGATTTATCTGTCTGTTTAGAAAATTTCTACACCTACATTCACCTACATTCAAATTTTGATTCCACCTTATATCCACAACGCTTTTACTTAAGAGCATTATACGTTTTTACTTAAGAGCATTATTTACTTTAGAAAATTTAAATCTTTAAGAATTAGAATAATTTAGTTATTTTACAAAAAAATGGTTTATACTTTCAACCATTTAAGAAATATTAGGGGTTAAAAATTGGAAATTATATATTTTTTAACATATGTAACTTGAATGCCTGTACAAATTTCTCGTAAGTAAGGCACAAAAAATTAAATCTTTAATATTCTTTAAAATTGAAGAAAGTTATTCTTTAAAATTGATTTTGCACAATTTTTATTTCCATATATAATTCCTTTTAAAAGGGAAAAAAAAATTTTGTACTAATCCTAAATTTTTTTCATTGTCTTTTAGAAAAGATGGGCCTTTAAAAACCTAAATCATACTGCCTTATTTATTTATTTGTGCATTCTATATTCCGATACTAAATACAATGTTACATTTCTAAATTTTTATTAGATTGCAGCATAATTACAGCTTCACGCTGTTAAGTAATTATGTTATAGATACAGAGTGTCAAAATAATATTTATATATTGCATTTCTGTTATATTAAATTTATATTAATTAATTTCTGGTATATTAAATCGAGCGAGGTTAAAAAAAAATTTTTTTTGCTAGTCGATTAGTTGTAAGTAAGCAACCCTCATTTATGTTACGGCATTTTTCTGGAACTACTTATGATTAGTGTTCTATCATTGCTTCATAAACCTTTCTTTTGCGATTTCAACCATCTTTTGATGGTATTTATACTTAGTAAATGTGTTTTTTGATGATTACCTTTTTTGTTAAAATATAATAAATAAAAAAAAACAAAGTTATATCATTTTCAATAGTAATTATATGATTTGATTTCTAAGAAAAATCGTATACTTTAAAGTCAAAGAATAATAGTAGGTACCATTATTATTAATAAAGTTTAAGTACAAGAATAAATAAGGATGGGTAGGTTTGGTTGGATGGGTAATTCATTTTAGTATTTTTATAGTTTTCGTTCATTTTCGGGTTTTAATTAATGTGGATACATATATTGAAAATTTAATTTTTAAATGTTTGTTATCCAAAATTGTTCTCTTCTTCTCCTTCTTTCAATATCCTATTTAGTGCCTATAGTCACATTATATTCAAAATGACAAAATAAATAAAACAAAATTGTTTAGTTAAAAAAAAAAAAAAAAATTTTATTGCTTATATAAAATTTATAAAATAAAAAAGAGATATATAAAAAACAATCATATTATATATAATAAAACAAAAAAAAAACCATATAAATTTTAATTGGTTTACTTTAAAGAATTATTCATACAAATATACATAATATTTATAAGTTGTCCCAATATGAAATAACATAAACGTTAAATTTTTTTTGTTTTTCAAATTAAAATAATACTTTTTTTTTTTTTTGTTGTTAAATACTAAAGTGAACATATTTAGATTATATTTGGCAAAGTTTTAATGATTTTTTTTTTTGGCAAAAATGTAAAAATCTGTATATTTTTTTTAATAACAATAATTTATCATATAATTTACCGTATATTTTTTTTTAAACGTGATCAATATAATATAGTATCTATGTCTAGTGAACGATCGTTTCCTGGCGTTTTTCTTTAATTAAACTATTTTTTCAACAAATAGTTTGTTCATTCTCACTTCCAGTCTGGCAATTCAGCCGATAATACTGTATAATACTGGCTGAATAATACTATATATGTATAGTTGAGGTACCATATATCACTTGAGAATTTTTGAAAAAGTAAATTAGTTGTTTTTTTTTTTCTGTAGAGTGCAGTATAACTAACTCTACTAACTAACTAACTCTAATAGTAGATTTAAAATTAATTTACTTGTACAGTTCATATTACTTGAATAAAAACAATGGTTACCACAAAAGAATTTGAAACTTAATGAGTAATCATTTACAAAAAAAAAAAAAAAATTTTCCGTTTTTATCTTATTGAAAAAGTAGATACAAAATTATATACGTTCTAACTAAAATGAAAAACGAACTGTTTTATTCTTTAATATGGACATTACATTTTATACAAAATGTTAATTTTTTTTTTTTTTTGTAAATTAAATTAAGTAGAATTGTTATTGAATAAAGTTGGAAATTTGAATAATGATTTAAATTAAAAAAAATGTTAGTATACAACCAACTGGAATCAATTAAAATAAATTTTATAAGCCATAAGTATAATTGAATCATATTCACTTTAAGTGTTTGCCAATAATTACATTGGTCTAACAAAGAAAAATATTGGGATAATCTTTTACATATTTACAAAATAAGGATATCACTTATATATAAAAATATATGTTAGTACCTATATGTACTTGTATATACTACATACATAGTTTATTTTATTTTTTTTTTGTTATTAAAATTTTGTATTAATTTTTTTAAAAATGATTTTAATAATAATAATTAACAAAAAAGATATACTGGTACATATATAAATTGACTTATACAAAAAAAAAAAAAAAAAAAATTTATAATTAAGTATAGAAAATATTTCTTATTCCTTATTCCGTTTTATTTTTTTTTTTTTTATTTTTTTCTCCTCTATTAAAATTATCAAATAAAGCTAAAACCTGACTATTACAAATGCAAAGAAAAAAAAAATTACATCTCCACCAAAACAAAAGCAATTTAATTAATTTTGAGTATATTTTTTTTATAAGCTTATAAAAAAAAACATTAAATTTCCAAAATAAAAAAAAAAATTTTTTTTTTTTTTTTCAATAATAATAAAAAAAAAAAAAATTTTATAATATAAAAACTAAAATATAAGAAAATTCAAAGAAAAAAAAACAAAAATCCTAAAATTCTAAAGAATACTTAAGGTTTTTTTTTTTTTTTTTTTTCTTTAAATCTTTTATTACACATCGTTGATTCATAAATACATTATCCAAAATTTCTTTCTTTATTTAAATAAAGATCAACGAACAGTAAAGAATTTCGACGACCCTATGGTGTTCTTTTAACATTTGCGATTTTAAAAATAAAAAAAAAAACAAAAAAAAATAAAAATTGTACAAAAAAAAAAAAAAAAAACAAAACAAAAATATTAATAATAAAATTTTTTTAATTTTCAATATAATTTAAAACTTTTCCATAAAGCCAATATAAAGCGAATCCAAAGATCAACATTTTACATAAACGATCAACACAATATTGACTAAAAATATATTAAGAAAAAAAATAAAAAAAATTGTAATTAATATTTTAATTTTATATTATATATATGTATAATTATTGACTTACATTTTTAAATGTATTCTTGCTCTTGGTATACTTCCTAATGGTTCTTTTAAAATATATTGTCTACCACCTAAAATACCAGCTTTCATATATGGTTCATTTTCAACTAGATTAGCATCCATATTAAATCTATAATAAAAATAAAAAAAAAAAAATAAAAAAAAATCAATAAATAAATATAAATTTTAAATCGCACTGAGTTGGGGATTTATTAAATCATTTTCAGATATTGTTATCAAATATAAAAATTCTCAAAATAAAATAATTGCTTAAATGCTGCTTAAACATAGAGTGAAATAAGGACAAACCATTTATGAATGTGTGGATCATTTTATGAATGTGTGGAATTAAGGGAATTAAATTTTAAATCGCACTGAGTTGGGGATTTATTAAATCTCAGATATTGTTATCAAATATAAAAATTCTCAAAATATTTAAATAATTGCTTAAATGCTGCTTAAACATAGAGTGAAATAAGGACAAACCATTTATGAATGTGTGGATCATTTTATGAATGTGTGGAATTAAGGGAATTAAATTTTAAATCGCACTGAATTGGGGATTTATTAAATCATTTTATCAAATATAAAAATTCTCAAAATATTTAAATAATTGCTTAAATGCTGCTTAAACATAGAATGAAATAAGGACAAACCATTTATGAATGTGTGGATCATTTTATGAATGTGTGGAATTAAAGGTTAGGTGATTTTTAAATTGTGAGAAATTTGTTCACCTTAAATGTTTATATATGTTGTATATATAATATGCATATTCTAGATTCCTGATAGATAACTAATCGAAAATTATTGAATTTTGCCTTACATTAAAAATAATGGGTGCGGAATGCATTAAAATGAAGCTTGAACTCAAATGTCACTTTTTCAAACAAAAGCAACAAGTTCAACAGTTGTTTTTCTTTGAAAAAGTGAGATTTGAGTTTAATATCACTTTTATGCATTCGATCCAATATTAATATAGAAATCATTAATGAAATCTTTTTAAAAATAAAAGGTACGAGGAACAGCCGAAAATGTTCATTTTAAACATTCAAATTTGTTGTTTACTATCATATTATACAACTACTAGGGGCCCTGTAACTGGTATATACTTATATTTTACCGTGATATCTAAATTACAAAAAAATTCGTATGGGATACAAAATTTCTTGATTCCAGAAGAAAACCTATATATGTACTTGTATTCAAAACTTAGCGGAATGTCATAATACGTAGTGTGTGGGGCTAAAAACTACTAAATTTTAATTATAGATAGCGCTTAAAAGAAATTTATAGGTCTTTTTTTTTGTTTTGTAACTAAAAAAAAAATAAAAAGAAAACAGTATGTAAAACTAAAGGTTTTTAAAGGAGCACATTTTCAAAAAGATAATAAGGTGAATTTAGTTTTGAATTTTCTTAATTTTTTTTTGAAATTCATTATATAAGAAAAAATTGTGAAAACTCAAAATACACTCCTTTAATTATAATGAAACTCTATATTAATCCTATATTAATAGTTGTTATGTAAAAGTATAATATTAATTTTTTTGTTGTTAAAATTTCATTCGGTAAACGATGTACAAGATGGACATTTTTATTAAAAGATGGACGGGCAGGCGACATTTTGTAAAAATTGAATTTCGTATAACGGTAAATTAAAATATCGTCTGGCAAAACTATAAATTACATTTTATTTCTTTGAAAAGTGTTTTAAACAGCTTCAAGACTACAATCGACAATAAAAGTCTTTGCTTTACAGAATAATATAAATAAAAACCTTTTATATAAAACGTCATTATGAGTAATTTTTTTTCACGTTACTTTTTCTTCTAATTTTTTTAAAATTTCATTCAAGAAAATTATGTTTTATGAAAATTACAAAAGTTTCAGATTCCGATTTTTTTCGTTAGCAAATTTGTAATTGAATTTTGTGCAATCTTGGAGCTACATGCTCATATATAACATTTAAAAAGCTTATAAAAGCAGCTATTGTTTTGGCGGATTGAAAATATACCTTATAGAACTTGTGTTATAACAATTAAAATGTAGGCCTTTTTAGAACTTTGGGGGGCTGTAGATTTGTAATGGGTGGGGCTGCAGAAAAAGGTGTTCCACAAAATAAATTTTCTTGTGATGTCTATTCATAGTTAAAATTTCAAAAAATTTTAAAGTTTGTTAACATTCGAACAAACAGACAGACAGAGTGATTCTAATAGGTATTTTTGTCAAAAATTTTTTTGAAAATGGGCTTAAAAATAAAATGTATTAAAGTAGGAAAATAGAATATTAAGAAGTTAAGAATTTAAGTGAGATTAAAAGTGGGTAATGTTTGAAGGCAAAAATTATTATTATTAGTTTATTGAATTAACTGCGAGTATAGTAAGTATTATTACCACCTTAGAAAATTATACATTTATAGATCAATAATTGATTGAATAAAATTAATGATAATTAAATATTGAAGTATGAAATATGTTATGGTGTATAATTTTTCTGAGATAAACTATATGCTTAATTTTAAAGATCTAATAAAACAGTACAACTATAATAATAGTAATCTAACAGGCAAAAAAACTGTAAAACATATCAACGCAAGTATTGATAAATTGAATACCCAAGTATTGATGAATTTTAAAGATCTTACAAAAATCAATCAACTTTCCAAATTTTAGGGTTTAGAAGACACAGAGGGTCCAAAAGTGATGAATATTTTGATTTCATATAACGGTAAATTTAAATATGTATCTAATTTTAAAAAATTATATTTATAAATTAAATATGAAAATTTTTCAAAGTTTAGAAGGCTGTTGGAATCGTTATGCATGGAGCCTTCCAAAAAAGCTCAATTTTTATGATATCTATCTGTGGCTAAAATTTTATTATTCTAAAATTTTAATTTTTTTTTCCACTCCTATAAGTAGCGTAGAACATCTACTATTAAGTAATTTATTATTAATATTTAACAAAGTTTCAGTTTCTGAAATCATTAATTTCACTAAGTCGTTGATTACTCGGCTGTAGCTATTGTACAAAACTATGAAACACAAGTGTTTTTATTTATATGCTATCTATTATCTTATACAATATTTTAGTTTATTGTTATTATATATAGTATATGATATCTAAATATAATAAAAGACAAGTTGCTGCTGCTGAGTAGCGTGCCCTACTGTTATGTTAAATGTTAATTTAACAAATGTTATACTATGAAAAGAAAGAAACGTACATCTGATATTTACCCATATAAAAGATAGAAAACAATAAATATTATAATGTTAAATAAAAGACAAGTTGCTGCTGCTGAGTAGCGTGCCCTACTGTTATGTTAAATGTTAATTTAACAAATGTTATACTATGAAAAGAAAGAAACGTACATCTGATATTTACCCATATAAAAGATAGAAAACAATAAATATTATAATGTTATGCTATGAAATGAAAGAAAAAACAAGGCAGTGTATAAATCAAAGTTTTTAGAGGGTCGTATTTTTAAGGAGAATATTATAAAATTGCAATAATATTTTTATTTAAATTTTGCTAAGTAACATTTTCTTAATTTTTTAAAAATTTTGCCATAATATAGTACAATTTTAGAATCAGAAGTTTAACCCATAATATAGATATATGAATAAAAATATGGGTATACATATATTAGATTTATTATAGATTTATTATTTTTTATATAGGCAACAGTTATTTATATGAATGAATGGACGGTAAACATAAACGAACAAAAAAAAAATTCAGAATGTTCTATAGGTTATAATTTATATTTTTTAAATAGACTGTATAAATTTAATATTTAAAAAAAATAACAGAAAAAAAAAAAAAAAAGTAAAATGTAATACTACAATACTACAATATCTGAATAAATTTACTAAAATTAAATTGTTCATAAAACTGAGGAAACTTTCACAAAAGTTATATTTTTCTACTTATACCCGTCATATGACGGGCTTTTTTACTAGTTAATTATAAGATACAAGTAGAATCTGTTGTACTATGATTTCCTCTACAAAATTGGTATATATGTGTGGACATACTGTAAGTATTAATAGTTGAATTCAAAATCAGAGTATTTCCTTTTCCGGAATATTTATATTCATATATGTATGTCTATGCGAGATTTTGAAATTTCGGGATTTTGGTTTTCGAAATTTCGTATTTTGGGGTTTTCATTTTTGGAATTTTAATTTTCTGGATTTTGATTTTCGGGATTACGTAACCAACCCTATAAATTTTCAAGTTTTTTTATTCTTTTTATATGCTTTTATATTAACTCGTCGCTGTCGGTTTATTTATTTATTTGTCATTCTGTCACGCTTTTTATTATCTTCGTAATCTGTTGGCAACATTTGTAAGTGTTGTATGGTGCAGAGGAAAGTGTACAGGTTTCAAAAGTGGGGGTCATGTTGTTCGAATCCAGTTCACATGCAACTTTTTTTTTTTTTAACTATCTATTCATCAACATTTTTTGAATAAAATATGTATATATTTTGTATATATAAATTTGAAACTTAAATTTTTATCTCTAAATTCATGCATACAATACACACGCAATATATTTTTGATCTTTTCTCCTATAATAGTATATTTTTATGTATGTTGCTAAATTATTTTGTTTACAATATTTGTTTAGTATTTAAATCAAAATATTTGCTGTCAACATTCTTTAATGCATATTGAATATGCATGGTTAAAAATTAAGATTTTATGTTCGTAATATGTTCATTAAAGATATAAGTGTTGTATAGTGCAGAGGAGAGTGTACAGGTTTTGAAAGTAAGAGTAATTTGGTTCGAATCCAATTCGTGTACGATAATTTTTTTTTTTTTTTTGTTAACTGTATTCATCAATATTTTTTTAATAAAATTTTATGTATAATATACACATATTATTTGATCTTTCCTCCTATAATAATCTTATTAGTTCAATCAATCTTGATGTGCACATGTATTTTGTATTAGGATTTAGCAAAACACAAAATATATAGGTACAATATTTTTATGTTGCTAAATTATTTTGTTTTAAAACATTTGTTTAGGATTTAAATCAGAATATTTGTTGTCAACATTCTTTATTGCATATTGAATATGCATGGTGTTAAAAATTAATGTTTAATGTGTTTTATTTAGGAACATTTATTATGTATATTGTGTATATAGATATACAAATAAAATTTTATTCAAAATAATTCCAATTGCCAAATTCAAACTACATACACACATAATATTATTTTTGTACATAGTAAAGAATATAAAAAGTAAAGATCATTACAAAATTATGCTTTTGCGCATTACGCATTATGATTTACAAACAAAATTTTGTCAAAACAAAAAATTAAAACTACGTATGTAAATATGTACGTACGTATGTACATAATATTATGTTAAACTAATTTCCTAAATTATTTTGTTCCGCTCCATTTGTTTATAATTTAAATCAAGATATTTGTCAACAATTTTTACTGCATGATCTTATTAAGGGATTAGGTATATAGGTAGGTGTTCAAGGTTAGATGTTTGTTTGGATATACGATATACTACTAATACTATACTATAGAAATATACAGTAAAATACATTTATGTATATCATTTTCATACCTGTTAGAAATGTTGCTTCAACTAAAATTGGATTGTAATATTTATAATCACAGTATTTTGGTACATATTTAACCCTTCGCGGTACTTTCATTATTTATGAATTACTGGAATAAAAAATGTTTACTCTTGCTGAAATGGAATCGATTTAACGTCTCTTAATTTACTTAAACATTTGGTATAAAATTATAAAACGTATTTTATATCAGAAACAATAATTAATGTATGTAAAAATATCCCATATTTTTTAAATTTAAATTATGTGTTTCATTTAAAACTAAAAAGTATAAAATAAAATAATAAGTAAAAAATAATTTTTAAAATACATATGCTTTTATCAAAACCGAATTCGCCTCCTAAAAAGTAGAAAATAAAATTGATTGCAAAACTTTAACTTTTTGGACTGTTATAATATAAAAGTGCAAGCATTTTGGACTGTTATAATATAAAAGTAAATTGCTGGAATAAAAAAGTAAATTGGAATAAAAAAATAAATTGCTGGAATAAAAAAGTAAATTGCTGGAATAAACACGAACCTCAAATTTCGCAGATTTTTATTTAACCTTATTGACAGAACAGTGACAGAACGCTCGACGAAATAAAACTCGCGGACTTTAATTCCAAAGCTTTTGGAATTAACGCCCGTGGGCTTTAAATCCTTTTCAAAAAATAATTAAAATCCACGTGTCTTAATTCCACTAGATCGTGGGTTTTAAGTCTATTTCGAAAAAGAACTAAAGCCCACTGAGTAACACAAAGGATACTACCATGAGTCTGCATTTGATTTGACTGGATTTTATTTGGTAACATTAACATTTTGTCTCATTGTAAAGGCCTCAGGGATTTTGAGAGGGATTTTAGAATTTCAAAATCAAGATTATACGCCTTTTACAGAATATTTAGATATATGCATATGTGATTTTCTGAATTAGAAGAGATTTTAGAGTTGGTTACAAAATGAGGGTTATACGCCTTTTCCATAATATGTATATAATCCTCCTAATTCAAAACTCGCATATGTATATATTTAAATATTTTGTAAAAGGCGTATAATCCTGATTTTGAATTCAATTCTAAAATCCCATCATAAATCCCTGACAATAGGTGTATTACTTATATACATATTTTGGAAAAAGCTTATAATCCTGATTTTGTAATCAACTCTCAAACTCTAAAATCCCTCTCAATACAGAATCTTGCACATATGCATATTAGTAAATATTCTGGGAAAAGGGTATACTCCAATTTTTATCCAAAACTCTAAAATACCTACTAATGCGTTTGCTCTACATATTTTATTACTCTCTTCCTTTAATAACAAAAATAGTGTGGGTCTTAATTTCTTTTAATCATGGGCTTTAATTCCAATTCAAAAAGGAATTACCGCTCGTGGGCTTTAATTCCAAAAGTTTATTTTCTCGGGCGTTCTGTCACTGCACCATAACTAAGTATTGTTAAATGTTTTTTTTTTTTTTTTAAATTGATAAATAAATATAGAAGAGAAAATCGGTGATAACTTGCTAATTTTTTGACATTATTTGTTTGTTTTGTCATTAACATGGTTTTCAACAATTTCAATGAAATCTGATGAAATTTTTGATTAAATTTTTAATTAAGGGTTAAAATAATTAAATTATATAAAAAATTAATTTATTTATGTTAATTAATTATGTTAATGTTAATCTATTGATTAAATATTAAATGATATGTAACACTAATCTTTTAACTTATATTGAATTTTAGCATTTTATTTTTGTAAAAAGTTTTACTTTTTTAAAATCACAATTAACAAATTTTAAACTTAGAAAAAGTTGAAGTTCCAATTTTTCTTACCTAATTAAATAAATATTAAATCTTTTTCTTTATGAGTACTTACATTTTTTTATCAGCTTCTGTTAAATGTTTGTAAAGATTTTCAAAATTTACAGATTTAAAATTCCATTCTCTTGTTGTAAAAAATTGTAAAACATCTAATCCATCCGCTATTTTAGTTTGGACTCTTACCATACTATATATAAAAATTCATTTTTTTTTTTAAAAAATTATTTTAGAAAAATCTGAATTTTTTTCTTTTCTTTATTTATTAAATTATATTTTTTTTTATTATACTTACAATCTTTTCTGACCAGCTAATAACAATAAGAAATCAATTAAATATGCTGGTAACCACATGAAAAATATAACATTTAACATATGAAGAAAATAATTTGTTGTAATATTTCCATCTGGATACCATAAACCAGCTTCAAATGGATATAGATAACCCATTTTTTTACCAAGATTCATAACATATTCCCATGTTACTTTTTTTTCTTCAGGACATGTTATATTATAAACAGGAATTCGTTCAGGTCTGTTAAATAATATATAAATATATTATTAATATTTTAGTAGATATTAATTTAAAAATTGTTATAAATATAAATATAAGTAACATATGTATCTGTCTTCAGTCAATTCTGTGTATTACAGTATAGTCCCGTCAGATTTTTTCCTATAATCAATTTTCATCAACTACATATTACTGGCAATTCCTTTTTAAGGATTTTTTTATAAACTACTTATATGAAAACATGGTGAAATTGGTTGGAGACACAAAGCATATTGCGTTTTGGATGATTACATATTACAGTTTACTATTGTGAATATTTTAAAATTCATGAGAAAAATCATGAAAAGAATTCATGTGGTAGTTAATTAAAATACAAACAAGGCAGAACTAATGGTTTTAAATCGTGAACATTTTAGAACAGGCAATCAAATATTTTAAAGTCACAGTAGGTTTTGACCAAAATTTATAATTTTTATTAGAGTTTTATATATATAAGAAGAAATTGTGAAAAATCAAGACAATTTCTTTAATTATAATTTAAAAAATCTGTTAACAAATGTAAAAATATAATATTGAAACTTTAATTTTTACGTTTTATGGTTTTACTTTGACACATGTTTTACTTTGACAAATAACATTTTAACTTCTAACCCCTAATAACTAAAGCAACCTTAAAACACAAGTCACGTGAGTGCAGTGGTATACAAATGGCACAATCTAGTGCTAATTGAGGCCTTCACGCAGCATCGTGAAGTTCACCACTCTACCTACCCATCACTCTAATAGCTTTTAAACAAGGAGTAATATAAAATAAATTTTCTGAAATAAGATATTCTGAGATAAGTCAGATCTTTATTTTCTCAATTGAAAGGTTTTAACTAAAAGATATGTTAGGAAACTGGAGATATGAAGGAAGTGAAACCTGGTAAAAATCTATTTACAAAAATATATTATATATATTATTTTTGTAATATATTATATATTTACAAAAATATAGACAACCGTCACATTTAAATTAGTGTAAACCTTTCCTCTAATTGAAGAAATTGAACTATTCATAATTCATAACGAAATTTTATTACGTTAATACAACGACGGTTAAGTTTTCAATTAATGAATTATTTTTAATACGTTAATGGTTTTTTTTTTTTCATTGAGAGAATGAAATTCGGCTCCTTTGCGTAAAAATGTTAACCATTCCTCTAATTGAAGACAATAAACCACTCGCATAGAAATTTTGTTACCTTAAGAGAACGAAGGTTATGTTTTCAATTAATGAATTATTTGCAATGCGTTAATGGTTTTTTTTTTCATTGAGAGAATTAAATTTGGTTCCCTTTCTTAAAGTATTTTTTTTTTATTTCTATATGTATACTTCATCCCGTAAATTAAAGTTATTATTTGTAAAGGTACGGAACTGCAAAGTATTAATCGAAGACATATTGTTCTTTATTTCAAACATACCTTTGTAATTAATTTAAGTAATTTAATTTTAAATTTACAAATCAGAATATTTAAATAAAATAATTTTTTTCGTTGAATAAGAGAAGACTTTTCAGATAATATAAGAAATAAATTCGGTATTTAACGATTTATATTCGTAGTTTAATGGTTTAAGTTCATTTTTCGTTAGAACTTTTTCGTTAGATTAACAAAAGTTTTATTTTGTAATCATATTCGATTTTTTTAGTGTAGCAGTAATTCTATATGAATCTAAAATTATTTCATACTAAAACAAAATTCAGATGATTCTCTGAACTAAATTTATGTGACTAATTGATTTTGTGTAACCTAAAATTTTTGGTTACTGTAACTGAAAGATTGTGAAAAACATAACTACAACCATTATTCATTTGTATTTTTAGAGTTATTTCTGTTCGGAATTCGCAACCAGAGTTGGAAATTTAAATTTAAAATAAAATGAGTTACAGTGGATCGAAGTATTGAAATTTTAATTTAAAATATGTTTATATTGCTATTAAATGTGAAACGTAATCTTGGGCAAGTTGTTATCAAGTGAACTTTGTTTAGAGTTATCAATCTTTTTAATAAAATTTAATGCAAATTTTTTTGGTTAATTGGGGCCCCTTTTCATTAATAGTACATTGAATCTTATGCGCTATTGTTTGAAAGATTAAATCGATGTTAAGAGAGTCTATGTAACATTTTAGGAAGGGTATTACCAGAAGGAAAAAAAAGGTGTCAAATCATCTTAGAATGATAGTTAATTTTCATTACCAACACGAGAAATGGGGAATCAGAAAAATTGACATGCAATAATTCCATGATTTCTAAATGAATTTTCCGATTCAAAAAAAATTTATTATCATTTTACGATATAACATTTACATTTAATTTAAATAAATGTAAATTACATAATAAATTTGCCTGATCATTTAAAAACATTTTTGTGTCAAATAAACTCATAATGTTGGTTAATACTTCATTCTATAACCGGAAGGCAAAGGGATACAATTTTCGTTCTTATCAGAATATATAATTATTGTAACAAAAATATGCATCAGTTAAATGTTCATTTAAAGAACTATAACAAACTGATTTGGTCATAATTTACCGATAATAGTAGGTTACTACTATTCTTAGTTTTATTGGTTCATTATAATATTAAGAACTATAATTAATTTCAATTTCTAATTTAGGCTACTACAGTTAAAAATACTATAGGGATCAACGATTTTCAATCGTATAATAAGATGTGAAACAGAGTAAAATAATATTGATTTTTACAATTTATGCTTTAACCACTGTCTATACACATACTAGTCTAAAGCCTCGCCTTCAGTTAGTTTGTTAACATTTATATGAAAAGGTTCAGATAGTGAGTTGATATCTCTTAGCGTTCACGATATAGGTTCAAACCTTCCACAATCTCTTATCTTGCGAATCTGACGGTAATATTGCCATGAATTATTTACTGAACAAATACGATGTCTACCATTAATCAACGTGACTGGAACGAATTGAGAGTATTTAAAAAGAAGTCTTGTTTCGTATTGGAGGAGACGAATTGGATCAGGCCATCCTAAATGACTTAAGGCAAAATTTAAAAATTTTGTTTTGGACCGAATAAATGCGGGAAATATTTTTATAACGATTCGGATATCAAACTTGATTTATACGTATTCACGGATGGATCAGACGTAGGTAATAAAAAGATATTTTGTATGAATATTTAACGAAATAAATAATTTATTTTGTTAAAAATTAACTAATTAGTAATAAGAAAAGTTTATAGAGAAAAATAAGTAACTATAAGTATAAATTTTACTTTATTATAGTATAAAATATTTTAATATCAACTTAATGCAATTTATATAGCATTTAATAGCTAAGAATTTATATATTTGAATTTATATATACTTTTTTACAGTCAAATGCAATCATTTTTCATTCAAATTAAACCATTTTTAATTGAAATTAAACTTTTTTTTTTTTTATATTAAAAAAACCTTTTTGAAATCAAATTTTATGTGTAAAAATATCTTAATTTGTTAACGAAAAATTGTTAATTGAAAAATAAATTGTTTACTTTGAATGAAAAAAGATTTAATTTTTATAAGAGGTTTAAAGTTACTTTAAAGAAAAAAATTTAATTTAAATCAAAAATGATTTAATTTGATTGAAAAATGGTTTAATTTGTATGAAAAAAAGTATATATATTTTTAAATTAATTTAATTATACTTAACTAAGTATATATTTACATATTCAATTTTTTATACTTACTTTTTTGATAATGTTCCAAATTCATGTGCTATTGTTAAAAGAGCATTTATTGCATAATCTACTGGTATTATTTCTGATTTAAAACGACCATCAACTAACATTGAACGTATAACACCTTTACCAGCACCAATCATTAAACCAGTTGGTCCATTTAAATTATCAACCCATCCAGGTAATGGTTCAGCATATGCTGGTGATACTGTAATTAAAATACAAAAAAAGAAAACAAAAACAAAATTAAAAATAAGAATAAAAATCAATTTTATATAAATAAATAACATATTTATTAAATTATTACTAATTAGTATATGTATTAATAAAAAATAAAAAAATAAATATAATAGTTATACTAATACATATTTTTCAAAGAATATCCAACCCATTTTTAATCAATTTCAATGTTTATTTTAATTCAATAATTTCAAGTTTTTTTTTTTAATTTTAATATACAAATATTATAAATATTATTAATAAAAAATATAAATACATCCATAATATAATTCATAATTTATATTAATATTGGTGGCATATATCTTAAGATAAATTCATATTCATATTCATAAAAATATGTACGAAAAAGAAAACAATTAACAAAAAAAATCAAAATAAATAGACAATACACGAGTATTAGAAAATTTACAATATATGTATTTAAACCTTAAAGTGTATGTTACAGTCTAACACTTTCAAAATAAAAATAAAAATTGAAATTTACACATATGCGAAAAACGAAAAAAAACAAACCGGTAAAATAATCTAATAACATACAATATATACATGTAAAATCAATTTTAATTTAATTCAATTTTTTTTTTCTTTTTTGCTAATATCCAATAAGTGCTGAAAAAAAAACAAAAAAAAAAAAAAAAACATAATATTGTCTAACATAATATTATATTAATATTTAATATTTAAGTGTATTAGATAGGAGGGGCTTGTCATTTTTTTTTTTTTTTTGTTTTTAAATCAGGGTTCAATAACTTTTATTTAGGTCAAGGTCATCAATTTGGTGCATAACCCCTTAGAAAAAAAATTGATTATTATTAGAACCTCTACAGTCTATATACAATCAAATATAGATTAGATAGATCAAACATTCGCTATTGAATTTGAATTAATACAATCTGAAAATGAGACCATATGATAATAATAACAGGAGAATATTTGACATTACATATTTTTCGGTTTTATTAAATTTAATATATAAAAATATTAAATAATATTAATATTTTATTAAAATCAATAGATGGCATTCGATGTATTGACAAGTATATAATGACAAGTCAAACAAATCACATATTATTACTATATAAAGTATACCATAATATTATATTAATTTAAGTGTCATATTTATGTAAATTTTTTTAAATATTTGTCCTTGATTTCGAAAAATGGGAATGTTAGCAGTTAACAGCTATTGTTATTTTTAAATTTTAATTTGACGCGTGTATTTAATTTGATGATATAATAACACTGGACTATAATTGAATAATTTAAATTTTTGACTGTTCGAACTCGTTTTTTTTTTATTTTTTCACCACAAGTAAATTATTCTTTTTAAATGATAAATGTCAGATTATTAGTGTAATTTAGTAGATAATTATGTTTATTAATAAACCTGTACTTTTTAGTTGTTTTTTGAAGATTTGACGCAAAAAATTTGTATATTCAAAAAATCGGATGTTAATAGAAAGTAAAACCTTTTTTAATTTTTTTTTTTTTTTGCAAAGAATTTATGGGGGGATATTTATTTTTTTTTTTTGCGGAAGAATTTTGAATAATTAATAATTTATTTAAATTTTTTTAAACAAAAAAAAAAAAAAAAAAAAATAAAAACACATGTTGATATTTTGGAAATTTATTTATTTTTTTTTCTTTTCTTAATTCTATTTATAAATTAATATTTTTGTATTTTTTTGTTAGTAACTGTTTTATAGAAAATGTTAATTTTAATATTATATAATTTAATCTTTTAATCTATATGAATTTTGATTAATTTTATTATATAATACTTAAAAACTGATTATGAAATTTTAGTTAATTATATCAAATAAAATTTTAGGATATAAATTCTGAAATGTATATTAAGAGTTCTTTAAAGCTACTCTTTAATTTTTATTATAATTAGGTGTGTCTTGTTCTATTTTTACTACATCATTTATTCCATCAAAATAAAAGATTTATATTGAAATTTAAACAATTGCGGTTATAAAATTAAATAAATAAAATGTAGCTATTTTACATATTTGAAAATGTAATAAATAGATTTTTTCGATTATCTGATAAATATTTCGAATATAATTTATGGAAGATGCGTAATAAAAATTTTGTAACGAATATTATTAATATTTGATGGAAAATTTTCGCGAATTAATGCCTTTTAAAAAAAATATTATATTTAAGTAGAAAAATATAAATTTAAAACTTTAAGTTCAACTTCAAATATCTATTTTATATTTGACATGGTTGAGTAAAAAAAAAACCGTAAACAAACAGCTGATTAGACAAATGTAGATTTTTCTATAAACATAATTAGTTTTTATATTCTGCGTTCAAATCAAAGTATCCTATCTGAAAATTTTGACAATGATTTTAAAAATAAATTTTATAAACCAAAAAAAAAAAAAAAAAAATGTTTTAGTTATGTATAATTTATTTTAGAAAATATTTAAAATTTGAACATGAATTACATTATAATGATGAAGAAAAAATTATTTTGGCTACCTCTTTGGTAAATAAAGGAACTACGAACTACGATCAAACATTGCTACTTTGTACGAATGTAAGAAAAATGTATAAAAAATGTTACATAGAATTAAAACCGATTTTAAAATAAAATTTACATTTGTAATGTTTTGTCTTGTGACATGTCAAAAATTCGTTTTTTTATTATATTCACATCCTATTTGTTTTTACATATAGTCTGAAGTGATCATTTTTGAGAAAGTGTTTGTTCATATAAAATTAAAAAAGTGATATATGATATATGATGACATCTGGTATACGATTGTTATTATTATTATTATATTTATTTTTCATTTATAATTTTCATTTATTGAACATTTAAAAATCTTTTTTCAATAAAATCTTAAAAACGTATTTTAGTGATAGATACTTCCATACTTCGCAAATGCACAAACTTACTTATGTACATTTGACTTGACTTGACAAAAGCATTGTATTGTAACTAAGGCGTTATGGAAATAATAATTTTTCAATTATTAAATGAAATTCTCCTTCGTTTTTTTTTTTTGAAATATGTTATTTATAACTGATTTTAGTCTAATTAACAAATAAGATATACAAATTTTTGACTGTAAACTGTGCAAATTTAATCTATAATTGAAAAATAATAAAAAAAGAAAAAAATAAATAACTAACTAGATATTTTGAATGTGTTGGCCACGAAATTCTAAGTACAAAATCACAAAATTGAAAATCCCAAAATATAAAATCTCATCTTTTTTCCATTTTTTTTTCAACATTTTTCGCATTTAACCGACTTTTTTGTTTAAATTTTGTTTTATACAATTTTTGCATTCAATATTTTTGTTTTCAATTGACCCACATTCGAAATAAAATTCAAAAGTAATTATGATAAGAAAATTGCTTTCGGATTTTTTTATTTTGCAATTTGGGATTTATAGTTAATTTCGAATTTTGTCATTTAGGATGTTTCTTTTTGGAATTTCGTGGCGCTCTCATTTTGAATGTTTAATAGCTATACTTATGTTTAAATTTAATATAAACTTCATTTATTAATCGTTTGTTTATTAAATAAATAACCGGTTTTAAACTATAATTGGGCCTTATTTTAAACTTCTTCATTAACTTACGAGGTGTTTTTAATTTAAAATAATTATGAATAATTGACGAATAGTGACGCTGCGTTGAGTAATTTATCATTTATATTTTAAATTTTAATTCATAATATATCCAAAAGCCTTCACAACTATTATGACTAACTGACAAAATTAGTTAATTCCAAATCATGTTGGGTGCCTTCTTTACCTTGCATCATTCAATAAGGGGAGTAATTATTGAAATCTTTTTTACCTTGGAGGAAAGTGCTAAAAAGAATATTCCATAAACTGATGTATTCATATTGTTATCCATTAAAGGTCTAGTTTTAAATGTTTTCGATCCAGCAAGTAATTTACATATGGTAAAGTTTAATGAGAGCCTTAAGAACGATTCTGAAAAAAAAAAAAAAAAATCTCCTTCTTGTGTATACTTTTTGTTTTGAGTGAAGAGCTTTTTTTTTTTTTTGAGTGAACTTTTTTTTTTTAGAGTTTAAATATAAAACAGGGTTGGAACAGAATAATTTTTGTTTTTTTTTTTATATTTATTTTATTTTATATTTATATTTTAAATAAAAATTACATAAAAACGTAATTTTTTTATTAATAAATTTTTGTTTTTTTTTTTGTTTTGTCAATTCTTATAATATTTATATGTATATAAATTTAGAGATTTTATACAATATTTTCTAACACCTATTCATTTATTAATTATTAACAAATTATTAATTTTTCATTAATTGAAATTTTCTAATAAATTCTTATTTTTTTTTTTTTTCAACATTATCTCATTTTACATTATATTATAAATATAATATATATTTTACAATATTAAGTAAAAATTAAATTTAACAATTTTTAAACAAAAAAAAAAAAAAAAAACATTTAAACATGATAATATAACATTGATATAGGTATTAATTAACAATTTATTAAACATATGTATAGATACAATTTGTTTATTTTAATTATCTTTTATTTTTTCTTTTTTATTTTAATAAAAATATTTAATTAAATTAACATTAATTCCCATTATATATATATATATATATATATAATATATAAATATTTATATATATATATATATACTTTATATGTTTATATTATGGCTTTATTTAATTAGATAATCCAACTAATCGTAACAAACCAGTATAATATAAAACAGCATAAAGGAAAGCAGCTTTACAAGCACGATCAACACAATACATACTGTAAAACAAAATAAAACCAAAGAAAAAAAAACATTAAATATTTTTTTGTTATATTTAAATAAAAAAATTAAGTATTTTTTTTTTTTTTTTAAATTTATATAAAATAAAAATATAAAATGTTACATTTTAAGTTGTCTTCTTGCTTTTGGAAGAGTTTCTAATGGTTCTTTCATAATATATTGACGACCACCTTTCAAACTAGCAATTAAATATTCTTCTTCTGGCATTTGATTATCCATATCCATATTAAATCTTAAGATATTAATAAAATATTATTTTCATATACATAATATGTATGTATAAATATATATAAATAAATTACAAAAAAAAAAAAAAAAAAAAATTTATTATTAGAGAAAAACTTTAAACTTACTCTTTTTTATCTTCATCACCTAATTTATGCCAAACATTTTCAAATTTATCAGACTTAAAATGCCATGCATTCATTGTGAAAAATTGTAAAACTTCTAAACCAACTGAGATTTTATTTTGAACATGAACCATACTAAAATTTATATTTAGTTTAATTTTATAATATTTTAAGGATCAAAAAAAAAAAAAAAAAAAAAATAAAATAAAAATGGATTCAAAATATGTAATATAAGATTTTGATTGGTTTTGTTTTTAAAAGAAGTAATGAAAAAAATTTTTTTGAATTTTAATTTTATTTTTGAAATAATATTAAAATTCAAATTTTTTTTTTTAGATCTACAAATCTGTTTTATTTTCTTTTTATAAAAGACAAAGAAAAATCTTAACATCTTATTCAATATATTAATGTGTAAAATTAAAATGTATCTTTGATAGTTATCAAAATGCTGTTTGAAACAGTGCCGAGGTAATGAATCCATATATATATATATATATTTTTTTTTTTTTTCACATATTTTTTAATACTTACAATCTTTTTTGTCCAAATATCAATAATAAGAAATCAATAAAATATGCTGGTATCCAATGGAATAATATACAATTTATTTTATGATATAATCTATTTGTTGTTATTGTACCATCTGGATACCATAAACCCATTTCCAATGGATATTCATAACCTAAATTTTTACTCACTCTAATTACTTCACCCCATGGTTTTTTACGATGTTCAGCACATGTTATATTATATACTGGTATTTCTTCTGGTTTTTCTTTTATTGTTGCAAATTCATATGCAATTGTTATTAATCCATTAATAGCATAATCAACTGGTATTACTTCACCTTTATGACGTTCATCAATTAACATAGAACGTATAACACCTTTTGCAGCACCAACCATTAAACCAGTTGGCCCATTTAAATTATCAACCCATCCGGGAATTGGTTCAAATGCAGCTGGTGATACTGTAATCAATTCACATTTCAAAAAAGTAAACAGAAAACAAAAATAACAATCCCAAAACAAGAATTTTCCAACGCATAGGAGGAAACACAATATAAATAAAAAAAAAAAAAAAATGGGAAAAAAATTGGAAATGATAATTTAGAAAAATAAATTTTGAATATTTTTAAAAAGAAAAAATTTTGATAAAATTTTCAATTTAAAAACAAAAAAAAAAAAAAAAAATAAAATATAATAAATTTTTTTTTTTTAATCAATATAAAAAACAAAAAAAAAGAATAATACCAAAAAAAAAAAAAAAGTTCCAAAAGAGTATGACAATCAATCCAAATATTGAAATGAATGAATTTTGAAAGGAAAATAGGAAAATATATGAAAATGTTATTTAAATAAAATAAAAAAAAAAAGAAAAATGAATTTTTTTTTTTTGGAAAATTCCTGAAATTACATGAAAAAGAATTTATTTATATATACTAAAAGATATTATATATATGTATAGTTGAAACTGAAATTAAATAAGAACGATATGAATAGGTTTTGAAAAAAAATTAATTAATTGTTAAATATATATATATATACTTATGAATTTTTAATATGATTTACCTATATTTATGTATCTATGTATATATGTTTTACTTTAAAAAAAAAAATGAAATAGAAACTTATATAATTCACTTATATAAATCACTTGTAATGAAAACTTCTTAAAATGAACAAACTTTTATTTCCGTTTTTTGTTTTTTTTTTTTTTTTTTTTGTATTTACTTTATTATATATTTATGTATTAAATACTTTTTATTTATATGTTTATATATATATAATATTACTTTAATGATTTTTTTTATGTTTTTTTTATTTTTTTTTTTTTGTAATGAATGAACTACACAAAAAAAAAAAAGAAAATAAACCAGAACTACTTAGAAAAACTTTTAAAATATACTTGATGAACGATTTACTTAATGATATTGATGACCGTTTATTAAACGTTACGTATATAAACGTTATAACTTTTCTATTATTATATACTTTTTATACTTTTTATTTACTTATAATTTTAAATTCAACTTTTCTATTAATTACTATATACTTTTTATACTTTTTTTTTTTTTGAAAAAAACTTTTTATTTTAATTAAACACTAAAAAAGAGAATATAAGTAATTTTAATATTATTTATTTATTATTTTATTTTAATATTTATACATTTTATTAGTCTTATAATAATAATAATAATAATAAAACAGTCACTTAAATTCAACATCCAAAATCCAACTCACATTTAATTACAACTATATAATTGTATATCTAACATAATTATATTAAAATTAAAATATATAATAAAATATTACAATTAAATTAAATTAATTAAAAAAAAAAAAATAAAAAACATAAATATAACTGGAGTAAATTACATATGATTTCGAATTTTAAATTTTAAACTTTTTATTTTAAAAGAAGATGAAGATGAAGACGAAAAAAAAAATAAAATCAATAGTTGAGTTATTGTTTTAATGGCAGTCATTTTTTTTTTTTTCTTTTCTTTTTAATATGAAATTAAAGTGCTAACCATTTTTAATAGACCAGTAAATTTCATTGCATAATATAAAACATATCCACAAAAGAATGCTTTACATGCTCGATCCAATAAATACATCCTTAAAAACAAATATTTTTTTATTAATTAATAAAAAAAAAAAATAAAAAAATCATTTAAAGTTATTATAATTAAAAATGTCTTGATTTTATATTGTAGAGTTAAGTTAAGATCGGATTTAATATGCGTAGGTATTGTGATTAATAAAGTATATAATTTCATTTTTAATCATATTAATCATTTAAAATTTGTAAAACTATTAATATTTAAAAAGATTTTCAAATTATGTTAAGTCAAGGTACCGTTAACAATTGAATATTTAAAATATTTGAAAGGAAAAAAAAAAGAAAATCATAAACGCCTGAAAGTATGCATCATAACGAAAGTGTTAGTAATATAATTGGAATTATTGAAATAATAATTAAATAGCCCAAAATGGCCTCTGTGGCCGAGCACCTTACTGATATTACAACAATTTTTTATGTTATACAATAAATGTTTGATTAATATAAATTAATAAAAATAATTAAATGTAAAAGAGTGAGGGAAATTTAAAATACTAGCTTTATTACTAGTATAGTACAGTTTAAAATTACTATTCATAAATTAATACACTTTCACTATTATCGTAAAACTTTAACTCTTTTTGATTTCCCTTGGTGCCAAGTCAAAATCTTTTACTTAACTTTTTATTTCCAAAAAATATTTCTTTTATGTTTATTGTAGTGTTCATCAGTTTTTGAAGGAAGAAATAGGTACAAATGATACATTGAGAATGAATTTTAGAAAATCTTTGCTATAATTCATTTCAAAACGATATTAAAAAATTTTACATATACGATACAAATTATTCATACTCGTATTTATTTATAAATACATATTTCAAAAAATCTATAGACATTTTCAATTTAACTTTATAATTTTTGCATAATAATTTATTTCATTTTACATTGCTAGTTGCCTTCTAGCAGTTGGTAAACTATCTGGTGATTCTTTCATTAAATACATTCGACCAGCTTGTACACATGATATCATATATTCTTCAATTGTTTCTTTTGGATTCATATCCATATTAAATCTATTTAAAAAAAAAAAACCAAACTGTAATGTTTTTTTTTTTCTCTAGATATCCACTCACTTACATTTTTTTATCATTATCATTTAATTTTTTCCATATATTTTCAAATTTTTCTGATCTAAATTTCCAGTGTGTCATTGAAAAGAATTGTAATACTCCTAAACCAATTTGTACACGATTTTGTACACGTAACATGCTTTATTTATTTATTTATTTTTTTTTTAAATTAATTAATAACTTTTTAAAATAATTATGAAAATTGGCAAAATTAGATCTTTAAGGGTAAATTGGACAAAATAAATTTTGAATTTGAATTTTTGAAAAATAATTTTTGAATTAGAATTTGTATCGAAACGGATTTTATTTAATATTAGATAACCTATGAAAGATCATTTTTGCTTGAATTTTCTATGTAAATTTAAAACTTACAATCGTTTTTGTCCCAAAATTAATAATATAAAATCAATTATATATGCTGGCAACCAATGAAATAATATAACATTTATATTATGATGAAATTTATTTGTTGTTATTGTGCCATCTGGATACCATAAACCAGCTGATAATGGATATTGATAACCAATATGTTTACTCAGTTTAATAACATCACCCCAACATTGTTTTCTATGTTCAGCACATGTTATATTATAAACTGGTACAGTATCTGGTCTAAAAAGAATTTTAATGGTTTTTTTTTTTTTTTGGTATTTATATAGAAAAAAAAAATTGAAATTTTGAAAGACCAAATCTTTTTTAGTATTTTCGATTGAAAACAAAAAAAAAAAAACAAATAAATAAATTTTGATTTTGCTAATAAATCTGTGTCTAAATTGAAATAAATTTTTGTATTTTTATTTACTTTTCTTCAGTTGCAAATTCATATGCGATTGTAAGAAGACCATTAATTGCATAATCAACTGGTATTACTTCAGATTTACATGTTTCATCGATTAACATTGAACGAATAACACCTTTTGCAGCACCAACCATTAAACCAGTTGGTCCATTTAAATTATCAACCCATCCAGGAACTGGTTCGTACGCAGAGGGTGATACTGTATATTGAATAAAAATTGAATTTTGATATTTTTTCTTATTTATTTTATATTTATTTTCTGGTTCTACTATAATAAATGAAAATTTTTGCTTTTATTTTATTTTAAATCACTAAAAGAAACTGTAAAAAAAACACATAAACAAACGCACAAAAAAAAAAAAACAAACATAAACGCGTACGTAAAAGAAAATTGTATTATGTATATCGGTATGATGTGTAAAGTGTGTATCTGATCTGAACTGAAATGTATCTGAAGTTCTGAATAAAAAAAAAAATTGTTTTAAATTTAAATCTCTGATCAAAATCCAATTCGGAATAACAATAAAGATAAATAATAAAAGTGAAAGTAAAACAAGTCTTTGCATATAATTTCAAGTTTCTTAAATAATTTTTGTTTTTTGTTTCCATTCTTGGTTTTTCATCTTTTATTACAACATAAATAATTATGTTTTGTTTAAGTTAAATAGATCGTATTGTAACGTATGAAGTGAACTTGAAATTTGTTAAAAATAAAATATTAAAACAAGAATGTATGCGTGAGTAGGATATTTTATGTTTACTTTTAATTAATAATTAAAATAAATTCAAAGTAAGGAATCGTAAATTTTTGGTTTGATCACTTAATATTTCTGTTTTTGTGTTTTAACCCAAAATGGAACTGATTTAAAAAAGGAGCTTATATAGGTATACAATTCATTTTATTTTAATGATTTTATGATAGTAATTATTTTGATTTTTTTTTTGAAAATTAAAATAAAAAAAATTAATATGCCTATACTTCTTTTTTGGATTGTAATTCGAAAATATTGGGAAACAAGAACATAATATTATGGTATTATTTCAATTTTATGAGTGAAATCTTGTTTTGTGTTTTTTTTTTTTTTAATGTTGACCAATTTTGACCATCAGATACCAATTAAAATATGTTAATGGGTTTAATTTTTTTTTTTAATAGCTATAACTACTTCTTTATAAAGGGATTTAGTTTAAAACAAATATACATGTAAATTATTTTATCAAAATATTAAATTCAAATATATCAAATTATGGGATGATGATAATTTTTTTTTTTTTTAATTCACTTGTTTGCTTTTTAAAAACACAATTTTTAAACACTTTTAGAACAATAATATAGAACAACTTTAATAATATCTTTTATAAGAACGTTATACTTAGGACTTAACAATTTTGTTTTTTTTTTTTTTTTTTAACTAATAACATGCACTTTATTTTTAGTATTTTTTGATATTTTTTTTGGTTTTTAATTTTAATATAATTTAACTAAATAACATACTTATTACATTATCTATAGTAAATAATAATATTTTAGTATTAATTTCAATTCACAATGATTTTATTCACATACTTGAAAATTTCAACGAAATAATAATGTAATTTTAATGTAAAACGAAAACTAATGAAATTTAATTCTACTAATTAAAAAGAGAACGTTACAAACTTTACGTTCAAAATAAGAGAGAAAGAGAAAAAGAGCACAAAAAAAAAAAAAAAAATAAGACGTTTTAAGCGACTTAAATTATAATTTTATAATGTTTATAACTACAATGAAATTGATTTTTATATATATCTAGTATACGTTTAACGCGTTATTTAATAAAGCTTATTAATAATAATGATAATATAAATAAATATTAATTTTGAAAATATATTATAATTAATAATAAAGTAAACTTATTCTAAATGATATTATATTAAATAAATAAAAATGTTACCAGTTATAAGTTAAACAATATTATATTAAATTTTGTTATTTTTTTTTTTTTTTTAATAAATCAATTAAGAATCAAATCATTAGACTTATAATGTAAGAAATATTTTGAACATTTGTTCTATTTTAAATTCCATGTTGAATTTTCATCATAGATATTATAACTTAAATATTCTGCAAATGAAATATAATTCTTTGACAGAATAAGAAATAATATATTAGTTCAAAAAAACTTTAAATAACTATATCAGAAACTTTGTAGAAATTACTTAATAGAAATTTGAAAATATGAAATAGCTTTGTAAACCTATGCTTATTTGGAAAAGACAAAAGACACTAATTTAATAATTAGTAATATACTATATAAAATCTATAAATAATTATTTTTTAAGTATTAACAAAGACTAATAATTGAAAATAAATAAAGAGAAATTTTTTAATTCATTTACATTTTTTATATCTACAACTAGAAAATATTTTTCTTTTTCAAATAAAAGATTTAAGACGGAAACTTTTTTTTTTTGTTTTTTATTTATTTATTTATTTTATTAAAATTTCTTCGTTAAACAAAAATTTTGGGATTATAGTTATATGTATTAAATTAAAACGATGAATAAATACCATCTAAAGGTAAGAATTTATGTCATTAACACTTTAATAATATAAATATTTAGATTTTTGTGTTTCTTTTTTTTTTTTTTTGCTAAATGTTACTAAATAAAAAAGAAAACAAAAAAAAAAAAACATTTTTTCTTTTTTTTTATTATTAAAAACTGGTTATTTATTTGTATAAAACAGGTTCGTTTTTATTCTTCACTTAATAAATTTAAAATTTAATTAAAATGTTGTTTACTTATTAAAAAGTATAAAGATATTAAATTAATTTAATACTTTGTAGTGATTATATTAAGTCACTGTACTTAATTTAGGCACATTAATAATAATTGTAAGAAGTTAATTTTTGTAAAAATTCTTATATAATCATGTGTTATTAAAATGAATAGAACATTATGGTATTTATTATTATATTAAATAATATTTAGATATATAAATCTATAAGACCGAAAATTAATTTATTTGTTAGTTTTTAATTTTTTTTTTTGTTGATTAGATACAAAACTATAATTATTTTTCTTTAATTAATTATTTATGTGTAATTAATAAAGTTTTAAATATGAGTTGTATTATAGTTGCGAGATCATTGAAATTTATTATTATGATGCTAAATTTTGACTTTATAAAGACGTCGTAGAAATGGCTTAGTTTTTTTTTTTAATGTAAATTCCAATCAAAAGAATAAATTGACAAACAAAGTAATAACTTTTAGAACTTTATAATAAAAATCATTTTAAAAATAATATAATTTAAATATAAAATTTATTTAAAGTAAATTTAAAAAAAAAAAAAAAATTAGGTCTGAAGATATTCTAATTTACGTTGTTGTTATATGATCTCATTTTAAAACAAAAATATTAAAATTTAAGAATGATTATAAAAATTAGAGTAATAAACTTACGCAAATTTATAAAATAAGATGTAAGGATGAAATAAGAAATATAATAGAAAGTAAATATTTGACAAAATAAATATATCATGTTTTATTTTTATATCAATTACAAATATATATATATATATATATATATAAATTGTTTTTTTATTTATTTTTAAAATATAGTGACAATATAAACGTGTTTTTGACTAAACCGGTGTAATATTGACCATTTTCCAATATCAATGAAAATTCCATTTTCATTAGTTATATAATTATAACATTTAATGATCATAGTAACACTCTTGGTGTTCCAACTTCTCAAAAATTTCCTATAATTAACTTTCATAATATGTGTTATATGTTATGTATTTTTTTTTTTTTTTTTCTCTTTTGTTTTCAAATTCATCTCTTGTCAACTATAAATATTTTAAATTAATCGAAATTATCAATTCATAAAAGTTTATAAGTAAATTGATGAAATTTTTAAAATTGTTGGAATTACGATATATTGGAATAATGAAATTTAAATTAATACATTTTTTTTAGTCAAA
This sequence comes from Poecilobothrus nobilitatus, assembly GCA_947095535.1. Lineage (NCBI taxonomy): Eukaryota > Metazoa > Arthropoda > Insecta > Diptera > Dolichopodidae > Poecilobothrus > Poecilobothrus nobilitatus. The sequence continues at coordinate 152,103,468 of OX352773.1, read as the reverse complement.
ATTGGTTTCTTTTTTTTTTTTGTTTTTCTTTATACATAATATTTAATGTAAAATTTTCCTAAAAAAAAAAAAATGTTTATTATAAAATTAAATACGATATTAAAACCTATAAAACTCCAAATATTATACATAGACAGGTTTTTTGAACTTTAGTGATAATAAAATTGTATCACAAATGTTTCAAGAGAATTTTTCAACTTTCTATTTTGTATATTTAAAAACTCGATTAAATACGAACTTAATTTGGCTTTTGTTTAACAATTCACAAATTTGCTTGTGATATCCAAAAATAACATCATTTTTATTTTTAATAAAATAATTTTAAAAATCATATTTTATAACTATTATAAAAACTATGACTACAATTAATTTGTACATCAAAAAAAGAAAAGAAAAAAAAGTAATTTTTTCGTTATTAATGGGCCGACATAAAAAAAAGTAAAGAATATAGAAAAAAAATCTAAGATTTTGTCCAGGAAATTTTAAATATGTATATATATCTTTAAAACAAATATATATAACTTCCTTATTTCAGTTTAAATTTATTTCATTAATATTAAATATTAATGACAAGGAAACGTAAGAATGAAAAATTTTGTATTTATCATTTTTCACCTTGATTCAAAGAAAATTAGTTAAGTCACACAAAAAAAAAAAAAAAAAATAAATAATAAAACAAGTTTTCCAATTCAACAGTTTTCTTACACCAAAAATTTTTCTTTTTCGGTAAACCTATATTGAATTTAAAAAATTACAAAATTTTTTTTAAAAGGAAAATTTCAAGTTTTTCTTATTTGATTACAACTTTCAAGTAATTTAAATTGTAAAAAATCAAAATAAAATTAATAGAAGAAGTGAATGTGAATATTATGATGGTTAATAAATATAATAAATTTTATTAATATGTTGCATTTTTAAAAAAAAAAAAAAAATACCAGTTAAATTTTAATTAAATATAAGATAAAATTGTAAAATTCGTAATGATCAATATAATTTTTGGTATAATAAAACGAATTAATTGGAGATATATAAAAAAAAATTTTATTATATGCCTTTTTATTTTTTTGACAATGAATGAAATTTTTATATTAAAAAAAAAAAAAAATGGGATATGGGTGGCCAATGCGTTACCAATGCGACTCAAACTTAAATCACTAAAATGAAAATAATTTTATTAGCACTTTTAAAATTCAAATTAACTTTGAACTTCAAATCGAAATTTTAAAAAATATTTTTTGATGTTTTTAATCATGACTATATGTTATATTAGTCAGTACCCCTCCTGTATAAGGGTATTGGAAAAAGAAGAAGATATCCTATAAAAAATATATTATATAGTACATAATTATTTCGAATTTATGAAATATTGAGAAAAATCATTTAAATTGACTATAAAAGAAATAATTTTCAATAGAAATAGCATTTAATAATTTTTAAACAGTTATATACTATGTATTAATATATATAAATCAAAATGTATATGAATTTATATAAAGGAAATAATGGTGTGTATAATGGGTTAAAAACCAACCCATATAAAATTGATCTATAATTAAAATTTGGATACATATTATTATAGATTTATTGGTAATAAATTTCTTTTTTTATTTAAACAACATTTTATTTTTAAATTGAAAGGTTTCACACCCCACTTAAATATTTTTCATTAGGTTGGATTGATTAATGTTGCAAAAAAAAAATTATAAAATTTATTTTGAAATAAATTTAAAAACTAGCTTAAAAATTGAATTAGAATTATATGCTAAAACAAAAAAAAAAAAAAAAAAAAAAAACAAACTATTAACAAGTGTTTAAATCTTGTTTTAGAAATTTTTTTTTTTAATCAATTAAACTGTTTGGGTTAATTATTATATCGATTATATTCAACCTATATTTATAGGTTGTATTTTGCACCTATATAATATAGGTGCAAATAATTTCCGGAAATTCATTTGTGATTTTATATTTATAAAATATAATGTGAATAAATTTTAAATTAGTTTTGTTTTGTAAATTGGTAAGACGTCATAAAATAAAAAAAAAAACCTGAAAAACAAATATCTTTAAAATAATTTTTTTAAAATAATTATTATTATTTCCATAGAAACACCATATAAAATATTGAATAAATTTTTAACTTTTTTGTTTTTAAAAACTGGTAACATTTTTGTTTTTTTTTTTTTAAAGTTCTAATTTTAATAAATATATAATACAAAATTTAATGATATATATATATATATATATATATATAAAGAGAATATATAAAAATATATATAAAAAGAATATTATTAAATATATCAATCACCAAAATTATTTATTTATTTATTAATATTATATTAAAAAAAAAAAAAAATTTATGAAAAATATATATAAAGTAAAAGAAGTAAAATTTATTTATTTATTGATTTCTTTTTTTTTTTTTCTTTGCTGAAATTTTCTATATTTTAATAAATTTTTAAACTTACCAATACTTGGTCTTGTTATAACAATTGGCATTATTGGATAATGATCTCTTACATATAATTCAGCTAAACGTTTTGAATATGTATATGTATTTGGATGTGGTTTTAATATTGTTGGTTGAATTGCATCTAACATTTTTTGATCCATCCATTCACACATTCTCATTAAATCTTCTGGTTTATGTGGAAATTCATATACTTTTTCAAACATAACTTCTTGATCACAATTACAAAATGCTGTTGATAAATGAATAAATGCAATTAAATTTTTCATTTGTTTAGCAACATCCATTGTTCTTTTTGTTCCAGTTAAATTCATATCAACATTATATTTAAGATCAGCTTCCAATTTTAATGATGCAGCCATATGAAATACAATTGATGTATTATCAGTAACATGTTTTAAAATATCACCAGTTAGTCCAAGTGCTATATATATTTAATTTTAATATAAAAAAAATTAAAAAATTTAATTAATTTAATTATTTAAATTATATAAAATTTAATATAATAAATAAATATTGTAATAAATAACTTACTATCCATAGTGATATCACCTTGAACAAGAGTTACTTTCTTGAAAACATTTGGTTTTTCATCACGTATACGATGAAACATCTATAAAAATAATAAAAATTTTTTGTGATTTATATGATTTTATAAAATACATCTTTTATTTTAATTTAATTAATATAAAAATTTAACCCTTTAACTCTCAAATGAAATTTTTAGTTTTTTTTTTTTTATAATTTTCCAGAAAAGTAATTTCAATAGTTATATTTTTAGATTATGTATACGGATCTATTAAGATCATAAAAATTTTCTCTGTTATTTATTTGAAGTCTGAAAAGATCGTTGAGATCTTAAAGGTTAATTTATAGATGTGATTAAAAAAAAAAAATCAAGACAATAAATTTTAATTATTTTAAAGTTTGATCGAACATATTTGTGTTAAAAAAAAAAAAACAAATAGTAATTAAAAAAATGCTTTGAAGGCTTTTGCAATAAGATACTTCAGCGATTACAATATGATCTGTACGCATCGTAAAATGATATAACCAAAAAAAAAAAAATCTTTTTAAATACATTTAAATTTAATTTAAATCTATTACTATATAATGTTATAAAAAAAAAAAAAAAAAAAATTTATACTTACTGGTAATTTCCACATTTCTTCTAAACGACTTTCTGGTGTCTTACCACGTTTTGGTCTCATTAAAACAATAATTTCTTTAAGATCAGAACATGAATATAAAAGTTTTTCAACTAAAACTTTACCCATAAAACCTGATGCACCTGTTATAAAAACAGTTTTATCTTTATAGAATTGTTGTACTGGTGTTAATTCTGTCATTTTGTTGATTTTGGTTTTTTTTTTTTGTCTTTTAGTTTTTATATAAATTCAATAAAAATTTCTTTTCAATTTATTTAATTTTTATCTGAAATTACAAAAAGAAAAAGAAAATTTTTATTATTTATTGATATAAATTTTAATATTATACAATTTATATTTAAAATTATATTTAATTTATAGATAATAACATTAAAAAAAAAAAATTTTTTTTAAGAAGACTTTTGGTTTTTTATTACAGTCATAGCATTGTAAAAAAGAGAGAATTAATGATTAAATTGGTAAAAATATACATAAACTTTTTTTTTTTTTTTTTTTCAATTACTATATGAGCGGTTAGTTGGGCAACTCTTCATATTATTTTTAACAAATATTCATTTTCTTGTCAATAAAATTTTGATGGTATAATTATCTCAAAAATTTATAAATTTAAAATTTTTATTTTTGCACATATTAAAATATTTATATAATTTGTTCAATATATACTTATAGTTGATGGTAATTATGTATCTGACACTTTTTAATTACCTAACAATTATTCAAAATTTATTTACATAATATTAAGTGTTACATTTTATATTTTTTAAATTAATGTTATAAGTAATTATTCGTTGACATAATAATTCGCTTTCAACATTTTTCAAAAATGTGAAAAGGTGAAAATATTTATTTCCGGCATCAAAAAATCAAAAAAAAAAAAAAAAAGCATAAAAAGAGTAAATTTTATTAGATTTGCAATTATTTACATGGAATATCTTATGGATTTTCCAATGGGTTTCATTAAAAATTTATTTATTTTGAAACTATCTACTATTGATTGGAAAACTTAAGAAAATCTATAGAAGAATTGTGTTAGCTGAAGCAAAATCGCTAAATAAGACATGGTAACAAATCAAACGTATGGCCAATGATCGGGGTCAGTATGGAAAGAATCTATGAAAGTACTATGCCTCAATAAAGGTTACAGAAAGCAGAAGAAGAAGACTATATAGTGAGGCAAAATTACTAAATAAGACATGGCAACAAATGTATGCGACCAATGAACTGGGTCAGTATAGAAAGAATCTATGAACGTTCTATGCCTCAACAGAGGTTACAGAAACTAGAAGAAACCTATATATTGATTTGTAAATTTAAAGTGAAATCAATTTTTCATACAACTAATCGATCAAATTGATTTATTCAATGGAAACAAAACAAATTTGCAGTTCAACTGCAGTTCAAAAATGAAAATTTGACAAAAAAAAAATAACCCCTTTTCAAATTCAATTTTGTTCAGATAACAATTCTGTATCTCTTTTGAAAATTAGAGTAAAAACTATATTTATCTTAAATGAACTTAATTATGTATCTTATTCAGTTTTTAATTTTCATTTATTAAAACAATTACCTAATCATGAATTGATAACTTTACAAAAAAATCTTTTAGCACAAATTAAATTTTGTATAAGACATTCAAAAACAAAAAAAAAAAAAAAAAATACCATAAAAGGGTTTATTTTTTCATAAAAATTTACAAAATAGTCAGTGTATATAAAATTTTAATTAAAAGTAAAAATTAAAATTGAAATATATAATTATTATGTAATTAAAAGTAATTAAATTTTTAGTTTTATCTTAAAAAAAAAAAAAAAAAATTTTTTCTTTAATGGTTTTTCATTTTTAAAACTGAAATAAATTTTAAATTAAAGTTTTGTATTTTTTGTGTTTTGTGTTTTTTTGTTTTTATTATACTTTTAACATTTAAAGAAAGAACAAAAACAAAATGAAAACTAAAAAAGTTAAGTATATATTTAAAATTAAAATTTCATTTAGATTTTAAAATCATTTATTTGATAGTGTTTAAAAAAAAAAAATTTAAATTGTCCATTAAAATAAAAGTAACTATTATTAGATTTAAACTTTTTTTTTATTCAATATTATATTTTAAAAATTACAGATATATTAAAATATCTAATAGTAAAAAAAAAAAAATAAAAATATTTTAAACTAAAATCTATAATTTTAATGCATAATTTTATATAATCATTATGGTTAATAAACGTTTAATATAAGGAAACAGAATATTAGAAAAACAAAAATAAAAATTTACTTTTAATAAGTATCTATTATTTTTACCTATATATTTTTATACCTATATATTAAAATTGATCTACCTATTAATTAATATTTAAAACTGCTTGCAAAACAAAAACGCTTATAGGTATTTTATTAAAAGGTAATTTGTGGATAAGTGATAAAGAAAAATAAGTGGTTTTATCTTTAAGTAATATACGATTTGTTTCAGTGTAATGTTGTTAAAAAAGCATAATTTTATTTTTTGATTTCTTAATACATTTTAAAAATTTTTTTATTTTTGGTTTTAAATCTTTTTCCTTTTTATTAGATCATTTTGTTTACATATTTATTTATTATGGCTAGTTACAGTCACTTTTTTTCGTTACTATACCTATAAGAAGTATAGGGCATTCCCTAATTCATTTATTATTCATATTTGACTAAGCTTCAGTTTCGGGAATGATTAAAATTCACTAAGCCGTTAATTACTCGGCTGTAGCTATTGTACAAGACTATGAGACTTTTCTTTTATTTTTACGCCATCTGTAATCTTATACAAGAATTTTATTTTATTACAATCACATTACAAAAATATTTTATAGAAAATATTCAGATGGCATAAAATATACCCTAACAGTGATGACCCAATTCTCGCGTTGCTTCTAGCGTTATGTTCTAAATAAAATAAAGACCAAATGCTATAGCGTCGCTTTATGACCAACAACTAATATAAAATAAAAAAACAAAGAAATTTATTGTCAAAGCGAGTAAAAGTAGAAAGTTGCTCTACTCTAGCGTTGCTTCATGAAGCGCTTCTAGCGTCGCTTTTCTATTTGATCAATTTCAATTTAAATCAATGTATTCTACTTAAACGTCAAAGTGACGCTAGAAGCAACAAGAGGATTGGGTCATCACCTTAAAAATTTCTTAAAACTACAAAAAAAATTTGCAAAAGCACTAAAAAAAAAAAAATCCGTTTTATAGATTGTAGCAGACTTTTTCACTTAAATTTTTTTTTTGCAATAAATACAAAATCAAAATCCTCCTCCTTTTAACAGAAAATTGTCAAAATGAGGAAAAAAAAGACTACAATTTTTTTTTTTTATTCAGAAGATTAATAAATTTCAATAATTCAATTAATTTTTACTACAGACTTATTTTTATTCGATCTTAAATTTATTTACACATTCAATATCCAATGTTAATATTAAAACTGTTATAAAATAAAAAAAAATCAATAATATATTCACAAATAAAATATAAACTTGATCATTCAACACTATTTTTAAATTCTCAATTTTATATGTTGTTTTTTATATTTTTTTTTGTTTTGCAAATCAGGGTCTCTTGTTGAAATAACTCTTTATCCACATTATATACTTGGATAGTTTACACTTTACTGCTACAATTTATTATTAACATTCAAAAATCAATATTTTATTGAATAAAATTTTATACTTTAAATATCGGCTTAAAGAATAAAAAAAAAAAACTTTTAACTTGTATTGAACCTGTGTGCTACAAAATATTTTATTTTAATGCAAAAAAAAAAAAAAAACAAACAAAACAAAACAAAAAATCAAAAGAAAAAAATCATTTTAATGTATATTTTATGAAAAGTGTGCTAGTAGCTATAGATACTTTTTTTTTTTTCAGTGCTTTTGCGTAAAATATTTTATTTTGTTTTGGTTATTTTTTGTTGTTTTCTTTTTTGTTTTTGTGATTACCAATAAACTTAACATTAACACTGAACATTTAATAATACATAAAGGAATATATATATATGTATATATAGTTATTTATTGATATTATTGATTATAAACGTATTTTTGTTTTTTTTTTTTTTTTGGTTTTTTTATTTTTATCTAAAGTTTTATAATCTCTGTTGTTTCGTATGAGTAAACAAAATGTTTTTAGTGTTAAAAAAAAAAAAAACAATAAAAACAAAAAAAGAAAATCAAACTTCAACTTGAAAGCATTATAAAATATATTTGAATGGAAAAAGTAAAAATTAAATTAATTCCGTATCTATAGCATGCAATCCATTATGATATTAAAAAAAAAAAAAAAAAAAAATATTCTATTATTTCTATATGGATCATTAAACTTTTTTATTTAATATATGCATTGTAAAATTGATTGTAAATTAATTGAATTAAATGTAAAAATTATATCTATAAGATATATTATGTATAATATAAAGAATAAATTTAAAAATCGAAGAAAAATTCGATCATCAAAACTTTTTCATTTATTCTTTGGGTAAAATTTTTTAAACATTAGATTGGTAGATAGTTATAAATAGTTAAAGTTTATATTATATATACATTGTATAAGATATGATTATTAAAAAATATATAAATTAATTTAAATTTTAATTGAATATTGTAATAAAAAAAAAAATTTTTTTATTTAAGGCAAATTATATGAAAAAGCATATGAAAAAGCAAAGGTTTAGAGATTAAATCAAAAGTATACATTTATAGTCAAAAAATGCTATAGAAATAATTTTTTTTATTGAAAATTAAAAAGAATATTAATGGTTTTTATTTTTTTTTTCCCAATCAATCAAATAATGAGCAAAAAAAAAAAAAAAAAAATGAATGGTTAAATAATTGATTAGAATATTTTGTAGTTATGAAATTTATTACATAATAAAATCAGTGTTACGTTCTAATAAATTTTTGGTATTTTATTTTAAGTATGAATTAAATTGAATTTGAATACATTCATTTGTTTGTTTTTTTTTTTTTTTTTTATCAAATTAATTCAATTTTATTTACAAATAGTTTAATTAAATTGTTAAAATTATTTAACATATTTATTAATTGAATATTTACATAGTTTATCTTTTAATCATTTTATTTTTGTTCTTATTTCAATTTTATAAAAATATTTTTATTGAATAAAATCATTTTTAATGATAATTTTTATGGAAGTATATATAATTATAATTAAATAAATAGCATGCAATAATAAAAGAAATGAGAAAATCTTTTTGTGTTATGTATATGTACATATATAAAATTCCCTTCCCTTAAGAATCATAGGTTACTAAAAAAAAAAAAAAGTATATTTATATTTAAAATATAAATTTTAATTTTAATTTTTTTTGGTAGCATTAACATATTTAACGCTCACTTAATTTTCTTGTATTTAATGCTATTTTGCAAATAACATATGTTGATACGTATATATTGTATGTTATGAGATATTGATACATATGTTATTAGATATAGAAAATTAAAGCTCGGATATCTTCGTAAAAGAATGAATGTAAATTATTTCATATAACTGATAATGATGATATGAATTTTAGTTCTTTTGTCAGTTTCAAGTTAACTTTTACATACATATACATAATATAATAATTGACTTGTACCTATGATATAAGAAATTTACTATGCAGTATATACTCGTAATTGACAGTCAAAGTGTTAATAACTAATTTCCTAAACTGTTGATTGGATAAGTTTCGAAAGTTTTTTTTTTGTACACGTCACCTCTCTGTTTTGACCAAACAATTTAGATTATACGACCTTTAGTACTAATGTACTGCCTGGTCAGAGGAAGTTGAGCTAGGGAATCAAAATAGATTTCAAATTGGCAGGTATATTGTGAATAAAGTTGTTAATATTCACCTTGAATCTTTGAGCACGTTGTAAATGTAATCATCAACAATTCTGGTGAACACATGAGGTGGAAGATGGTTTCATATTCACGATGTTCGTACTACAAACAATTGTACAAATTGTACAAGATTAGAGAGTGTACAAATTATTTTATCATATTACATTACATGCCATCTATTATAAAGAACTAGAATTATTTTTATATATTTATTTTCTTTTATTTTTTTATGTTGTTTTTATGGTTATATTTGTGTGTTCCATTGATTGCGATTCAAATCCCATGTTATTTTGATTTCAAATCAATTACTGAACGAAATCTAAATTTTTCTAAACCATCCGCAAAATTTCTTCTTATACATAAATTAGATATAAAATCAATTGAAATTTTTTATACTTCAATTATTATATTTATTTATATGTATTTTAAATATTGATTTATTATCACATTTTATTAACATTTTCAATGATTATTTCAAATAAGTACATATATATATTGGTATACCAAAAAAAAAAAATAAAACCTCAATTTACATTTAAATTAACACTCAAATTAAATCTATTAAATTTTTGAGTAATTTAAACATTTCATTAACACCTATATACCTATATTATATATACTATTCTGATATCTTTATGTCTATTTAATAGTTTTTTTTTTTTTTAATCTTTAAAAATAAATAAAAATAATATTAAAAGTACATACATGTATATATAAATAAATCTGAGTATTGATCTGATCTATAAGTAATTTTTTTTTTTTTTTTTTTCAAAATTTCTTATCTTTATTTTGAATCAATTTAACCGTAACTAATTGGTAATTATCAATTACAACTTTTCACACTTAATTTAAAACTTAACCACCATTAGATGAACACTAGTTAAAGAAAAAAAAAAAACAAGGAAAACACCAAACAATAAAATAAATGTTTTTTTTTTTAAAGTACCATGTATTGTTATATTATTATTTTTACGATTTAAATTGTCATTGTAATAGAAATTAACGATCCGCACGAACTATAGATAGGTATAATCCCAAGAAAAAAAAAAAAAATCATTTTCTTGACAGGTTTTCATTTTTTTTCATTTTTTTCTTAAGATTTACTGGAAAATAAAAGTGAATACATATTTGTTTTAAATGTTTATTTTTGGGGGAAAAAAAAGGTGTAATGGTGTTAAACATTACGTGTCTTTAATATAATTATGATGTTATTCAAATGAAGGGTGATATATATAGTAAAATAAATTTATTAAATAAACGTAATGGTACTATTTTATATTATGCTAAAAATTATGTTTTAAAGAGGATTAAATTAAAATTAATTTTTTATTGTCTGGATTTAAACAACATTAAAGGAGGGGGCAATTATTTAATTAAAAGGAAACTGTTAGTGTTTGTTGGGAAAATTTCAAGTCAAAAATTATTTTTTTCATATAAAGCCTATATAAGCCTATGGACACTTCCCTTTTTTTCACATTTTTAATGCATTGAAAAACTATATTAAACTATCAACTGCGTATAAAAGAGACAGCATATATGTAATATTGAAAAGAAATGAATATAATATGTATACATTATATCAACTGTCATTTGTTATTAAATGTTGCCATTTAAAAAAGTAAATATTATTTATTCCGGTTTAAAAATCTTAAATTATAATAAAAAAAAAAAAACGGGAAAAATATTATCGGAACAAATTCGCGATATATATATATTTTTTTTAAATCTTCTAAATAAATTTTCAACAATTATTTTATTTAAATTTAAATTTAAAACCATATTTTTTTAAATATACAACCATGATTATTCAAATGAACAGCTGATTTTCTAAAATTAAGTTGCAAATGTCAAACAAAAAAAAAAAAATTATTTAGTGGCACAAAAATGTAAATTGAAATACATTTTTAATGTATTAAACATGAGATTTATACATTTTTGTTACATAATATATTCTTTCTCTTCGCACCATAATGAATATATGATACTATCTCACTTTTGTTACATTACAGATGCATTAAAAATGTAAAAGAAAAAAGAAGTGTCATAATAGCTTAAGGAATAAGGATAAGTGAAAAGAAAAAGTTGTTGAAAACATATCTATTAAAATAACCTGTTTATTTACATCTATTATAGATTATCTATTAATTAATTTTACTTATAATTGAATAAAGGTTAACAATTTAAAATAAAACACAATTAAATATAATTAAAGAAAACCCAATTAAAGTTCAAAGAAAATTATAATTTTAAAATGTTGGTATATATAAATGATATTTAACCAGTTAATAAGTTTTTTTAGTTTTTGAAAATTATCCTGTAGATAAAAAATAGATTTGATTCAATTATATTGAATATTATATTAAAATTTTATTATATGCTGGATTTAATTGAATATAATATGTTCTATATCCGGTTAATTATAATAATTAAATTATAATTTTTAAAAAAAATTTCTTCTATATTTTATAAGAATCCAGTTTTAACAAAGTTCAAATTTTAATTTACAAATTGGAAAAAACAAAAAAAATGTTGAAAGTATAGTCATATCCAAAGTTGATTAATTGTCAAGTATTAATGTAAATAGTGAAATACTGTAAAAAGCACAAATTATCAATTTTAAGGACAAAAAAACGTTTAAAAACAACACGTAATGATTTTTTGAATTATTTTTGTTTAATTTTTTTGGGTACATTTATTTTTGTTTAAGAGTAAAACCGTCGTTTAAGCATTTATAACTTTTAAAAACGAACAAATGCATAACGTTTTATGACGTTTAAAATCACATGCGTCATTTATGACAATATGAGATAAATATTGAAATTTTATTTTTCTCGTATATTATGAAGGGCTCCGAAATAATTTTGAAACACAATAGAGCTTTAAGCTGTCAAAAGTGTCAAATCATATAAAAAAAAATAAAATTTTTGACATTTAAATTAAAATGCTCTACGATATATTGTGTAAATCGAACATTATAGATAATACTTTGAGTGCACTCTGAAATGAAAAAAGAATCACAAAAGATAAACTCTAATCATTCAGAATGAAAACAGAAACACAAATTTTTGTTGACAGTTCTGGCTCTGATCTGATCTAAAAAAGAAAAACACTCTATGTTTAAAATTTCAAAAAAAGAAACAAGTCAGAGTGTACTTGTAATCTTTGCCAAATATTTGAATACAGTTGACATTATTAGAATTTATTTTTGAAAATAATAATAAAAAAAGTACTGAACAATTTCAGAATTTTGGAAAAATTGGATTGGATTTTAACCGTTACTATGATGTCATTATTTTTCACTATACTTTTGTATTGATAACAGTTTGACAGTTAATTAAGTTTTTTATTTTTTTTTTAATTAGAACCACGATTTTTTGTATAGCCATCGATATTTTATAAGGGGAGCAGCGTTTTTGCAAAGCTGTTGCTATATCATTAAAGATATAGAGATAATTTATCTAGAGTGTTTGATTGGTGGTTTTGTTTTGGTGTTTGCACAGTTTTCATAAGGCGTCGATTTTTTGTTTTTATTAAATGATCTTAACATTTTTATCTTATATTGAAGTTAACTTATGTTACTTAAGTAATTCATACCTGAGTTTAGCTCATAAGCTCATAAGCTCATAAGCTCAGTAAGCTCATACCTGAATTTAGAAGTTCATTAAATGAATTTTAATTACAAAAATGAGTATTTAATATAAGAGATAAATAGTAAATTGGAAATAAAAATAATTGGATTTAAATAAATCATAATAAAATTTAAAAAGCATTATTTAAAAAATAATTTTTATTCATTTTAATAATTATGTTCAAAAACTTTCTTAAAAATTTTTTGAAAATAATCTTAATTAAACTTTCATTATTTTTATTTTTACTTTACAGAACATATAAAAATTTTAAATCATATATGCATGTATCATTTTTTTAAGTATGTAAATATAAGCAAACCAATACGAATTTTTCGTTTTTTTTTTTTATGATAATGTCATTAAAATTTTATTGCAATGTTAAATATGTATAGATCAATTTCTTTTTCATATTTAAAGAAAAAAATACGATTTTAATATTTAAATTTTTTATTTTTGTTTTTTGTTATTTTTGTTTTTTTTAATAAGAGAAAAAAAAAATATGTTAATTTATTCCATTAAGTATAGGTTCCGGAAGAGTTAATTTTTGGTTTGGTTTGGTTTATGATTTTTATGCAATCACATTTAAATATATATATATATATATATATACTCGTATATATAAGAAAATTTAAGTTTTTCTTAAAATTTACAAAAAAAATAAATAAAATGTATGTTACTTATATATTATGTAGGTGCACATATGTATGTACATATATGCATGCATATAATAATATGTAAAAACTTTTTTAAACTTTTTTTTTTATTTAAAAAGTGAACGTTTATTACCTACATTTCTTTATACAATAAAAGGTTAGCGGCAGGGCAATTAAAATAAAATATAAAATTAAGAAACATTAGTAAAATAAAAAAGGTGTTAATTTTCTGCACTAATTAAAATTGCAAAATAGTCAAAAAAAATTGATAATGAAATATGTTTTGGAAAGTATACATATTTATATTTGTAAAGTTTCATTTAAATTAAAATTTAATTCTAATTAATAAGATAAAATTATATTTAGTACTTCATTAAATGATTAAAAGTTAATGGACCTTTTCATTTTTTCACCCTGCTTTGATTTTTTTTTCTATCGTTTTCAATAAATTGTAAATGGAAATTTTTATTTTTATCTATCAGTAAAATTAAAAATTTAAACAAATGACCATGGTATATAGGGTATATATCTAAACAATTTGATATTAATTGAGCTTTTCAATAGGCCGAATGTCTAAAACTGAACTTAAACTCAAATCTCACTTTTTCAAACAAAAATTACGTTTACTGCTGATAGATTTTGTTTGAATAAAGGAGTTTTGTGTTTAAGCTCAGTTTTTCTGCATTCGATTCATTATCTCACATCATTTTACACACTAGCGCACATTTGATCCTATCTATGCGTATCTTGAAACTCAGATTAACTCAAAATCTGAGCACGTTTTGATACCAGTGTTAATACAAACTAACACTATGATCCAGACATCAAAATTTCATTTGTAATCAATTGAAATCATTTTTCAATTTAATATCTATAAATTTAATATTAAAAAATAAAAATAAATAATAAAAATTCAAAATAATTCATTAAAAAATTAACTTTTCTAACTCAATTTTCTTTGAATAGAGTATAATAAAGTTATTAGTATTTAATTAACATAATATACAATAATGTATCTTTAATTCACTATAATATAACTGTACTATAAAATTATGTATTAATTTGAATATAATAAATTGATATTTGCTACTGAAAAGACAAATGAAACGGTTTTTTTTTTCTTTACATTATGGACTATGGTACTTTGTATAATCATTAAGAAGTAGGTATTAAGTATAGACATACGAACAGATATGAGTACTATTTGTTTTATAATTAAAAGAAGTATCATCATCATTTGCATTTTTTTTTTTTTATTTTTAACATTTATAGATAAAAATATTTATTCATTGTAAATGTAATTGATTTTTAATGTTTTCAATTAAGTATAAGAAACGGTTTTCATTTGTACGTATAGTGGTGTACAGTTCATGGCAAAGAAGTGGAATTTTTTTTTTCAATTTAGAAAAATAATTTAAAACCTTTTAATGTGTAGAGTATGTTAATAAATTGAATTCATAAATAATATTAAATAATATTTTCAAATTTTTGTTTTTTTTTTTTGTTTTGAATTTATTTAAAAATATTTTAAATTAAGTGGACATAATAAAAACATTAATGAATAATGATTATGTTAAATTGAGTGAAACTTTATTTGAATTGAGTGGAATTTCATTTGAAATGACATTTTTTTTTTTTTTGTATTTACAAATTAAAATATTTAGATATGAGTTTCTTTTCATTAAATTTTCCTAATTAATATTTTAATTGATTTATAATCAATCGATATCGATGAATTCGAATTGTTGTCATTAAAAAAAAAAAATAATTGTACAATAATATTTATTTCCTTTGTTTTAATCTTGCACTCTAATTATCAAGAATTTGGCATATTGTTAGACAAGGATTAGAGGCAGGACAGATCAGGTTAGACTAAATTTGATTCTGAATAAGTTTTATTTAACTAAAATTATTTATATAATATGTATGTAAATGTATATAAATTGTACTCAAATTTTTTTGCAAAACTCATATGTCGTAATTGTCTCAGATTAACCAGTTAAAATTTAATAATAGCCCATATATTCATTTTTCATCTCAACTCGTACAAATATTCGTACTAAATATATATGTAATATATGAATTGTTAAGTTAATTTTTGTAAAAACATGGATTAAATAAAATTTTAAAAGATAATTAACTCACAATGTATAAATTGGGACCTATATTTAATAAATTTAGAGTTTCAGAACAAATATATTAGTTTATTTATATTTTATGACAATCGAAATTGAAAAGAAAAAGAACACATTTTTATCTTTAACAAAATCTTACATACAGTCTACAAATATGATAGAATTTTTAACATAATAAAACTGAATTTCAATTTCTTAAAAGACTTTTTGTAAATGATAAGTAGGTCTTATACCTTACCTTCCTTAATTAATAGGTAAAACTTGCTAACTACCTATAATATATTACTGGCAATATAAGGTATTAAAAATTAAAATAATTTAAATTTTATTTATTAATTTCTTAAATTGGTTTAGATCAGGACAAAAAAATAAAAATTTAATATTAAAATAATATAATTAATAAATATGTATATAATACGTAGCAAAATTTATTTCTTTTCGTTTATTCTTTAATATTTTCTAAAAAACTGGTATAACATTTATTAAAAATAATTATTATAATTATATATTTTATCAAATTATTTGAATTATTTCTGTAGGTTTAAAAAATACTTTTAGAATTATTATATTAGCTTTTTTTTTTTAAGTTACAAGTTTTATACTTAATTTAAGACAAGTTTTAAAATCCATTACAATTTTTGTTTTTTTTTTTTCATATTAACAAAACTCAAATTAATTATCTGGTTGTTAAATGTTTTTTTTTTAAAAAGAATAAAAAAAGTTATTTATTTTTTGTTTTTTTTAATTTAATTAGTCAAAAAAAAAAAAAAAAAAAATTAACAAAATTTAATTATAACCAGTTTGTGTTCTCGTAATATGGATTTAAACAAAACTCTTTTCGGTAATAAGAAATTTTTTTTTTTTGTAGAATTTTACCATCACATTTAATTACATCCATTTATTATTAATCTAATTCTGAAAAATAATTTACTTATATATTAATAAATTTGTACTTTTAATTAAGATCCGGCTTCAGCTGTTGTTTTAGTAAGGCTTAACTTTAAAGATTTTATTATTTAATTCATAAAATTTCATATTTATTTTAGAAAAACTCTTTTTTATAACAGACTTTGGATTTGACTTTTTTTTTTTTTTTTTTTTTTTTGGTATAATAATAACGGTTCAACATTGGAAAATTCCGATTACAATTCAGGAAATGCTCTTGACATTGAAAATTTTTAAAATAACTCTCTTCTTTTTAGATTCAATGGTTTTTTTTTTCTGGTTTACTTTAATGTTAAACCCAAAAACTAAAGCATTAAATTATCAAAGAAAATATTAAATAAAAAAATATATATATATAACATGCATAACATGCAATATATATTGGATGGCACACCTATAAACTTTTACATTCAACTTTAGTAATTTTTTTTTTATTAATCGATTTTGTTATGTAAAACTATTGATAAACTGTATAAGAAGGACAAATCGCAATTTTTTAATTTTTTGTTTTTTCGTTTTTTTTATAAAAACCTGAACTTGCTTAATTAATAATTAATACAAATAAATATTAATTTGAACTTGAACTTGATAATAAAATATCAAAAAAAAAAAAAAAATAAAAAGAAAAACAAAAAAAAAACTTTTTTTTTTCCTATATTAACAAATAAATTAAAAATTCGCTGAGAAATAAAAGAAACAAAAAATTTGTATACATGATCTATTGATATCAGTTAATTAATAAATAAATATTTGCATTTTATCAATGATCATTTTAATATACATATTATAATAAAATAACGATTTCAATTATACCTAAGTGAAAATCTTTAAGTAACCGTGAATTGTTTACCAATATACAAAGTTGAAAGTTTTTTTCAATATGAAAAAATAAAAAAAAAAAAAAAATCGTTCCGCAAATAAAATTCAAAATTTTATAGTGGACGAAATAAAGTGGCTCTTCAAACAAAAAAAAAAAAACTATTATAAGAAAACCATATTTAAAATATGTATGCGGTCTTTTTGACTATTAATAAAACTAGATTAAGAAATATTTTTAATGGAATTAAAAATTTTTTTTTTTTTGTTTTAAAATTAATTTCTACAGTGTTTAAGGATTTTAACATTATACAATCTTGTGACAATAGAGTTTTAACTTGAAATATGGATATTGAATTTTAGTTAATCATTATTCTTTTTTGAGCTTGTATACTATTTTAATCAATGATCAATGGCATTCTGCAGAATCTTCAGAATACATTAAGGTATAAGTAAAATACCAGTTTTTGAGTATAACTATTTACTAAATATAAATTTTTATATCGTTATATAAAATGGAAAAAAAACAAAAAAAAATTTTCTTTTGCAAGTTAAAAGGTTTATTTTTGTTATTTAAAAAAAAAATGTAATAATCAAAAACAATTATAATGGGTTTCTTTTAATTTACACTACACTAAAATATGCTTCTTACCATTAGTTTTGTATAGACAAAAAAAAAAAAAAAATAAAACTTCTTAATCTTATTTTGAAATCATGTAATTTCTCTTCAAAAAGACAAAATTTTTTATTTTTTTTTTTTTTTGAAAAAAAAAAGAAAACTTTACTATATTTTTGTTTGTTTTTTTTTTTTTTTTTTAAATATTTTTTGTATTCAAGTTCTTCAATTCAATTTAGGTTATTTCTAAAAAGTTGCCTTTTATAAGTTAATCAAGTTTTTTTTTTTTTATTCTTTAATTTATTAAATGTGTTTTGTTTTTGTTTTTTTTTTTTTTTCGTTTTTGATAAAAAAAAAAACTATAAAATTTCAGTCATTTAAAAAATTACATTCCAGTTTTACAAGATACTTTAAAAGATACATTAAAAAAACAAAAAGCTATAATAATATATTAAGAGTTAAATATATTTCTTTTTAATACTTCAAAAAAAAAAAAAAACAAAAAAATTAACACTATACAAATGAAATTTTATACTATGTATGTATTAAGACAAGTATTGAAAATTTGAGAATTTTTTTCTTTCTTTTTGTTAAATGAACTTTGATGAATAAATTAATTTAAAACATAATACATTATATAAATTATTAACAAATATATGAATTCAATATAATATACATAGAAGTATATAAAAGATCGCAGTTATGTTTATTATATCCATATAGTATATAGTATTAGGATAAAAGTATAAAATATTAAAAAGATTAAACCAATCATTCAAAAGAAAATTGTCTCATTATCTCTAAATTATATTATGATAATCATTATTATTGAGTTAAACTTTTCCATTCAAATTTTTCTTTGCTTTTTTTTCTTTTCTTTTTTTTTTTTTTTTCTTTCTTTGAATATAAAAATATTATAATCTAATCATTTCGATCTCTGTATAGTATTTATGATCATAAATTTACGATCAATATTATTAACTATTATCGTAAAAAAAAAAAAAAAAAATACAAATGAACTTAATCTATCTCTCTCTTTCACTTTCTCTCTGAACTTACAAGAAAGTAACTAGTAAGTCTGTAAATTTCATTGAGTAAAATTATAAAAATGATTTATTATTAAAGTTTAGACTTGAGAACTATGTCTGCAAACTGCAAAGTATAAAAATATTTTTCAGAATTAGTTTGTATTAACGAAAAAAAGAGTAGTCGTTAATGTAAGAGTATAGAGAGTTATTTTTGAAATTTTGAGAGAGGATAATGAACTTTATTGATTTACGATATCAAAACAAAAAAAAAAAAAAAAAAAACAGTGTAGAAATAAAAATAAAAAATTATCTGTGATTTATTAGATGATAATAATTGAAATTTTTATAAATATCAAAAAATAACTCAAATAAGAATTAAGTATATATGTATACTGTATTCGTATATATGTATTCAGCTCTTGAGAGATTAAACCTTTTTTTTTTTTCATTATTTTTTGATTGAATTATTTGTAGATATAAATTTATCCTATTATCGTATTGAAATTTAAAGATAATAAAAAAAAATTCGTTAAATTTTTTTTTTTTTTATTTTTACGTCAAATGTATTATAGAACCGGTTATTTGATGATGATCCAAATTTTAATATAATTTAATTATGTTTAATTATAGTATATTTAAATTAGATATAAAAAAAAATTTTTTTTTTTAAAATAGAATTATGCAATTTTCAAATTTAAATCTTATATTTCTGGTATAAAATTGTTATTTTGTTTTTTCTTTTTTTTTTGGTTAAATTTTTAATTTCAACTACTGGATTAAAAATTGTTTTTATCTTCTACAACTTTCTTATAATTCGGTTATGAGAACTTGATTTTTACATTTTATATATATATAAATATATAACAGGTATTAAACGTGTAATAATTTATAATTTATATGATGACGTATTTATTTACATATACATTTTTAGAAAATGTATTTAAAAGTTTAAATAATGCGTAATATTTATAATCATATTTAAATATTAATATTATTTTGTATTGCAATGTATAATCTTATATAATCTTATATTAATAATACATTGTAATATACTATATATCTATATATGTATCTAGTTGAAGTATTTTTTCTTTTATAAACAAATACAGATTAACAAAAATTAATAACTAAAATCAACAATTAGAAATTCTTTTATTTTTTAACTTAAGTATACTTGGAAAGTTTTTTTTTTTTTTTGTATCTTTCTGAATGAAATTTAAAAAATAATTTATTCCAGTTAATAAAAGTTTCAGATTACAATTTGATATTTTAAGCTATAGACTATCATTAGTAAAATTTTTGAAAATAAAAACTTTTAAAGAGATGTGTTGCTGATATAAGAAGAAGATTTTTATTATTGTTTTTACTATTTTTCATTTTTTATATAACTTTAAAGTTAAGTACATATGCACTTAAATCTAAATATTAATTAATGCTTTGAAGAAAAAAACAAAAAGAGGAAAATTTATCAGTTGACTGTCATAAATTTTGAAATATTCTAGTAAATATTTAATGATTTTTAGAAGAAACTGAACTTTTAAATTATTGACCAACTTTTTATAATACAACTAATGAAATATCTTTGATGTCCTAAAACAAACCGAAAAAAGTAAATATGTATTTTGTAATATTATTTTACAAAAAAATAAAAACTTTATTAGGTGTAAAATTTAAATATTGAAAAATATTGAATTTACACAATATTAAGTGTTATTTATAAAAAAAAATCCATATATAGGGATCCATATATTTTTTTTTTTTGAAAATGTTACAATAATTCTCTATTATGATTTTTAAAAGATTGATTAAAAAAAAAAACTCTTTTCTCATTTTTCTTGAAAATGTTAATTTTAAAAATTCGTCATTTGATAATGTTTTAACATTAAATTCCAAATCAGTATAAAGGTCTGATATATTTTCTCCATTTAAAAAGAAAAATCTAATAAAATTAACACTGTAATAAACGATTTCTTTATTTAATTATTAAAGCCATTAAAGCCTAAAATAAAAGCCATAAACAATTCAATTTTATATTTTTTGAAATTTTTTGTAAAAAAAAAAAAATAAATTATAATGTAAACTTATAATGTTATTTTAGTATCTAGTATGCCAAAACAAAAAAAAAAACTAACTACATATTTATAATTTTAAATAATAATAAAACCCATTTAGCACATTACTTAGCTAAAATTTTTTTTTTTTTAAATCATATGTAATCATAATCACTAATAGCACACACATAATAATATCAAAACAATTGTTTTTCCGCTAGAGAAAATTTAAAAAAAAATTTTTTTTTTAATCCAAATGATATTTTAACTTTTGTGATTTATTTTTGAAAAGGGAAATATATATATTAATATATAATGTATATAGAATCTGTTAAAGGCGTATAATAATTAAAAATAATAATTATAATTATTCATTTTTTTCCGTCTTCCAAAAAACAAACAAAAAAAAAAAAATTATAGGCTAAAAAAACGTATTTTATAAAGTATTTTTTGGCGCTAGTAAAATTTATTTGTTTTTTTTTTTTGGTTTTCATTCATCAACTTGAAAGATTCATTTGACAAAAGTTAGATTGCATGACAAAATTATGATAAAACTTAAAGATGATTTATTTAAGTATCGTTTTTTTTTTTAAAATGGTTTTTTTTTTTTTTTTTTGTTAAACTGAAAAAGTAAAACGAAAATGTTATGCTCAACTTTATGAAACTCCAGACAATTGTAATTGACCCTAATTTAAGTCTAACATATAAAAATGATTAATGTATGACAGTGTAGAACCATTTTATTGTGTACTTTTATATATGTGGATACAAGTATTGACATATCTGATATTGGTGTGATTTAAAAGTATTATTGAAAATTAATTCTTTCTTATAACATTTTACATTTTACACTTCTATTGTTTCTGTAACACTTAACCTCATTAACAATATGTATGACTAAACAATACAGAAAATATAAATGTATGTTTATTTTTAATGTTTTTTTTTTTAAAGTTTGCTACTATAGTGAAGTTTCTTTTGAGTTCTCATTAAAATCGATGTTTTTGTTTAAACATGCATTTCCAACAGTTCATTATAGTATAAAAGACTTTCCCATTTAATTTTATTAAAGAGTTATTAAAGAGTTTTAATTTTAGTGGATTAAAATACTATCCGCTCGTCAAATCGTTTTAATTACTCTTCTCTATACAGAGTTATTCGACAACCTGCTCTCACAGAAAAAATAACATAAAACTTTTTAGTATCCTATTACAGATTAGTTAAGTCACTAAAGTTTCAAATCGTTCAACTACAAGTTCAATTTATTTAATAATTTCTTTTGTTTAAAAGTCTTTTTCAAAACATTATAAATTCAATTCAACTCTAAATGAGTTAAAAATATTTTTCCTTATCCTTTCTAAAGTTTAAAAATTAATTTCCAAATAAATTTTTACTTCAACCGGTATATTTTAGTATTTACAAAAACTTTTGAAATATATTCTTCTAAAACTATGATCGTATAAGATTTTAAACTACGATTATTAAGCAAAGATAATGTTTAAAGGTGGCACTGTTGGCATCAAGTCATAGTTATGTTAAAAATAAATACAAAATATAACTGAATTTCCGTATTTTCTAAATTTATTATATTTTTATTGTAATAAAAGTAAAGTTCACATTTAATTTAGTAGTTTTGCTACCTTTTTTTGCTTTTTTGATATTTTTTTTTGCTATTTTCTTCAAATATCAGCAGATGAGTTAAGTAATTTCATGGGTATTTAATTTTATTATAATCAAAAAAAATAATTTTGACGACATTTATAAAAAAAAAAAAATGTCATGCGTCAAAAAATAAAATTTATATATTGTGTAGAAAATTGTAATTTGAAACTTGAAATTGAACCAAATAATAGTAATAAAATTATGACAAATGGTATAAACAAATTATAGAAAATGTATTAAGTAATAAAAATGAAAATCTACAGGTTAGATAAATTTTACTTTGAATTAATTTAAATTATATTAAAATATCAAAAAAAAAAAAAAAAAACAAAAAAGGAATGATCTTAGTGGGATTTTGGGAAAAATTCGCACATATTTTTGACCATTGTTTAAAATTTCATTACGATTCAACTCAAATTAAGGAGGCTATAAAAATTACACTTAATGTAAAACATAAATTTTAAAGAGTTTTTTTTTTTTTGTGGTCTGGGGAAAGTTAAAATTAAATGTAAAAAATTCAAATACTGGCAATTCATTTTATTTTATTAATTATTGTAATTAATTTTATTAATTCAATGTAAATTTTCACCATTCTACTATTAATTATTTAAAATATTTCTCAGGCAATTTGAAAATAATATTCCAAAATAAATTTAAAGTTTATCTATTTACTTTTATTACATTTGACCGAAAAGGCTAATTAAACTAAGTTTTATTTGTATAATCATTAATTACATTTTCTGGGCATTATTATTCTAACAAATCTCTTTGAAACCATTATATTTTACTAATAAATTGTTTAACTATGATATTAATTATGTAAATAAAGTATAAAAAATTTAGAAAACACATTTTGTATCAAATTTTTTATCAGATTGATAATACAAAATTGTTATATATTTAATAATTACGAAATATTATTCAGTTTGTTATTTTTTTTTTTCACATAGAATTTAAATATTCTAAAAAATTATATCTCAACTTAACTTCTCAACTTTTTTTTAAAAAGTTACAGCAATTATTATTTGACGTTAATCTAATCTTTGATAAACAAAAAAAAAAGGTGAAGGGAAAAGAAAATTCCGTGATTAATTCATTTTAAAATAAAAAATATTTAATTATTTCGAATATATAATATTAATTAAAAGATTCAGATTTTTTATTTTCTCAATATTATATATAATATATTAACAAACAAATATTTTTGTTTAATATTGTAAAATATTTTGTTTTAGCTATTAAATTTTTATTATCATCATCATCAAATTATTAATTAAAATTTAAAAGACTTAAGAGAGAAACTTTAAAATTTCTTTTTAAACATTTGATTGTACATCAGAATTTATAAAATTTTTAAATATTTATTGCTTTGAATAAGCAAAAAAAGAAATAAGTAATATTTAAATAATTTTTGAATAATAAGATAAATTAAATATTATTGAGTCTCAATCAAATTTTTTTCCAAATATAAAATTTTAAAAAAAAAAACAGTAGCTTTTTATTAAAAACAAGCTACCAATGTTTTAAATAGATAGTGATTTATAATATATGTGAAGATTTCAAAGAACATTTAAACTTGAAATAACAAGGTCCCTTAATGTTGATTTTTTTTTTAACACTTTTCAAGTATTTTTTTTTTTTATTTATCAAATGCTGTAACAATAGACACAAAAAGTAACTGTCTTATACAAAAAATATAACGTATACTTTTGTAAATTTTATTACTATTTAAATACATTAGTTAAATTTGCAAAGAAAAAAAAAAAAAACAATATAAAAGTTATTATAACAATAAAAAAATAAGCAAAATAAATTATGTAAATTATGATTACATTTATAAATTTTGACAGAGATAATAACAATTATATCAGTTTATAAAAATAATTTGACAAAGATTTGTTTGTTTGTAAAAAAATTAATTATAAAATATTATTCAATAACAATATTTATGACATGTGGTGATTTTATGATTTAAATATAACTGTAAAATACTATTCAATATCAATATTTATTACATATTGTCAATATAACCTTAAAATTTTATAATTTTATAATTTTAACATTTTGAGAGTAATAAATTTAAGATATAGTTATTCATAAAACATTATTAACCTTCATCATAAAATAATTCTCATATTTTTTTTTTTTTTTTTCGTTAATATTTAAAGTTTAAAATAATTTTTATACTTGTGAATGTATATAATAAAATTAATTTTTTTTTTTTAAATAGATAAGTATTATATAACTTGAAACTATAAAAATTCTTAGAAGTAGTAAATATCTGTCATCTATATTTTTCACTTTATATTATTTCAGTGGCACTTAGGAATCATAAAAATTAAAGGTAAAGGTTATTCAGTTGTTAAAATATCAACAAAACCAAATTTTATATTTATAACAAAATTATTGGAAAAAATTTTTACAAAATTTTCAAAATATGCAATTGATACATTCTTTATTGTGTATCTTTAAATTGAAAGTTTAAATATAAGAGAATGAATTATTAATGAAATAATATAAATATAAATGATATCATAACTTTTCTATAAAGTTCTCAAAAAACTAAATAAATATAATTCGTTAATAAATATAAATATAATTTATTTTTTCTTCCTTAAATTTTAACCTTTTAAATTCACTTTTATTAAAATGTCATATTAAACGTATATAAATATAAAAACAATTAAGTTACTATAATTTTGTATTATATTTAACTTATATTAAATAAGTTATAACAAAGTTCAATAACTTTAAAAAATCGAAAGTATGTACTATATGTACCTACGAAAAAATTAAAAGTAATTTTAAAGTATCAAAAATTGAAAGTAACTTTTATAAAATTGAAATTGAAAGTAAATTTGAAAGTAGATTTGACCATATTGCCTTTTAATCCAATTTGTTTTTTTTTTTTTTTTTTATATTATAATATAATTTTAATTTTAATAAATACGCCTTATGCCAAATTATTGCTATAGTCAAAATGAAAAATAAAAGTATATTATAAAACAAATTGTTTTCCTTTAACGCCCTCAGTTCCTATGGCTTAAAAAAAAAATATAATGAATAAAGAAAAAAAAAAACAAAATTTTTTCAATTTTTTCCGTTTTTTTTTAATGGAAAAAACAAACCAAAAAATTAATGAAACTTTTCATATTTTTGCCCTTCTTTTATTATTTTTTTTGTTTTTAATTTTATTGAACCCTATATACCCTATAGAGACTCATATTTTTTAATAAAATATATAGAAAATAAACAGATGTCGTTGCTATGATTACCTTTTCCAATTTTTAATAGTTTTAAATTTTCTGGAATAAATTTAAATGAAGATTTTTTTTGAATAATTTCCTTTATAGACATTTATAATATTCCATTCGTTTAGAATTTTTTTTTATTTTACATTATGATTCGTTTGGATTTTCAACTCTATATAAGTAATTATATGAAAATGTATTAACTTTTTAATTTTATTAATGTATTTCACTTTAACACCGTTTCTTCCAGATTCATTTAAATTTGATTTATGCAAATTACTACTTAGAAAACTTTACAAAATTACAATTTTATTAACATTTTTGTTTTAAGTAAGTTAAAGTCATTATGAATATAATATTCAGTTTAAAAAGAGTTTAATTCAATTTATATGAGTATTATAGGGCGACCTTTAAACATTTTAACATTCAAATCTTCTATATTATAATTATTAAAGATATATAGTTTTTTTTTTTTCTAAGTTTTACTTTTTAATTGAAGATCGAACAATCACCAAAGTGTTAGTTGGTACTCAGAGTTTTTAAAGTAGTAACTCTTAAACTAATGAAAATTAATTTAAAATACTAGTCTTAATTAAAAGAAAAGGTCAAATGCCTAAAAATGAGCTTGAACTCATATCTCACTTTTCCAAATAAATAATACCAGATCAAGGGTAGCTTTTGTTCCCAAAAAAGAATGAATTCAATTTCTGCTCAGTTTTATACATTTAATCCAAAATCTAGACGAACTAACTTAAAATTTGAAAATTTTTTAGTTGATGTCATAGTTTTTATTACTTAAATTCTTTTTTTTTTTTTTAATTAAATTTACCAAAAATACAAATGAAAATATTTCATTAATTTCTTTTAATAAAAAAAAAAATTACGTAAAAAATTTTCTTTTCATTAATTTGAAACCATTGTAAAAAGATATTTACTACTGATAACTTGTCTTAGTATTTTCATTTCCTATTTAAAATTAAACAAAAATTATTTTACACTATCATTTTTATTTTTTATTCTTATTTATTTCTTGTGTCAAAAAAAACCAAAAAAAAAAAAATCAGAAAAAACGTAAAATTTATTAAATTATTTGGATTTAAAATTTCACAGTTTGAAAAAAAAAATACAAAACAAGAAAAGTAATACTTCAGAAATGATTAATTGATGCAATATTTATAAAGTAAAAAAAAAACAAAAAAAAAAAATTACATATAAAAAATAATGTTCGGTTAATAATCAAAATAAAAAATTACATTCTCTAAATACACTTTCGCTGTCACTATCACCCATTATATGAATGAATAAATATAAATTGAAAAGGGGATCATGAAATAATTACTACTTTAACATTAATTCTATTATATTTTTTATGTTTTAATGTCATGGATATTTTTATTATGTGCCATATTCGTATGTACATACATATGAAATATATATATATAACATATTAAAAAGATTAATGATCTAAGATTAAAACATTTATGTTAACAGATTTGCAAAAATATAACATTAGGCGTTATTTAAACATTAATGTTCGTTTGTAAGTGCATATGTTCCTAAAGAAAAACGAAAACGAAAACCTTCACCTATTGGCAATAAATCACAACTTTAAAAATTTCTTGATCATAATTTTGATTTTTTTTGTTTTTTTATTTGATTTTGCAAAATATTGACCTGAAATTGAATACTCGTATATTTATGTATATGTATTTTGAAGTCAAGAACATTTTATAATTTAAAGAAACCTTTTTAAAGTAAAACAAAAAAAAAAAAACAAAAGAAGAAAAAAAAATTACAAATTTTGAGTAAAAGAGTTCAAGGTTTTAATATTTGATCAAATTTTTTTGTTACTTGTAACATATTTAGTCCAATTTATAACAAATTTATTGATTCTTTTTTTTTTTTTTGCCAATATTTTGATATACATAATGTATATAATATATTTTTTTTTGTTATTAATATTTTAATTAATTAAATTTTATTGCTGAATGCTTGAAATTTTATTTTTATGGTGTCAGATAATGGATTTTGTATTAAATTTTTAAAGTGCTTAAATACATTTATAGAATTGATTAAAGTGAGACTTTTGAAATGGATGAAATATAAACAAAAATTAAAATTCTTCAGAGCAATTGTTAATATCTATTAAATACATACATATATGTAAAAAATTTATTTGAGAGTTATCTTTTAGAAAGAGTTTCCTTCCACTACTTTTTTTACTGTATTATATTACAGAATACAAAAGTTAAACAAAAATATACTGAAGTTAAACTAAATGCAAAAGTATTTATTTGCAAAAGTATTTTGAATTGATATTTTACCATATTATATAACATATGTACCATTTGTTAAACAAATTTTTTTTGTTTAACAGAAAATCAATACAGGATAATCTTTAAATTTATTTAATTTTTTTAATTTAATAATTCAGATTTAAATTTCAAATTTCTAATTGAATATTGAACTTGAAAAAGACTTTTATATATTAACTAAACTAAACTGAACTAAATATATATATATATATATATATAGAATTAATATTCTAATATCTTATAGAATATGTTATGTTTCTATGCAATTTTATTAAAATTAGCATAAAATTTTTGTACCTACGTATCATATATACATCTTATGTAACATACAATACACGATTAAAAATATTTAACCTTGATTTTATAATGAAAGTATATCCTATTAATACTATATTTTTAATCGAAATAATATTCAAATTTTTAAACAGGATTAATGTATATCTATCTGAATGAAAAAGAAAAAAAAAAGAATAAAAATACGGAAATTAAAAATTATTTAAATTTTAATAAAAAAAAAAAGTATGAATAAAAGAAGTTAAATTGGAATTAAATTAGTATTAAAAATTATTATTTTTTTTTTTTTTTTATCTTTTTTTATTAATAAGAAATATTGATTTTGTTTCCAAGATGAAGACAGTAAATCGATAAAAAAAAAAAAATGAATAAATTTTATTTAATACAAAGTTAATTTATTGATTTTCTTTAAGACAAGTATTTTAGAAATTTTAACAAAAAATAAAAAAAAAATAAGAAAATTAAAAATGTAATATATTCGTTTTTAATTTTTTTTTTTTTTCGTTTTTTACTTGTTCTTTGTGGTTCCTTTAAAACTTTAAAAATCATTAAAGTTAAATTTGAAAAAAAAAAAAAACTTGTTCTTGAAAGAAGAAAATGAAAATATAGTTAAGTTCAGTAAGAAATTTTATATTTTTGAATATAATATACAGATTGACGTATGAAAACAATAATTAATACATAATTTAAAACAATGTGAAAGGTAAAAATAACAAATTGGTCATTTTTATATAATAATTTATCCGTATTATATCTAGAGAATATCAATTTGTTTGAAATTTATTTCGAAGAAGTACATTTTAAAACGATGTTCGTGAATCAGTTATTTATAAATAGTACTGATTGATTTGCTTTGAAACTATAAAAATATATACATTCTAATAGAATTAAAAGGGTTAAACGAAATTTTTGTAAAATATAAAGTTGAATAAAATCTTAGTTTTAATGATCAAAAAATAAGATACCAATTTACTATTTTGTAGAAATTTTCTTTTTTTGAATAATAGAACATAATTTTTGTACGTTATAAAATTTTAGAGTAACACCGTTAACAGTTTATAACCATTTTATTTTTATCATTACTTTTTGATTACCTATACTCTATCTTTTTGGTTAGTAACAGTTCTTTTTTTTGATAAAATATTTTGCAATTTTTAAATTTAATGAAATACATATTAACAATTTATATTTACTCTGCAGTTAACATAAACAAAAAACTTTTTTTTTTTTAATATTGTTATCGTAATATCATGAATGTACAAACATATTTCGTTTTATTAATTTTTTTTTTAATTTAGTGTAATTTTTAATAAAGAGAATAAAAAAAAAAAAACTGGTTTAATTCATAAAATGTTGTATTTTATGATAACTAGATATAAAAAACAAAAATATATTTTTTTCTTAACTCATTATGCTAAAATACAAAGATACAATAATGATTTCGATTTTTGTTTTTGTTTGTCACTGTTTAAGTTAGTATGTTTTTTTTTTTTTTTTTTGTTTAGTTTACTATGTTACGTATTAAAAAACATTAAAATACACTTACCGTAATGTAAGCTTGTATTACTGCACTTGCAACGTAATATACGATCTTAGACAAATCTTTTATACGATATTATGTTTTATTTTTCTTTGTTTATATAGGTAAAAGATTTTTTAGTTATGCATTTACAACGCACCTGTATAAAAATAAATAAAAAAGAAAATATTAAGAAAAAATATTGTAAAAAAAAAAAAAAAAATGAAAAGAAAATACATAGAAAATAAAAATTAAAAATAGCAACAAAACAACAAATTTTTAATAAAAAGATAGAGACCGTTAATATTAAAAAGTAGTTGAATTAAATACTCTAAAAACCAAAACAAAAGAAAAATGCGATAAAAATATAGACATTGATAAAGAGTTTGAAATCGGTTTATTTTTTAATATTTACGTAAAGATACAAAAACAAAGCAACTGGTTTAAAAATATTGTAACATTTATCAAAATAAACAGAAACAAAAACGTAAAGAAAACTACGAAAGCATAACAAAACTTTAACTTTTGTTCGTTTGTTTTTTATTTTTATTAATAAATGCACGTGTACAGTTGAAATTTTGTTTTTATTAAGAAAAAAAAAAAAAAAATTATTGTTTACAATGATTTATGGCGGTAATTTTTATTTTTTTGAATTTAATTTTAGAGGAAACGTTTCTTTTTAAATTTTTATTATTAATTAAGGAAACAATATTAATTTAAATAAGTTTTTAAATTTAATAATATATAAAAAAAAAAAAAAAAAACAAAAACAATTCATCAATATTTCAAGAAAATAAATGTATTTCACTGTATTTTAAAAATGAACTTTACTCGTAATCAAAGCTCACTTTATAAAATTTTTAAAATTTTTGTTGTTTTTTTCGTTGTTTTAATATTTTTTCATCAAAATCTTATGATTCAATTCCG
This sequence comes from Poecilobothrus nobilitatus, assembly GCA_947095535.1. Lineage (NCBI taxonomy): Eukaryota > Metazoa > Arthropoda > Insecta > Diptera > Dolichopodidae > Poecilobothrus > Poecilobothrus nobilitatus. Next base: position 152,072,126 of record OX352773.1, on the reverse strand, counting down.
ACATTAAATATTACAAAATAATTTCAAGAAAGGCCTGTATTTTAAATGTATACAAAAGTAATTACATATACAATACTATTAATTGTTGTATATATTTATCAACGAAAGACTTAAGTGAGAAACTTGAAAAATATTTAATATTAAAAAAAATTTACTATGAAATTCAAGTTTGAAACAATTATAAAATTGAATCTAAATAAAGTGTTAAATAAAAACAATTTTTTAAATATATAAAATAAAAATTAAGCAAATAAATTACTTGAAAACAAATTTTTATATTTTTATATTATGAATCTGAAAAAAAAAAAAAAAAATTTATACGGTAAGTATATGGACTCCCAAAACTCGGTAATTTATAGGGTTAAATTATATTTTGAAATTATTTAACACAATGAAAAATTTGTAATTTAATTCGTTTTATTAATTATTAAAGGATTAATATTTTAAAATTTATTTTGGAATTTCGATTTATTTTTTAAACTTTTTGTTAACACATGCAAAATTAAATAAAATTTAATAAATTAATTAATTATTTATAAATAATTACAAAAATTTAAAAATTTATTAAAAAAAATTTTTTTTTTTGTTAGCTGGTGGTAAATTTAATTTTAAATTATTAGTTCCATATTTTAATTTGTATCCAAATAAATTTTTAATAAAATTTAAAATTTTTGTTATCTTTTATATCCAAAGGTTTTGTTTTAGTAAATTTAAAAAAAAAAAAAAAAATATTTCAAATAAATTTTTAATTTTGTTTTTAATTGAATTTTGTTTTAATTTGAATTAATAAAAATTAAAAAAAAAAAAATTACTAAACTAAAACTATAAACTAATTAAAACTTTTATACTGAATAAAAATCAAAACATAAAAAAAAGCCGTATTTTATCATTACACTTATATAAAATAATTTAATTTTATTTTTTTTTTATTTCTTTATAATTAATGTATAGTAACAATTTTTTTATTATTTATATCTGTATTATGCGATAAAAATTTTATTTAGAAAAAAAACCAAAGCAAAACAAATATTAACTTTTATATTTAAATTCACCTCTAAAAAATTAAAGTATAAGGTAGTAGTTTTTATTTTAATTAAATAATAATCAATTGAGAGAATAATTTAAAAAAAAACTAACGTCTTAACAATAATACGTCCGAATTGAGACTGAAATAGTTTACGATCTTACCTTCGCCTTTTTAGATAAATCCCCACCATCGATATGCGGCAATTGGTAATGAGTACCTTGTAACAAGAAAAAAAAAATTACTTTTTGTTCTTTTTCTTTTTTTTTTTTTTACTATTTTAAGTTTCTGTATTTTTCTCCTTTATTATGAATTAAAAAGTTTAAGTCTGCAAACAGTAATATTTTGAAAAGAACACAAAACCAATAACAATTTAAATGTGCAGACCAAAAAAAAAAAAGAAAAAGAAAGAAATGAGTAAAAAAATTGATTTTTGTTTTTTTTTGTTTTTGCTCTTTGATTTTTAATTAAGTCAAAAGCTTTAAAATTGATCGTATTGGTTATTAAAAATTTTATTTCCATTTGTATTGAGTTAATAAATTACAACATATATAGTTTTAATTAGCATTTGGCACCATGAATTGGTCAAGATCGAGTAAAAGTGAATTATGATTTGTTGCAATTTTTTTTGTGGAAAGTAAATTTTATTAAGAGAAAAAAAACTTAATTAATTTAAGAGAAAATTTGAATTGTTTTTAATACGTCTGTCATATAATTAAATGCAGATCATGGTAAATTATAGTTTATTTTTTTTTGACACAACACAACACAACACAAAAAAAAAAAAAACTATTTATTAATGTGTTAAACTAATTTGTTTGGTTCGTTTGAAAAAATGTCATCAGGAAATAGAATCTATTATAAGACAATTAAAAATATTAATTATCGCATAATCATTAAAGGTAATTAAAGTATATTTTTGAAACCAATGGGCATTTTTTAAGTATTAACAACAATTTTTATAAGGTTGATGTTATTTTTTAATTAGTTTAGAAATTATTATAACTTAATGAATAATTAAAAAAAAATTTCTTTGATTTTAATTAAATTAAAGTTTTTTGTAAATTTTAAATTCATTAAGGTACTGTAAACTCATTCAGTTGGATGGAACATAAACCTAGTTTTATCGATATCAGGTCACTTTTATCGAATTCGAATTATTATTAATCTTAAGCCGGTGATTAAAAATTAATTTTACGTATTAATTAAGGGATTAAATCATTTTTACAGCTTTTTGATATGTTGTTCCAAAAGAATATTATATAAAATTCTTTTTAGTAGATGTTTTTGGATGATGGACTGGCGATCTTGTTTTTCTATAATATTTTTCAGTATATCTTAAAGGATGTACATTTTCATTTGAACCAAAAATGCTTTCAATGTCTTTGGTAAATAATTTATTAAACATCTGAAAACAATTTAACACTGTCGAAGTGCTAAATTGTAAATATAATGTTTGAAAAATCTTTATTTTACCAACTTCTTTTATATTATTTTAGTTTTTAAAAAAGAAAAGTTAAATATAGAAGTTAATATTTGTTCGATATTGATAATATTCAAATGGATAATTTTTGATATAAGATAACATAACATTCAAGATACATACATATTTTAAATCATTTTTATAATTTATCTCTAGGTTTGAAACTATTTTTCAACGTTTATGAAAAATGAATATAAAAAATATAGTACTGATTGTTTGATATCAAAAAATACATCCTATATACATGGATTTATTTTCGAAAGAAATATATGCTTGGAAAAATTTTAATATTGATAATAAGCTTACCTACCATGCCTGTTTGTTTAAATCCATTTCTCAAGAGAATATTTCGCCGAAACCTATTTGACGAAATGAAACTTAAACTTAAAATCTTACTTGACAAAAATACTTTTAATAAAATGGTATTTTAACAAGTAAAAGTAACCGTAAGTCGATGCAACCGACTTATTTATACCCTACACCTAAAAAATTCAAATTAAATTAAAAATCCATAAGTTATTTTAGTTAGGTATTTAATATAACTAAGCTAAAAAAATAAATGCTTTTACAACCTATGTACAAAATTTCAGATTTCTATCTTTATTAAATTCGAAAATATGCTTGTTAGGTCTTGGGAAGTGTGTGAAGACATGCGGACCACCACACCAATTCATCTCAAATTTTAGAGACATCAACAGGGTAGAACATTCTTATATCAAATTTCAAGTTAATATATTTATTAATTTCGAAGATATGCTTGTTTGGTCTTGGGAGTTGTGTGGCAGATACCCGAACAACCATTCTAATTCATCTTAAATTTTGGACAAATCAGGGATTCAGGAAACAACACCCTAGTACTAAATTTGAAGTTTCTATCTTTATTAATTTCGAATATATGTTTGTTCGGTTTTGGGATTTGTATGGGAGATATCCGAACAACCACTCCAATTCATCTCAAATTTTAGGGATATCAGGGATTCAGGAAAACACACTCTCGTACAAAATTTTAAGTTTCTATCTTTATTAATTTCGAAGATATGTGTATTCGGGTTTGGAAGTTGTATGGGAGGTACTCGAACGCATGGTCCGATTTCGCCCATTTACAATACCCGCCTTACCTTAGTCATTGTTAACCTACAGTATAAATTTCATCAAGATAGCATCATTATTTTTTGAGTTATCGTGCGTACGGACGGACTCGCTTCCTTTTGGTGGTTACAAACACCATACCAAAGTTAATATACCCTATACTTAATGTGTAGGGTATAAAAACAATATCTCCTTATAATATAGTTAGGAGAGATTTTTTAATTGCTTACAAAATCAGAGTTATACGCTTTTTCCAGAATTTATAAAAATCTTTACTTATACTTTTTACTTTACTATACTACTTTTTACTTTATACTTATATACTTTTTACTATATACTATATACTTTTTTTGAGAAGTGTCATATTATGCCAAATAGAAATGTGTCTTTCACTAAAAGGTTTATTTAGATATAGAAATAAATACTGATAACTGTACATAAAAACAAATTAAGATAATTTCAACAAAACTCAGAAGTTATAGATTCTTCTCATCATTCAGATCTCAGTATAATATTTAAAAAATCCTAATTTTTTTTTTCGAATCTGCAATTTATTTATTTAAGATTTTAGAAGTCCAATCAATTCTTATAGATTTTATATGCGAATCTGCAATTAATTTAATTTTATTTTTCTGCATTTAATTTAAGTACAGATCCAAAAATAAAAATTTACGACTTTTAGTATTAAGATTCAGAATTCTAAAGAATTATCTAAAGATACAAAAATAGAATAATGTTTTAAAATCCAGGCAGAAAAATTTTTTTCTTTTTTGTTGATCTAATATTAATATTTGTACTTAATATTTAAGTACATTCTAATTAAAAAAAAAAAAATGTTGGTACAATCTTCAAAAATTAGGTTTTTATCGTTAGGAACTTTTAAAAATATTTAAATATCATATCTATTCAATTAAGTTGTTTTTCTTACAAATAGCAAATCAATTAAAAGCTTCCCACTAACAAAACAAAAATATATCTCTTTTTTTTTTTTTTATTTAAACTCTCTTAAATCTTAAAGCTTTTTTGTTTTTTTTTTTTTTTAATTGAACGTCTTTACAATGTATATGGTCAAAATTATTTTTAGAGTATCTAAAGATTTTAACAATCACGGTCGTTAAATACGTACTAAAATAATATTAAGATAAAAAATAAAAAATTTCTTTTAACTAAGTTTGTTAAAAACTTTTAAATAATCACAATATTATATCATAGGTATCTACAAAAAATTTCGAAAAGGGCAAGGGCACAAATAAATTGCAATAATTTCCTATAATTTTTTTTTTTTTTTTTTTTACATTTCGAACATCTTTTTACATATAAAATTTCATAGTTACATATAAAATTGATTGCATAATAATTGGTGATTTGTCTTCAACGTTGTCTTTAACGCATTAAACGCTTAACGTCCTTGGAAAATAAACATTTTTTTTTTTTTTTTGTTTTTCTTTTTGTAATTTTTTTTTTTTTTTTTTGTAATAATTTGTAAGCAATTAATCAAAAACCAAAATAACAGTAAATCAACATCTTCAAAAAAATGTATATGTATACTATATATATACATATTAAAGTAAAGAGATAGAATTAATTGATTTATTTGAAGCAATTGATTAAATTTGAAGACTATTCAGTCCCTTATAAAAATAAACGATGGGAAAATAAAAAAAAAAAATGAACTCTTGTAATTTATTTACATATGTAATATATGTATATACATATATGTATTTAAATTTTCAGTTACATGACCTTTTACAGTATCTGATTAAATAATTTGACCGCATATACATAAATTGTTATTATTCTGTTTTTTTTTTAAATTTAAGATTCGGAAGTAATATAAAAGGTCATATATAACCAGCTGATCAGATATTAATTTTTCGTTTTTTTTTTTTTTGGTTTTTTTTTTGTTTTTAAATTATTAAAGAAAAAAATCAAAGAAAAAATATTGTAAATTATCAAAAAAAAAAAAACAAAAAAAAAATTAAAAAAATGAAGGAAGTTATTGGATGATGTTATTGATATTTTTGGGTCACGATCAAGGGATTGAAATATTTGTTAGATGTAATTAAATATTTCATATATATGTATATATATATATATATATATATATATATAAATAATTAATAATATCATATATATTTTATAATTAACCTATAATACAAAAATATAATTAAAACCTTTAAAATTTAATTATTGGTTTCTTTTAAACAACATATACATATACATACACATACACATATTTTAATTGTTTTAATAATTATGTCAAGATTACTTAAAAGAGTTGTTTTTCTTTTTTACCACTGTATGGCGTGGCGTTTAGAAGAAATTTTTTTTTTTTTTTGTTTTTGAAATTTTTTAGAAGAAAAAAACTTAAACTTATATTACTGCTACCTGTTTTGATTTTGTTTTTTTTATTAAAAAAAAAATTTTTTTTTTTTTTTCTCAATCAATTTTTTTTTTTTTTTTTTTTTTGGTATAGTTTAACCTTAATGATACAAATGAACTCATGAACACCCATTATATAATCTTAGATTTTTAATAAATATTTTTTTGAACTAATAAATAATATGTTGTATATATGTGATATTTGAAGATTTTTGGAGGTTTTCTTTTTTTACCAATTAACATGCATTATGTATGACCAAGATAATTTCTCTAATTTTTGTTGTTGTTGTTGTTTTTTTTTTTTTCATTTTGGTTTTAATTTAATTTTTATGATATTTATTTATACCGGGAAGTGTTATATTAGTTATTGATTTTATTTAAAATAGTTATTAAAAAAAAAAAAAAAAAACAAAAATAAATTCAGAAAAAATGTTAAGCTATTTTTTTTTGTTTTTTTTGTTTTTTTTTTTGTTTTTATTTAATAAGATATAATAATATTATACAGAAGTTATAAGATTCGTATAAAATTCATATTAAAAGGTTATTCTACTTTAAAAATCTACTACTTTTGATTGATAATTTCATATAAGAATAGCATATTTTGTTTTAATTTCAAAGAAAATAAAAAAAAAAAAAAAAAAAAAACAAAAACAATCTTTTGATTTTGAAGAATTAGCTGATTTTGTTTTAATGTATATGTATATAATTTTTTTTTTAATTTTATTTCTTTGATTTTATCAGAAAGTTATTAGCATAAAATACGGTTTAAAATACGGTTTTTTTTTTTTTTTAAATCATAAAATATATTAATTTTCAAAAAGAAGAGTTATTAATAATAGTTTTCAAAGTAAAGGTAAATTAAATATAAAAAAAAAAATAAACCGGTAAATTATGAAATATTTGGCGATTTTTTACTTTAACTTATTTCATGTATTAGCAACTGAATTTCAAATTGATAATAAATAATAAAAAATTATTTAAAGTTCAAGCATTTTTTTTTTTTTTTTTTTTTTGGTATATTTGAGTATAATGAAATTTTGTATAATCTGTAAGTCCGACAGAATTCCGACAATAAAACAAGAAAAAAAAAAAATTCAAAGCGTTATAAAAAACAAAAACAAAAACTTTCTCCGAACGATGATTAGGTTACTTAAAATATATGTTAACTATTTTGTATTAATATTAATTTAATATTAATTTAAAAATAAAACAAAAAAAGTAAGGAGAATTACATTTTAATAATATATTCTTTAAGAAGTGAATTTTTGGTTTAAATTAGAATTTTTTTTTTTAAATTAATTACTGAAAATATGTTGAAATATTTTACGAGTTATAGGAAATAAATTAAATAGATTATTTATATCTGGTTCTAATTGTTTCATACTAGTAAGTTAATTAATATTTTGTTTTTAACTTTAAAAATTTTAAAAATCGAGAATATTTAGTTATTTGTTAATTAATTATTCTATTATAGGTGTTTTCATAAATACTTTAGGTTTTTACTGATAATAAGTTTTTCTCCAGTTGATGTTTTTTTTTTTTTAGAATTTATTTTTATATTTATTTATTTTTTTTCTATATTGAATATTCTTTTCTAAATTTCAGATAATGTTATTTTAATGTTAGTAATGTTATTTAAAATAGATGTTAAGATAGTCACCTCTATTCTAAATTCCATCATGAAATGTCTACGAAAAATTAGCTACGATATGACATACTATTTTTCACTATTCTAAATTCCATCGTAAATGAATTTTAATTTTCAATGGCAACTTTTTTTCGAAATTTAAAAATTATACGTTTTGAAATTTGACAAAACAGATGTTTTGAATTTTTAAAACAAAAGATTTCAAATAATTTTATTCAAAGTAGTGATTGTTAAATAATTGTTATTCAAAGTAGTGATTGATAAACAAAGGCATTACTACGAATGAATATTTCCGTCGTAGACTTTTGACAATTATTTTACATTACGCTGAAATTGAGAATTACTATTTTACGAAACTTCAAAATAACAAAAACTTAGAAAAAATTTTTTTTTAGGAATTGAAAATCGCTTTTTCGTAAATTCTGTTCGGCTTAGCTGTACGATGGAATTTAGAATAGGGGTCAATGTTAGTTTAAAAAGGCGCCAAAGAAAAGCCAAGATTTTTAATTTTTGAAGATAATTATGAAAAATTAGAAATAGTATCTTTAATTTTTGACTTCATATATCAGAAAGAAATATCTATAGTTCTTTTCTTTAAAATTTTTTTTTACTAAGGTAATACATATACATGTTCTCAAAGATGTTATTTAACTTCAAGTTTTTAATTTTAGGCGTTGAAAAGAAACGGAAGTAAAACTTTATATTATCTTAGTCTTGTTTTATAAATTTTCTCTTCTCTAACTATGTGTCTTCCATCAATTCCTAACATTTGACTTTTCCATATTCTTGGAAAATCCCTTATAAATCCTTTGAAAAGCATGCATTATAATGATTTGAATTAAGAGTCATTTTCCTTATACTTTTATTTTCTAAAATCTTATTTCATATGATTAAAACTTACCTGTTTTTTACATTTTTAGGGTTGGAAGGTAAATGTTATGTTAATCAAAAAGTGTTATATTAAAATTTTTAATAATAGATTATTTAAATTTTACATTATTAATATATGTACTTATTTATAATAATAACTTTTTTTTTTAAAGAACAAAAAGAAAAACAATGGAGGGAAAACTGAAAAAAATTACGCAAAGTATATTAGAATATAAATTTTATGTGAGCGAAGTACTGAAATCTTAATTTTCATAATTTCAATCTTAGATTATTTCAATTACTTATTTTATACCGAAATGCATTTTTTTTTCTTAAAAAACCTTGTTTTCCACTAAAAAATGCGTTTATTTCAGGTTTTCTAAACTTTGATTAGTAAAGATTTGAGATTGGGCTACTCCATAAATGCTTATCAGTGTTGAAATATGTATATGTACAAAAATAATTAGAAAAGATTTTATAGCTGGGAACAAAATCACTGTAATACGTATGAATATGTATATTTATATATATAACTATATGTATGTATATAATTTAGTAAAAATTTTCAAAATATTAATCAGAATAAAAATAAAAGATTTTGAAAATGGGTATTGGGTATTGAGAATGCATAAAACTTACCTTAAACTCAAATTAAACTTTTTCAAACAAAAATTACTCTTGAACTCATAGGATTTGTTTAAAAAAGAGTTAAATTTGAGTTTAAAAGCACAGTTTTAAGCATTCAAGCCATATGCCTATTTTATCAATTGACTAAATTTCATTTATCTGCAGCATTTAAATGAGTTCTTGCTGAAATGTATGTAAAAAATTAAAAAAGATTTTATAGTTTGATGGAAAAGCAGGCATGACCATACGATTTTTTTAGAATAAAATAATATATATATATACATATGTATATGAGAGATTCTGAATTAGAAAACAAATTCAGTCAAATGCAAACAAGGCAAATAAAAAACAGTCAAATGAAATTCAATCAAATGAAATCCATCCTTGTGATACTGAATCTTTTGAAAAATAAGATATAGATATTGAATAATATGAATAAAAAAAAAAAAAAATTAGATTAAAAATAATAAGATTTCACTGAACCCAGATTTCATGTATCAAATTAATTTAACAGGACCAACATAATTAAAAAAATACAAAAAAAAAACCACAAAAATACAAAAAACTTTTATTTACACCAATACCTAATAACAATTAATATTAATTAATTATAATTTACATTTATGTTATAATAAAAGTACAAAAATTAACTTAACCTTAATTCTGTAGTTTTCTTTTTTACATTTTATTCTACATAATTTAAATAGATATTTTTTTTTTTTGTAAGGTATGAAAATAAATTCCTACACAAAAATGTTAATTGAAAAATTGATTCTAAAAATAAAACAAGGCAGAATGTAAACCAACAGTTTTTAAAAGCGTACATTTCCAAAAGATAATACAAACTGTTTAGAATTGTGACTTGCACCAAAATTTTAAAATTTCATATAATAACAAAATATGTGAAAATAGGATTTTTTTGTAATTTTGAAGGGCTGCAAGTCCGGAACCCTATACAACCGTATACAAAAAAAATTGTTAGCACGCATAAAAATATATTATTGAACCTTTAATTTTTATGTCTTGCCGAAAAAAAATTTGTACAGTCTAAGTTACAGATATCTAAAATTAGCAAATTTTCAATTTTTGAACCCTACCCTAATAGCTCTTACACAGGGGATGATACAAAAAAATTTTCTGAAAAAACTTATACTAATTCTAGAAGTTCTTCCTTTTATCAAAATTACAAGTTCCTATCTAAAAGCCTGCTGGAGTTATGAAAAATGAAATATTATGAAAAATTTGGTTTTCACATAACGGTAAATTTAAATAGTGAATTACAAAATATTGCATAATTTTGATATTGTTTTATAGTGGTAAGAAAATTTCCGGTCTTCTAGCGTTTTTAGATTGCAAAACTACTACACAGTGACTGAGATATATACATCTAAAAATAGGCTTTTTATGCAATTTTGAGGAGCTGTAACTTCGTAACCCCATATAATTAAAAGAAACCGTAAACACATGTAAAAATATATTACTGGAACTTTAATTTTTATGTCTTGCCGAAGAAAATGTGTACGGGTGCCTAAGTTACAGGGATTTAAAATTAGCGAATGTTCAATTTTTGAGTCCTAATAGCTCATAAACAGGGATTGTCCCAAAAAATAATTTGTGAAGAAACTTATACTAATTCTAAAAGTTCTTTCTTCCCTCAAAATTTCAAGTTTATTGTCTAATGGCGTGCCGGAATTATGAAGATAGAAAAAATGCGCAAAACTTAGTTTTCACATAACGGTAAATTTAAATACTAAATTTAAAAAAATTGTATAATTTTGATATTAATTTACAAAGATAAAAAAAATATCTGTCGAATGATGTTTTCAGATTGAAAAAAACTTAAGCAGAACATAAGATATATGCATTTCAAAATAGGGCTTTTTCAAAGTTTTAGGAGCTGTAGCTCCGTAATGGATGGGGCTACATGATTAATGTTGTTCTACAATATTAATTTTTTATGAGACCTACCCATGGTTAAAATTTCTTTTCTCTATCTTTAACGGTGTAAAAGTTTGTAAACAGATGGACGGACAGACGGAAGGGCGGACGGACAGAGTGAAACTAATAGGCACATTTTTTCAAAATTTGTTTGAAAATGTGCTAAAAACCTTAAACTGCCTTAAATCAATTATTTATAAAATAAAAAAAATAAAAAATTATTTTCATTATTCTAAATTCTAAAATTTGAAATTGGACATTATTTAAAATTCGCGCTTAATAAAAATTTATTACCCTTTTGAGTATTATGAGATATAATTAATTTATAACTACAATACGGTATAATTTTTTTAATTTTACCATTTTTAATGGATTTTATTAAAAAAGAACAAAAAAATATTTTTTATTTTTAATTTTCTAGTTAAGAATTTAATTTAAATTTTATTAACCAAAAAAAAAAAAAAAATATTATTATTATTACCATTTATTATTGTAATTTTTATAATATTTAGTAATTAATTAATTTAAAACTAGAAATTAATTAATGCTAAAGGTAATTAAAATACTATTATTATGTGTTTTAATTTATTTTTTATTAATTATTGGAATGTTAAATGTAGGTATGCATTTACATTTAAAAGTTTCACTCCAATGAACAGGACACAACATTAAACCAGAATCATATTAGATTTTAATACCTCTTTTACAATTATTACTTAATAATTCTTCAGCTAAAACCAACATTTCAACCCGCAAAACAATAAAATATTTTATTTTAGTTCTTAACAACCATCACATATTTTTTATAGTACAAATTATTTATTTTTAGTCATTAAAAAAGACAATTAGAAGCATTAGGTACAATAACGGCTTAAAGTCTTTTAACACCTTTTTAATATTATTAAACTAAACAAAATCAATTTTTAATGGGATAACGCTGTTCGGCGTTAAAGAAAGAAGTTAAAGTGATATTAATTTTAACGTCCTATTTAAATAAAACGTAAGATGAATTAACGGTAATTAAAAACGTTTGAACCAATGGGAGTAAAAGTAACAAAAGAAAAAATAATGTCTTAAAAAAATATATGTCTTCATAAATCGCGAAATGATTAAAAAATCATATAACCAATAACCAATTATAATGATGAAGTCAGCAACGAAACAATTTTTTGTAATTTTGAATAATTTTTATTTTAATTTAATGAACTTATGTACATTATACCTCAATAAAAAACTTTTTATCACTAACCAACGCTTATTTTCATCTCATTTTCTTAATTTCTTTATTTATGCAATTTATTCAATTTCCCTAGATCTAAGACCAAATAACATTTTCCTTACCTACATTAAAATAAATTATGGAAGCGCTAAATGTAAAATAAAACAAATCAAAATCTTTAATTACTTTAGTTTTTTTGGTATAAGCTCTTATTACACTCAATGCTTTATTATTACAGTCATCAAATTGAAATTAAAATTCAAATGATTAATTTTCTATAACTGAAACAAAGATCTATTAAATGAAGGAACAACAGTACTTATTGCATCACTTAATTTACGATATCTATAGTTAATCATTTCAAATATTTTTTTATATCCAACATTTGCTTAATCCCTAACAACACATAAAACAACCACCAAGCTCAGAACAATTCATCAAGAATTGACTAAATGTAACATCTCTTGGAATAACATCAAAATATCACCTCAAAATTCAAGTGAGATGGAGGTGTCAAGTTGAAGCCCTATGCTCCCAAGAGAAATAAAAAAAAAAAACAAATTACTTAATCCAAGTATTAGTTATATTGTTAATTTAGTCATAATCTACAGACATTATTAATATGTTAGTAAATGAACTTTAATATTTATTTGTATTGTTAGTTAATATTTATTAATGTTATAGGGATGTTAAAATAATGGGTCTAGTACGAAATATCGACATTTTTATCTCGCTTTTTTTAAATCTCCCTTTCTAAAATCTTGCTTTTAAAATATCGCTTTTTCAAATTGCTTTTAGTTTTTGAATTTATTGGGGCGCGTGCGCAAATAAATTAAAAAAACTAAAGCAATTTAAGAAAGCGAAAATTTCAGAAATAAATAAATAAAAGAAAAGTTCATGGGCTTCGGTAGTCTAGTGGTAAAAGAAGGATAAGGATGCTGAAAATATTTCTCTTATAAATGGTTTCTGAAAAATTACGTAGGCAATTTTCTTGCAAGTCCCTTGAGTAGAACAATTCTGCCAAAATATGACTGCAGCTACTGGTCCGTTGCTGGTTCTGAAAATTTACATTTTCCAAGAATGTAAAATAATACAGAATCGTGGGTATCGTCATCTAGAGGTAAAAAGATAATTAATAATCTAATGATTGTATATTGATATAATTATTTTAAATTAATTTAAAAGGTTGTGGTTGGTAAATCCTATGTTGGCGTTTATAAATTGGGGAGAGAAATGGGGAAAGAACTTATAGTTGCTCTGACAAGATTGGAGAAAATGAAAAACGGCGAAATACGTATCCAAAAGAAAGAGCGACTATAAAAAAAAAGACAAAATAGAAAGAATAATAAAAAAGAGAAAAAAACGAGTAATTAGACTTTTTAAAAAAATTGCAACTTTTTAATTACATTTTTTTCGTACTTGAGAAAATTAATTTTGTTATAATATGTAGGATATTTATTTTTTTATATATATTTAAAATAAAACTGGAAATGTGGATTACTTTTGTAATAAAATTTTCTTAATTTGTCTAAAAAAAACAGAAAATTTAAAATTTTTTACAATTTGAAAAATAAAATTTTTTCTATAATTTTTGTTATTAAAAAGGGAAATTTTAAAAAGGGGAAATTTTAAAAAGCGAAATTTTCAAAAAGCGAAATTTTAAAAAAGCGAGATTTTAAAAAGCGTGATTTTAAAGAGCGAGATTAAAAATGTCGAGATTTCGTACCGCTTCCTAAGATAGTATACTGATTAATGTAATGTAATCTAAAAATCTTAACCATCGGAAATAGAATCTGGTATTGCAAATATGCAAGTTAAATTGTAATGTGCGATTAATAAAACAGTTTACGAAAGTTAAACATGCTCGCATAAAGTCCGGGTCTCAGTGTTAATTTGTTAACGTTAGTATCAAAGAGCTCAACGACTTTGAGTTAGTCTCTTTCAACATTGGGTCAAAATTGAGACAAAATTGGGTCAAATATGTTATTTTTAAATATGATTGAAAATTTTTTTTTATTGTAAAAAATTCTGTAACAACAAAAAGCAAAAAATTTTATTGTTATTAGATATTTTTTTAGTTAATATAGTGAAAAAGGTTATATCGGACGTCGTAGACTTCGATATTATTTTAAGATAAAGAATCATGACAATTTGTTTTTGTTTTAAAAAAATTAATTGAACAATGTGTTTTTACATGATGACGCTCTACTATTATAATATATGGATCACATTATTTATATTCACATATTTTATTTATCACATTATTTATATTCAAAAAATACTTAATGTTTCGTTGCTTATGTTATAATTTCTTCAGAAATAATGATTAAATGTTGAGTATAATAAGTAAAACATATACATATATTGTGTTTAATACTTTTTTTTTTAATTTAAATAAACGGAACATATACTAGTCGAAGAGTGTCATAACTCATCACTTAAAAACACATTATAAAATTAAAATTGATCAACATTATACATAATATATATATCAAAAAAAATTAATTAAACAACTTGGAAGTGTGGAAGTGAAAAAATAACATTTAAAATTTAGTTTTAAAAACTAAACAAAATTTCAAGGTTTGTTACGCCTTAAAGTATAATTCAAAATATGCGTTGACATACACCTGAGCTCGGCTAATAAACTTTTATTAAATTAAAATTATTAGAAGTGTTTTTAAAAATATCTGCCATGAAATAAATTAAATTAAATTACTATTCAGGATGTTCCTTGTAAGAGTGCAGATATTTCAGAAGGTAATTCCTGAGGTTAAAACTAGAAAAAAATTGTATGAGAGCGGTAAAAGGAAGTCGTATAGAATAAAAAATATATTTTTTTTTCCTTGCTACTCACTCCCTATGAGGAGCATAGGGCATTAACTAAGTCGTTTATTATTCATATTTGACTAAGCTTCAGTTTCGTAAATCATTCATTTCATTAAGCATACTCGGCTATAACTACTCTTAGACTTAGACGCTTCTATTATTTCTACGCCATCTATTATCTTATACAAATAATAATAAAATAATAAAAATAAAAAATATACTAACATTTTATATTTTTTAAAATATTTTTTTTTGTAAAAACAAATGGATTTTTTTTAAAATGAATGATTAAGATCGATTTTCACCTTACATTTAAAATATAATTATAATTTATTTTATATATGATCAATGATCATTTATTTTAATTACAAAGAAAGGAAGAAAGACCTCTTCTGATTATAACTTAATAAGATATTTTTGAAAGAAAATTCAATATTTAAAAACAAAACTTAAAAAATATAAAATGTTTGTATATTTTTATCTCTATTTTATAAAGTGTTTATTTCAGGATTAAAATATTAAACCTAATTGAATAATAAGCTTTCAAACAAGATTAAGTTAGTTCCTATAGAGCATGTGATTCAAAAATTATGCGTCAAATTATCTGACTCATGGCGCAGTCGTTAAGTCGGCAACCTTTCAATCGAGAGATCTTGTGTTCAAACCACGGTCAGGTTATATCGTATATAATGTATATCGTATAATTAATAATAATAATAATAATAACTGTTACAATGGAGCTACTTTTGGTTATATCATGCAGGAAGTTGTTATATACTACTGCACGTTGTAATCCACTGATTGTCCTGATTATGTTGTGGAATAATAATAATTGTATTAATAAGAATACTAGTACCAATAATAGTAGCTGCTACAGTGACAGTGGGGGTTACCTTCAATAATCAGCTCAAGGTGTTACATACTACTGCATGTTGTAACTATTGTAACGGCTATAGTCAGTGTTAGGAAAATAGTAATAAAAATAGGCGGATTCGTTCTTTTCGTATCCATTTCTTATCCTTTCTAATCCATTATGGGTTTAATCCCATTATTTTGACTAAAAGGGTAGGTGGATTTAGTCAGTAAGAATCTGACAATACCAAGGGAAAATTCTTGGTGTCTTTGAAAGATTCCCACCTCCCTTAAGAAAGAAAAAATAATAATATAGAAAAAAAAACAAATTTATAAAAACCAAATATTTTACTTTCTGTATAGAGCGAAACATCGTTTATTTATACTGTAAAATTTTCGTTTAACATTAAATTAATTATTTTTTCTTAAAAATTTGGATCTTTTCTTTAAATAAATATAAAACTCATTTTTAAATATTTTTTTGTTTAACTACAAATATTAAATTAATCTATAGATTAAAATTTTAGTGAATTGGGTTAAAATAATATTATAATCCTTAAAATAAGTTTAAAAATGGTATAGTTCGCTTCTGATTACAATTTTGATATATATAATATCAAAATCTGTATATAATATATACATATATCATATTTTTTCCCTTTCCACTGCTATAAGGACCGCAGCTGAGCGTTCATTAAGTTATTTATTATTCATATTTGACTAAGCTTCAATTTCTAAAATCATTAATTTCATTAAACCGTCGATTACTTGGTTGTAGCCATTGTACAAGAGCCAAACGGGGCTTGAATCAGAAACCTTTTGAATGCAAGGTCCACCACTACACCATTGGCTGGATATTCATATATCATAATATGTATTCTTCAAAAAAGTTATTAAAATTCATTAATTAATTAGATTAACTTTACTAAATATATTTATTATCAAGTTCAAGTTCAAGTTCAAGTTATTTTAAAAAAATGCATCATTATTTAAATTTTAAAGTTTTATCTTATTTAAATTTTTGTTATATTTAATTCCTAAACTGAAAATTTTCATGACTTTGAATTATGTTAAATATATTAATTATTTATCATTTATTTAGAGACGGAAATGCATTTATTAAAATGCATATTACAAAAAAATTTTATAATTTATTTAAATAAAATTCAAATTATTTAAAAGCGGAAACATTTAAATGAACAATATAGGCGCCCTTTACATGGTCAAAAACATTCTTTAAGTTAACGTAAATTTTATGTTTAATAAAAAATTTTAAAGTTTTGATTCAAGATCGTTAATTTTTTTCATTTCTTTTATTAATTAAACTAAAATTTTTGTAGTTTTAATTAAAATAAAATGTAAATAGCACAAATGGTATTAATACGCACTTTGCACTAAAGGGAAATTTCTTGTGAGAGGGCTACTGGGGGATCACACAGAAATGAGAATCTTTGACCTGTAGATTATCGTCCGCTTTTTTAGGGGAATGATTCTCTTAATTAAACCATTATTAACAGATCCAAAAGATCCAGATCCAAAAACAGATCCAAAAGATTATTTAAAAAGAAATTTCCCAGAAACCAAAACCCAGAAGCAAAAATCATATGAGGGAAGTCCTAACTTTCTAGCATGCCTGTCGATTGCAAGTGTTAATAGAGAACCACCTACGGTTTGTGATTGAACCACCCCGAGATTCTCCGAATGGCTCGATGAATCGCTGTGATAAATGTGCATTGAATTGGAGTGCACAACGAGTCGGAGGGTCTAAGTATAAGAATATTTATTAATCCATTCGACCAAATAACAAACAACAACATATTGAAAAATAAGAAACTTCTGCTTTAAAAAAAAAAGAAAAAGCGAGTTAACAGCCATCTATCTAAATCTGTAAAATCACGCACACATTTTGTTGTTTGTATATATGACTTTAATTTTATATGTAAACGAGGAAGAGTGCACTAGAGTAACTGTGTCAACTCTGGGATACCCGTATGAACGTAATATACCCTGATGTTTATTTAAAACCATCTTGACCATCTTTTAAAAACTTTCAGATGTTTTAGTACCGACGTTAACTACAGAGATATATTTATGTAAATTGTGGAGTTGTATGACACCTACCCGGATCTATTGCAGCAACACAAACAAATTTTACAGAAGCTGTTGCCATAAAACTTGATCATCATTTATAAGATTTTAGACTCCTAGCTTCATTAAGTTCCAAGAGGTGCAAGAAGGTTGAACCGACTGCTTTAGACCAATCAAATTTTACAAAAGTTTTTGGCATGTAACTCGACATCTCTTCACTTAACTTCAGATACCTAGCTTCAATAGACACTGAGTTATTGTCATTTAAGAAGATAAGTTGTATGGCAGCTAACCGAACCTTCTGCACCAGCACAACCAAATTTTACAGAAGTTGTTGCCATAAAACTTGATTATCATTTGTAAGATTTCAGACCCCTAGCTTCATTAAGTTGCAAGAGGTGCACGAAGCCTGAACCTGCTGCACCAGCATAACCAAATTTTACAGAAGTGGTTGCCATAAAACTTGATCGTCATTTGCAAAATTTCAGATACCTAGCTTGAATAGATACTGAGTTATTTCCATATAAAGAAAGAAGTTGTATGGTAGCTACTTGAACCCGGCGGCCGAAAATGCTGGATTTGAATAGCAAAACTAACAGTTTTGCAAAAGTGACGTAAACAAAATTTCAGCCTCCTAGCTCCTTTATTTTTTGAGTTATCGTGCGAACGGACGGACGTACATGGCTTAATCGACTCAGAATTCGATTATGAGCCGATCCATACCTTTGATACTATATCTAGCTCGACTCCTTTAAGGTGTCACAAACATAATGGCAAATTTATTATACCCTTGAACATAGTTCATACGGGTATAAAAAGACTGTCAAAAGGGTTTTGTACTAAAAATTTTACAATTCAAAACTTCTAAACGATACTTGGACAAGTTTTGAATTCCTATGTTAACTTAAAAATAAAAGTTTATATATATGTATTATTAAAGAGAATATAATTTAGTTTGAATTAAAATTTTTTTTTAATTAAAATATAATTATATATACATATACAAAATCTGTGGAAAAATATTGCAATTTTTTTTTTTTTTGTTGAAAATATTACAACCTAAAAACCTACAAAATTAAAATTATTAAAAACAAATTAATTTTATTAATAGTTATAACCTAAACATATAATAAAAATTAATTAATGTGCGTATATGTTTTATGTCTGGTAATATTTAAATAAATTTGTTTGATATTATTTTTATCAATTGCCGAAACAAAATGATCAGATCAGATTAAAAAGTGTTTGGTCAATAACCCGCCTAAATTATAATATATTTTTTTTTATATTATTTTTTTTTTTTGTAAAAGTCACTTTCTTATATTATAAATATATTATAAAGTTCAAGTTCATTTTGTCGTTCTTTTTCAGTTTTTTTTTTTTTTTTGGTAGAGTACAATAGTACCATACCAATTAAGGCCATAATTTAAAATTATGGTCTTAAATCCATTTAAAAGCAAATTAAGGTCATAGATTATATTATGGCCTTAATTCCCATATATATTTAATATTAAGATTATATGGCTTTATTTGGCTTCGCCAGTAGAAATTTTACAACACTTGTAAAACTTTTAAGAAAAGAAATTTATTGATTCACATTTTTGTTAACATGTAATATATTTATATATGTATATATTAAGTACATTCTATTAGTTACCATATATTTTTACATTTATATATAATACATACATTATTAATTAAAAACTTGAATCGAATTATTTACAATTTACATGCAAAGGGGACCCAAAATCGGCGATTTTCTTTTATTATTTAGTACATTTTTTTTATATTAGAAATAATGGGGGATGTCATCTCCAAACTTCCACTAAACAAATTATTAAAACCCTGATGTTGAAACTAACTCTAAAATCTTTACAAATTCAGAAATTATGTATATCATCTATATATATAAACATAGACCTATACATAGACATATCACCTAAAAATGAATTACGAGTTACAATAATAAATTAATTATTAAGTAAGTAATGGATATTATTCTACATATAAAAATTAATATTATGGCTTAAATTCACATTCAGTTCTGCCCTTAATATTAAATATTAAAATCAAATTTAGGCCTTAATTTTATATTATGACGTTAATTCGTATGGGGCTATTGCACTGCCTCCTTTTTTTATCTTTTTGTAATTTTTTTTTATCAATTGAGGTCAGTTAAAACTTTTCATATATTGTATATATATATTTAAAATTATACTTATCTATTATATGAATTAAATTAAAATATATCGGAACAAAAAATACCAATAATTAAAAAAAAAAAACTTTGAAAAATGACATAAATTTAGGAATAAAAAATATTTATTTATAAATCATAGTCACACAAAATAAACAAATGACCAAAGGATTAAACTATGTTTTAAGTTAAATTTTATGATCAATATTCATCAAAAATAAATAAAATAATGCTCTGTTCTGAATTATAAACTGTTTTAAAGGCTACAATAGAAAATTTTAAAGAGTAATAAGTGTTTTCTAATAGTTATTTTTATACAAGATATTTCTATAGTATCAGATTTATCGTAATTATTGTAAAATATTTAAGTTTTCATGATAAACTGTTTTAAATTCCTTTTATATATAGTTCTACTATTCGTTTTTTTACACAACACTTATTTTGATTTGCACATAATTAATGATCTCAATGATATTACTCTTTACACTTCCACAAATGATCTATTAATATTCTTACAGATTTATGATAACAGGAAACTGTACAATGCTTTTCAAATTAAAAAAATGGAAATCTCTAAAAATCATCTCTGAGTAAGCTATTTAGGCGAAACAAAATATTGAGTCTCTTGAACACTTTTTCTATAAAATGTTTTGTTCCCAGAGAACAACAACTTCTACACTCAAGCTTTATCTATATCTTATAGGCCTTTATGTGATTTGGCAGAGACATTTTTAACACAAGGAAAAACGTAAGAAATGTCATTTGAGTACAACTGTTGACAATCATGTTAGGTAAACACGCCTCTTACTTAACTTAATCTAGTAATTACTACTGCTAAGGTTAAATAATAACAAATGAAAACAAAGATGAAGTCTAAAAAACATAGTTTCTTCAATATGAGTTAAAAATTACCCCAATAATTCTACATATTAATTACCCCCAATATTCTACATATTCCAATAGAAAAAAACAGAACAAAAATAAAACTTAGAATTCAATTAAAATACCGTTGATTATATGTTAGACAGCATCTGTGTTTATTTTAATTTATCGACGAAAACTTATTAAATTGATCGATTCCGAAGGAATTTAAATAAATGAAAAGAGCAACAAATAAGATACAATTAGATTTCTTATAATATACAATATTGTTTGCAATGTTATCATGCCTATGTATCAATTTATTATAAGGTAACTTATTTTCTAAAAAATATTTAGCCTAGTGGTGATTTAATTCAATTAAAAAAAAATTTTTTTTTTTTCAAAATTTCATTAGCAGGTTGACACCTGTGTAACATTTCGTCGTGTTGACATTATGTATTTTAATAATTTGTTTTTGGTCGTAATCGTCATTAGACTAACTAATTAAATTATGGCGAATGACTTTACGTTACGGTACCCCTCGACCAACCACTTACCTAAAACGATTCTCTGACATATTTAAATAATTTTACTTTTTTATCCAAGCTTGATATCTCTAAAAATGTACCACAAATAAAAATGTGCTTTCAAAGAAACTTCACTTGCAGAAAGTACGAGTGGGAAAGTATGTGGAAAAGATTTCACGGAAAAAATTCTTGTCTGTTCTTCAGTTGTCTTATACTTCACAGATAATTTTTATAAAATTTTATATAAGTGTGTAAAACTAATTGGAAGTTTAAACTAGAAATTGTCTAGATAATTTGACACTACAAACCTACTGAAGAGTACGGTAGTGTTGAAGGAAAAAATACTTTTAGAATGAAAACTAATAAGAATAAAAGAGATAAAAACAAGATTTTAATTTTACCTTAAAGATTTAAATCTGAATGATTCACTGGAAGAACATGTGGACAAATATAGGTGAACAGATGGATTCATCACTAAACAGCGTTAAAAGGTATATATTTCTACACTTTTTATGCCTAGCGAATGAAGGAAAGAATTAACCTCTTGCCGTACCGTACGATCAAGAAAATATGGCAGTCATACGACAACAAAAGAACGGAAAACCTATTGAATCTGTCTCGGCGGGACATAGCCAAAGTACCGGACACTGGCCAATTGGCCAACATGCGGCCAGATTAGGTATTCCATTTAACACATCATGCCGGATTTATGGTGAACAGAATGAAAAAGAAACCATTATACACTTCAAGTGTAAATGCCCAGCGCTGGCCAAGGCCAGAAGAGTAGCTTTGGGTAGCCATGGACTTAACGATCTTAATGATCTAGCGGCTAAGCAACCTGCAGAAATCTTAAGGTTTCTCAATGCTGTAAAATGGATCTAAAATGAAATCCGATATAGCCTAAACATATACCTTGTGGTCACGGTAGTGGTAGCAAAACGGTACTAACGCGCTAATTGTGGTCTTGTCACGGCTGACAGGACCAGCCACGTATACCAATCAAGCAACCAATCTAGAATGAAATAATTATTATTGTTTTTTAATTAAACATTTATAGGTCGTTTCTATAATTAACCATCGTTAAGTAAAGGTTAAATTAAAAATCAAACTTGAAATATTTTAAGATAAGTACGTATTACAAAAATAATTTTTAAATTAAATTTTAAAAATCAAATTGACACTGTGTATAGATTCTGAAAAACAAAAAAAAAGGTAAGCTATGTAATTAAAATCTTATGATTTTATCCAATGTTCACTTTATGCACTATAGACATTTTCTTTTTACATTAACTATGTATAAACTTTTTTTTATTAATTTTTTGCCTTTTATTATGAATATTTTAATATTTAACAAATTTTTATTGAAATTTTACTAAAATAATCATAATTAAAAATCTTAAAAGAAAAATTTAATTAAAAAACTGCTGAACCTCAGGTTAACAAAATAAAATTTTAATTTGGCGATTTACAGACCGATAAAAAATTCGATTTCGAAAAAAATCGATTTCTAATGGTTGTCTCAGGTGCCTGTACAGGTAAAGTTCTTAATGATTTTTTATTATTTTATCATGATCATTTTTATTATGTTTTGTTTTTAATATATGTTTGTATGCAAGCAAATGGATAAAAATATGTTCATAATTAAATTTAAATTTTGTAACCAAATTTTAAAATTTTTAATATTATGAACTTTGAATTTAATATAAAAATATTTCAATTTTTATTATAAAATTGACACTGGATATTGAGAATATCTAAAAAAAAAAAATAATAGATTTTTAATTAAAAAAAAAAATAAAAGTTTTATAAGAAAAATATTTATAAATTTAAATTTTAGATACCTTAATTTTTCTGATAAGTTTTAGATATCTTGAAATGACTCCCCCATTTTATATTTTTGCCATACTGTAGTTTTTATGTCCTCTTGATATCCAAAATCCTTCATATCCTTAATGAAATCCTAAAAAGAAAATAAATACATATTAATTTTTATATAACTTTGATTCATTAATGAATGCCTTGACTATTCCACGGTATAGGAAATAATGAGCAGATAAAAGAGTTTTATGGGGCCACAATAATAATTCTTGTCAACATTTTTTATTAAGGTTTGTTTCTTTTGTTTTATTGTATGACGCATGATGCAAGTTATTTTAATTATTGAATTTATTTATAGAGAAGAAAAGAAACAAGACAGAATGTAAACCAACGGTTATAAAGGCGCACATTTCCAAAAGACAATACAAACTGTTTAGAATTGTGACTTGCAACAAAATTTCAAAATTTTCTTAGAATTTCATATAATAAGAAAAAATGTGAAAAATAAACACACAATTTTAAGATAACTCTACATAATTAAGAAAAATCATTAACATATGTAAAATTATAAAGTTGATGCTTTCATTTTTGCTTTTTGTTTTGAAAAAAATTTGTACAGTTGCTCAAGTTACAGGTGTTTAAAAAATTCAATTTTTGAGCTTTAATAGTCCTTAAAAGGGAGGTGGTACAAAAAAACTTTCTGATACAAATTATACTAATTCTAAAAGATTCTTCTTCTCTTAAAATTCCGGAGTTATGAAAGAAGAAAAATCTTGCAAAATTTGTTCTTCACATAACGGTAAATTTATATAGTAAATTGCAAAATATTGCATAATTTTTTTATATTAATTTATAAAGGTAAAGAAAAGTCCTATCGAATGGCGTCGACGTTTAAATTGAAAAGATGTTAAGCAGAATCAGAAATATATAAATTTAAAAAGAGGGTTTTTTGAAAGGGTAGGATTTTTTTTGAGGGACTGTAGCTCCGTAATGGATAGAACTACATGAATAAGTTGTTCTACTACATTAATTATATGATTATTACCCATGGTCAAAATTTAATTGCCCTATTTTGAACGGTGTAGAAGTGTTGTAAACAGACGAACGGATAGATTAAAACTAAAAGGCACATTTTTTCACACTAAAAGGCACATTAAAATTTTTTTAGAAATGTGGTAAAAACTATTATTAGAAAAATGCATCTGCACTTTAATAATGATAAGAAGTGATTTTAAAGAATTTATAAGTGTGGCAAAGTTAATTTAAAAAGGTTTATTCTTTTCTTACCTCTCGAACAGTAAAAAATAATTGAATGTAGATGGCCAACATTCTAAAGGAAAAGGACACAAAAAATTTTAAAGTATTATTTACTAATGCTTGAAAATAAAATAATAATAATTTAATGTACCTTATATCAAATAAAGCTTAAGGAACGAATCTTTGGTATGAATCTTTCAACACCAAAAAAAAAAATTTTTGTTCTTGTAATATGCTACTAAGAAAATTTCTTGTATGAAAAATGAAAAGAATGTAAATTTGTAAACTTCGAAACGGTTTAGAGGAAAAACTAAAAAGGATAGAGATTTACATTTAGAAAGCTCCTTAATCATACTTTTAAAAATATTTTACAGAATGCTTTAATCTTATTTGTAACAGAAGTTATGGGTATTTTAATCAAAACAAAAAAAAATTGTATCATATCTTCTTTAAGGTCCACAGCTTCAAAATTGGCTCACAATAAAGCTCTACTACAAAAGTTTTGTCCACACATTATTCCTTTCACGGTGGTATATGTTAAAGTACTTATTAATAAATCACACTGTTTATTATATAACAATTTGGCATATGTTGAAAAATAGATTGGAAAAAAAAGGATAAACGAAAAGAGGGAATCAATATTGTAATCGTTTTGCAGATAATCAAACTTAAAGATTGAATACAAATTTTAAAGAAAAAAATTAAATTGTGTGAATCGATGAGTAACAGATTAATAGGATAAATAAGAGAAGAACAAACTGATATTTTATTATATTGGAAATGATATGAGATGTGACAGAAACCAACACAACACAATTTTGGTTAAATAACCAAATAATAAACTGAAATTACAAATTTCAAAAAATAGTAAAAAGATAATTTCATTTTTTACTTAATATATTATTGATTTTGTTTTAAATTACCATTAATCTCAAATATGTTCAATTTTTTTTTCATATTTTTCAACGAAATAAGTACGTACGTATATTTAGCCAGAGATAAATTTTTGATTCGCCTTGCAAAAAGCACAAATTGGTTTTAACGAGTGTGATAGAAAAGCTTCTATGTGATATCACAATGGACCAAAATACGGTCTAAGTGTGCCTTTTTGGCAGCCACCTTAACCTAAACTAACCTTACGTTGTGTCGATTACTTACTAGTTCTTTATAACACGTTTATTCACCTATTGTATGGCATCTTGTATAATAAAGATGCTGATATTGTGCATGGATATGTAATATGTAATTAAATAATTTTAATTGCTTTACACAAGTATTATAAGAACTCGTTTTTATTCCTCTTCTCCTCTTCTAATTTATAAAAAAGTACAAGATATAGACACTAAAAAATAAATGAGTACAATAATTTTATTTAAAACATGCCAATTCCGAAATTTTTAAGCCTTAGAAAGGGTAGACAGTTTTATACAATATATACGTATTAGGTACTAAGGCATCATATATACGATAATAAAGAGCAAGGAATTATAGCACAGTTGCAATAAGCAAACAAAACAAGTAATATTTAAAGCCAGGTTTTCAAAGACACACATTTTCAAAAAAGGCAATAAAAGATATTTTAAGATAATTGGGATTATTTTTCTATCAAATTGTTTAAATTTCTTAGAATTCCTTATATGTAAGAAAAAATTGTGAAGAAACAAGAGAGGCATTCCTTAAATTTAAGAAAACTTTGTATTAGTAAGAAAAATCGTTAACGCATATAAAAATTTAGGCCCTGATTTCGATATCACTTTCATTTTTTATGAAAAACAAAAATTTTTGATTTCGATAGTCATAAAAAATGAAAAAAATCATAAAAAATGAAAAGAAGCTGATTTTGATAGTCATTTTTTATGAATATACTCATTTAAAACGTTAAATTTTCTCATTTTGAAATTGTTAAATGAGTGCTTGTAAAAATGGATTTAGGAAAAAATTATGAAGTATTTTATTTATATTTATGTGAATATAGGCATTTTTATAAGTAACCTATGACTATGCTATAGCATAGGTTGCAAGAAAGCCCATTAATTTGTGAATTAGAAGTCGTTCCGACATGATTAAAAAAAAGGTACTCGGTACTCACCGATTTTGTAGTAAAATTTAAATATCATAAAAAAAAATAAAAAAGTTCAACTTTTAAGCCCACCCGAAAAAACAGAACCCAAAAACTAAAGAACCACATTTCAGCACTTGTTTTAATTTTTTGCTTTTTTTCTATTACAGTATTTGGAAACTACGTGTTTTAAATCTTAATTTTTTACTTATAGCTTTTCTTTGTATAGTCAAAACCTCAAAATAAGAAAGTATTGCCGGTTTAAAAAACAAATATAAATCATTTTTAATTAAATTCCATTTCATTTTTCCTGACTATCGAAATCGCAAAAAATTATTAAAATTGAAATGAAATTTTTCATTTTCATTTTTATGAAATGACTATCGAAATCAGGGCCTTAATATTGGAACTTTAATTTTTATGTCAATAAAAATTCTTGTGCTAAATTTAGGGGTATGCAAAGTACAGATGTCTATATGTAAAAAAGAAATTTCAATGTTTAACGTTTTATAGTTCTTAAATAAGAGAAAGTACAAAAATAAAAATATCTGTGTAAGGTAAGTCATGCTCTCAAAGACTTTTTTCCTCTTAAATTTTTCATGATTCCAGATTCAAGATTCAAGACTAAAAACATTTCGGAACATATATAAAAATTAAGAATTTAAATTATAACAAATTAAGTAATTTTTATAGGGTATTGGATTTAAAGTTAATTTTCTGATGTTTAACGTTTTTAGATTAAATATTAAACTTGAGACAAAAACAATTGAAAATAAAGCTTTTTCCAATTTTAAGGGGCTGTAGCTTTGTAATAGGTGGGGTCACATAAAAATTTATTCCCAATTGTCAACATTAATTTTTTTAATGAAATCTATCCGTGGTTAAAAGTTTTTTTTTTTTCTGCAATTTATATGGTATAGAAGTTTTTTAAAAAAATGGATGAACAGACAAATAATAACAAAAAAGCAAATTTTTCAAAATGTTTTCAAATGAAAAATTTGCTAAAAAAAATGTTAATTATTAAGAGTTGATTAACTTTATTTATACATTTTTGATACGGTTTTCTAAAACTTACCTAAATTTCGAAATCAAAAGTTAAAAATTCCAACTTTTGCGCCTCTTTTGAATAATTAGCAAGTACTACATAAGGCATAAGCATAATATGTACATTTTGTATTTATTTTAAAAGTAAATCCATGATATGTTCATAACTTTTATTATTAAAATTTTTTGAAGTAATTGTGGGAAGATATATGTAAGCATTACTCAATCGACAAAATGAATTAAACTTTTTAAAGTACCGCTTTATATTCCATAAATATTTTATTTTTTTTTATTTTATCCATATTTAATGATTGTTTTTTATTTTTCCTAAAAAAAAACAAAAAAACAAAACGCTTAATTAATATATATATATATATATATATATGAACTTGTTTAAAAATTAGTTTTATTTGATTATTCGATTTAAATATGTAAATGTTTTTAATAAGGATAGTGACAAATTTTTATAACATTTTATGAAAGGAACAAAACTATAAGATAAAGTAGAAGAAGAAAAATTTAATTTTTTTTTTCAATGTAAAAAAATTAAAATGAAAAAACAAAAAATAATTATTTTCATATTTTTAAATTTTATTTTAAAATATCATTTTTGTTTAGTTTTTGTTTTTTCTATTAATGTTTATTAGGTATAATTAATATACATATAAAGGATAGGCTCCTTTTATTCCGGATATGGGATATGGGATTTTTGTTTAGTTGTTTTTATTATTCCACGGTTTTTTTTTTTATTTTATCTGTACGAATACTAAACTTCTGCTCAAACATCAATTTTTTTTTTTTTATTTATTAAAATTTATATTTTTATTTATTATAATTTATAAGTTTATTTATCTAAAATTTATATTTTTTCCTTAATTTGTTATTACCAAAGGCATTTTTTTTTTTTTTTTAATTTGTTACGCCAATATACATTTTAGTTTTCGTAAAAATTTTAAACTTTATCATTAATTCATATGGTTTGAAATAATTTTTATTATATTAATATTATATTAATGCAGTGCGTATCAGTGTACTATATGTAATGTTTTTACTATTGATTTATATTTTTCATTTACAATAAAAATTTTTAATTTTTTTTTTTTTTTTAAATTAAATATTGTAATTTTCTTTAGTTTAAATTTTAATTTGCTATAATTAATTCTCTTTAATTGTTTTATTAATTTATTATTTAAATGCATATTATAAATTAATATTATTTATTAATTTATTATATTAAAGTTGTATAAAATTAATAAAATATTATACATATAAAATAACATATTAATAAATTGTTTTTATTTTACTTACTATTTAATAATTTTTTTTTTTTTTTTGAATAAAATTGTAATTAATATTTTTATATTTAATTAATAACCATTCATTTATTACCTTCTATTAAATATAGATATAATAAACTGTACATACTTTCTATTTTTTTTTTTTTATTTAAAGCTAAATGATTTAGAAAAAAAAGATTATCTTAAAACTTTAGTTTTTAACATTTTT
This sequence comes from Poecilobothrus nobilitatus, assembly GCA_947095535.1. Taxonomy (NCBI): domain Eukaryota; kingdom Metazoa; phylum Arthropoda; class Insecta; order Diptera; family Dolichopodidae; genus Poecilobothrus; species Poecilobothrus nobilitatus. The sequence continues at coordinate 152,042,811 of OX352773.1, read as the reverse complement.
ATCATCAATTTTGCTTTTTTTTTTATATCTTTTTTCAAGTGACAATTAATTACAATCTTTTTAAAGTGATAATGAATATAAAAAAGCGAATTTCAAAAGTGATAATTTTTTAAAGTGATAATTAATATAAAATAAATAAATTGAATGTATGTTTTATTCAATATATTCACTAAAAATATCTTTTTTACACTTTTTTCATGTTTCACTTTATTCATCTTTATTTATTTTTTTTTTTTACAAAAAAAATGTTTATTTTTTTTTTTTTTTCCTTTAAATTTTTGCAATTTTTAAATTATCATAATTTTTACCAAACTTTGATAAAGAATTTTTAATAACAATAATTATTCTTAATATAAATAATATATATGACATTTTCGGGGATTTTTTTGTTTTTTTTTTATTATTTAATTATTATTAATTTAAATAATTTAAAAAAAAATAAATATAAGATTTTAAAAAATCATTTTTTTTTTTCGAAAAATTTTATAACTCTTTTTTTTTTTTTTTTTTTTGAGATTATTCTAAAACGCAGACATTTTAAAGACTAAAATTAATATTAAAGAACGTTCTAACCAAAGTATTTCTCAATAATTATTATTAGTGTAATGTGATTGTAAGTGTTATTTTGTATTATTTTGCCCACTACAATCATTGCATAATATACAAATGCATTTTGAAATAAAAAAAAAAAAAAACAACAATAAGAATAAAAAGATATAAAAAAAAAAAAAAAAAAACATAAAATCATCCAATAAAGTCTTTAAGAATAAAGATAGATAGATAGAAAAAACAAAAACCAATATTTGTAAGTGGAGTTAAAAGAGGTTTTATACATCATATCTTATATATACATATATATATATATATTTACATTACTTATTATATAGAATTTCAATGTAATAAATTAAACGAAAAAAAAAAACAAAAAAAAAACAAGAAACTACCATAAGAATTTTTCAACATTTTTGGTAGTTAGGTGTAAAAAAAAAAAAATTTTAATTTACATTTTATGCATCTTATTATGCAATGAATTGCTATAAGCTATAAATAATAATAACTTTATTATTGACTGCTTTTAACAATTTTCATAAAGATACAAAATTTAATGTTTTTTTTTATTATTATTTTTATTATGTTAAGTGTTAATAATATCTTATTTGTGTTTTTAATTTTATTTCTTAATTTCTATTCACCTTTTAGTTTTCAAAATTAAAAGTAGGTATTAAATCGAAAAATTTATATGTCAATAAATTTTATTTTTTTTTACAAAAAAACTACAAAAAATTTATTACAAAAAAAAAAAAAGAAAAAATCAACGCAAAAAATTCTAACTAACCAAATTAATGTCGACTTATGTTCTATAAAACCAAAAAAAAAAAAAAAACATAAAATAAATAAAAATAAATCTTTCCATATTTGGTTTTATAATTTAATTACTGGTTCATTTAAATGGTATTAAATATGGTAAATGTTAGTAAATTAATATAAAATTAAGATAAAATGAAAAAAAAAAAATTAAAACACTTTGTACATATAAAATTTAATATTAGATAGTTTAAAAAAATCAATTGACTGAAAAGAAAAAAAAATTCAAATATACTAAAAATGCCAATCATTAGATTTTTTTTCTTTTTAGCACAAGCCAAAATAATCGACAAAAAAAAAAATAAAAAACAAAATTAAATCAAAATCTGTTACTTTAAATTCTTAAAAATGATTTCGTTCTTTAACTCCAAAATATATAAAAATACAAGATTAAAAAAAAAAAAAAAACTATTAAAAAACCATAAAAACAAAAAAAACAAAAAAAACAAAAATTAAAAAGCTTAAATTTGACCCAGTAAAATAAATTGATTTAAACACTTACGAATACAACTATTGATTAGATTTTATTTTTTTAGGACAAAAAAAAAACAAAATAATTGATCATAATTACATATAAAATATGTATAGAAGAAATCTTGAATTAATTAAACAAGACAAATAATTATTTTATAAATTCTATGCTAAAAAAAAACTTATAAATAAATACTTGAGATTTTTCTTACAAAAAAAAAAAAAAAAAAATTAAAAGACAGAAAAAATTGTATTAAGAATTGTATATAAAATATCCTGTTTTTTAAAAGAATGGTGTAAAAATATATAAATTTGTTAATTAACTGTTTAAATACTTTTAAAATGCACAATTAACAAAATGTTTAATTCTAATATGTATTATGAAATTATTTTGTTCCGAAATTAAAAGAAAAAAACTATAAAACATACTATAGATTCTAATCTAACTTTTTTTTAATATAGTAGGTATATAACTATTTAATTATTTAATTGTTGTTGTTGTTTTTTTTTTTTATATATACATATATTAAAATATTACAAAACTGAATATTGTAATATTATGTATTATAAAATTATTATTATTTTTTTTTTTTTTGTTATGAAAATACATAAAATTTATTCTTGTTACATCTAAAGAAAAATTAAGAAGGGAAAATAAAATGCATATTTTTAGGCACATTATAAACTAAAAAACAAAAAAAAACTATATGGGCGGATACTTTAAGTTTTATAACAAACATAATAATGTTAAATTGTATTTGTGTGACTTTTAGTGTTAGAACGTTAAATAAAATCAAAGTAGCCACAACTCTAATCTTATAGTTATATTTATGCAAATATTTCAACTTCATGTTTATTACACATTTACAATGCCAAATCAATAATAAGATATTTTTTTTTATATAAATGGAACCTACAAACTGTAAATATCTATCATTCTTTTATAAAGTTTTCAATAAAAATCGCTTTAAATTTGTAGCTATTATTTAAATTTTTGAGGATAACGCAGTTTTGAAATAAATGGTAAAAATTTTATATTAAAATATAGGAATTTCATCATAAATTTGGTTAACACATTTCATTTACATTTTTTTTGGTGTTTGTGTCAGGTTCATGTGAAAACCACCGGTTAGATGCAATCAAATTTTGCTGGAATATTTGTAGGAGCATTTGAAGGAGTAAATATCTATATCGCGTTGCGGTTCATTAATTCATTACGGCCAGAGAGCCTTTTAAAGCTTTTCGGTGTTTTTGTTATCCTGCCAAAAATGATTTGATCGATTGAGTTTAAAATTTTGCACAAATGTTCTTCTTAACTTTATGGTGTAATGAAGATTTGAATTTGGTTGCAATATATTAACTGAATTTGAATCGACGGGCTTCCAAAAATATTGTTGTTTCCTATTTATGTCCAATCATGTAAGATGGTTTTATAGTCTAAGAGAAAGTCTCGAAACAAATTTTTATTAAGTTCCTGGTAATTCGTTAAGGCGCGAGGGCCAAATGAAGTTTTTAAAATGTTTTTGTTGTCGCATTTAAACGGTTTGATCAATTGAGTTGAAAATTTAAAAGATTGATGGTATTTAGAACAGAAGCTAACTAAGTAAATTTTTTTAACTGTTTTTTCGTTTAAGCATGACAACAAAAACATTAACAACTTTCATTGAGCCATGGTTCCGAAACCACTTAATAGGTCGTAACCGAATTAACATAATGAGCTTTTATGCTAAAGAGCAAAACATTTGTAAATTTTCAAATCAATTGATTAAACCGTTTAAGAAGGTCAACAAAAATATTTTAAAAGCTTTGTTCGGCACTGGTGTCCAAACAGGTTATCAGAACTTAATACAAATTTGTTAGAGACTTTCATTTAGACCATAAAATCGCCATACAAAATTGAACACAAATTGGAAATAAAAAATTTTGAAAGTCTGTCGGGCCATAAAAGGTTAATATATTGCAACCAAATTTCTTCAGTACACCTTTACAGCTAAGAAGAACAAATTTTATCTGTGGTAGGACAACAGAAAAACCAAAAAGCTTTAAAAGACTCTCGGACTGCAATGGGTTGAACAACCGCAATGAGATATAGCGTATAACTCTTTAAGCTCCTTAAAATGTTCCTGCAAAATTTTATTGAAATCTAACCGGTCGTTTTGACGTGAATCTGAGACAAACAAACAAACAAATATATATAAACTAACACACTTTTTGTTTTATATATTTATGTATTATATATTTAATATTTGTGTAAAGGAACATTTTGAAGGTATTTGTATGAAATTGTTATTGTTAGAGCACTAAGCAATCTGATAATTTTCAAATGTACATTTTAACTGCCGACCATTAAAAATAAGAATTTCATATTTATTTGAAATCATTTTCATATGAATGTTATATCTAATAACTATAACTATATTTTTTTTTTATCCTGTTTTACCCGCTGGGGAAGCATAGGGCTTCCACAAAGCTTCTATATCGCACTCGATTGTGGGCCAAATGTTTGATTTCTGCCCATGTTTTACCGCTATTATCAATTTCCTTAGCCACCGACCTTTTCCATGTTATTTTAGGTCTACCCACACTTCTTTTTCCCTGTGGATTCCAGTAGAGCGCCTGGAGTGTGTCCAATGTTCCCTGGCGCTTTCCGAAGTATAACCTATACTATAACTATATATCCTAATTATATAAAGGGTTGTTTAAACGGTCTTACAGTAGTTTTGCACAATTTTTTTTAAGTAAAACTTAAAATTAATCAGTTTTGTTGACAAAATTTGATAGTTGATTTGCGCAAATCTTCATTGGCGCTATTTTCACATTCTTACATTCAGTTCGACTTTTGCTAATCTGATTTTTACAGTTAAATTCAGTAAAAAAATAAAAAATAGAGCAACAGAACGATAATACAGTTTAGGTACTAAAAAATTTAATATTTTTTAATTTTAATAATTATATTTTAATTCTAAAAAATAACATTTGTTGACCTTTTCTTTAACCGAGGTAATTGGAAATTATTGAAAGATACTATGAACGCATAAGTTGTAAATTTTCAACTTGAATCTTTAAACGTGTATATATGTAATCTTTATCAATGCTAAAGAAAACATGAGATGGAAGATGATTCTACATTCGTGATGTTCGTATCACAAATGAAATTACTTTCGCCGAATTATGCACCATTTGGAAATTTAAATGACATAGGCAACAGAATTAGCAGCAGAAACTCGTAATTGTTTCTTTTTAAAATGTTTTGAATATAAGCATCAGACTTTTAATCTCCACAGACCAAGTATTCATTCTTATAAGATATCAATAAAATAGGGTAAGTGTTGCAGGGTAAGGTACTTAGTTTAGAAAAGCAACTAAAGTTTCTAAGGTTAGTTCATAAAGAAAATTTTAATGTAAAAGATAATACTTTATGTATCATTTAATAATAGACAATAGATACTGCACAATGTACCTTATAAAGTTTAATTTTATAAGCGAAGTCTAAACCGACTAATTAGCATCTTTTCTATAAGTATGTTTGGACATAAGATAAAGTTTAAGCTTTAAGGATATAAGTATTAATAACATAATAACATTAGATTTTAATTAAAAAAGCCCATTCCAAGCCCGCTCTTTCTAAGAACTTTATAAATATACGTAACTTTCATTTCAAGTAAAACTATATTAAAAATCTAAAATAATATGAATATCATTATTTGTACAAAAATTTTTTTTTTTTTCTTTTAAACATAATAACTGTTTCTTTGATTTAACAACTAGTTTTTAATATTATTCAACAACTAGATAAATAAGATAATAACTATTAAGATAATTTGCTTTTTTTTTTTTTATAGTCTAAATAATATTACATTTAAGGTAGGTATTTGGTTTGACCTGCTTCAAACAATATTCTTAAATATTTAAAAATAAATCTTTTCAATTAAATTTATTTCGTTTGATTTTTTTGTAATATAATATATAACTTCCTTCCTTTTTTTGTATTTTTCTAGAATTATCTAATTAAAGGCGGTGAACGTTTTTTTTTTTTTATCATAAAATATCTAAAAAAAAAAAAAACCTAAATAAATATAAAACATAAATATTTAATACAATGCCGTTTGTAACTATTTAATACAATGTCGTTTTTATTTTATAGATAAAAAAAAAAAAAAAAAAAAAAAGTTGAAAATATTTTCATAGTGTTACGCAATCTAAACTAAATATATAAGAATGCACCACAAATATTATAAAATACAATTAAAATGCAGTCATGTTTAACGGTTTTGATTATTTATATTTTTTTTTTATTTGGATTCAAAAATTCTTGTTTCTAATTTAGTTTTACGTTATACGTTCTTTTTTTTCTACTAATTTTTTTTTTTTTTTTTTCTAGACTAGAATTTGATTGACTTTTATTTTTTCCTTTTTCTTTTTTTGTACACTTTGTTTTATAATCTTAAGTTCTTCAATAAAATTTTTTTTTTATTGTGTTCATATACTGCTAATTGGTAGTTTATGATTAGCAAATATCGCTCGAGTATTTAATTCTATACGATTGTATACCAATACCATTTTCATTTTTGTTTCTGTTTGTGCCATTTGATAATTAAAAGATTTATTATCTGTAACTTGTACTGAAAAATCGATTAACGTGTTGTTCTTTTAAGTACTGCCGCCTTTCTAAAAGCAAATACAGACTAGGGAGCCTATACTATTTTGAGTTCAATATTTTGCAATCTTTATTATTATTTAGTATCATTTAAAATAGGAAAGACTGTTTATCGTAAGATACTATTACGTAAGATACTGGTTACTTCAGGAATAAAAAAGATTGTAAATTTAATTTTTTTTACTTTTCTGTTTACTTTGTTTATATTACTGTGGACATAGATTTTGGTTATCCTTAACAAAAACGAACTCAAGTTTAATATATGAAGCTAAATGATATTTTATTGTTTGATAGGAAAAAAATATAATTTCATTGTATGTATTTTTTTATTTTATAGATGTGGTTACTATACCGTACATAAAATACTTTATCATATCTTTAAAGTTTGGTAATTTTTAAAAAGGTAAACATAGATTTTATACAGAATATTTTTCTTTAGTTTTCGGTTACCTAAAAAGCTCAATGATGATAAATATTAATACTAATTTGAATCTTAGTGATTAATTCAGAGTAAATTTCATAGATTTGGTGTATATACAGATGCACTGCACGCATTAAATTAAAGCAAAAGTTTTGCTTCTAATTTTTTTTTTTTTTAAGGGAGGTGGGAATCTTTCGAAGACCCCAAGAATTTCCCCTTCGTAGTATCAGATTCTTACTGACTATACCCATCTCACTCTGTAGCCAATATAATGGGATGAAACCCTTATCTACTAACGCAATATATTGGCTAGGCTTGGGAGTGGAACTGTAAGGAAACAATGAATCCGCATATTATAACTATATTTTCCGCATATTATTATAACTATTCATATTATTATTTGTGACTATAGACGTTACAACAGTTACAACATATAGTAGTATATAACACTTTACTGCATAAGGTATAATTATTGAAGGCACCACTCACTGTCACTGTAGCAGCTATTATTATTGGTATTAGTATTACTTATTAATATTATTATTTTATTTTAATATATTTTAGGGCCATAAGTGGATTACAACGTACAACGTAGTTTATAACACCTTCCTGCATGACGTAATCAAAGATAGCTCCTTGTAGCATTGTATTGTATTTATTGTTTTTTGCATTTAAAATCATATTCTTACTCCAAGATCTGCATTTAATTGAAAATTGAATAGCATTAGTAAATAATACTTCGCTCTTTCTTCTTTCTTTAGAGGTACTTTTTTTTCATTCGTGGTACTTTTTGTTACAAATCTTCCTCAGAAAAATCAATTTTGATTTCTTTAATTTTCAATTATACTTTATTAATCTAAATTTTACTTTTTAACAACTATGAAATTTAGCATATATCATGGTTGTACCTTGATTTATACTTCTTTTATAGGTTTTCTATAAATTTCTATACCCTTGTAATCTTATCGATTTTACTCATTATTTTGAGTGTCTTCTTCGTTGAGTGTTTCCTTGATATTTTCTCGAATAAATTCTATCCTTCAAATATTATCTTTGTTTAAATTATAATTTTAACATCAAGATTACCCACTTAAATTTAATTAACAAGTTTATTTGTAATTTTTAAAAGCTTCTGTATGTTTCATCAAAATAATTTAAGAAGTGCTTTTAACAAAATGAAACAGAGTGTGTTTAAAAGCTTACTCTATTAAAATGTTATTTGTTTTGCTTTTAAAATTAAAAGAGAATTTAGCATAACTAAGTAAATATTTAATTTATGATAGAATTAAGTGTAACATAGTTATTTAAAATTTATATACTAAATATATACAAAGACAAATATAAGTAAATAACAAAAAAAAAAATAAAAATAAAAAAAAAATTCAAACTAAACCAATATTTGGGTTATAATTAACAGTTTTTTATAATAAAAAAAAATTAAAAAAAATAAAATAAAAAATTATATAAAAGGGGTTTACAGCTACTTATATTTATATATATTTTTTTTTTATTTTTTATAACAATTAACAAAAAAAAAATGTTAAAAACTGTTTATTTTTTCGTGATAAATCCGAAGAAAAAAAACAACAGTAATAATTAATATTTTGCCAACTCTTGATAATTGTTATATTTTTTTACCTTAAAGTAAAAAAAAAAAAAAAAAAAATTATTATTTTGGGTCATTATATTTTGTGAAAGTGTTTTTACATCATATTATCAATTATTGATCGGTTTGATCGGTTCACTTTCAGACTTCCTCTCTATAGATTATGCCCTTTAAATTGTTAATAGAGAAAAATTTAATTGCAGAATTTTTGCAAACTTTACTTGAGAATAAGCCTAAATAGTAATCTTTTCAGTTATTATTAGATCTTTTACGATGACATTCCTATAAAGTGGCTGATTTTTTTTATAGTGCGAGGCATCGATGCGAAAATGCTAAATCTTTTTTTTTTTTTTTTCCGTTTTCTTAAAAATGTAATTTGATGCAATATACTTATTTATTTCAATTCGTTTGCTGACCTATCATCCATTCATTCATCATTCCGTCTATTATCAATCTGTTAACCATCAATAGATCTCTTTAAATAAATAGTTTTGTGGAAGAATTTTACGGAAGGCGACTACAGACCGCCAAAGTAAAGAAAAATTCTATATTTTATATTTAAATAGTTTTAAAATTGATATGCAAAATTTAAATGAATTTGACGTATTGAAGTAAAACAATAGGCAATTTTTTCAAAAAAGTCAAAACAAAATATAGAATATTTTTTGACAATTAAAGGGGAAATGAAAATTTAAAGATCATATTTTGACATGTGCAAAATATTTCTCTTAACTTAATAGATTTAAACAAAAATTTAATTTTGTTCCTCGCTGTTCTTTTTTTGAGAATTTTGGAAGCAATTTTGAAACTTCTTTACTTGATGGAAATTAATATTTTATTACTTATTTATTGATAAATAATTAATGTGAATAATTATATATAAATAATTCCTAAAATATATTATACAGGCTTTAACAGGCTAGCTTTGATTGACTGATTTGAAATGCTTAGAATTTTTTTATTTTTAAAGATTTTTATTTTATTTTTTTTTGCAGATAATAAAGAATTTTATAAAATTTTATAATGTCATCATACTCAGTGTCATCATACTTAGCAAGAAAGTGTAAAAATTGTTGAATTTTATTATGTTTCCGGACGATAAATTTTTTGAACAAACTCATTATGAGGGATGAAGCACATTTTCATTTAAATGAATATGTCAATAAGCCGAACTCCTGAATTTGGGGTACGGAGAATCCGTGAGCAGTGCATCAGCGAGAATCATACTCTCTCAGATGAACTGTTTGGTGTGGAATTATGGCTGACAGCGTTATCGGTCCATATTTTTCGAATATGAAACTGTGCATCAAGAAACCGCCTTTGGGGCGTTATACCGGACCATGTTAAAATTGTTTACTACCGCTAGTTCTCAATAATCGTGACATATTGTTCCAGCACATACCGCCAGAGAAACAATAACGATTCTGAGAAAACTGTTCGATAACCGAATAATTTCAAAATATGCTGATTTCGCGTGGCCACCTCGTTTCCCAGATGTTTTGACGAACCCTGATGTTTTTTTTTTGTGAGGTTTCTTAAAGGCACGGGTTAACGTCAACAAACAACAAAACATTCAGGAACGAAAGCAGAATATTCGCACTGAAAATAGGAAAATCGAAGCCATTTAAAGGATGTCATTTTTACACTTAGCTTAAAAAAAATTTAAATAATTTACACTTTCATTTAAAAAAAAAAAAAATAAAGTAAAAAACTGTAAAAATAAAAAAATTATAAGCATTTCAAATCAGTAAGTCCAAGTTGGCCTACCCTGTATTTATTATATTGAAATTATATGATTTTTAAATTTATTAATTTAAAAACTGTTAAATAAAAAAAATCATATTGATTTATGACTTATATAACCTACAAAACTTTATGTTAGCATTTCCACATGTTTAACTAGTTATTAATAAAATGTAGATAATCAGTAAATTGTTTGTATATTTTAAATAAATTTTTTTTTAATATCTAGTTAGGTACTTATTTAGTATTAAAACATATTAAATTAAAAAGTAATTAAATATATATTTACTATTTTTGGCCTTTACCTACATTAAACTCTGTTGTGTTTTTAACAATTAATATATTTTCATTCAAACCTTTTAGAACCTTAAATTACATACTATCCAAAACAAAAACAAAAAAACAAGGAAAATATTTATTAAATTTGTAAAAAAGCACAAATCATCAGGTGTAAATTTGAAGAATAGATTTTAAATAGTTCGGCTATAAAAAATCATTACAAAAATAACCAGTTTTATTCACTAAAAAATAAATCTTAAATAATTTGTTACTTAAACAATCAAAAATTAAAGTCAAAAAATCATTAGATTATAAGAGAATTGTCACAATAAACCATGATCATTATAACCGGTTTCTACTGTACATATAAATGATAATACCCCATATTACAAAAGATCATAATTGTCATTACTTAAAAGAACTTGTTAAATTAATTTATTCTTTAAATGAAACAAGCGCGTATGGTTGGAAAAAAAAAAAACATAAGAAGTGATTTTTAATTAAATTGATATGGTCTAGACTCTGGATATAATTAAACATAAAATACAGGTATATTGTAAATAAAAAATATTTCGTAAGTTGTCAAATAGGATTATTTATTTATTAATAATATTAAGTTCATTTCTAATTTTGGCAACATTTTTTTCACATTTATAAAAAGTAAAAATGATTAAGATTTATTCAATTGAGTTCATTGCTTTTTCAGTAGGACAATGACAGTACAATGAATTTTAGTCAAATTTAATTCTCTAAAGGAAAAATTAATGAAACATCATTAATTTATACAACCAAAAAAAAAAAAAAAACTAAAAACCACAACATATTGGTTTTAATAAACTTTATCAAAAAAAAAAAAACAACAAAAACAATATATTTATTTTGTAAATGCTTGTTTTATCTAATGATGCTGATAATAAATATATTTTTTTTTTATAATTTTGTATTACCTTCAAATTCCTAAAGTTGATAACATGTCTTTAAAAGCATATTTTTCTCTTTTACCTAACTAGACTTGATCATTTAATTTAGAAATTACATATATTCGTTAATATTAAAAACTTAATTGAGATTCTTTCTGTTTGTTTTTACTATTCATAACTTTCCCAGGACAGATAACTAAATAAGATAACAAAATGTTTAGATACTTAGTTTTAAAACGTTCAGTTTCGAACTTCAGAAATAAGCAATTTTCATCAGTCTCAGTTAATTGATGAATAGATTTATTTAATAAAAGGAAATACCTAAATTATCTAAATGTAAAAACCTAATGTGAATTGTGAAATGTAAAATAAAAGACTTAAGTGGGAAACTTGAAAATATTTTTTTTTCCAGTGAACTATCCAAAACTATCTTAGTTTCAAACATAATTCTTTTCTTAAGAATTTCAACCAATTAACTCATTATTATTAACTAAACAACCAACTTAACTTAACTTATACTAAACAAATGAACGCATAAATTTATTTTTTCCAGATAAATTCTTTAAAAAATACCAATATATAGTTTTTTATATTAAAAAATAACTCAATTTGAAATTTGAAAAAAATAAGATGATAATTCAATAGTAAAGTATAAATAAAAACAAAAAAATTGTGTTGCATTGAATATACTTTGAAAAAGTGATTTGTTCAGACCAACTATAAAACGGCACTCGAAAGACATAAAAATAAAATAAAACTTTCTTAGCAAAGAACGAAAATTTAAAGAAAATCAAAAAAAAAGACAGTGCACTTCAAGTACAGTTTTACTTTGTAATAGTTGTGATCTACTTAAAAAATTAGTTCAAAAACAAGAAAATTTTAACTTTTAGTAATTTTGAACCAATTTCTATGAATAACTAATTTCAAAATTTTTATCAGAAATATATCTTTAATTAATAAATCAAAGATAATATTTAATAAATATCTTTGATAAACGATAAAAGTTTTAAATTATTTAAAAAGTGATTATCAAAATGAATTCTTAATTAAATATCATCGTCATTTAATCGAGCATATAATCGAATAACAAAATTATTTAAAATTAAAAATATGTATGACTAAAATTAGGTTACAACTTAATTATAAATTTTAAAACAATATTAAACTTTTATTTATTTAAAAATTATTAAATATACAAATATGTAAATATTAGTAAAATATTTATAAATACATATTTATTTATTTCATGTTTGTAAATATTACAAACACATAATCAATAGGAGCCTTTCATCTTATTAAAATAAAAAAAGAAACTTTTAGTTATGCCATACTTCTATTTATGCAAATAAATATTTAAGCTATTGATAATTGCTTTATATATTTCATATTTTTTGTAACTAAAATATAATTTTAAATGCACATACACCAATAGTAAATTATAATTTAAGTGATTATCTAAATAGAATAAATATTTTTTATTTCTTCTTAAATATTGCCATAAATTTTTATATTCTTTTGATTAAAATTTTAATATTTCTTTTTCAATCTAATTAGAGATGCCAAACGATGTATCTTTTTTATTTTATTTAAATATAACAGTTAAAATTACATTAAACTGAAATAAAAATTATAAATATAGTTTAAATTTTGACAAAATGTATCAGAGTTGAAAAATGTTAACAAGACGTATTAGAGTTAGTTAGACAAACAAAATTTAATTGTTTTTATTAACTATACCTAACTATAATTTTCTTACAATACATTTTATGATTAGAAAAATCTTGATTAAAATTAATAAAACAAAATTTATTAATCATATAATATGGCAAAAAAAAATTTAGCTAAATTTTCCACAACTAACACTATTATATTATTTAAGTTAGTCGGACTTTCTAATGCCTTTGAAGATATATTTGCTTCACAAAATTAAAAATTGCCATTTCCTTTCTATAAAAAAAAATTTTAAATTGTCAATTTATTAAAATATAAAATTTAATATAAAAATAATGATAATTGCTTTCTTTCCTTCAAAATTTCCTTCTTCTCCTTGCCATACCTTATACAGGGTTTCTCTTTCTAATACCCAATACCCTATATATTCTAAACTAAATCTGAAATTGCTTCAATATGTTTTTTTTTTTAATTTCGAATAAATGAAATGAAATCACTGATTCACCCTTCGAATGAATCTTCGGTAATCAGCTTACATTGTAACTACATATCTCATTTTCTTTTAACTTTTTCCCTTTCTATTCATATATAAGAAAAGATCAGGTAAGCCTAATTTAAAAAAAGATATAATATTAATACAAAAGTCTAAAATTAAAAAAAAAAAAAACAAATAACAGCCTAACCATAAAACCAAAAACAAAAAGTATTGTAAAAAAATAAAATAAAAGTAGTTCTTGTTTACAGTTATTTCTCAAGGATGTTTGTTCTTGTTGTTACGCAAAAACAAATTATTTAATACCGTTTCGTTTTTATTTTTTTTTTTTGTTTTTTTTTTTTAGTATTCTTCTATTCTATACAAGTTTAAAGTTTTCTGTGCCAAAAATTATTTAAAAGTTATGAAATATTATTTACCAGGTTATATATATTTTTTTTTTTTATAGAAAATTAATACTAAAATGGATGCTTTGATTAGTCAAGATAATTTTGAGAATAAAATAAGAGAGGAAAGAAAAAAAAATTATAAAAATAAGGAAAAAATTATTGTGTAATTATAATAAGTGTACAAAAAACTGTTAAATGTTCTTTTCTAATACATAATTACAGTTATGTTATTGCACTTTTAAAAAAAAATTTTTAAAACTAAATATCAAATTTCTAGAACAACAAAATTGACTGCTAATAATAGAGAGGTGTTTCATAATAATATGAATGTTTAAAGTTAATTGAAAAACAACTAATAACGAACATAAAGTACCGGTATAGGATACTAATAGGATGTAAAATTTTGTATAAAGATTTCTATTCAAGGTTTTATGTGCCTGAAAGTAGATAATTAGTTATTAATTAGTGACATTTGGATTATTCATAACTCTTATATTAGTTCAGTACTTTTTTTTTTTAGAAAAAACTGATAACTTTCAAGAATTTACTGTTGAATTTTATATAGTTAAAACTGACAAAATCAATTTTATAAAAACTTATTTAAGTTGATTTTTGATAACCTACTGGCACGAGCAAGAACATACTCCAAAAGTTAAAACAATTTGATGTCATTTTTTGTTTTACGAGAAACGGTGTAAAACATCGAAAGTCACTCAAAGGACGAGGTTCTTCTGGATAGTATAATAGGACTTTAACAAACCAAAAGCAAACCCATTTAAAACTAAACTTTGGAATGATTACTTTAATACATGGTGACATAATGTACATTTTGATTTTTGGGGATAAGGATGTGGGAAGGATGAGACGGAAATTGGATTTGAGATAATTATGATTATGGAGAATTATAGTAATGGTTGATAACAAAATTATACTCTTTTTAAAATTTAAAAATTTTATTTACATCATTTTATATAACATAATAATCAATCAAAACCATCAAAAATGATTAACTGTAAAAATAAAATACAAAAAATTTTAAAAATTTATTTTAAATGGAGTCATACTTAGTGCAGTAAAGTTTTTTTTTTTTAATTTTGACAATAACAAAATTTTAATGCTCTAAAAGTTATATTAAATTCATAATAGTTTTTTATTTTAATCTCAATATCATATTTAATTAAAAACCAAAAAAAATCTAACAAAAAAAAAAAAATCTGTTAAGAATAAATTGTATATAACTACGTGCTGTCAATTAATTGAATACACGTACACATTCTGCTCGAATAAATGATTGATTATATAAGGAGGAGGTTGGTTTCTAATATTATTTTTTTCTAATTTAAAAATGTAAATTAAAAATTTAGCATATGGTTACCCTAATTGCAGTAATTTAACAGCAAACAAAAAAAAAAAAAAAACTGTTAATTTGCCTTAAAATATGAATTGATATTATATTTTAAAATTGTGACAAGATTAACAAGGAAAAATGAATTTTCATCTCTTGTAATTATCCATTTATGTATACCTACTTTCAATATTGATCGATTATGTAATTAAAAAGCAAACAAAAATTTAACACGTATTATTGGTAATATTTAATATTAAGCAAAAAAAAAAAAAAAACTTGGTTTGATTCTAAAAAAAAATGGCAAAAATATGAAGTAAACAAAAAAAAAAAAGAAAAAAAAAATTTTAAAAGGTAGAAATAATTAAAAACTTTAAATTAGAAATGTTAACGTTATATACTCTTATATTTATACTCTTTCAAAAAATCTGGGTATATTTGGTATTTAATCAAGAATGGATTGTGATTTAAATTCTTCAAACTTCTGTAACCGAGAAGAATAGAAGCATTATTTTTCTTCAGGAATCTTAAAATTGTCATCTTCAAAAACAAATATAATTTTTTTTAAATATAATTATTATTATAATTATTATTATTTTAAAATTAATTATTACTTTAATATTTCAACAATCACAAAATCATTTTGGCAGTCTTCAAAATATTTCTGACAGAATCGTCCCATGTTGAAGAAAATTTTTACTTCGTTTTTACTATTAATTTAATTAATTAAGCGTTAATCGTTAGACGGTATTCAGCTCCAGTTAAATACCACCTAACGATTTTCTTCGTTGTTTTTTATTCTTTCATGACTATCAAACATTGGAAAATACTTTCTATATGTTATAATATCGTTTTCGTTTTGACAAAGTACGGTCAGTTTATCTCCATTTTCTTTTTATTTACTTCGGTTTTTGCAAATGATTGTACAACGAAATCAAACAAACTGTTATTTTACATTGGGTTGTCAAATTGGTGAAATGAGATGAATGGATGAATTATTCTTACCAGTTGGGTTTTCATATTTGTAACTACACTTACAGTTACAATATTGTAATACTTTCGACATAAATGAAATTTTCAATCTTCTTAATATAATATATGGTTCTAAATTATGAGCCTAGAAATATTATTTGAGGATGGTGTGTAGCCCCACATTTATACAAACAGCTTATGTTTTGTTCCCATTAATTTTAAGATCAACATTTTTTTCTACTTATGGAATAAAAATAAAAAACTTGGAAAGAGAGACAACAAACTGAGGACATGCTTTTTATTTTTAAAAGCTCTAATTCAAATGATATGGACAACAAAAAAAAAAAAAAGAAAGGTATAGTGACGTCATATTTTTAAGAGTAGGTAATTATCTTTTTTTTCGAAATTACATCAGTAAACAAAGTTCAAAACATTTTTTTTTTATTGTTATTTTATTTGAAATTTTTCGCAAAATTTTTGCAAAATTTTTAATAATATCATATTATCAAAAATAATTCACAGGCCCAATGGACAAATTTAATTATAATCATTAATGCACTTTATAAATTTCAATAGTATCAAATTGGTATTGGATCGTTATTAATTTCTGATTTTGCTTAATTTTAAATGTCAGAAAAAAAAAAAGAAAATAAATTATACATGTTACACCAATGTTATACCAGATAGATATTATATTTTTAATTTTATAAAATACTTTTTTATTTTTATTAAATTCAACATACATATTACATAATTTCACCTTTAGAGTGCAAAATCTAACAAAAAAAAAACAAAAAAAAAAACTAAAACAACTAAAAAAAGAGAAAAAATTAGGAACAAATGTAAACTTGCATTTCATAAATAATGACCTTCATAATCAATTCACTTGCTTAAATTTCTGATGATTATAATGATGGTAATAGCGATGATATTTTATGATGATCGTTTATGATGATGGTTTATGATGTTGTCTATAACATAATTTCATTTTTAAAGTTTATCAATATATGGTCAAAGTTTTTCTTTCTTCTAAAAATAATAACCAACTATACATATTATAATATGCTTAAAAACTAAAATAACTGAATATTGGCAAATTGCATAAAAAACAAAAACAAAAAAAAAATATATATACATAAACTGTTATGTTTACGTTTCTATGGCTTCTTTTTCTTTTGCCGATGCTTTTAAGTTCGATATGCTGCTGCTTTTTCTTTTCCTCTTAATTTTTTTTTTTTTTTTGAATTTTGATGATTATTTGATGTTGAAATTAGTATAACATTAATGCTAAAATAATCGGTATATTCGATATGTACATATTAATGCAGATACAAAATGAGCATATATTATATTATATACAGTATATGTTAAAAAAATTATAAATCATTTTTTTTTATTCATTTATATGTACAATTTAAAAATGTTGGCTCTTCTGAAGCGTTTGTTGTACCAGCGAGGTGGACCAAATGACTATATCTCCAGATATAACGGTTTGTTTTTGTATTCAAAATGACTAAAACATCAAGAATACTTTAAAATGCCTTTTTCGTCCTTAAAGGATAATAAGCGCCATTAAGGATATATATGTTTGAAAGCTAGCAATACCAATTATGTTTAAGATATAATAATTTTGTCCTACGCCGGTACAACAAACGCTCAGAATCCTCAAAATTTGATCATCTAGCCACGATTTCAATTGCATATTTTCTTTTGCGTTGTTTTAATGGAGATGACAGACAATGGGTTGAAAACAAAAAAATTAGTAAGTTTTTAATTAAATTATTTCCCTATAGTATAATCTACTATAATTAATATGTATTTAAAGAAATTTAGAGGTTAAGGTGTAATAAACTTTTCTATTCTTCATATCTCTAAAACGGTGAGACATAAAGAAAAATTATTAGGTATAGAATTAAAGAACTTAAATAGAGATATCTATAAAATTAGTTTGAAACAAAAAACTTTTTTTTTACTTCAAACCTTCATCATTTCGTAACTACTGCGTATATAAAGATTAGTAGATTAATTTACTTTATAAAATAAATTTTGTTGCAACCCTCAAAAGTAAGCCTTTCAAAATTATAGATTTTTTTTATATGGAAAATCACTAAAAATTTTCAAAACCTCCAAATCTTGAAAATAGTGAAGAATAGAACTCCTCTTCACATACAATTTTTTGCTAGTTTAGACCACCCCTACCAACCTCATAATGTATAGGTTTCTTATTCAAAGTTTCCTGTATATAAGATACGAGTACACATATGGTATATTTTCAGATGTGAGGTTATTTCAAAGTTTTTTTTATCTGCCACTGCCTGTTATCTTCTGCTGTTATTTTAATGGAACCAAGTAATGATATATTTTATTGAAAAAAATCATTTTAAAATTAAGTTTGATAATTTACGTTTCATGATTATTTTAAACTATATTTTTTATAATATTTTTTTAAGAATTGGCTTTTGTTTTTGATTTTTTTTATTAGAATCTTATCACAAAAGTTTCAAACAATTTTTTCTTTATATAATAATTATTAATTAATTTAAATTATAATTTTATATTTCTATAAATTTTATTGGTGCAATTATTTTGTTCAATACTGTGATCAGTATATTATTAATTCGCATAGATAATTTTTTTTCTTTTCTTGAAATGTTTTAAAGTTTAAGCGCAAGAAAAAAAAAAAATTCAAAAACAGATCAAAAACTTGACGGTTACGGTTAAGATAATTGTGTCAGATACAAGTTTATTAAAAAGACTTTGCAGAAAAAATAAAAAAATTATAATTAAATGATAGATAGACAAAAAACTAAACAAAAATTAAGCAGTAAAATAATTAAAAGTAAAAAAATTTATTAAAAAAAAAAAAACCAAAATTTAGAATTGAACAGAAAAATGACAGGAAAATATTTAATACATATATGTAAATATTAATGTCAAGAATTTCTTAAATAGACATGCGAACAGATTTATAAAATCGGATTAAAGGACAAAATTTGTTAGTTTGAAACAGATTCTAATTAATAAATGATAGTTAATTGGGACAAATTTGAAACTTTTTCCATTTTAAAATATTATTTTAAAAATATGAAGATCCTAACATCTTTAATTTATACAAAATCTTCATACAACGGGTTAAATCTTCACTGTAGTATAGAAGAGAAGTTCTAATAGACTTGTGAGATTTATTTTTGAAAATGTTAAATGTTGTATCAGAGAAAGGAAATAAGTTATTTAAAATTTTCTTGACAATGTGAAAATCTTAAAAGCAATATTAAATGGTTATTCCAAGTGAATTTCACAATTGTTTACTATATAATCTAATTCAATCATATATAGGAAACTTTAAAAAACTTTAAATCAAATTTTATAAATCCATACCATGCAACTTGAAAAAGAATTAATTTAGATATCGATCCAATATAATAAAAAATACATAGATTTTTTTTAATTTTTATATATATGCACCTTCTAAGATAGGTAAATGATTTTCATCTTTTTCAGATTAAAAAAGTTTTCTAATACAAATCATTCCCGTTTCTTCAATTCTTATGTTATGTTTCATAAACTGGATCAATCTTTGTCGAAGGTATTTTTTACTTATCATTTTCCCAACCTGCAACCTCATAATTATTGGTGCACGACCAAAATTTGCATTGCTAAAACACCCATTCGAATTTTTGGCCTTTTTCAAATAAACTCACTTTAATAAGTCAAAAGTCCCATCGAAATAAAAGAATTCCGCTACCAAAAAATGAAGTAATTCCGCAAAAGTATGTAATAATTAAGTATTTTAAATAGGTAATTTTGTTTTTATTAGCATCCAGAAGGGAGTTCATTCCAGACCACCAACTTCCATCTATAAAATCCCTCCTACCCAAATCTTCAAATCTAAATTATTCTACGGAACTTCCAATAACCAGATAAATGACAAACCTCATTTTGAAGCCTTACTCTAATATACACAGTTAATTGTGTTTTTCTTTGGTATTTAACAAAAACATTTTCTGTGCGTAAAAATAATAAGAATATACGGTAATTCTGATATTTTTTAACAAAAAAACATCCTACCATTGAAATTTCTAAATCACATGAGAAAGTCTTAAGTCTCACGGAGTTAAGTCAAAAATCTCAATCCGACTTTTTGTACATTGGAATTTTGTCACTACATCGTTATTATTAAATTTCTTAAATTATTTTACAAAAATTCACATAAAATGCAAAACTTATACATATTAATTTATGTGACTGATTGAAGGAAATGGTAAATAATTGATTTAATTTTTATTACAAAATTTAATACCTATCAATATTTAAAGTTTAATTCTAATCGTGGGAAATTTCTATGCTCTAAAAATAACAACATATTTATAGTTATATTTTCTTTTTATTATTTTTGTTTTTTTTTCCTTTCGATTTTAAAGTCATTTTTTATCTTGGCTAAATGAAATGAACTAAAAAAAACTAAAACAAGGTAGAATGTAAACCAACGGTTTTTAAAAGCGCACATTTCCAAAACTCAAATATCTAAAAATAGCAAATTTTCAATTTTTGTGGCGTAATAACTCTAAAACAGGGGGTGTTGCCCAAAAATTTTCTTAGGAAACTTATACTAATTTTAAAAGTTCTTTCTTGTCTCAAAATTTCAAGCCTCTATCTAAAAGCGTACCGGAGTTATGAAAGTAGAAAAATCAAGCAAAATTTGGTTTTCACATAACGGTAAATTTAAATACTAAATTTAAAAAAATTGTATAATTTTCAAATTAATTTACAAAGTTAAAAAAAATATCTGTCGAATGACGTTTTCAGATTGAAAAAATCTTAAGCAGAACATAAGATATATGCATTTAAAAGTAGGGCTTTTTCAAAGTTTGAGGGGCTGTAGCTCCGTAATGGAGGCTCCTACATGAAAAAGTTGTTCCACAAAATTATTTTTCTATCTTTAACGGTGTAGAAGTTTTGTAAACAGACGGACGGACGGACGGACAGAGTGAAACTAATAAGCACATTTTTTTAAAATTTTTTTGGAAATGTGCTAAAAACAAAATTTCGTCACATAATTTGGTTGGATAATAATGTTATACCGTTATTTATATTAATTTTAAGATTTTTTTTTTTGTATATAAATATTGGACTGTTGTATTGGACTGTTAATGTTAACTTGAATTTAAATAGATAATGTTAAACATATTCAAATAAATTATAAGCATGTATACATATATGAAAAAAAAAAAATTTAAAAATAAATTTTCATTTAGATCACACTTTATTTTTTTCTTTCTTCAATTTTTTTTTGTGCTTTTTTAACAATTTATTCAAAATTAATGACAGTTAATAGGCACCAGCATACATAAAATATAAACTTTAAAACAGCTTTAATTCTTCAAATACAAGGTTATCTAAAATATACCAAAATTTCTAAAAAAAAACAAAAAATAAAATTAGCTTTAAGATGAAAAAATTACCTTAAATCATTTTGACTTACTTCAAATATTACATGTTTGTCAGAATTTAAAATTTTTTTTTGCAGATAATATATACATGCAAAATTAAATATTTGTGCCAAATTTTGAAAAATATTTGATTCTTCGAAACAAATTTCAGATATAAATCAATATTTATTACTTATTTACCTATTAATAAAAAAAAAAAAAATTTAAATAATTTAAAATATGACCTTTTCTTTAACAAAATGTAGGTATGCATTTATATAAGACTAAAAAAACTTTTAAACTTATGGCAATGCCATTTAATGTTTGTCAGTTGTATGGGGCGAATGGAAATTTTAAGAATAATGCATTTCTCTGCCACATAAATGTGCAAACACAGCCTTTCCTGTTCAGGCGTGGCTGTAAATGTCATAAGTGGGAATAAGTCTTACGACGTGTGTGGGATTCGAACCCACACTCCCTCTGTGTTTACAGCGTATTTTATATGCTTTTACCCACTAGACCACCGAGGCCCCTGCTTTTAAAAATTTTAGGATAATAAAAATGATAAAAATATTATAGAAAATTTTCAATCTGTTTCGTTGCAGTGGTAGTTTTTTAAGCAGAGAGGTGTACGTCAAACAAATTTGTCTATATTTATTGGATGCTGTCTTGAATCAGTATTTGATACTTGACTTTTATTACAAATTTTTAAAGTTTAAGGGTAATATTTCATATCTACTTGTCGTTTTATTTTAACATTGTTTGTATATTGTAAGTGAAATGTAATGAAACATAAAAAAAATACCATTGTTCTGAGTATGAAAATTTCTTCTAAAAAAAAAAAATAAAATTGATTCTTAAATTAAATTTGAAATCAAAGTTATTGATTTCCGTGGTAATACTAAAAATTTATTTGGCTAACTTGTCAAAATAAATTATCAGAAATGAATAGATGATCCAGAAAACTCGTTGAATAATTGGTACAAATCTTCCATATAGATTAAAGCCATGTTGTTGAATCGTTAGACAAAATTGCTGTATTGGTTTCTTTTTATGCATATTGCTTAGGAACATTCCTAAAAAAATTTTTTTTTTGGTGTATTCCCTTGCCACATAAATGTGACAGCGAAATTACAAAGCCTTCCCTTTTCAGACGTTACTGTAAAATGTTGTAACGGCGAATTTTTCTTACGAGGTGTGTGTGATTCGAAACCACACTCCCCGGGAGTTCATAACGTATTTCATACGGTCTTAACCACTAGGAGACCGAGACTCCTACAGTTAAATATATAGATATATATTTTATTTACTTTCTATTCCTATAAAGATCATAAGGCATTCATTATGTCAGTTATTATCCATATTTTGCTAAGCTTCAGTTTCTGGAATCATTAATTTTACGAAGCCGTTGATTACTTGGGTGTAGCTTTTATACAAGACTATTAAACGCAAATAAAAATTTTTATTTATGCGCCATCTATCTTATACAAGAATTATTTAATTTTTTTGTTTTCTTATAAATTACTATATGATATTAATTCTACATATGTAAAATTTTTTTATTATTTTTTATTAATCTATATGAATCAGCTGGTGTTTGAACCCGAGACGTTTCAATTAAAAGGCCGATGTCATAACCACTATACCATTGACTGGATATAATTGAATATGTGTATACGGTTTATGAATGGACAGCGAAACAAAGAAAATGTATATATACCCGTATGTTGTGAAATCAAGAAACGCAATAATAATTTTCAATAGGATGCTTATAAATTTTTATAAATAGCATAGGAAATATTAAAAATACCATAATTTTGATCGCTATGATTAATTTGCTATATTAAATGAAAATTTTACTTACAATGAAACTATTTTTGAAATACTAGTTATAAAAACTACACTTGAACTTAAGTTATTCAAAATAATTAAATTTTCATTCAAAATTTTAATCATTTTTCTTGAATATGCAATTTTTTCTATAATATTTTTTTTTTAAGTTTTTAATATACCTAATAATAATTTAAAAATGTTTAATTGGAAATTAGGATAATAATTAAATTTAACCAATTCATAAAGGGTCTTTCAAATTGAGTTTTCAAAAGTAGGCGCCTGTGTAACTTCAAGCATTGAACGCACCCATATTATATGTCATTTTAAAAATTGAAGGTTTGCTATTTATAAAAATGAAATGGTATACACTACAACAACGTGCTGAAATTATTGAATTATTTTATGAAAATGGTCATTCTGTAAGAAATGTATTTCGCAAATTACGCGATGTTTATGGTCGACATAATCGTCCAACTGAGCAACAAATTGGTAATATTGTGCGAAAATTTCAAGTAACTGGTGCAGTTCAAGATCGAGAAAGACTTCAGTATGCGACCGGTACGAGCAAGAAAATATTGGTGTTGTGAGTGATAGTGTTGGACCCAACCATGCTGATTCAACTGACCCAACTATGTCAATTTCCCGACGTTCACAACAATTGGGACTTTCTGAGCCAACTGTACGACGTATTATGCACAAAGATTTAGCGTCGAAGGCCTACAAAGTTCAATTGACACAAGAATTGCTGCCACAAGATCATTCCATGCATCGCGACTTTGCCAATTGGATACTGAAACAAAACACGATTTTTCAAAAAAAATCATCTTTTCGGACGAACCACATTTCGAGATCGGTGGCTACGTTAATAAACAAAACTGCCGTATTTGGGAAGAACAAAATCCTCGAGTGATCCAAGAGAAGCCAACGCATCCACAAAAACTCACTGTTTGGTATGCATTGTTTTCTGGTGGTGTGATTGGTCCGTACTTTTTCGAAAATGATGCTGGAAGAGCCATAACTGTTAACAGTACCAGATATCGCCACATGATCACAACTTTTTTATAGCAAAAACTGGAAAATATTGATACTGAGGACATGTGGTTTCAACAAGATTGGGCTACGTGTCGTCAGAGAAACACTGCAATTACTGCATACAAAGTTTCCAGACCGTGTTATTTCCAGATTCGGTGACGTGAATTGGGCTTCAAGATCCTGCGATTTGACACCGTTCGATATCTTTCTCTGGGGCTATGTGGAAGGACAGGTCTACAACGATAATCCTCGAAACGTTGAAGTATTGAAAGCAAAAATTATTCGAGTTATTGGTGAGATAGAGCCGCAACTATGCCAGAATGTGACCGAAAATTTAGATAAAAGAATCAGGTACTGCAAGAGGTGGTTACATGGGAGATATCATTTTCAGAGTATAAATAGCAAACATTGTACTTCAAAAATAAATAAAAACTTTTCCAGTTTCAATTCAAATTCTGTATCTTTTAATTATTTACTTTTGAAAACTCAATTTGAAAGACCCTATATAAGTTATTATTTTTTTTTTACTTCATACCATTTAAAAATAATTATTTAAAATGAAATAAATTACAGTTAACCTTAATTATAGAAACCCTAATGATTGATTCAGACATTACAATTTAAAATAACATTAAAATAACTTTAAAATAACTAGAAAATTATTTTTTTTTTATTTTATTATTAAAATCACTATTATATAAAAAAAAAATAATTTGGTAATATCAACACCTACATGCACTTGCATAATATCTATATAATTGGTTCTTAATTATTTGACAGGATCGGTTCAATGTTTTTTTTAAATTTTAAATGCTGTGATATTTAAGTAAGTCATATTAAGTACGTTCATTAATTAATATCAAAATTTGTTAAGGAAATCAAAATAAAACTCATGCTTATTGTTTTCAATTCTTTTTTTTAATATTTTATGGACGCGTACTCAGCAGTCAGTAATTGCAAACCAGTCGATGCGTTTTTTTTTTACAATTTTTGTATTGCTACAACTATATGACTAATTACGTATTTAAGGTTTTTCTCCATGAATGATGGATTTGAACCGATTTTTTACAAAGTGTAAATTAAAAAAAAAAATCAGCTGTCTCCACCACAGGACCGACCGCCACTACACAAAAAGTACAATGCCAAAATTTATAGATTTTTTACATAATAATTTATATCAAAGCAAAATAACTTCTAATAATTTAATAACATTTTGTTTTATTCAATAAAAATAATTATATGCAATGAAATCGTAAAAATATATGTACATTCATTCATACATCCATTTATTATTATTATTATTGTAATGTAGATACATGATTTTTTTTTCATTCAAAAAATAATATTAAAAGTAAAAAATAATAAAAACTGTAAACAAATACAAAACAAACATAAGATTAATATTAAATCTGCTAACAAAAATTTTACCGTTTTAATTTTATGTCATCAACAAATGAATAATATGCATTGGCATAGATATAAGTACATACGTACTTATATGTATGTATAAAACTTTTTGAGATATAAAAAAAAAACAAAAAAAAATTGTTCATATAAATTCATATGGAGTGTTACGTATGAAATTTGGACTTAGAAAAAAAATTAAATAAAAGTTAAAGTTAGTCGGATCAAAAAATGTTCTATGGCAAAGTTGTTCCTCTTCACTTGTGTAACAACTTTTTCTTAATAATTTTTCTGTTACGAAATATTCGTAAAAAACTTAAAAAGTACACTAGTAAACTACCACTTGCGGTTGTCCGATTTGCTCCAAAAGCTTATCAATCCGAGATATTTACGTCAAAACCTTAAATATGAAATTTCAAAAAATTCCGCTTAGTCGTTTAAGCTGTACACGTGCCCACAGACATACCCACAACGCACCCACAGACAGACACACACACAGACGGACATCATGCTGAAAATTTTTTTACAGCCTTCTCCACACCGGAGTAGTGCATTTTTGCGAAAATCTCGGGTACAAATTTTTAGTATGAAAACAATACCTTATACATTAATGTATGCGGTCGATAAAAAATTTAATTTGATCTGTGAGAGGCTGCTATTATTATGTCGGGTTTTTTTCAATATACTAAGAACAAATTTTATTTACAATTGTTGCGTTGCCAATATGTTTAGTCTGGTCTTTAAAAAATTTTTCTTCATGGCTTATCGATCGGTGAATCCCACTTTTACCATTTTAATATTTGAACAGATTTAATTTGATCTCTATAAGAAGATATCATTATTGTGTCCAATTTTTTGACAATATACTAAGAACAAATTTTATTTACTATTGTTGCGTTGCTACACTTAGTCTCGTCTTCAAGATTCTTCTTCGTTACTGATGGAGTTTACCCCACTTTTACCATTATAATATTTAATATATAACGGATTTTATTTGATCTCTAAGAAGATATCATTATTATGTCCGAATATTTGACAACATATATTATGAAATTTTATTTAAAATTGTTGCGTTGCTACACCAATATGTTTAGTCTTGTCTTTTACAATTTCTTCTCCATGATTAAAGGAGTTTACCTCGCTTTTTACCAATCTAACTAAACTAAAATTTTATCTTCTATCCTACTTTCGTTAATTGTAAGATTCAAATATAATTTTAATTTTTTTTTCTAAAAATTCATTTTGTTTAAAAAATACGGCACTGTTCACATTTTATTTAAGACAACTTTTTAAATTCTTGAATTAAGTTTATTATAGGTGTTGCAATAATAATACCTAGTCGTTACTAATTCAAGTATTTAAAATACAAAATAATTTTCATCTTAATGTATGATAATGTATAATATGTATAGTTGTATAAATTTAAATACTTAAGAAAATGAATTTTTTTTGGAAACTAATTGACTTTAATATTCTGAAAATTCATAATTTGACATTTTAATTTAAATGCTTTAAGAATTGATTTGTAATCATACCGAAAAATTTTAATAAAATAAGAATTTTTGGAAGGCTTCTATTACTTAATTTTGTAATAAAAAAATATTTAGTTGATTTTTTTTGAATAATTTAAAGCAAAATTAAAGTACAAACATTTTTTTTTTATTTTTTAAGTATTTAATTTATGTCAATGAGCACCAAAATAAATTTGAAAAGTATACCATGAAAATACCTGCATTAAAAATGTATATTTGATAGCATTACAAATCTATAATATATTATTGTATAAAAATTTTATTATTTCTTTTATAATACTTTTTTTTTTGTTCAAAAATAACTTTAAAATAATCTATAAAGACACAATACCTTACATACTTTAGTACGTGTAAAAAATTATGTTAAAAACTAATTAGAAGAATGTAATTCTGTCGGATTACTATCTTTAGACATAAACTCCGCATTTGACACAGTCTGGCATAATGGTATTTTACACAAGTTAAAAAAGCTAAACTGGCCTGTGGTTCTTATTAAAATTATACAAAACTTCCTATACGACAGAAGTTTCAAAGTTTCTGTAAATGGCATTTACTCAGATTGCTGGAAAAATGAAACTGATGTCCCCCAGGGCTCAATTTTGGAACCAATTCTTTACAATATATTTACATCAGATATCCCTCCTCTGTAAAAGTCACTTGCTTCGATTTTCGCCAACGGCACTGCAATTTATTCTGCGGATTCACAGAATAGAGTAATTATTTCAAATTAACAAAATTCTCTCGACATTCTTGACAATTACTTTACTAAGTGGAAAATACAAATTAACATTTCGAAAATAAGCTCTATTTTCTTTAGCAGGAAAAAAAAACCTTGCTTTTTACCTACAACGTCACTAAAAATGAAAAATACTGAAATTAAATAGGCCGATTCTATAAAATATCTTGGTGTAATTTTTGATAAAAAAATTACTTTCAATCAACACATTTCTGCCACGTTAGATAAGGTAAATAAATATGCACAAATATTATATCCATTCATTTGCAGAAACTCCAATTTGTCGTCTGAAAATAAATTATTAATTATGAAGACCATATTTCAGCCAGTTATCTGCTACGCAGCACCTGTCTGGATAGAAAGGGCTGTATCTCATATAAAAAAAATTTCAAATAGTGCAAAACAAACTTTTAAAGATGATGTTAAATATTCCTTTCTACTATTTGACACTAATACTTCACAATAAGGCCAACATTAATAATATTACAGATCAAATTATAAATATTAACAGTAAGTTCAATTCAAAAAACAGATTTTAAAAAAATGCTTTTATTCAAAGTCTCAACTAATTATTGAACTTAAAAAATAATAAGTGCAAGTTAGGGTAATTAATAGTTTTAAGATAGTCTAAGCTAGCTATAAGTTTTATTTTTAATTTTCATATAGGATTTTTCTCCCTTTAGTTTTTCTTGAAACAAAAATTTATTAAAAATATAAGAAAAAAATAATCCAATCAATTAAAAAAAAATAAGATTATATCTAATTAACAGTTGTAAAGATTATAAATATCTGTGTCTTTAGAAATATTTAAAAATAACTTTTGTAAACAAAAATTGTAAATTTAAAAAGTACAAATAAATAAATAAATAAATAAATAAATCTATAAAGATATTCTATTCTGTATATAGCATATTTGAATACATTATCTGTTCCTCAACTAAAAAGATAATTACAAAAGTTATTGAGAGTCGTTACAGAGCTTTGGTTAGTTCTGGTGTATACAATTTTTTTACTTCTACAATGCTTGACCAACTCAAAACTATTACAATTTAATTAAATCTATACTTGACTTTATATAATAATATAAGGTTTCTTTCTATGCATCATATTTACAAGAAAATCTCGATATACAGTCAAATAATTTCATTGTTCACATCTTTTTTAAGCACAAAAGCACGAAATTTTTTTTTTATTGATGAAGACTAAACGAAGGTGTCAGTAATCAATATGCTCTGGGTTCGAGTGCACCTTTAAAACATTAAAGAACCTATTCGACATGAGTTGGTATTAAGTTTGGCTATAGATTTGTACTACGACGATGATACTTTCCTAACAGGAGAACTTTTGAAATTTTCTTAAATCCATGTCAAAGAGTTCACGTAAATCTTTAAAAAAAACAACTAGCTTGGTATTTTTGCGATTTTCTTGACAGTGAAAGTTCTTTACGCTCTCTTAGAGTTAATTCTTTTCCAAAATCTCTACAATTAGGATCCACACGTATACCTAATCTTCTAGCATGTCTTAAGAATGATACAATAGTCCGTTGTCACATCAACAAATTGACTTATATTTAGAGAGAGAGAGAAGAAATGCATTTGGATATCTTTAAACTAAAATCCGACCATATAACTGCGGTTATATACATTTGGATATATGCAAATAACTGATAATTAACTCTATTCTTTTATTTGAGCCTACATATTTATTTTTAAATAGTTGTTTTTCTTCTTTAAAAAAATCAAATTGTGATCAATGTGTGTGACATAGTCACCACATAGCTAAAGATTCTATCCTCAATTTATTAGTTTAGTTATGATAAGTTTGTTATAAGATCATAACCATTTACCCTAATGATTATTTTAACTATTTTTACGGTGGTCTCAGCATGTAATTATAAATTGATTTTAATTATACAATGTAATTAAGGGCAAAATGTTTGCGTGGATACTACTAGAATATAAAAATTATAATGTAATCTGATTTTAGAAACCAAATTACATAGCATTAAATAGTTTTATGTTGGTTTTAATCACTAATTTTCTTCTTATTTCATTGTATCATTTATAGTATAAGAGTGTTATTTAATTATGTTAAAATAAAATGTTAATTAACATTGAAACTATTTTTTTAACTACTTTTTAAAATAATAAAATAATTAATTTAATGTTCTATCGATATAGATATACGTTTTATAGCAACTCCTTGTTTTCCATGTTGACTCCACTTAAGTAATATTAATCTATATATTCTTTGGGGTGCAGTGACAGAACGTCCGAGGAAATAAAGCCCACGGACTTTAATCTTAATTCCACTAGACCGTGAGCTTTAAGTCCATTCCGAAAAAGAATTAAAGTCCACTAAGTAACACAAAGGTTACTATCATGAGTCTGTATTTCATTTTAGTGGATTTTATTTGGTGACATGTCAGAAATCCCATTGGGACTTTTGACTCACTTCAATGAGCCAGAAATCCTATGAGCTTTTGTCTCATTGTTAAGGCCTCAGGGATTTTGAAAGTAATAATCCTCCTAATGCGTTTGCCCTACATATTCTATTATTCTCTTCTTTTGATTACAAAAAATAGTGTGGATCTTAATTCCAATTCATTATGGGTTTTAATTCCAATTCAAAAAAGAATTAACGCTCGCAAGCTTTATTTCCTCGGGCGTTTTGTCACTGCATCATTCTTTGGATTATGTATTATAATCCTTTAATAACATATCGTAATACTAACAGATTCTAAATTATCCTATAGAATACCAATTCAAACTCATTTTTTTTTTGTTTTAATTAGAAAAATGTACACACTTCTTTTTATTCTTTTAATAATATAATCTTTATAAATCATATACTAACTTCAAAATACAAAAAACAAATATTCTACTAACAAGCTAAACAATCTTAAACAATCTATCAATCTTAAGTTATACTTAAAGATAATTTATGTCTTTTCTTTTTCTCTTTATTCCATTCACATGTCATATAAAAGCAAAAAAAAAAATTTTAAATAGAAAACGCATTCTTATGCACATTTAATTAAATTTACAATATATAATGTAAAATGATCGTTAAGGTGATCAAGTTTAGTTCAAGTAACTATTACAAAATTCTATCTTTGATCTGACAAATGTAAATATTGATATAAAATAGCTACCTTTTATTTTTATCTATCTATTTTTTTATTTATAAATTTAATTTTGTAATATTTACCTAAATTTATGTGCAATTATAAATGTCCTATAGAACTTCTAGTTTTACTTGATTTAGATTGAGTTGCGTCAGATTATGTCATTTCATCCAAAAAAAAAAATAAATAAATAAAAATAAAGAAAAAAAAAATTAGAATGGCAATAAATGTTTTATACAAATTGGGTAAATAAATTATATAAAATAAGGTATTATGGATTTGACTGAATGTATATTTAATTTTTAGATTTATAAAACTACAATAAAACAGCATTTTTTTTTTCTTTAATATAAGAATGGTGTCTTAAAGATTGTTTAACGGGTTTGGCCCATAATCCTTCTTGAGCAAATTCCGCTTTTCAAAAATCCCGCTTTAAGATGCTGGCATTTCAGTCGAAAAGAATGGCATAAGGAAAACAATCAACAAAAATTTGTTTTCTGTTTAGAGCGTCCCCTCATTTTTTATCAGCTATTAGCAATCTTTAAAATCAACAAGTAATAGAAAAAACCAAGGGTTTCAGGTTTTGATCCCTTAGAGCTCCTAAACGGGCGACACAAAAATATTTCCTGAAATGACTCATACTTATTTCCAAAGATCTAACTCTTCTCAAAATTTCAAACTTCTAAGTTAAACCGAAAGATAGAAGGGATCACATAACGGTATATTAAAATACCGCATGGCAAAGCCACATATTTATTAGCGAAATATATGAGCCTTTGTTTTTCTCCTTTTTCCTTTTTTTTTTCCGAATTTTATGTTTCTGTACAATATATCCTATTGCTATACATGTAGTTTGATATGAATAGTATATATATGTATTTATATATGTAGCTATGTAATGTTAAGTATTTATCTACATATTTTTTGTTTTGTTATGTTTATTTTTTTTTTTTCTGTTTTGTGTAAAGAATGAATGTGAATATACTATTATGTAAGTATTAGGTATATGATGTACATTGAAAATTGTATGAGGTTTTTTGAGTTACAGACAAATTGTGTATGAAAGTACATTTTGTAAAAATAAAAGCTAAAAAATGTGTGCATTGTATATAAAAATTTGCTATTATTGGAATGAGTATTCGTAATTATTCTAATAAAAATTCGTCGCTTCCATTGAGATAGGTACATACATACATATATAATATAATATGAAAAATGATTTGTATTTTTATTTTAAAAATTGAATTAATTTGTAAACCAGTAAAAAACAAGTACATGTGTATGTATTTTTGAAATTTTTTTAAGAATAAAATTTAAGGATAGATTTTTAAAATTTATATAAAATGTACAAAATAATTTTCATGCAGTTCACAAAATTATTTGTTGAAGTTTGCATCAAAATTAATATTATGATACATACATATACAATATACATATGTATATTATTTATGCATCACAAATTCAATAATATTGCACTTTTTTCATTCAAATCGAAATTAATTTCTTGAAAAAATGTTTCGTCTAATGTTATTTGACTAAAAAGACTTAAAGTAAAATGCTACTTCATAAAAAGACTTAAACAAAAGAGATATTTCCCAAAAATACTTTTAACAAAATAGTATTTAAAAAACAAAGCCTGCGTTATTGTTGCAATATGGTTAAAGAAATAATTAGTTAGAGGAAGGGATTTTAGAGTTAATTACAATATCAGGGTAATACATATGCTTTTTCCAAAATTTATATAATAATGTACAAAGTATATGTTTGTCAAATGTTTTTTTGTGAAGTAATTATTTCATAATGTTAAATGGAAATATCCATAAAATATATACATAAAATATCCATTTTACCAAAATATATAAGACCAAATGACATTTTGCAATTTAGAATTCGACTAAGTGTATATAAACCGGTTTGACTATATAATAGAATTGTGTTGATCAATTCATCCATCATTATACCCTTACGATAAGGATCGGTTAAATTTATGTAAGAATATTTTGTGTTAATTTCAAGACTCTATAGCTTTTTTAGTTTTTGAGTTATCTTGCTGACGGACAGATGGAAGGACGAACGGACAAAACTTAATCGACTTAGAATTTAATTCTGATCTGATCCACACCTTTGAAGGTATATCTATAGCTAGCTTATTCCGAGGTGTTACAAACGGAGGAGCAATTTTAATATACCCGATCCTTATCGTACGACTATAAAAACATTTAACGAAATTATTAGTTCATAATCTTACTTCCAACTGCAACAATAGCTTGTTTAAAAAAAATCTGATCAATGCATTTTGTAGTTCTAAGCTCTATCGTTGGTCTGTCTTAGCAGAACCTAAACATAAATATTTTTGATTACATATCTTCAACTAAAGCTTAAATTTAAAAATCTTAAATTTTAAAAATCAGTGCAATGGCATTAACTATTAGTTTATATGTATAGCTGCTAATCCTATTGATGTTTGGAGTAAATATAAGTTTTTTTGTTAATTTGTTCATTCTTTATTTATTTGTATTGAAATATTAAATATAGGGTGTTGTAAAAAAAAAAGAAGTGAAAAAACTTAGTAAAAGAAAATTATTTTAATTAAAATTATTATATTAAAAAAATTAATCTTTAAAACCATTTAATTTCTTAGCGATTGCAATAAGGTTTCGGCTTTTCTTAGAATTTTTTGATCGTTTAAATTTTACCTATTACCTACTGTTTTCTGGCAGGTTATTCCTGAGATATCCTGTACATAAAATTTCAACATAAATTCTAGAATAAATTGTTAAAAATAGCACCTACTAAAAAACATTTAATATTATATTATTTAGCAACAAAACAAAAAAAGTAGAAACAAGTATAAGTGTATACGTACACTTTGTGCACCACAGGTGTAGTTTTTTCAAAACTATTAAAAAATTCAATTTATAATTTTATGTTTTTTTTTTTTTGTTAAAAGGTTTGTTTAATTTTTTATTATTCCGTTTATTTTAAATTATTAAAATGATGTTATTGATTGACAGTTTTATGTATTTTTTTAAATACATTTATATACTAGTAGGAATATCTGGCGTTGCCCGGAGTATTTTGTTGATTTTATGAAATAAAAATGATTAAATTTTGTGTTTACGTTAATATACTAATACTTAATTTAATTAATACAGTTAAATTATTAATATGTATTTATAGATGCTGGTAGTTAATATTTTTAATTTTTTTTACATTTAATTGATATCAGTTAATTACATTTATGTTAATTTTTTTTTTATAAAGTATAAAAGGATTATAAGATACAATTCATGTACAAAAAATCTTTCAAGAAATCAGTAATCTAACGAGAACACAATTCGGGTGAAGTAAGTTTTCACAATATATTATATTTAGTTTTTACACCTAATACCGAAACATAAAATCGCATATAAAATCAATTATAAAAGTCCATACATTTTTTTCTGTAAGTAATGCCACAAAATGATTTTATGAATTACTCTTTTTTAGTATCCGCCTGTTTACAAAACTTATACACTATTTAATGAATAGCAACGAAATTTTAACCACACATCATAGGTCTTTTTAAAAAATTAATGTTGTAGAAGAATTTTTTTTATGTAACCCCACCGTGACTTAGCCTATACAACTCCTCAAAAAGCCATATTTTTAAATGTGTGTATCTCAGTTTCTATTTAACAAATTTTTTGAATCAAAAAAAGCCAAACTACACGATTGTTTCTTACATTTATAAATCAACCAGTTTTTTTTAGGTTAACTTTTTTTAATATATAATAATGTTTTCAAACGAATATTCAATAAGGCTAAAAATATGTGTAAGAACTATAAGATTTTCTCTTCTTTAAATATATATTGATTGATTTTTGATTAAATAATATAATTGATTGTGTTTATAGCATTTTTAGGGCTGCATGAAAAAAGTCCCCAGGAAAAAGTCTTTAAAATATGTATGAAACTTTGGGGTCTTTTTGCATATGTAAAAAGTCTCTAAAATTGGAAAAAATTGGCGACTTTTTCTTTTATTTGGAGGACTTTTATAAAAATTGTATATAATATAATATGTATATATAATATTCATATAATTTGATATGCAAAAAGTCGCTAAAAAATTTTAAATATTATTATGGAAAAAACTCCCTAAGAGCATTTTTCAGGAGCCTAGGAGCATGGGTTATATGACAGTTAGTTTCAGTTGGTTTTGCGTAAACTTTAAATATTGGTGAATTCAGGGCTGCAGGCTGGACACTCGAAATGTACAAACAAAAAATATTTGTCACAGGATTTTTTAAGGACCGTAAATTCATCTGACAAAATTGGACACAAATTGAAAACAATATTTTTTTTGTAGACTCACGTACCGAAATGGATTAATGTATCGTAACTATATTAATTGAATGAGCTTCTGTGCTAAAGTGCAACAAGTGCAACAAATCAAGTTTTTTAAATTTTCAACTCAATTGATCAAATTGTTTAAGCCCGACAACAAAAAAATTAAAAAACTTTATTGAACCCTGGTGCCGAAACGGTTTTAATTCAAACTTTTAAATCAAATCAATTAAGTCGTTTAAGCAGAACAACAAAAAAAATTCGTTCGGACCTCGTGCCCAAATGGGTTACCAGATTTTTATAAAAACTTTTTTGGAAGCCTGACGAGCCAAATCCCGTTGATATATTGAAACCAAATTTATATGCTACACCCCTAAAGCTAAGAAGAACATCTATGCAAATTTTTAAACTCAATCGGTCAAATCGGCAACGGAAAAAATCAAAAAGCTTTGACACGCTCTCAAGCCACAATGGGTCAATGAATCCTAACAAAAGTCCTTACCAGGTTCATAATAAGTCCTTCCAGGCTAAATAAACCCAATTCCTACTTTATATATTAGATGTACTTTAATATAAATATGCATGAATACATAAGTTACCTATATAAAAAAAAGAAAAAAACAAAATTCAATTTAACTTTTTAGAAACAAATTTGTTATTATGGCAATTTAAAAAATCAAACGTTAAATTCGAATTAAGAAAAAAAAAATCAAGTAAATCTAAAACAAAACTATAAGAATATGTTTAAGAAACAATTAAGTCATGTTTTAGTTTTTTTTTTTTTTTTTTTCTTCTTATTTAAAAATATTTTTAGTAAATATTACAACCAGAACGTATCTATAGTATGTAACACATGAACGTATCTATAGTATGTATACATGATAAATCTACAAAATTACAAGTACTTAAATTTGAAAAGATTTGGAAAAAAAAAAATTAAAATTTTTATTATATATATAAGTATGTAATTTTGTTGTTTTAATGTGTTTATATTTTAAATGTAAACAGTTATTTATTAGAATTATAACACTTTATTTTACCTGTTATATAGTGTTATCTTAAACTATTGTAATTAATATAAAAGGTGTTAGATTTTTGTCTTTAACATAAAATATTTATTTTTGTAATGTAATTATTATTTTAAGTATACAATTTTATGTCATGTTTAAATTTGAAATAAGTATTCAACAAAAATGTCATTCAATCATAAGTAAATTCAATGAGATTTTTATTCATGAAAGATTGTAGTTAAACTTGTTAGGAATTAAACAAAAAGATTGCCGTTAAACTTAAATTAATGAATTTATAATATTTATAATGTTTTTCTTTTAAGTGATTGGTTTTTTTTTTTTAGATATTTAAAAGATAATTTTAAATTTTAAGAATAAAATATTGAAGATTAATTGTTCCATGTTGATTTTAATTAAGAATTTCTAATTTAATTCTACTCTCATATTAAATTCAAAAAATTCTTCTCTTTTTCGCCTTCTTTTCCTCTTCTTATTCCTTCAGCTCTTCTTATTATACTGTTTTGTGGATAAAGTGTATAGAAGTTGTGCATACATTTATAATATTCTATTAGCTATGCATATGATAATTTTGAATATGAATGAATGCAAATTTTTACCTAAAATTGTTTTTTTTTTTTTATAGAGGAATCAAATTTTTATGAAAAGTTAATAATTCTGATGCGAAATATAACATTTGAAGAAAAATTAAAAGTGATCACGAAATAAACTTTTAAAGGGATAAAATCATCTTCTTAAAGGGTTAAAATAGTATTTAAAGATTTTTAAAATTGCAATTTTTTTAACATTCCCAAAAAATTTTTGAAAAAAATGTACTTATAGATATTAGTTTTACTCTGTCCGTCCGTCCTTCCAACCCTCCGTCTGTTTACAATACTTCCATACCGTTAAAAATTGAACAATAAAATTTTAATCATGAGTATAGATCTCATAAAAATGTAGCCTCATCTATTACGGAGCTACAGTCCCTCAAACTTTGAAAAAGTTCTATTTTTTATCAGTCGAATGAATACAAAATCATCAACCACATCATTCTCTAGAGTTTATTTTATTGTTTCCTTAATCCTTTTTTAAAATTTTTATTTTTATAATATTAACATCTATAAAATATGGTATCTAATTTTACTTAGATGGTATCTAATCTTATCAAAAGTTTTTTCATTAACGCTTTTCACATAAACTTTTCAAAAATATTTTTTCTTCTATAAATATTCAAAAAAAATTTCATACATCAGAAGAGTAAATTCTTATTTAAACTATAATAAATTTACGATATACTTAAATACAACTTTATTTGAATATAATTATACCCGTACGATAGGATCGGGTATAATAAAATTACTCCTCCGTTTGTAACACCTCGAAATAAGCGAGCTAGATATACCTTCAAAGGTATGGATCGGATCAGAAAAAAATTCTAAGACTTTTGAGCCATGTCCGTCCGTCCGTCCGTCCGTCAGCACGCTAACTCAAAAACTAAGAAAGCTAGAATCTTGAAATTCACACAAAATATTGTGGGAGTAATTTGTAGGTTCCCTATT
Organism: Poecilobothrus nobilitatus; assembly: GCA_947095535.1. NCBI lineage: Eukaryota > Metazoa > Arthropoda > Insecta > Diptera > Dolichopodidae > Poecilobothrus > Poecilobothrus nobilitatus. The sequence continues at coordinate 152,004,491 of OX352773.1, read as the reverse complement.
TTTTTTGGTTGAGTTTGGACCAAGCCTTAGACTCTCGAACACCTAACTTTTAGATCCCGACATTTTTTTTGAAATACAGCTATGAAATTTTAACTGCTGATAGACCTCACAAAAATATTAATTTTATTTTTAATAACTTTTTTTTGTAGCCCCACCCGTTACGGAGCTACAGCTCCCCAAAGGTTCAAAAAAGCTCTATATTTAAATTGTTATAGCACAAGTTCTATAAGGTATATCTTCATTTTGAAAACGCCAAACGATTACTACTTTTATTAGCTTTAAAAGTATATATACAATAAATATATATTTGTGACATACGGTGTCTTAATTTACCGCTATGCGAAACTCAAATTTTGCAAAATCCTTTAACCCTTCTATCTTCTAAACGGTTTAAGTTGGAAACTTAAGTATGAGTCATTTCAGAAATTTTTTTTGTATCACCCCCCGTTTAGGAGCTGTAAGGGGTCAAAAACTGAAAATTTCCTATTTTTAAACACCTGTAACTTGAACACCTGTTAAAATTTTTTTGAAGTAATACACAAAAATTAAAGCTTCAACATTATACTCTTATTTCTGTTAACAACTTTTTTTAATAATATAGGGTTACTTAATAATTGACGAAAGTGTTACTTGATTTTTTCAAATTTTCTAACAAATTTCTTTAAAACGAATTTTTTCCATTTTGTTTTACTCGATAATTTGAAATTGTTGAGGATATAATGCGTAGTACAACAAAATGTAAATAAATAAACAACATAACGGTTGCTTGAAGAATTTTTATTTATATGATATTGATATATATACATACTTATATAATATCATGTTTATTTACATATCGTATATGTCACTAGTGAATGAATGATAAGAGTATATATGTATATTATATAGCGCCGGATTTACATACATATATGTATTTTATTGTACTTATAAGAAACTATTCTGTCAATGGAATATTTAAATATAATATAATATAATATAATATTTAAAATTATATTTACTATTTTGTACTAAGTAAATTTAATATACATTTACCGCTTAGTATTAAATGGTACTATAGAATATTTGAAAAAGTTTTGGATTGATAATCGTTATGTGGAAGGTTAGAATCTGCTTTAGAAGAATGTACATATAAACATATAGTTTGAATATATGTACAACCCATAAGTTCTAGAAATTATAAAATTCACCCAAATTATTTTAAAATACTAAAATATTAAAAAAATAATATTGTAGGCAGAGTGGCTGTGAACATACTAACGGTTCGTACGGGTATCTAAGAGTTGACAAAGGCAACTGTATTCTTCCTCGTTTTTATTTTTATTTGAAATAATAGACTATTAAATTTGTATTTTACCTATTACTTAAACATCTTCTAACCCCATTCAAAAATTCATTTTATAATATATTATGAAAGTAGTCATTTTTAAAAGACATTTACTAAAAAAAATAAGATATTTTTTTTTAAGCCGCACCTTTAACAATAGTAATGAGATAATAACGCATGCAATTTTTAACAACTTTTTTGGTAATAAAAATTTTATTTAATTTTAAAATACATACAGCTTCTTTTAAAGTTTTTTAATATATTGTATATTAATATTTCTAAGAGTATCCATTTTCTAGACATTCACAATAGAATATTTCATACATAGATTATATAAAAAAAAAAAGTTTTTTATAATATTATAAAACACGAAATCGATGATTTTATCTTAAAAAAAATGAAGATTTGAAAATATTTGAGTTCACAGCTTAAATACAAAATGTTATTCTTTAAAGCTATTAAAATTGTTCACAACAAACTCTTTTTTTCACATAGTTCATTTATTGAAAATGTTTAAATCCATTTTTTATTCTAAAATTTTTGGGACCGATTTCTTTATCTTATAAATTTAGCTTATAAAACATAAAAAGTTGAATTTTAAAAAAAAATATTTTAATACTGAATTACTTTTGCACAATTTTAATTTTTCGTGCAAAATTATGTACGGTTACGAAAAATCGAAACAACTTCTTCAATTTTAAGGAAACGCTATATTTAATCAAAAAAAAACTTTTAACACATATAAAATTTCACAAGTGTCTAAGTTATAGGTGCTCGAAAATAGCAAAATTTCCAATTTTTAACAGCTCAAACCTCCTAAACAGTAAATAATTATTTTTTTCTGGAAAAATATACTCGTATGTTTATTCTGAAAGAAAATCATCTTTTCAAAATATCAAGGTAGTGACTATTAGTGTTGGTACGAACCTGTTGCCCCAAGTCAACTACATTTTACAGAGTTATTGCCATAAAACTTCATCATCTTTTGTAAGATTTCAGATGTCTAACTTCAATAAATTGCAAGATGTACAAGCTAATTGCAAGAATACGAAGAAAACAAAAATTTTATAATTTTTATATTGATTTATAAAGTTAAAAAAATTTCCTATTATTTGGATTTGACAAGAAAAAGAGCTCAGTAGAGTAGACTGTATCAATTTTTGGATAATCGTATGAACATGCTATTTCTATAAAACTTGATCGTCCTTTACAAAATTTCAAATATTTTATATAATTAAGTACCGAGATATATATATGTAAATTTTGGAGTTGTATGACAGCTACTCGAACCTGTTGCCCCAAATCTACCACATTTTACAGAAGTTATTGCCATAAAATTTGATCATCTTTTACAAGATTTCAGAAGTCTAGTTTAATTATGTTCCAATATAAGCAAGCTACCCGAAGCTTCTGCTCTAGCACAGCCAAATTTTACAAACGTTGTTGGTATGCATATTTGACATCTTTTCACAAAATTTCAGATACTTAAACACTAGACCTCAATTGACTCGAGCCTGTTGATCCAAACCAACCACATTTTACAGAAATTATTGCTATAAAACTTGATCACATTTTATATGATTTGAGATATCTAGCTTCATTAAGTTCCAAAATGTACAAGCTATTGAACCTGCTGCTCTAGTACAACTAAATTGTAGTGAAGTTGTTAGAATGCTGCCCAACATCTTTTCACAATTTCAGACGCGTAGCTTCAATAGACACTGAGCTATTTTCATATAAAGAAAGAAGTTGTATGACAGGCACTTGAGCCCGCCGGTCGAACTTGCTATTTACAAAAGTAACGTAGCAAAAATTTCAGAATCCTAGCTCCTTTATTTTTTGAGTTATAACGCGGACAAATGTGCATGGTTTATTCGGCTCAGAATTCGATCTAGTTCGTTGGCTCTTTTAAGATGTCACAAATATAAAGGCAAATTTATTATACCCTTAAACATTAAAAATAATAAGCAGAACTTGGGATATAATAGAGAACTTTTTCTAACTTTAAGGGGGTTCGTAATGGGTGGGATTGCATAAAAAAGTTCTTCTGCAAAAATAATTTTTATACTAATACACTTGAACTAATAAATAACAAGCTTTTCCTTTTAATATTTGTAATTTTTTTTATATTTTCAATTATTTCTATTCCAGAGTATTCTTGTCTTAACGAATTTTACAACAAATACAATTACAAAATTACTTTTCATACGTCTGTCCATATCAGAGACTCTTACTCTTATAAGATTATTTACCTGCTTTTCTTTTTATATAGTATGACATTGACATTTAAGATGTTTAAAATCCTATCCTATATTTCGACTTTCTTTATCATTTAGACTTGATTTAGACGCCTATAATTATTATTCTATGAAATTCATATAAATATAAAATATACAAAGAAATGGTTTGCTTAGAATTACATTACCCTTTGTTTGGATGATTACTATTTACTCACTGATAAGAGTGGAATTATTCACACTTGCGCCTTACAAAAAAACAGCAGAAAATAATTTTTATAGGTATATGTAGGTATATATTAGATAAATATTGGAATAGAAACAAACGAAGGGAGGCAACATAAAAATTTAAATTCTTAAATGTAAAAATTGATATCCCTGATGTAGGCCTATAATATCTAATATCAAAGAAGGTTCCGCAAACTATTGTATTCATTTTACAATTTTAAACACTATTATATTAAAATTCTGAAAATTAATAAAGATTAATTTTAAATAAATTGCGTAAATTAATATTTTGTAAAGTAGATTTTATTTGTAATTTTAGTATTTTAAAACAAAATAAAAAAAAAATAAAATTGCGTAATAAATTTTAATTAAAGTTTTTTTTTTATTCTTAAATTCTGTTTTCTTTATTTGTTTTTTTTTTTTCTTTTTTACTTCTAATTTTGCCCACCACTTATTAGGAAAAAAAAAATCAGTGTAAAAACAAATATCATATAAAAAAAAAACCCCTCTAAATTTATTGTAAAATTTAAAAGATAAAATTAATCAAAAAATCTGTATAGATACAAACCATATATGCATGTATGTGTAAAATATCTAATAGATCTATTAGAGTATAAAATGTAATTTGATTCCATAATTGACCAATTCTTTTTAACACCAGAATTATGTCAAAGTTGTTGTTGCTGTTGTATTTTTTTTTTTAACTTCTAAATACATATTTTTTTTTGTTATTTTTTTTTTTTTTTTTTGTTTTTTTTTTGATTATTTGTTATTTAATTCAACTTCTTGATTACTTTTTAAAAACAAAACTTACATTGTGTAAAAAATAAAAACTTCTTTTTGCGTGTACTAAAATTACCGTTATGTTTAAGAAAAAAAAAAAACAAAACAAAAAATTCCTTGAAAAATTATAATATGGATATTGCATAACTTCCACCTGAATATTATATTATTTTACATTAACTTTCAGAATATTTTTTGTTGTTTTTTTTTTTTTTTTTGTTGATTTTTCCTTATTAAATGCATAACAAACTTTTTATAGCTTTGATCTAGATAGAATAGAAGAAAAATAATAAATTAACAGAAAAAAGTTTATCTAAAGCTGTCTAAAAAAAAAAAAAATATGATGCATAATTATAGGTTTTAAATAAATTAAAAGATTTTTTTTTTATTATGAAATTTGCTTTTTTGTTTTTTTTTTTTTGGTTCATAACCTATGTAAGTGGTATGACACAGATATATGAAATCAATAAAATTATAATTTTATGAATGCAAATTATAATCCAAATTTTATTATTATTGCTATTATTATACATATCTACTACATATAAATCAAATGTGCATAACATGTTGAATGATTACGATAGAAAACGATTATACGTTTAAAATTACCTTAAAACAAACAAAGGTTAATCTTCATTCTATTTGGGTACAGTTTTTGAAAAAGTGATTTTTAAAAAGTGATGCTTTGAAATAGTGTTGCCAGGCGTCCTCCTTTATGGAGGACAGTCCTCCATTTACTACCTAAAATCTCCGTCTTCCCAACATCTTAAAATATCCTACATCCATATAAATAAAAAAATTTAAGAAATATTTCTAAAAATTGCTAAAAAATAGCATTCCTGCAGCCGATTATTTGAATACTACTAAAAAGCTTTAATCTAATTTGTGTACTGCTGTTAATTTATATAATATTATGGTTAAGTTTAAAGAAAAACTTTAAAATTACGATGAAAAGTTATTGAGGATGGCTAAAAGTAATGATAAATACAATGACCAATAGTGATAAGTAGAGTAGGTGATTTAATTATTAATTAATTTTTAAACTAATTTTGAATTTTCTAGTGCAATGTGCGATTTTTCAACTAAATAATGGGATTAAAACTATTGTTTTTATTAATATTTGAAAAAAATGTATTTGTTTCGTGCAATAAATGATTTTTGTTTTGTATAAATGAGTTTTTTTTTTTTTTTGTGTGTCGTCCTTTTTAATTTCGAACACCTGGCAACGCCACTTTCAAATCAAAAATATCTGGAATCACAATTTATTTTGTATTCTCATGACTTGCATCGCATAATTATAGGACTAGCCTTTTTATGCACAAAATCACTTAAAATTTTGGTTAAGCTGATAATATAACGGTAATATACACCTAACTAAAAAAAATGTTTAAAAATTCATTTGAAAGCGCTTTAATAATCATATAGTTTTTATATACGCTACTTAGAAATTATTAAATAAACTTTTAACTGTTGTTGAAATTATATGTTATTGTTATAACATTTTGATGCCTAACTAAAACTTTTAAAACTGCTGTGATATTATCACATTTTACCAAGATGAAGAAAAGTCACGAGGACACATACTAAAACTGCGGTGTTTTAGTCCGAGCAAAATGTGCATCTAGGAACATATTATATTACCGATGATGAACTGCTTACAATAAACCCCTTACAGATCTTTAGTTTCTTAGAGGCAGTAGAACTGATTGAAGTATTATAAGTGGATCCACAAAATTCACAACACGTAGTAATAGGGGGAGCAGAACTGATCAACAGATGTGTTATGATGTGATGCAGTGTTACTTATATCTTTTAATAACAATAATCAAATTTGATCATAAACAAAGAATACTATAGAGGTATAAGCGGTGCATTCAATTAACCAATTTTTATTTCGATGTTCTACTTTGAATACTTCAGAAAAGCAAACGAGGCAAGGCAAACAAATTATACTCATAAGCTTAAACGTTTTGTTAAAAATTGAGTTGTACTGATTATGCCTTGTTCATGAATTGACAAAATAATAATCCTTTTACGAAATTTAAAAATCATTATGAGGTTTACTTCTCTAGAAATAAACTTAAACATGTGAATTAAGTTTATTTCTACAGTTTGACTACAAATTTTGCATATCCAAAAAATTTTAAATCATTTTTAAACTGACAAGCAAACTAAAGGCATTATCATTAAGGACAATAAATAATGAAAGAAACTAAAAAAGTTTCATATTACTTGATTATCTCTGATATGTTATAAAAACAAAAGATGTCCCAAAATCAATTATGATATTTAATTAATTTTATTTTTACAAGTTTTAAGTGAATTTTATCCTAAATGCATTCAGCTATACTTAAAATTATTATTAAAATAATTTTTACGATAAAATTAAATATGGGTTTCCTTACTTTTTTTCTATAAGTTATGAAAATCCCTTCATAAAACTTAACATTAAACCGTCTCAAAAAAAAAAAAAAACAGTTTTTAATTTTCATTAAAATTTTTTTATGTCAATGTTTAGAACACAAAATTAAAGTTAATTGCTAATAACAAGTACAGCACTACTGTACACCATCTATAAAACTTTAATTTATTTTGAAATGGACTCTGTGATAACAAAAAAAAAATTTAAAAATAAATTTAAAATCAAGTATCACTAGATTTTTTTTTATCTAAATTTTTTTCGATTTTTAGTTTTAGCATTAAGCATCATTAATTGTATTTGAATTTTGATCTTTAATTAATTTGGCAATAAAAAATTGTAATTACTTTGCAAGAGTCGTACACTGTTAAATACGAAAAACAAGTAATGGAAAAAACCAAGAATTTGGAAAGCACATTTCCAAAATTAAAAAAATTTCATAACAACCCAAAAGTAAAGGGCAGATATATTGAAAAATAAATTTATGATAATATAAATTACGTATTTTATTAATACAAATTATGAATAATAATGAACACAATAAGAAAAAATTGAGAAAAATCAAATCATACTTTCGTCAATTATAAGGTAACTCTATAATATTATTATTAAAAAAAAACGAGGAAGAATACAGTTGACTTTGTCAACTCTTAGATACCCGTACGAACCGTTAGTATGTTCACAGCCTGTCACTCTGCTTACAATATTATTTTTTTAATATTTTGGTATTTTAAAATAATTTGGGTGAATTTTATAATTTCTAGTACTATGGGTTGTACATATATTCAAACTATATGTTTATATGTACATTCTTCAAAAGCAGATTCTAATCTTCCACATAACGATTATCAATCCAAAACTTTTTCAAATATTCTATAGTACCATTTAATACTAAGCGGTAAATGTATATTAAATTTACTTAGTACAAAATAGTAAATATAATTTTAAATATTATATTATATTTAAATATTCCATTGACAGAATAATATGTATGTAAATACGGCGCTATATAATATACATCTATACTCTTATCATTCATTCATCAGTGACATATACGATATGTAAATAAACATGATATTATATAAGTATGTATATATATCAATATCATATAAATAAAAGTTCTTCAAGCAACCGTTATGTTGTTTATTTATTTACATTTTTTTGTACTACGCATTATATCCTCAACAATTTCAAATTATCGAGTAAAACAAAATGCAAAAAAAAAAAAAAATTTGTTGAAGAAATTTGTTAGAAAATTTGAAAAAATCAAGTAACATTTTCGTCAATTATCTAGTAACCCTACATTATTAAAAAAAGTTGTTAACAGAAATAAGAGTATAAAGTTGAAGCTTTAATTTTTGTGTATTACTTCAAAAAAATTTTAACAGGTGTTCAAGTTACAGGTGTTTAAAAATAGGAAATTTTCAGTTTTTGACCCCTTACAGCTCCTAAACGGGGAGTGATACAAAAAAAATTTCTGAAATGACTCATACTTATTTTCAAAGATCTAACTTCTGTCAAAATTTCAAGTTTTCAAGTTTAACCGTTTAGAAGATAGAAGGGTTAAAGGATTTTGCAAAATTTGAGTTTCGCATAACGGTAAATTAAGACACCGTATGCCACAAATATATATTTATTGTATATATACTTTTAAAGCTAATAAAAAAGTAGTAATCGTTTGGCGTTTTCAAAATGAAGATATACCTTATACAACTTGTGCTATAACAATTTAAATATAGAGCTTTTTTGAACCTTTGGGGAGCTGTAGCTCCATAACGGGTGGGGCTACAAAAAAAAGTTATTAAAAATAAAATTAATATTTTTGTGAGATCTATCAGCAGTTAAAATTTCATAGCTCTACTTCAAAAAAATTGTGGGGATCTAAAAGTTAGGTGTTCGAGAGCTACCCTAAGTTTTGGTCCAAACTCAACCAAAAAATAGGGAACCTACAAATTACTCCCAGAATATTTCAAGATTCTAGCTTTCTTAGTTTTTGAGTTAGCGTGCTGACGGACGGACGGACATGGCTCAAAAGTCTTAGAATTTTTTTCTGATCCGATCCATACCTTTGAAGGTATATCTAGCTCGCTTATTTCGAGGTGTTACAAACGGAGGAGTAATTTTATTATACCCGATCCTATCGTACGGGTATAAAAAATATGTATATAATATTGGAGCTTTAATTTTTGTATATTACTTCAAAAAAAATTGGACAGATGCCCAAGTGACAGGTACATATTTAAAAATTATTTAAAAATAGAGAATTTTCAGTTTTTGACCCATTACTGTTCCTAAACGGGGGGCGACACAAAAATATTTCTTAAAATGACTCCTCGTACTTATTTCCAAAGATCTAACTCCTCTCAAAATTTCAAACTTCTAAGTTAAACCGTTTAAAAGATAGAAAGTGTCCAAATTTTTACAAGAATTGAGTTTCACATAACGGTATATTAAAATACTGCATGGCAAACCCACATATTTATTTTATATATATTTATAATATTTATAAAACCAGCTATCGTTTGGGGTTTCTAGATTGAAAATATACCTTATACAATCTGGGTTATAATAATTTAAAGGTAGGGGTTTTTTGAAATATGTAGGGCTGTAACTCCGTAACGGGTGGGGCTACAGAAAAAGGTTTTTCAACAAAATTAGTTTTTTGTAAAATTGTAAACAGACACACAGACGATGTAGAATTTTGTAAACAGCCACACAGACGAAAGGACGGACAGATTGAAACTAATCAGCACATGTTTTCAAAATTTTTTGAAAATGTGCTAAAATAAACTTTTGACAGACAAAATAATAAAATTTTTTTATGGTTACAATCAGCATTATAAAAATATTTATTGCAATTTTTTTTATTTATATACATGATATGTATGTATATGTATATAGCCAAAAAGAATTAAAGTTGCAAAGTTTTTGTTTTTAATTGCAACCTTTTACGAGTCGTTATTTACATCTTAAATGGAAATCAAAAATCTTATAATATTCAGAATTAATTTTATTCTTTTTACCGACCACATACTTGAATCTATACAGGGTAGGTATTATTTTCACACCAAAAATTTGTACGCGAGATTTTTGCAAATATGTATTACTCCGGTGCGTATAGAAAGCTGCGCATTAAAATTTTTTTTTTGGCTGTGTGTATGTGTGTGTGTTTGTGTGTGTGCATGTGGTTATGTCTCTGGCCACGTGTAAAGCCTAAATGATCAAGTGGAATTTTTTGAAATTTCATATTTAAGGTTTTGACGTAAATATCTCGAATTTATAAGCTTTTGAAGGAAATTGGACAACCGCAAATGGTAGTTTTTTGCGAATAATTCGTAACAGCAAAATATTATGAAAAAAATTATTAAGAAAAAGTTGTTACAAAAGTAAAGAGCAACAACTTTGCCATAGAACATATTTTCATCCGACTAACTTTAAATCAATACTATACTATTTATGTAAATACACATAAAAATTTATATTTGTTTTGTACCTACATATGTATACATATATGTACTTATATTAAATAAATTTGTTTTTACACTTGTTTACTTCTAACTTTTTTGAAAAAAAAAAAAAAGGGTCGTCGGTTGCCTAGTGGATTAGAGCGTATATGAAATACACATTTTAAACACCGAGTGAGTGTAGGTTCGAAAGCCACAGGCGTCGTAAGAATAATTCCTCCTTACGACATGTCTGAGGCTCCGTCTGAGGCTGTGTAATTTGCTTGTCACATTTATGTGGCAGGGGAATAAACTAAACAAAAAAAAAACGATCATATTCATATATGTTTAGATGTATGTAAGAATGTACATATTTTTACTATTATTTCATTGCTTATTATTGTTATTGAATCAATCAATCGATTGAATCATTATTAGAAGTAATTTTGCATTGATATTGTATTATGTAAAAAATCTGTGAAATTTTGCATTATGCTATTTTTGTGTAATAGTGATTGCGGTTGGTTCTGTAATGGAGAAATCTGATTTTTTTTTAATACAACAATTATTGCAAATTATATGATTTTGTACATATTTTTATTTACTTCATCTTATTTAAAAAAATTACAAAAAAAAAAAGTTCAAATTTAATTTTCAATTAATACAAAAATAAACTTAAAATGTCCTCCTCTCGATTTTTATTCATATGCTTGGTTGTTAAGAAAAATACCCTAGTGACATCTTTAATTGTATGTTAATGTATACATATATATAGAAAAAAAAACTTTAGAACGCTTTAAAATTATAAATTATGAATAAACTTAATTTGTGAATAATCGGCGCCTTATTATTTTTGACTACTATAGGATACAATTTATTTTTATAACTTAATACGAAATACATAATATGTATTCCAAATTTAATTTTCTTATAGATCTATAGGAAATTTCGAGCTTATACTGTTTTTATTATTTGTTTTATATTTTATTTATTTATTTTATTTTTTATTTAATTATTTATTCATTTCTCAAAAAGAGCTCTGTGAAGCTCGTACAGAGTGTATACATTTTTTTTTTTTTTTATCAAACATACTTAAATTCAAATCAGTGCAATTATAATATTAAAATAGGCTTACATTTAGATATTATATTTTAATCTTGAAATTAACAAAATATCCTGGTGATCTTATCCAAAAACTGTTAAAAACTTAAGTTTTTGGTATAATGTGAATATGTATATTATAATTTGTATCTTCAATTTCAATATAATGCGATATTAGGTCCAAAAATTTACTATTAAAAAGAAACGTTTCATTTTAAAAAACTTCAAAAAATATTGGACATTAGAAATTAGAATACATAAAAAAATGATTTGATATTAAATTCAAAAGCTTCAAAAAACACAAGATTCCAAAAATTGCCTACTTTAGTTTATACTAATTGTTATACGAGGTACGAAATTCTGTAAATCAATATGTTTAGATGTTTATTACAAAATCTAATATTTTTAAAGGTAGTACATATTTTCAAAAGGACAATAAAAAATTTTAGAATTGTGACAATTTTGTGGCTATAACAAAAAATTGTGAAAAATCATAAGATACTTTTCTCAATTCTCAAGAAAAATTGGTTTTTAGGAAATTTTCTGTCATTTGACCTTTTTAGAATGCAAAAATATGGGAGCGTGTCATATGCCTGTATTTCATTTGCATGCATTTCTTATGATCATTTGACTGTATTTCATTTGCCTGTATTTCATTCTAAATTAGGAGAGATTTTAGAATTGAATTCAAAAACAGGGCTTTATGCCTTTTCCAGAATATATATATATATGTATATACAAATGATGTATATGTGAGAATCTCAATTAGAAGGAATCTTAGTGAATTCATGCTTTTTACATAATATTTATATAATATATGTTTGTATAACATGAAATACAGGCAAATGAAAATGCAGGCCAATGAAATACAGTCAAAAGAAATACAGGCTTGTAATAGTAACCCCAAAAATATTCAACAGAACTTAAGATACAAAGATATAAAAATAGTACTTTTTCCAAATTAAGGCTGTGGAGTTCCATAATGGATGGGATTACATAAAAAATTGATATCACAAAATAAATTTTTTTGATTTGACCATGGTTATTAGCATTCATGGTTAAAAATTCATTCTTTCATCTGAAACGGTATGCAGTAATTTTGTAAGCAAACGGACGAATATTTTTTACAGAACATATTAGTATCAGAACAGAATATATTATGATTGAGGCACCATTAAAAGAAAACAAGTAAAAATAACAGTAAGTCGATGCAACCGACTTATTTATACCCTACACCTAAAAAATTCAAATTAAATTAAAAATCCATAAGTTATTTTAGTTAGGTATTTAATACAAGCTAAAAAAAATAAATGCTGTTACAACCTTTGTACAAAATTTCAGGTTTCTATCTTTATTAAATTCGAAAATTGTTAAGACTTGGGAAGTGTGTGAAGGCACGCGGACCACCACCCCAATTCATCTCAAATTTTAGAGACATCAACAGGGTAGAACATTCTTATATCAAATTTCAAGTTTATATATTTATTAATTTCGAAGATATGCTTGTTTGGTCTTAGGAGTTGTGTGGCAGATACCCGAACAACCATTCTAATTCATCTTAAATTTTGGACAAATCAGGGATTCAGGAAACAACACCCTTGTACCAAATTTGAAGTTTCTGTCTTTATTAATTTCGAAGATATGCTTGTTCGGTTTTGGGAGTTGTATGGGAGGTACCCGAACGACCACTCCAATTCACCTCAAATTTTAGGCAAATCAGGGATTTAGGAAACAGCACCCTCGTATCAAATTTGAAGTTCCTATCTTTATTAATTTCGAAGATATGCATGTTCGGTTTTGGGAGTTGTATGGGAGGTACCCGAACGACCACTCCAATTCATCTCAAATTTTAGGCAAATCAGGGATTTAGGAAACAGCACCCTAGTACCAAATTTGAAGTTTCTGTCTTTATTAATTTCGAAGATATGCTTGTTCGGTTTTGGGAGTTGTATGGGAGATATCCGAACGACCACTCCAATTCCTCTTAAATTTTAGACAAATCAGGGATTTAGGAAACAGCACCCTCGTATCAAATTTGAAGTTCCTATCTTTATTAATTTCAAAGATATGCATGTTCGGTTTTGGGAGTTGTATGGGAGGTACCCGAACAACCACTCCACTTCATCTCAAATTTTGGGGATATCAGGGATTCAGAAAAACACACCCTCGTACAAAACTTTAAGTTTCTATCTTTATTAATTTCGAAAATATGGGTATTAGGTTTTGGAAGTTGTATGGGAGGTACTCGAACGCATGGTCCGATTTCGCCCATTTACAATCCCCGCCTTACCTTAGTCATTGTTAACCTACAGTATAAATTTCATCAAGATAGCATCATTATTTTTTGAGTTATCGTGCGTACGGACGGACATCACTAAATCGACTCCGGCGGTGATCCTGATTCAGAATATATATACATGTCTATACCTAACTCGCTTCCTTTTGGTGGTTACAAACACCATACCAAAGTTAATATACCCTATACTTAATGTGTAGGGTATAAAAAGATACATTTTAAAACTTTTTTTTTTAATTTGATATCTTTTAATTATTTTGATTTGATATCTGAAGATACTGATAAGTGATGAAATTATATATAGACTGTAGATATAAATATAATTCACTGTTGAGTATTATTATTCTTCTTTAAAACGTATTGAAATACGATATAGTAAAAAAAACATTTTATAATTATTTAAATTGAAATACCAATTGATTGATTATTCGTGAATAAAGCAATTGCTTGATACTATATTGAAAATAAAATGTTCCCGTACAAAACTATTCTAATAAAAAGTAATATAAAAAAAACTTGTATTTGAACTATTTAAAAAAAAAAATATACGTTTTCACACAAACCAAAATTTTTCTATATTAAAAAATATTATCTAAAGATCAAAATGTCATTTAATAATCTCAAACAATTTACAATACTTAAAAACAAACTACTATTTCTATAATTTTTTATTGAACAACTTTAACAAAAACTAAAACTGTCTTATTTAAAATTTCAATTATAAATCACAAAACGACTTCTTAACATTAAGAACTTGTTTTATTTAATATTAAAAAACGAACTGTTTTAAAAAAAACGTCAATTTAGACCTCAATTTATTTATACAAATTTAAATTATAAGGTAAAATTTTTTTTTAACATAATATTCACCTTTTACAACAACTATCAAAAAAAATTATAAATAAAATAAAGATTGCAATCTATGTAAATTTTTTTTTTTAATCATCAACTATTAATCTTTTAAACATAAATTTTTATTTTATTATTATTATTCCTTAACCCATTAAAACCTAAAAAAAAAAAATTTGATTATGTATTAAAAATAATTTTTTTTTAGTGAATTTGTCTGCCACATAAATGTGGACAGGAAATTACACAGCCTTTCCGGTTCAGGCGTGGCTGTAAATGTTGTAAGGGGGAATAATTCTTACGATGCGTATGGGATTTGAACCCACACTCCCTCGGTGTTTGCAGCATATTATATACGCTCCTATCCACTAGGTCACCGAGGCCTTGTATTAAAAATATTAGTTTGTATATTCATTTGAACTTATTCAATTTTAATCGCAAAAAAATAATTAAAGCAAATATAATGGTTTTTTATAACAAATATACTGGTTAGAAACAGAAATTAGTATTAGCCCTCATACTCTGTAGCTATAATTGAACGCATTTCTTCAAATTTATTCTCTTGAGAATTTGTCTTTAGGTTATATTTGCCTGTCTGATGCTTTATATTTGATTATATCAATCTTCTATATTTCAAAGAGAATTTTATCCTAATGAAAAGAATTTTTTTTTAACTAATATGCAGAGTTTTAAAGCTTTTAATTAATTTTCTTTACTTAGTCTTTAAGCAGAATCAGCGCAGTTTAAAAATGTAACTATGAAGTTTCTTTAAACACAATTCAAATCATCGCAAGCTAACATGACATTATAGTGACATTATTTTTATTGTAATATATAAATGTAAACGACGAAAAAAAAAAAGGTTGCCCTTAAAGTTTCTGCTTTAAAGTTCAAAGTTGAAATAATTGCGATAGATAACTTACCTACTTAACGACTTACTTTCATTGTAATTACATTTATTGGTTTCTATATGTTCATGAGGATAGGTTCATTGAATTTTAAGGAACAATCATTAAGCACTTCTATGGCATTTTGTAATTACAACACTTTTATTGAACACACGGACATATTATTTGATTTTACTTAGTTTTGATATTAAATGGTTATTTAGATATCTTATATAAACTCATGACAGATCAATCTTAACTATGGCTATAACTTAACCTAGTTGTTTTAATTTGTATTATTATTTCGTCCCAAATATTTACATAGATCTATACATTATCATTAAATAAAAACAAACAAAAAATGTATCCGAAATCTATGTCTATAGGAATACTTGGGTTAAAATTAATGAAATATTTTAGATTGCCATTTTTCATATTTCAAACATATTAATTTATAGTAATGTAAAATTAAGTGATATACCATCATCAGTGGTTATACCATGATTTTGATAATTAACAAAAAAAAAAAAAAGATACTAAAGTAATTTGTTGATTTTTGCTTTTAAAAACTATTCAAAGTGAATCATATTTTTATTTTATTATAATATTTAAATATGAATTATAATTGTATGAATAAATTTATAGGTTTATTCTGGACCCTTAATAATTCTCTCTCTAAAAACTGTCTAAACTCTAAAAAATCTTTAACCCCTCATATCTCGAAAAAGGTCCAGAATACATCCCTCCCTCCAATACAATTTTTTGTTCGTCTCGGTATGCCCGATCACCCATTTCAAGGAAGAGTCGGAAACACCCTGTATAACAAATCACGTTTTTTTCTCTTTTTTTTAGCTCTTTGTGGCTAATTTTTCTACAAGTATCTATAGATTTTGTTTTTTTAATGTCAAGGTTCTAATTAAAAGGCGAAGGAAGTAAAACTTTGCAAAATTTTGTAATAATCTAACATCATTTCATCTAGCATCATTCAGCCAATAAACTTTGTTTTCATCTAACATCATTCAGCCAATCATCTATTGTTTGGTATTTTTAGATTAACAAAATATTAAGCAAAATCAGAGATACAAACTTTTGAAAATATAACTTTTCCAGCTTTGAGGGCTAATTTATTAATGTGTGCATTCCTTTTACAGAGTAAACTACTCTTTTCCACTCCCAACTACACCAACCTTCGAGAAAGAGTAGATAGAAGTAAATACGACTATGTTAAGTTAGCGTTCCATTTACCAACTACTCTTTTCGTTTAAAAGGAACGCAAACAATGAGACCGAACGGACAGAGTGAAGCTATATATAATAAACAATTTGTTTTAAAATTCTATTGTAAAAAAAAGAGAAGGATACTTTTAAAATAATGTTTACCATAAGACGGAATTAGTTTTTCTTTTTATTTAAAATATTTCTATTTCCAATTTTTAAAGTATCTAAATGCGAAATTATTTAGTCAATTATTAATTTTTTTAGTTTAAGTCTTTGATATTCATATTTACATATGAATTGTAGAATCATTTGGCCTTAATGCATGATCTAGGATTCATTTAACAAAAAAGTGAAAAAAATAAACCTTTAAAAATTTGATCCTTTCAGTTATGTATGTATATTTAATTTATTTGTTATTTATTTTTCTTATTTTTGTTAATTCAATGGATAATGAATTTTTTTGGGTACATTTTCCAAAAATTTGTGAAAATATTTACTTATAAGTTTCACTATGACCGTCCGTCTGTTCGTCTGTTGCAATTTTAGCCATTGGTAGGATCTTATTAAAAACGAGAAAGAATACAGTTGCCTTTGTCAACTCTTAGATACCCGTACGAACCCGTTAGTATGTTCATAGTCTGTCAATCTGTTTGTAATATTATTTTTTTAATTTTTCAGTATTTTAAAATAATTTGGGTATATTAAAATTGCTCCTCCGTTTGTAAGACCTCGAAATAAGCTAGTTAGATTACCTTCAAATGTATTGATCGGATCAGAATCGAATTCTGAGACAACAAAGCTTTGTCCGTCCGCCCGACTGTCCGCCAGCAAGATAGCTTAAAAGCTAAGAAAGCTAGAGTCTTGAAATTAGGACAAAATATTCTTACATCAATTTGTAGGTTTCATATTTTTTTTGGTTGAGATCTGATTAAAACTTCGGGTAGCTCTCGAACAACTAACTTTTAGATCTCCACATTTTTCATAAAAATTTTTCAAAAGTTCTACATCGTTTGTAATAGAGGCTTGGAATTTTAACTGCTGATAGATATCATAAAAATATTAATTTTATTGAACCACTTTTTTATGTAGCCCCACCCACAGATTTTTTGCATTTTTTTTTTACTCGATAATTTGAAATTGCTGACGATGATGCGTGGTACAAAAAAAACTTAAATAAATAAAAAATATAACGGTTGCTTAAAGAATTTATATTTATATGATATTAGTATGTGCATACTTTTATAACATGTTTATTTACATATCGTATATGCCACTGATGAATAAATGATATATAATACATATGTAGATATGTATAGTATAAATTATTATACATTTGCTGCTTAGTATTCAATAGCACTAGATATATCATATTTGGAAAAGTTTTGGATTAAAAATAGTTATGTGGAAGGTTAGAATCTGCTTTTGAAGAATAAATATAAACATATACTTTGAGTATATGTACAATACAAACCATAGTTCTAGAAATAATAAAATTCACCAAATTATTTTAAAATACTAAAAAATTAAAAAAATAATATTATAAACAGAGTGATAGACTATGAACATACTAACGGGTTCGTAAGGGTATTTAAGAGTTGACAAAGGCAACTGTATTCTTCCTCGTTCGTCTTATAATTGGTCTGTTTTTTATTTTTACTTTTCGTAGAACCGGTAAATTTGTACATACGATATTCTGTCAAAGATATTTGTCTTTTAGATATTGGTCCATTGAAAGTTAAAGATTTCAATTCTCTTCGTGTCGAGTTTTTTATCCATGTTGTCTATGTTTTAAGTCAAAATAGAAAAAAAATTTATAATTGGCCCGGGCTTTGTATGATCTTATATTTATGCTTCTGTTATATCATTGCTACAGAGCAGCACTATGAAATCAAACTATATAAAGTAAATAATATTGTTTAGAAATGGTATAAACAGAACCAATGATTTATATTCATGACGCCAAAAGCCAACTGGCTGGCTTTTTTCTAGAGTTTTTAATTTTTTTTTTATATTTTTTGATAAAAATCTTTTTATTTTATTTTAGATATATTATTATGTTTTATTTATTTTTAATAATATATGAGAATACCGTAAGTCCTCGTTGGCCGAATGATTAAGCACATGGCTTATAAACTGAGAGAGTATAGGTTTAATAAATTCTGTGCAAGTCGTAAAATTTTTTTTTAGGAAATTATTGAAAACGTATCGCCCTTGCAAACCTCAATATAATGTGGCAAATATTTAATACAAATCAAATAAATAAAATTACAAAATAAATTATTAAAAAATAATTAATTGTAACAAAACTGCACCTTGTTTCTGCTATTTGTCTTTAAGAACAGAGCAGTGATCAGCAGCAGATCTTTAAGAACAGAACAGTGAAGTGATGTATACAAATCAACTATATGACTATACTGTGGCTTTTTGAATATTAATTTTGTGCTGTAGTTAGGTCGAATAATGACAAAAATAAGGTAATAACGGGAGTAATAATAAATAAAATTCTAATTTTGAAATTCAAATCAATGTGAACGACAGCGAAAGTTGTGACTTGTGAGGATTCTCATATAAATAAACACATAAGTTATTCAAAATAAAAATTTGACATAAAGCCAGTTAGTTCTATTAATTATACCTTAACGTTTTTCAATAGTTTCAAATAAATATAATAATGTAATTTTTTCGAGAGATAACCAAACTATTTGAGGTGTATTATAATCATATACAATCATAAACGCCTTTCGTCATTTTCATATCAAACTTTTAATTCTTTCACACTTCATTCTTTTTAATTTCATTAAATACAGTTTTGTTTTTTAATAAAAATCTAAGTATATTTTTTTTAGTATATTTACAATTTAATTTGATCCATGACCTAATTATTAATATAATAGCAATACTAATATATGTATATAAATTCAATATTTCATAAAAAAAAACTGTTTCAAATCATCAAATGCCTTAAGAAAACACAAAAAAAAAAAAAAAAAATACCTTAAGCAATTTCTACATGTATTAGCAAATTTATTTCCGGAATACCGTCTTAATATTTTTCAAGTCAATGACTTTTTCTTTTTTGATATTTTTCTTATGTACACATATTTTTTACATTATATAGTTTTTTAATTGAAGATCAAATATAATTAAAGAATAATTTCAATCAAAACTTACCTTCACCTTCAAAATAACAAAACATCATTGTAAAAGAAATGAAATGCATATGTAATTTTCGTTTTTTTTTTTTTTGTTTCAAATAACCTTGCCCTTCTTACCCAAATAATAAAATAATTTTACTGTCTTTCAATGAATTTCCTTATTAAATATTTCCTATAATAATAATAATTTCCTTAAAACTTTCATTACAACCATAATTAAGTTCGTTTACCATATGTATATAGAAAAAAAAAAACAATAAATTTATGATGTCTACATAATCTGGGAGTGTTTTGGCATCCAATCTTCCTTAAATATATTCAGACCCATCCCTGATTTTTCATGAAATATCCAAGGTATTAATTTGTAAAATAAAAATTTTACTCCTTGATTCTCCCTTTTTCCACATGTATGGAATATATTTTGAATATTTTCATATAAATGATACTTTTAGGAAATAACAAATATATGTACATACATACATACATATCATATTATTATATTCTTTATAGTATACACAGTGATGTTCAAAAGTTTTACAATAATTTAAAAATTAAAAAATAAAAATAATTTTTTTACCTTTAGAACTCTAGAAATTTTTGAAATCATCAACAATTTAGGCAACATAAAAAGAGCATAACAAGATTGAAGCCAGTGTTATTTTGGATTTTCAAATTCTGTGAACTTTAACTTTCAATAATTGAGGATTAAATTTAAAATATTGTAGCCAATTACATATGTATATAATATACAAAAACTTTAGCAAGCATGTTTAATCGCGATCAATTTATTTAAAATCTGCAGGAACAGATATTTAATCAAAACAAGATCAAAAAAAGGCTTGTAAGAAAGAGACGAGATCAGACTAATTCGTTTATATAGGACTTAATTTATGCAGAAATACAACATGGAAAATTTTATTAATATTACAAAATTATAGTACAAATGCTGCAGTAGGTATGAATTGAATTCTTAACTTTAGAAGTAAAATTTAAAACGTCAAATCTAAGGATTTTCGAAATTGGATTTTGTCAAACAGAAGAAACAGCGTCTCTCATAGTTATATTAACTTTTATTATAGGAAATTTTTTTTATGCTCTAAAAAAACATACAAACTCAACTTTTAAATTATATTTTGTATATTTTTTAATTCTGTTAGTTCTTTTAGTTCTGCTAGTTTATTTGGAGTGAAAGGAGGAGTGGAGTGGTTGGTCATGAAATCCCCAAGTTAAAATCACCAAAAAAAGACCCCCAAAAAAACTTCCCAAAGACAAAATTTCCAAAAAAATAAAATTCCCAGAATCAAAATCCCCAAATACAAAATCCCCAATAAAGAGAAAAACCACTGACTATATAATAAATATTCTGGAAAAAGGAAATACCCTGATTTTATGTCCAACTCTAAAATGCCTCCTAATTCAGAATCTCACATAACTCTAATTTTGAATCCAACTCTAGAAACTCTTCTAATGAACAATCTCACTATATAAATATTCTGGAAAAAGCGTATAACCTTTTTGAATTCAACTTTAAAATTCCTCCTAATTACTTTTTTTTACATATTACGTATTTACATATTTCAACAAATAGAACAATTTGTTGATACTACAATTTTTAAATGCATAAAAAAAAAACATTATTTACTTATCTTATAGGGACTTTGTTTTTGGGAGTTTTGGCTTTGGAAATTTTGTCTTTGGAGAATTTTTTTTTGGGATTTTGCTTTAATGGTATTTAGTCCTCGGGGATTTTATACGTACCCAACTATTCCAACTATTTCAGAAGCCCATATCAAAAGACTCTCTTCTCCCTGTCTTCCAGTTATATATCTTTAAAAAAAAAAAGAGTAACTATTACTTCTCTTATGCGGTACTTGCTCATATGAATTAAAATCATTAATGCCACCTCACAAACAATTTCAATATAACACAAGAGATGCAATACGGCTAACATCTACACTACGGAAATGTTTAACAGGTTTAAAACTGGTTATATGGAAACACATTTGTTGTAAAAACTATTATAATATGAAATATATATTCCTATCAAATCTGTTCCCTCTGTTGATAATATTCAATTTTAAAATTACTTCCTCTGCCATTTAGTCAAACCTATACCAACAATTTATAAAGGAATCCTTTTCTAGAGGTTGGGTAGTGCGTAAAAAAAAGCAAAAAGCGAATAAAAACTTCATTCAACATATTTATTATACAACTAAAAAAAACAATTAAAATTATCTTAAAAAAAAATGAATACTTTTTTGTGGCACTGTATTAAAGAAAAATAAAAATATCGCAACATTTAAATAAATTCAATATATGGTCAAAACTTCAATTGATTGAATTATTACATATTAATTACATATATAAAAATTAATTTTAAACATTATGTATATACTTATAATAATAACAATCACATATTTTATTTATTTAATGTACATTACTTTACTCACACATCATCGCTCATATGTTTGTGTATCGTCATATAAATCAAAAACGTACATGCCAAATAATGTATGAAGTCCGGAATGATTTTTTTTTTATTATATAACCTGATATAACCATTAACAAACTAATAAGTAAATTTTGTGCGAATTTTTAATTTTTTTTTTTTTGTTATATAATTAATTTGTTCTTGGAAGGTTGTTGAATGTTTGACCGAGATTTTCAAATCAAGAGCATACATATACTTTTTGAAGAGTAAGAAAAAAAAAACAGAAATAAAAATTTACAAAAACAAAAACAAAAAAACAGAAGACGAAAAAAAAACAGTCAATTCGATACAACCAAATACCAAGAATAAATTATTAGTTTTATTAGATACAAAATCGAATTTCTTGAAAACACGGATAAAAAAGTAACACCGATAAAAATAAATAAATATCTTAGAAATAATTGAAAGGTGTTATAACGTACCTGTATGCATTGAATTTTTATACATATAGATATTTGTATTTTTTTTTTTTTTTTTTTTTTTATCCAATCAATAGTGGTTTGAAAATCTATGTTAACGGTCTAATAATTGTAAAACAGTCACTGACCAGAAAAAAATAAACAAAAAAAATCTTGCAAAAAAAATTGTAAAGTGCAAATATGATATATTGAGTGAATGGCAATCAATAGCATCAAAAACTCTGTCAAAGCTTTATGATTTTTTGAATAACTTAAGATTATAAATTTAACTGTACAAATGTTTTACTAATTTATTTGTATTCTTAGTTAGAATGGTTTTTAGTTATTATGTTGACAGATATAAGTACGTATATGACATTTAACGTTTATAATGCGATGTATATTTTAACAGAAAAAAATAAAACATATTATTTTTTTTGCTTAAGTTTTTCCTAATCTTCACTCACTTATAATTTTATCCATCTTATTTGAGCAACATACCTATTATCTTCATCAACCTTTAAAAACTAATTTCTTATACTTACCCAAAAAAATAATTTAACAAATAAAAAATAAATTATTTTTTTTTTTTTTTTTACGAGGGTTGGTGGAAAACTCGAAAGTCACCAAGAGGAACTGCACGTGGTTTCTCAGGATAGTGTTGAACTTTAACCAGCCAAAACCACCCTCCTTTTAAAACCAAACTTTAGGATGGAACCTTTAATACAAATGTACAGCTTGGTTTTGGGGAGAGGGATGTGAGAAAGATGGTTGGGGAAATTTGGGATTATGGGGGATAGGTAGGAAAATTTAGAGGGATATTTTGAAGAAAGATGTTAATGTTCTTCTTAAACTTAAGTAAATCGTACACAGATGAATTACCAACTTTAGGGAACAAATGTGATGGTATATGGTTCCCCAAATGGGACGTTCGCATAACAAACAAATTTCACAATATATATTATTTTTAAGAGTTTCCATAATTTACTTATTACTTCTTTCATTCTAGTTTTTTAAGAACATAATCCTAGAAATAGTCATTCTGGCTTTTTATATTCTTAATCTTAATGGAAATTTGGCTCAATTAGAGCTCAACTAGAGTTCAATTAAAAATATCTATTTCAATTTTATTGAACAGCTCTAACAAACCTTAACTATACTACAAACTACAGCTATTAGGTTAATTGATTAATTTAATTTTCAAACCAAGTAACTTTCTATAAACTGTAATCAGTGAAGTTATAATTGACTAAAATCTTTCTTCATTAGCTAGGGATATTTTTATTTTGTATCGATTTTACTTTTAAATAACACCTGATAATACCCTGCATTAATAATTTCTAATTTTTAATTGTTGACAGCGGTAAACCTGATCTAATAAAAGATTATCTGAAATTGAAATTCTGCAGAATTTTTATTTTATTAAAAACTGCAGAATTTTTATTCTAAATTAACTCATTGGACGACATATTGAAATTAACAACAAACTACTTATAGAATGGTTGCCCCAATACATGATCATTATGACATTATCAAAAGTTTCTTATATACCTATATAGTATGTACCCTCTAACTTATAGTAATTAAGTTAAGTATATCTTCTATTAATCACATTGTTATGCTCCCCATACACGGCGGACTAGATTATAAACTTGGTACGCGGACAAGTTTTAGAACCATACCACAAACTTATGCAACCTATCATCCAGCCATTGTAATTATATGTACTTTATATTTTAATTATTTTCTCAAATCAAAAAATCTCAATGATAAAATGACATTTAAGTTGTATAACTTGCCCATACACTATACAACTTATCGAGTTCGCGGATCTATTCTAAAACCTGGTCCGATGTGTATGGGCAGCATTACAGATTGAAATTTGTTGTATATTTGTTATACAAAAGTACACCAGATTAACTGGCAATTGCAACATAGGTACTCTAACAATACTACATAATATATTCTAAATGGTATATACATATAAAAGCTACGTAAATTTATAAATGGTTCATTTATACTTGAAAGTACGGGTCATAAAGATTTATTTAGATATTTTATCTTTAAATAATTCTTTATTAGAACCAGTTAGAAATGTTGAAATTTGTATTAAGTATTTATTTTTATCCAAAACAAATTATTATCCATTAAAAATACATAAATACATACATATGTATATACATACATACATAATGGTTGCGTAAGTTTTATTGAATTGTACGTTTAAAATGAATTTTCTTTGGTATCTCATTTGGTAATTTATTTTTTTAATTTTTCAATAGAAGAATTTAATGGAAATTATTATTAAATGCTTTTTGTGTAAAAATCAAGAATTTTATTTTAATAACATTCTATAAAAACATTATATAAAAATTTCATTTGAAAATTATATTCCATTCAATATTGTGATTTGTTAAAGATAACATTTTATTATTTTAGATAAATCTTAAATGCAAAAGTTCAAAGTAACAATTTAGTCACATACATATGTATGTATGTATATGTATGTTCATTTGACGAAGAAATAATAATGAAGAAATTTAAGAATTTTAATGTCATTAAATTAATGTTAAATTAATACTTATTGTTTAATTATTTGCTTATAAAGCATTTAAATCTCAAAAAGTAATAACTAAAACTACTATGTATCTACTTATGTATGTATGTATGTAAATATATACTATAGAAATGAACATTATTGTTTGCTGTGAATCGATTAAAAATGGTTCTTACAAAAACAAAATTCAAAAATATTATACAGCCATGTGGAATGCCCCAGTTTGGTAGACCAACCTTAACTTAACTTAACTTAAAAGACTAACTAATCTAAGAGGCCAGAATTGATTGTTTTTTAAAACAAGACACATTTATATATGTTGCTTTTTAACTTGATTTACTGAATAAATGATAAAAGTTTTTAATTCATACTTTATAACTCACAATTCAATGAATATTGTATATATATATTCATATTGAATAATAAATATCATATTATATAAATAGAAGTTGTATTAATATTAAAATGAACAATTTAATTTACTTTGACGACAATTTCCATATGTTATAAGTACATTAAATTCTTAATTGTTTAAGAGATATAATTTACACTGGGACCTTTTGATAGATCAATTGTCTCTATATATAGATCTATCTATCTATTGTATTACTATGTGTTGTGAATTTTGCTTCACTCATAATACTTCTGTCTGTCAGCCGTACTGTCTCTAAGAAAGTAAAGATTTGAAGAGTGTTTATGGCAGTTCATCTTCGGCAAAGCAATTTGCTGCTAGATGCACACATTTTGCTCCGAGTAATACTCCGCAGCTTTTGAATATGTATCCTGGAGATGTTTCTTCTTCTTAGCGGAATCGGTATGTACCGTCATTCTCTATTCCAATTTTTTTTAAGTATGTCCCAACTGGATTCGTATCTCAATTTATTTTTACTTGAAAAGAAAATCCTAAGATTTTTTCATATCTTTTCCGGTTATAATTTCCCAGAAGGTCCTTAGATTGTCTAAGCCCGTATTTTTCATTCCGTAGTTTGATCCTATTTATCATTATAATAACTATCATTATAATAAATAAGCATAATATAGTGTGACCAGGCGTCCTCTTTTCAGCATTAAAAAAAATGTCCGGTGTCTTTTTCTAATTATCTTCTTTTGTCCTCTATTTACAACCTTGATTTCAGTTAAAAAAATATTATGAAATTTTATTTTTTCTAAAATTTGTGGTTCTTATACTTAGGTATTCTTTAATGCTTGTTTATGATAAGACGATAAGAACATAAAAGCAATAAATTGAAAGAGAAAATAATTCTGTAATTGAAATATTGGGTCATTTGTATAGCGTTTAAAAATGTGTTGAACTTTTACGTAAAATGCTTAAATTATCTAGAAATGAAGACAAAGTCTCTCCAGGAATTATGTGTTACTTTTAAATGGATGAATTTTGAAAATCTTGAATGGGATGATTTAGTAGAATCTTTACTTTATTTGAAAAATAAAAATTTAGATTTTAATGAATCAAAGCTTTTCCACCAATTTTACAATTTTAGTATATTTTTTAAAGATAATTTTGAATTAGACGATTTTAAAATTTTACCCCTACACCAAAAATTGGTTAGTTATTTAAAAACAAACTCATGTAGCCGAAATGAACTATGAGTTACAAAATTGTAAAAAGTCATAAAATTGTAGAATTTTTTTTTGGAATTCCAATCCACAACGCAAATGTGGAAAAAATATTTTCTTTAATTGAAAGTCAATAGACGGATGAAAGAAATCATGTAGAAACAATAAAAAGTATTATTTCGGTTAAATTCAATTTTAAAGAACTTAACTTCTTCACAATTTTATGACTTTTTAAACAAAGCCAAATATTTTATTTTCATTTTTCTGTGAGCTCAAAAATAAAATGAACCTTATTTAACGAGTTTAAAAAATATAGATATATAGATAGATGGGTCGGTTCCCACTGTAATATGTCCTCTTTTTTGTAATGATCGATCTGGTCATCCTAGCACCATACAGAGTGGCAAAATATTAATCATATATTTATATTATTCTTGCTATGATTTTTTTCTAGAAAACTACCGTGTACAATAATACCTAATAGAATAAAATTAATTTTAAATTTTTCTTGATTTTCAAAATGTTTTTGTTTTTCTTCCCTCAGTAGTTATATTGAGCCAGGACTCAGGAGTTATTTTGATTCAAATGAAAACATAAATTTGCATGTTTATTTGCATAAAAATATAAATACATATTTAACTAATAATTAATAAACATAATATAAAACTAATCCCGTTTTAAAATTGAAAATAATTCAAATTTCAAACACAAATAAAAACGTTTCGTTAAATCGTTAAATCAGTTTTGACGTTTCAAGCGTAAAAAAAATACTATGTACAAATACAACTCCATGTATGCAATTTTTAATTTTCTGAACAATCAAGAACAATATAATTTATACCGACTGTTTAATTATATTTTCGTCAATTGCGTTAAATTTTATGTACGTTGCTAATTTACTATATTTTTTTTTATTTCTTTAAAAAACTTTTATTTTGTTAATTTTCAAATATTTTATTTAATTTTAAGCATTTAACTTTTAAACTAAAATAGGAAACAATACAGTTATAAAATAAAGCTTCAAGTTCACAAATAAAAAATTGAACGAAAAATTGTTACTATACTACAATAAAAATAAAATTTTTTACAAAAATAAAGTATTTTGACATCATATTTTAATTACTTTATATTTAAATTTAATTTTACATTGAATTTATTTCACTTCACAATTTATTTCTCAAAATTTCTTCAAAAAGAATTAATATATAAAAAATACAATTAATACATCTTATTATTTAAATAAACTTACTTTTTCCTTACTTTTTTCACACTGTATTATCGATAGCTTATTTCGTGGCACTTTTCCTTTAAAGATTCATATGATGGTTTTTGTATTTGATAAATGTCAAATAATAAAATATAATTTATATGGCAGTAAAGAAACTTCTTAACCTTCAAATTGCTTTCCAAAAAAAGTCAAAATTTCTATCAATCAAAGGAATAATCCGCATGTAGTGTGTGGTTTTTGAATAAAAATTATAATTTTTAATTACATATTTAGTAATTTTTTAGTTAAAAATTTAATAATATTATTTTAATATGGCTAACTTAGATGATTTTTTTGCTAAAAAAGATAAAAAGAAATCAAAAACTAAAAAATTTTTGACACCCGACGAGTTGGCTAAAAAATTGGAGGACACGTCAAAAAAGGCTGTTGAAATAAAACCTCAGCAACCAGCCAGAAAAGAACTACGTCCCATTGAAGAACAAACGAATTCAAAAGAAGAAGAAGTTCAGATTTTTGTTAGAATGAAAAAATAAAATGTTTTACAAAAAAATAAAAAAAATAACAATAAATAAATATTTTAGGAAAATGAAGAAGAATGGAAAGATTTTCAAGAAGTAGAACAAAAAGACTACACTGGCTTAAAAATTGGTCAACTAACTGTAGATGACGATGATGATGAATTAGGTTCGGGGCAAGAAGGTGAAAATGATGAAAATGATACAGATGGTGAAGGAAGTTCTAGTAAAGAACGTAAATATGGTCCATGGAAAGCAGTTGTACCAGCTGAAGAAGTAACACAAATACCAGTTGAAATTCAAAAACCAAATATATACGTTTCACCCGCTTTCAAAGTGAGTAAAAATTTTTTTTTTTATTTATATACAAAAATACAAAGCAAAAAAGTTCGTTAACCTTTTCACCCGGTGAATATATATCTTGTGTTTAGCTTGTTACTTTTTAATATCACGCAAAAAAAAAATGCTTTCTATTCACATTACTTAAACAATAATTGAATCATTACATTTCAATTTCTTAATATTAAATTCAAAAAAATTTCGGGTAAATTATAAAAAGTAAAATTTATTTTTAGATATGACTTAGTTATTAAACAAATTTTGTGAATTAATATTTTATTTTATTTTATAATTTTAATTAATTATACACTAATTGAATACTTAAAAATACTGTTTCAAATTTGTAATTTGTTTCATAATTAATTAAAAGATTAATTTATTTTAGGCAAAACAACTAATAAAAGCTCGTAATCGTAATGCGCCAGATATAACAAATGAAGAATATTTTCCAACATTAGGAGCAGCAAGACCTGAAGAACAACGTAAAAAAAAGAATGAACCAAGTTTTGAAGAAGTAAGACATGGTGGTAGAATGCAAAGAATTCAAGAACTGAAAAGAAATACTGAGGCACCAGTTATAGGAAATCGTTATGATTCATTAGCTGAAGAAGATAGCTAGATAATACTTTACATTTATAATTTTTATTTTTTTCTATAAAAACAAAAATTAACAACAAAAAATAGATATGAAAAAAAACAAAAAAAAAAAAAAACAAACAAAACATAAGGATAAATCAAGTTTTTTTGAAAAGGAAAATAGAATACTCAAAAAAACATAAAATTAAAATTAAAATACAAATTCTACAATTGATTTGTATTAAAACAATTTGAAAACAAAATACATTAAAACTATTAACAATTCTTCAATTATTAATTTAAATTGAAATATTAAACAAAACAAAAGAAAATATCATATTTTTGCCTAAATATTTAATATTAATATTCTCAATATAAAAAAAATAAAAAAAAATATTTAAATATTTAAATATTTTTTTAGTCGTTTAAAAATAATAAAAGAAAAACAACAAAAAGTTAAAATTATACATTAATTATTAATTATTACAGCAATACTATATACAACAATAAATTTACTACTAGATTTCTCTTCCTATAATTACAAAATGGGAAGTTTATATTATAGAAAAGAAAGATTTATCTTCCAAAATTCAAAAAAAAAAAAAGGAAAAAAAAAATTTTAAAAATATTTAAAGATATAAAATGTGTATATTATTCTCGGTACA
Source organism: Poecilobothrus nobilitatus (assembly GCA_947095535.1). NCBI lineage: Eukaryota > Metazoa > Arthropoda > Insecta > Diptera > Dolichopodidae > Poecilobothrus > Poecilobothrus nobilitatus. Next base: position 151,974,205 of record OX352773.1, on the reverse strand, counting down.
TATATATATAAAGAAAACAATACAAACAAAATATTTCATTTAAATTAATTTCTTTTATTTAAAAAAAAATTTTTTACTTTATTTTGCAACTTTCTTTTTCTTTCTTTTCCAATAAAAGAATGTTCCTCCTTAAAACACAAATGACTTGATTTTAAATTATTACGAATTTTAAATTTTTGATGTGTCTAATATTAATTGTTTAAAGAAAAAAAAAAAAATTATTTTTTTTTTTTAAATTTTTTTTTGCTAAAAAATTTTAATTGTTTTAGGTACAATTTTTTTTATACTTGATCTTTTTTCCTTATTGATAAGGGAAAATTTAATGAAAAACACAACAAATAAATATGCTATATTTTCAAAAATTTTAAATTAAAGACAATTTACTTTTTAAATTATTTTTTTTTTTTTTTTTTAATTTTTAATTGTAATTCCAGATAAAAGGTCAATAATCTTAAAAAGGAATGATAAATTTAACTATACATTAAAAAATTTTCCTAGTCTTAAAAAATTCTACTAATTATATATAACCAAGATTTTTCTACAGAAAAAATATTCTGAGAAGAAAATCTATGATTGATTATTGTGAAAATTTTTATATAAAAATGTAAAATTAGCAAGGTAATAACAGCCAATTAACGAATCTTGATATCATTTTATCTTATTTGTACATTTCACTCATGTTGAGATTTTATTTGTTACAGCATTTACAGAATGTTTACTATCTTCAAATAAATCTGATGAAGCACTTTCCAAATAACTGAAATTAGTTGTAAAAAAAAAAAAAGTAAAATTATTTTTATTTAAAAAAAAAAAATATTTATTAGTAATTTATTAATACTTCTTTATTATTCATTAATAAAAAATTTCTTTAATAACTTAAATCATCTATAGCATTAACATTTTCATTACGTTGATACCTTTCACAATATGGTTTCTCTTTTGTGTTTGAGTAACATTTTAAAAATTCTTTTTTTAACATTGATTCAGGAAATTTTCTAATTAAATATAACCAGCAATCAATTACACTGAAAAGAAAATAAAAAAACACATGACAAAATTAAATAAATGTAATTAATAAGAGATTGAAACAAAAACAAGATAGCTTTGGTTTAAAAAAAAAAAAAAAAATTAAAGAAATATATTGATATGCAACAAAATAAGAAATTTTTTTTTTTTACTTTATCAGTTATAGTGTCTAAGGAGTTCAGATTTTATTAGGTATAAGTAGGAAGAATAAAATCTAATTTTTAAACGGACAAAATTCCAACAGAAGCTATCTTGTTCTTGTTGCAAGTCGTCATTTAATTTATATTTATTATTTATATAAAATATACATCAGCATTTTAAAATATGTATTTAAATTAAAATTCTGAAGTATATGCTTTTAATAAAACATACTCTTTTCCCTTTTGAATTTTTTGAATTTCACGATCATAATACTGTGGATAATCTTCTAAAATATCTAATTGTCCAAACATTTTGTCATCAATTTCATAAACTTCACCTTCAATATTATTTCCGATACCAATTTTATTTAATAAAAATGGTATATTATAACGTGTTCCAATCACTAATGGAAATTTATTTATAGTTTGTCCTTCACCAAGAAATTTTGCTTTACCATTATTCGTATCCGTTAACCAATAATGATTTGGTTGATTACGTTTTAATGTTCCATAAACAAAAACTTGATAAGTTTTTGGAATTTGTGACATTATCTAACAAAAGAAATAAATAAATATTTTGTTACAAACTGTTTTATATATTTATAATATGTTAATTAGAAATTGTTTCAAAAAAAAATTAAATATTTTGTTATAAAATTGTTTAACTGCAGTATATTTTTATCAAAATATATTTTACAAATAATGAATTTATATAAGATAAATGAAACTGAATTTAAATTAGTTAATTTATTATCACTTAAAATCAAAATTGATTAATTTATAACGTCCTTGAAATTTTGAAAGTTATCAATGACCGTTTTAGAGGTGTTACGAGATTAATAATGTATTGATAATTTAAACCATTTATTGCAAACTTTTTAATATTATTTTATTTTTTAATTAATTATATTTAGATATTAACATTAATTAATGAAAATAAACAAAAAAAAAAAAAAACAAATCAACACAACAAATATGTACATACTTGATTAGATTTAGTAAATGCTATTCTTGAAATTACAACCATTTTAATTGATAAAAATAATGATTTTTTATGTGAATAAAAATTTTTTTAATGTTTATGCTTTAATTTAATTTTGTAAACTATTTTATTTTGTGAACATACCCAAAAATTTATATTAAAAACTAAATCTGATAAATCACAATTGAAAATAAAAAAAATAGCCTCTAATTTATGTATTTTTTTTTTTTTATTGGGTAATTTTAATGGGTTTATAGAACTTTTATACCAGACAAAATCAAAGTTCTAACCACCTTTTACTATCTTGTTTAGTCTAAATTTCAAAATATCAAAATTTTTTTTTAAACTAAGTAAAAGTAATCAAAATGATTAAAATTTAAAAAAAAAAAATGTAGGTTAGCAAACAAAAAAAAAAATGTAAATAAATAAAAGTAAATTTTTAGACAACTTAAATTTAAAATTGAGTTATTATTAAGAGCATTTTTTCAAAAAATACATATTTATTAATTTTTGTGATAAATTTGTTCGGACTACGAAGTTGTACTAAATAACAAATATTATAGAATAGAATATAAATAGTTTACGTTTCCCACATAGGTAATGAGACTTACAGATGAAAAGTTATCTGAGAAAAAAAAAATGTCGGTGTATTATCTGGTAATATTTTTCAGTACAAAAAAATTTTGTTTTTCGATTCTTTGATACTTTGCATTTGTATTTGTGAAGTGATTTGTAAAGTTGCAGTTTGCAAAACAAAAATATCAGTATTAACACTATAATTGATGCAAAGCTTTGCCGTGGTCCGTGCCCATATGTATTCTCTTAAAAGTTACATGTTGTATAGATTTCCGGGGTTTAATAACGCTTAAAAAGCCCAAATGACACCAGACGCTATTATTCCTTTATTCAATTGTCAAAATGATCATCATTGGATACTACTTCCAGAGAAGTTACAATATTGTATTGGTTGAGTCTTTAAATAAAGGAAAATATTAAAACTTCTCAATTTAAGGTTACGACAGTGTAAATTTATTGTTAAAGATACAATGCGACAATAGAATCAATAGTATAAAAAGAAAATGGTAAATGTTATATTATACATATGTACTTAGGTATAATATAAAAAACTGCACAGACTTTTTCCTTTTTAAAACGATATTTAAAAAAAAAAAAATTGAAAAAATTAAGTTAAAACAGACAAAAAATTTAACAAAAGTATATTTTAATACCTAATTTTTAAATGTGCTAAACTGCTAACAATTGAAAACAAATGTCAGTTTAACTAGTATTGCCAGATTTCATTAATTTTTAAATTATAAAACTTTAAATTTGTTATACATTCCAATTAGTTTTATTAACGAATATTGAATTTTTTTTTTTATTGTATAAAATTACAAAAAAAATCGGCATTTCCGACCGGTAATGACAAGATGACACCCCGATTAAGTCAAAATATTAAATAATATATAATAATAATAAAATAAATGTCTTAAACAAATAAATAATTTAATATGTACTTGTATGTATGTATGTGCATACATATGTATGTATATGAGAAGGAATTAAGGAAGTTTGATTTATTTCCTCATCACATTGCATGTGACGACGGAACTAAAAATAAATAAAAAAGTTGCGAAATCAGTATTGAATACAAGCATCATAAATTTCTCTAATGTAATTTGTGATTCGTTGATATCATGTTTGATATCAGAATTTGTTGCTTTATTTCATACCAGTCAAGTGCCATTATACCATAGATATATTAACTAATAGATAGGCAGTGAAGAAAATATTTTCAGCCAATTTTGAGAAACAGCTGAGTGAACCGTGCGTATGTATTGCTTTAGTTTTCTCAGAAATAGGTTCCTAAAAGGTGAAATAATATCATTTCTAATTTTAATAGAATTTTATCACTTATATTGTTACTTTACAAGTAGTTAAAATTTTGAATAATCTTAATTATACATTATACATACATACATAATATGTATATGCATACATATATAAGTACATAGAATTCTCATTTTCGGGACATAAAATCTAATTAGGTAGTTACAAATCAATTCATCAAATATGATCAAATATTTTATATTTACTAGAATTTTCTTAAGTTTTTAATTAACATACCTAATTGTTTCTATAAATTAAATATTATTCACAACAACTTGTGCAGCAGTTGACACCTGATTTCAGTTACTTCTGAGAAAAATGAGATTCATAAAAACATGCAACATTTTAAAGAATTGTAGATTTGTAGACAAAATAGATATCTGGCAGATTATTCGGAGGCATTTTATTATATGAAGACCTGTAACTTGTTAGTAAGATTACTAGTGATTAGCATTGATTTGGTACAGGCGTTGAAAATCCTTAGTTTTGTATTTGTTGAGATCTGAGAGGATTTCCAGATATTTCTTATTCTGTCAAATACCGTTCAATTGATTTCCCTAGTCTGTTATCTACATCGTTAATGGTTCCTGCATCAGTGCCAATGATGCTACCTACCTAGATATTCAAAACTTTCTACATCTTAAATTGGTGTATTATCTATTTCTAGGCTCCTCTTATTTCTTGTATTGCATCACATAATTTTTGTTTTTGTTAATATTTATTTGCAGACTATACCAGTAATTAATTAGTTCAAACTTAAATTAATTTTAAAAATCTAAACCTAAACCTAAAAAAAAATATGCAATTTAAGATAAAAGGTTAATAACTTAAGATTATTGCAATATGTACATATGTATGTATGTACATATTTAAAATATTATAACACATATTTTTTTACCCTTTCAGTTTTCAGCATTCTAAAATATTTCTATTTTATTCAATATTACAATTCAGTATAAGTTTTTGTTTTCATTATTTTCTAATAAAAACCAAAATATATTTAATTTATTTTCGTGTTAAATTCATTAAAAATAAATATTTAATATTTTGGTAACATTAAATCAGCAGAAAATTTGAATAGTTCACCAAAAAAAAAAAATAAAACAGTACATAATAAAATTAATTGAAAAAAATTTTCTAATTTTTGATGACCTTTTATTATTTTCAAATTTTTTTTTTAAATAATTTATGAAATCAAGTCGTAATTAACAGATATTTTTAAAATTATTTTAAGCGAATTTATTTTGTAAAATTTATTTTTAGATTTTTAACGGAATAATTCTACGTTTTATTTTTCGACTCATATTATTAGAATTTTGATCCTCATACTAGTTTTATTTAACATTTTTGAAGTAATATAAAAGTTAATTTATATCAGCACGATTCAAAACGCTTAATTGGATAGTTATTGGATGATAATTCCATATTAATTGATTATTAACTAATGATGCATTTAAATTTTATAGTATTAAATATATTAATATAAGGACTGTATTTAAAGTTGTGCAAATTAAAATGTCAACCGTTATTTTAATGAAAAATAGTGAATTTAGTGTAAATAAATAATAATTCTTTTGAATGTTTTGTTAATATAAACTTAAATATCAAATATTTCAGTACATTTACCGGCTAAAAATAAAAAAAACTCAGATTATACTTAAAAAAAAAAAAGTGAATTTAAATGGATATGAAGGCAACAAAGGCTAGAACGTTCTTACCTGCTTTAAAATTAATACTCAATTTAGATTTAACTGTTAGGTTAGTTCTTTTTATTAATTGCTGTTAATTCGGTTTGGATTTAACTTCCATTCAAAGCTTTTGCAAGCCATGTCATATAGTAAATGCTAGTGTGATCAGAGCTGGATTAAGACCCATAAATGCCCTAAGCACTTAAAAAAAATTAACAAAATTAGCCATCTTAAACGCACTCTTGAAGGTTAACGATGTAAATATATTGACACTAAAGACTTTTATCACTAATTGTCAAAATGCCGTCTTAAAAAAAACCATACCACAATTGGCGAAAATTTGCATATTATATTTATATATGCAATGCAAATGCAATTACAGGCATTTATATGAATATAATTACAGGCATACCCTACACCAATGCTAACCTATATCAGAGTCTAAGAAACCCCCATATTTTGGGAATCAGAAGTCGGAGTACAAGAATACTAGTTTGGTTGCATACAACCAGGCTAAAGCCAGTGTACGATTGAACAATCTAAGTAAAATTTATTTGTATGCAATTTTTTTGCAACTAGAAAAAAACAAGTGATCACGATGCCCTAAACAAGTGCTTAGTTTACTTATAGGTTAATCTAGCTAGCACCGAGTGTTATACTTTAATTGAATGGATCACAAGTTTAAAAATTTTATATTTCATTAAATTATAATAGATGATACTTAAAAGATTAACCTTCAACATAACCATTCAAGTAAAATTTGTTTAGTTTATATGAAATTTGTTTTCTTTAATAATATAAACTTAGAGTAGAATTAATCAGACATCTGTTGTGGTGGGTATATTTTAATAAGCATTTAATTTTGATAGCTGTAAATCCTAGGCATAATTTAAATTAAGGTATAAAAAAAGTACTTGAAAAAAATACTTGATAAGAAAAATAATGGTAATAAAAATTTGTTTTATTTTTAAGGTATACACTTCGGTAAAAGTTATAAATCTAGGCAATAAAAACAAATTTAAATTTAATATTATATCATTAATAAAGAAAAAGTGATGTTTGGATTTATCAAATATTGGTATTGGTCAAAATCATTTGGATAATCCATAAAATCTTTTTTTTTTCTCTATATTTGTTGCGATCACATCTGTAATATTGGTATAAAAAGTCAAGTATGGTCCCCATTATTACATATTTATATATATTTATAAATATATTAGAAGATCTAAATTAATTTTTCAAAAATTGTCATCATTTTACAAAGATTTTAGCACTTTATATAAATATACATAATATTATATACAATACAATTAAAATTAAATAATAAGTAATACAAGAAAATTTCGAAATAAATTTCAACTTTAATTTTATTTTATTATATAATAATTTTTTTTTATATATTTTTTTTTAATATGTATATAAATTTTTTAGTACATAAGCTGAGTTCAATTTACTTTTTATTTTTTTTTTTTGTAATATACATACACTTAGGTTTATTTTTTTTTTTCATATTTTGATATATATCAGTACTCTGTACAAATGCAATACGATTGCATTCAAAATTAAATTTTTTTTATTTATTTTTTTTGAATTTCTACGTTGATGCTGAATATGCTAAATCTTCATTAGCTGGATGTTTGTGCGTTCTTTTATTTCTCATTACATATGGATGATCTGCACAGTTTTGATATGTTGAGAAATATTTTAAACTCAATAGATTATCTGGATATTTTTGTAATAAGTATACCCAACATGGTACAGTGCTAAAATGAAAAAATTTAATTTAAAATTTTAATAATATATAATTTATATATGTTTTTTTATTAAGTATCTACTCATAATTAAAATTTTGGATTTTTTTTTTTTCAAAATTCAGAGCTTTTACCGCGTACTGCTACTTTCGTTAAACAAATATCGCATTCACCACTTTGTAAAAGTGACACAACAAAAAATTTGACATTTTGAAACTTGAAAATCTTAGGGTTGAGAATACGAAATCAAAATTTTGATATTATATACGAGTAATGCTTATACAGTTAGGCACCCAGTATCAAAATTTTAATTTTCCATTCAGAACTCTATGATTTCCGATTTTCAAAGTTCCAAAAATTTTCAAATGCGGTTTTCGTTTAGGGAAAATAGCACTAAGGCATCAGTCAATGTTTTTGAATGTTTAATTCATATTGAACTATTACACTAATCTGATCCTACAAAATGCTAATAATATTTGAAAATTTCACTAAACAATTAGGCATAGCTCAAATTAAACTTAACCTGAGGAATTTGCAAAGTCTAAAGCTGACTAAACCTAAGGAATATACAATTCTTATTGCTAACTATTATAACTCATAATTTATTAACTATTAGGTTCAATAACCCCAACAAAAATTACGTAAAATTTGTCTTAAAATTTTTGATAATTTGTAACAGAAACAAGGTAGAATGTAAACCAACGGTTTTTAAAAGCGCACATTTCCAAAACTCAATAAAAACTGTTTAGAAGTGTGATTTGCACAAAAATTTGAAAATTTAAAAAATAAATTTTAAGAAATTTTTTGTAATAAGAAAAAACGTGAAAATATGACATTTTTGAAATTTTGAGGGGCCGTAAGTCCGGAATCCTTTATAACTAAGAAAAACCGTTAACACACGTAAAAATATATTATTGATCCTTTAATTTTCATGTCTTGCCGAAGAAAAAGTTTTACAGGTGCCTAAGTTACAGCTGTCTAAAAATAGCAAATTTTCAATTTTAGAGGCGTTATAACTCTTAAAGAGGGGGCGCTACCAAAAAAATTTTTGAGGAAACTTATACTAATTCTAAAAGTTCTTTCTTGTCTCAAAATTTCAGATTCCTATCTAAAGGCGTGCCGGAGTTATGAAAAAAGAAATTTCATGCAGAATGTGATTTTCAGATAACGGTAAATTTAAATAGTAAATTACAAAATATTACATAATTTTGATACTGTTTTATATAGATAATAAAATTTTCGATCTTCTGGCGGTTTTAGATTGTAAAACTATTACGCAGAGCTTGAGATATATACATCTGAAAATGGGGCTTTTTCGAAATTTTGAAGAGCTGCAACTTTGGAACCCTCTACAACTAAAATAAACCTTTAACACACGTAAAAATATATTACTGTAGCTTTAATTTTAATATCTTGCAGAAGTAAAATGTGTACAGGTTCCTAAGTTACAGGTGTTTAAAAATAGCAAATTTTCAATTTTTAAGCCCTAATAGCTCATAAACAGGGGTGGTCCAAAAAAATTTCCTGAGCAAACTTATACTAATTCTAAAAGTTCTTTCTTGCCTCAAAATTTCAAGCCTCTATCTAGAAGCATACCGGAGTTATGAAAGTAGAAAAATCATGCAAAATTTGGCTTTCACATAACGGTAAATTTAAATACTAAATATAAAAAAATTGTATAATTTTGATATTAATTTACAAAGCTAAAAAAATACCTGTCGAATGACGTTTTCAGATTGAAAAAATCTTAAGCAGAATATAAGATATATGTATTTAAAAATAGGGCTTTTTCAAAGCTTTAGGGGCTGTGGTGGGGCTACATGAAAAAGTTGTTCCACAAAATTATTTTTTTTTATGAGACCCACCCATGGTAAAAAATTTTTTCTCTATCTTTAACGGTGTAGAAGTTTTATAAACAGACGGACGTACGGGCGGACGGACAGAGTGAAACTAATAAGCACATTTTTTCAAAATTTTTTTGGAAATGTGCTAAAAAGAATTTTATCTTATCTCAATAATAAATAACGCAAAAATCAAAACATATACATATGTATGTATTAATTATGTAAATTATTTTTGAAATCATCAACATTTTATAAAATAAATAAAAAAAAAATTTACGGTGTCTGTTACTGATAAACAGAAGAAGTTATAATTTATAATCATAATTTATACTAAATACAGCATAAGTGCATGAATCATAATTTTTTTTATGTTAATGTTTAAGTATATAAAAAGAAATATTTTTTTTCATTTAAGACAAAAATAACAATTTCTAAGCTGTATAGTTAATGATTTTTGGACTAAATCTTTGAGTAAATTAAAATTAGAGAAAAACAAAATACTTAAAACTTCTTCAGACAGTTTAAACTTAAATGGTTCTGCTGAAGTAATAGATAATATATGTACGGAAAAATCATAAAAAAACGAATGGATTGTATTGAATATAAGAGGACCCAATAAAAGCATTTTAAACGTTATAGAAACAGCAAGATTTAGAAAACTGAAAGATCTCTTTTCATTCCTCTAAGAAAATTGACATGCGATTGACATGACATCCGCGTCGGCGTATACTTAATTAAATTGAAAAAGCTGTAATAAATAAATACCTTAGAGTTTAATAAATTTGCCATTACGTTTGCAACACTGTGAAGGAAACGTGGTAGATATAAAAATAGTATATATGTACATTATATTCTTGTTCAAAATTGAATTTTGAGCCGATTTAGCTTTATGTGTTCGCCCACCCGTTAGTTCGTTTGTGCCATATCTTAATAAATAATGAACTTAAGATTCTGAAATTTTTAACATTTCATTATTATATAAGTGACAGTTTTGCTATTTAAATTGAACAAGTTCGACGGATGAATTGGACTAGTTGCCATATACAACAACTTTTATATTTATATAAGTATAACTCAGTATATAACAAATCCATATGTATCTTAAATCTTATTAAAAAAAGGTTAAGTTTTATACCAATGGTATCTGCGAAATTTGGTTTGGTGTAACGTGTTCAAGTAAGTGTAACGTTTACTAGGTATCATAGGTTAAGTTTACATTTTTCATGCTGAATCCACTTCACAAAGACCACTCACGTACACGACAAATGTAAATGTCTTCAAAAAGTAAATTCCTTTTTTATAATTTTTTATATGTGTGTGTTTCAAAAAAAAAAAAATTTAAAGAAAGAGTTAAATAAAATAAAAGCTAAAAAATTAATGTGTTATATTATGTAGTTTTTCTGACCCTTATAAAAAATTTTTATTTCATTTTGTTTTTGTATTAGTGGATTCTTTTTTTCAGCTCTAAAATTTCTGATGTAAAAAAAAAAGAATGAAATTTTAAAACTAAGTACTAAACCGCAAAAATTTGTTTATGGGAAAGAAAACGAGTATGGGAAAGAAGGCTGAAACGTAATGAAAAAAGTAAATTCAAGAAGACCAATATAAAGACCTGTATTTAATTAAAATTTACTCTGTTAGATGGATATAACTCTATCTATATCTCTGTATTTAGTTAAATCAAATATCTGAAATTTTGAAAAGATGGTTAAATTTAATAAAAACAGTATAATATATCAATACTCGTGCAGATATCCTACAGTTGACATTGTCAACTAAAATACACTTTTTTTTTTTGTTTTTATACATATTTAGTTTTTAATGTATAGCATAAAGTATATGAAAATTTTAATAAAATAAAAAAAATAAATAAATACGAGTAAATGTACATCTGAATATGAAAAAAATAATTACAATTAAAATTGATAATTTTAATACTAAATCAAAGTTTACATAATTAAGTTCAATATAGGCCAATACAATTTTATTTGAGTAAATATTATTGATATCAATATAATTGTAAGCAGATATATGTAGATAAGTAGTAATTATTGTGATATCAGAACCTAATTTCACGACAGGAACTAGGCATAATTATTACGATTACATATAATTATCTAGAATTAATCGGTTGATAACGAGAGATTTATAAAAATATTAAAACTAATATTAATAAAAGAAGGATATAAATAAAAAATAACAAGGTAGAATATAAACCAACGGTTTTTAAAAGCGTACATTTCCAAAAGACAATACAAACTGTTTAGAATTGTGACTTGAACAAAAATTTGAAAATTTCATGTAATAAGAAAAAACGTGAAAATAGGACTTTTCTGGAATTTTGAGGGGCAATAAGTCCGGAATCCTATATAACTAAGAAAAACTGTTAACACACGTAAACATATATTATTGAACCTTTTTTGTCATGTCTTGTCGAAGAAAAATATTTACAGGTGCCTAAGTTACAGGTGTCTAAAAATAGCAAATTTTTAATTTTTGAGCCCTAATAGCTCATAAACAGGGGATGGTACAAAAATATTTTCTGAGCAAACTTATACTAGTTTTAAAAGTTCTTTGTTTCATCAAAATGTCAAACCCCTATCTAAAAGCGTGCCGGAGTTATTAAGGTAGAAAAATCATGCAAAAGTTGGTTTTCACATAACGGTCAATTTATATATTAAATTTAAAAAAAATTGTATAATATTGATAATTATTTACAAAGTTAAAAAAAAATACCTGTCGCATGACGTTTTCAGATTGCAAAAATGTTAAGCGGACCCTGAAATATACGCGTTTAAAAATAGGACTTTTTAAAAGTTTGAGGGGCTGCAGTTCCCTGATGGATGGGGCTGTATGAAAAAGTTGTTCCACAAAATTAATTTTTTTATGAGACCTACACATAGTTAAAATTTGTTTTCTCTATCTTTAATGGTGTAGAAATTTTGTAAACAGACGGACAGATGAACGGACAGACGAACGAACAGAGTGAAACTAATAGGCACAATTTTTCAAAAGTTTTTTGGAAATGTGCTAAAAATTATTATTTTTATCTTTATTAGAAAAATTTCGCTTTTAACATTTTATCATTTTAGATTTAAAAAAGATTTTTTTTTGTTTTAATAAATCAAAAATGGTTTCCTCTTAAAATTTAATAAACTTTTAATTAAAATAATTAACACTAATTAACAAAATATTTACATACGTATACATACATATATAATATAATAAATAAATGTGAAACATATGTAAGTATGTAAATATTTTGTTAATTACTATATATATACAGGGCGTCCCATGTTAACTTTCACATAGAACGTGAGGTGATGGGGAGCATCACAACGAACAAAAAATTATATTGGAGAATGGAGTCAATCTCGAACCACTAAAGAGTTATGAGACTTTAAAGACCTATAACTTTTAAAATATGTTATTTTGGAGTTATATCTACAGAATTAGAACTACTGAAGATATTGGAAAAATTAAAAAGGGAATTTAAAGCTTATTAAATTATCTTTATAGCCCACTATCATTTAGCTTTTTTTAATTTTATAGTAAGCACGACTTAAAAGTAAAATTTATGAATTCTTTTTAAAAAAAAAATGGGTTAAATATTCATGAGATCCGATTCTATTTTTGTTCGTTGTGATGCTTCACATCACGACCTGCTCTATGTAGAAATTAACGCGGGACACCCTGTATATATAATATTTATATGTATGTATACATATATATAATATTTATTAAGGGTTAAATAAAAGTTTTTGTTTTTTTTTTAATTATTAAAAATTAAATTAAACAAAAAATATGTACATACATAATACATACACATTTATTGAAAAATTAAAAAAAAAACAAATAAATATTTATTTATAATCAGTTTCCTATTAAATTTTAGTAATTTTTTTTCGTCACTGGTATTAAAAGTTAAATACATTAATGAATGCTTTATGGCTTTAAATAAAAAATAAAAAAAAAAAATAAAATGTATCTGGTTTTCCCCCAATTTCTATATAAGAAAAAAGAAATAACAATAAGTAGGATAAAAATGTTGCAAAAATTAAACAAGTTTATCTTTAAGTTTATCGTTGTTTACAAATTTAAAAATAAAATATCTTAAATAATAACTTATATATAACAAAATATTTATATATAACAAATAGCTGTTATATAAGTTTTTATAATATTTTATTATAAATCTTATGAAAATTTAAGATATTAAAATTATATATGTATTTTAATCTATTTTAAAAATTTATAATTGAAAACATATGTATGAACATATATTTTTTTTTTTTTAAGGCATTCCTCTGCCACATAAATGTGGACATGAAATTACAGAGCCTTTCCTGTTCAGACGTGGTTGTAAATGTTGTAAGGGGGAATAACTCTTACGGTGGGATTCGTTTTGAACCCATACTTCCTCGGTGTCTACAGAGTATTTTATACGCTCTTACCCACTAGGCCACCGAGCCCCCATGAACATATTGGTTGCACAAAAAAAGGGTACTTCCCCTTGATGAACGATTTTAAAAGATAATTTATTATATATAAAAATTCTTTTCTACATCAATATCTTCATTTTGCAGCCCGTTAAATATAATATGTATTATTGTTATCGTAAATTTTCACTGCTAAAAAAAACTGATAACTTTCTATTTATAAAATTAAGAGACACTAAAATTTTTAAATTTTACGATAGTTTTTAAAAGATTTAATTTTTTATTATAAAATAATTAAAACAATTCATGTGATTGAGTAAAATATGAAATTAAATTAAAATGTGCAATTGTAACCTATATATTCAATTGAATATCTTTTATATGTTCCAAAAGCAACTAAATGTAAAACTTCAAAAAATGTAAATAAAAATCTCATATTTAGTTTTGGAAATATAAATAAAAAAGCAAAAATAAAGTCTATCATTTAGCAAAATCTAAAATTTTGCTAACGTTTAGCCTGTAAGATTGAAAACTTTTGTTGGAGAATGGCGAGACTGAAAAAAAAATTAGATTGTTTTTAATGTTTAATTCTATTTATTTAATTCTAATTCTATTTGTCATTAACTTTTGTCATTAATTCAATATTCTATCCTAACTCTAGCATAAGGTTATAGCAGACTTTATTACTATTAATTTTAATTATATCTTATATGGACATTCAATGTCTCTATAGTCCCTAATTTGACTTATCATTGGTCCAAATATTAATTATTATAAAAAAGGCACATTGCACAACTGCATTTGTTTCAGGTAAAGGGAAACTTATTTTTAAAATTTTTTAAAAATTTTCATATGGAATAATTCCTTTTTTTTTTTTTTTAAAATGCGCCAGTATTATTATCCATTTTTTATCTGATGCTTTTTTATCATTCTTCCATTTCGTTAAAATTTCGGTGGTATAAAAACGCGAATTAAAAATATCAAATAAAATCTACAATACAATTTTCATCTGCAGTAATATTTATTTATAAATTATATTTATAGTTGATATAAAATGTTTTTTAAGTTGTTAAAAATATTTAGAATGGTACAAATGAGTCAAAACTTAAAAATAAGTGGTTCAAATTATTTATGAAATGAAGAAATATATTGCCAAACCGGGATTGTTTTTCTCAAAACAGGACATCTGTCAGACTTAGATAATGTACACTTTGTGTTCATTTTTCATAAGTTGATTTTTTTGAGACTTAATTCATATTCTAAATCTAAAATGGTATTTTAAAAGTTAATGAAATATAAATTCAATTAAATAGATTAACTAAGGTACTCGTGCCCTTATCCCACAGTATAAATTATTCTGTAAGTATAGACTATAAGTATTGCAAACAAAAATGAGTATATGCTACTTATTACCTATATATATATAGCAATTATCTACATAAAATATATGCTTATCAGTTTTTAATAATCGTCATAAAATTCAAATATTGTTTGGAACTTATTTTAATAACATTTTGTGCATTTAAATCGATATTTTTAGTTATAAATAATATTGAAACACCTTAATCTTTTTTAGTTGTAAATTTTTATTGAAGACAAATTGAAAATTTCTTTATAAATCGAAAACCATTATTTTTTAACTATATTTAGTACATAAATATACATAGATATAAAGATCTCATATCACTATTTGTTTGTTTAAAAAATTTTTATAATAAAAAAAAAAAAAAAATGAATATTCTTCCATTTTTTTTTTTTTTTTATAAAATAAAAAATTGTGAAAAGTAAATAAAAATCGTAAATAAATACCGCAAAAAAAACTAAGAAAAAACATACTTATTTTTTTTCGTTAAAAAAAAAAACCATTTATCAACTTTATGATAAAAATATTAAATAATATTATGACTATCATCTAATTACAAATTTATTATCGAATTATCACTTCTTTATTTTTTGATTTTTTTTCAGATTTTTAGAACTTAATTCAATTTTGAAAATATTGTGCCTACAAAGCAAAATTAAATTTAAACAGAATTTTCTTATCAATAAAATTTTAAATTTGATTTATTTCAGTAGAAATATCTTATAGTTATATTCTAAGTCAAATTAAGTAAATGTTACTATTTATTCTATGGTTATAAATACAATTAACTGATATGACTAAAATTTAATAAAATTATCGAATAAAAACGATAATCGATAATCTTTTTATGAATCACCTTAAAATTTATAGATACTATATAAATGCTATTTATAAATGCAGTATTCTAAGCTAAAGATTATTTTAAATCATAATGTGACGAAATGGTGAAATTTATTAGGCACTTAATTCATGTCAGTTCACACTTTCACTTATGTGAAATTTGTTTTTAGAAAACAAGCACTAAAAAAGTTTTCAAGTTGAGTCCCAAAGCCGCTAAATTATTTTTGGTATGTATACTATATGCATTAATAAATATTTTAATTTCATAGGATGGCTCAATATGGGGATTCGGCTGCAGATTCTATTATAGATTTGACTGCGGTACCGCATGTTGTATTCTAAGTGTTTAAAAAAATTCCATAAATTATGTCAAATTTCTGGAAAAAGTGTATATTTGCCATTTTGCAAAAAGAAATAATGAATGAATATAGTGAATGTTATAAGAAAGCCAATTTCCATAGAAAGGTTACAATTATCGTTAACCTACATATTAGTTTGAAACAAAAATTTCGTGGAATTTTTATCTGTATTTTAATGAAACTTAAGTAAATTTAAAAATGAACAATTTAATTCTATTTAAGCGGCCATAAATTCAATCATATATTTAAAATTATAAATTAAATCAAAGATTTCCCTTTCAAATGTGCTCGCTCTCGCAAAAAATTTACATAAAAAAGTATTTCTCCTAAGATGTAACGATCTAAAAATTTATTTAATTAGTATATAGGAATCTATTGTTACACTCAACCAATTTATAAGTAAATTAATAAACTTTAACTATTAATTAGAGAATAATTCAAATTTCCAGATATATTCCAGGAAATTCGTTAGCGACATTAACATCGCGAATGTGGAACAATCTCGCAGTTCATGTTACCTAGAGCTGTCGACAATTACATATATATACAACACCTAAAGATTTAAGCTTTACATTAACAACTTTATTCACAATATACTTTTCTATTTGAAATCAATTTGATTAATTTGAAATTATGACTATAGGCAGAAAGAGTACTAAAAGTCATTTAACCTATTGTTTGGTCAAAAAAGGGGGATGGTGGATTAAAATTCCACACACTCATAGAAAACTCAGGATCCTTTTACTTCTTTATTATGCCTTTCGATAATTACCGTCTACCCTCGCGAAAAAAAATGCTTAGTATCTCTTTCACACTCCCAAAAAAAAATTCTTAGTATATGTCTACTGAAGAATGTACACTTAGCATATAATGATATTATACTTACAGCTGAATAATATTGCAAATAGAATTTTCTTAGCACAATAAACTGAATTATGTGCAGAAAAGCTGTATGTGGACTTTTAATTGTCAGAATCAAAATTATGAATTGATCGAACTAATGCAGAGCAATATCGAAAGTAAAAGAGTCATACAAAAATTTGTGAATTCACTATAGATTTGAATCATTTAAGAGAAAATCTGATCAATAGTTCGGAATATCGGAAAATATAGACAACAAAATAGGTTATTAAAATCAATATTTTAATCAAAAATACGAATGCTATTGAAATTAAAGTTTAATACTATTAATATAATCGCTGGTGTTGCATATCAAAACTAACTAATTTAAAATACTATACATATTTTAAATTTTAATTCAAAAAATGTCCTTCTAAAACATCAAACTTGTTAAATAAATTAGATGGTAAATAGACTTATCAACATTAAAAAAGGGGTCTCGGTGGCCTAGTGGGTAAGAGTATGGTCTAGTGTATAAAATACGCTGTAAACACCGAGGGAGTGTGTTTATTTATTTATGTGGCAGAGAAATGCATTAAAAAAAAAAAAATCATTTTATCATTTTATTTTTGTTACTTACCCTTCACCAACACCAATATTCATTTCTTGTAATTCTCTTGTATATATATCCTGACAATCTTCCAAATTATCCAATACATTTAACATTTTTTTATCAACTTCATATATTTCACCAGTTACATAATTACCAACACCAGGTTTATTTAATAAAAATGGTATATTGTAACGTGTTGCAATAACAAGAGGTAGTTTTTCGGTTGTTGTTGCTTTACACCAAAATTTTGCAAAACCATTTGCTGTATTAGCCAATATTGAATGATTTGGTTGACCGTATTTAAGTGCACCGCATACAAATAATTTTTCTAAGGCAGATGTGGCTTTCTAAAAGTAAATTAAAAAATAAAAACAAAATAAAAAAGAGAAAATCATAAGTTTATATGAAAAAAAAATATAAAATATACTTATAGATATTTTATAAATTCTAAATATATAAAAATAAAAAGAAAGAAAAAAAAAAAATAAATTATCACCCACTATGAAAATTTTAAAAGAAAATCACAATTAACGAATTTTAATTTCCATAAAAATTAATTTACGATATTATTATTCATTAAATTACTATATGTTATATACATACATAATATTATGTATTATATTTAGTCAAGTGCATTTAGTTACAGTTAAATATATGATTGTAAATACCGGCAAGATAAGGTTAATAACAGCTGTTATATATAGCAAAACAAATTTATATTTCAACTCTATTAGTTTATATCTCCTTCGACTTATATACTTGTATAGCTAAAGCTTATCACGTATTTGCAATTATTATTATATTACGACATGGTTATATTTATTATGTAAGATATTATATTATATTATATATTATACCATTCATATATTTCATTAATTATTTAACTGTTTTATAATTTTATAGTTTTATTTTAAAATAAATTAAAAATAAAAAAAAAAATGCTGACTTAATTTAATTAAAAACCAATAATAAAACTTTAAAAAGTAAAGGCGATATCTCCAAAAAATCATTTTATTTAAAATAAAAATAATATAATAGAAAAATCGAATGTTTATATAGTTAAGTATATAAAGTAAAAGTTGTCGACCTTGTTATAAGTTTTTTTTAAGTCATTAAACTTTTATGTAAAACAATTTTTGTTTTTGAGAAATTAAATTATTTATTTTCCATTTTAAAATATTTTAAAAGGCATTTATTATATAAAGCAATAGAATTCCATAATTTTTAGACAAGGGAAGAAAATTACACTGTTAAAATGTTGGGTATTTAATATTAATACCAAGTAGATTTCTTGTTAAATATATATGATTTTCTGCCATTATACCTATAGGTATTTTAAGTATTTCATAATATTGTAATTATTTCAGAGTAAAACTCTTTGTTCATTATGTAAAAGTATTAGCTTTCATGTAAAATTTTATAAATAGTTATAATAATAATTTTTTATGAATTTTTAAGATTCAAATTTTAATTAAATAATAGATACATAATTTTAAATAAATTGATTTGGGAAAACTAAAAATATTAATTATATGTTTAATAAATAATATATAAGTTTGTTAAAATTCTTTGATTCGACCTGAAATACCCATCAATATTCTTTCTTATATCTATATATTATATTTTTTAATCTTTATCTGTGATATATAAGTGTGAATTAAAAAAATTTTGTTAATTTTTTTTTATTGTTACTAAGGTTTAATGACAAATATAATTATATTTATTTTAATAGATGATTTTGTTGATTTTATTAAAATTAAATTTAAATTTTAAACCATAAAAATATAATTATAAGTTTTGTTAGAAGTTAAAATATTATATACGTTGTCACTGTATTATTTTTAATAGTAATTGTTAAAAATTATAAAATTGAATTTATGTGAGTATGTTAAACTTACAAAAAATGGATAATTAAATGTCAAATTAAAAAGCGTAAAAAAATAGTTAATAAAATAAAGTACTTTAGAAATGTATATTAACAAAAGAATACTATGTATGTATGTATGTACAAGCTTGTTTTTCATGCTTATAAATATAACCCATACATTTTTCGTTTTGTATAAAATTAAAATTGTTATTAGAAAGTTACAGCAGAATAGAACAGCATATATTAGTACATGCATTATACGTATTATACGTACTCTATGGACAAAAACCACCCTAATCATTGTTTTTTGATAAGAATACATTTTTTGATTATTTGAAATTAAAAAACGTGTAAAAAATAGTTCAAATACAATTGCCTTTTTCATTGCCCCAAACATAAACGAATGTTGAAAGTTGCCAAAATGAGTTTTTGAGTTTTAAGTTTAGTATCTCTTAATTCTGGAAATATGCCTAACTGCTTTATATTACTCATTTAAAAATTATTGGCCATAACAATATGCTGTTTTACATGTAAATTATATCTTCACATATTTGTCAAATACTGCATGCAAAACTGCTATTCCTTATCTTATCTTTTTTGGTTTCTCTTCCAATTTTGTTGTTTTGTTTAAGAAATTTAGTAATTTATTTTTCTCCCACTGCCGAATTGTGTTATAATTTTTAGTGTCTTATCAATTTTAAATTTCATTTTTTGCATTCATTTTTTTTTATATAAACATAAATTTATTCCTAAATTTAATTTATCTTTTATGTTTTTTATAATATCGTAAAAAATATTCTTTAATTTGTTTTCTGACTTATATCAATTTTTAAATCAATGGCTTAAGCCTTAAACCATTGTTAAATTTTTAATATTTTCTGCTAAATTATCTTTTTCTATACAGAAATTTTCCGTATAGCTATGACTTGTTTTTTTTGTTCTAAAATTTAATTTAAAAGATTTAATTTTTCTGTATAATTTTTATTGTTATTCTTTTGATATTGACATTTAAATATAAATTTGCATTAGATATACACTTTGAATTTATTTTTTATTTTATTTAGTTACGTTTAATTTTTTTGAAATCACAAAAATTTTTCTTGTACTTATTACATTCATTTTTTACTTTTTTTATGTACTTATATATATTTATATACTTTTATACATATATATATATTAATAAGTATACAAATATATACTTTTCAAATGATAATAAGAACCTTTTAAAATTATTAGTACATATTATAATTACGATGATTTCGATGCATGTATTTGAGTACTTTTTGTTCTACATGTATTTTGGGTGGCTTTAACGGCACAATTGCTGGATTGGCACTGTTGAAGATTATCTCACTTTAACTATGTTGTGGACACTTTTGGCTACGTAAGTGGCTTTCCTTTTTAGCATATTTCAGAAAAAAAATTTTTTTTTCATGGAATAATTATTTACAATTTTTAACATTATTATTTTTAAATCTTTTCTTTTTGGTTTTCTTACATATGCACATAAGGCAAGTATTATTAGTTGTAAAGTAAGTATTTCATTTATTTCTAAAAAGGACTGTTGACTGAAGTTCTATTTTAGCTGTAACTAAAGGATAACTTTTAAACCTACCAATAATAGTTCACGTTATAATATGCTTTAAATAATAAATAAACAAATTATCGACAATATTCTAAAACAAAAAATAAGTATATCACTTTTAAATAACTTACGAGAAACAAATTTTTATTAAAAGTGCTCAATGTTACTTACTATAGACAAAATACGTTAATTTCCGCGATATTCTAAATAAAACCCTTAAGGGTCTTAGCACAAATCGAGTTATATATAGTTTTAAGATAGAGAAAGAATTCCATCTCTTAAAGACATTTCAGAACATGTTTTTCTTTTTGTTCTTTTTTTTTTTTAATTTTTTTGTGTCTCGGGTCAAATAGAAGCCAGACGTTATAACAAACAGACGGTTAATTTACGATAATAAAATGTATAAAAGGAACAAAAATTATTTTTGTAAATTATTGTATAAAATAAAATGCAATATTAAAATTGTTGCTAATAAATATTTAATAAATTTTAAATTTAAAAACTTCAATAAAGTTTATTTGAACGCAATACAAAAAAAATTAAGGGCAATTTTCAATTATGTCAAATTTTTTTTTTATTTATTTATTCCTTCTCTTTTGTGCATATAAAAACTAAAAAGTTAATAATTTGAATAAAAAAATAATATTTTCTTTATTGCAGATTTTTGTTATTGCAGTTTTGTTTATTTTCTTTTTTTTTAACAGATTCGTCTGTTTTTGATGACTTAAAATTATTTTTTTATTATTAAAATGTACGTGACTATAACAAAAATATTTTTTTATGTATCATCAAACTATATTAAGATTTGAGTTTATATATTATATAGCTTTAAAAAGGATTTATATATATATGTATATATGTATGCATATGTATATGTACTTTGAAAAACTTCAAATGGTTCATTTAAAAATTTAATTAAAATATTCGCAAAATGAAAGAAAATATTTACTAAAGAGACATGTAAAATCTTTCAAAATTTATTTTAATTCAAAAATGCAATTTTTTATGCAATTCTATACGTTTTAAGGTTAAGAAATTTAAAATTTGTAATTATGGTCAATTGTAATCACATATTCACAAAATGGCTCAGAGATGGCTCAGATGGCTCATATTCAAAATGACTTTAATTTTTAAATATTTGATACATATATAACTGAAAAAAGAATTTTGAATTCAGTAACACTGTGCAGAAACTTTTGTAAAGCTATACTTAGCGGTCTAGATCTAGATTTGTATTTTATTTTTATTTGTTCAAAATTTATAAACTATTTAAAAAAAATAATTTATGAATAATTTATTTATTACATATTATATATAATTAAAAAAACATTTTTTATTTTTAAAGTACATATTCAAAATTGATATAGCGTGCAGTTTAACTTTATTAATTTTATACGATATAAAATTCATAGGTCAGAAATTATATTAAAAAACAGGAAAAAAAACAAAGTTTTTAAATTATAATATTAGTTTAATATATAAAATAGATATGTACGTATAATATACATATGTACATAAAAAATAATTTCAATTAAATTATATAATTATCAGTTAATATATCAAAAAAAAAAAAAAAATTTGATTCTATATAATCAAATTTGATTTGATAACATTTTATACCTAAATCGTAAATAGGTAGAGAAATAATATCGTAATAACTACCTATATAAGAACTAATTAATTTCATTTTATAGTCCGATTTAGATCTTTATCTCCCTAATCTATTATTAAATGAGTGGAGATATAGATACCTATACATAACATTAAACACATATTAACATTTTGAGATTTTATATATAAGGATATAAGGATATAAAAAATTTTGAGTAATATTGGAAAATATATGTGTTATTAAAATTTTTTTTTTACTTCCCTTTCAAAATGAAGGTAAGATAAATTATAGTACAGATTGAGTCTCCTAGGAAGAGGTACTTATAAAACGAGATTTCTAAAGTAGAAAATATAGTTTATAAATTGAGTTAAGTTACTTTATATAATGTTTTGTTTACGATATTTTTTAGCTTAAAGAATTTTTCCTATTCGTGGAAAAAAATTACATTTTACATAACGTTTTATAGAAATTACATAATTTGAGTTTTGACTGTTGTTTTGTTGTATATACCTATTATAGAAATCTAGCTACTGAATTAATCACTAAGAATTTAAAAATAGATTTGAACAAAACTTTTTAGCTAATACAGTTACCAATATGTGGTTAAAAGATTTTTCAGAAGTATCTTTTATTTATTATTCAATTACTTTTGAAATAAAAAAAAGGTTAAAACCAACGTACATATTTCTACATTTTTTCATTTATTTCTTAATTTATATAAGATGCAGAATTTTTAGACCTTTATCACCCTGTTAACTTAGGACTACCTGTATAAATAGATGTACATCCATTAATTTATTTTTCATCTTATTCTACTTATTTTTTTTTTTTTCACATACCCACAATACATAAATTATTATATAATACATTTTTTTTTTTGTTTTTTATTTGTAATTTAAAGATTTTTCTATTTCATACTTGTTTATTTAACATATGTTCTGTTATCGTAAAAAAAATTTTTGTTTTTTCAAATTAATTTAACACGTTTGCAGATTTTTTTAATATTTTTTTTTTTATTATTATTAATAAATTATACATATTTGTCGATGACGAATTTAAATTTGAAAAACAAAAATATCATAAATTAATTCACTTTCATTATGATATATAACGTAACTTAAGTATATAATGCACAAGTAGCAACCAATTAACCTGTCAAATATTTTACCTGATTCTACTTTTATGTATTTTATTTTATGCATTAAATTTTTCATATTACGATATTACGATAAAATATACGATAAGGATGTAGAACATTTTTTTTTCTTTTTGTAAATTAAATTTTTTTTAACTACTTTAAAACATGGATAAAATTTCAAAATATGTACATATGTATATTTAATATTGCGTGTTGTACCGTGTATTTATATATATCTATAGATGTATATAATATTATATTTGTTATACCAGGTTATACTTTTACTCTTATCGATTTCCTTAAGTATGTAAATAAATGTAACTACATAAATATTTATAGTTATATAATATATACATGCATATAAATATAGTTATATATAAACATCCATTTTGTATATGTAATTGATACCTACCCTTAGGTTACACATGTTGTTCAGGTCCTAGTTTTGTTTTTTTTTGTTTTAATTTCTTTAAAAGCACTTCTTATGAAACAAATTATATTGTTTTTAATTTTACGGTATTTATTTAAATTGAGAATATTTTATGTACTTTGGAAATTATTATGATTATTTTTTTTTTTTATAATTAAATTATTAAATTAATTTAATATTTGGCGCAATTATCTCGATATACTCAAATACTTAATCACAAAAAGAATAAACCTAAGCAGAAAAAAAAGCCGATTATATTTTTTTTTCTTTTTAATATGAATGTAAAAAAAAAAAAAAACTTTTTTATTTATCCGGATAACCAATTATTCAGTCAACGTAATTCAAAGAAACTCAGTTAAATACTGAACATTGAGTGAGAAAAAATTTATTAATAAATATAATATAACAAATGATTTGAGTATTTTTTTTTTTTTAAAAGTATCTGTGTTATATATAATAATATATTAATATCTAAAATAAAAAGTAAAAAATAATAAAAATAAAAGAAGAAAAAAATTTTAATATTAATGAAATTTTTTACATATATGTATGTATATTTATTTTATCATTTAAAAGCGGTGCAAATTATTTGGGAAATATAAATATTATCAAACTGATTTTATCAGTAATGATAAAATTTCAAAACAGGTTTAAAAAAATTACTTTTCAAATTTTTATTTTAAACAAGTTCAAAATCATCCGATAGACACTATAAATATATGGTTTAATGTTTAAAATCAAACTTTGTCAAAATTGAATTACCGCATAATGGATATAATCAATCGATTTTAATTTGAGTTTATTTGATAACATATTGATTTTCTGGTTTTTTACTTTCTTGTAGGACTTGAAAGTGTTATAAAGTTTTATTTAATTCCTAAATGAATTCCTTTTTGTTTTTTTGTAAATGACCTGGACAAACTTGTTTTCTCTGAGAAATACCAACATATAAAACATCCATAATTCATAACCTCAACAATAATTTTAGTTACAAAGAAAAAAAAAAAAATCATTTAAATCCATTAAAAATCGATTTTTCAGTTCTTTTATTTTGAAAGGGGCTATAAACAAACATGTTTGTATCTATAAATAAAACTTTTTATTATTTTATGTAAATTTTATTTAATAAGTTCCATTGTAGGTATACATATAATAAAATATATATATTTTAAATCCAAAAGAGTTCATGGTTGCCAAAAGAAAATAAAATGTAATAAACATGAAGTTTCTCCTAAGGTTCAAAACAATACAGCAACAGAAGTTAAATAATAATATACCTACCAATACTTATACAATATTATATTTTAATGTAGGTGATATGATATTAAAAGTTAACCTGTACGATTTAGAAAAATAGAAAATGTACAACTGAATGTGACAGAATAAAATTGGAACATTTTTGTGGAACTTTAAAGCTAATTTACCAGATAATTTTATTAAAATTTAAATAAAATTATTAAAATATTTTACAATTATGATTTTGATTTTGAAATAATATACTTTTTGTATAAATGGATCAATAAATAACAAAATTATTTCATTTCAATTAACACTTTCTGATATCTCGTAAACATACGACACGACACACCTCCAAAATCTTTTAAAAATTTTGAGTAAATTAAATTTTTTTTTTTAACTCTTCTTACAGCTTTTCTCTTTTAATCCATTAATACAATATTTATGATGTACAATAAAATTATCTTAAATTCTGTTAAAATTAATTAATATATATAAAAAAAAATATATATATGTACGTAGGTACTTTCTTAATAATTTTTTTTTATGCAAAATTTGAATTTTTAATTAGAATTTAAATATACATATGTTATAAGTAAAAATTCCATAGAAAAAATACTCAATACCTTTAGAAAAAAAAATTGCAGAGAAGAGAATTTATTATTTTTAAACAAAACAACTGTTTTTTTTTTTTATTTCTTTCGTAATTTCACTCAAAATTGTGAACAAATAATATAACACCATACACAACTCATATAATATGGATAATGGTATAGTACTTAATAGTGTTGTTTGTATGTACGTAACGTATATATCTATTTATTTTACATATGAATAAATATATATACATACTTATTTATAGGTACTAATATAAAATATTATTAGTTTACTTTCTACATAATATCAAAGAAAAACTATCTTAATTCTTTTAACATGAGATTTTTTTTTTTTTTTTGAGTGAAAATTAATATTCTCAGTATTTTTGTTTCATATATCTAAACCTAACTTTATCTTTATGTATAGTCTACATATATACATACATATATATATTCTTCATTATAATTTATAGGTTATTATAAAGGTTTTTTTTTGTTTTCCTTGTTTGTTGTTGAGTATTTATCTCAATTTTGTTTGTACTCTACTAGTTTAATGTAATGAAATCTAAAAATAAACAAAACCAAAACAAAAAAAAAAAAAATTGAAGAGGTTTACTAATGTTTATTTAATATAAAGTTACTAATAATATTGTTTACATACTACAGAGCATATCTAAGTGTCAAATATGAAGATTTATTTTGACAAGTTAAAGAATAATTTAAAAAAACAAAAAATACTAAACACTTGCAAAAAAAAAAAAAAAACTTAGCCTTAGAAGATTTCAATATAGGATGTAATTTGATTTATTTGAAATCTAATTTACATTCTTTACATTCCCTTTGTTCACTTTCTTTTTTGTTTTTCAATCATTTTCAACCTGTTAGTCTTTTGTTCAAGGAAAGGTTTTAGTATTAATACTAATTTAACGCTATACAAAATATCTTAGTTATTTTCCGAATCTTGCACTCATTCTGTTGACAGACATTATTAGATTTTTTTTCCACAAGATTAAGTTGTACAGTTTCTATATCTCCAATTTAAAATTTCGATATTAACTATGGTCTAAGAACTAAGTACTCATAACTCTAATTTGAATGTTGCCAGGTTTAGTCGGTCCTTGAAAAATTACAAAATCCAATTGAAACAATTAAATTAAATGCACTGATCCTGTTACATGTTATTACGTAATTACGACATTTTATCACATTTTAACAGTTTTTAAAACACCTAAACAAGCCTAATTGATTTTTTTGGGATATTGGTATATGGTATTGAATTTCATATCTCTACCAAGAAATTCTCTACAAAAAAGTCTCTTTTAATTTTACTTCAATAATTAGTTGCGGTAAATTGAAAACATGTTTTTTATCAGATTTTGAACCCACTATAATAAAAAAAAAATAGTTAATGAGTGCAATTACCTGTACCTATGTGTATCTTTTTTTTTACATTATTTTTTAATGAAAAAAGTGAGCATAAACTGCTACGCATTTCTTTAATGTTAGAGAATTTTTTAATATACATTAAAAGAAAATTTTCAATAAAAAAAAAACCGAAATTTTTACATTGATATAAGAAAGTATAGTGTAAAAATAACTATACGTATGTAATGTATTATTTAATTCTACACTAGGTCAGGAAATTCAAGGGCATGAGATAATAATTTTTGTATATTTTAATATTTTTATTTCTTTTTTTTTTTATTTTTGGAAGAATAGAAAATAAAATATTGAATGAAACTTAGTTATTACGTGGTAGGTATATAGATATAAAATTCTATATACTAGAAAAAAAAAACAGTCATGGCAAAAAGAAATAAATTTTATGAATTTATGGTACATTACACCCTAAAATTTCCTTAAACAATTTTCATTGGTATATTGATTTTTTTTTTTTTTTGGTTTTTCTTAGAATTTATTTTATTTCACATTTTTATTTAAAATTAAAAGTGAAATATAAGGAAAAGCTTTAGACTTAATAGCAGTAAAAAAAAAATTGAATATATAAAATGTAATATTAATGATGAAGCTTGGTTATTTATTTGAAGCTTTTAAATATTTATTTGTATTAAATGTAAGGGTGAAAATAAATGCCGTGGCTTAGAAACATTCGGAACTGGACAGGTATTAAAACCATAGGAGAATTGGTTCACGTAGTGCAAGAAACAGAGAAAAGTATGACAATATCATTTCAAGTTTACAATAACGTGTAAATAAAGTGATCGCTTAACATGCAGTAGTAGATTAGCAGCAAAAGAAGAAGAAACGAGGAAGAATACAGTTGCCTTTGTCAACTCTTAGATACCCGTACGAACCGTTAGTATATTCAAAGCCTGTCACTCTGCTTACAATATTATTTTTTAAATATTTTAGTATTTTAAAATAATTTCGGTGAATTTTATAATTTCTAGAACTATGGATTGTACATATATTCAAACTATATGTTTATTTTTATACATTCTTCAAAGGCAGATTCTAATCCAGATTTTAACTTCTGTCAAAATTTCAAGTTTGCAACTTAAACCGTTTAGAAGATAGAAGGGTTAAAGGATTTTGCAATAATTCAGTTTCGCATAACGGTAAATTAAGACACCGTATAGCACAAGTATATATTTATTATATACATGTTTGTAAAGGTCATAATAGCACCTATCGTTTGCACCTATTTTCAGATTGAAAATATACCTTATAGAACTTATGTTATAACAATTTAAATATAGAGATTTTTGGGGGCTTTGGGGGGTTGTAGCTCCTTAACGGGTGGGGCTACAGAAAAATTAATATTTTTATGATATCTATCAGCAGTTAAAATTTCATGGCTCTATTTCAAAAAAATTGTGGAGATCTAAAAGTTAGTTGTTCAGGAGCTACCCGAAGTTTTGGTCGAAACTCAACCAAAAAAAATAGAGAACCTACAAATTGCTCCCAGAATATTTTGTGTAAGTTTCAAGATTCTAGCTTTCTTTTTTTTAAGGGAGGTGGGAATCTTCCAAAGACAGCAAGAATTTCCCCTTGGTAGTGTCAGATTCTTACTGACCTCTTTAGCCAATATAGTGGGATAAAACCCTTACTTATGAAAGCAGTATATTGGCTAGGGAGTAGGGATAGGGAAGGATAGGAAAATGGATACGGAAACATTGAATTGGGAGTGGGACTGTAAGGAAACAATGAATCCGCCTATTATTATTATTATTTTGCTAATAGTGACTAAAGCCGTCACAACAGTTACAACATGTAGTAGTAGTATATATATTACTACATGAGGTAATTATTGAAGGCAACCCCCTGTCACTGTAGTGGCTGTTATTATTGGTATTAATATTCTTATTAATATTATTATTATTTTACTACAGAGTCAGCGCCATCAGTGGATTACAACGTCTAGCAGTATATAACACCTTACTTGCATGATATAACCAAAGATAGACCCACTGTAGTAGCTATTATTATTATTACTATTATTATTATTAATATTATTATTGTTATTATTACTAATATTAATTATACGATATACATTATTACGATATAAAAGTAGTACATACTTTTAATTATGACCTGACCGGGGTTTGAACCCAATACCCTTCGATTGAAAGGTTGGCGACTTAACCACTGCGCCATGAGTCAGATGAGTTAGTTTTTGAGTTAGCGTGCTGACGGACGGAAGGACGGACGGACATGGCTTAATCGACTCAGAATTTGATTCTGGTCCAATCCATACCTTTGAAGGTATATCTAGCTCTCTTATTTCGAGGTGTTACAAACGGAGGAGTAATTTTATTATACCCGATCCTATCGTACGGGTATAAAAAGAGAAGAAACGGCGATTTTCAAAATTGGGCGACTATTTTACTTTTAGGACTATGCTTAGTCTAGTTTGAGTTCAATGTTACAAAAATACAGTTTCATTTTTTTCTCTTCATGTTAAGCAACGTTGTATAAAAGACCTTGTTTGATTTTTAATATTTTTAAGTACTTTTACTTTAAATGACAAGCTGTAAATATTTACAGTAATCTCTTGCTTAGAGAAAACTTAACATTTTCTAAGCTTAGTTTCTTACAACACTTTTTGCTTGTGCTTAAGTTGCTCTAGATGCCCACAGATTAAGACCCATAGATGCCCTAAGCACTTAAAAAAAAAAAATTAACAACATTTTATATTAGCTATCGTGAACGCACTCTTGAAGTTTAGATGAAAAAATTGTTGACACTAAGAATTTTGATACCAATTGCCAAATGTCGTTGACAAAAATAAACGAAAATTTGCATTATTTATATTTACAACAGGCATTTTCATAAACAACCTATGACTATGCAGTATTATAGTCTAAGAATAAGTATCTTAGGAATCAGAAGTTAGAATTGTACTAGAATACTAGGGTTGCTTACAATAAGCTAAAGTTAGTCTACTAGGTTGTTTAATCCTGAGCAATATTTATTTGTATGAAATTTTTTTACACTAAAAAAAAAAAGTGAGACTGTTCGTCATTGCAGAATTTCTGCGTGGTGCCACAATTATCATGATGTCCTAAACAAGTCTTTAGTTTGCTTATAAATTAATTCAGCACTGAGTTGCTCAATGTGACAAATAAATTTTTAATAATTTTTCTATTTAATTATCAATTTTAAATCAATTAATAATCGCACAGAGGCATGACATCACATCATACAAATGTTTCTAGTGGAACACAATTTGATATCACGACAAAACTTTGAAATACTATTGTGGCAAGACGGTATACAACGTCTTTATTGAAGTGTCAAACAAATAATTTTGTCCCCTTAGAATGCTTTATAAATTAATGAATTATTATTCATGTAGAAAATTATTTGTGACGTATAAAGTTTCTCTGCATTTATTGAAACATTTTAGTATGTGTCCTATTTAATTTCTATGTTTTTAATACCGAAAATATCAAAAGTGTTCCCTCAGAAACGTTTAATAAAATTAGATGTGTTTCAAAAAGTATCAAAGGGTAGATATTCTATTTATTGATATACACGTTGAATATTAAATACACTAAAATTCTGATTTTACTTTTCACACAATACGTTTTCAAAAAGTGGATGTAAAAACAAAATTCGTGTAAAAAAGCATAATATAGAAATCGTTTAATAAAGAAAATGGAGAAATTGTACCTAAAATCATTTCAAAATTTTTTAGCTTACTTAGATTTAGTTGTATATTGCATAATATAATATAATAACATGTATTTTTTTTTTTGACCAAAATTGTATATCATACATGATTTATTTATAATTTTATTTCAATAGTAAACTAATTTTAGTATCTATAGAATGATATTTAAAAATTTCTTTTTTTTTTTATCAAAGTGTAATAAAAAAAACGAGGAAGAATACAGTTGCCTTTGTCAACTCTTAGATACCCCTACGAAGCGTTAGTATGTTCACAGCCTGTCATTCTGCTTACAATATTAATTTTTTAATATTTTAGTATTTTAAAATAATTTGGGTGAATTTTATAATTTCTAGAACTATGGGTTGTACATATATTCAGACTATATGTTTATACATTCTTCAAAAGCAGATTTTAACCTTCCATATAACGATTATCAATCCAAAACTTTTTCAAATATTCTATAGTACCATCTAATACTAAACGGTAAATGTATATTAAATTTACTAAGTACAAAATAGTAAATATATTTTTAAATATTATATTATATTATATTATATTACTGCGTACATAGTATATTTATATTGTTATAAGTATATCGCCATACATTGCAATATTTCTTTAAAAATATTTCCATTCATAGAATAATTTCTTATATGTACAATAAAATACATATATGTATGTATGTAAATACGGCGCTATATAATATACATCTATACTCTTATCATTCATTCATTAGTGACATATACGATATGTAAATAAACATGATATTATATAAGTATGTATATATATCAATATCATATAAATAAAAATTCTTCAAGCAACCGTTATGTTGTTTATTTATTTACATTTTTTTGTACTACGCATTATATCCTCAACAATTTCAAATTATCGAGTAAAACAAAATGCAAAAAATTCGTTAAAGAAATTTGTTAGAAAATTTGAAGAAATCAAGTAACAATTTCGTCAATTATAAAGTAACCCTATATTATTAAAAAAAGTTGTTAACAGGAGTATAATGTTGAAGCTTTAATTTTTGTCTATGACTTCAAAAAAATTTTAGCAGGTGTTCAAGTTACAGGTGTTTAAAAATAGGAAATTTTCAGTTTTTGACCCCTGACAGCTCCTAAACGGGATACAAAAAAAATTTCTGAAATGACTCATACTTATTTTCAAAGATCTAACATCTGTTTTCAACTTAAACCGTTTAGAAGATAGAAGGGTTAAAGTATTTTGCAAAATTTTAGTTTGCATAACGGTAAATTAAGACACCGTATGCCACAACTACATATTTACTGTATATACTTTTAAAGCTAATAAAAGCAGTAATCGTTTGGCGTTTTCAGAATGAAGATATACCTTATACTTCTTGTGCTATAACAATTTAAATATAGAGCTTTTTTGAACCTTTGGGGAGCTGTTGCTCCGTAACGGATGGGGCTACAAAAAAAAGTTATAAAAAATAAAATTAATATTTTTGTGGCATCTATCAGCAGTTAAAATTTCATAGCTCTATTTCAAAAAAAATGTGTGGATCTAAAAGTTAGGTCTTCGAGAGCTATCCTAAGTTTTGGTCCACACTCAACGAAAAAAAATAGGGAACCTACAAATTACTCCCAGAATATTTTATGTAAATTTGAAGATTCTAGCTTTCTTAGTTTTTGAGTTAGCGTGCTGACGGACGGACGGACGGACGGACATGGCTCAATCGTCTTAGAATTTTTTTCTGATCCGATCCATAGCTTTGAAGGTATATCTAGCTCGCTTATTTCGAGGTGTTACAAACGGAGGAGTATTTTTATTATACCCGATCCTATCGTACGGGTATAAAAATGAATAATAATAATAATAAATTGGCGATAATCCAAACATTCATGTGTTGTTTATAATATTATCATTGTATATAGAATGACGTATTAAGTTATAAAGATAAACTTTTTTTTATCTTCAAAATTTTTAAATAAATATTTTTTAAGAATATTACATTTTAGTTTACCATAATTATTATTATTTAGTTAATGTCTATGCCTGCTGATGTATTAATTAATAATACAATGGACGGGGGGTCATATTTGCAAGAAAATTCAAAATAAATGAAAAATAAATGCAATGAAAGAAAAAGATATTAAAATTTCATTAAAATAAAATTAAAATTATTAGAATTATAAACTTTATTTGGGGTACATATACTTTAATTTTTTAATTTGAAATACATATTTATTGTTTTTGATTGTAGCGATTAAAATCTGGTATCAGTATTCTAATAAAACATAAAAAAAATTATTTTTTTTTTTAGTGAATTTCCCTGCCACATAACTGTAACAACGAAATTACACAGCCTTTCCGTTTCAGAAGTGGCTGTACATGTCATAACGGGGAATAACTCTTACGACGTGTGTTGGATTCGAATCCACAATCCCTCGATGCTTACAGCGTATGTTATACGCTCTTACTCACTAGGCCACCGAGACCCCATTTAAAAATTTTTAGGGTAACTGAAAACGTTAACGAAAAAGCATTGTTTAATATTCGCAAAATAAAGATTTATATATAAATATCTAAATAGAGATGTTTTTCTCATCTTTCCTTTTAAATTTTTATATCATTCCCCGATTGTCTTCAATGTATCCTATATTTCAGTTCCCTTGCGCCAAAATGTGTAAAATAAAGAAATTTTTCGTGTTTTAATTTTCATAGAAACAGCTTTTGATTTTTTAACCCATTTTAGATGGTGTATTTTTCGGATTTTTTTTTTATTAAACTGTTTGGAACTTTTAAGTTTATCATTCTATCTGTTCGCCCATCCGTCTGCTTATGCGTTTACAAAAATTCTACACAGTTTAAGATAGAAAACTGAAATTTTAATAGATTTTCTTAAAAAAATTAATGTTATTGAGCAACTTTTTTATAAAGCCCCACTTATTACGGAAAATTGAACACCTCAAAGTTGAAAAAGCCCTATTTTCAAATGTATATATCTCATATTCTGCTAAACATTTTTTCAATCTAAATGTAAATTTTTTAGTTTTATAAATCAGTATCAAAATTAAAGATTTTAAATATTTCAACTTAATATTTAAATTCAAGTGTTTTGTGAAAAATAATTCTTCATAACCCCGGAACACTTTTAGATATATAGAACCTTGAAATTTTGAAAAAAGAAATATCTTTCAGAACATTACTTCTCAAATTTTTTTTATGTACTTTCCCCTGTTTAAGAACTATATTGGCGTCAAAAATTGAAAAAATCTCTATTTTTAGACATCTGCAACTTAGTACACCTAAGTACACATTTTTTCAAAGTAAGAAACAAA
The DNA here is from genome assembly GCA_947095535.1 of Poecilobothrus nobilitatus. NCBI lineage: Eukaryota > Metazoa > Arthropoda > Insecta > Diptera > Dolichopodidae > Poecilobothrus > Poecilobothrus nobilitatus. The sequence continues at coordinate 151,939,518 of OX352773.1, read as the reverse complement.
AAATAAAGCTTCGACAACAGTGTAATTATATCATGATTAATGGTCATGGTCATGGTCATGGTTAATTAAAATTGAAGATAATTTTTGTTTAAAAATTTTGGTTTTTATTAATTCAATACCTTGTATTTATTATTCCCATACTAGGACTTTAAATGTACTTTAAAACGAGGAAGAATACAGTTGACTTTCTCAACTCTTAGATACCCGTACGAACCGTTAGTATGTTCACAGCCTGTCACTCTGCTCACAATATTATTTTTTTAATATTTTAGTATTTTAAAATAATTTGGGTGAATTTTATAATTTCTAGAACTATGGGTTGTACATATATTCAAACTATATGTTTATATGTACATTCTTCAAAAGCAGATCCTAACCTTTCACATAACGATTATCAATCCAAAACTTTTTCAAATATTCTATAGTACCATTTAATACTAAGCGGTAAATATATATTAAATTTACTTAGTACAAAATAGTAAATATAATTTTAAATATTATATTATATTATATTTAAATATTCCATTGACAGAATAATTTCTTATAAGTACAATAAAATACATATATGTATGTATGTAAATACGGCGCTATATAATATACATCTATACTCTTATCATTCATTCACTAGTGACATATACGATATGTAAATAAACATGATATTATATAAGTATGTATATATATCAATATCATATAAATAAAAATTCTTCAAGCAACCGTTATGTTGTTTATTTATTTACATTTTTTTGTACTACGCATTATATCCTCAACAATTTCAAATTATCGAGTAAAACAAAATGGAAAAAATTCGTTAAAGAAATTTGTTAGAAAATTTGAAAAAATCAAGTAACATTTTCGTCAATTATAAAGTAACCCTATATTATTAAAAAAAGTTGTTAACAGAAATAAGAGTATAATGTTGAAGCTTTAATTTTTGTGTATTACTTCAAAAAAATGTTAACAGGTGTTCAAGTTACAGGTGTTTAAAAATTGGAAATTTTCAGTTTTTGACCCCTTACAGCTCCTAAACGGGGGGTGATACAAAAAAAATTTCTGAAATGACTCATACTTATTTTCAAAGATCTAATTTCTGTCAATTTCAAATTTCAAGTTTCCAACTTAAACCGTTTAGAAGATAGAAGGGTTAAAGTATTTTGCAAAATTTGAGTTTCGCATAACGGTAAATTAAGACACCGTATGCCAAAAATATATATTTACTGTATATATACTTTTAAAGCTAATGAAAGTAGTAATCGTTTGGCGTTTTCAAAATGAAGATATACCTTATACAACTTGTGCTATAACAATTTAAATATAGAGCTTTTTTGAGCCTTTGGGGAGCTGTAGCTCCGTAACGGGTGGGGCTACAAAAAAAAAGTATTAAAAATAAAATTAATATTTTTGTGAGATCTATCAGCAGTTAAAATTTCATAGCTCTATTTCAAAAAAAATGTCGGGATCTAAAAGTTAGGTGTTCGAGAGCTACCCTAAGGCTTGGTCCAAACTCAACCAAAAAAAATAGGAAACCTACAAATTACTCCCAGAATATTTTGTGTAAATTTCAAGATTCTAGCTTTCTTAGTTTTTGAGTTAGCGTGCTGACGGACGGACGGACGGACAAGGCTCAAAAGTCTTAGAATTTTTTTCTGATCCGATCCATACCTTTGAAGGTATATCTAGCTCGCTTATTTCGAGGTGTTACAAACGGAGGAGTAATTTTATTATACCCGATCCTATCGTACGGGTATAATGAAACCTTTACATTGTACATGGTACAATGTTCAGTGACATTATGAAAACTTTCAAGTCCAAATGTGACGTACAGGGTAATGCCTCCACAATTTTATAAATGGTTGTGGTTTAAGTGTAGAAGAAATTTGGAAAGAAAAGAAATTAAGATCGGATTGAAAACGGATTGGAAAGAAAATAAGTTAAGATCGCATTGAGATGAATACCATGGAGAATCTTCCGCAGAGGAGTGACGCAGTGTTAAAATGAAATCATCACATAACTGTACTTTATATCTCAAAGTTTCGAAATATGTATGCCATAACTCCGATGCGCAATCTTGTGATCGAAAAATGCATTATATGAATATTTTTTGTTTCAATTTCAAAAAGTAATTTCTATTAATAAAAAATTATTTTAAATATCTTAAAATTGAAACCAATTTCCTCTGAAGTTTTAATAGATATTATGCTTAAAATCTTGAAGATGCTAACTTATATATAACTGGAGCATTAGATAATGATCTTTTAATCTTTAATGACACTAACTCATTTAAAATTTAACTCTACTATTTACTAAAATTATACACTCAAGATCAATATTAAAAATAAAAACTATCTTTAATTCACATTTATTTACTTCGTAAGAGACTTTTACCAAAAAAAAAAAAAAAACAAAGAGAACTTTATTGTATTTTATGGATGAGATGATGATGTCATTTTAAATTGTTTCAACACTAATAAAAAAATTTCTATTTATTGTTAAAAACTAAAAATTTTTTGTTTTTTGATGTAAAGTTTTTATTTAAAAATTCTAAAAACGAAAAACCATAAAACAAAATTTAGTTAAAGTAAATAAAAAAAAAATGCAATAATTATACTCAATTATTATTTAAATTAACTAAATTTTAGTGATAAACATATTTAGTATTTAAATTAGAATTACATTTTGATTTTAAATAATAATTCCTAAAATAATGTGCTCCTAATATTAAAATGGATCATTATAATCATACTAAATTAGAGAAATATTTAGACAAGAATTTAAAGTAGCAAATACATTTAAAAAAAAATAATAATTAAGTAATAAATTTGTTTTTTTTTTAGTTTTATAATAAAAAACAAAACTAAAATATAATCAGTTCTCTCTTTCTAGCACATTACCAAAAAAATTTTTGGAAATGTAAAAACCAAATATCGCATGATTTATTTATTTATTTATTTTTTTTTTTTTTTTTACTAGGGTTGGTGGAAAACTCGAAAGTTCACCCCCCCTTTTAAAACCAAACTTTAGGATGGAACCTTTAATACGAATGTACAGTTTGGTTTTGGGGATAGGGATGTGGGAAGGATAATTGGGAAAATTGGAATTGGGAAATTTGGATCATGGGGAATAGGTAGGAAAATTTGGAGGGACATTTTGAAGAAAGATGTTAATGTTCTTCTTAAACTTAAGTAAATCGTACACATAAGAATTACCAACTTTAGGGAACACATGCGATGGTATATGGTTCCACAAACGGGACGTGCGCATAACAAACGAATTTCCATAGGCTGTATTTCGCCATCTTGATAACTCAACATTTACCCTCATAACTCTGGACCGCTTTTAAATAAGGACTTCAAATTTTGAGGTAAGAAAGAACTTTTAGAATTAGTATAAGTTTTCTCAGAAAATTGCTTTGGATCACCCACCCCCTATATGCTATTATGGCTATTATGGTTTATATGCTATAAAAATTTTCTATTTTTAGGCACTTATAACTTAAGCACCTGTACAAATTTTTTTTCGGCAAGACATAAAACTTAAAGCCCCAGTAATATATTTTTACTTGTGTTAACGAGTTTTCTTAGTTATATAGTGTTCTAGACTTACAGCCCCTCAAAATTTCAGAAAAGTCCTATTTTCACATATTTTCTTATTACAAAAAAATTCTTAAATTTTCAAATTTTTGTGCAAGTCACAATTCTAAACAGTTTGTATTGTCTTTTGGAAATGTACGCTTTTAAAAACCGTTTATTTTCATTCTACCTTGTTTTTTTTTTTAATTCAGAAAAAGAAATCTAATGAAAAAAAAAACTAAAACTAGGATATATTTTTGTTCTGGTATGTATGATCCTTTTGACTGGTTAATAAGCTAATATAAATAAAAATTACAACGAAATAAAATAATTATAATATACTGTATTGGAAAAAAAAGGCGTAAAAAACATCCCTTTTTTTCATCCTAATTTCAAATTAAGAATATTTTGTACCAAGAAAATTCAACTATACGGATGGAATAAGTGGGAGCAAAATAAAGATAAAGGAGAGTTGGGAGTTAAATGAATCATAGGAATCTATTGAAATTAATAACTTTTCTTGACAATTTTTCAGAAAATATTGGTTATAGTAGTAAATTTTAATAGTACATTTTTACTGTTCTGGCAACTGAGGAATTGTTCAATATGCAGTAGAGCATCATTTAAGTGATTTTAAATAGTACAGATAGACAGATAGTATACCAATGAGGACTTGAAGCCTTTCTAATACTTCGTTAAATTTGTTTGAGAGATGGGCATCCGTGGTTTTATTTTAATTGAGAAAGTGCCATTACCTACATAATATCTATATCATCAAAAAAGATGACTAATACATTTTTTAAATTTTGTCGATCAAAGATATATGTACAAAAGGCGCTTTGTTATCATACCTGTCTGACGCATGACTTATGATCAGTATATACTTAAACATATTTGACAAGATTTTTTAGATTCGTTACTTGCGAACGCAGTATATTGGCTAGGGAGTACGGATAGGAAAGGATAGGAAATGGATACGGAAACATTGAATTGGGAGTGGGACTGTAAGAAAACAGTGAATACGCCTATTATTATTACTATTTTGCTAACAGTGACTAAAGCCGTCACAACAGTTACAACATGTAGTAGTAGTATATGAGGTACTACATGAGGTAATTATTGAAGGCAACCCCCACTGTCACTGTAGCGGCTACTATTATTTGTATTAGTATTAGTATTCTTATTAATATTATTATTATTTTACTACAGTCAGCGCCATCAGTGGATTACAACGTGCAGCAGCATATAGCACCTTACTCGTATGATATAACCAAAGATGGCTCCACTGTAGCAGCTTTCATTATTATTACTATTTATTATTATTATAATTATTACTACTATTAATTCGATATACATTATTACGATATAAAAGTACTACATATTTTTTATTTATGATCTGACCGGGGTTTGAACCTTTCGATTGAAAGGTTGGCAACTTAACCACTGCGCCATGAGTCAGATTACGGAATTTTATTGCATGATCTCAAACGCTTTGTGGGAGTTTTAAAAAGAAATGGATGGACAAACTGTAATAGGTAAGTTAATTTATTCAATAATATTTTTTGAAAATATACTAAAAAGAATGAAATTATAATATGATCTCTTTACTTTAATTTTTAGCACATTTCCAAAAAAATTTTGAAAAATATGCCTATTAGTTTCATTCTGTCCCTCCGTTCGTCTGTCTACCCGTCTGTTTACAAAACTTTTACACCGTTAAAGATACAAAAAAATATTTTAACAATGGGTAGGTCTCATAAAAAAATTAATGTTGTAGCACAACTTTTTCTTGTAACTCCATCCATTACGAAGCTACAACCCTTCAAATTTTAAAAAGCCCTATTTTTAAATGCATATCTCATGTTCTGCTTAAGATTTTTGCAATCTGAAAACGCTATTCGATAGGAATATTTTTACCTTTGTAAATCAATAATAAAATTGTACAATTATTTTAAATTTAGTATTTAAATTTACCGTTATGTGAAAAACAAATTTTTGCATGATTTTTCTACTTTCATATTTCCGGAATTTTTAGATAGAGATTTGAAATTTTGAGAGAAGAAAGAACTTTTAGAATTAGTATAAGTTTCCTCAGAACTTTTTTTTGGACTACCTCCTATTTATGAGCTATTAGCGGTCAAAAATTGAAAATTTGCTATTTTTGGACACCTGCAACTTAGGAACCTATACAATTTTTTCTTCGGCAAGATATAAAGATTAAAGCTTCAGTACCTAATGTATTTTTACGTATGTTAACGGTTTTTTTAGTTATAAAGGGATCCGGCTTACCGCCCTTCAAAATTTCAAAAAAGTCATATTTTCACATGTTTTCTTATTATATGAAATTTTCAAACTTCGGTACAAGTCATAATTCTAAACAGTTTGTATTATCTTTTGAAAATGGGCGCTTTTAAAAGTCGTTGGTTTATATTTTGCCTTGTTTTAATTATAGTAATCCTAATCTTAATTATTACTATTATACGACAAGTTTTTCTGGTTTTATTTTGAAGAAAAAGGCTGAAATACAAAATATACTATTTAAAGGAATTCAACTTTGAAGGATGAAGAATTTACATATGTATATTATACATATGAATAATAGAATATTTACAGATAGGTTCTTTGAGAAAATAATTCTTGATTAATTTATGCATTATTTTATGCATGTCTAAACTATAATTTGCGCACATATACTACAATACAATACTTACATATAAATAGTAAATATGTACATATTCATATATACATATATTTTATAAATATTACTATGAAAACTCTGTAATTTATTTACTATGTGATTTGGTTTTTATTTTTACGGAAATGTGATTTGGTTTTTTACGGATTACGGGAAATAAAAAAACAAGTCAACAAATTGAATGCCATTGATAAATCTCGTTAGTCATTGTTTATTTCATTTAAAATTACATTTTTATTAAACTTTAAATCATAATTTAATGCATGTAATAATCATTTATATAATTTAAAATTGTAAATTACAGGTAAATTGAAATTACCTGTTTAAAAAAAAATGTACGTCAAAAAATAAATGTTTTTTTTTTTTATTATTATTTAATTTGTAAGATACACATTTAAGTACTTATTATCTAATAAATATATTTTTTATTTTATTGAGAAAATTTTTAATATTATGTAAAAAACATGAATAAACTGTTTAGAATTTATAGTTTTAATACCTCATAAGTATCATCACATTTCAATATTCCAACTACTGTACCTTTTCTAAAATCTTCAAGTTGGTTCTATGGATTAAACTTTCCAAGATGAGCCGATTGCATTTCTTTCAATCATTTAAATTTATTATAAAAAAATACTTGGGCTGTAGATTTTTGTAAAACAATAAACAATAAAAGACGCCATTAATTCAAGAATTTTACTTTAAAATTTATTTTCTTCTCTAAAAATAATATTAACATTTCCACTTCCATTTCATTTAACTTTTTATTCGGTTTTTCATATAATCTTCTTATATTGCTTTTATTCTGAAGTAAAAGTATTTAATTAATTTAAAATGAAAATATTTCTTCTTGCCTACAGCCTACATCACATTTTAGCACATTTTCGAAAGTAATTCAAAAAATGTACTTGTTATTTAAAATACGATATACAACAATTTTCACTATAGGCAGTGCCGGTTCAAGAGTTGTGACGCCCTATACACATTTAAATTTTTGCGCACATTTTAAATCATTGCAATGGGATATTTTTTGTTTTGATTTTTTCTTTTTTGTTAAAAATTTATTCTAATATTTAAAAAAAGGAGATCTTAATGTGGTCGCGTTCAAGTTTGCAGTTTAGCTTTATAACTAGAAGTTAAATAAGAATTTTCTGATGTAGATATAGATATGTATGTAAAATTAGAACGACTAGTTGTACTTAATTTTTTTAAAAACTACCATGAGACTTGTATAGAAAAATAAATAAGATCCAATTTAAAAGCTTCTCTTTGAGCCTTATTGCCTATAGACTGGCCTGTAATGCAAGTTATATTGCATAGAAAAATGAAAATAATTATATAGAGTTAAAGATAATATATTCTATAGGTATATTGCTTTAGATAAGTTTGGATGTAACATAGATGTATAATGAAATAGAGTGTAATGTACATGACATAAAATCTAATACAGTGAACATATTATGTAAACTGGCAGATATCTAACCTTATGTATATTTTGTATAAAAATTTATATTAAAATTACCTCAAATTATTAATATAATTTCTACATTTTATAAAGATGTATGTATACTTGCGTAAAATAAATTTGGCACAAAATATTTTATATGTAGGTATAATATATATATAATTTAAAAAAACATTAAAAAAAATTTTGAGGAATTTCCACCCCTTAATCATGGTGCCCTATGCATGTGCCATTTGTGCATCGCTCCCAAGCCGCTCCTGACTATAGGATTTAAGATTACGATAAAATGTTTATAACGACACAACCAGATACAATTTTCAAAAACGAGAACTCGTGATAATTATAATTTAAAAATCAAAATACATAAATATTGTAATTAGGTAATTATTTTGAATATAAAATTATATTTTAAGTTTAAAAAAAGTATTTAACATAGTACTGATTTATTACATTGTATTTATATTATTAATTAATATAGGTGTAAAAACTGTCTATACAGTACTGATCGAAAGCACAAAAAATATTACAGAAAAAAATATTTAAAAAAAAAAAAAAATTCATTATTAATTACAAAACTAAATATAAGTAAAAATTTCAAAATGAAAACAATTTAAAAATTATTTATTTTTAAATTGAATAAAATACAAAATTTTAAACGTACAGTTATATTTCGCTATGCGTACACCCGCTCTTCATTACATACGCTCACTCATGGGTACACCGTTTTTTGATCCCAATCGTACGTAAAATATGTATAAAAATGGGGTTACAACGTACTCAATTATAATAAAATCGAAGTTTTTATGTTTTATTGATATTCTTGAAAAGCCCTACTGTATCTTCGGAACCAGAATTTAACCAGCCATATATACGATTTAAAAAAAGTAATCACCGATTCTATAACAGAAACTAAAAAAGAAAACAAAAATTAAAAAAGTCCCGAAAAGTGATACATTTTCATTTTCCGTACATACTCCAAAACTATTGCGTACGTATGACCGGGGTATTATTGTATATGATATATTCATAAAAATGTACAGTTATGGCCAACTAATAAGAAATGAAATGAAACTTTTGAAATAAATTATGATGAAAAATAATTATATGGTTTAATTAAATAATGACAGTTTTGAACAGTCATTGTAAGTCGCAAAGTTGTAATTATGCAAGGTAGTAATTTAAAAATTTGATAAGTGGAATAACATTTTTTTTAATCTCTTATCTTTTCTAATATAATAACTGAAAACAGTTTTTACGATTAAATGATTTATGTATTTTCTATAACAATTAACAGGTTTTACAAATGGCATATTATTTAGTTAAAAATTTGTCACTTTGCATAGTTGTTAATATTTTTACTGAATGCGTATAATAATTTTTGTTGCTTTAATATTGAGTGTAGGCTGAGTGATGCACCAACATAAGTATATTTACCCTAAAATGAATGCTAACATTTTCGCTTAACGTACTTAATACTTTAACACTCTAGTTAAATGCTTTTAATATTTATGCTCTAAAAAAGGGGGCCTTTAAAATAGTATATGTGGCATAATCAAAATTTTGAAAATAATACACTTAACATATGAGTGTGCATTAATATACCATTGATTCTCATAACTTATAAAAATTTAAAATAATATGAATTGATGCTATTTCATAAATCTTTTTAATATTACTTACATATATATATTTATTTATTTATTTATATACAGGTACCGTGGTACATAAATGTGCCAGGTAGCTATAAACCCCTGTTTCCTGGCAGGAATGTGGGGTGTACGAGATATTATGTGATATATTAAGTATTTATATATTGCGATATATGAATATTTTTTTTTTTATATTATAATTATTGTACCCAGCCGCGAATCGAACCCGAGACCTCTCATTCCCTTATGAATGAGAAGCGGTGCGTCAACCACTGTACCAATGGCTGGATACATATGTACATATATGTATTAGATATATGTAAGTACATATATATTATATTATGTAATAAATTCCGGATTAAATTTTTTTTTTGTCCAAATTTTTAGCTATAGTTACGTTTTAAGAAACAACCTTGGTTTAATTTTTTGTTGCTCTTAAAATATCAACTTTTACTATGAATCTCTTCCTTGTGTGCAACGTTAATATAAAAAAAATAACAAAATATATAAACTATAAAGCCTGATAAAACCTTTTTTTATTTTTTTTATATCTTTTCTATACCTTTTTATCTTTTATGGTTATTCATTCGTCTTTGCTTTTTCTTATACCTCTTCTAGTCTTTTATTTGCCCCTTTTAATACATTTTCTTAAAGAATTTTCTACGTTTAATTTTACCCCAAATGTTTGTGTATATTTTAGGAGTTTGATTTTAGTAAGTTTTTATAATCAATTTTTATACAAATGGTAGGTATATGAGAGTTAAATGATTATATTTTGATTTTTGTGCTTTAATATCATTCTCGTTTTCTAAATAAACAAATTTGGGTACCTACTTGATATTAATTATCCAACATAATTGTAACAGATTGAAATTTATTTGAAATAATTTATTTAAAAAATTTTTTTTTGATAATTTTGTCGTATCCAATTCCATTATCAAGTCTTTAGTTTAGAGTGAAAAAAATAAATTTTTTTTTTAAACCTTATGTGATGCAAAGAGTTAACGACCGAAAAAGAAAAATATAGCTTGATCGTTTCAAAGTTTAGAGGAATATTCATTGATTTGTAACATGTAAGCAAAGCAAAGTTTATTTTCATTCGGATGAACAATTTTTTAACAATGCAAAGAAAACAAACAAACATGAACTCTACTTTATATAAGAGATGATAATATAATAATATATATGTACATCATACATAATATAATATACATATATATATTAAAATATGTACACATATATTATTACTATCTATAGTCTATAGTCTATACTATAATCTGCTGTGAATTGTGATATAAAAGCTTGTAAAAGTTATAAAAATGAATCTATTAACAACTTCAAAACAAAAGCATTGCTAACAATATATTTAATTTTTACTACAATTTTTTTTTTAGTTATTCTATTTGCCACTAGATTGCAGTAAATATGATAAATAATAAATAGAAATGTATTGAATTTTCTTTTATTTTATTTTCTTATGACTGTTTGTTTTGGATTTTTGAAATTTTGTTTGATCTATTTAAAATTAAGTAGGTCTGGTAGTACAGTAGTACATACTATGATACTAGGTACATATGAATTTAAATTTTCAAACTAATTACAAATAAAAAATAAAAAATTTGAAATGAAAATGAAAGTAAAATTTATAAAAATGATGTGTTTTAAAAGACATTTTTATAAAAAATCTCAAAATTTTGTCCTTTTCTAAAACATACATATAATATGACAACTTCTGTTTATACTTTATATAATAAATAGTTCTGTTTTGAATTTTGCCAATATATAACTAATTTAACGGTTCTCTCTTCCTCAAATATATATCTGTCTTACGATCTATAAATACAACCTCGTGTATTCTTAGTCCTATCTTAATCCCAGTGTATAAATTTAAGGCATGGAAAATGCATAGATACTTAATTTAAAAATAATAATATAAATAATTTTATTTTATTACTATTTAATATTCTGTTAATTAATTTTGATGTATCCCAAAATTACTTAACAAAACTTCATAATTCTCGCGGATCATTGTTGAGCCTTAAGCATTTTAATTTATATTCGTTTAAAAAAAATATTCTATAACTCGGCTTTTTAAGAGCTTATCTTAACATTAATATTAAAAAACTACACAAAATTTTTTTCTATGTCATTATTGGGTTGGCCACGAAATCACAAACACAAAATCCTTAAATTCAAAATCTCAAATTTGAAAATCTCTAAATTCAAAATCCCAAAATTCCAAAATCTCAAAATCCCAAACAAGTTTTCTTATCATAATTCCTTTTTTTTATTTCGGATATGGGTCGATTTTTCGAAAATAAAAATATTGAATTCGATAATTGTCGAAAAAAAAAAATTTCAACAAAAAAGTCTGTAGAATGCGAAAAATGTTGGAAAAACAAAATGTAAAAAAGAACATATGGCTAAATATTTATATTTCCTTTTCTAAATATTTTGGAAAAAGCGTAAAACTCTGATTTTGTAAGGCGAAGGTTCTCCTAATTATTTATTATCCATATATTCAAATATATAATAGGGGCTGTCGCCCTAAGCAAATGATTGAAACCCTGATTTTGAATCGACCATTAAAGTCCCTCCTAATTCAGAATCTCGCATATATATATATACAATATATAAATATTCTGGAAGAAGCAACGTATAACATTGATTTCATAACAATCCTGATCCTGTTTTTTCTTAATAATCCTGATAAGCCCAAAAGCCTTACTAAACAATTCTCTCATTTTGTAGATAATTCTTAAATCTGCAAAATTTGCTTTACTTTTTGAAGTTTTGGGATTTTCATATTTTCATATTTTGGTATTTGGGATTTATAGTTAATTTCAGATTTTGTCATTTGGAATATTTGTTTTCGGTATTTCGTGGCGCTATCCTCATTATTTCATCATGAAATTTCATGCAATTTTTTATTTGTAAAATTTTATTTAAGAAACAAATGAAATTTAACTACAAATGTAAGACAACTTAAAATAATCCAAAACAATACATTATTACTTCAACAAAAATGTTCAAAGTTTAAATGTTCTGTAAGTTAAAAATACATTTAAAAAATATTAAAAAAAAAATAAAAAACAAAATAAGGTGTGATCTAAAAATAACCAATTAACTTTAACATATTTCCATTACTCTAAAAAAAAAAAAAAGGAAAAATTAAAAATTCCTTGTTCACCCACATGTTTTTGGTATAGGTACAGATGAATTAAGCCACTAATATAATCTATATGCATAACCTAAATTGATTTTATATATATAAATTTTTAAATCTATAGTAAAATGACAAAATAATTTTTTTTTAAGTCAATTTTAAAACTTGCAAAAAATAAGTCCAAAATATAAAAAATGAAATTGGTAACAAAAAAAAAGCACAGAGTTTATTTTATGTCTACTAAAATAATTTTACACATCCTCCCGCAAAATAAATTAAAGATAAAAATGTTGGTGATAATAAGTGACAATGGGTATAGAGACTGAAGATGGTGATGATGATGTCATATTATTAAGAATTTAACTTTTTTTTTTTGTTCTTTATTTTTAATTTGTTCATTCACATTAGCATCTTTTTTTTTTTTTTCTATGTGTTCTTTTTTAAATGATTCAAAGGAATTTTTCTTTCGTATATTAAAAAAAAAGACGAATCCCAGAAAAATTCTAAAAATATTGAATAAGGAATGTTAAAAAAAAATTATTCATTCAATTGAAAAATTGAAATTTTGTGTTAAAGTTAAATTCAAAGTTAAAATTTAAATCATAAATAGAATTGCCGTAAAATATGCCGTAGAATTCATTATTTGATATTGATGTCTTTTAAGAAAAGTATATTATAAATAATTACATTTTAAGTTATCTGAAGTTTATCTTGTTTAATAAAGCATAAAAAGCTAATAAAATAAATATCACTCGAACACTAATTCCGTTAAGAAGGATACTCACTAATATCATTCATAACCATATATATAATATATGATTAATTAACCCTATATTATCAACCGTTTCTTATTAAAGCCTTTCATAAAGCCCTTTCAGAACTTGTAGAAATATAGAAGACCTTATTCCATTTATACAGAAAAAATATTTTTGTATATAATATCTGTATAGTAATAGAACCAATCTTTTGTTACAAAATTTTTTTCCGGACAATTCAAAGGAATTTCCGCAGCTATACGAATATATAGTTTTATGAAGAGCATTTCGTTGCCGTTCCGGTTGACACACTTGTTAGAGGAATAATATATTTGTTTTTTGATTTCAGTTTTTGTATTCAACTATAATTTTTTTGACATTATGACATTATTCTGGTACATTATTCTAACCTTTTTTTTTTTTTCTTCATCTAAATTAAATTGTCAACTTGAAATAAAAATATATATTTCAAAATCATTTAAAAAAAATTTAATCTTTGAAATTATCTTTTTGTTTATTAATTGAAATGACATATGAACTATTTCTTTTAATATAAACTGATAATTTAAGAAATAACAAGGAACAGTGCAGTAGAGTAGACTGTGGTCAACTCTGGGATACCCGCGTATGAACGTAATTTATGTATTCTGTTTCCATAAAACTTGATAATGTTATGTAAAATATCATATTTTCAGATGTTTTAGTACCGATGTTAAGTACCGAGATATATTTATGTAAATTTTGGAGTTGTATGAGAGCTATCCGAACCTATTGCACTAGCACAATTAAATTTTATAGAAGTTATTGCCATAAAACTTAATTATCTTTTGTAAGATTTCAGAACGTCTAGCTTCATTAAGTTCCAAGATATGTAAAAAGTCTGAACCTGCTGCGCTAGAGCAACCAAACTTCAAAAAAGTTATTATATCATTAAACTTGATAATTTTTTAGAAAATTTCAAATGTCTAGCTTTATTAAGTATGAAGTTATGGGGATATAAATTATGCTATTATGAAAGAAGTTAAATGGCAGCTCCTTGAACCTGCTGCTCTAAACTAACCAAGTTTTACAAAAGTTGTTGATATGTAATTCGACACATTTTCACAAAATTTCAGATACCTATCTTCAATAGACACTGAGTTAGTTTCATATAAAGAGAGAAGTTGTATGGCAGCTATCTGTTGCAACGGCACAACCAAATTTTACAAAAGTTATTGTCATGCAACTTAACAACTTTTCATAAAATTTAAAATGGTTAGCTTCAATGGAGGCTTGGTTATTTTCATATAAAGAAAAAAATTGTATGGCAACTACTCAAATCCGGTGGGCGAACTTCCTGGATATAAATATCGAAACTAACAATTTCGGAAAAGTGACGTAAAAAAATATTCAGTCTCTTAGCTCCTTTATTTTTTGACTTATCGTGCGGACGGAAATGTATGGCTTAATTGACGCAGAATTCAATTCTGAGCTAATCCATACACTTGAGTCTATATCCAGTTCGACTCCTTTAAGGTATCACAAACGTATAATGTTAAATTTATTATACCCTTGAACATACGTTTATATATGGGTATAAAAATAATCCAATGTTGATATAATTACGATTTTAGCTTTTTTCTTCCCTATATAAGGTAGGTGGGAAGCTCTCACAGAAACTAAGATTTTTTCTAATTAAATCTACATTCCCTTTTATAAATAAAATCGGATGAAGCCCTTAACTATCCAGAAAGTGTATTCCCTATGGTGAAGAGGTTTGAAATTTAATCTTTACATTTCACGGGCACTCCAATATATTAATATTTTATTTCAAAATTATACCTGATATATTGCACTATTCTTAGTTGTTTTTTTTTTTTAATGCATTTCTCTGCCACATAAATGTGGACAGGAAATTACACAGTCTTTCCTGTTCAGGCGTGGCTGTAAATGTCGTAAGGGGAAATAACTCTTACGGCGTGTGTGGCATTCGAACCCACGGTGTTTACAGCGTATTTTATACCTTATATATCTTTTACCCACTACGCCACCGAGGCCCCTATTCTTAGTTGTCATTCTATCTATTCTTTTTGTTAATAAATCGTGCCGTACTAGTTCTACAATGACTGTTTATAATCCCATGCATAAATGTAGCATAATAGATCAAAACTTTTACTTTTAGAATTTCATTAATATGATATATGCATTTTGTTTTTAATATTAAAATATAACATATATACTACAGAAAAATCGTTAATAACATGCAGTATTCATATATTTGGTTATTTCGATTTTATAAAATTTATAAAATGAAAAAAAAAGAAAAGCAACAAAATATAAAATGGAATAAATTCAAAATTTTCATTCAAAAATCTGTTACTATCGTAAATCAATATTCTTCAGTTATGCAACCTGAAAATATTACAAGCGCAACTAAATTAATATTCGTAAATGTATAAAATTAAATAAAATAAAATATAACAAAATAAAAACATTTTTTTTATCAGCTGTACAACAGTCAAAAGTTAAATAGTTAAAAAATAGGGGCACTATGAACTAATCCCTAAGTCATTAAGCTCCAAAAAACAAAATTAACTATAATTTGCACTATTTTTGGGTGTTAGTTCATTTGTAACTAACTTCCAATATTAACTGTGAGCTAACCGTCAAAAATATGAACTAATCCCCAAATATATTTTTCGAATTTTTGGAATATGAATTAATTCTTAAAGTCTAAAAATAAACTAACCCCCAAAACAAAACCAAAAATAACCACCAAAAATATCAAATAGTCAAAAAAAAAAAATTAACTAAACCTAAAAAATATTCTTAAGATTTTTGCCATGTAGTTCATATGAATTAATCCTCAAGTTAAATTTTAGCAAAAATAATGGCGATTAGTTCATTTTTTTTTTGTTTTAGAGATTTGTGACTTGGGATTTAGTTTATAGTGCCAAAAATAGGTATACTGCATGAAATATTAAAATTGAATTATATTAAAGCTTTTTTTAATGCGTCTAATAGGCGCTTTCGATTTTATGTTTAGATATTTATAAATTATATACTCATTTTCAAGTCTGTTTTTTCTACAATACATTTATCGTGATATTTTGATTTAAAACGGTGCCTAATGCGTTATTCTGATAAAAATAATATGTTTTTTGGGTGTCCCTTTATACTACTTTTTTATTCACATTAAAAATAAATATACGCGATATAACATAATACATAGATATTTGTATAACACAGTCGATCTCCAACAGAAAATAGAAAAGAAGTCGTTATATATTATATTTTATTATAAACTTATTAAAAAAAATTCCGAAAAAGTTCTAATTTGCAGATTTATTAAAAAATATTTTATTTCGTTTGTATATTATATTGTTTAGAATACAGGGTGAAGATTCCGGCATAGTAGTAAATTTAGATCCCCACTACGATGAAAACAG
Source organism: Poecilobothrus nobilitatus (assembly GCA_947095535.1). Classification (NCBI taxonomy): domain Eukaryota; kingdom Metazoa; phylum Arthropoda; class Insecta; order Diptera; family Dolichopodidae; genus Poecilobothrus; species Poecilobothrus nobilitatus. The sequence goes on along the minus strand of OX352773.1, from coordinate 151,922,794 downwards.
ATAAAAATTATGGATTGCTTATATATAATTTTAAATATAAAATCTTGTATTAAAAAACAAGACGAGGTTGTTTTTGTAAATTTTCTGAAAAAAGTGTGATTGTATAATCGATTTTTTCAACATAGGTGGTGAGAAACTCCTAATAAGCCTTCTCTTCGTTCGATTGTCATTTAATATTTATATTTGACTACTGAAGTGAGTAGTATCTATTACTTTTTGTACAAGACTATTGAACGCAAATAAATATTTTTATTTGTCCGACTACCGACATCTATTATCTTATAATCAATCTACAAGAATTATTTTATTTTTTTATTATGTTTGTGTGAATAAATCCGCGCGGCAGATTGGGGAAAGAAATACACGCGCAGCAAGGAATTCTTTTAGTATGAGTCTACTAAAAATTCAACTAAAATCCAGGAGCGTCTGACCCAGAATGAATTGCTTTCTGGCCTGGGTCGGTTCCCGAAAAGATGGCAGTTAAATACTTCGTGGTAGGTATAAAATACAAATATGTGGACACTTCAAAACTCCTACATATCGAAAATGCCAGTAGAAGGCTTAAAAAAACTAGATCACTAGACTTAACGATAAACGCAGATCACCTTCACGAAGATCTGCAATCCCAGTAGATCAATATGAATTAACGCAAAATTAATATAGTTAGTCTTTCAAACTAGTTTTAATATCTTAAAATGGGGCTAATGTGTTTAGTGGGTTAAAATATCACTTAACTGTAGTGTTGCGTACATAACTGTGTATCTTTTGAAGATTCTCATCATCCTTACCTAAAGAAAAAAAAAATTTTTTATGTGAATTCACAAAACTTTTATAATCTCGTCCAGTGCTATTTAAATTTATTTTTCAGAACACCCTGTAGATATATAAATTTAACATTATACTGAGTGTCCTGAGCGTCAGCTTTTACATAGAGCAGAAGATGATGGGGAGTATCACGATGAACAAAAAATTTTATGGGAGGAGGGAGTCTATCTCAAACTCCCCAAGGAGTTATGAGGCTTTAAAGACTTATAATTTTTAAAATATGTTTTTTTGGAGTTATATCTACAGAATTAGAACTACTGAAGATATTGAAAAAATTAAAAAGGTGATTTAAATAGCTTAATAAATTATCTTTATAGCCCATTATAATTTTAGTTTGTAGGCTTTTTAGTTTTGAAGTAAGCACGAATTTATAAATTTTTTTTAAGAAAAAAATCATAACTCCTTATGGGTTCGAAATAGAGTTTTTTGTTCGTTGTGCATCCTATGTAAAAGTTAACGCGGAACACCCTGTATAACTAAAATACTAAAAAAAAAAATCTAATAGTTAATTTAATAGTAAAATTCTTAAAAAAAAAAAAATATGTAATTATTCTGTTTATAACATATAAATAGGTATAATAATATGCACAAAAATCACTTAAAAAATTGCATTTTGTAATTAAAAATCAGATACTATAAATATTTATTTGAAAAATATAATTTTTACATGTAAAACAAAAGTAAAGAAATTATAAAAATAGATACAAAAAAAAAATATTAAAATTAAATCACCTACTGCTTAAGAACTGTAAACAACAATATATATACATACATACATATATAATGTATCTAAAGTATAACAATTTAAATAACAACTAAAATAAAAATTTTCCTTATAAGAATTTAACATAATATTTTGCTCTTATTTTTCTTTTTTTTTTTTTTGCTGCTTTAACATCTGCAATTTTCAAATTTTAATTTATTTTTATTATTATTGGTTTTGTTTTAGTTCTTTTATTTTTTTTAGTTGTTTTTCGTAATTTTAATCTAATTTACCGCCTTCATAAAATAAATTTTATTTTATATTATATACCTACCTACAATCTATATAATTGATCCCTATATAATATACATATATAATAAATAGAACCAATAATAAAATTATTTCTATGTACCTATATAAAATAAAAATAAATAGTGCTAAATTTTTTTTATTTAATGTTTAATCTGAAGAACAGAAAAAAAAAGCAAAGAAAAAAGCTTTGGTAAGAAAAGTATAAGGAATCAGAGCACACAAAACTATCCATCCATTCTTACGTTTTATGATAAAATATGGATGTTTTTTTTTTTTTTATAGTTAGGTACCCTAAAAAACAAAAAAAAAAAATTAAAATACAAGTCAAAAAAAAAAAAAAACAAGGTAGAATGTAAACCAACGGTTTTTAAAAGCGCATATTTCCAAAACTCAATACAAACTGTTTAGAAGTGTGACTTGCACAAAATTTCATGTAATAAGAAAAAACGTGAAACTAGGACATTTTTGAAATTTTGAGGGGCCGTAAGTCCAGAATCCTTTATAACTAAGAAAAGCCGTTAACACACATAAAAGTATATTATTGAACCTTTAATTTTCATGTCTTGCCGAAGAAAAATGTTTACAGGTGCCTAAGTTACAGGTGTCTAAAAATAGCAAATTTTCAATTTTTGTGGCGTAATAACTCTAAAAGAGGGGGTGTTACCCAAAAATTTTCTGAGGAAACTTATACTAATTCTTAAAATTCTTATACTAATTCTTTCTAAAAAGTTCTTTCTTGTCTCAAAATTTCAAGTCTCTATCTAAAAGCGTGCCGGAGTTATGAAAGTAGAAAAATCAAGCAAAATTTGGTTTTCACATAACGGTAAATTTAAATACTAAATTTAAAAAAATTGTATAATTTTCAAATTAATTTACAAAGTTAAAAAAAATACCTGTCGAATGACGTTTTCAGATTGAAAAAATCTTAAGCAGAACATAAGATATATGCATTTAAAAGTAGGGCTTTTTCAAAGTTTGAGGGGCTGTAGCTCCGTAATGGAGGGGTCTACATGAAAAAGTTGTTCCACAAAATTATTTTTTTTATGAGACCTACCCATGGTTAAAATTTTTTTTCTCTATCTTTAACGGTGTAGAAGTTTTGTAAACAGACGGACGGACGGACGTACGAACAGAGTGAAACTAATAAGCACATTTTTTCAAAATTTTTTTGGAAATGTGCTAAAAATTGAATGCATTGCACACATTTTTTTTTTTATTTTTTGCCTTTTCAACATTTTCTTCTATTTTTCTTCTCTTCTGATGTTAATACAAATTCGAGGCCATCCAGATCATCAGCAATTTATACACCAAAACAAAAAACAAAAAAAAATATTTCGTTTTTTTTTTTATTTTCAATTTAGTGAATTTTTTAACGCATATAAAAAATAAAGTATTTTAGGTTTTTAGTTTTTTTGTTTTATTATATTATCTGAAAAATTAAAGAAAAAAAAAAAGAAATAATAAAAATTAACCGAGCAACATAATCCGTGCAACTCCAACAACAAAAAAAAAACAAAAAAAAAACACAAAAAGAAAAGAAAAATCATTCAGTTCACCATTGAAGAGTCAAGTCATACAGTAACAGCTAAAAAAAAAATTCATACAAAACAACAATAATAATTATATAGAATTCCAATATTCCAGCTACTCAAAAATTTAGTGTTAACGTTGTAATTGAATAATAAAATAATGTCTGCATTTTGTTTTAATTGCGGTAAGAGGTTATAATATAATATTATGTATAAATGTTTCCGCATTCTTATCCTATCTTCTTCTTATTTCTACTTCCTAGCCAATACACAGCGTTAGCGTTTTATCACATTATATTGACTGGGATAGTGAGTTAAGTCAGTAAGAATCTGACATTATCAAGGAGGTATTTTTGGTATCTTTTGAAGATTCCAACCTCATTCGCGAAAAAATATATATATGTGTGTATAGGAATAATTGAATTGAAATATTGGATATGGTGTTAGGTATATATAGGAAAGTTTGTTAGATTCTGCAGTTTTGTTTTCTTGTTATGTTAGGAGTTTTTAAAATTCAAACGACTTACGGCAAAATGGCATAAATTTTTATAATTTTTGTTTTTATTATTATGTAATTGAATTAATAAAATTTTTTTCGAGCGAGTTATTAGAGTCTTTTTAATTTAGTCTTTTTAAGTAATTTAACACATGAATTTTTTCTAAGGATCCCTGGTCACATGGGAATTAAAGAAAATAAAATTGTCGATAAAGGGATCGAAATGACAATATTTTATCCAATATACATAAGTAAGAAAAAAATAAAACATATGGAATAACACCAACTCGGAATATACATATATATATAGGATTATATAGGATTTCTAAAAATCCCTGGTCACATGGGAATAAAATAAAAAAAAAATTACAATAAAGGGACCGAAATGATAATATTTCATGCAATTTACATAAGGAAGGCAAAAATAAGACATGGAATAACACCAATCCAATGTTAAAAAAAAAGAATCTCGGACCTGCAGTAAAAATAAAATAGACTTTGAGAAGATCCAAGACAAGGACACAGATATGTATATAAAAAGTAAAAATTGTTTGTAAACATTTTATGATACCTATACTTTGACACTTTACACGTGAAAAGGTTGATTGTGCTTCCCAATTTTATTGTATTATATGGTTTGTAAGTAGTATGATAAAGTAAAAATAGAATTTCTAAAGTCCACAAAATTTTGTTTTAAGTTTTAAGTTCACAGGGTTAAAATTTTTAACAAATAATATTTATTTTCAGAGATTATAAAAGTAAAATATAGGATAAAAAGTAAAATAGGATAAAACTTCGTTCCAACAAAAAAATTCCCTTATCAAGAAGAACTGAGCTTCAAACTTTTACTATCTAACCAGGGGGAAAAAAAATCTAATTCAGAAACAAACAAAATATTAGTTCTACAAATTGGTAATAGTTGAGTATATCACATGTTATAAATACTAAGTAGTAATTTTTATCTTGAATAAAGTGAAAAGAAAATCAATAAAATTCAATTTCTCCTATGCATTTCAAACGGTACAATGAATCTAGAATAAACTAATTAGTGATTGATTATCAATGTAGTTAAGCCGTCACCAATAAAAACAAAAGTTTTTGTCATGATAATAGAAAAATATTTTTAAAATATTTTAATTTTATACAATTAAAGGTTTTTACTTTAACATTAAAATTTTAGATTTAAAATAAATATTTCTTATTTAATTAAACAATTTTTTTTAAATATTTACGACAAAATTTATTTTATTTTATTTTTTAAATTTTATTTTATTTTGCATCAAACTTGTATCATTTTTACTTTGAGGTTTAAATGAAGTCTAATCTCTAATAAATTGAAAATCCTTATTTAAATTCCACTTTTCATATGATTAAGTACTGCAAATATTCAAAAGCGATAACACTGATTCCAGATAATAACAGTACATAATTTTTATTTTTTTTTTGTTTTCAACTTTTCGTAGTTATCATCGGCATCATCAGCTATAGAAAAGCATAGCTGATAGCATTGTATATACCATAACAAAGCACTGTACATTACATGGTAAGCGCATAAGATAAACCAAGCAACCTAAATATTCAATCCCTTTTGCAGTCCAATCCAATCCAATCCAACCAATATTTTGAGATCATTTCATTTCAATTTTTCGTTGTTTTATAAAAAAAAAAAAAATAAAAAATAATTTTTTTATTTTCTTCAGTCTTCAATTTCATTTCAATCGGAGCAGATGAAAAATTTTGTAGAGAAAAAAGAAAGAAAAATTTCGTTTATCGTTTTGAATTGCGATTGAAATTTTATTTTCTTTTTCTTTTATTTTATTTTTTTTTTTGTTTTTTTTTTCTTTTAAATTTCCAAGATCCAAGTGGTATTTTTGTGTTCATCATATTATATACATATATATATATGTTATAAATTTGCATCGAATCGAATTGCTTCACGTTCATGACGTACTACAATAATTTATACATAATATCCATAAGTACATTATAATATTATGTACTTCATTTAATTATTATGGGTATTCGTTGATATCGTGCGGGAATTTTAAATATAATTACGTCATTGTATAAACATTAAAAAATAAAAATGTTCTCCCTCTAAAACAAAAAAAAAAAAAAATTTTTAAAAGGAACATTGAAATTGTCTGCTGGTAATTCTTTAACAATACACTACGGTTTTAATTTTATAAAAAAAAAAAAAAAACACAAAAAAAAAAAACAGAATACGATTTACCATAACCAATTCGTATGAATATTCTTTGGTTTGGATCACATGTGTTTTTGTATTTAAAAAATTTATATATGTACATATATTTAGTGTGTGAATGTGTTATCAAAGTTGATTCATTAATGCTAGACTGCACACAGTATAATATTATATAAGTAAAAAAAAAAAAACATTTGACAATCAATTTAATTATTGATATTTTTTAAATCAGTCAAGTCAGTGTTCTATTCGTTAATGTGTTCGGATATAATCTTTTGTCTGTTGAATTGAATTTTTTTTTTTTGTTTCTTTAAAATAAATAAGAAAATTTTAAATGTTACTTAATCCACCCAATAAAAGATTAAAAATATAAAAAAATAAATCTATAATAATTATTAAATATGTATTTATCTATATAATATAATATATGAATAAACATTTGTATACATGTATGTAGGTACACAAACATATTTTATTTTTATGATTTGAAACCGGTAAAATTTTGAATTTTTCATTAAACAAGAGGTGAATATTGAAAAGTGAAGTATAGTATTTGAAATACATAATTTAAATTATTTATCTGTGAGTTTTAAAGTTCAAAGTAAAAAAAAAAACATAAACTTTTGTTGTTTTAAAATATTAAATAAAATTTAAATTAAAGAATTGAAATAATTAAATAAAATATTGAATTTAAAAATAAAAAAATTTAAAAACAGAAAAAAAAACAGAGTGAGTGAAAAAAATAAATAAAGCGCCATTATATTATTAATATTAAACATATTCGTAAATATACTAAATACCGTTATTCACTTTTTCCTTTTTTTTTTGTCGATTATTTTCTTTTCTATACATTTTATTTATTTATTTTGGATATTAAATTACATATGGGGTTCTTTAATTTTGAACCAATAAAAAATTTTTTTTTTTACAACAGCATCAATATTTTTCCCCTTTTTGGAATTCTCTAAACGTATATTATATAAATTATAAGGTAAGTTTAAATATAATATAAACTATATGATGTATATAATTGTTTAGAAATGAAAAAGAATAAAAAAACAAAAAAAAAATATCATATTTTTCATTTCTTTTTTTTTATTTATTCGGAACATTAGAACATGTGGAGCTCCCAAAAAGAAAATAAATACATGTTAAACTGTATAATATATGGTATGACGTGATGTTTGTTATGAGTTATTTTTATGAAATTAAGAAGAGGGCGCCGGCCGTCAATATGTTATATGTATATTAGATTTCTTAAATAAAAATTTAAAAATTTAAATCATTAAAAACATATAGATATATAATATATACATATATACACATAATATATATAATTGATATCGGTAATGTTAAAATATTTCATGTATTTTTTCTTATATAGTTTTTTTTTTTCTGCCTTAAAATTATTGGAATGAAAACGGGAAATAAATTTGTTAAATTTTTTCTATTCATGAGTTAATTTTAATTTCCTGTTAACATTTTTGTTTTTTTTTTTTGTTCGAAATTGTTTTGGTACTTTTGAACTTCTATATGTACAAAAACAAAAAAAAGTATGTAAATTACTATAATTTTTAACGTTTTAATCAATTTAACACGTAACTTTTGATAAGTAAATATAGGCATAATATCAATATTTATAGGTTTAAGGGGATTTACTGTTATTTTGTATTCCCTAAGTATTTAAATTGAAATTCAGATCTTATGATTGTATTGTGATTTTTAATAGACATTTAGCGTAAAATCGAAGATCGGTTTTAAAAAATAACTATAGAACATATAGGAGTATTAAGTAAAAAAAAGTTTTGTAGCTTTAATTCATCTAAACGTTCGAATAATTAGGTGTACTATTAAATTATTAAATTCACACTAAAATATTTTCCTATATCTTCCATTTGAACCAAACTACTAATATACCAAGGCACTTCAGGTTTGGAAGTATGTCAGGTTTAGGTTATTATAAATTATGCAAGGGGCCAATATTTATGTAAACTAACTAATTTTATTCTTATCTTAAATTTGAAACCTATTTTTTCTACACTCTAAATATTCTAATGAGTGGATTTTTTAATTATAATCCCTTTATTTCTCTTAAATAGGATTTTTTTTTAGTTTATTTCCCTGCTACATAAATGTGACAAGGAAACTACACAGGCTTTCTTTTTCAAGCGTGGCTGTAAGGGGGAATTATTCTTACGACGTGTATGGGGATTCTAATCCACACTTCCCCGGTGTTTACAGCATATGTTATACGCTCTTATCCACTAGGCCACCGAGGCCGCAAAATAGAATTTGAATTTCCATATTAGTTAAAACTCTAAACCAATAAATTAATAAAGAGAAGGATCTTATTTAATAAAAGCAATATCATTCATAATATTAATACTGTTTGATTTTTAGTTATTAAAATTATATTTTTATACCCGTACGATAGGATCGGGTATAATAAAATTACTCCTCCGTTTGTAACACCTCGAAATAAGCGAGCTAGATATACCTTCAAAGGTATGGATCGGATCAGAAAAAAATTCTAAGACTTTTGAGCCATGTCCGTCCGTCCGTCCGTCCGTCCGTCCGTCAGCACGCTAACTCAAAAACTAAGAAAGCTAGAATCTTGAAATTTACACAAAATATTCTTGGAGTAATTTGTAGGTTCCCTATTTTTTTTGGTTGAGTTTGGACCAAGCCTTAGGGTAGCTCTCGAACACCTAACTTTTAGATCCCCACATTTTTTTTGCAAAAGAGCTATGAAATTTTATTTACTGATAGATCTCACAATATTAATATTAATTTTACTTTTAATAACTTTTTTTTGTAGCCCCACCCGTTACGGAGCTACAGCTCCCCAAAGGTTCAAAAAAGCTCTATATTTAAATTGTTATAGCACAAGTTGTATAAGGTATATCTTCATTTTGAAAACGTCAAAAGATTACTACTTTTATTAGCTTTAAAAGTATATATACAATAGATATATATTTGTGGCATACGGTGTCTTAATTTACCGTTATGTAAATTTTTTAACTAAAATTTTGCAAAATCCTTTAACCCTTCTATCTTCTAAACGGTTTAAGTTGGAAACTTGAAATTTTGACAGAAGTTAGATCTTTAAAAATAAGTATGAGTCATTTCAGAAATTTTTTTTGTATCACCCCGCGTTTAGGAGCTGTAAGGAGTCAAAAACTGAAAATTTCTTATTTTTAAACACCTGTAACTTGAACACCTGTTAGAATTTTTTTGAAGTAATACACAAAAATTAAAGTTTCAACATTATACTCTTATTTCTGTTAACAACTTTTTTTAATAATATAGGGTTACTTTATAATTGACGAAAGTGTTACTTGATTTTTTCAAATTTTCTAACAAATTTCTTCAACAAATTTTTTGCATTTTGTTTTACTCGATAATTTGAAATTGTTGAGGATATAATGCGTAGTACATAAAAATGTAAATAAATAAACAACATAACGCTTGCTTGAAGAATTTTTATTTATATGATATTAATATATATACATACTTATATAATATCATGTTTATTTACATATCGTACATGTCACTAGTGAATGAATGATAAGAGTATATATGTATATTATATAGCGCCGTATTTACATACATATATGTATTATAAGAAATTATTCTTCAATGGAATATTTAAATATAATGTAATATAATATTTAAAATTATATTTACTATTTTGTACTAAGTAAATTTAATATACATTTACCGCTTAGTATTAAATGGTACTATAGAATATTTGAAAAAGTTTTGGATTGATAATCGTTATGTGAAAGGTTAGAATCTGCTTTCGAAGAATGTACATATAAACATATAGTTTGAATATATGTACAACCCATAGTTCTAGAAATTATAAAATTCACCCAAATTATTTTAAAATACTGAAATATTAAAAAAATAATATTGTGTTCCCTATTTTTTTTGGTTGAGTTTGGACCAAGCCTTAGGGTAGCTCTCGAACACCTAACTTTTAGATCCCCACATTTTTTTTGCAAAAGAGCTATGAAATTTTATTTACTGATAGATCTCACAATATTAATATTAATTTTACTTTTAATAACTTTTTTTTGTAGCCCCACCCGTTACGGAGCTACAGCTCCCCAAAGGTTCAAAAAAGCTCTATATTTAAATTGTTATAGCACAAGTTGTATAAGGTATATCTTCATTTTGAAAACGTCAAAAGATTACTACTTTTATTAGCTTTAAAAGTATATATACAATAGATATATATTTGTGGCATACGGTGTCTTAATTTACCGTTATGTAAATTTTTTAACTAAAATTTTGCAAAATCCTTTAACCCTTCTATCTTCTAAACGGTTTAAGTTGGAAACTTGAAATTTTGACAGAAGTTAGATCTTTAAAAATAAGTATGAGTCATTTCAGAAATTTTTTTTGTATCACCCCGCGTTTAGGAGCTGTAAGGAGTCAAAAACTGAAAATTTCTTATTTTTAAACACCTGTAACTTGAACACCTGTTAGAATTTTTTTGAAGTAATACACAAAAATTAAAGTTTCAACATTATACTCTTATTTCTGTTAACAACTTTTTTTAATAATATAGGGTTACTTTATAATTGACGAAAGTGTTACTTGATTTTTTCAAATTTTCTAACAAATTTCTTCAACAAATTTTTTGCATTTTGTTTTACTCGATAATTTGAAATTGTTGAGGATATAATGCGTAGTACATAAAAATGTAAATAAATAAACAACATAACGGTTGCTTGAAGAATTTTTATTTATATGATATTAATATATATACATACTTATATAATATCATGTTTATTTACATATCGTACATGTCACTAGTGAATGAATGATAAGAGTATATATGTATATTATATAGCGCCGTATTTACATACATATATGTATTATAAGAAATTATTCTTCAATGGAATATTTAAATATAATGTAATATAATATTTAAAATTATATTTACTATTTTGTACTAAGTAAATTTAATATACATTTACCGCTTAGTATTAAATGGTACTATAGAATATTTGAAAAAGTTTTGGATTGATAATCGTTATGTGAAAGGTTAGAATCTGCTTTCGAAGAATGTACATATAAACATATAGTTTGAATATATGTACAACCCATAGTTCTAGAAATTATAAAATTCACCCAAATTATTTTAAAATACTAAAATATTAAAAAAATAATATTGTGAGCAGAGTGACAGGCTGTTAACATACTAACGGTTCGTACGGGTATCTAAGAGTTGACAAAGTCAACTGTATTCTTTCTCGTTTTTAATTTAAATTTTTTTTCCATCCACCTTTTTATATTGCATTTTACATTTTAAATTTAGCGGTTCAATTTAATTTTTTAGGACATAATAGCACCGTGCAAAATATCATTAGGGAAATAGATAAGTGAAACTGAAATTAATTAATTAAAGAAAAAAAATTAACATCTCTTTTGGAGATAGAACAGCTAAAACCGAACCCAATTATTCGAAATCACATGAATTTGCATTAAATACAGTAAAGGTTACTGTCGAAGTCCTTTTTGCATATCATACAATCTAACATTATCAGAATTTTTAAAGTATGGATTGCATAACAACAATAATTTAAAATTTGTTTAATAAGTATATAATAGATAATTCTTTAAAAAACGAGGAAGAATGCGCTAGAGTAGACTGTGTCAACTCTAGGATTATGAACATAATATATTCTGTTTTCCTAAAACATGGTTATCTTTTATACTTAGCTCCAATAGGCACCGACCGGGTCATTTACATATAAAGAAAGAAGTTGTATGGCAACTACTCAAACTCGTCAGTCAAACATGCTAGATTGAAATATCGAAACTAACATTTTTTTCAAAAGTGGCGTAAAAAAAGTTTCAGCTCCTTTATTTTTTGAGTTATCGTGCGGTACGGAGGGACGGACGGAGAGACGTACAGACGTATATAGCTTAATCGACTTCGAATTCGATTCTGGTTCAATTCATACTCTTGAGTCTATATCTAGCTCGACTCTTCTGTAAGGTGTCACAAACGTAATAGCAAATTTATTATGCCTTTGAACATATTACATATGTTCATTCAGGTATAATAAATAAATGGACACCTTAACATATGTAGTGTATATAAACGTATCTGCCAAGAGTATAAATAATTTTAATTGGGGCCTCGGTGGCCTAGTGGGTAAGAGCGTATAAAATACGCTGTAAATACCGAGGGTGCGAATCCCACACATGTCGAGTTATTCCCCCTTACGACATTTACAACCACGTTTGAACAGGAAAGACTGCGTGTAATATCCTGTCCACATTTATATGGCGAACTAATTTTGTTGAACGAACGGAACGAATTTTGTTGAATTTATAAAATAAAAAACAAAAAAAAAATGCAATAAAAAAAAAAAAAATTATTAAAATAATCTTAAAATAAATCTTAATTAAATTATACATACTTATGTAATTTAATGTTGAAAGTTGTAAATTTAATGTTGTGATAAATTTTTAGTATGCACCTACTTGGATAATTAATATATTTTTTATTTCAAATATACATATATTACTTTTCCGTTGTTTATTTGTTCACATCGAACTAAATTTAAGTTTTATTTATTTTATTATCTATTTAACAAAGTTTAACTTACCTATGTAGGTACATATGTACTTGTATTTATATGGTTATCTCAAAGATATTTAAAAATAGTTGAATTTAAAAAGTCCTTATAAATATGATTTTAGTAATACATGTATCTATTTCGTTTAAATTTTTTTTTTTGGTTATAAATAAACCAACAAATATGTAGGTATATTTATTTTCCCAGGTGTGATACGTATAATAATTTTACAATATACTGTATAGTAAACATTAGACTTCCCTTAATTTTTCTCAACAATTTTGTTCATTAGCACAAATTCACAGCAAAAATTTTTTTTTTTAGTTTTATTTGATCTTTTCGTTCGTATGTTTTATTATCTGCCTAGTATATGAAACTCTAGAAATCTAAATTTTGTAGCTAAACCTAAAATTTTATAGAAATTAGGTACATATATCTTTAACATACACGATAAATTTCAATTTTTATCTAAGTAAGAACATACATATATGTAAGGGGTATGTTCAAATTTAATATCTAATACATAACTTCTTTTTAAATCCTTAAACTAATATTTAAATAAAATCATAATACTTAGGGTATATCATATGTATCAGTTTTAGTAGATAATAATTTTTTTTAAAAATTCCAGTATTATAATTTTTACAAAAAAAAAAAAAAAGAAATTCCTGTATTCAATGAACTTTGTTGTTTCCACTATATATAGGTATGTATGTATGTAATATTAAACAGCACATATCCATATGTATCTTCTATTTACAATTTTCACTGTAGTCTGTAAACAATAATGGTTTTTTTTTTTTTATATAAATTTTTAAATATAGATAATATGTACATATGTTCATATATATATATATATATATATAACAGTAAATATTTTTGCAACCTTCATAATTTTCTTGGAATTTTTCGATATATTTTTTTATTTTTTGTTTAAAATAAAAAATAACAAAATATTTACATAAACTATAAGAAATCAATTAAAAAATTCATAAATAAATCTACATATTAAAATGTATTAACATATTTTGATACAATTATGTTAAAATTGATTTTATATTATAATAAACATATAATATATGTATGTACATATATGTATGCATATATGCAACTATGTTCAAAATATAATTGCATACATATATATAAAAATTTATTCAAATAGGTACAAAAGATATATGTAGTATGTATGTATGTTTTTTTATAAAACACAGTAGAATATGGCTGATATGTACATAATATACAATGAACTGAATTTTGTGTTGATCCACTCTTTAATAAAAAAAAAAAAAAACAAAAAAAAAAAAATAAATAAATAATAAAAATAAAGCAGCCGGCGCAGCTGCTACCACCTTCACCATCAACATACCTGCCGTCATCAACTTTGTATGACATATCAAAAACCAATAAAAAACAAAAAATACGTAATAAAAATGAAAAGAAAATTCCAGTAAATTGACTTCAAAATCATATAAGCAACATATTTTATAAACTATCAGCAACATGTTATGTATCTATACAAAACTATGTAGTAAAAACTAGTATGAACACTGTATATATATTTATTATTTCTTTTTATCAAACATACCTATTTTTATATACATATATGCTTATATTATATAAACATATTATGTAGGTATGTAAATAAATAAAAAAAATATAACTTAATCAAAATATACAATCAAATTCATGTCCATAGATACAAACATAATATACATACATAGTATATATTGTATGTATGTACATTTTTTAACTTTTCCTTTAATTCAAAATAACAAAACTTCCTTTTATTTTTCAGTTAGTTCACAGCGCGACTTCCAAGTGAATAGATTTAAAAAATAAAAAAAAATAAAAACCAAAAAAAAAAAAGGGAAATAAAAAAATAAGAAAAAAAAAAAACAAAAAGATGAGCAACAACATTGTTGCTCAATAATTCAATTGAAAAATAAAATTTTTGCGATAAAAAATATTGCATTGTAAATTAGATTTTTTTTTAATTTTTTATTACTTTTCTATAAAAAAATTAAAAAAATTCTTTAAACTACAAAAAAATAATAAAAAACAGTAAAAAAATTTTTAAGTTAAAAAAAAAAGAAAGGATACAAAAACAGAAAACTAAAGCCCAGAGGTGCTCCTAAATTTGCTACTTTTTTTCTTCTATTTCAATGCTTAAGCCTTAACTCGCTCTTTGGATTTTTTTAATGTTTTGTTTTGTTTTTTTTTTTATTTATTTGTTCTGGTTCGCAAATTCTGTTACAGTAGATTAACTGCTATCGGTAGTTTTAAACTTTTAGTATCGACAGCAACAACAGAAGGAAAATAACAGAAACAAAAAGATCACAAGGCCAATAATATTTTTTTTTATATGCAAAGCAAAAAGGAAATTTAAATAATTTCTATATAGAAAAAATATATATACGTATAAGTATAGGTATTTACTATATATATATGTACGTTAAAAATAATATTTTTATGTATGGATAATAAAATATATTAACAATATTACGATATTTAAAGATCATGACAAAAAAAAAAATTAAGACAGTTTTACATTCCTTTGCATACAAACATATCCTTTGCATATCTAGAAGGTGTTCTATATGGATATTCTAGAATCTAGACAAAACTTTTTAAAAATTAAATTTTATTATTTTTACTTCTACATTTGTAAAAAACTTGCAAAACTTAAAAAAACAAATACCTAAGGATCTATATTCAATTGAATAGTACAATAATTTATAGGTTTAATAATAGCAGAAATAGGATCAATAATACAATAGGTTAAGTTATTCCCTAAACGGTAAAAATAAGTAAGTAGGTATTTTTTTCTTAAGTTTAGATATGTTCTGTATTATGTAGAATAAGTATCATTCAGAACATTAGCAGTAATATTCTTACTAATACGCTAACTGTATATCATTAAAAGCATTTGGTATCAGTTTATTTATTTTTTATATATTCTTGAATTTTAAAAGTTAGTGTTAACAGCCGCTTAAGATTTTTAAATATTATATCAAATTTTGATAAAAATTTTTTAATATGACATTTTATATTTCTTAAAAAATAGTGCTAATAGTACATTTTAAAATATCCTTAAATTTATTTTTGTTACTGTATAAATATTAATAGTATTATTAAACTTTTCTTTCTGTCGTAAAATACAGCTTAATAGTACATAGTTAATTTTTAATAGTTATATGGTTACATAATATAATATGCCATATGGAACAAATTCAATTTATATTGTTTTTAACTTTTTAAACTTGTTTGATATTTTGTTTTCCTACTTAAAATGTAAACAGTTCCTTAAGTTTTTTTTTTTTTTTTTAATTTTTGAAACATGGTAAAAACTCCAGTTGGATGTCTAAAAGAAAAGCTTTTTAAAAAACACCGCAAATTATTGATACTTAATTTTTTTTGAAGTTTGGATTTATATATTGAAGGAATTTGGGTCGTTTATAAAATATATTATTATGCATACGTAATTTGATAAAATTTTGATCAGTGGTAAGTTGATATTTTAATAAAATTATAAGTTTATATACTTAATACAATTGCTTTAAAATAATAAATTAAGGCAAATCACAACATAAGGAAAAAGAATGTAAGTTTCTGACTAATGGTGTTGTGATTAAGTCATCTAATTTTTAATTGCTAAAGCTTTTTGATTAATGTCCCGATAAATGCCCCAATTTTTGTTATACATATCATATGTTATTTGTAATTAAACTGTTTATGATTTAGTGCTTCGTGTAAAATTGATTGAAGTTATAACGTCATGTAAATGACAAAAACAAATATTTGTTTTTTTGAATATTTGAAGTGTGTTAAAGTTTTTACTTAACTAATTAGATTAGATTATTGTACGAAAGGGTAAACAGACAATTTTAGCGATAGGACAACTCGGACCCTGCACAACTGGACCCAATGACAATTGCGCCCAGCGACAACTGGGTACATAACTTACTTATGTATATGATACAGTTTATTGAAAATGTCTCTATTCAAATAGTTAATAATATTTATTTTGATAAATAAAGATCAATTCAAAATTATATTAAAAATTATAATTTTAATTTTTCAATATTTTAAAAATTAAATTTAAAAATGAAATAGTTTGCTAAATTTTAAAAATTTTTTAGAAAGTTATATAAAAAGTTAAGATGAAATAAATTAAAGATTTAATAGATATATAAATATATATATAAATATTTTTGACTTTCATTAATGCTAGCTAAAGCCAAATTAATTTTGATAATTCAATGCCCTACTCCCATATCTGATGAACATTGCCTAGATAAATTTTTTCCTAAATTTATGGATAATTAGGAGAAATTTTAGAGTTGGATTCAGAAACAGGCTTAATACGCTTTTTCCAAAAAATATTTATATATATATGTATATGTGAGATTCTGAGTTAGGAGGAATTTTAGAGTTGGATTCGCAAGCAGGGTTATACACTTTTTCCAGAATATGTACAAGTATAACGTTCTGTAATATCACAGAATATATAATATTTTTTTGGTGTTTCATAATTTATAATTTTTTAATAATCTTTTTGTTCTGGTATAATAAAATAAACAAAACCAAAATTGATTTTTGATATCTCGTATTTTTGAATACTTACATATTATATTTAAAAGTAAAAAAGAAAAAAGAATGTAATAAAAAATTCAATTCGTTTTTTTTTGTCAAGATTTTGGTTTTCAAGATTTTGTCGCAAAAAGATTAATATTGTAATGTTTAAGATATCAGGGGTGACCTATAAATTGTATTATTATAGTGATCCCAATTGCTTATGGCCCCAATTGTCGTTATACCCAATTGTTAAGGGCCCCAGTTGTCGCTGGGCTCAATTGTTGTTGGGCCCAGTTGTGCATGCTCCGGATTGTCCTATGGCCCCAATTGTCAGGGAACCTTTTAAAAGGTATAAATAACACAGTAACTTTTTAATGTAGATCAATAATTGTGCTTCATCTTTTTACTATGTGCTGTGGATTTTGTGTCTTACTTATAGCTCTACTGCCTCTAAGAAATTGAAGATACCTATGCAGATGGCTTATTCTTTGTTGGCTAACAGTTCATTTTCGTTACAGCAATATGCTTCTTCAGTTCACATATATTGCTCAATGAGCTCCGCAATTTTAAGTACTTAACAAAACCTTTATAAATAAAATTTCTTAAAATTTTTAATATGTAATGAGATCCTAAATTCTAAATTTTTATGATCTAAAATTACCTACTCTAAATTTTTTTAATAGTGATTTTTTTTTTTTTTATTTTACCTTTCATATATTTTTAATAATATACATATATATACATTATACATTTATATATATATATATTAATATATATTGTTTTTTAATTGTATATTTTCCACTTTTTGCAAGGACACATTAATCGGATGATCATTCCGCCGATCATTGCATTTTTTTTTTTTTCTTTTCTTCTTATAACTTAACGTAACATATACATTAATACCAACATAAATACATACATATATTATACACTTTTTTTTTTTTATAATAAAGTATTGATTTTATATTCGAAAATCGAAATCAAATTATTTATATGCTTTTAAATAAAATATTTTTATGGAGGAGAATAAAAGAATATATATATATATACATATGTATACAAGTATACAAAAAAAAAACTGAGTCGGTTTTTTGACCGAAATGAAAAACATGTTCGGAATTTCAAATTTTTATTAGTAGCTTAAGTTTTTTTTTTTTTCATGTTTTTAAATTTTATCCATTTAATATTAAGTTCTTAAGATTCATTTATAATTCGCTTCACATATATAATATGTATGTATAATGAAAGTTTAAAATACATTATATTGTATATTTAAAATTGTCCAAGGGTTAAATTTTTAACAAAAAAAAAAAAAAATATATTAAAATTAAACAAACTGTAGGAAGTTTTAAATAGCAATATTTTTATTTCATATATGAAGAAAAAAAAAAAAAAAAAGCTATTAAAATAGATTTTGGTTCAACGAACATATGCAACTTATAGTCTTTATACCATATATATTAAATGGTGTGCAGTAAATATATATACTAATAAGTATATCTGTACTTTATACGTACATCTATATATAATAAGTTACTTTTATTATCAAAATATTAGCAAACACTCAATTTTCATTTCATATAGAGCACCCTATCACAACATTTTTCAACATTTTTTTCCTATATATTTAAAAAAATGGATTATAAAATTGAAGTTAGAAAATTTTTACAAAATTGACTATTAAATAAAAAAAAAAAAATAAAAAAAAAACCAGAATTTTACCATTTAATTACATGGTAATAAAAATGTAATATAAAGCAAATTATATTAAAACCATATATTATATAAAAATAAAGTTACAAGTTTGATTAAAAGAAATGAAATTTTGTTTTTATTATATAGAAAAGGAAAAAAGAAATTCTATGTATGCAGATAAAATTGAAATTTCTAGTTAATATTTTTATTATTAAATTTAAATTTTATTATAAAAAATTAGACAAAAAAAAAAAAAAAAAGAAAATTTTAATTCATTTTTATTATTTCCGTAATTGAATATCTTGTAACCAAATTTGAACCAAAAATGTAAATTTAATTGATTGCAATTCCAATAAAATATCATATAATGATCATATCATAATCATATTATGATCATAAATAATCATATTATGACTGAAATTCAGCTATCTGAGAATATATACATATATAATAAATACTATAGATTTAAGTAAAAATTTGTATAATATATGTTGTAAAGTAAAAAGTTTAATTTAACATGTCCTTTGAGTATTACAGGTCGAAAAAAAAAAAAATTATAAAGTTTCTAAAGCCTCTAGTAGAGGATTTTGACTCAAAAAAAAAAAAAACATCTCTTGATCTCTTTATGAACATCTCTTAATCTCGTCCACGTATGGTGATCTCTTTATTGGATTTTTTAAATTAGCATGTTTGAGATATACTTATCTTTTTTTCTTTTTTTTCCTAAGGGAGGTGGAATCTTCCAAAGACACCAAGAATTTCCCATTGGTAGTGTGAGATTCTTACTGACTAAACCCACCTCCCCCTTTAGCCAATATAGTGGGATGAAACCCTAACCTGCGAACGCAGTATATTGGCTAGGGAGTAGGGATAGGAAAGGATAGGAAAATAGATACGGAAACATTGAATTGGCAGTGGGACTGTAAGGAAACAATGAATCCGCCTATTATTATTATTTTGCTAACAGTGACTAAAGCCGTCACAACAGTTACAACATGTAGTAATAGTATATGTATATTACTACATGAGGTAATTATTGAAGGCAACCCCCACTGTCACTGTAGCGGCTGTTATTATTGGTATTAATATTCTTATTAATATTATTATTATTTTACTACAGAGTCAGCGCCATCAGTGGATTACAACATGCAGCAGTATATAACACCTTACTTGCATGATATAACCAAAGATGGCTCCACTGTAGCAGCTATTATTATTATTATTATTATTATTATTACTATTATTATTATTATTAATATTATTATTGTTATTATTACTAATATTAATTATACGATATACATTATTAAGATATAAAAGTACTACATATTTTTTATTTATGACCTAACCGGGGTTTGAACCCAAGACCCTTCGATTGAAAGGTTGGCGACTTTAACCACTGCGCCATGAGTCAGATTCTATAATAAAACCTAGCATTTCCAATTATAACTCTATCATATTTCATTATATACATACCATAAATACTCAACAAATTCTTGAATGAAAAATATAGATAGATAAAATATAGACATATAGAAAAGTTACAGTTTTAATTAATTTGTTCGGTATGATGACATAACGACACATAACCATATGGACATTAATTCCTTTTGAATTAGTATTAAGTAAGACCAATTCTATTTTTTTCGGTTTACAAGAGTGTATTATAAATGTAAAAGAAATAATTCGAAGAGATTTTACAGTTTATTTAAAATTCAAAGTTTTAATAATTGGTTAAGCGGCAACTCTCTCATCATTTTAAATTCTTTTTGTTCAAATTATTTTAAATATTTTGTTATTGAAAAATTTATGTAAGAGGGATTTTGTTAGGCTTTAAAATCAGAGTTATACGATTTTTTTTAGAAATTATACCTATGTGTGTATATGCGAGATTATGAATGAGAAGTATAATAGTTGGGTTCACTCAAATAATAAATACTCCAATCAAATAAAAATACTGTCAAATGATAGTATAGACAAGCAAAATGAGATTCAGTCAAATTAAATACCGCAGGTATATGATAATAGTAATTTGTCTACGATAAAAGTTAAAAAGTTTTATTAAAATGAACTTTTCTATTTTGGGGATTTTTTTTCGTATATTTTAATAGTAAGTACGGGCTTTGCTAATTCTTATTTAAAATAGATTTAAACTCCACCATCTAATAGAATTAAAATCCACGATCTTTATTTCTTTTTTTATACCCGTATGAACTATGTTCAAGGGTATAATAAATTTGCCATTACGTTTGTGACACCTTAAAGGAGTCGAGCTAGATATAGTGTCAAAGGTATGGATCGGCTCAGAATCGAATTCTGAGTCGATTAAGCCATGTACGTCCGTCCGTCCGTCCGCACGATAACTCAAAAAATAAAGGAGCTAGGAGGCTGAAATGTTTTTACGGCACTTTTGCAAAATTGTTAGTTTTGCTATTTAAATCCAACATTTTCGGTCGGCGGGTTCGAGTAGCTGCCATACAACTTCTATCTTTATATAGAAATAACTCAGTATCTATTCAAGCCAGGTTTCTGAAATTTTGCAAATGATAATCAAGTTTTAAGGCAACAACTTCTGTAAAATTTGGTTGTGGTGGTGCGGCGGGTTCGGGTAGCTGCCATACAACTTCTCCGTTTAAATGAGAATAACTCAGTGTCTATTGAAGCTAGCAACCTGATATTTAGTAACAAGGTGTCGAGTTACAGACCAACAACTTTTGTAAAATTTGGTTGGTCTAGAGCAGCCGGTTCAGGCTTCTTGCACCTCTTCGAACTTAATAAAGCTAGGCGTCTGAAATCTTGCAAATGATGATCAAATTTTATGGCAACCACTTTTGCAAAATTTGGTTGTGGTGGTGCGACGGGTTCGGGTAGCTACCATACAGCTTAACCGTTTAAATGAGAATAACTCAGTGCCTATTGAAGCTAAGAACCTGAAATTTAGTAAAGAAGTGTCGAGTTATAGGCCAATAACTTTTGTAAAATTTGGTTGGTCTAGAGCAGCCGGTTCAGGCTTCTTGCACCTCTTGGAACTTAATGAAGCTAGGCGTCTGAAATCTTGCAAATGATGATCAAGTTTTATGGCAACCACTTTTGCAAAATTTGGTTGTGGTGGTGCGACGGGTTCGGGTAGCTGCCATACAACTTAACCGTTTAAATGAGAATAACTCAGTGTCTATTGAAGCTAGGAACCTGAAATTTAGTAAAGATGTGTCGAGTTATAGGCCAACAACTTTTGTAAAATTTGGTTGGTCTAGAGCAGCCGGTTCAGGCTTCTTGCACCTGTTGGAACTTAATGAAGCTAGGCGCAATAGATTCAGGTATCTGTCATACAACTCCACAATTTACATAAATATATCTCTGTAGTTCGGTACTAAAACATCTGAATGTTTTTAAAAGATGATCAAGTTTTATAGAAACAGGATATATTACGTTCATACGGGTATCCCAGAGTTGACACAGTCTACTCTACTGCACTCTTCCTCGTTTTTAGAAAAGAGTTAACGCCCACTGATGTTCTACTGCACCGATTTGCTCTTATAAAAAATATACATATGCTCACAGAGGGTTCGGATTAATAAAGTAAATTTAACAAATCAAACAGTTCGAAATTGTTAAAATTTTTACAATATTCTATAAATTAGAATTTCATCCAAATGAAATTAAGTTCAATTCCATAGGAGCTTAATTTTAACATTTTTATATTTGTCCTGAATTCTATTATAACTTTATAAGTATACTTCAGAGTTAATTTTGTTTAGTTCTTGGAATAATTTATATTTTTAATATTGGATTTTTTTGTTGTACCTATTATAGTTATACATTATATAGACAAATTCAGGTTGATGAATCTTAAAGAATCTTAATAGTTAATATAAAATTAAATTGTTAAATAGCCAACCGCAAAACAATTTAAAAAAAATATTCTAAACTAAAAAATCATTACGATTTTTAGTTAACTAGTTTCAGAACAACCACAACAAAATTAACGTCAAAACTATTTTTAGTTAACTATTTTTTATTTGGTTTTTTATTTTTTTTTTAATTAATAATTC
Organism: Poecilobothrus nobilitatus; assembly: GCA_947095535.1. Lineage (NCBI taxonomy): Eukaryota > Metazoa > Arthropoda > Insecta > Diptera > Dolichopodidae > Poecilobothrus > Poecilobothrus nobilitatus. The sequence goes on along the minus strand of OX352773.1, from coordinate 151,899,805 downwards.
GTGACTCAAGTGAAATTTTACTCATATATGAATATAATATATACAAAAATGATTGAATGAAATTAAATTTCTTTAAGACAATGAACCTTAAGTAATTATTTTCATTTGTTTTTTTTTTTTTAAATATTTAAAAAAAATTAGCAAAATATTCTAAAATCTAATGTATCTGTAGATATTTTTTTTTTCTTTTATTATTTTTTGGCGCCGTCCGTCATTCTTCTTATATGTAGTATCTATAATATAATTATTAAAATCCCATCAACAATAATAATTGATGTAAACTATAAATACAAAGAGAATTAATCTTATTATAGAACGTTCTCTTTATAAAATTAATTAGTGGGGTCAACACAATTTAAACATAGTATATTATGTATATATTATGTTTAAATTTATGTAACAAAAGATATAGAGCATAGAATTTCAAAGGCAAGAAGCATCTTTGCTAGATTATGGGCAACTTGGAAATCGCCACACATAGCCCACGGCACTAAAATAAGAATATTCAACGCATGTGTGAAATCTGTGCTATTATACATCAGTGAAACCTGGTTGGTAACACGAAACAACATACAAAAGCTACAGGTTTTTACCAACAAATGCCTAAGAATAATATGCCGAATATTCTGGCGAAGAAGAATACTATGGGTACTATCCAGCCAAGAGCTGATTGAAACGCAAATATTTAGAAGAAAATGGTGATGGATCGGCCACATCTTCAGACGCCCATCAACATCAGTGGTACGTCAGGAATTAGACTGGAACCTTCAAGGCAAACAGAACGTGGAAAGACCTAAAGCAACTTGGAGAAGAAGCGTTCAAATTGAAGTAATAAAGAGTAGGAAATCTTGGGCTGAAATTAAAAGACTATCCCAAGATAGGGAAATTTGGTGAGAATTTTTGGAAGCCCTATGTTCCCGAAGGAAATAAAACAGGAGAAGAAAAAATATTATGTATAAGTTTTAAGAAACTGGCAGGGCGTCTGTGAACAAAATGTTGATGGTTATGTGTTAAGAATTTCGAATACAAGAGAAGCGCGATTCGTTTATTACTCTCTGGTGTTTAGCTATAACACAGCTATGCCAAATAAAATTCGTTTCTAAATGCTGGAGTAGAGTAAAATAAACTCTATATGACGTCGTAAATATCGTTTCGAAATGACAGAATCGAGTTAACAGACTTAACTTTTCTGAGCCTACTCGTGAGAAGAATTAAGTAATGTTATAAATATCAAAGTCGTATTAAGTATTATAAACTTACATATTGAAACAATTGTAGACAAAACCGTTCAATTGAGTTTATAATACTTCTTAAAATTAAATTTTTTTTTAAAGACTCCATTTTTTGTTTTAAATAAATATATGTATCCATCTATTCACATTCACATTAAGATTTTCTATTAAATTAGTAATTCATATATTTGGAATCGTCTTTAGAGGTATCAAAATCTTCTAATTAATTATGTTTTGATTTGACTGACTAAAAATGCGAAATAGAGATGTAAAAAATACGATAATATACCTCAAGCACATTAAGGAATTTTCTAAATTCCTTTTTTATATACAAACTGTCCCACGGTATATGTTCAGTAAGTTGAAGCTGATTTTCTTGAAAACGCTTTTACTGCGTTATGTGCTATATGATATAAAATGTGATAACATAAATTAAAAGTGAGAGCTAGAAAAAATTTAAAAATTGTATTTGTGCATTAATAACATTAATAACCTTTATCTAAAAAATTTTTAGAAATAGACAACCTAGTCCGATCGAGTATTTAGCTTGGTTTGAAATTGCGCATCATCTCCTGTAATATGTAAAAATTTTTTTTTTTTTTTTTTGAATTCCAACTAGTTAAAATATTACAGTATTTATTAAATTATTAATAATATATTAAAAGAAATCTCAGATCAAATTTACGCAAGTTTTAGAGAGCTCAGTTAACTTAAATCATTTAACTCCACTACAAATTTAAAGTACGTTTTGTTATATGATCGTTAGCTTCTATGCTTCTATATTAGATGTTAATGAATGATAACGCATGATGAATGATAACTTATTATTCGTTCGGTGAATAATGATAACGCAGTACCATACAGTATCAATAAATCATGACTATTTTTCTTTCATATTATATTGTTATATAGTAAATCATAATAAACTGAACCATTACAAATATATTTTTGGCTTTAATCAATTAATATTTATATGTGTATTTTAAAACATCTCAAGTACGATAGGCCTTTTCATTGATTAAAGTATTGCTACCTAACGCCTTATCATTGATTAAAAGAAATTTTATTTTGTATTATAGGTCCATTAGCTCAGTTAATATAGTTTCAAATTTTATCTTATTGATGATAATTAAGGAACAATTTTCTATTTTCGTCTAAGATGATACTAAGGCTTTGAAAGAACTGCCATCTCATTAAGCAGAGAGGAGTACACTCGTTACAGTACATATTTTAAAGTTGATGCTCCTCTAAAAATACTTGACACACAGTTTTTAGTGATATACATTTATTTAACTGAGATAATATCTTAGAAAACATTGCACTTAGAGAAAGTTCAGAAATTTTCTGATATACGTATAATTTCTTTTAAGATTGTATCATTTAAATTTAACCCATAAATAAAACTTAAAAATTCAGAAATTAATATTTTAAGTTTCTTATCTGATTATTGAATTTTTAACACTGTTTCTTATTTTATATTGAAAAATTCTTTATCTGGTAAAAGGTAAATTAAATGTGATTGAACATTCCATTTTCATTTTTTTTTATCATATTTAAATATTTTTTGGTTTCTTTTTAATATTTTTGTCAATTCAAAAAAAAACTAAATAAATAAATAATAATAATTTATTCATGTCATCACCGATAACCCACTGTTAATATTCAAAAAGAATATTATTTTCTATATTTGTTATATGTTATTCACTTAAATGATATATGAGATTTTTCGTAATATGTTATAATATTTAAAAATGGGATCCCTCATAATTTAAAAAAAAAAAATCGTTTTGATGCAGAATTGATAGATAAGAAAATATTTATTTAAATAGGTTGCCTAATGCCTATCAGTCTATGTGTTTACTTTGACAGTGGATACAATGAAAAGTTATCACAGTAATTTTTCAAAATTAATAAATTCCAAAAAAAAAAAAAACAACTGATCAAAATTGATAATTTGTAAAGGTTACCGAATGTATAGAAATGTGATATTTAACTTAAACATTATTATATTATACGGGCTTATGATGTAATTTTAAAATGAACGTAAAGTTTAAAAAATTATTCGAATTTTTTAAAATAGAAAATTAAAGGTTTATCATGATTAAATTGTTATTCCAGTAGATAAAATTCACGAGTTGTACTTTTAATATAGCTCCGAAAGTTATTTAAGATAATGTTGAACTTAACTCGGGAAGGATTCTATGATTCTATCTAATCTTAAACTTAACTCGGGAAGGAATGATAAAAAAAAAAGTTTTACATTTCTTCTTTCTGCCTTTTCCCTTTCGGATGTTAGCCAACTTGACGGCAATTTGAACTTTGTCTACTGCTGATCTTAACAGTGATATTTTAAATAGAAGGTATATTGCAAAGTTACTGTTTTTTATCTTTACTGCTGTTCTAAACATTTCCATTGAAGTCGGTTTGCAGTTATTGTTCGGGCATTTTCCCAGAATATATTAATTTTATTTAGCTATAGAAGAATTGTTCACACCCAGATGCTGTTCAGTCGGCTGCGTCTTCAAGTACCTTGTGTGTTGTATTCTGGCGGTTTTTTTTAAATATGTGCCATATTCCTTCCATTTCAGTTGCATTATGTGTTTCAGAACTGGTTCTTCATAGATCATCATATTTTATTGTTCTCGGCCAGAATATTTTGCATATGAGTCTTAAGTACTATATTGATAAATACCTGGAATTAATTGAATTAAGATTGATGTTGACCAAGTTTTACTAACATATTGTAGAGTAGATTTTACACATGACCGAAATTTTGGTGATATTTGCTTCACAAGGGGCCTCGGCCTAGTGGGTAAGAGCGTATAAAATACGCTGTAAACACCGAGGGAGTGTGGGTATGAATCCCACACACATTGTAAGAGTTCTTCCTCCTTACGATATTTACAGCCACGCCTTAACAGGAAAGAGTGTGTAATTTCCTGTCCACATTTATGTGGCAGCGAAATGCATTAAAAAAAAAAAAATTTGCTCCACAAGGTTACAAATTCATCATTAAATGTCAGCTCCAGATTCTCTTGGGCGCGTCCTGCCCAACTAACAGAAGTCTTTTACAAACTCCATTTGCCGATTATTCAAAGATATTTTGGACAATTGTTATTGGATTTCATCGCTTTCATTTTATATTCCACAAGGTAACAAATTCAACATCAAATGCTGTTCTAGCTTTTTTTAGTCTGTTCTCCAGATTCTATTGGCCAACTAACAGAAATCTTTTACCAATTCAATTTGATTATTTGAAAATATTTTGTGTAGTTGTTACTAGATCTCTTTGCTTTCGTTTTATGTTAAGTACGAGGCTTTGTAAGTACTCTAGTTTATTGTACATATCACTAAACTTGTGTAACAGTTTCCTTTAATATAACAAACAGAAAATATTAATGATTTTTTAAATAAGTTTTATATTTGTTGTTCATAAATTCTTATATCCAGATCCAGTATACTAGTGGAAAGTCTCAAACAATTTTGTTACCATCACATTAATTCAATTGAAACATACTTTTTTTAAAACTTGATTAAAATTAAATGTCTTAGCTATATTTGCTTGTTAATAAAAAAAAAATGAAATCCAAAACTTTTTATGATACTATATTTTTAAAACGCAATCTAAAAATGTGATTCTTTTGTAAGAGAAAATAATTTTTAATTGAAAAATCCAACAATAAACTAAAATTTGTGTTTGTAACTAAACTTGATTAGAGATCGTAAAATTAAATAATAAAAAAACGATACTGAAAATATTAAAGAATAAAATAAAACAAAATTATTCTCAATAAACTTCATTTACTTCATAAACTCCTCCATCCATATGGGAACATTATATAATCGACCCAATCAAAAGAAAACGACTGTCTTTTACAATTTAATTGTCTTATAGGTATATCCTTTTTTTGTTTTTTGTTTTTGTTTTTTTTTTTTTAAACTATCATTTATAGATCTAGATATAGATAAAATTTTATATGTGGATTATGTTGGTGGGCGTTTGATCCTTAAAAAAAATATTATTTTAATTCAATAGATACTGTATATAATTGAATAAAAAATAACAGCTCTTCAATTTTTCCTGTAATAAAATAAAAAAAAAAAAATAAATAAATTGTGAATGAATGGAAAAGAAAAGAAAATTTATTTAATAAAAACATACCATTTTATTAGATAAATATAATACCATGGTAAAATGTAATTTTACCCATAAATGGTATCTAAATTATTGTGAAATTTTTTATAAAAGGAGAGGTAAATAATAGTGTCTAAACGTACTATACAATTACTAAAGCACGTGATCTATTTAATTTTTTTTTGTTTTTGTTTCATTATTTTTACGTTAAATTTAATTTTAATCAAGCAAATTGCATTTCAAAATAACTCCCTTTCAAAACTATCATAATATCTATTGTATTTCGTATATGTATATATATATTAAATACTCTTAGACCGTTGTATTTAAAAGAATAAAAGTGTCTAAGGAAAATTCAAAATTTTTTTTTTCTTGATTATAATCTTTGTTAAAAAAAAATCCACTATTATACTTAAATTCCAATTATTTCGTAGGAGTTTATAATTTTAGTTTAATGGGCATTCATTTGGATCAATGATTGTAAATATATTTTTAATATAGGACAAGCTTAGAACGTACTAAGGTTTCAGAGTTGTTTTGTGTTAATTTAATTCTGAGTCATTATTTTAAAATTGAAGAATTAAATGACGGTTAAAGAGTAGACGGCTTAATAACAATTTTGAAAGGCATCTACCAATTAAAATCATTTTTTTTTTTTTGAAATAGACGTACCGTTTGAAGAAAAGGTATTAAAAATATTTATGAACAATATATTGAAGGAAATTTGAAGAATGTTTTGAATTACAAAGATAATATTTACTTAAATTTTTATTATTAAAATATTATTTTTGATAATAGTCTAATCTAAACTCTAAGGGATGAATTTCTATTTAAAATCATCTCAAAATTCTAAAATAATGCTATATTTACTTGTTATGAAGAGGCAATTTGAGCTTATATTTATATAACTTTGAAATAATCACATAAAAGAAAAGTTATAACTATTTTGAAATGGCCATGTGACCAAATAAATACATATGTGAATTTTATTTTATTTTTAATCTGACGTATACATATATAATATATAATTAGAAGATCTGATAAGACATTCACTATATGCTATCACAAATAAAGAACTTTGAAAATACTTTTTGACAGTATTTTTTGTTAAACTTTAAGATTTAAACATTAAGGTAAGCAGAGTAACTATATATGCACTTAGTTGTTAAATTTATTTTATAAAAGACTAGAATTAGAACTAGACTATATATCATGTTCCATAAATTTCTATCTTGCACCTACACCTGTTTTACTTGTAGCTTTTGTTTTATAAATCCCTTGAACATAAATATTTCCTTTTGCCTATTTGATTTCTATTGCCCAGAACTATTGTTATAGACTAATTATATTTTTGACTTGGTCAGATTAAGCTTGTAATTGTATTTTTATGAGTTTGGGACGATGAGAGTTGGTGGAAAATTTACAAAATCACTCAAAAGAAGTGCACGAGGTTCCTTTGGATATATAGTATTAAATTTTAATCAACCAAAACCACCCGCGTTAAAACCCAACTTAAGGATATATCCTTTAAGAGATATAGTTACATAATATACACTTTCCTAATCTTATTGATTCAGCTTTTTCTTTTAATTTTCATTGACTCGATTTAAGCTCTATATACAACCATATAATTTCTAAATAATCAACTCTTGTATGTATTCGGCATTACAAATTTTACGCTGGTTTGCAATCTCTATCTTTTTTTCTATTATGCTTATAAATAAAAGCCTTCAAATTTAAGCTCAAACATACTTTTTGGTTTATTTTAATCGTTCAAACTTAATTTTACAGTTTTCTTTTCACTATCTCAACTCATTGAATTTATCTTTTCAATGTTCAGCCTTTTTGTTTATAAATGTTCAATTTTACCGTTAAATATAAATCGTAGCCCTAAGTACAATTATTACACGGGGAAATGTAGCCAAGACTTCGACGAAAAGTTTAAGAAAACTTTGGTCATTTTAGTTTGAGCCATTTTGTAGCTTTAAAAATTTACTGACAAAGATACAGCTTTAAAAATTTACAGACAAAGTAGAGAGGAAGAAGGGGCTGCCTTGTACCTCTATAATTTGTATTTCAAATATAGTAGGCTATATAGTAGATATTTTCTATAAGACATTTTTTTCGTATATGTAGTCATGGATAAATTGTTGAGACAGTTGTTAGAAATTTTAATTTACAGTACTTTTTTTAATTGTTTATGTAATTAATCATTAATTGTAGAAATTTGTAAAGAACGGTTATATCATATAAAATTTTAATTGTTTTTAAGGTACATTTTAAAATTTGAAATCATGATTATTCTTAGTTTTATATTTTCCTTAATTAACTTACTGTACCACGTACTTACAACAATAATAATTAGAAAATTTTTTTTTATAATTTTATGAAACCTTTTTTTATAACAAAAAAAAAAAAAACAAAAACAAAAGAGTAAAATAATAACAATATATAAAAAAAACATTTTGATGGCGCTGTCGTTTTTGTAACTCCAAATTAGAAATTTTTGTTTTTTTTATTATATTCTTTTTGTTTTTATTATTATCATTATCATTGTTATTATTATTTTTATTATTATTTTTTTTTTTTTTTATTATTATTTTTCTTCATTAAAATTTTAAAAGTTTACAAAATACACATATATGTACAGAGTAAATGATATGTGTATAAACATGTACACATACATATAAAATTTAAACAAATTATAAACTTTTAAAGTTCTGGGCTCTGGAATAGATCAAGATATAAAATGAATGAATATTATATTATAATATATGTTTGTAAGTGTATATTGTTTATTGTAGAAAAAAATGCATATGATATTCACAAAAAAAAAAAAAGAAAAAAAAAGCGCAATGTTAAAGCGCTGACTCTATAATATAAACTGTTAAGGCCAATCAATTTTATTTTGTTGTTATTGTTGTTATTTTTTGTTTTTTTTTTGTTTTTATTTTTTAGGAGTATATCGACTCTATTGTAGGACATTAACCTTAATAAAAATAATAATGACTCAAGACTAGATATATGTATATATAATATGTACAATTAAATGTTAATAAATATATAGATATATATATATATATATATAATATGTATCTATTTATTATATGCTTTTATATTAACTCGTCGCTGTCGGTTTATTTATATACATATACATACTATAAATGGATTACTATTAGAGTAGCAGTATAATATGTATAAAAAATAAATTGAATGCACTGATATTGCCGCAATTTAGATAATATATACATGTATGTATACATACGTACAAACAGATAATAGAAAAAAGATAGAGACTATAGAGATATGTGGATAAATAGATAGATAGATAGATAGTTGGATAAAAATTAAGATAGACAGATATAGATAGATTAATGAATAGACTTTTTTGTTTTTTTTTTTTGTTTTGTAAGTTAATAATGTCTGGTGTCTCCTACAAAATAAAATTCTCCTACACTAATATGTACCTACATATATAATATTGTTGAATGAAAAAAAAATTTTTTTTTCTCTGATTTAATTTTTACATAAATATATATGTATAAATTGTATAGGTACATACCTACATTATGTATGTATATAAAAGTCTGAAGTTATAATAACGATTAGCGATAATTTCATTCATATATCTAAATAATTTTTTTGGATTTTAATTTATTTTTAGTTTAAATAAAAAAAAAACATATTTGTAGGTACATACAAAATTTAGATTTTATATTAAACCCTTCGGTGCTCGCGTAATATTTTTTTCATAGGTCATATTGATCCAAACTTAAAAAAACATAAATGTGCTTTAATAATATTTGAATATCTTTTTCTCAGTTAATGTAAGATTTTTTTAGAACAATAAAACAATTATTTATTGTATTTAATTAAATTTATTTAACAAAAAAGAAAAATTCAAAGAAAAATTGTCAAAATAAAAACATTCATAAAAATTTTTACATGTACTTTTGCATTTTTGACACTTTTTGTTGCGGCTACAATAAACGTACACCAAATTTTTTGAAACTGTACAGCCCTTTTATGAAATTTGATAATAAGTATTTCTTCAATGTAAAATATAATAATGTTTAGAACAAAAAATTTAAAATAAAATTAAATAACGATTTTAGGAAATTGGAAATTAACTGACCCAGACTGTTTTTCACATTCCCAATATATGAATAAAGTTTTCCAAAAATCAATGAGAAAATGACAGTTAAAAAATATTAAAACTCGGCTAATGCAAAAATAAGGAAAATAAAGTTATTGGCTAACTTTACAATATATTTGGGTTGAAAAGACCCTACGCAAATACTGGATGGTTAATAGTATATCCAACGAAAATAATTCATTGTTCACTGTTCAAATTTAATATTTTAAATTCAACAATTCGAAATTTATTTTAATGAAATTCTAAATTATTTTGATTGCAGGTAATTCTTTAAAATCATACAAAATGGTTTTCCCAGGTTTCATTAAAATATTTCATTTCCTGTCACTGTTAGTTCGCAAAAAAAAAAAAAAATTTAATGAAATTTAGGAAACGCACATAAAAATTTTGTGTCCATGCAAATTGGAACTCAGTTTAACTTTTTGCCCAAGCTTTCAAATATATTAACGTTTGCGTTTCTTTAACCAGAGTAAACTACTCTTTTCTACTTCCAACTACAGCAGTCTTTGAGAAAGAGTAAATTATAGGATTCCATTTACCAAACTATACTTCGAAGAGTAGATAATAACGTTCCATTTATCAGCTACTTCCAACTAATCTTTTTTTCTAAAAGAACATAGACAATGTTTGAAAAATTTTATACGCTAATATTACTTTTAAAGTTCTAAGCATAATTTACTACATATACCTACTGACATACATACATATAATATACTTTTTTATGGGAATTACTTAATAATTTTTGTTTTTTTCTAAACCATGTTTTTGTTTTTTTTTTTTTTCTTTCTGACTTTTGCCATAATATTCTGTCGCCATCATTAATCTACTATCGTTCAATTTCCGTTTTTTATTTCAACTTTTTGTTTTTGTTTTACTGAAATTCTGGAAGATTAAAGTGCATGATTCTCAAATAAAGTTAATTTTGATTGTTACAATCAATAATTTTTTTTTTTTTCAATTTTCGAAAATTGTCGAAGATTATATTTTGATAATCTATTTTCAATTTTAAATTGTTTGTGTTGTTAAAGCAAAAAGAAAATCTCACGATTCGGAAATTACTGTAAGTATGAAAAAAAAAAGAAAAAAAAATAAAAATTTACTTGTGTTAAGTTGTTTTTTTTTTGTTTGACAGTTGATTTTTAAAATTATGATCCAGATTTAAACTTTAAAGTGGTTTGATTATGTTTGTTATTGTTTTTTTATTTTCAGACCATGAGTCAACCATTAAAAATTTATTTAACATTTTTTTCCTTTTAAGCACATTTCGAAAAAAATTTTTGGAAAAATGTGCTTATTTAGTTTGACTCTGTCCTTCCGTCCGTCTGTTTACAAAACTTCTACACCGTTAAAGATAGAGAAAAAAAATTTTAACCATGGGTAGGTCTCATAAAAAACTAATTTTGTGGAACGACTTTTTCATGTAGCCCCATGCTTTACGAAGCTACAGTCCCTCAAACTTTGAAAATAAACCATATTTTTAAATATATATATCTTATGTTCTGCTTAAGAATTTTTCAATCTGAAAACGTCAATCGACAGGTATTTTTTTTAACTTTGTAAATTAATATCAAAATTATACGATTTTTTTAAATTTAGTACTTAAATTTACCGTTATGTAAAAACCAAATTTTGCATGATTTTTCTACTTTCATAACTCCGGCATGATTTTAAGTAGAGGCTCGAAATTTTGAGGTAAGAAAGAACTTTTAGAATTAGTATAAGTTTGTTCAGAAAATTTGTTTGGACCACCCCCTGTTTATGAGCTATTAGGGCTTAAAAATTGAAAATTTGCTATTCTTAGGCACCTGTACATATTTTTCTTCGGCAACACATATACATTAAAGCTCCAGTAATATATTTTTACGTGTGTTAACGGTTTTTCTTAGTTATATAGGGTTCTGGACTTACAGCCCTTCAAAATTCCAGAAATTCCTGTTTTCGTATATTTTCTTATTACAAAAAATTTCTTAAATTTTCAAATTTTTGTGCAAGTCACAATTCTCAACAGTTTGTATTATCTTTTGTAAATGTGCACTTTTAAAAACCGTTGGTTTACATTCTACCTTGTTTTATTTGGAAATAGATATTTGATAAATCATAATCTGAGATTATTTTCTGAAAAAGTAATTGAATATATCAGAAAATTGAGATGTTTAATACGGTTGAGCTGGTTTTAAGATTTTTGTGAATAGTTTTTTTTTTTTTCATTGAATTTTTAGACATTTCGTAAAATTCTTAAAATTTCTGTTATAAAATAAACTGATATGTATGTATGTATGTATGTTTAACATTAGGTAAGTATTTGATTTTAGTATCTATAGTATGTATGTACTTTGATAATATGATTTTAGACGGATTTTTCTTATAGACAGATCAATAGTTTAAATTTTATATACATCATAGTATGTTGTTTCCTTATTTACATAAGTACATAAGTAGGCATAAAATAAAGAATAAAAAATGGTTTGTGTTGATAAAATGAAAAAATTCTGATTGAATAAAAACAATATTGTACGAAGTTTTCGAAGAAAAATCGCAATAGAATAAAGCGTCTCATTGCAAATGGTTCATAATACCTATAGATTTTTATTTCTGTTTTTATTTTTTAACAATTTTTACAGAGCTATTGTTTTTTCCTTGGTTACCGCTAAATGATAAAATCTTTACCGCTAAATGATAAATTTTATGTTTTAAATGTAATCTTTTTATGGTTTAAGTAATAAAATTTGTAATTTATTTGTAATAAAACATTTTAATATTTTTCTTTACTCAGGAATTTTTCAATGTTAATTTTTTTTTTTTTTTTATGCTTCAACAAATACATACCTTTGGTTCTTTTCATCCAGATGTGGGTCATCTAAATACTATTACATATTAAATTTATATAGGTTTTTTTTTTATTATTATTATTTATTATATATTTTACATGATAGTTGCAAGGGGATTGTGAAATTGAGCAATTTTCCTATTAAAAATTCTTAACACCTGTACAGGATTTGAAGTGGCATTACCTCAGTTGATAAATATAATGCGCATTTAACTATTTGGCCAACGAATTCAGAAAAGTTTTTATAAAATTTAAATTTACATTAGAATTCTAATATTTTATTAAATTTTTAATAAAGCGATACTAAAAGTTAAATTTCAACTTATATCAGCCTTAGCGATCTGGCAGGTAAAAATGTGAAAAGTATTCTTCGCTTTGCAAAAAGCTCAAATTGGTTTTAACGAGTGGGATAGAAAAGCTTCTATGTGGTATGGACCAAATACGGTCTAAGCGTGCCTTTTTGGCAGCCACCTTAACCTAACCTAATTTCAACTTTAAAAGAATAGATATACCTAATATCATATGTAGTTTTGCTATATATAGTTTCTGTTGTCTTTGAAAAAAACTGATTTAAAAAGTTATAAAAATAATTTTTTTATTCAAATTTTACCTATTATTTAATTCAGTATTAATGACAATTCGTTATGTAACGCTTTAATTAACGTTGATTAGTTTTTTTTTTTTTTTTTTGTGATTCTTTAAATCCCTTCATAAATTTTATGGTTTTGATAGTTTAGTTTTAATAAAGGAAATTGAATTTCCATTTAGAAAATGATTGTTTTTATGAGCGGATGACCCCATCAAATATAACGTTTATTTTTTTTATTTTTTTTTTTTTTGTTTTCAAGTTTTTTTTGTCACTCTATTATCTCATCAATAAATTTTTTTTTTTGTTTTTTTTTTTTTCTATAGTTACTAGGAAATTCAAGTGAAGTTATGCATGACTAACAAAATTTAGAATTTTAATTAATCATTTGTTTTGAATATACATATTTGTTTTTCTTTTATTTTTGTTTTTGAAAATTTTAACGAAAAAAAAAATCTTTGGATTTTAATCATGAAAAAAAAAAAAACAGAACAGTAGGGGTGCAATGAAAATGAAGAAAAGTTATTTTTCATTTAGAGTTCAACGTTTTTTTTTTATATATGTATATTTTTTTATTATATGTTGCAACTGATTAAGTTAAGATTTAATGATTATGTTATTTAGAAGAGGAAAATAGAAAAAACGAAAAATTCTTCGGTAACAGTTTTAAATTACTAGATTCGAATCGATTCTCAGCTTGTAATATTTTATTTTTTTTTTTATAATAATATGAATGAATTTTGATGATAATGAATGCTATTTGAACTCTACTGATGTAGTCAGTCAGTCAGTGGTGGTATTTTTTTTTAATTTGAGTAGGGAGAGATGAAAGAATAATCTTTTTTTTTTTATTGAATTTTATTGAATAATATTTTACGATATTGGAGATTACGTGACGATACCGTTACAGTTTATAATAACAATTAATTTTGAAATTAAAAAGTTCAGATCGTAGATTACAAGTTATAATATATATAAAAAATTTTAAAAGAATTTTATTTTAATTTAGAACATAATTTATTCAGAAATAGAAATTTCATATTATATAAATTAATGGCTGTTTTTGGTTCTACACAGATAATGTACTAAAAAGTGGATGTCGCTTTTAAAATTGAGAAGGGCTAGTAAAAACCCTAGTAAAAGTTTTTTTTTATTTATTTGCTTACTTATTTGGTATAAGAACAGTAGTAGCAGTAGTTTCATATCTCAAAAGTTGAACGTAGTTGATGATTTGAGTTTAAGCTGAGTTTTACTGTTTTTGATTGAATTGAGATTTGAATTTAAGCTCAGTTTTATGCATTCGGCCCAATATCTAATCAAGGAAGTTGCTCCGATAAAATTAAAGGTAGATTGTAAGTGACAAAAGTGCAAACAGTTAAATTTATCAAAATATAATAAAAGAATAAAAAATAAAAGATAAATGCATTAGTAAGTAAATAAATAAAATTGTGGATTTTGAATGTTCTTATATCCATTTGCAATAGCTACATATGCAACTGAAAACCTAATTGGACTATTAAGCAAGCAAACAGAAAACGGATAGAAAGTTTTGAGCTATTTGAGTTTTGAGCTTTTGAGCTTTAAAGTTTTGAGAGTATCGAAGGATTCTGAGAATATCATGTTATACAACACTACACAAATATTTTCATCTTGCAAGAACTTAACGTAAAATGTAAACTTCTGAATAAAATCAATCCCATCTTAAATCTTTTAGTCATATTGTCATACGGCCATACGGTCAAGTAAACGTTCGTCAGATCAATTACAGTTGTTAGCAGAAAAAATTCCTTCCAGTAGCGACTCATAATAGTACAAAATACATCCACACATGGCACAAGCCATGTAAAGTAAATCATATTATAATGTTACCATGCCTGAATAGCGTATTGAAAGACAAAAAAGAAGAGTTCACAATAACCTTTTTGATCGATCAAAAAGATATCAAATAAGATATTGAAAATTATTAAAATTATATAAATTATTATCAGCTCAAATTTACTAAAATTGTTTCTATACGTGGCCGGAAAAAAAAAGAACACGACCAATCAATTCAACTGCAGTAATATAGTTTTTCTTTTTCCTAATAAATTTTTGAAATTTAGTAACTATATAATGAAGGTTATAAATTTTCCAAATTGTAAATTTAATAAATGATGATTTTTAAGTTTTGAAGAAGAATTTTATTAAATTGATTACAGTATGGATGCATACTTAGAGAAAAGATCATTAAATTAGACAATTTATTTAGTTTATAAGAATGAGATTTTTATATTTAGATGCATGACAGACATACTTATGGAAAAATCAAAAACACACAAATTGTTATATGACAATGCGATAGTTAAAAATAATAACATTACTTTGACATTTGGTATTATTTTGCATTTTTTGACATTTAAGGAGTTTTTTAAGAGAGCTTTTTAAGTGCTCCCAATGGTTTTTAATTAGAAGAAATACCGTTTTATGGTATCACATCTGCAACTTCTACATACTTAACTTATTACATCTGCAACTTCTACCATACTTAACTATCTACCTTATTAATTATTTCTTATATAGTAATAGATATACTTACTAGATCTATTGAATAAATTTGGTCTATTTTAAAACAGTAAAAATCTAAAGGAACCTCTTAATGTGAATTAAAAATTACTGGCTAATTAATCTTTCAGTAAAGAATCTTCATTGAATTTTAAACCAAATGATTTCTATCAGTGATCAGAGAGTATAGTGATAATTTTTGTAACACTTATATTAAAAGAAAACCATTACTTGATTATTGCCGCAGCAAAATAAAAAAATTATACCAATCAGAAGTAGCTGCATTATAAATTTTTTTTTTTTTTTTTATTAAGTTGCTAAAGAAAATGACAAAATAATAAATTGGTGACACAAAGAATATGATTAGAGATTGTTCTTTATTTTTTTTTAATTTTTAAAGTTTTTTTTTTTATTTTATGTATATTTAAAATGTTGTTGATATTATGTTGCATTTAACACCTACATAAACGATGCAACATTAAATAACATTTTTATTTTATTTTTCATTTCTTTTAAATATTATTAATATGTTGAGTCAACGGAAGGAGATTGTTGTTCATTTTTATATTTTTTGTTGTTATTTTTGATTTGTTGCTTTTTGGATTTTTATACAAAAAAAAAAAAAAAAAAGAAAAAAAGAAAAGAAAAATGTTATAAGCGATAATAAATTGCGATTTTATAAAGGCGTTTATAAAGTATGCCATACTTTAAAAAAAAAAAAAAATATATTCAACAACGTTTTTTGTGTCTTTTTTTTTTTTTTTTACCATTAAATATTATTAATGATAAAAAATAATTTCTGTGTTTTTTTATTTTTTCTTAAATGCAACTATGAAAATTTGAAAATTTCTCCAAGTTAGACCTAATTTTTAATTTTTTTTTTTTTATTTAAGATAATAATAATAAATTAAAAAAAAATAAATAAAAATGGAGGGAAATTTGATGTAATAATTAAAAAGAAAATAAAAATAATATCTACTATTTAGTTTAGTTTAGAGATTTCATATTTTTGAAAATTTTTAAAATCATTTTCTTTATGACACCTGTTATCATTAAATATAATTAAAAGTTTTCGGAACATTAAAATATAGGTATATTATGTATATGTAAAACATATCACGATATCATTAAGTTATATTTTAAAATTTGTTCGTATGTATGTATGTGTGTTGAAATATTATAATAAGATTAGAATATTATTAATAAGAACATTTTTTCTAATTAATATGTTAAATAGAAAATAAAAATTTAACCAGATATAACATAAAAATGATGGTCCAATATTTATTTGGCTTCCTTTATTTCGTTTATTTTGTCAAGAATAAAAAAATTCTTTAAAGGAAGAAAAATAATTAAAATAAGTTTAGACTACAAGCAGCTCATGAAGTTTAGCGGGCATAAAGTTTGGCAAGTTATACGCATAAGAATATAGTTGTCTATTCTTCCTTTAAAACAATAACAATAAGTAGTATATCCCAAGCATTATCGAAAAATAGCTTTGAAATTTATAAGTGTTATTTTTTGTGAATGTATTAATCCTTTATCCTTTTACAAACGTTAAATTGTTATGCTTGCAGATTATATATTTTTTTGTCTTGGTTCTTTCTTACATTATAGCAATCTAGTACATACAAGTAATAAGTTATTCAATTTTAACCTAATTTACTATAGTTTTCCAAATTACAAAGTACTTATCCTATGATATTTCACTTTGATATTTATAATACATTTATTTTGTCATTATTTTAATGTACGCTGATTATTATTTATATTATAATGTTCTTTCCTAAATTAGTTCGAATCGTTTCACCCTTTTTAATAGTCTGATTAAGCCATCATTATATAGGAGTCAGGAGCAGCCTCGATATTGGTGTGTTGATGTAGTCATTGTTGAAAGCTTTGGGCATACGGCTTGATGACACTGGCGAGTGTTTCTACACTCAAATTTTTATGCAGATTGTCATTGAGGCTGTACCAAGAAGTATTGTCTATTCCATGAATTATTCTGTTTTGGAATCGTTGGATTTTAATAACATTATACGTGATGTATAAATAACGGTATAAAAAAAAATATATCAGACGTATCTTTAGAATTCGCTATATAATTGACAATAATCCATTGTGTCAGAGAATGGATCATATATAATGGACCACAAATAATTGACAATGATCCATTGTGTCAGAGAATAAATCAAGAGATGGATAGGACACACTTTGAGAAAACCAAACTATAACCTTGCAAAACAATATTTTGAATGGAATCCTTAACACAGGAGGGATGTTGGAAGACCAAAAACAATATGGAAAAGTACTGTTTTGAAAAAAACTGCAGCGCATAGAAGAATAAAAATATCATTTGGAGAACTAAAGTTAGTTTTACCACCACTTAGTGGTTAGATGATCCAAAGAAGAAGAAAGAATAATATTAAATTAATTTCAGCTTTTATTGATAGTAAAAATGTAAGTATCTAGAATTAATTTTTGTTTATTATTTTGTTTATTTATAACTTTTGGACAGTCGAGAGGTTAAAAAAAAGATTATTATGAGGTCAAGATAAATCTTTTTTTAGATTTAAAATGATAAAACATAATTAAAATCATAGCACTAAAATACTTCAGTTAGCATTTAAAATTATTAAACAAATTAAAGTTAATCAAAACTTTGATGTATTAAGATCTTCAAATATAAAAAGCAAATCAATTCGTCAATTCAATAGACTTTATGCTTCTTTCTCGAGTAAAAGCAAGCTTAATTGATCAAACATAAAAAGTAGTTGAAGAAACTTTTTGTATCTGGTCAATTACAAATACAAAATAATGTAATTCATATAAGGTGTAAAAGTATGATAAATAATTAAAGGAAACAAAGTAAGAACTGGGCCATTCAATTTACGAAGTGCAAAGTATATATATATACCTTTCCAATTAACAGCATGTTACAGAAATATTTCATTAATTTCTTAATTTTAATGCTTCATTTTGTATTGTATCATTAAATTTAATTAAAATTTAAATGTTTTTTTAAATTATCTAAATATAAATTAAAATATAAAAATATAAAGCAAAAAATTTAAATTGTTTTTTTTTTTTTATTTTGATGTCTGCTATTAAGGGAAGGTTAATTAAATAAAATAATTCTAATTTATTTTAAATTATAATTGGAGAGTCATTCAACAAAACTATTAAATAGTTTAAATTCATATTAAATATAATTATATTATTCGAACATAAAAGAAAAATCGTTTAAGTTTTTTAATTGAATTAAAATTTTATAAATTGTAATATGCATTTTCCTAATAGGTTTTCAAGTTTTTAAAAGCACTTTTAATTTCCGCAATCCATTGAAAGGTTCTATTTTGTATGTAGCATTCTAAATTTTTAAATAATTTATAAAACGTTGGTTAGATACAATGATTATACAGAAGTATACATATCTGGATTAGAGTTTTCTAGATATACTATTGTAAATAAGAATATTTCGATATTTTTTTTCAACTTTTAATTTATTGGTATACTTAAAGAGATTCTTCCCCTTATGATAGTGATAACTTTTTCACATAATTATAGTGAGATCAACTACTATAAATGCTCTTCTAAATACAATCTAAGTAAAAGTGGATAAGTTCTCTACTTCATACTTCTCTTAATTTCAATAATTTATTTCATTTGATCTGTTCTAATTATTACCTGTTTTATATCGGTATCGTAAATCAGCAAGTCTATCATATGCCTATATTTCATTTGCCTGTAGGAGTTTTTTTATGCGTGCAATTTTTTTTTTTTTGTGTATCATTTCATTTGTCTGTATGTTTTACAAGTTACCTGTATTATCATTTATCTGTATATAAAATATATAATTAGGAGGGATTTTACAGTTAGTTACAAAATGAGAGTTTAATTCATTTGTTTAGAAGGTATTTTAAGGTAGTAGCCCCCACGTTTTTTAAATATTTTGTTGTTGAAATATGTATGTAAAACACATAATAAGGGAGGGAATTTTGGAATTGTTTACAAATAAAATTCAGTCAAATGAAATACACTCTTGTGATAGTAACGCCATGAATTACAATAACACAATATGTATAGCTTTAAGGTATAATTCTTATTACATTTACGTATACATATAGATATTTTTCTAAACAAAAAAGGGTTTTTCTTAAAAATTTTTGAAAGCATATTTAAACAGTATGATTAATTTCTTTGAAACAGATTAATTCTTTGATAATTTTGAAATGATTATTAAATTTAAAATTCCTCAACAATTACAATACAAGAATTCTTAGATATTTTTAAGATAACCAATTGATACATATTACACCATCTAAGTTATTGTATATTTATCTCATATCTGATAATCTGTTATTTGATATGAAATCCTTAAAATAAAAAACCGTTTATAATGAAATATGAAAATATAGTTATGGTATCATTATCATAGAACATTTATAATCATAATCATTATGTTTCATGATTTCTTTGTTTTTTTTTTTTGTTTATTCTTTACTTTATTTTCAGGTCTCCCTCTTAAGGAAAGTAATAAATTCTTTTTTTTTTTTTTTGTTTTGTTTTGTTTTCTGTTTTTTTATTTTATTTTTTCTCAATTACTATTTTTTATTCTTTCATTTTAATTTCTCTGTCTGGTCAACAAAATTTTGGACAAAATACACGTGTAATAGCTTAAAAAAAGTATCCATTACACATTATTAAAATCACGACATCAAAAATTATTTAATACTTTCAACAACTGACATCATATCTTTTTTCGGTTTTCATGTCATCATCATAATCATTATCATTATTATACCATCATTACCATCATTATAATCACCATCATATTATATTATTCTTTTCAATATTCAGGAAAGTGCGATTAAAGAATACATATATGTATATACAAAAATAAAAATAAAAAAATAAAAAAAAAAATAAAACTATTATATACATTTTGTTTTAAAACCAACTACTTACTATATAACAAACATTTTCTATTTACCTTGACTAAATTTAATTACACCTTAAAAAGAAAAAAAAATATTAATTACAACAAAATAAAAAGTATTGTTAGTATAATGATGGTCACATGGCTCATCGCAAAACATAATAATATCCTAAGGATTGTATTACAAAAACAACAAAAATAATAAAAATCATAACAAAAACTAACAAGCTTTTTATCCTTTTGATATCCTTTTTTTTTTTAAATAATTTTATATAACTATGAACATAAAATAAAAGTACAAAATACTTTTAACAACGAATAAATAACAGTGACAGAAAAAAAAGCGTTGAAGAAATAAAATAAGAAAAGTATTTATTTTGTGTGATTTTGTATTCTTAAAAGATCATTCTAGAAAGTTAATGTTTCCCATGTCATAATAGTACATTAGTATTAAACATCCTGTAATCTATTGTTTGGCCATCAAAAGACGGTGGTTATTGGGTTAAAGTACGGCATACTCATAGAGGATTTGTTATCGTTCTACTCCTCTGTAGATTCTTTCGCAGATTCTCTTTTACATGAAAAAAAAAAAGAATATTGGGTGTATAGAGCGAGTGTTAAATGTACTGATCTCGATCTGATCAGATTTAATTAACTACCTTTGAAAAAGCACAGTGTGATGTTATTAAATTCTACGGCAAATTTCTATGACATATTTTTCAATAAAATTTAGTCTAATCACCTGTAAATGTTAACTGAAGGATTTTAGTGTTATTTTTCGGATCAATGTTTCACAAATTGTAAGGTTGTGCAGTATAATTTATATTATTCTTCTTTGCGATATAAGCTTGTGGTTCAGTATCATTAAAATTATACTTAGTCGTATAATCTAATTTCATAAATTTATTTTGTGATTTTTACTTAGAAAGCTTATAATCGCTATTTTCGTTCTTTTGACCCATTGTGTATCGCAATGTCAATAAATCAGTTACTATTAACGGGAAATTTGTGATCTAATCAATTAACTTTTATAAATATCAATTTGATCAAACTTTAATATAATATATACTTTTATTATTTCATATATAGTACGTTCGTTCACAATCAAAAAATTATATGATGATATAATTTATTTGTTGCTGGTTTTTTAAATAAAAATTTACGATATCTATAATTACAATTTTTGGTTCTTTTGGCCCATTGTGCTCTACAATTTCAGTAAGTTAGTTGCTATTAAAGTATAAATATCTTGATCTAATTAATTGACTTAGAGTTGAATGATCCAATAAAAGAAATTGAGTTGATTAATCCAATTGATTAACCCAATCAAATTTATAATATGACTTTTTTCATTTTTGTAGAATTTTCCAAGTATCTTCTTTCAGTGATTTTCTTTTTCTGACAAATGTTCTGATCATCTTCCGAAATGGTACGGATCCTTAATTTGTTTTAATATTATAAAAAAGTACCTATATATCTTTTAACCATATTTGAGTCATGCTATACAGGGTGTCCGTTATACAGAGTATTAATTTTTTTAACAAAATTTTAATTAAGCACATGGGTTATATTTAGATAATTACCTTGAAAACGGTAAAAGATAAGAGAAAAATGTATTAACATAAATTGAAACTAAGGAATAGGTGATATTAAAAATGAAATAAAATTGATACATTAATTAATACCGGTTTTTTTTTGCAAAAAGTACAGTTATTTTATGAAAACAGTGAAAAATATCAATAATTTTCATATTTAAAATCTTGTAACTCTTCAACTATGAAAGATAAATAAAAGTTGGAATATAAGTGTGAAAGCCCATAACTTTCGCGATAGCTATCGACACTTAAACTAATATTCTATGTTATACAAGGGCAAATATGTTGTTATTTCTTTAAAAAGTGAATGAAATTATTACTTTAAAAGGCGTTATCTCGAAAACCGTTAGAAATAGAACCCCCCTTCCAGAACAATTTTTTGTTGGTATTTGAATATTTTGTTGGTTCGTGACCTTTGAGTTTCGGACACCCTGTCTATAAAAACTATTTCTATCTATAATAGCGATATTATATATATATAAACAATATTCTATTTATAACTATGTTGAGCAACATTAGAAATGTTGATAGGTGAATGAATAATAGGTGACATGTATATAGTATAAATCTTTTCAAGTGATTATTATTTTAGGTGTTTCATTTTGCTATAAATTTATATTCATATTTTTTTTTTTTTTGCCAATACTGTATCAGAAATTTTGTATTAAATTTAATCATATGAAATGTGCGAAATTTTAAACCACTAAGAAATATTACTATTAAAAATAAATGTGTATATATAAAAAATGTTATTGGTAGAGTAACCCTGAGGTTATTTTTCTTATTTTTTTTGTTTTTTTTTTTTGGTTACTTTATGATAAGGAATTAATAAGTATCACTTGTAGGTTATTATTATTTCAGTAAAGTTTGTCTCAGAACGGTAAATAAAATAAAGGATAAAAAAGAAAAAAAAAAGCAATAAAAAATTGAATTTTATTAGAAATAAAGATTTTAAAGATATTCATTTTTTAAGAAATTATTTTTAAAGATATTTTGTGTGTAATTAGATTTTTTTCTTGGAAATTATCATTAATATCAATTTAATTAATATTTAAAAAAAAAAAAAAAAAATTATTTGTTTTTTAAATTAAATTCTTAAATACCTAACTAATTTTTTATACTAATTAATTTTTTTTTTTTATTTCTTTTTATTTTCAGAAATTTTTAAATCTAGTCTAAAAAAAAAAAATTTATATTTAAAAGTTCAAAATAAGTTTAAAAAAACGTTTTTTTGTTTTAAAACATTTTTTAACTACATATACACATATACATATGTACATATAATAAGAAAATTACAAAATGTGCTATATTATAATAACTGGTTGTAGTTTATTTTGGTTTGTACTTAGTTTAACAGCAAATATGCTTATTGTATCATCTATTGTTACACCAAAATGGTTAATTGGACCAACAGTTGAAGTTGAACATTCAAGTTCATCAAATGTAACTGCATATAGATATCCATCAGTTGGTATATATACAAGATGTAAAACAATGGAACGTATTGGTTATCATTGTGGACCATTTGATTTAGATGGTTTTGGTACAGATAGTCGTGTATATCCACCAGAATGGAAAGCATGTATGTTTTTTATATCAATGGGTTGTGTAACATTATCATTAACAGTACTATTAACATTGATAACATGTTGCCGACAATCAATTTTTGGTAAAAGTATACATAATTTAACGGGTTGCGCTCAAGTAATATCAGGTATATATGAATATAATAAATAAATATATATATATATATATATATGTATGGATGTAATAAAATTTTAATTTTTAATTTATTTTTATTTTTATATTTTTTATAGGTATATGTGTTATGTTAGGTGTATTTTTACATCCATTAGGATGGGGTGCTAAAAGAGTTATATTATTATGTGGTCCAGATTCAGAAGCATTTTATCCAGGAATGTGTACAATTGGTGAGAAAATTAAATAAAAAAAAAAAAAAAATAAAAATTAAAAAGGTTTTATATAATTAATTTTTAATTTTATTTTTAAGGTGGGTCATTTTATAGTGCTATAATTGGTATAATTTTATGTTTTATATGTGCTGGTATTAGTCTTAAAGCTGAAACAGCTAATATGAGAGCGACAGTTAAACAACGTGTAGAAGAAGGCGATCGATTAGTTTGTGTACCATAATTTTTTTTTTTTTTTAATTTGTTTTTTAAATTAGAAATTAAAAGATATAATTAAAAAATTTTTTTTTTTTTTTTATTTTTATTAATGAAACACTCATAGTTTTTAGAATTTATTTAATTTAATTAAGAATTTTGGAAAAGAAAAAAAAAATGTAATTACAAAAATCTATAGAATTCCATCCAAAATGGACTTAAAATTGTTAGGATTTGCAAAAAAAAAAAAGCAGAATTAAGTTAAAAAACTAAAAAAAAATATACCTATATATATATATTAAACCATTATTTAATATTGTGATCAGAATTTCTTACAAAAAAAAAAAAAAAAAAAAAAAAACTAGTAATTATGTATTATTTTTAAGGAAAAAATTAATTTATCAAAAATATAAGAAATAAAATAAATTAAAAGTTTAAGCGAAAATCACAAAAAAATTAAAAAATAATAATAAAATACTTTTATATCCAAAGATTATAAGTATATACATATATATATATATATATATTATTAATAATTTATATTTATCTATAGATATAAAAACGTACACATCAATAAATTTGAAAAAAAAAAAAAAAAAAAAAATAATGATATTAAAAACAATTACAAATTACAATTTAAATGGATTTTTATATACTTTTATTTACTTCGCTTTGTTGTCAACTAACAAAATTTTTAAATTCATATTTAACCCATTTTTAATCATTCTAGTTGAAATTTTCAAGTTTAGTTTAAGGCCAACACTTTTACAACCAAGTAAGAAACGTGTCCGCCTGTTACCTTAAATAATCTTGCACCACAAGCAAATCACGCAGAATATTTTGGCTTACATTTAGATCGGAGACTCACATGATGACTATTCTTAGTGGGTGGCAACTCGCAATTATCGATAGAAAACAAAATTACAAATGAAAGAAAACTGTACAAATCAATACTTGTACCAATTTGATCATACGGTATAGAGCGGTGGAGAATCAAGTACATACTTCAAATCAAATGTCTAAGGTACTAAAGAAAAGTACTATGATTTGTCTAAGGTATACTAAGAAATATTATCAATGCACCATGGTATATAAAAAACACCACTATAAGAAATGATCTCAGTATTCTTTCTGTCAAAAATATGACATCCTTGATCAGCAAAAGATATACAATACGAGAATAATGCAACATTCAAATTGATTTGTTTCCAATTTATTCGTCACAAATACTCCTTCAAGACTGAAACGCCACATGCTATCGGATCTTATGGATAAATTTCCAAACTGAACGGCAATTCATCATTCTGCAGTTAATGTTACAACTACATTAAGTACTTCAAGGTTATGGCTCACTGGGATCCATCCTTCACATGCTAACAGACGGAACTCCAATTAAAATTGCTAGAAATTTTTTCATAAATTAGACATAGTTGCAATTATATGTAGTAAATAAAAAAAAAAAAAAGTTTAGGTCCGATGAGTTTACGTCATAATTTTAATATAATTATACCAAAATACACAATTCTAGTTTTATAAAGTTAACAAACTTAGGTAGGTAGGTATGGTGGTGACCTTCACGATGCTGCGTGAAGGCCTCAATTAGCACTAGATTGCGCTATTTTGATACCACTGCACTCGTGTGACCCGTGTTTTTAGATTGTTTGCGGTTTTATATCCAACCCGAGCGGTTCAGATACAAGATCAGTTCTTTGATTTTGTGTTCAGAAAGCTCGCTGAGGTTGGGGAAGAACGGCTTGTCGAGTGAGAGAAGTCTGGCTCCAGCTAGGGCCGGACATCTGCAAAGAAAGTGTTCCAGATTCTCACTTTCGTTTGCTTCTTTGCAGCTCCTGCATGAGGTGTTGTGTGGGATTCCTAATTTGGCCGCATGCGTGCCCACTGGCCAGTGGCCTGTGATGAAATGGACAAACAAACATAACTATTCCTACTATAAATTGGAATATTTAAATTCCATCACAAAAAATTAAAAAAAAAAAAATAGCAGAAAAACTTTAAAGAAAAACTTAAAAATAATTATGAAAAACATTGATTCTATAGTGATTTTTTATATTAATTCTTTTTAACTCACAGAATATTTTCTCAAAAATTTATATAAGTACCTTAGTACATATTTTAAATATTAATATAAAAATTTAAATACTTGGCAGTTGGTTTATTCAAATAAAATTTTTAAGAATTGGACTGAAAAGAATTTTTCTCAGTTTTGGATAAAAAGTAGAAAATATACCACGGTAAAAAATTGTTGCAGTGCAAAAACTGGCAACGATTGAAATCATTTAATTTAAAATGCCATTTTCCATTTCCATTGTAAAATGCAAGAACAACAGACACCTAATTTCAAAGGAAGTTTTTCTTATATAACAAAAATAGTAGAATGTGCTTATAAAATTTCAGGCAAGACCTAAAAATTCGAAAGACAATTAAAGTAATAAAAGTTTAAATAAAATATATTGAAAAAGTTAAAATCTCGTATGTATCTTTCTTTTCACAAAATTGCAGAGTCAAATCTAATCATTGAATATTTACATTTTACATGTCAAAAGATAAAATTATTTTAGGCAGCATATCTTTCTGAATATCAGATTGAAAATCAATCTTAATAAGTTTACGAGTACATTTCACAACACAATCCTCGTATTACAATGAAATTCGATTTGTAGGTTCACTATTTTATAATTTTAATTGTATAAGATTATTTATACAATTTTGACTTTAAGGGCCAGTTTCACCGCTTATAGATAAATTGGTCGATAGACTATTCAGAACTTATCTTATAGATAAATCATAAATTTCTGTTTCACAACTGTCTGATATCCCTATCTAATAGTAAAGTTTCTGATAATTTATCAGGCACCTTATGCTGTAGATAAAATTTTTATTTTTGAAATTAAAAAAAAATATTTTTTTAATAATATATCACATTCCATTCACGTAGATCGCGAATAATAAATTAGAATACGGCCAGATTATTATGAACTACTTGATAATGTTGATTTTGATTAAACCGGCAGTTAGTTATATATTGTCTTTAATACAAAATGAAATAAAAACGCCAACAAATTTCTAAGTTTAACTTAAATTCTTCAAAAACAGAAAAAATTAATGTTTATACTTATTAGTAACTCTGCAATATCACCAAGAAATAGATTACTATAAGAAGACCTGCTATAGATTACCTGCTTTTTGATTATGGTAGGTGATTTCAATAGTGTCAGCAAAGCATCTGTTTCCAGAATAGTAGGCCAAGTATCTAAAGCAATAGCTAAATTAAGAATATGCTTTATAAAATTTTCGTCAAATCTACAAAATGTTACAGAATTTTACAACATCGCCAAATTTCCTAGAGTTATAGGTGCCATAGATTGTACGCACGTTTTATCAAATTAACAGGTAGGATTTAGAATAAATGTACACCTAAATTAATTAGTGTCTTCGCATGAGCAGAAAACGCAGAATACTGCAGGGACAGAAAGCACAATTTTTCTTTTAATGATCAAGCTGTAGTAGACGCGAAGTTAAAATTTTCCGACATTGCTGCTAGGTGGCCTGATTCATGTAATGGCCAAACAATTTTCAATAATTCCTTCGTAAAACAGAGACTAATTAATCGAGAATTTAGAAATTGTGTTATTTTAGGAGATAAAAGTTATTAAAATAAAAATTACTTATTAACACCTTGACTGAAATTTATAGCCCCATCTCTTTTTTTTTAACTTCTCCATTATGAAATAATGCAAAATTAAATGTTTGTATATATATTTTGAAGTTTTGTATTTATATTTTGTGTATTTTCTTAAAATTGAAGTTTGCAATTTTGAAAATAAAAAATGTTTTAATAATTTTTAGTACAAATTCATCCTAAAAATATACAATTTTATAACGATTACGTTATCCAGGAGATAAAGTTATTAGCCAGATAATTTATTATTAGTTGTACTGTGAAACAGAAACAATATTATCTAGAACTTTTATCTACCAGATAATTTATCTAGAAGTTTATCAGAAAGCGGTGAAACTGGCCCTAAATAGATAGAAAATTTAATTCAACTTTCGAGGTACCAGTTAATGTATTTTACATAAAGGAAGTTTTGTTTTAGTTTGGCGAATTAAATTCTTTAGAAAGTAACAAATTTGTTTTATAAAACTTTTTCTCTTATTAAAATAACCATATAAAAAACAAAAGTCCTAAACTTTCAAATTTGAGATCATTTAAGGTAAAACAAAGTTTTAGAAGTTAACAATTTTATTAAGTTTTGTCCTAATTTAAATAATGGGATTAAGTAAAGGTGGCACATCATTTATATTACAATATTAGAATGAAAAATTCGAATCATTAAAACACAAATTAGAGTTTGATTTTAAGATAAAATTTCGATATCTTTTCTTTAAATACAATCACAAACATTTTTCAAAAAACAAAAAAAAAAGAGAAAAATTTGAATCCTAATATTACCTATTACATTATTTTTTCTTATTTTTCTTACTAGTTTTAATTTCATTAGATTCTTTCGATTTCGGTATATAGACACCATGATTTGTTTGTTTTAAATGATTAAATAATTTATTTTTAGATTGAAATACTGCTTTGCATGTAACACATACATTACTTGTATCGACAATTTCATCAGTTTTTGGTACTTGCTCAGATTTCTTTTTATTTTCTTTAACATTTGAAATGTCATTTTCTTTAGATGAATTTCCTGTTTCTTCTAAATTTAAGGTACTATCAACACTGCTATTTTCAACTATTTTCTTTCCTTGTTGTTTTTTATTTTTACCTTTTTTATTCATTTTCTTATCATCAGTCCAATTATCTTTTTCTTCATTTAATTCGGCTAATAAATCAGGTATATCTTCAGGTTCTCGCGGTAAAATAGTACTTGTATTTTTACCGCCCTTTTTAGATTTTTTATTCTTTTTATCTTTCTTAGATGAACTTGCTCCTTCATCGATCTCTTCTGTTAATACTTTATCATCGTTTTGTGAAGTGTTATTTTCTAATGGAACCGAATCATTTTCGCCGTTTAATTTTTTATCATCTTCTAACATTTCAGCTTTTAATTTTTCAACATTATTTAAATGTTTTTGGCTTGTTTGATGATTTTCTAAAGCTTTTTTATTTTTAAAAGATTTATCACATGCTACACAATATAATTCATCAACATTAATTTCTTCAAAACCTTCTTCTAAATCCTCCAGTTCATTGTCACCACCATCCAAATCATCATTTACATCAACATCAAGTTCATCTTCATCATATTCGTCATCTTCTTCAGAATATTCTTCTTCACTACTACCACCATACTCTTGTTCAAGTAGTCGTAATTGTTCTTCGTAATCATCTGGTTTTAATGAATGTTTTGCATGAGATTGTTTCATTTCTTCTAATTCTTTATTACGTTTACGAATTTGATCTAATCGATTTTGTTCTTGTTTTTTTCGATTTAATTCAGCTTTCTCTTCTAATTGTATGCGATATGCAATAACGCGTTTATCACGTTTTTTAACAAATGATACAAGATTTCGAACCTAAAATTTGTTGATTATTTTATTATTTTGAGTAAATTAATAAATATATTATATCTACCTCTTCATTTCTTTCTTTTTTTGCTTTTTGCGCCAATTTTTTTGTATCCTTTTCTATTTCTCTAAGTATTCTTCTATCTTTTATTTCTGTAATATTATACTTACAGAGCCATGAATATGTTCGTTTAGTGCAATAGGCCTGCCAATGTGCATAAAACGGACCAACAATTTTTTCATAACTACTTTCTGAATTCCCAAATTGTGGTATATCTTCTACATCTTCTTCATCGTCCATAAATTCAGCATCTTCAGCTGCAATTTTCTTAAATACTTCTGAATAAATTGCATAAAAACCTTGTGAATCATCACCATAATCTTTGAAACATGTCACAGTAAAATATTGGAAAACATCTAAACAATTATCTTCATAATCGGAATTTCTTCCACGTAATATTTGATCTCTATGATTATCATACCATGCACGTTCATGACCATCTGAAAGCACTTCATATGCTTGTTGTATCAATTGAAATTGTTCTCTTGCTTTATCTTGACTATCTAAATTTTTATCTAAAAATTTTTATAAACATTTGTTTGATTATTTCCAAATCCAACACTCAAATAAAATAGTTTTTAAAATTTTTAATTTCTTACCTGGATGCCATTGTAATGCCAATTTTCTATAAGCCTTTTTTATTTCAGAATCCTCAGCATCTCTAGGAATTCCAAGAACATCATAATGACACTTCATATTTTTTTAATTATTTGCAAACCGAAAATAAACTTAAATAATTAAAATTTAGTAAAATTTTATAAATTTGCAAAAGCATTCCACAATTTCAATAAAACAACTAAGAGAGATTAATTGTTTTGATTTTTTTAAAATAGCATGGAGTTTTTGCGATGTTTTTTGACGTTTCAATGTTTTGACAGTCAATGTCAACAAAAAAAATTTCTACTTTCGAATTAAGAATTTTAAAATCTTTGAAAGTTTGTTTTTAAACGACTACATATTTAAAAAAAAAATATTTTATAATTTTATAAAATTTATAGATGTTTGTTAGAAACAAATCTTTAATTTACAAACAAAATATTTATTATTATTTGAAAAGAATATAAATAAGTTCAATGAAAATGGTAAAAATTATGTTTAGGTATTTTCAAAAACACACAATTAAAAGGGTAGACGTTACTTCGAAAAATGTAATTTTCATATTCTAAACAAAAAAAAAGTAGTTTCAAG
The DNA here is from genome assembly GCA_947095535.1 of Poecilobothrus nobilitatus. Lineage (NCBI taxonomy): Eukaryota > Metazoa > Arthropoda > Insecta > Diptera > Dolichopodidae > Poecilobothrus > Poecilobothrus nobilitatus. The sequence goes on along the minus strand of OX352773.1, from coordinate 151,868,881 downwards.
AATGGTAGTTGGTAGCCCTAAATTTGTTAAGTAATTTTACTATTAAATTTGTTATGAGTTGTATGACAGTTCACAATAAACGTTTATTTTAGTGAAAATGTTCAAATTTGCAGTAGAAAGTGTCGAATTGAGTGGAATTTAAAATTAAATTTTAAACGTTTTAATTTAAAAAATTAAGTTATTTAAAGTTATTAAATTAATTATAAGATGTCAGTGGATGTATATATGTATATAATATGTAGTTTTATTTTTTCGAGTGTGTTAATATATGAATAAAATTTATTAAAAACTACTACCTGAACTGGATTATGATCTTAAATTACTCTAATGAAATGGTTTAAAAATTTATACATATATACATACTTACATATACCTATGTATGTAACAATAAGTTTTGCTAAACCAAAAAGATAAAAAATAAAATGCTACCGATTACCGTATGTAAGTGATTTTGATTTCGGATTTAAGTACAATTATAATTTATAAGTAACAAACAATGTAGTTATGTACATATTTTATTTGATTACAATATTATGTTCATTATAAATAAGTACCTAACTAAGTTATATCAAAAACTATACAGTATATACATTTTAGTTGCCCAATAAACCGTAAGTAAACGTTGAATTAAATTAGCAACTTTTATTTCCAATAGGCGCAAATTTAAGTTGAACCTGGTTATGCTATTATTGTAAGAACTACATTTTCTTTTTTTTTTTTTTTATATATGTATGTATGTATGTATGTAAATTTTATCAAATAAGGTAATCACTGTTTAATTGCATCAAAATTATAGTTTAAAGGTTAATAATGTTGACTTTTAATTAACAATTGGTTAATATTTATGTATTTCGATTATATTTTATATTTAAACTAAGATTTATTACTTAATTATAAGATAATTTAGATGTATGTACATATGTATGTACTTATATGTACATACTATTAATATTTTAGATTGAAAGTCATAATAAAATCATTTAAAAATAAAAAAAAAAAAAGTACATATGGACGGACGTATGTATGTAAATGTATGTATCTCTGAAAATGGTTGTAAAACCGAAATATGTACAAATAAGATTATTATTATTGTAATGATATATTAAAATAAAAATAAAATAAAAAATTTTGAAACATTTAGTAGATTACATTGTGTTATTATTAAATAACTTAAAAAATTAAAAAATATATACATACATATGTATACAGGAAATAAGAATTTAGAAAAGTAAATTATATATGTTAGATTTTAAAATCAAAATTTATTCATATTTTAAAATATTTTTCGAATGTGGTGAATCTTTTAACCATCAAGCAAAACATTGAAGAACTATTTCATTCTTTGACGAACATTATAATTTTGAATAGATCAAAGTGAAACTAAAATACTAATAATAATCAACTACAGTAAAACACGGTTAAATGCATCACGTCTAAGTGCAAATCATGTTTATGTGCAATTAATTTTCAAGCCACGTACTTTTTGCTCTTTTTTTCATATAATATAGTTTGTTTAAGTGCATTCGGTTAAGTGCACAAAACGGTTAAGTACACAAAAAAATTTTACTTATTGAATTAAAGTTTTGTATGTAAATAACGATGTTTAAGTGCACACGACAAATTGAATAAAAACTACGTAAATACTTTTTGCAGAATTTTTACTACATTTGCTGAAAGGCAAAAACTTTTTTATTATACATACATATTTCAAAATGATATTTAAAAATTTCTTTGACAAAATTTCTTTATTTGGAAATAATTGAACCAATTGAACAGATGTTTCAACTAACAAAACCTCTTGCGCAGAAAAAAATGGTACAATATCTACTACCTTAATAAATAAAAAAATATTAAAATTAATTTGTGATTCACATCTGTTATTTAATGAGAAAAAAATTGAATTTAAACCATTTTTATTTTATTTTTTAATTGAAGTTTGTTAATTTGATTTTGTTATTAATTATATTTATTTTGTTTTTATGGAATATTAAAAAGTTTGATTTTGTTAATTTGTTCTGTTTTATTTTTACTATTTAACTTGTTTTTACATAGATCTCTGTAAAATATCAATTTTATTACGTAAATACATAAGCTATGCATAAGTGCACAACACGTTTTAGTGCACAAAATATTCATGCCTAATCGATGTGCACTTAACCGTGTTTTACTGGTTACTGGTTATAGGAATACCAGAATATTGCCCTAGTTATAATAACGTTACTACCACAACTACGGCTACGTCTATCAATTTCAAACCTTTGTAAATCTTTGTTTTGTTATAAAAAGGCGGTGGTCGCCGTGAATATACATACATACATATCTAGTTGAATTTTTAAAAATTTTAAATTTGTTGGCAAACAGAAAATTGGCAAAATCTATATATTTTTGATCTGTCAGTCAGTGTGAACAAATAAGTAAGTAATTAGTTCAACAATTATATACATAAGTATCTATATAAATCGCGTTATTATAACTAGTAAAGCTACAAGGTAGTGGGCAGCCGTAGTTGTGGTTATTGTGGTAGCGTTATAATAACTACGACATAAAATTTTTACAATTAATTACAAGGAAATTAACAAAAATTAAAAAAATATTTCATTACGCAAAATAATGTGTTTAAATTATATAAAAGATATACATGCATACATACATATTATTTAAATATTTAGTAAAAATTTGAAAATTGCAAAAACTGTAGAATATAAATTATAGTAAAAAAATGTTTTTCAGATAAATAGTAACATATCTGCTACATTTGTAATAGGGTGGCAATAGTCCTGTAGTGGTTGAAAGAATGAGATTAAAGTGTTATGCGCAGTATGCATACACAAAATTTATAAATTAGAGATTATTACTCATTATACCCGTAAAGGGTAATACATATACATGTTTGTTTTCATTTCAATTTGAGAAACTGTAAAGGAGTCTAGAAAAATATGAAAAAGTATTCTCAGAATTGAATTCTGAATCAATTTAGCAATGTTAGCAATGTAACAATGTCTGTCCGCACGATAACTAAAACAAAAAAATAAATAAAATTACGGAGCTTCTGAAATTTTTATCATTATTCAGTTTTATATGAAAATGCCAGTTTGGGCATTTGAAATTTAACTGACCTCACAAGCGGGCTCCAGTAGCTACAAATTCTTTTCCCAGACAACTTCTTTGTTTGTATATGAGAATAACTCAGTGCTTCTAATTAAAATAAGAATTATGTATTTGAAATTTTTTGGCCAAAAAAAAAATTAAGATTTATGCCAAAGAGCTTTGTAAAATTTGGTTGGCTTAGCATAAGTCTAAATAGATATTGGTAGATGTCATATAACTGTAAAATTTATATCCTCATTTATCTTGATATTAATTAAGTTAGATATCTGATATATTGTAAAAGATGATTCAATTTTATAGCAAATAATAATTTTGTAAAAATTGGTTGGTTTGACGTTTGGGTAACGGTATAACTCCGAAACTTATATAAATATATCTGTATGTACAAACTTAATGAAGTCTAATATGATATTTTGTAAAAGTTGATTTAATTTTATTGTAAAATCATATTTTATGTTCGTGAGGCTTGCCAACTGTTATATTATTTTGTAAAAGATGATTCAATTTTATGGTAACAGCATATTTTATGTTCGTGAAGTTATCTTATTACAGTTAACTACTTATACACTCTTCTTAGTTTTTTTCTTTCTTAAAAAATACATACTTACGTGTATTTTGATTATTTGTGACTTAATTGCATGAAATTTTAATATCTGTTACTAAATTTAAATAAAACAAAAAATTTTACAAAAACACTTTTTTTTTTTTTTATTTTTCTCACAAATATTATGTTTCGTTACTTTTATGTAAAAATTTGTTACATTAATTATTATTATTATTAATTCTTATTAATTTTAATTAATTTTATTTTCATAAAGTAAATATTACATCTTATACTCTCTTAACAAAACATGGTTTTCATAGATTTTTTTTTTTTTTTTTTGTTTTTTTTATTAAATTGTATTTATTTTTAGTATTAAATTTAATTTAATTACAAATAAAAAAAATTTTTTAACTGTATTTTCTCATTAAATAAATATCAGAAATTTTAACTTGTCTGTATTCAATTCAATTTATTTAAATTTTTTAACTTGGTTTTGTTTTGTTTTTTTTTTTTTTTTTTATTTTTATTTTACATACTAATAAATGGAGCAAAAAACTAAAGAAAATAAAAAAAAAAAAAAGTTTAATAAAAATTTAATTTAAATTAAATAAAAAATTAAAAACAAAAAAAAAAAAAATTAAATAAAATAAAAAAAAATTAATAAAACATTTCTAACACATATTTATTAAATGCATGAAAATTATTTATAAATTTTTCTAGAGTTCATCGTGTTTTGGTCCAGAAAATTCATCATGTGATATATATCCATTTTTATCTTTATCTTCATGTTGGAAAATTTCTTCTACAAGTTTATCATGTTCAGCTAACATTCCTTTTAATTCTTCAGAATTTTGACCTTCAACAGCAGTCATTTGTTTTTTTAAATATTCACTAACCTAAAATAAATAAATGGATTTTTATTTTTTTTATTAATAATTTTTTTTAAAAATAAAAAATATTTTTAATATTTAAAGAGTTTAATTTTTAAAAATGACACATTTAATGAATGAATATGGAAAATATTTAAATAATATTATACTAAGTAAATTATACATAAGTATACAATAATATGTTATAAATTTATTGTTAGTTGTATTGGTTGTATATTAAAAAAAAATTTATGTTTGGTTAAATGTTAGTGATAGTTAGACTTTTGATATATATTATCTCCTATAAGTAGGCAATCATGAAAGAATTAAATACATAATCTAAAATTTTAAATTTAATTGGGTAGGCGTGTGGCGTATTAACCGAAGGAGTGTGGGTTTGATCCCTGCACAAAGGTCGTAAATGTGTTTTTTCTTTACATACCCCTTTTACGACCAAATATAATGTAAATATATTGTATATAATATAAACAAAATAAATAATATTAGTATATAATTTAATAATAGTATAAAAACCTATAATGGCCTTAGTAGCTGATGGTTTAATAATATTGCATTACATTTATGTGTGTAATATTAATATAAATAAATAAATAATTAATAAATAAATAAAAGTAATTTACTCCTGAATTAGTTGGGATACAAACAAACGATATAGGTAAGTATAAAGTATAAAATTTAAAAGTATCATCATTTTAACATTAAGTACTCTAAAATAAATCAACCATTCATTAATTTTTGAAAGTTTATATTAATTTAAAAAAAAATGATCAGTTAAATAAAAGTTAAAAATTCATTCAAATAGTAATTAAAAAGTTAAATTAATTAATAATTAAAAAAAAAAAATAAATATTAAAGATTTATTCATTAGAAATCTTTTCAATCTCTTTGGACAATCGTATTTTAAAAAGTATAACTATATAATACTGAAAGTGAAAAGATTTTAACTAAATTTATTTACAAATAATTTCTGTTTCCTTTTTTAAAAATCTAAAGTTTTTCTAAATAAATTTATTCTTCAGAATTTTTTGAAGAAAATTACATTTTATTGATTGAAGTTTAAGAAGTGCCTGAAATGGGATATAAGACGGAAGTGTCTATTCTGTAATACAATTTAAAATATTATTGCTATGTATTAACTAACTGCGTCTAATTTTCCCAAAAATAGTATATTGGTAAAATAAAAATTTTTGTCATTTATTTCTGACATTAATTCATTTAATTTTGATATTAGATTATTTTTGTTTTTAAAAGGGCAATTTAAATTTAAGTACCAAATATAATTTTTAGTTTGTAAGTATATGCTTTAATCAATTCTAAGTTATAATATTCTAGTTTATAAAATTCTGAGTTTTAAAATCTGAAATAACAAAATTCTATGTACATTTATATTTTATAAAATAAGAATTAGAATCACCACCCCTCTTCCTAAACAAATTATTAAAATGACAGCCTAACTAAATTTCAATTTTATTAAAATATAAATTTGCAAAACCTTCGTTTTAAAACAATTTTTCTAGGGTTACGGCAAAAAACAAAAAAACATTTGGAGTGCCTTAGAATTGAGTATGTTTATAATGTCAATACGTCCTGAAAAGTGTATTGAAAGAAAAAGAAGAATTTTGTTATAAAATCAGGATTATTTATATAAAATTCTCTTATTTATTTTTTTTTTTAGATGTATATTTCAACGACAAAGTATTTAATATTGTGCAGAATAAACCGTGACTAAAGAAATTATTGAAACCATGATTTTATAACACAAGTGAAAGATTTTCACAATTTTTATTTTTTTAAGTTTATAAGTACATTTATTTTATAGCAAAATAATAAAGCATTAAAAATTAATTTTTAAAAATATTACTGCTAGTTTTTGGTGTTAGTTCATTTTACTTTTGGCGTTAATTCACATTCGTTCACAAAAATTCACAAAAAAAAAGGATATTTCATTTTATATAGAGAAAAAATTTAAAGTTAAACGTTAAAATCTTTTCCTATAAAAATATCTATCAATCATATAACCCGTTAAGTGTTAAAAATTACCATTTTCAGAGATTCAAATTACTGAAAAGACATTTTCAAAACAAATATGAAAACTTAAATAAAAATTTTAAATTGAAGGTTGTTACATTTTTTAGTTATAGTTTTAGTAATTAATTAATATTATTTAAATTTATTTTGTTACTCAAAAAAAAATATTTTTTGACAATTTTGATAAATTCGTTTATTTTTTAAAAAAGTTTTTAAAAATATTTTTGTTCCAACACCGTAATTGTATAATTTAATATGTATATATTTTAATTTTACCTTGGTTTTTTTATAATGTGTTATTTTACACTTTAAATTCAATTATAAAAACACTATGAAGACCAACAGATTCAAAGCTATAGGTATAGGTGTATTATTAAAAATATTCTTAACATTACATCTCATAAATCACGATTTTACATTTAATCTTAACTTAAATTTGATATTTTTGAAAGTTAACGCTTTTTGGTTTATGTCGTTCCTATTATCATTTTAATGAAACGAATTAAATTCGTTTTTACCATTTCCGATTAACGGTTAAAAAAGACGTTTAGACATAATTTTCAAATGAAAATTAATACAAAATTTTTACCATAGGTATATGCTTTTCATATTAAAATTGAATTTAAAGTGTAAAATTTGTATTTTATGTATGTATACATTTAATATTATCGGAATCCTGTGTACATTATCTGATTATAAAAACTTTAAGTGAAAAATATGCATGCATTTTATATTTTGCTACTTTTAAGTTTTATATATATAAAAAATTTCTCTCAATTACAATAATAAATGTATGAAAAGGACATACAAAAATTTGAATATAATAGAAAATAAAATGTAACAAAATAAAAAAAATTAACAAAATAATAAAACAAATCACAAAATAAAAAGTAAAAAAAAACAATAAACAAAAAAAAGAAAAGAAAAAAAAATGATCCATACATAGGTGTTTACCTCTTCGCGACTCAATTGATTATCTTTATTATCATCAATTTCTTTAAAGACATTTGTTGTTGGTGCTGTATCACCAATATTTATTAATTCAACTTCAAAATATAATGTTGCTCCACCTGGGATTACATTACCAGCACCACGTTCACCATAACCTAATTCTGGTGGTATAACCAATTTACGTTTTTCACCTAAAATAAAAAAATAAAAAAAAATTTATCATAATTTTAAAAACGTGCTTTTAATTCTACGATAAATGGTAAAACGAAAAGTGTTTTTTTTTTTTTTTTTTCGTTTGTTAAGTATATGTATATTCACTTACCGACACACATATCTGTAAGTCCTTGATCCCATCCTTTAATAACTTGTGCAGCTCCTAATTGGAAAGTAAATGGTTGATCACGATCAAAACTGTAATTTAAAAAAAAAAAAGTTTTTTTTAGTTTTAATTTTTCTTGGTTTTTATGTTTTTAATGAAATTATAATTGTTTTTGTTTCAACACTTTCAACAAGTTTTTTTTAATTGTTTTAGGAAGTATATAACTATTAGTAAATAACAAAAGTGTATTTTTTTAACTATTTCAAGGAAATATGTATACTGAATGTAAGACAATTATAAAAATTGGAACTTTTACAAAATGTTATAATGAAAAAGTGAAATTTATTATCATAAAAAAAATTTAAGGGAAAGTAAGGAAGGTAAAAGGAAATGAATAAATCGTAACTTAAAGTTTTTTTTATTTTCGAGAAATATCATTTTTGATGAATTCTAAAATAGTTATCCTTCGTCTTCTTCTTTTGCTGCCTATCCATAATTGGTTATGTGAATGAAATAGATTATGTTCTGTTATATAAATCGCCAATATTCCTGACACCTCTTCCTATACCTTTTTTTTCTTCAATTTTTCCTCGAACTATTAACTGAAGTGACTCGTATTTGCTGCCACGCGTAATATGCCCAAAGTAGGATGTTTTTTGTTTCTTTAGCCTTAAAAGTAATTCTCTTCTTTGTATTTGCTATATGTAGAGCTTCTTCGTTTGTATAATGTGATCTGTTCACGATATTTTTAGCATTTTTCAGTAGATTTACATTTCCACAGTTTCGTGTTTGTTGAGTTCTCTTACTTTTAAGGTCCATGTTTCTACACCATATAGGAGTATAGACCAAACATAGGATTTAACGAATCGTAAGCGAAGGCTCAAGTTCATTTCACTACAGCAAGAAACTTTTTTGTGTTTAAGAAATGCATTTCTTGCTGTTTCAATTCGACATCTAATTTCCTTTTCGCAGCTCAAATTCTCGTGTAACCAGCATCTGAGATATTTGTATGTGGAGACTCTCTCAATTGAACGGATATTTATTTTAATTGTTGCTACAGTGTAAGGTATTCTTTTTCTATTTACGATCATTAATTAAGTTTTTGAGATATTTATTTTTAGGTTAAACAATTCGCTATGATGGTTGACTTTATCGACTATATGTTGTAAATCCCTTAGGTTGTCTGTTATAAGGACTGTATCATCTACATATCTGATGTTATTTATATATGTGCCATTCACTTTTATACCAAAATCTACATTGTTCACTGCTTTCTGAAAAATGGCTTCAGTATAGATGTTAAACAGTATAAGGTAAAGAATATAGCCTTGTCGAGCTCCTTTTTGAATATCAATGCTTACTTGAATGTTAAAAAGGGCTTCTCTAGTTCCAGTTCCTTGTTTGAATCCAAATTACGTTCTGCCCATGTGTGACTCACAATTTGTGTATATACGATTAGGTAGCACTTTCAGGAATATTTTCAGTGCATGGCTTATTAAATTTATTAATAGGTGGTCATCGTATTTTTTGGCATTAGCTTTCTTCGGAAGGTCGACAAATGTTGACTTTAGCCAATCTTCTGGAAAATATTCGGTATTATAACCCGAAGTTATCCTTAACCTTTTACATTCTATGATTCTATACAAAAATATTTTTTTTAAAATCATAACAGATTTTTTTCTTTTAATCCTTAGTTACCGGTTGTATGCGAAGGTTAAGCATCAATATGTATGTAATACTTGTACTCTAATATGTGGAAACTAAGATAACAGGAGGTAGGGAAAGACAAAATAAACTATTAGTTGACACTTTGACAGTATCTCTTTAGTTTTATTTATTTCTGGCTAGTTTTGATTTGTATGACACCTCTTCTCTTAAACGAGTCAGCTCAATTTCAACAGCAAAACTAACAATTTTATAAAGGTGAAAGTTAAAAAGTTCAGCACTTTGGTTCTATTTTTTGATTTATACGAGTAGTGCAGACGAACAGACGAACATGGCTAAATTGATTCAGAATTGAATTTTGAACATGAATTTATATAGCTTGCCTTTATCTGACCTCTTTTAAGGTATCACAAATGTAATTTCAAATTTATTATACTACGTTCGTACTTATAGGTATAAAAATATCATAAAGTTTTAAAATTTTAATTTTTATCAAAAATTGTCAAGAGTAAGTACCTACTACATATTCTTAATTTTTTTAAAACTCATGTTAAATTTATTTTATCAACATTTTTATTACTTTTTGTCATTTTAAATCATTCCTTTAGCATTTTAAAGATATTTTGAATTTGAATTTTTTTTAAAGCATCACAAATTTTTCCTTCTAATCTATCAAGTCGATTACGTCCAGAATCGTCAAAGATAGATCCTATTTTATAATAAACTTTTTTGTTTGCTTCAATTTTTTATAATCCCTATTATTACTTTTAAGTTTTTGGGGTAAACTTTTTTATCATGCTCTATATAATACTGCTCTGTATCTTCTATATAAACATGTACGTGTATATAAGTGTTTAAAAGTTTAAAAAATTTCGAATTTAAACTTACTTTAACTAACCTTTGTTAGATGAGTTTTTAAAAACAATAAGAGGATCTTTTAGAAGAGGTAGTACAATAAGCAGGTCCTTAATGTCACCAAACTAGAAAAATAGCTTAAATAAAAGTTTCCTAAAGTAATAACTGAATTTTTTGTAATAACGAAAAAGTTTTTTTAAAAAATTTTCAATAAAAAATGAATCATAATCTTTCACTATCACATTATAATTATTATGAGAATACATTTATATTTATATACAAAAGTAATTTAAAAATATTAACAAATTATTGTATATTTAAAACTTTTTCTTTTAATAACCGTTTTAAAATAATCACTTTTGACTTTGTTTTATAATCATATCATATCATATATATATATATTTTTTTTTAAATTTCTTTTACATTTCTTTCACTTTAAATTTATTTTAGCATAAAAATACTTATTTTTGTTCTTTTTTTTTTATTCCCATGTGATAACACTGTGAGACATTCTGTATGTCTATTTAAATATTTATTTTAAATTTGTTTAAAAAAAAAAACTTTGTACTATCTTTATTTCTTCTTAATATTATAAATGTTTTATATATTTGCTTCAACATGGCCATTTTAGGGAATTTTCTTATGTTTTGTTTTTGTTTTTTTTAGAAAATAAAACAATAAAAAGTTTATAACAAAATAAAACAATTTTCAAGAGAAGAGAAAAAAATTTAAAATATAATTCCCCAAACGAGTTAAAAATTTATTATAAATAAGGTTCTAAACCTTAAGATTCTTTTTAAAGTTACTTAGTTATAGAAAAGTCTCAATTTTTGATGCATTATGATTCCAGCCTACGGAATGGTATCGAAAATGAGGAATTCGGTACTTATCTGAATTTGTAAGTTAATATATGCTATGAAATATGTTAAAAATTATTAAAGTTTTATAAAGCCATTATGCAATTTTAGTTTTTAGAGTAGATTTAGAACAGATTTAATTAATTAATTAAGTTATTTATATGTATTAATATTACAAATGACATAGGATATTACCAAACCATCGGCTACAGGGCTATATTATGTTACAGAATTTGCTTGAATACCTATGTATGTACTTTAATTTTTTTTAAAAATTGCATATATTTAGGCGCAACATAAAGTTTAAGTAAAATAATTATTGTTTTGTAACAAATTTTATAAAATTTAATTTCTAAAAATTGCATAGATTCAAATTTTTTTAAAGTTCCATTTAATAAGATTGCACTGTAATTCATTTTATTACCATTTATTATTCGTCAATTAGATTCTCTCATTCAATGCAACAAAAATATGACTCAATGAATCTAAATTAATAATTAAACTAAAAATACTAAAGAGTTTGCAGCTCATGTCAACACCAATATTACAATTATTTGAATTTTATATGACTAATTAAGACCAACATAAAATAATTAAAAAAAAAAAATTATTTTCTTTTTTGAATGTTGCAATTTGAAAATGATTAAAATAACAATATCTTAAAATATCTTAAGTTTTATTTAAAAAGTTAATTCGATACATGAAACTAAAATTAATCTCACGTTTCTTTTAAACATAAAAAATTTACATTTTCTTTAAATAATTTATAAGATTCAAGCGACTATCAAGTGAACTTCGCCAATAAAAAAGTGAAAAAAAGTTCTAAACAAAAAAAAAAAAAAACAATAAAATTGAAATAAAGTCGCGGTTGTTTACAAGGATCAAAATGATGTCCTGGGAGATAAGAAAGAATAATAACATAACAATCATTATTTTAATATTTTTTTCACTTTTTTTTTGCAAAAAAAAAAAACAAAACTGTTCTATTAAAGTTAAGGACGGAGAAGAAATTGCGCTAAAACAAATAACAATAATAACATTTTACAGTGTTTTTTTTTTTTTTTTGATTCCTTTAAATTTTTTAACATGTTTCTCTAAGAAAACTTTTTAAAGTCTCAGGATAATTACTTACTTTTTTTTTGTATACAGAAATACAATAACGATAACAAAAAACAAAAAAAAAACAATAACAGAACAAAAATATTTTTTTTTCTGTGAAATTTTTACAGTTTTAAGCGGAATTTCGTGGAAAAAAATGAGTGTATGTATGTATAAATTTTTTTTATGCAAAATTTCAGGACATCTTTCGGAAAATGAATTTTACAAATAAAATAATTAAAATATAAAAGAAATGTAAGGGTTTATTAGTACTGCTGACTTTAGATGGTTTAGTCAATTTTCGATTAGATACCCTAAAGTTAAAGATAACCTAAAAAGAAAGAATTTAAGAGAATGAATTGGTATAAACAATTTAAAGTTTACCAGTATTTAAAAAAAAATAAAAAAAAAAACATTCTAAAAAGAAGGACAAAATTAAAACAAGGACAAATGTAAAGGTGTTAAATTTTAATTTTTAAGAAAAACTTTAGAGAGAACATGTTACAGACAATGAACATGTTTTATATTTACTGACACATAAAATACAAAAAATGAAGTATATATATATACTTTGAAAAGGACATTGTAAAACAAAAAAATACGTTTTAATTTAGTCCTTTATTTTTTTTTCGTAATATAATTTGTGTTTATTTTGTGTTTTATAATAAAATTTAACTGTTTATAAAAAAAAAAGGATAACAATTACAAAATAATGTAGAAAAGATCGTAACTTGGTATTGAAAACAATTCAGTGTCAAAGTAATAAAATGCCGATAAATCAATTTTGGAATTTAAAATGATCAAATTTTATTTTATTGAAGCATAAATTTAACAGTCAAAAAATGTATTTTTTACTTTTTGATGAGATTGTGGCTATCAGTTTTTCTTCCCAAATTTTGACATATTTTTAGTTAATTTTAATTTACTTTTTAATTACTGTTTATATTTAATGGTTTTTGGAAGAGTGCAGTAGAGTAAACTAAACGAGGAAGAGTGCAGTAGAGTAGACTGTGTCAACTTTGGGATACCCATATGAACGTAATATAGCTATACTGGTTTCATAAAACTTGATTATCTTTTACAAAAAATCGGATGTTTTAATATCGCCGTTAAGTACCAAGATATATTTATGTAAATTTTGGAATTGTATGACAGCTAACCGGGCCTGTTGCATCAGTACAACCAAAGTTACTGCTATGAAACTTTATCGTCTTTTGTAAGATTTTAGATGCCTAGCTTCATTAACTTCCAATTAAGATGTGTACCAGAACCTGCTGCTCTAGACCAACCAAATTTTGCAAAAGTTGTTAACATGTAACTCGACACCTTCTCAGATACCTAACTTTAATAGAAACTGGATTATTTTCATTTAAAAGTTGAAGTTGTATGGCAGCTACCCGAATCTATCTTACCACCACAACCAAATTTTATAGATGTTGTTGGCCTATAACTTGACACCATTTTGCAAAATTTCAGATACTTAGCTTCAATAGATATTGATTTATTTCCATATAAAGAAAGAAGTTGTATGGCAGCAACTCGAACCTGCCAGCTGAAACTGCTGGATTTTAGCAAAACTAACAATTTTTCAAAAGTGATTTTAGTCTCTTAGCTCCTTTATTTTTTTAGTTATCGTGCGGATAGACGGACGAACGGATATACATGGCTTAATCGACTCAGCATTCGATTCTGATAGGGTAAAAAAATTTAAAAACTCATTTTGACTTAACGTATAATATGAATAACTTGAGGTTTACATTTGACAAGTAATGCAAAATAGGGAAATAAATCTTTTTATTTTTTAGTTTTTCGAAATAAGTTGTAATAATCTTGTTTTTTTATTAAAAATCCAAACTTTCAAATATTTCTAAGTTAATATATATATACAATTTTTTTAATATTGATGGAATATGAATTACATTCAATATATGTTATTGAACCATTTTATTTTTAATTCAAATTTTCTACTGACTGAAACTTAGAATTAATTTTAAATAAAATATTTTTCTTTGTTTTCTTTTTTATTATCACCTTCATACATCAAAACAATAAAAGAAAAAAACCTTCCCCCATAAGAACATTTAAAATCCCGATTGTATAATAAATTCAATGTTATAAAAAGAAAAACCACCAAAAATCCCACAAAATTATTGAAACTAAAAAAAAAACAAAAAACCAATCGAATTCACCACTTCTGGTTTTTTTTTTTTACTTTAATGTCCTTGTATTTGAACATAATATATCCTTTTTATTGTATAATATATTTCCTACATGGTCCATCATAAAAAAAAAAAAAAAGGAAAAACTGTATTGGAAAAAAAAAAGGATACGAATTAAATATTTAAAAGATATCCAGACTTTTCTATTACATATTTTTTCACTAGTATATACTTAAAAAATTCACCCACTCAAAAAGGCAAAAAAAAAAGGATTCATTTTATATATATACATACGAACATATAATATGACATGTTTAACAATTTAATACACTTATACGTCAATATTAAAATCAAATATTTGGTTTTGGGATTGAGAATGGAGTGAGGATGACCTCAAACCACAAGTGGCCCATTTTAATAGTACAGATGTGCCAGATTTTTTATATTTACTTCAATAATTTGTTTTTTTCTTTTTTGTTTTTGATTATTTCTTTCTTCGTTAAATTTTCTAGTTCCAAAACATTAAGAAAATGAAAGAAAAAACTTATAAGGACATTTTTTTAGTAGTTTAAAATTGAACTACAATGAAATAATTTGAATCGGAAGTTGATTTTCTGGATTACGATTTTTTATTTATTTTTTTTGTTTTTTATTCTTCAACTTAAAACTTTGTTGTACTGGAGCATATAGTTCCCACTAGAGGGATTTGTAAAGGTGATGAAAGTATAGGATACATTTTCGTTTTTCGTCCCAAACAAAAAAAGTAAATTTACCTGTGTATTAACTGATTTTAATTTATTTTTTTTAGTTTATTTTTTTGTCGTACGATACTCATATATGCATATACATTGTATCTATATTAATAATATCTGGAATGATAGCTGGTGAAATACAACTTTAATACGTTAAGGTTAACATCCCAAAGGTTGTACAACAGATGGTCATCGAATAATCAACAAACTTTTATAGTCCAGACTAGATTTTAGTTTTTTAATCGATTCAATATAATTGAAAATTTACAAATGATTGTTTGGTGACAATGAAATTATTGGTTTTTTTTTTGTTTTTGATTTGACATTCAAAATTAATAAAAATGTTAACTTATGTATGTATTTAAATGTAAAGTTAAATCTAAAAAAAAAAATACATTTCTTGCTAGTTTAGAAAAAAAAAAGAATGTTTTTAAAACGTAAATTCTGTAGTATCTCGTTTATTTTCTGAATCAAGGAGCTACTTTTAAAAGTAATTTAGTTTCCTTTAAGGATGTTGCGTTTTTTGTTCAATGACTTGAACCACGAAATTTTACCTTTTTTTGTAAAAAATGAAGATTTTTTTTTTTGTAAAAAATGTGAACCAGAAAATTACACAGGTATGGTTATAAATGTCGCTATTTTTACGACATTTGTGGAAGTGGAACCCACACTCCCTCGGTTTTATATAACGGATAATATACGCTTTTACCCATTAGGTTACCGAAGTCCCACAACAGAATTGTTAGTCCGCTAGTATTTGTGAAAGTTTCCGCAATTTTCTCGGTATTTGCGCGAATTTGCTTTACGCTGAGTTTTTAACTTAAGTAAAATTTCTATATCACAGTAAAAATTGTGCATCTGTGCATATTTATGATCTAAATAGATCGGTTGAGCATATATGCATATGCGCATATTTATGACCTAAATAGATGTGAATTAATTTTTTTTTTTAAACTATCGTTGTGAAAAATTATTATTTGCAATAAACATATAAGTTATTTAAGGTTCAAAATTGCAATAGATAGCTGAAGATGGTATGTCAACCATACGAATTATCTTATATAATAAATAAATTCAAAAAGCAAAATTTAAATAAACGTTTATTTATTTATTTGTTTAAGTAGGTATAAAATCTAAAATTGTTGACATATATATAAAAAACTTATAAGTTAAAAGAATTTCTTTTTTAAAATTATTATCCTTAAAGGACTTTCAAATTAATATTATTTTGACTTTTTAAAATTAGTATTCCGTTTCGGTTAGTATCTACAACAGATTTTAAGTTTCTACTTTAGAGTTTTTATAAATTAAATATTAATAATAAAATTTTAATATTTTTTCTATTTACAATTTAGTTTGTAACTTATATTTTATTAAAAATTACTTATTATAAAAAGTATCTTTAAGAGGAATATAAGTTTAATCTTTATTTTAGTCCATTTGAATACTATTTAAAATATTAAAATAAATTTTAAATAGTTTTAGTTATGGACGTATATATATTTTCGAATTGTCGGTTCTATTAAATTTAATCATAATATAATTATTTTTATTGTAAATAATGTTCATCTTATTTTATTAAAAACTACTAATTAATTATAGTATTTTTAAGAGGATAAGAGAATATTTTAATTTTGTCCATTTGAATACTGAATAAAACAATTAAAAAATCTTACACAGTTTTAGTAATGGACAGAATAACAAATAAATTCTTATATAAATTGTTTATAATAATTATTTTTTTTTTATTGCATTTCGCTGCCACATAAATGTGGACAGGAAATTACACAGCCTTTCCTGTTCAGGCGTGGCTGTAAATATCGTAAGGGGGAATAACTCTTACGACATGTGTGGGATTCGAACCCACACTTCGTCCGTGTTTCCAACGTATTTTATACGCTCTTACCCACTAGGCCACCGAGGCCCCTATAATAATTATTTAATACTAAACAATTTTATCAAAATTTTTATTCGAATCAGTTCTATATATACCAAAAATGTAATTAAATAATTTTAAATATTGATAAATGTGCTATTATTTTGTTTATTCGTCACTTTAATCCGATTTGTTACAAACTATAGAAAAATTTAATAACCCATGCATAATAAATTTTTTTTATAGTTTTAGATCTTAGTGCGTTCTATATTGGAATATGTTAATTTAAGTCTGATCGCTATAATTTTCATCAACATATGGAAAGAATAGAAACAACACAAAAAGTTATCTTACATTTACTTTAAGAAACCTAAATTAGTGCTTCGAGTTTTAAGGTAACATAAAATAAAACAATTGGATCGTTAATAAGATGAATACTTTTATTTTGCACATTGTCGAGATAACCCAACGCTGTTTGGGAAGCTCCAGCCCAAATGTGTGAATTATACTCCATTTCGAACTTAATGTACATTTTGTAGATATTGAGGATATATCTGAGGCGGAAAAGTAAGTTTACAGTGATACACAGCTGTACTAAAAATGTGATGTGACCGAATTAATTTATAGTTTAACTCAATACTCAGAATATTTAAATTGTTGAGTGCTTCAATGCTTTTTTCTAGAAGACTAGGTTGGGAATAGTTATTTCTATTTTTTCGAGATCAAACACCGTTGAGATTTTTTGGTGTTGGTCCCTTTTTTTGAATTTTTGTGAAATCATTTTTTTGTGAAATAGTGATTTTTTTTTGCTGTTGCATTTTTTTAGTGATGAAAAAATCATAATTTAATCAAACTTAATTTTTAATTTATTAGTTAATTTTTAATTTATTCAATTAAATTTAATTAATAAAATAAAAATAATTAAAAAAAACTTAATTACGATACATATATTGTACCTATAATTTTAATATTAATTTCAGTTTAGTATATAAGTTTGTTTTTTCCTTCATCCTCCATAATCCTAATTATCCCAAACCCAATATCCCAAATATTCCTTCCCTCATCCTTTTCCCCAAAACCAAACTCTACTTTATATGACTGTGAATTAAAGAATCCATCCTAAAGTTTAGTTTCAAAGAGGGTGGTTTTGGTTGGTTAAAGTACCTAAAGGAACTTCGTGCAATTCTTTTGAGTGACTTACGATTTAACTTACGTCATATAAAATCTTTATGGAAATTTGCCATCATAAACATTTTTCGCTTTGTTAAATCGATAAAATGATACATAAAAAAAGTTACATTTATAAAACACTCAGAACAAAAATATACATACCGTCAATAAAAATATTAACCTACAAAGCATAATTAAGTACATATGTAATAAGAACTAGTTTTGAACTATAGTTTATTGTTTGAGGTTATTAAAAAGGAAAAGTGTGTTTGTAAAATGTGTTCAAAAGTAGTTTTGGAGATTGATGTAGAGTAAAGATGACTGACTTAAAGTAATAAAAAAATAATAAAAAAAAATAATTAGTGTTATTTATAACCACATTTATTTTTATAAAAAAGGAATCATTATAATTTTTAATATTTGTGTAGTAATCAAAATATCAGCAAATAAAGCCTTTAGAACTAATGAAACTTAAGTTTATTAGTTTAAGTCTATCGAAATATGGTGTTTAATTATGAAAATAATCGAATCGGAGCAATGAAAATAGCAAAAAACAATTTTAAGAAATTTTTTTTAAATGGCTTCAATTTTCTTTATGCGTAAATAATGTAATTTTGGTGACCAATCATAATTTTCAAGATTTAGATCTAATTAAAGAATTAGTGATTTAAGAATGTATGAATTATTGAATTCTTTAAACAACTTTTTAAGAAATAAAATAACATTGAATTAGGTTGTAGTTTTTTAAGTTTTGAGTTGTAATGATTAATAAATGGGAGTTTATTATCTTTAAAGTACTGTCAGTAAAAAGTAATCAGTAAAAGTAATCACTTAGTAATGAATGTTTGTTAATTAAACATTTCTCTTATTAAAATAATACTTATATTATCTATTTTAATAGATAATCGAAATAATACGAGTAGTTAATGTGACAATGTACAATCCAAAAATATTTTTCAATTATAAGAATTAAAGTTAAAAATTTGTATAAAAAAATAAAAAAACCTTTAACATTTGTTTAATATTTTATTTTCGAATACATTTTTTTGTCAGTATACCAAAAAAACAAAAAAAAAAAAAAATTAATCAAAAATAATTAATAAATTAATATTTCAACAAATTATCAAGAATGAATTATTGACATTTTATTATCTATCGATCATCTGTTGACATTAACATCACATAACATACAAATTATTCGTAATATGTACATATCTACAAAAAAAAATTTTCTCATAAAATGTAAATAGTATCTATATATTTACTTAATTCAATCTATATAAAAAAAAAAGAAAAAAAAATCATCTTTCAATCAATTTATTGCATATTTTTTTTTTTTTTTTTCATTAAAATGATTATAAATAAATAATTTACTTAAATAAATATTAAAAAAATTGAAATTTCATTATTTTTTTTTTTCAGGTAACCACCATATTTTACAACAACAAAAAAAAAAAAATAACAGTAAGTAAATAAATTGGCATTTTTTTATTTGTTAGTACAATTAATATTACAAACACGTTTAAACCCATCATAAACATCTAATCTAATAAATTATTTTCCACCCTTCATGTTTTTTTTTTTTTTATAAACTTGTGGATTCTTTGTATATGTATTCAAAAAAAAAAAAAAAACCAAGGACATTATTTTAGATCCATCGTTATAAAGGATAATAAAAATAACAATTAATATTTTTTTTTTCTTTCAAATTGTTTCCTTTTTTCTTTTGGTTTTTTTTTTTTTAAATGTGGCGACTGTAAACACAGTTAAGCGTAAATGCGTTACCATTTTATTGATTTCATATAGAAGTAGAAAACAAGAGGAAATAAAAAGCAGGTTAGATTTTAATAAGTGAGTTTTATTATAGGAAATGATAGAAGATAATAGAAAGCAAAAAAAGAAAATTATGGTTTGTGACAGAAAAAATCTTTAAGAACATTTACCTGGAAAACAATTGAAGGTAATCTCTCTCTCACTTGTCATGTCAATTATTTGCTTGTTTAGATCATTATATACCAACTTGTATTGTAAAAATAATTTTGCGTATTGCAGTTATATTTTAGGAAAAATGAATTTGCATTAAAAGCAATCTTTCAGATTGATTTCAGAACTCTACTGTGAGCTTTTGCTTTAACATACTCTTCTTAGCTTAGCTTACAAAAATAAGCATAAAATAAATTGTGAAATATGAAAAGTTACTGGATGTTGGAATGGGTGTTTAGAACAAAGATAATGAGGTTTTTCTTGAATTCAACAATATTATACACGTTATGGTTGCCATATTTTCGGAAATACTTCGCATTTCTATGTGATGAGCTGTATCATCTGTAGATCTTTAAGGTATAGCGGCTAGCCGAAATACAAGAAGAGTAAGGGTACAGTATTCTCCTTCCATTTACAAAGATAGTAAAGGTACAGTACTCTCCTTTTATCTAAGTTAACATTTTTAAGAGTAGGCGTTAGTTTATTTCTTCTGAACAGGTTCCTAAACAAAATGTAATAAGTGCTCCAATGACACGCCAATGATCTACTGGAGTTAGAATTGAGGTAGCATTTGCAATCATTTGTTAATCATTGTACCTTTGTATAAATATCCGAATGCTGTTTGTGGAACTTTTGCCCAAATGTGTGCATTGTATTCCAGGCCTGTTGTATAAAGAGTCGCCTCCGTATAATATTTTATATATATTGAACTTATTTGAAATAATTTGTTACTACATGGTGTAGTATCAAGATGACACACTTGATAGTACAGTATATTACTTGAATAAATCTAATGCTGACAATAAAATTTAACTGTGACTTCATTTTTATTTAAATATTTTACGTTTTTATTTTATATTATCTTAAGAATATGTGACTTTTAAAATTTTTTGTAAAAAATTTTGTGTTATTGTTCGCGATTCGTTATAATTGTATCTATTTTTTTTTTTAAAAATATCAAGATGTATTCCATTTATTTTTAAGGTGTTTCGAACCCCATATTTTTTTTTCTTAAAAATATAAGAAACAAAAAAAAAAACATAATTTTTAGCATCTTATTTTCTTATTTTTTATTCGAATAACATAAAAAATGATGAGTTTATTTTGAAGAAAAAAAAAAAAAAATTATATGATATTATAAGGATATGTATAAAGTACGGTAAAGGATTTTCGTATACCATATATTATGATAATGTTTTTGTTTTTAGATTGTGACTCAAAATTCAATGAGTTCTTATATTATGTATGTTTTTTTTTTTTTTTTTTCGGGTTCAAGTATTTGAATAATTTTATTTTATAAAATTCCATGATATTATTACTTATATGTTTGAATATTTATTACAAAATTTTCTGAAAATAAACACTTTTAAATGTGTAATAAAATATGAAAAAGAATAATGATACAACATAACATTTTCAAATGTCAGTAAAATTTGATTTTATTTTGTTTCCTGTTCATAAATATATGTATGTTTTATGTATATAAATAGGTTGATTTTAAATAATTTTTAAAGTTTAAAGATTTTTTTGTTTACTGTATAATGCGTTAGAAATGGTATTTTTTTAGATTTTACTTAGTTTATGTTATAGTTTAAAAGTAACCAATAATAAATTTTTTAAAAGTACTTGTAGTTAATTTTTTTTTTATATAAAATAAAACATTTATTAACTGATTTATTTTTTTTTGGCGCATTTAATTAAGACTGAAATGAAGAACAGCGATTGGTAATCAAAAATATCTTAGTAAAATTGAATTCTAAATAAGAAAACATTCAATATAAGAATAAAATTTTGAAAAAGTAAATAAATTAAGGAGGCAGGCACTGTTTCTATGTTACCAAAATTTTTAACCTTTTTTTACCGTTATTTAAAAATAGAATCTTATTCACAAATTTGCCGTCTTAAATGAATTTTAAATCTGATCAATATTTTTAATCCAAATGGTGAATTTTAATCGCGCTTTTTTAAGATTATATCGCGCTTTTATCTC
This sequence comes from Poecilobothrus nobilitatus, assembly GCA_947095535.1. Lineage (NCBI taxonomy): Eukaryota > Metazoa > Arthropoda > Insecta > Diptera > Dolichopodidae > Poecilobothrus > Poecilobothrus nobilitatus. Next base: position 151,846,636 of record OX352773.1, on the reverse strand, counting down.
CACCTCTTTTTCAATTTTTCTCTCACATAATACCAAACTTAAATCGAACATAATGCTTCGTATCTACTTTATTTGTAACATACTTGATACTAATAATAATAACTTCAGCTTCAGCAGAACCATCTATGGTTACTTTACAGAGGAAACTGCTATATATATTACTGCATGATATAAATTATGGCCTTGGCTCTGTAGAAAATAATAATAATAACAATAATTAATACAAATAAAAATAGCTGTCACAGCTACCATCAATTATTATCTCATACAGAAAGATTTTATATATACCATTGCATATTATAACTATTGAAAGCCTCGTTCCCATTCCGAAATTTGAAGTTCGCCCATCCCTGTCTTATCCTTTTCTACCTCTACTTCCTAACCTCTATACTGAGTTGACAGTTACTAGTTTTCAACCTATTGTATTACCTAAAGGAAAAGGTGCGTTTAGTCTTTAAAAATCTTACACTACCAAGGAAGTATTCTTGATATCTTGGGAATATTACCGCCTTCCTAAATAAAAACCTCCCTTAGAAAAAAATCAGTATATTGTTATATAAAATCTTATTCGACTGTAATTCTAAATTCATTCTAAAAATGGATGAAACGAATTTATTTTAAAATTGAATTGATATCAATTGGTTTAAATCCAGAATTACCAAAGAAAACTTGTGCGTAGGTTTTGGTTACATACGTTGAAGTTTTCAAAGCGTTATCATGAAAAAAAAGGTTTGTAATTTTAATTAAAACTTTAATAATTTTTAATAAACTTTTATTTTAAAATAGGAGTGTTAGATGGTTATTCTAAGAACCATTATTTCTAAATTTAGGGCAAATTATTAAATATGTAAAGTGAAACTAGACAAAATAAGTTTTTCTAAAAATAAGTTTTATAAAAAATGAGTTACACATTGATAAAAATTATAATGATTAAAATTATAATGATAATGATTATTATATACACTAAGGGTGTTATTCATAACAAAAGGTATTATGAATTAAAATAAAAGTTAATAGACTTCTTCAGAAGAACGTGTATGAGCTTATAAATTATAGCTTTTAAAGTAAATTTGTAGATTTTCTGTAATCCTTTCTTAGTTATCCATAGACGAGAATATTTGAAAAAGGTACAGGTTTGGTTTTCCCTTTTATTTTTTACCGTTTTTTTAACAAAACACTTGTCCATTAGTTCCAAGAACAAACTTTATATTCAACTTAAAAAAAAACAAATAAAAACAGGATTTTATAACAAATAATTTAAATTTGTTCTAAAAAGTATCCTATAGTTTTGCATAAATATATTTTTTTTCTTATATAATAAAATGTAGTTTTTTAAGAAATACATAAATTGCATTTCACAAAAATTATCTGGAGAATGTTTTTATAAGATTATGAATAAAAAATTTGTACCGTTTTTCTATTTAAATTTTTTATAACTAAAATAACCAAATTTTTCTATTATGGGGTGAATAGTTTAGTAGCAAAAAAAAAAAAAAAAAAAAACACAAAAAAAAAAGATTGGAATAACCAGAAAATAATCTCTCCATATTTTTTAGACACCATCGCGCGGTGATAAAAAATAAAAATTAAAAAATAAATGAAAAATACACTTTCTTACACTTGTTTTATCCTGGATTTTCAGGAGTTTCCTAAAGAAAAAAACAAAGCGAAAATATGACAATGACACATCTTCTAAAAATCCTGTAAATGTAAAGGTATGCATTTGTTTTTTTTTTTTTTTTCTCAAAAGTACCAAATGTATGGTATTTTAAATTCGCGTTGCTTTAAATTTTTTTTTTGTTTAACCTAAATTTTTTGTTTTTGGTGTCATTTTTGTTGCCATTTCTATTGTTTCATAGAGAGTGTCTACCTTTTTTTTGCATAAATATACATGCAAAATTAAACAACAAAATATATTTAGCATAATGTGTGTTTTTTTTTTTTTTTTTGAGTCATATTACATTTTGTTTGTCGCGTTTTTTTATTTTGGGATAATGTACTTTTATAAAAAGCCATAAATAAAATTAAAAAAATGATGAATCGTGTGAAACAATTTCATTTTTGATGTGTTTTTATTTTGTTCCTGTATAAGTCTTGTCTTCTACCACTACCAAGTATAAACAAAAGAAAAAGAAAAAAAATTTAAGATAGATGTTTTGTCAAGGTGTTATAAAAATGAAATTTTCCAATCCCTTGAAAAAAAAAATGTTTTGTTTTTTAATTTTAAATATGCGGTTTGATGGTAAATTAGATTTAATATTGTAATATATTATTATTTGTTTATAAAGAAGTTGTCACAGTTTATAATTTAAAAAAAAAAAAAAAAAAATTTAAACTTATTAAGCTGATTTTTTTTTATTGTTGTACTTTAATATATTGTTATTTAGATATAAGATATGACGAAAAAAAATCCTTCTAAAATATTAGATACATATCATTTTGAGGTGAGAAAAAAGATGAATTTATTTTTGTTACAAATGTAGTGGGATTTGTATATATATATATTATATATTCAAGATGTTAGAAAAAAATAATTTGAAAGAATTTTGTAACATTGTTACCATTTTCTTAAAATTTTCTGTCATAAAATCAAATATTTGCATTCTTTCATTTTACATTGCTTAAGATAAAATGAAACACTTGATATTATGTTTTTAGGTGCCTCATTACATACGTACAAAATTAAGTTTTTTTTTTTTCGATTACTTAATCTTTATTGTTTTTCCCATATTGTCCTTAAAACTTTAATAATTTTTTTATATCAACCACTAATTAAGGATATTTTAACTATATTTTACAATAACATTTCATATATAGGTTTCCAAATAACTTTTGACAATTTTAATGCTCATAAAATATAGTAGTAATGTGAATTTTTGGGTGATCCTAAATTATATACGTATCGTATTTTTCAATTATTCAATTTTTCAAATCCCTCTAAATTATTTAAATCCTGATTTTGTACATTTACTTAAAACAATTACTCTTATATTATTATTATTTTTTTTTTGAATGGATTTCTCTTCCACATATAATTGTGGACAGTAAATTACACAGCTTTTGCTGTTCAGGCGTGGCTGTAAATGTCGTAAGGGGGAATAACTCTTACGAAGTGTGTGGGATTCGAACCCACACCCCCTCGGTGTTTACAGCGTTTATTTTGTACATTTGTACTAGGCAACCGAGGCCCCTCTCTTATATTATTATTTATTTTTTTTTATTTTCATTTGAAATACAAGAGATTTAAAACAAGAGATTTATATAATATTGACATCTTTCTAAATTACTTGAAATTTTATAAGGGTTCACTGTACTGAAAATTTAGACTGTTCAAGTGTAATTAGAAATGTCCAATTTATCTTTTCTGTTGCAATTAAAAAAAAGTTTAAGTAAGAGATATTGAATAAATTTATGATTAAATTAAAAAAATTATACATAATAGATTTTTTTCTTTTATATTTTATTTTAACATAATTATTAAGGTATTACTGGTATATTACCTTTATTCAGTTATAGTAAAGTCGTGAAACATTGTAATTTTATCTGTTATAAAGTTTTTTATTTCATATAAATCAGCATTTTCTTTTTTATTTATTTAAATTTAAGTAATTAGGTTGTTTATTTTAATATGAAAAGATATTAGGTTACTTATTTTTACTCAATAATTACGGGTAGGGGCAAAAAGCCATATAAAAGAAAATCTAGAATGAATTTTGCCCCAAAAACTAAAATCCACAAAGGACAACCAAGAAAAAATTATTGACTTTTCTTTGTTAAACAAACGTGAAAGTATCTGTCAATTTATTATATTCAGCCGTATTTCAAATATTTTTTTTAGCGAGAGCGCGATCTGAGGACGCTTTGATTTAATAAAAAAACAGAAATTATATAAACTCTGTGGGACCAGATTTGAAAAAAACTGTACTTTTATTTTAACAGATCATGGTCATCATTTAAACCAAATGCCTTATGATGAAAAACAATTTTCCGACATTTGTTTTAAAAGTATATTTTAGAGCTATCTGACCAATGGTACATTGTGTAAGTCACCGATTTTTCAGGCGAAAGATCTCGGGATCAAACCACGGTCAGGTTAAAAACAAATAATAAGTATATAAAATATAATAAAATAATGAAAACAAAATATTAAAATATAATTATAATTGAATACTTGTACCATGATGGCCCACATGCTCTTAAGGCAAAAAGATCCTAAAAATATCCGCAGATATTTATATCTGGACGGTATAACATAAAAAAAAAATTTAGAACTGCTTTTTTTTTTCATTTTTTTTAAATAATTTTGGCTTTTAGATTTTTATTTATAAATTTTTGTTTGTGGATTTCATTATCAACCCAATCATTTCCTTCATATAAGAGATTTATTTTTAAATATTAGGTATAAACATATAAATTAAAAAATATTTATAATATAGTTTAAGATAAAAAATTATTTATATTATTATATTATGCAAATAATATTTTATAAATAAGATATTAGGAATTGACGTCATTTTAATATTAAAATTATTTATTTTAAGTTTATTGATTAAAACAAAAATAAAATTTGAATAGCTTTGGTATAAAAATCAACATAATTAATAAATAAAATGGTTATTTTAGTATAATTTGCATACTAATTTTCCGAAATTGGTTAAAATTATTTATGAAAGCTTTTAATAGCTTTTAAATTTGTATTATTAATTAATTTAATTTTTAGCAGATTTTTCATTGTTTTTTAGTTTCATTCTGTCTGTCCGTCTGTCTGTTTATAAAACTTTTACACCGTTACAGATAGAGTAATGAAATTTTAACCATTGGTATATTTCTTAAGAAATTTAATGCTGTAGAACAACTTTTTCATGTAACCCCATCTATTATGGGCACCTCAAAGTTTGAAAATGTCTTTTAAAATGTTGCAAGATTTTGCTTCCTTCATAATTCCGCAATCTTTTTATTTAAAACCTGGAAATTTTGAGAAAAGAAAGACCTTACAGAATTAGCATAATATGTTACCAATTTTTTTGTATTTCCCCCTGTGCAAGAGCTATATTAGGGATCAAAAACTGAAAGTTTACTTGAACTTAGGCCCCTTAGACACCTTGAACTTAGGCACCTGTACAAATTTTTGCAAAATAAAACGCATAAATTAAACTTTTATGATATAACTGTACATTGTCTTAACAATTTTTCTTAATTATATAGGATTTCTTTAAAGCTAATGAAAGTTTTTCTTGATTTTCCATATTTTTTTTTACATATAAAATTCTGAGCAAAAACTTTGGTGCCAAGACAGAGTATTCTATACTGCTCTTATTGTGTTTTGGAAATTGTGCACCTTTAAAACCTTTGCTATTACATTCTGTTTTGTTTTTTGTTAATATTTATTCTGAAATATTAATTCTTATGATGATTAGGTATTTATATATTGTTGCTGATTCTCGAATTTCTTTTTAATTTGAATTCTGGTTATTCTTTAATTTTTTATTTAATAACTATTTTGAATAGCAAATTAAACATTAACTGTAATCAAATCTTTAGATATATAATGAATATTCTAATTTCTTTTATTTCTATTATTTCGGAATATGATCCTACATAATAATAATGAAGGAAATGGATTGTTATTACTAATGGATTATTAAATATTTAATGTTTTAGTGTTTTTTACTGAAGTTATGTTCTTCCAAGATATTTTTTTTAGTTAAAATTTTGAGTAACTTTTTCCTAGAATTTATAGTAACAAATTAGCGTTGATAATATATTATTGAATATGAGAAAAGTTCTCGATTTCTATTGCTTTATTTATCCTTCTCTTCCTAAGATATTCATTATCTGAAAACTACTGATCAATCCGGTAGTGGTGAGTTAGGAAATACTCTAGAAGTTTTCAGATATAATGTGCTGATAATGATGCTTTATAGTGCATTGAAATGTATTATATAGTGAGTATTTGAAGAGACTTTACAACAGTAAAAGGGAACATATTTGTGAGGGTATTCATAAATCGAAAAATTTTAAAAGAAGTTTTAAATTTTAAGTCATAACGTGTATCATATCGATAAATTCAAGAAGAACATCAATATCTTTGCTCTAAATAATCCTCCCAACATCCAATAACTGGTATACTTCCCAATTTCCGTTATTCCTAAATTATTAAAATATTTTCCCAATCCCTAAATCAAACAGTACACATTGTACCATACGTTCTAACCTAATGTTTGATTTAAAAAGTGGCAGTTTAGTTGGTTAAAATCTTGTAAGCTTTGATCACATTGTTGCGTCGTTTAGTAATCCCACTTATTCTCGCAAAAAGTTCAAACTTATTTATTAGAAAAACTTTATTATAGGTTTAAGTGTTAGTTATATAAAAGAAACCCACTGAGTTCTATGGACTTAAGATTTTAGCATCGAATAAAAATTTTTATTTTATTTTTTCTATAAATTAATATCGATATTTTAAGATTTTTAAGGAATTATTTCTATAATAAACTAAAATTTTCTAAATACATAAATACAAAATATAAATGAACTTATAAAAGTTTTAAATATGCGAAATCCGTTTCTTTTTCAAAATTACTCTCAATTTATCACTTGCTTACCTTTATAAATCGCAAAAAAAAAACAAAACTTAAATCAGAAATTTTAAAAATATATCTTTCTATAATATATGCAGAGATATCCAATCGTTAATCATTTCATAAATGAAAAAAAAAAGTATAAAGTATCCACAAAATTGTATCGGATTTCATATTAAATGATATCAGATCAAATCAATATATGGTTTTGAAAAAAAAAATAATGTTGTAAGATTTTCGGATATAAACTAAAATTTATTATAAAAAAAAAAAATATGGACTATCTTTAAATTTACTTTTATTTCATGTAATTCATGCCATTTCTGACGAAAAATCAAAAAAAGGAATCTTTCGTATTTGAATAATAAAAAAAAAAACACAAAATAAAAATATTGACTACTTTAAATGTACGTGTAAATGTATCAATTTCTTTAAAATCATTTTTATTTTATTTTGAAGAAGATCTCTTTCTATATTTTGTATTTGTACTAATCCAAAAAAAAGAAATAAACATAATTTTTTAACAATATAAAAATTTTTTTACTTAAAATTTTATTTCGTTTATAATACTTTCATATAAAATTGTAAAGTTCTTCCGAAAGTCTGAAAGACTGAATTAATAACCTAAGATTTATTATATTAGTTCAAAAGCAACACAAACTTCTAAAAAATATTGCAATGCCGGTTGGTTTTGCATCCATATACTGCAATAGTAGGTAAGGGTTTCATCCCATTATATTGGCTTAAGGGGGAGGTGGGTTTAGTCAGTAAGAATCTGACACTACCAAGGGAAAATTCTTGGTGTCTTTGGAAGATTCCCATCTTCCTTAGGAAAAAAAATAAAAATATGTAGAATGTTAAACAACAGCCATATATTGAATTAGAAATGGAACACAACGTAAATGGAGAAGAAAATATTACCGAAACTTCAGCAAACTAATAAATAATGATTCTGTTACAATATTACTTAAAGAGATCAAAGTATTGACGAAATAAATAAAAAGGATTTAATAGGTTTAATTGTATATACAGACAGTGCTTTAGTATCGATCATTCAATGTTACTTTACCTTCATTTTTGCCCTGTTCGATTCAAAGAATGTCAAGCTCCTTCTATTGATCGTGAAGTACAAAATACGAATATTTTAAAATTTTTTTCTAAAACAAATTTAAATTTTCTTTATACAGCATATAAATGCTGTTAAAAGTTAATTATAGTACAAATAAATTGTTAATATAAGCTGCTTCAAAAAGAATTGAGGTCCTTAATAACCATTTTATCTATTTCAAAACTTTCAAAAGTTGTATTGTTTTGAATAAATATAAAAGAAATACTAAATTATTAGCCTAAAATTTGATTACACGTAATATATTCTGGTAAAAGTCCCAATATTCTAAACTTCTTTAATTATTATTAATTTAGAATAGTATCAACTCTTTCGAGTATCCTTCAGTAGACCTATAAACGAGAAAATTTGTTTGTTTGTTTTAAAAAGAAAATATATTTACACTTAGCACGAGTTCCACAATTATGTTTTTTTTTTTTTATTATTTGTTGTTTTTAGGAAGAGCAAAACACATGGAGAGAAGGATAAAGGATAATAGTGAAAATAAAAAAAAAAAATCATCATCAGAAGTCATGTCGAAAAACGATTCAAATTTATGTTCTATATTTATATACTCATCCTATATATAGCATCATATTATACCAATGTTATATGTGTTTTATACAAATTATTCATTATTTATTCATTAATCCTTTCAAATGTATGTATAAAAAGAAAATATACTCAAAGATTGCTCATTTAATGCCTCCTTTTTTTCTGTTTTTTTTTTCTTTCTTCCTTTGTTTTTTTCTGTTTAACAATCATCAAGATATTCAGGATATTCAGAATATCTTAAAACTAAACCAAAGCAAAAAAAAAAACATATATAAGTAGCAGTGAAGTGTTTACAAGGGTACCTTTAATATGAAAATCTTTAGAGTTAACATTTTTGTTTTTTTTTTTTTGTAAATAGTATATACAGTTATGGACAAAATATCTGAAATAAATTGATATTTTTAAATTCGCTATACGCCAATAAGTAGGCAAAGAGATTTTTACTGAAAAAGTTTTGAATATTCTAAACTTTAAGGATAAAATGAATTTATATTAATAAATGTATGTATTAAAATTTTTGTTCGAAACTGTATTTACATGTTAAAAAAAGAAATTATTTTGTGGGGTGAAATTTTTAAGACTGGTTTTGTTTTTTTATTTTTTAACGCGAATTATTGTAATTTTTTATTTTTTCACTTTTGATTTTATAGTGTTTTTTTTTTTTTTTCTAAAGTCTATAATAATGTTATACAAAGCTCATATAGACATCACAAATGGATTCCATATCCTTTCGAATTTTTCACAGGAATATATGAATGTCTATAATATTAAATTTAAAATTTTTATTTCTTCTATATTACGAGATACATCTTATAATATACAAACATATGAATTGCATGTATATGTATGTATATAATATATGACCAATTTTTTCTTCTTTAGAAGTGGGGTTAATGTATCTATTTTAAACAAATTGAAGATAGGAATTGGATAGAAACATAAAAAAAAAATGAAACATGAGTAAATTTTTTAACAAAATTTTATCGCTTCTACTTGAGCCGATTTCTTAAATTTTTTTTCTGTTTTTTCCTTAGTTTTTTTTTTTGTGTTAACTGGTTTTTAGGAAGAACGCGAAAATTGGAGGGGCGAAAAAAGAATATATGTATAAAAGATATTTTGAGGAACATTTGGTCCTATTTTATTTTAGTTATATTGTTTTTATGTTTTTCTTTTTCTTTCGTTTTTTATTTTGGGCTGTAACGGAGAAAATGAGGGTGAATTTCTTTTTTATATTTTTTTTCTCTTATTTTTTTTTGTACAAATGTTAAATTTAAAATTCTTAAAAGTAATGAACTTAAAATAAACATGAACCATCCAAAAAAAGAACCCAAACATTTTTTTTTTTTTTTTAGCTGTGAATACCTACAATTTATGGTTAAAATGCACTAAATTTAGAAACAAAGAATAAGGTTTTATTTTAATGTTTAAAACTAACTTAAAAATATCATAAGTAAAATAAAGAACAATCATAATCTCTCTCATGAAAACAAAAAAAAAGCAATTGAATGAAGTTGAAAAGAAAATAATGAAAATGTCATAACAAAAAACACTAAAAAATGTTTTGAAAATGAAAAAAAAAAAAAAATGAATTCAAATATTAAAAATTAAATATAGAAATTATTGTTGCATCGTATTGCATATGGGGCCATATAATGGTGCATTTTTTTTTTTAAATATTTATTACATTTATAAGATTATTGGAATCAAGAGAACAATTTTAAACTGGAAATAATAATAATAGTTAATATATAAAATGTAATAAAATGAAATTGGATTTTAAATTTTAAAATTTTTCACTTTTAAATTTTATAGATGTTGCGATAACAAATCTAAGAACATCTGTACTAAAATACAATAATTGAAAAATATGTTAACACTGCGTATGTTCCAAGGATTCTTATAATATTATCATATTAATGAAATGATCCATGAATCTTTCTACTTGTAATGGATTATCTAAAATTTTTAATTTATATTAATAATAGAATAAATTTAAATTGAAATTTTAATTTAAGTTGGTTAAGGTACGGTATAATTTTATGGTTTCTTTTTTACAATTTAAAATGGAGTCCCATAGTCATTTATGGTCTAATAATTTTATAAAAAAATTTCTTATTGAGATGTTAAAACAGAAATATTCCTTTGTTTAATTTTTTAAAAATAATTGAAAGTATATATAAAAATAATGATTTTATTATTATTTTAATCCTTTTCATAATTAATTTATCACGTTTTCAATATTTTTCAATATTTTTTTTTTTTTTTTGTTAATTTCCTTTTCTTCATTTCGTTTTTGTTATTTTTTGGTATTTTTATGATATAGAAATGATAATGACATGTAAAACAATGTAACAAAGATCTATATTTTCTTATATTCATTTCTTTTTAATTTATTTGACTACTAGCTAATACTGAAAACCTTATTTTTTATTGTATTATGCAAAAGGATACAGTTTTTTATTTTTTTTTTAAAAATTTTTGTATATCTTTTTAACAAATCACTTGACTGACTCTTCCTTATTCTTTCTTTAAAATTAAAGAATTTAATTAATTTTCACGTATTTTAATTAATTTAAATCTTTTTCAAGAGAAAATCTCTTACTAAACTATTAATTTATCATGAAGAATCTAAGTTTTGAGACTTAGATCTTGCAGAACTTTGTTAATACATTTAAGTTAGGATATTTTATTTCAAGTTATGATTCACTCAATTCGATCCTTTTTAACTCGATTTTTTTGTACTATCTTTTATATTCTATAATTTGCATAGTTTCAGGTGAAATAAATTTGGTGCATTCGAATTTTTTTTTGTTTCTTTTACTATCATCTTGTACTTTTTGAACTATATCTAACTATACTAACTAATAAATTCCTAAATTTAAGGATTAATTTTTCAAATATATGATAAATAATAAAATTAATTTGGATTGTGTAATATGGAAATGACTCTATAACTCAGTGATGGAATGATTCAGTAGTGCGTTTGCGTTCAAATTTCAAATTTAAGTCATTTCAATTTAGTTTGGCAATTGGCTTGGTTAACTTTGTAACAAATAATGCTTGAAAATGCAGCACAACGAAAAAAAAAATTTCTTAAATATCAAGGAAATATCCAGGGGTTGATATACTCAAAAATGCTAAGACAAATATTATAAAGCAAAAGATATTATAGATCAAAACCAGAGATATTTCAAGATTTTATAAGAAGCAATATATTAATACTCATCTTTAAATGCGGAACAATCAAGTTTTATTCGCACACCATCTAAATAAATCGATATGACGGATAAAAATTCGGGAATATTATGTCGCCTATTTGTTTCAATTCTTCAGTGTAATATTTGTAGTTACAAATAAGTGAAAGAAATGGAACGTTTCTCTAAACAAATCAACATATCTGTAATCTGTAATTTTTTAGTTTGCTTGCAATTTAAATTTTGCATCGGGTCGTTGCAAAAGTAGGAACGTAAAGTAGGAAATATTTCCATCGATGCATTTTTACGTGAAGACCTCTAGTAACCAATGAGAAAGAGGGAGAAAAAAATAAATACTCAGAAATATTGTTGATAAAATCAGATAAAATACTTCTCTAAAGAATTTATAGACGATATTCAGTTAATTTATCGACGATAATCAGCAAAACAAAAATATCTTTGAACGATATTTTTATAGAGTTCTCACTTTTACACAGATGTCATTTTTGTATCTTCTGCCTATGCTCTAACATTTTCGTGGATATTTTTTTCTTATGAAAACCAGCCTTAAGTTGTACAAAATATGTAGCATAGTATTTGAATTTATCTCGCCTATTTGAACTCAAAATCAGTGTAATATTTGTAGGTACAAATAAACGAAACAAATGCAATACATAAAGAGGAAACTAAAAACTATAGTTAAAAACATTGAAGGTCTTAAGGGAAATTACGCACAAAAGTGCCGGAAAGATTTAATATAAAAACATATAAAAATTTTAAGAGCTAAATGAAGAAAGATGAAACGAAGACTCATAGTAAAATATAACGTCTATTAAGCGTCATAAAAAATAGAAAAACATGAGATTCGTAATTCATTCAGGCTAATTTTTTTGTATTGTTATAGTATCTGGTACTTTACATTTTAATTCAAAAGAGCTTATATATAGAGGTACCAGATTAATGAATAAAAAGTGTTTGAGTATAATTTGTATTCTAATTTTATAAATTTAAAAAAAAATGTAAAGCAGTCAATAAATTGTTGTACTAAACATTTTGTATAGGACTAATATTTCTATTTCAAAATTAATTTAAAAAAAAAATTGGGAAGGGTTAATCGGTATATAAATGTAATAAGTACAAAGTGTTGTAAATTAACATTTATTACATTATTTCTTCACTATTTTTCATAGTGCGGTATTTTTTGTATAAAATTCAATTAAATTTGTATATACTTAATTTTTTTTTTTTCGTTTCTTTCCCCTCTTTTCGCCTCTCAGTTTTCCTACTTTTCATCATATACAAAACTTTTTTTTTTGTTTGACCAAATGATTGTTAAATTACTGAAGAGATACGAAATAAATCTTTAATGGTAAATATACAAGAGTGGAAAAAAATGTAATAGAAAGTTTACAGGTAAAATACATTTCGGGAATAATAAATTACATGAAATTCTTTAACATACAAAATGTCTTCATATTATATATAACGAAAATAAATGTTATTTACCTACTCAAATTTTTTTGTTACACTTTAGTTTACTATAAAACTGCTCACATATATTAAACGTGACATAAATTTTGAAAATTTATTATTCAAATGAACTTCAGACATATTTTTGTTTTATTTTTTTTTTGTTACATCAGATTAAATTTAATAATAAAAAATAATAATAATAAGAAAAAGAAAGTATTTAGTTATATATTCAGACAGTTAAAACGAAAAGTCTATATAATCTTTAATGTAATAACCTTTTTTTTTTCTTAAATTTGAATATATGTATGTGTGTGTGTATGTGTACAGAAGGAAAGGAAAATTCATAATTTTCAGGTAAATAACATTTACTTCCGTTAAATAATAAGTTTGAGTTAATTCTATTAACTTTTCAGATAAATTTTATTTTCACTAGGATTTAATATAAGGACATTGTCCTGAATTTGTCCTTAATTTTAACAAATCAACCCACATTTATTACATCTGTATTTTATTTTATACATGTATATATATATATATATATATATATGTAAGCGTGTAATAAGACTTTTATAGTATTGCAGATATCCTTTTGTTGTTTTTCCTTATGTATGAAATTTGAATATTTAATTTTAACTGTTAACAGGATTTGAGCATAATAATAAACCCATTCCTTCATTTCTATACGTTTTATATTTTATCATAATATTCTTAATATAGAAATAAACAAAAATAAAGGGTAACAAAAATATGACAAACGAAAAATGAATGTCCTTGGAACAAAAAAAAAAAAAAAATTAGTTCAATTAACCGTTTTTTAAATTTACCTTAAAGTAAGTTCTTGTTGATTGTGCTTTAATATATTAAAATGGGGCACTATATTTTTTCTCAAATATTTTAATAATTTGTTTGTTTTTTTGTTTTGAAACAGCATATTTTTGTTAATAGAAGTTTACCAGAAGATTCCGAATCCTTGGAAATTATAAATAAACATAATACGAAAATATTTTTTTTCATTCGAAATTTTATAAACAATTAATTTTTTCCCGAAAAACTATTATTTTTTGCATATATTCAAATCCTATTGTTTGTCTAACGGTATTTGAGCACGTGGGAAGGCAGAAAAAAAATTAGAGTTATATAAGCCCATATAGAGGTCTATATGAAGGTTTAAGGCGATTTATATAAGGAGGTCTATCTAAGGTTTTTCGATAACTTCAAGTTATCATCATGACAAAAAGAAAATTAAAAGTTAATGTGTCTGTACTCTCCTAATTAAGTCAAATTATTGACAAGTGAACTTATCGAACTAATTGTCATTAATCATAAGAACGCAATTCTTTTTATCAAAAATATACCAATATATTCATATTATAACTGAGTTTTAAATGGCGCAAGGAAATAACTCCACATGACAATTTAGTGGAAAAATCTAGTCAAGTGAGGAATATTTCCATCAAATTGAAGTGGTGTTATTGGGGAATAAGTCCATACAAAATTTAGTATGAATGTTATTAGTCTTTTAAGTTATATCCTTTTTAATACAATAACCTATAATAACCATGGTTAATACAGGTCAAGATATAATTTCGAGCTTGAACAATTGACTGGATATAGAACCGTAGTAAGATTCATAAAAGCGCAAAGGTTAAGATGGATAGGACATGTTATAAGAATGCCGAATCACAGAGTACCGAAAAGAGTATTTCTCAAGGTGCTAGAGGTAGAGGGCAACAAAAAAAAAGATGCAAAACACTGTTGAAGATGATTTAAGAGCATTAGGAATAAGAAATTGGAAGAGAGTTGCACAAGATCGAAATGTATAAAAGAGCATTATACCGAAATAGAAGCTCAGGTCCATCAAGGACTGTAAAGCTATAAAAGAAGAAGAAGAATACAATAACAAGTTAATTAAATAATTAATAACCTAAATTTTGTAATTTGAGGTTTAAGTACATAATGTATAATTTACACTAAAAGTATTTATGGGTTATTATCAGAATCTTCTATTTCATTTGTCTGATGTATATTCATTTTCCTCTATTTTTCCTACACACTTTCCAAAAATTAGGAACGGGTGCCTTTATATATTAATTATTGTAGATTTGAAGTAGGAGGGATTTGGAGGGAAATAGGATGTAAGGGAAGAAAGGATAAGTAATTAGAAACGAAACTGTACAGGTTCTTTTTGAAAATTTGTAAATTGTAAATGCGCCATTCCATCAGAAGAGAAGACATTGGTTGGAAACATGTTCCATATTTTAACAGTTCTCACTATAAATGAGTTTCCATAACCAGTTTAAAACCATCTAGAGCTTTCCACAGTGTAGAAATGAGCAGTGTAGAAATGAAACCTCTTTAGTATTGCTTTGGAATTGTTTGTAGGGAGGCATTATTGATTTTAATTTAATAGGACAAGTGTCATTATCTACAAGATATCTATTAAATAAGAATAAATCTCCAATATTTCCCCGTACGTTAAGAGGAGTGAGGGTTATCTGAACGGGAGGTCGCCAATTAGGCGTAAGATGCGATTTTGGATTTTGCCAAGGTAACTTAATGAATTTTGGGGTGAGCCCATATGTGTGAGATGTGCCCATATGTGTAAGTTGTACTCCATTTTATATTGTATATATGCTTTATAGATATTGGACATAGATCTCTTGGAGAAAAATTATCATTTGACTGTACTTTTGATTATATTTCATTTGCTTGGGTGGAAATATAACATATTCCGGAAAAGGAGGTAACACGGTTGATTTTTAGTTTTATAAATAAATTGCTTTTTAATAAAAAATTCCAATTTTTGGTTACAAAATCAGAGTTACACGTTACCCCTTTTCCAAAATTACTTATTTTTGAACACTTGTAGAAAACTTGCTAGCTATTTAAAACAAAAAATGGAATAAATTCTTACTTAAATTTGTTTGAAAAGCTTAATAAATTCTAATCCAAAAGGTGTATTGCAACTTACAGCTAAAGCCTAGGATATATTAAGTGTACCATGATTTGATGGAATTAATTCTCACAAAGATGCAGTTAATGTCATATGAAGTTTTTTCTCTACACTACTTTAAATTCATACGCTAATAAAAAATTTTCTTTAATTTGAAATCTCAAAAATAAATAAAATAAAATGATGATTAACACTTCGACTTCGAATGTAATAGGCTTATTAGTCTTTCAAATGTAAAAATTATGCAATCTGGGGTATTTAAAATTTATTGAAATTTTTATGTTATGATATTTTTGCAATAAATAATCGTCATATTTAAAATGCAATATTTTTCGATGTAAAATTTCATAACTAACATCGAAATAATCGAAAAATCATTGATTATCCCTATATTTTAATTGCTATTAATAATATTTTTCTTAATTTAAATTAATTACGAAATTTTAATAGGTAATCAAAATTTTATTTTAAAAAAACTTAAAAAAAAAAACTAAATCTTTGGAAAACATAATCCCACTTATTTATTTTGCTATTTGACACTACTTTAGTTTAGTTTGCATGCATACTTGTCTTGTCTCAGCATATTGTATAATAAAAATGTTAAAATAAATCTAAAAATAAGTAGAAAATTGCACAATAAAAAAATAAAAAGGCAAAAAATAAAAAAAATTTGTTTTGCTTAAGATTTTGCGTAAGGCATATAATAAAAACGCCACTCTAGAGAAAACTTAAGAAAATGTTTTGTAACAAATTTGTTTTTTTTTTTGTAAAAAAAAATCAAAAGAACAACAACAACAATGAATTAAAGACACAAAGATAAGGATATGATTATAAAGTGGGAGAAGGATGAGTATAACATCAAAATAAAGAACTTTGAAGACTTTTTAATAACAATATTTTTGATGTCGACTTTCTTTTATGACGTTAAGCAAAATCTAAAAGAAAAGAAGCAGAAATAAAATGAATGGTTGAAAGATTTTTTTTTTTTTTTATAAGACAAGAGCTCTTAAGTGTTTACCTTAAGGACACTATTTTCCGGAAATTAGCAACTAATGGTTTTTTTTTTTTCTTTTAACGAAGAAATGATGAAAAAACTGTATAAGAAAATAGAAAAACAAGTAAAAAAAAAACATTGAAAATTTTCCTTGTATAACAAAGTACTCTTGTGTTATTCAATGTAAAATATGCAGGTATGCATGCATACATATGTTATTTATATAAATGTTTGTTGGAGGAATTTTTGATGTTACAAAAGATACACATTTTATGCAAAAAAAAAAAAAAAAACTCTTTTTGTGGTTGAAATGTTATTTACCGCAATGCAAATTATTGAGTTTTAAAGCCTTTCATTTTTAATTTATCTAAATCTGTTAAATTTAAATAATTATAGATTTATTTTTAATAGAAAACAGATTTTTTTTGTATTTATGACTTTTGTTTACAAACATGAGATGTTTAATTGGATAAAGGTATTTCTCTTTAGTAATAAAAGGGTACCTACGAAATTTAATGAAGATTTAGCCTAGAAGTTTATAGAATATAAAGAAAAGTTTTGTGATTCGTCAATTGATGGAAACCTAACGCTGGACCATTTTATGATATTTCTTCTCTATTATTTTACTTATAAATATTTTGTTTAAAAATGTTAAGTATTTTAGATTAGATTAAAAATTAAAAATTTTAGTGTGTACTACTACACTAATAACAATTTAAATTTAAATGATTTTGACTGCATCTATTTTAAGTGTACTTCATTTTTATTTGCTAAGCCAAATATAATATCTTAAATTGGTAATGAAGAATTTCTGATTAAAATATCGTCTTATTAACAGTTTAATATAAAAATGGCAAAGTATCATGTTTTTTAATGTTCTCTATAGAGTCTGTGGCTGTAGTTTTCCATAATATTATAGAATTTACCTGTATGTTTTACATTTAATATGAACAATTTTATTTCAATTTAACTTTTGTATTTTTATTTAATTAATATTTTCAGTAAATCTTAAAATTTTTTTTTTTGCAATTTTTTATAATCTTAAATCACACATATGTAATTTAATTGTAACATCATCGACTAAGCCCTAATATACATAAAGCATTCATTTACGATGTGCAATCAAAAACTTTCAACAAAATTTTCAAATTAACTAAATTATTCATATCCTTATTTAATGTCCTTAAAATTTTTTACTTTCTAAATTATAAAATTGAAAAAAAAAAAAAAACATATTCTCTATTTTTTGTTTTCTTTTTTCTATATTTTCTAACATATCATAAATTTTTACTCCTTAATTTCTCCTTATATTATGTTGCATTAAACTGTGCAACATGGATTTATTTCTTCAGTTTGCTTCCCTACTGGTTAAAATTCTGATAACAAAATTAAACCAAAAACAACTAACAGAAAAAAAAAAAAAAACCAGACTTGTATGAAAAAAAAAGCACTTTACTAGCCCATAATAAGCTAATCGCTCCCGCTGGCATTTTTTGTTCTTTAGGAAAAAAAAATGTTTTATAGTTTTTTTTTCTGTTTTTTGTTTTTATTTTTCAAATTTTGTTGCTTCATGTTGATGAAATTATTTTTGTGTTTTTTTTTTTCTAACCACCCACTGCAAATGTTTATACCAGAAGGAAAAGTGATGTGATTTTAATACGGGTCGAAATCATTTTTAGAATTATTAGCATTTTTCTGAGAATTGTTTTATTCTTGAGTTGATTATGAATTTACCGAAATTTTTTGGTTGTACTTAAAAAAAACGGACATAAGCTTTTAAGATCATGCCATTATATAACGATATTTTGCCGGGTGGAAATAACGTCTAGAGCAATAAAGCCTAATAGGCCTTGTTTCACTTTGGAATGAGAAATAAAGTCTAAATCGTGACATTACGCATATTAGGCTTTATTTCTCATTCCAAAGTGAAATAAGACCTAATTATTTTTTCAAAATAATAAAATTGAAGCCTAATTGTAATTTATTATTCCAATAATAACATTTTTTAATATTTTTCTTTCATAATTTAATTCAAATATTTCAGATTATTTAAGTAATTAAATGTGTTCTTTGTGTTTTGGTTTATTTCACTCCGTACGTCCGTCAATTAGTTTTTTTTTTTATAATGAAATAAGTTCGACAAGTTAAAAATGAAAGAATTTCGTTTAAATTCAACATTCAAACTTATTTCACTTTTTAATGTAATAATTTTTTCGAACTTAGTTCAGTTATTAGAGTTGGTTACAAAATCTGGATTGCTTCTTTTTCCGAAATATGGATATACATGAGTATGCTGGACTCTAAAACAAAAGGTATTACTTGGTTACAAAATCAGGATTGCTACTCGAATTCAAAAAGCTAGAGTTGAAGCCAACTCTAAAATATCGCCAAATTACAAAGAATTTGAAATTATGGGGGGAAAAAATTATGCTTCAGCTTTCCACACAAAAGTATTAAATTTTGCCTGTTCTCTGTAAAAAATAATAATAAATTTTTTGAAAATTTTTAAAGGAATGAAGGCTGCTGCCTGCGCCGGTTTGCCCGCGCGCATGCGTTCCCTACTGCGTTGCCGTTCGCGGGCGCAGTAACAGGAGCAGCAATTCCAATTCCTTCAAGAGAATTGCGAATGGAATTGTGAAGGCAAGGACTAATCCAATTGTGAGATAAGACCTATTAGGTCTTATTGTGCTAGGCTTTATTTCCCCCTGTCCGATATTCTATATAATCGATTCCAAATATATATATCATTATATTTTCAAACGCCATCTAGTGTCAGAACAATGAATTACAATATTTTTTTCAAAATCAGTTTTTTTGTAATTTTTTACGTAACGGTAAATTATAAAAAACTCGCTTTCCTTTTAAATTGCAAATAAAAAAGTTCTCTATATTTTGGCAAACGGGTTCGGTATATAGACGGGTTTAAATTATTTAATAACTTTTAACTGTCAAATTATTATTTAATATCCTGTACATATTCAAAAATATAGAAAAATTTCTACAAACAATTTTTAAGGGTTCATTAAAGTAATAAGTTATGCATCACTGTTTTTGAATAAAAATGTATGCAAAAGTTGCACTCGAATTCAATTTTTTCTTTTTTTTTTTTTTTTAAACATTCTAAGTATCTGTTAAGTTGTTTTCTTTTTTTTTGTTTTATGTGTGAGACATAAAAATAATGAACTGATGTTAGGTTAAAGGTGAAAACATATTTTTGTACTTCTCCATTAATACAGTTCAGAACGAATACAGAGTTGTTATCCGTATATTATAAATTTGTAGTTAAAGTTGATTTTAGACAATTTGTAAAATAAATTTTTCGGAGTAAATAAATTATAAAATAATTTCCGATAAAAGCTTAGAAAGATTAAAGGATAATTTGTTATGGTAGAATATAAGATAAAAAAAAAAGTTTAGAGGAAGTTAAGAAAATGTAAAAAAAAAAAATAAACGAAAAATTATTATTAGTATATTTGGTTATAAAATTTTGTCCAGTTTACATGTATACCATATTCCAATTGTTTTTTTTTTTTTGAACAAAACTTCAGTAAATAGTTATTAGTTTTTATTAGTGAACTTTTAGATGATTCATAATATGATTCATTAAAAATTTAATTGAAAATAATGTACTGCATGAGTGCTTTTTTTTAAGTATTTTTGTTTTTTAAATTCTTTTCAATAATTTGAATTAATAATTTGCTAGGAAATAGGTTAAAGAAAATTCTTATTTTATTCATTTATGAAATATTTAATTTAATTTATTTGAATAAATTAAATATTTTAAAGAAAATAATTGTAGAAATACGAAATTCTACAAAATTGGATAGGAATAGAGTAAACAACAAATGGGGTTTAATTCCATTTTTAAGTTCAAAAAATCGGATAAAGAGATTTGATAAAATGGAGTATTGATCTACATTGAACCTAAAACTTTGGTTGGAATTATTAGAGTGGAATGTATTTTATTCTAGATTGCTAAACATTATTTGGATGGTAAATAATGAAATAATTAATAATATTAATAAAATTACATCATTACACAGGCAACCATGATCTAGCCAAAATTTCTGATTGGGGGAAAAACCAACAGAGTGGAGTTGATATAGCGAAAAATGATGTCAAATGCTTGGGTTTTCTCTTTAGGTGTCTTTCATATTTCTCATCTAGGGACCAGATAAATATCTATAAAGCTTGCATACGACTTAAGATGGAATACAATTCACATATATGTACTGCGCTTCATTTACGTTCTTGAACTACATCAAAAATGCGCTATTTGTTTCATTGATGACGCCATTGTGACTAATACTCTCATCTCTCTTAACACCCGTCATAATATTAAAATTAAATTACTGTTGGCTCGTACCAGTAGAGGGTCTGCTATTGCTCGTTTCTATTACGTGGAACTACCTTCAGTGGTACTTACTGGTAATAAAATCGTTTTTTTTCAGAGCTGCAAACATGTGGAACCTATTACAATACAATGTTTCCCTAAAAGCTGGAAATTATCTAATTTACAATTTACACAAGTTCAAGATGAATTTAAACAAATGCATCATTCAAAATTTAAAGAATTAAGAATTGAATTTCCAAATCAAAACTTTAAAAAGAATATTTTTTCTTTTATTTTTCATCAATTTTTTCACTAAAACCTTTAAAAATTTTCACTCTATTTTTAATATTTTAAAATTTAAATATATTTTTGGTGATGACAAAAAAAAACCATATCTTATTCATTATCATTGATATGTATATTGTATAGATAGTTGTATTATGCAGAGCATATGGTTTAGTGTCCTGATACAACTGCATTAATGAATGTATGTTATACATACATGTATTTGTATAAGATAACAATAATTTACCCTTGAAATTTATGTGAATGATGGCTAGACTTATATAATTTAATATTTATTTAAAAAAATTATCTTTTACATACACATGTACATATGTATAGGTGTCCAAAAGGGATGTGAAAATAAAACTTTCAAACAATAGAACATTTTTTTTTTTGTGCTTTATTGATCAGAATTGGATCCTTAATGACAGTGTTATGTTAGGTATCATAACATTTAAAAATATGATTTAAGTGATAAGAAATTGTAATATTTTGGTTTAAAATATTTTCCAATTTTTCCAGGACTATTTTTATAACATTATCAGCCTTTTACAGAATTTATTTAATATAACTTGATTAAAAAAAAATGACAACGTGTTATGACCTCTGCTAAGCCATAATATTCTTGAGGGTTATTTCTCACCAATAGTGGATCTCAATCTTCAAATTTAGTTTGAGGATCGTGTGCGACGACCAATGGAAAATAATGCCACAAAGAAATTTAGGGAATTATGATCCACATTCATATTAAGAGATTAGATCCCAATTAGGAGTGTAATATATTTAAAAATATAACATGAGCTTATGAAAAAAATCATGTAATCGTAAAAATTAAATTGAATTCTAACTGAACAATGTTTGAAGTAAATTTGTACTATTCGGTTAGCTTAAAAACTATTGATGATCCAATTCCATCAATTATAGGCTTCTCAGTTTAGTTCAATATAATTTTATTTGTTTTATTTTTTAATTAATTTTAGATTAAATGTCCATCTTTCAAAATTCTTTCGTTCAATTGTTCTGTCCTATTAACTACTATTTAATTCTGACAAAAAATAATAATTGTTCAACGTTTTGTTCTTGGTTCTTCCATTTATAAAGAGTAGAATAAAACATATTCTCTATTGTGAATATGTTTCATTTATATTTTGTTCTTATTTTGTATATTATGTATTGTTAGATGTTGACAATTTACCATATTTTTAAAGTCCTGTTATAAAAAAAAAATGGTATTTTCAATATCAGAATAAAAATTTTTATCATATTATAATGATGAATGAATATAATAAATTCAATAAATCACGTTTTTTTCAGTTATGTCCTATTTTTACTACTACATATAAAATGAAAAATATATTATGGAATTTCTTTATTTATCTATAATATATAAATATTTGTTTAAATATATATATACCTAAAAGTACAGTAAAACTGTAAAAAATGGGAACCTGCACAGGTAAAAATCTTTTTAAAATTTTATAAAACCAGTCCTTTCAATACCTTTTACTATCATTTACCTTATTTACAATTTCAAACCAAACAGACATCAAGAGAGACGATCAAACGTCCCATAGTTAAAAGTGAGATAACTTTTAATGCGTATGATCAGGAAAATCAGACCAAATGTAATAATACGTACATAAGTTAAATTCATTGATCGGCATTTAATATTTTTAGAAATATTTAGATTTTCTGAAATTTCACAATCTCCATATTATTATAAGTGATGTCCTTAACTATGATTAGTTCCTTGAATCAGCTGATATAGTTAAGTAAATGACTTATCTGTACTCTTCAGCGGTTGTCAACCTCTCATTTTTTAAATTTTTTCTTAGTTATATTTTTGGAAATATTTAGGTTTTCTGAAATTCCACAATCTCCCCATATTATTATAAGTGATGTCCTTAACTATGTTTTGTTTCTTGAATAAAATACAGCTGATATAGTTAAGTGGATGACTTATCTGTACTTTACAGGTCTATGTACTCGGACATAGTGGCTTTTTTGGCAATTGTAGAACTGATTAACTTGCTACGTAAAAGACAGACCTTTAATATTGTAATATGTTCCGAAGAAAAGAGAGTGTGCCTTATAAAGGGATCTGAGATCTTAAACGATCAACTGTATTATTATCATTAAATCGAGAATGACTCTTATTCCAATATCAGTAATATAATCAGAATTTTAACAGGATCAGCAAACATGACAGAAGGTTAGGACTACTCTCATATAACTTTTGCTAAAACTGCAAAAATGAGGAAGAAGAACTATCAATCTTTCATCGTTTGTATAAATACCAAGCTCTTGCTCTAAAAAGAGGACAGTTCTGGAAAAATTCTTATTAAATAACGTTTTTGAACTGTCGGAGATGGACTTAATTGATTTACAGCACTTTATAATAAGCTCCCAATAGTTTAATTAGCAGAAAAATATATCGAGGATATCACAATAGGCCTAAACTGCTTTAAGTGTGCATCGCTCACTACTTTACATACCTATCTACTTATGGCTATACTTTAAATCTTTTAATAAAAACAAAATTCTTTTATGACTATTCCGTAATTCGCTATAACAAAAGTGACTTGTTCTCAAAAATTTTTAGTGGGAAAAAATACATTAGGTATAATAATTTGAGTTTAACTGTATATCAAATTTATCCCATAGTAATGAATTTTATACTTTAAAATCATTCTAAAATTATGATATTGTTTGTTTAAAAACAAAAACAAAAAATCATAATAAAGAAAAGAACAATTTATTCGTATATATATATAATATATATTATATATATATATATAATATGATATGGAAAGAGGAATTAATTCATTTACGAAAACTCTTTATTTTATAAAACAAAACAACAAAAATAAAGATAAAAAGAATCTTTTCCAAAATAAAAAGCTTTTTTAAACCGGAAGTACATAAAGAAATGAGAAAAGGAAAAATGAAAAACAAAAACAATAAAACATTTTTTTTTACAGGTGATTTATTTTTCCCAGAAGAATTTTCAACGTAATTAAATTCAAACAAATTAACGCATTTGTTTACATCTCAGGAAATTATTCTGGGAAACCATATGATGATATCACGTGATAACAGATACTTTACACTAAAAAATAAGATATTATTATATTTTTTATATATGAGTATGTATATCGGAAGTATTATTAAATATAATAATCATACTTGATTTTACTTTATATATAAAACAAAAACAATAGAAAAAATAAATAAATGGCACAATCATATTTCTTAAATGGAAAAATTTAAATTATTTTATTAATCTTAAAAGAAAAATTATTAAATTGTTTTAAAAATTGAGGAGTGAATGGGAGAGATTCAAAAAAGATATTTTTTAACAAAATAATAATTTAAAGTTTTTCTTAAATAATACATTTATATTTTGTTTAACTTAGAGAAAATTTTTTTTTTAAATGATCAGATCCCTAATATTTGTTTTTGGGATATCAGTCGTGGTTAACATATTACAGCTATTTATCTGTTGAAAGCTTATTGCGGTTATCTATTTTACTTATTTTGTTTTACTTCTAAATGCATTTTTCTACCATATTTCATTTTAAATTAAAATCTACTAAAGTTTTGCTAAAAACATAAAGTCTTAAACCTGGTTTAAACAACATCGAAATTTTATGGTTCTAATACGAATGTAGCTAATCAGCTTATCTACGTAATCTGATCGCGATTTCGAATGTTTATAGTAGTAGGTACAATTATTTTATTCAACTCTACAAAATTTCCTTTATAATTTTCATTTTAACATTGAAATCTAAGCTTTTTCCATTAAATTTTTTAATTGTTTTTTCTTACTTTATTTCAAAAAAAAAAAAAAAGAAATTAAGAAATTATATACATTTTATATATTAGACTGAAATTCGAATATCAGTCACTTTTTTACTTTATTTATTTTTGTTTTTGTTGTTGTTTTGTTTTTTTTTTTGACTTTTTTCAATGAAAAATAATTAAAATTAACAATCTTATGTGGTTATAAGGATTAAAACTGAGACAATATCCTTTTTCATATATATACAGTACACAACATTTTTACATGTAAAACATATATACATGTTTCTATATATGTACATACATACATACATATACGTTTATTTAAATTGGAATATTTCTGAAATTTCCTGATTAACATATCACACATTTATTATTTTTTAGAGAATCTTTTGTTCAAACGTATATAAATATGGAATCTTAAGGAATCAAGTAGCTCATTAATTTTATGGTTTTTTTTTTTTTTTTTGGTTTTATTTAAAAGAAAATAAAGAATTTAAGAGGAATTAAAACTACAACAAAAAAAAAAAACATATTAGAAGATTAAAGTTTTAATTTTAAAATCTGTATTTTTATTTTAATTTAATTTTATATTAAAAGGATGATTTTATTTTTAAATACTTTAATATTATAGTTATTTGTTAATTAATTTTAAGTATTAAAATTGACTTTTTTTTTTTTTTTTATTAAAGTTTTAAAAAATTTATAGTTATATTTAAATTATTTTCGTTCATATATATTTTGATTGTTTACAATTTTATTTACATAATGTATTTATCTTTTTTCGAACTTGTGATTTAGATTCGAAAATAATCAATTTTTGACAAATATATTATATTTAGTAGAACATTCTTCATTCATCTTTAAAAATAAGTTTGTTATTGACACAAGAAAATCTTAAGATATTTCAACTTAGAATTTATTTTAAGTAAACGTTGAAAAAAATAAATAAATAAGCAAGTGTTAAAAAAAGGTGAGTGTATGACAATACATACATGTATATATATGTCAATTCTACGTATATATACGTGTTTCATTAAATCATTATGTATTTACAATAATTGTAAGTATAAGTATATATGAAATTTAAATATTATAATAAAAAATAAAAATTTAAAGTTCTTAAAAAATGTGTTTATATTATGAAAGAATTTTTACTGTAACTCTGTTGTTCTAAATTTAGGTGGGTCCTAGTTAATCATTTATATCTAGTTATAATATATAGTTTTTTGTTGACGAAGATTGAGCTAATGCGTCAGTAATCATTAGACTCTTGAAGTCAGTAGTCCTCCTTCAAAAACGTTACCAGAATTTATTCGACCGGAATTGATATTAAGTTTTTGTAGATTTATGTCACTGTGATACCACTCTGACAGAAGAAGTTTTAAATGCTTTTCAGAAATAATCAGAAATAATGAGAGAATTCACCTAAACTTTGAAAAAACGAACTAACGAGATATGTCTCTGATAAAATTCAATTCAGATTCTAGGTTAATTATTTAAAAAAGAAAAAAATTAATTGTGGGATCAAAATTATTACTAAAATAGACGGGAGTTTCGGGTAACTTAAATTTTAAAATACCATGGACATGGGATTTATAGCAAAAAAATAACTACTCTTGGTATATTATCAAATCAACGAAAATGAAATATGGTTTTATTATTTTAACATTTAATATTTATAATACTGTTAGATTCAATACTTTTAAATTTATTTAATTTTTTTTTACTTTTAAAAAAATTATGCGCGCCTAAAAATATGCTATTTTGTTGTGAATAACAATTAATTTTGAAAATGACGTGGTTTATTAACCGATGAAGTGCAAGTTCAAATTCTTCACAGTTAGTAATTTTTTCTTTTTTAAATAGAAGGAAAATTACTTAATAGCCGACGGTTAAGTAATTTTGCTTTATCCAATGTTATTTGTAATTAAATAGAAATAAATATATAAATCATTTTAATTGATTTTTTCCAAATCGCATTTATCTTAAAAAAAAAAAATTAAAATTAATTAAAATATTAATTAAAAAATATATATAATTAACTTTTTAAAAATAATAATTTTTCATCGAATGATACACACTATATAGTAACTAGATAATATTTTAAAAATGCTTTAGGATATTTAAATTATGAGCTACTAAAACATATTATACTAATTTTAGACTCTCCCATAAAAACTTTCATATTTAAATTAAATTTTAAAAGATATTTAAATATTTTTTTTTTATTTATTAAATATAATTTTTAATCTTTAATTGCCATTATTTCAAAAAAATTGTTTAAAGAAAAATGCACTTTTACACCTAAATGTATTTTAATATTTTACTATTACCATTGAAGATGCCTACAAAACGGAATAAAAAAAAAAAAAAACTGCTGCTTCATCTATCTTATGTTGTGTCGAGACTAAAATTCATAAATTATTTGCTAAAAGTTTTCACAAAAAAGAAAATAATTTCCGCGAAAATGAATAATTTTCGCGAACAATATATATATATATATATGTATATATTTTTCTTTCGTAACACTCACTATGTGCAATATGTACCCGTAAAATTAAACAATGTATCATTTGGCTACAAGATAGTGCCTACATACTATTATAACATTATATAGATAGTATCTAGTTGTAATTTACTGTAAAAATTTCATAGTGTTACCTACTGGCCTTCTTTAAAAAAGTTTGTTTTTTTTTTCTTTTTATGTTGCAATGTTGTAAATATTTTAAAGTAAATTATGTGCATGTATAAATTTAGCTATTAACATAGGTACAATGAAATTATGTTGTGATGATAAATAAGATTTTTTTTTTCTATTAAGATATACAAAAGAAAACAAAAAACAAAAATTAAATTTATAACTGGTATAAGATCATAATGTACGGGAAATGACATAAAATTTATTTAAATTCCAGTTACTGTTTTTTTTTTTCGCATTTCTTTCTATCAAGGTTCATCATTTTCTTTCTCAAAAGTTGTATAGCATGAAAAATCATTGCCCCTCTTTACACGGTTAGAAAAAAAAAACAAAAGAAAAAAAAAAATTCATCTTAGATAATTGGAATTGCTATGCATGTCTTTAATTGTATATAGACGACTGTTTATTGTAAATGAATACCAGTTACCTTGTTAGTAACTGAATATCTTAAATTTTTTTTTCATTATGAATTAATTTTAGAATTATTAACAATTGTGTTGATTTTCTGACATTTTAATATTATGTATTATTATTTATTTTTATCGCGTTTCCGAAAAAATTTAAAAAAAATGTGCCTATTAGTTTCACTCTATCCGTCTGTTTATAAAACTTCTACACCGTTAAAGATAGAGCAATGAAATTTTAACCATGTGTGGATATAATAAATCCACATACATTTATGTTGTTAGTTATTCTACATTTATGTTGTAGAATAACTTTTTCATGTAACCCCATCCATTACGGAGCTATAGCCTCTAAAACTTTCAAAAAGCCGTCTTTTTAAATGCGTATATCTCATGTTTAATCCATTTAACAGGAGTTTTTGTCACCTTTATAAATCAATCAAAATTATATAATTTTTTTTAAATTTAGTATGTATTTAAATTTACTGTTATGTGAAAACCAAATTTTGAATGATTTTTGCCCTTCATAACTCCCGCACGCTTTTAAATAGGGACTTGAAATTTTGAGAGAACTTTTGAAGTTCCTTTCCTTTCCTTTGAAATTTTGAATTGAGGGAACTTTTGTATTGAACTTTGAAATTTTGAGAAAGAACTTTTAGAATTATAAGTTTCTTCAGAAAAATTTTTTTATACCACCCTCTGTTTAAGGGCTATTCAAAAATTTAACTATTTTTAGACGCCTGTAACTTAGGCACCTGTACAAATTTTTTAAAAATAAAAGGCAAAAATTCAAGTTTCAACTTTATAATTTTACATGTTTTAATGGCTTTTCTTAAGTGTGTAAAGTTCCCTTAAAATTCAAGAAAGTGTCTCTTTATTTTTCACATTTTTTTATATTATATGAAATTTT
The DNA here is from genome assembly GCA_947095535.1 of Poecilobothrus nobilitatus. NCBI lineage: Eukaryota > Metazoa > Arthropoda > Insecta > Diptera > Dolichopodidae > Poecilobothrus > Poecilobothrus nobilitatus. Next base: position 151,817,350 of record OX352773.1, on the reverse strand, counting down.
CAAATTTTGGGCAGAGTCACAATCCTAAATAGTTTGTATTGTCTTTTGGAAATGTGCGCCTTTAACTACCGTTAGTTTACATTATGTCTTATTTTTTTTATGATTTATTGTATTTAATTTAGTTTTGTTTAAAAATTGTAAAAATGTATTTAATTAAATTAATTAAAATATTATATACCTATAATAGATATGTATATATAGTCATATAAAATCCATCCGTTAGTTTTTATTAAATAACGAAAAAGTTATTGTTTTGTTTTACGTCAAATGTCAAAGTTATAGTTGCGTAACGAGATATAAAGAATTTCAAAAGTTTCATTGGATTGATGACTCATTCAATAGAATAACTCATTTATATTTTATTGACGCAATTTAATATTTTTTTTTGACGCGAATTAAAGTCTAATGAATATTATAACCAATAGTGGTGATTCAAAAATGCTATGGGATATAAATGAACTATGAATAGTATAAAAATTTTATTTGCTACTTAGTTAGATCTTACTAGATATTGCTAGACACGTGTTACTTAAGTTAGATCTTAACATTAGTTAAAATGATGAGATCAAGCAAATAATATTGGAATTATTATAAAACTGAATTATAATTACTTAAAAAACCCATTCAAGTATATTTCGGTTTACAGGCCAAAAAGACGACATATATTGTTAATCTAAACCGTTTAAAATGAAATATAGGGAACATAAAATAAAGGAGCATATGTTCAACTATTCTTTCCTATCCTTACACCTTAGTCAATATACAGGAGATTCATCCTTTTATATTGGTTAAAGGTGGAGGTGAACTTTATCAGTGAGAACGTGATACATTTAAAGCGGTATTCTTGCCGTCTTTAAAAGCTTCCCATTTCCTATACAAAAAATCATAAAATTATTGATGTAAAATCATTTCTATTTGAAAACTAAAGCGTTGTATTTGATACTAGTGATTTAGATTGAAAATTCTCTGAAATATAAGTGAAAATTGTTTTAATGAAAAATGCTTCGAATTATAAGTAATAGATTTAAATGGGTTCACTTTTTTAGTACCTAATTTTTATTTTTTAAGACATATCTAATCAAAATAATTTAAAATACCAATAAGTCCCTTAAAGTAAAATTTTTGATAAGATAATCAAGTAGCTTTTTTTTCTTGTAATTTAATCAAATTTTATATATATACATATACTCAATTACTTATATATATGTACATATGTATAAGAAATGTTTTGTACATTATCAAATGATAATTTTTCTTTATAACTTAGTAACTTTGCAACTGATTTGTTAAAGTGTTTTGTGCCCTTGTCCTTAGTATTACTACTATTAATGTTTTATAAAATATGCCGACGTTTTTCTATAGTCTTATCAGATACTTTGTTTTCTTATCATCATATTGATTTTGATATGATTTTTTACTGTAATTTTAAACATAGAATAAAAATACGATTGAATCACTTATAAATTTTTAATTTTAAATAATGAATAAAGATGAATCTGATACTTTGGTTTTATTATATTGATTAAAGAACTAGAACGGGAGGCCTCGGTGGACTAGTCGGCAAGAGCGTATAAAATACGCTCTTGCTGTAAACACCGAGGAAATATGTGTTCGAATCCCACACACGTCGTAAGAGTTATTCGACACTTACAGCCATGCCTGAACAGAAAAGGCTGTGTAATTTGCTGTCCACATTTATGTAGCAGAGAAATGCATTAAAAAAAAAAAAACTAAAACTTAAGAGTTTTTCTTTATTTCACCGCATTTTCCTGTAACATTTCCTTTGCCTTCTATTCCTTACAAAAAAAATTTAAAATATTTTTTAATTATTCAGAACACAATTAAAGGTATTAGACAAAACTGTATTCCCTGATTAAAAATAACGGGAAGCTGTAATACAGGTCTTATATCACAAATTTTATGTAATTCAACCACAAATAAGAACTTTACTTTGCATTTAAAATAAAGCATAGAAGTTAAAAAGTGACCACATTCAAATGCCTTTCATTCAATTATGGTATAAAGAAAAATCATGTATTCTACAAATCTGAGAACGAAGATTTTCAATTACTCACAAATTTGTCAAAATATTTAAAAAAATAAAAGAATAGATATAGACTTAAGTGTATGAATAAGATCAGAATCAAATTCTGAGTTGATTAAACCATAAACGTCCGTCTGCCTGCCCACACAATAACTCAAACAAATAAAGTAGCTAAGATTCTGAAATTTTTACCACGTTACTTTTGAAAAATTCTTATTTTCACTTTTCAAATTCAGTAAGTTCGGCCGGCGGGTACAACTTCTTTCTTTAAATGAAAATAACTCAGGGTTTATAGAAGGTAGGTATCTGAAATTTCTTGGAAAGATGTCAAGTTTCATTCCAACAGTTTCTGTAAAATTTAGTTTTGTTAGACCGATAGGATCAGGTAACTTGCATATATTGGAACTTAATTAAGCTAGGCATCTGAAATCTTCTGAAAGATGATCAAACTTTATGGTAATAACTTCTATAATATTGTTGGTTCAGGGTAACAGGTTCAAGTATCTGTCATACAAGTTCAAAACTTATATAAATAAGTTTATCTCGGTATTATCTAATATTTTGTAAATGATGATCAAGTTTTATGAAAACAGGGAATATATTATTTTCATACAGTTATCCCAGAATTGATAAAGTCTACTAACTCTACTGCACGTTGTCATATTAAAACAAACTAGTTGTATGACAGCTACTCGCATCTGCTGTTCGAACTTATTCATTTATTTTCAATAATAAAACTAACAATTTTAGAAAGATGAAATGGTAAAAATTTCAGGATTTTTTTAGATACATTATTTTTTAAGTTATCGACGGACAGACGTACACGGCTAAATCGATTTACAATTTGATTCTGAACAAGAATATATAATATCTATCTCGTCTCCTTTACGTTGTCATAAACGTAATGGCAAATTTACCTCAAAAACTGTTCGTTTAGATAAAAATTGGTTGTAAAAAAAAAAAATTGAAATTTGTAATTTTTAAAATATAAAGAGAAATGCAATGATCTTGCATTTATTTCCAAGGATAAAAGTATAATAATAAATTTCAATAAAATATGATGTAATTAACCTTATAGATTAAATTTATAATATTAATTTAATATTATTAAAATTAATATTAAAAAATATATATAAAATATTTTATATATTAAACTAACCTTGAATCGAATTTTTTTCCATCTACTAATGTACCAGTATAATGCATTGTTAACATATCACCATTTTTAGATTTTTGTTCACATACTTCTGGTACACTGACTACTTCTACTTTAAATTCATCGGCAGCACAATAAACGGTAGCCATAAGGCACGAAACTATAAGTACGGATTTGAACATCTGAAAATAAAAAAAATATATTTAAATATTATTTGTATAAATTATATAATATAAAAAAGGTTTTTTAATAATTTAATAAAATTAAGTTAACTGGTATTTGCTATAAAAAAAGAATCAACCCAATCAATGTTATTTTCATTAAGTTTTTTTTTGCAATATTATGACGCAGTACAATCTACAGGTTTTTAGATGGAATTCTTTTTTTGGTTTCGCGGCAATTTGTTCAATTGCATTGAAAACCAAAAAAAAAAAAAAAAATTTTAAAAAGGAAAAGCGATTTTCATTGGCGAAAGTTTTTTTTTTTTTTTAAATAGTTTCAAGTTATTTTGAAACCTGTTTAATCCAATGTTAAATAAAAGTACGTTCCTATCCTGCGATTAATAACGCAATGAATATTTTTTGTTACTATAATATGCCATTAACAACATCTTCAGTTTTTTTTTTGTTTTTATGTCGCGTTATTATATAAATGAAATTTTTAGTTAAAAAAAGGAATTTAATAATAACCAGTTTTTTGTCTTTTTGCTGTCATTTCCTCATCTTTAAATCGAATTTGAGATAAAAATAAAATTTCAGTTATACATATATGAAAATTAAATAATTTTAATAAAAGTTTTTTTTTTTTTAGTTTTTTTAAATTTTATTGAAAATATTGATGATATAATCAGTCTATGTGTTAAATTACGTAATTTTCATCTAATGACATTTTTTTCAGTTGTAATCAACAGTAATAACCTTTAATCTTTTTGATATCCGTATATACGAAGATAGTTCTAAAGATATAATAAATTTGTCTTTACATTTCTGTAAAGGAAACAAGAAAACGGAATAAATAATGGAAAGTGGATATATTTTTGTTCAGGATTGAAATCTGAGTAGATTTGGTTTTGTTCTTCTGTTCACCCGTCCGAAAGTTAACCCAGAAAATATCAATTTTTCTAAAATTTTATGTAAATGTCACTTTTACTACTGAAATTGAATAAATTTGATGGTTAAGTTCGAATAGATGATATATAATTTATTTTTTTTTATATGAGAATAACTTAGTGGGTTATAAAACTTAACGTTCAATATTTCAAATTTTATCAAAAAAAAATTAAGCTCTATTTCAACGGATTGTGCAAAATTTGTTTGGTCTAACGAAATTGGTTCGGATAGCTGTAGCTGGAATAGCTGCAACTGCGATATTTATATCCTGATGTCTTGGTACTTAATTTAGCTAAACATCTGAATCATTTTTTTGCAACATGAACCTTATGACAATAACTTCTGTACAATTTAATTGGTTTGTCGTAATTAGTTCGATCAGCTGTCATACAATTCCGAAAAATGCATAAATATATCTATTTCCTGCATAAATATATCTTAATATCTTAATTAAATGAAATATTTGAAATTTTGTAAAAGATTATTAAATAGTATGGAAACAGAATATTATGAGTTGTCACCTCAATTTTTTTCTTTGACAAACCCTTTTTGTATAAATCCTTTTTTTTTTTTGGTATTATAAAAAGAAGGTATAGTTTTATTCTAAGAGAGGTTATAACCTTCAAAAGTAATCAAGCATTTCAATCAGATCCTTTTGAAATTAGCGTTTTTTCTTACAAAATCCTCCTTTCTTTTAAGTGAAATTAATAAAATAAGTCACTTTAACTGATGCTGTTGAATAATGACTAAGAATTAATGACATGATTTAACAGAAAAGAGCAAGAAGAAAAAGGTTTAGGTTATAGCTTTGTTTATGTATAATATATAAATATTATTTTAATTCGTATTTAATTCATTTATTTTAATTCTATATATTTGAAGATCGCCAAAGTCCCTTTTTTCACATAAAAATTTTGATGTTTAAGAAAATCGATATTTAACATTTAAAATCGTCTACACACTAAATTTGGAATTCTTTTAAGTAGGTTAAAAATTACAAAACTTTAGAAATTTAGTGTATGATTTTGAAATTTTCTCGGTACTCCAAAAAAGAATATTTTAATACATTTGAAGATTAATTTTAAGAGTTATATATGTAGGCTTGAAATTACAAATTAAACCACCTAACAAAATTAATTTTTTTAATGTGCAATATTTTGAAATTTTGCATTTTAATTTTTTTTTGTGCAAGTACCAAAACTGTAATTTCCCAAAAAAAAAAGTTATATCCTTATAACACCTATAATAACTAGTAATTTTTCAGAAAGATGACTTTGCAATATTATGAAAATTATCCTATATTTGTCATTTAATGAAATCTAAATTTCATAGTATTAACATAATTATAAAACAAGGTAGAATGTAAACGAACGGTTTTTAAAAGCGCACATTTCCCAAACTCAATACAAACTGTTTAGAATTGTGACTTGCACAAAAATTTTAAAATTTTAAAAATTTTTTGTAATAAGAAAATATGTGAAAATATCACTTTTCTGGAATTTTGAGGAGCTCTAAGTCCGGAACCCTTTATAAACAAGAAAAACTATTAACACACGGAAAAATATATTACTTGAACTTTAATTTTTATGTCTTGCCGAAGAAAAATTTGTACAGGTGCGTAAGTTACAGGTGCCTAAAAATAGCAAATTTTCAATTTTTCAGCGCTAATACCTCTTAAACAGGGAGTGGCCCAAAATATTTTCTAAGGAAACTTATACTAACTCTAAAAGTTCTTTCTGCTCTCAAAATTTCAGATCCCTATCTAAAGGCGTGCCGGAGTTATTAAAAAAGAAATTTCATGCAAAATGTGGTTTTCACATAACGGTAAATTTAAATAGTAAATTACAAAATATTGCATAATTTTAATATTGCTTTATGTAGATAATAAAATTTCCGGTCTTCTGGCGGTTTTAGATTGCTAAACTTTTACGCAGAGTCTGAGATATATACATCTGAAAATGGGGCTTTTTCGTAATTTTGAAGAACTGTAACTCTGGAACTCTATATAACTAAAACAAACCTTTAACACACGGTTAAATATATTACTGTAGCTTTAATTCTATATATATCTTTTCTATCTATTCTATTTCTTCTTTTTTAAATTCTATTTTATTTATATCTTTCCCAAGTAAAATGTGTACTAAATTTAAAAAAAATTATATAATTTTGATATTAATTTACAAAGAAAAAATAAATACCTGTCGTATGACGTTTTCAGATTGAAAAAATCTTAAGCGAAAATCTCTTGTTCCACAAAATTTTTTATATGAGACCTATCCATGGTTAAAATTTCTTTTCTCTATCTTTAACGGTGTAGAAGTTTTGTAAACAGACGGACAGACGGACGGACGGACGGACAGAGTGAAACTAATAAGCACATTTTTTCAAAAATTTTTTTGGAAATGTGCTAAAAAGAGTTGATTCAGTAAAGAGATTTCAACATTTTAGAAGTTGTGGTAATTCTTGCGTTAAGTTTTCGGTTTAAGTGTTAAATTTTCAGTTTATTATTTCATAAAAAAAAAAAACATTGTTGCAAATTATAATAATGCCTAAAACCGTTAAACCAAATGTAAACTATTTTATATAAATTTTTAAATATCTGAAAATTTCTAATATTATTTGTATAAAATAAATTATTTTAAAACTACAGTCTTTGACGAATATATTGTATTTATTATATCATGTTTACAATTTCTACAATTTTAAACTTATTTCCAAAAAATCATATTTTAACATACAAAACTTCGTGTTAACACGATTGGGGTTTCAATAATATGAAACCTAATCAAGTTTGTACGAAGTGTTAATTTATTGTGTCATACATATAAAACCAGTACCTTATTTTCGCTTAATTCAGTTTAAAATTAAAAACTTTTCGACCGGTTTATAATTAAAACCGCCAAATATACCATTATGTACCATTACTTATAGTTAGAGAAAAATAAATTTCAAAATATCTCAAGTAATTAATCTTAAAATTTTTAATTATAGTTTATTGCTTTTCTATAGTTATAATAAAGATTTTTAATGGTATTCTATTAATTTTCTTTCTTCTCATTTTTTTTGTTTTTGTAAGGAAAAATATTTTTTAAAACCTTACAATTTTTCTGATACTTTTCTTTTTCAATTTGTTTTTTTCGAGTAAAATATAAGAATTGCTATTTAAATTTATGATACTAATATTTATTTAATTAATTAATTAATTAGAAAATTTTTCACATAAATATTATTATATTATTTTTGATTAAATCTTTTGAAAGAAATTTTCAAATTTTTCATTTGAAACAAACCGCAACAAAAGACATAAAAAAAGATTAGATCGAACAGAACAATGGGGCACCTATATAAAAAGAGTTCAACGATTTTTTTTTATTGGATACGGTTTGTTGATTTTTTTACCACTAAATTAAAATTTTATTAGATTTGTAAATTCACAAAATATAAATATTCACTTCTATTATACTCGTATATATATATGTATCTTTCTAGGTACTTATAGTGGTATATATATAAAAAAAAATAGAAAATTTCAATAAATTTTCTTTTTCATTTTGGAAAAAAAAAAAATTATTTCACAGAGTTCATCATTTAAATACTAATTTTTTTTTTTTTTTTTTCTAAATTATTATTAAAATTTTAATACATACGTTTTTAAATAATTAACTAACTAAAATTATTTAAATTAAAAACAAAAAAAAAAAAAAAACGAACAAAATAAAACAATAACAGGAATAAAGAAAAATTTTGTAAGCGGTTAACATCAACGTTCAAAATTAAACTAAAGGGAAATTTATTTTTTACTGTAAAATAACAGTTAATTTTATTCCAAGTCCACTTTTGTTGCGCAAAATAACTATTTTTTTTTTTTATTTATTTTTCTTTTTTTATGGTTTTTTTTATTTCAGGTAAATAAAGTTTAGTTATGGTAGAAAAACCACTTTCGCTGCTGAATAAAATGAAAATAATAACAATTAAAGCAGAGAGAGAAAAACAAAAATGTGACGTTAAGAAAAAGAGATGACATTATTACACATTAATTGCACATTATTAATAATAAGTTTTTTTGGTTTTCTGAATATTATTGGCAGAGACAAATTTGAAATTAATTTTAAAAAATCAAAAAATCAAAAAAAAATAAAAAGGTGTGGGTTCGAATATGTATTGCAAATTAATTATTTATTTCTTAATTTTATTATTGTTGCGTTCTCCACTGTAAAAGTGGAAAAATTTTTTTTTTATTAACACAATTTTCAAACAAAAAGTTTATTATTTTAATGAACCTCTGTATAATATATTAAAAATAGTATGCAAAATTTATTTCCTATACTTATCTGTTTAAAATAATAAACCGCACTATAATAATTATCTTATAATTTTCTATTCATTCATTGATTTTTTTTTTTTGTTATTCAGCATGCGGAGTTTTACAACACAAATTAAAAAATAAAAGTTAAGCGTGTAATATGGAAAATTATAGAAAAAATGCTTTGAATAAATAATTAATATTTACAGTTAAATAAAAAAGTTTTTTTTTTTTTTTTTGATTTTTGTGGTCGAAAGCGCCACATTTTTTTTTTTTTTAAAAAAAGCGCGTTAAATATATATAATTTTAGATTTTTTAATTATATATGATTTGAATATTTTCATTTGTTATGCGGATAGTAATTTTGAGGTTATAATCTATTAATTTGGTTAATTTATATTTATTTCAATATTTTTTTTTTTGCTAAATTTAGATGTTTAATTAAATTAAATTTTATTATTTAATTAAGAAAATAACATGTAAAATGTTGAAATTAACATATAAACGTGACAATATGGTGCACAATCAAGTTAGTAAATACTCTGATATTTCATCATAGATTTTTTAGGTTTTTTCAATACTTTTAGTTCGAAACCTAATGCAATTAGTTCGGAAACTTTTAATGGCATTAGTTAAATCGATACTTTTGAAAATCATTTTAGATTTTGTTTTTTTTGTAAAGTTTGAAAAGAGTTTTGACTGTCAACTTGCCAGAATTTTAGTTTAACCATTTAGTTCAGTTGTAGTTGAAATAGTTAAATTTAAAATTTAAAAAGTTGCTATTGAAATTTTTTTCTTTTATTTTAGTGCATTTCTCTGCCACATAAATGTGAACAGGAAATTACATAGCCTTTCCTTTTCAGGTATGGCTGTAAATGTAAAGAAGAAACAACTCTTACGACGTGGGATTCGAAATTTAAAAGATTTTCATTATGATTTTCAAAATATTTTCGATGATATTGAAAAAATTTTGTTTGTTTTTAAAAAATTTTTATTACAAACTTTTTATCTAATTAATTATATTATTTGATTATTATATTACTAAAACTTTATTGAGTATTATTACGTACAGCTAAAAGCGAACGAAACAATACTCTACAATCTACATGACACTATCATATTTGAAATAAAACGGAACAGTTTGAAGCAAGTTACGCACTTCCACCCCAAATTTATGCATCCAAAAAATTAAAATGAATGTAAAAATTTAAAAGAAATTTTATTAATTCTAAAGTTTAAAATTTTTAAAAGAATTTTTATACTGTAGATTGTATTTTATACTGTAGAGAAAAGTAGAAAGCATCTGAAGTGGTATATATTTCTCTTTATTTAGGACTATCCAAGGGCATTTAAGTATTTATAACTGTTTGATCTAAATAAAAACCTACGGCGTTTAATGCCTATGAAAATATTGTGTTTATGCACATATATTTTATATGATAAGATAACTGAAATATGCAACAAATGCGCGAAAGTTCAGTATAATTCGATTTACCAATTTTGACCGGACGTATTTTTACTCTGAGAGAATTTTTTTTGTTTTTTGTTTACTTTTTCAAAGTTTACATTGTTTGTCAATTTGAATTTTGAAGTAATTTTATTCTGAGTTTCTTTTCTCTGAAAACATATAATATTCACAATCGCCAGTGTCTTACTTAGGTCAGCGTATAACGTCGTTTTATACGTCATACGTTGTACGTTTTTCTTTAGGTCAGGCAGTGATTTATTTGAACTAACTTAAGATAAAAAAAAATAAAACAAGTATGTTCGGAAATAATTTCATAATTCATTATTCAATTTCATTGCATAAAAAACAGTAAAGTGATTACAAAAAAATAATTTTAAAAGAGAAAAGAGATCAGATCCAAAAAAAAAAATTTACTCCAAAAGGTAAGTTACCCCAGAAAGTTTTTAAGTACCTCCGCCTGTTGAAGTATTATTAGGGATGCAAAATTGAAAAATGTGTAAATTTTTTCAAAAGAAAAAAAGCAAAAACGAAAGCTTTAATATAATATTTTTACAAGTGTTAACAGCGTTATCATTATAGTATTTTCTTAAAATTAAAGATGATGTCATGTGATTTTTGACAATTTTTACAGGAACAATTACTAATTTTCGTGCAAGTCACAATTTCTAAATAGTTTTTATTTTATTTTAGAAAATTTGCGCCTTGAAGAACCTTTTATATTACATACTACCGTATTTTTTTTTTTTAAGTATGCATACATATTATACGTATTTATATATGTACATTTTAAGTTATTATAATTATTTATGCTTATTTTGTTGGTTTATTAATTCTTTTATAAACACTAATATTTAAATTAAATTATTGAAATCGTAAATTATTTATGCACAGAACTAATGAAAGAGATTTTAACCGAAGAATATTTTCATAAATCAACAAAAGAATAAAACAATTAACAGTTCTTTTTTTTTTAAAACGAACAAGCCGCAAATTACTGTATAACTGTAAATAAATAAAAATTTTAACTGTAATAGGTATAATCATTAAAAATATCGTTACACTAATTTTCTTTAAGGTTTCTAAAAATTCCAGTCATAATATTTTCAAAAGAGAAAAATAAAAAATTTATATTATAATCACCCAGACACCCACTCATTTGTGACACTTAAAATTTTTTACAGTTAATATTTTGTATGAGACTATATAAGTGGAACTAATAGATGACATTTTTGAATAAAAAATTCAAACAAAAATCTCTTAATTGTTTTTTTTTTTTGGAATAAATTTAAATTTTCTTCTTTTAAAAACTTTCTTTTTATTATAATATTGTACTATCATATGTAAAGCTTTAAAATTATTATTTGGTTTTGATTTTGGTTTTGTGGTTATTAATGATTTACTTTTTTTTTTTTCTTTAGAAAGATTCAGCAGATAAAATAGCAACCTGACAGTTGTAAATGGATGGCAAATAATCGATCTTGACCTTTTCGGTCAGTAAAGATACCATAAAAAAAAAAAAATAATAAAAGAGTTGCTGGAAACAATTAATTTAGTAGGAATTATTTAGGTTATGTTTTACATTACTTTGTATATAGGTACGTATAACTGGATTTTAGAGTTTCTCTGCATTTTTTTTTTTTGTTTTTTTTCGTAAAAATCAATCCTACGAGTTTTAAAAAAAAAAGTTAAACAAAAAAAAAAATTTCCTGCTTCTTTTATGGTCAATTTAATCATGATGACTAACCAACAACCGTCAAATCATGACCATCTACGTTATTTCGGAATAACTAAAATCTATGTATGTTTATATATACATATTATTTATTTTATTGTTATTATTGTCTCGTTGAGGTGAACGTATTGTGGATATAATATTAAAAGATACTTTTGTTCCAAATTTATAATTTTTTTTTTTTTAAATCATCAATGATACTTGCTGGACGTATAGACTTTTTTTATTTGAATACTAGAGTGGAGAGATTTTTTGTTTAGAAATAAAGGAAAAATGAGAAAATGAAAAGTGGCAGCAAAGTATTTAATATATTAAAGCCTTTAAAAGTTGTGAATTTTAGATATAACTTTTTTACACCTACTGTTATACAATTATTCAGTTATACAGTTATTCTTTTGAAGTTGAACTAATAAGCAAAAAAAAAAAATTTCCTAATGAATTTCAATTGTAAATATTTGTTTTATTATTTAAAAGAAACCATCATTAATTTATTTCTTATAATTTAATATTCCACTTACATATGATTTTTGAGTTAAAAAATTATTAACTTTACTCGTCTATACTTATATTATTTATTCGAACTTGTGTTTAATATGCGTTTAAAATTTTCAAAAACTTATTATTGAAACAAATTATTGTAAAACAGTAAGTGACAGTAAGTGACAGTAAAATAGTAAGTAACAGGTGTGACAGTAAGTGTATAAAATGACTTTATGATGGTTACAATATTAATTAACTTGTCTTTCATTTAATTGTATTTAAACTTTCAGTTGAAATTTAATAGTCAGTGAGTTCATTATAGAGAGATGTTCCCATTAAGAAATGGGAAGTACATCCTTAAGTTTTCTACTATATTAGAATATGTATACAGAAAATAACTGGACTTAAGCTTTTATTTTTAATGGAATTTATACAGTGTGTTTCACTAAAGATTTTCGAAATCAATAAATTTTTAAAATATTTATCTAAAATAATTTCTAGTTTATTTGGTATGATTTGATAAGCTCTGAAGTTTGAGGTTTTTTTATTTTGTGGAAATCCCATCTTTTGTACTAAACAGAAAAATTTCTTCTTGGGTCCGTATTACACTCAGCGTAGACGAAATTAAAAGAAATAACACAAAATATTGGTATATTGCACTGAACATTTTATAATTTTTGAAAGTTAATTTAAATGCAATTGTGATTTTATTTGGACATATTTTGGAACATTTTTATTTGGTTATCGAAAATTTCGTTTTATTGCTTTATTGCTTTGAGGTTTTAAAACATAAAGAATAAATTAATAAAGACAAAACTGCAACATTTTTCTATGTTACATTATTTTGAAAAATTGACTACAGTAAAAGGGGTATATATTTTAATATGTTACACTTTTTCACAAAGAAAAATATTGAAATTTACGGTATATTCCTAAATAATGCGGTATTACTCGAAAAAGACAAAAAAAAGTAAAAACTGAGTGACAACCTACACAAACTATTAAATAAAAATACTAGTTTTTGAGATATTGCAATTTTCAATGCGCATTAGAATAAAATAAAGAGAATGAATTCGCGCTGTCAAAGGCATGCTTAAATCAAAAATGCACCATTTTTACTTGTTGCTCTATTTCACTAAGGGTGCGAAATGTTTTTTATTGAATTTATTTTATTTATTAAATTTTATTACAATATATCAAATTATAATTAAATTTATTGTGTTATTAAAAATGTTAACTATAAGAGACTGAGTAAGTATTGAGCGTTTTTCTTGGAAATCATTAATTTATCCTTTATTTATAACTTTTACAATTTCAGAGCTACAGGATGTCATACAGGTTTTTAGACCTACTGTGTTATTATTATACTTAAAAAGTCTAGTAATAGACAGAGAATATTTTTTTAATATAAAAATACCATTAGGTTAATCCCGTTATATTTTTAGGAATGACATTTTTTGCATAAAAATATTTATTTTGCAAGATTAATAGCTTTTTATTCAAAAGTTAAAGTTAACGCAGTCTTGTTAAATTTTGCGTTAAATAGATAATTTAGTAAGCTTTCAAAAATAGTATTAAAATTAATTATACGTGTGTTAGTTCCTAAATTTTAAAACAAAAAACTAAATAAAAGTATTTTAGAGGACAGAAATTTTTTAAGTCCGGTTATCTCGAAAGCCGTTAGGAATAGACTTGACTTAATACTAATGTTTTTTGCTTGTTCTTAACTCTCTTATCATCTTCTGTAAGAATGTCGTTTATTCATGATGAAGCATTCTGTATATAATGTACGATCGATTTGATAAAATCATGAAAGGCAAAATACTTAAGTTTTGTTTGATAAAAGAGTATACATTTTTTTTCATACTTAAACATTTACAGTTTTGTTTTTCATTAAAAATTTTATTTAACATTTGTAGATTTTCCTAAAAATTATAATTAGTACAACAACAAATGAAGCAGATCAAAAAATAAAAATAAACAAATCAGTATGTAAAATCATAGGTTTTTAAAAGGCGCACATTTTCAAAAGGTAATAAAAAGTATTTTAGAACAATTGTGATTAATTTTGCATCAAATTTTGTAATTTTTCTTAGAATTTTCTTTTCTTGTTTGTATGAAAAACATTTTCAAAAGCCAAGAGACCCTTTCTTCAATTTTAAGGAAATCTAATATAATTAAGAAAAGCCGATAGCACGTGTAAAAATATAATACTGGAGTTTTAATTTTTATGTCTTGGTTAAGACAAATTTGCATATGGGTCCAATTTACAAGTATTTAAAAAATTGCGAATTTTCAATTTTTGACTCCTAATATAGCTCTTAAACAGGGGCAAGTACTTAAAAATTCTAACTACAAGCATTCCTGAAATACGGAGGAACCAAAATTTTGAAAAATTTACTTTCATGTATAATATATGAAAATATAATGATTTCCTACCGGTTGACGTTTTTTTATATTAAAAAAATATCCAGCAGAACTTGAGATTTATACATACATTGAAAATATAGGTCTTTTTTTAGTTTTTAATGGTTGTAGTTCCGTATACCGAATGAGGCTATATAAAAAAGTTCTTTTACGGCATTAATTTATTTCTTTTAGTTCTTTTACGGCATTAAATCATTTAATTAAATTGAATTTATTTTTCATTCTGTTTCAATATTTTTGAAACAGTAATGAAAAATAAATGATCGGGTTTTTTAAGGATCATTAACTACATGAGTGTTAACAAGGCGTAACAGAGTTTTTAATAAAAATTAAACTTAATTTTAGTTTTTTATGATTTCATTTCTATATTTTTTTTATTTTTTAACTACCATATTAACATAAAAAACTTTCTGTGATTCCAAGTGAGTAAACAATATTCACAATCACCTTTTGCTATAAAGACTGTTTAGTAAATACATATAATTGATTTAATTTTCAATTTAAGTCTTATGTGACATATTGTGTAAGTCTTCTGTAAGTAAGTGGTTGATATTTTGTTTTTATATCAGCAGAGCTCAGACAATTACTCTATTGTAAATTTATTTCGGCATAAATGACAAATTTTTAAAATTATGTTTTAATACAGTAAATTCTCAATAATCCGATTTGCCTATTATCAAAATTTCTAATAATCTGGATGTTACTTTACAAGGTGTTAAACACTCAAATAAAAATTTTTGATAAAAGTAGAATAATAGATAGATTTGATTGAAGTTAAAAAGCATTGAGTCAAATGTATAAAACTGAGCTTGAACTAAAATTTAATTTTTTCAAATAAAAACTACGCTTGAACTCGTAGTTTTGTTTGAAAAAGTGAGATTGGAGTTTAAGTTCAGTGTTATGTATTCGGCCTATTAACTTAGTAGTCAGCCATTGAAACCTACCAAAAAAGTTTAGTTTATTAGTAAAATTGATTAATTGAGACAATAAAGACTAATTTAAATTTTGGGCATTTTGCAATTTAATTTATTGACAAACCTTTAAATTCAAATTAATTGTAATAAGCATAAGTGGTAATAAATTGTAGATTTTTTATAATTATTCCTAATAATCTTGTAGTTTCTTGTATTTTGTATTAATCTGAAAGAAAAGAAAGCAATTAGGCTCAAACATAGAAGCAGCAGTTTTTTTTTTGTTTATTCCCCTATCACATAATGTACAAGTAAATTACAAAACATTTCCTTTCCAGAAGTGGCTGTAAATGCACCGGGAAATTATTCTTACGATGTGCGTGTGCATTATTTTCGTGTTTCAAAATCTTGCGTTTTAAAATCTCGCGTCTTAGAATCTCGTATTTCAAAACCAAATAATTTTTTTTATTAATAAAATAGGCTGAGAAATTCCAAAAAATTAAATCTATACAAAAAAATTCCCCATAAATAATTTCGCAAAAAAATGTTCGAATATAAATTAATGTTGGGACCTCGGTGGCCTAGCAGGTAAGAGCATATAAAATACACTGTAAGCACCGGGGGAGTGTGGGTGTTTGTGGAGTGTGGAGTGTGGTGAAATCCACACGTCGTAAGAGTAATTCCCCCTTACGACATGTACGGTCCCGCCTGAAAGAGAAAGGCTGCACTAAAAAAAAAAATTAATGCTGCATATTATTGTTTATTTCATGTTTTTTTTTATTGTAGGCTTACAGTGTATTTCAAAATGTAGCTAATCACAAATTTTAACTTTATAATGTGTATAATATTTATGAAATTGAATATCGTTTTGATATTGACGCGTACCTTAGATTTTAAAAATCAGAATATTGTAACCATAACTATGTACGTACGAGATTTATGAAAGCACGTGATTTTGGGATACGAGATTTTGATTCACGAGATTTCGATACGCTTCTAAAATTTTTACATAATGTGATTTTAAAAATCATTATCAGTTCAGTATTTCGAATATTTCAATAATTTAAATAGATGTTCGATCAATTCGAATTATCGAGAAATTACTGTATCAAAAAATTAACTCTTGTATATTAAATATTTTACAATAATCGTATTATTTTCAAATTATATTTAAAATAATGGAAAAGATTTTTTTTCTCAGAATGACTAAGAGCCGATCTATAGGTTAGAGAAGCAACAATAATTGAATAGATATTTCTCATAATTCTAATAAATTCATCTTGCATATTGTTTTTTTTTTTCTATAATTTTATTTTTAAATTACCTTGACTTGTTAATTTGCATTTCAGAATTAATTATAATAAACATTCAATGACAAAAAATTTGTACGACCCGACACCAACAATAAAACCAAAAAAAATAACAACAGCAATAGCAACAAATTAATTTTCTACTATGGTATAAGACATGAAATTTTTTTTTTTGTTATTGGAATTAAAGCAAAAAACAAAAACTTAGTAAAATTGTAGCTTTTTAATTGTTGCCTTCAATTCAATTTGTTGAATGTTGTTTTAAGTTTCATGTATGATTGAAAAACTTGTTGAATTTTTTTTTTTTTTTTTTTTTTGTACTGATGAGAAAAGAAAAACAAAACAATAAAGTTAAAGATTTCATTGTTTTAGTTACCTGTTTTTCTTTTGTAATTTTTATTTCCTTTTCGCGCCAGACTAGTTATTATTAAACTCTTATATATTATAGTGTACTTGTCGATATTGTAAGTAAAATAAGTTCAATAAACTCTAATTCGGATACAATTAAAAAAAAATATATATACATATATAAGAAATTTGTCAAGATTTTAAATGACATTGATTTAACCTGTTTAAAAGAAGTATTGCGAAGCTACACAATATCTTAACTGTTCAACTTCAATAAAAAAAAAAAAAATTAAAAACTTCTAAAAAAGTTTAAATTTTTTTTTTTTTCAGTCTAAAAATAAATTTATTATTAATTTTTAAGTTAAATATTTTTACGAAATTACGTATTCGTTTTCAATCATTTTTTGCTGATTAGTTGTTTCCAATTGGTTGTTTTTTCATGGTTGACACAATTTTAAAAGAAAAGGAAATAACTTATCGATCTTGTTGCAATAATTAGAAGAAATATTTAAAAAAAAAAAAAATCTTGTATTTCCAGTTTCTTTGTAGTAACACAAAACTACTATGTTACAAAAACCTACAGTAAAGTACGGATATCCCATGCGGTTTAATATTAAAGCCTCAACTATGTTAACTATATAGAACGCGGGCATTCTTGAGAATATGCATAAGAGTATGTATACCTACAAATTTAGTCATTGTAACCTTCTACAATCTGTATCATTGTAACCTTCTAATATTTTGCTCGAAGTAGAGCTCCGCTTTTGAGTATAAGTCGTATAGATTCTTCTTCTATTCTAATTTTTAGTCTATATTTCAATATACTTTAAGTGCATCTTTAGCCAACAGTGTCTCCACAGAAAGCTTTTTAGTATTCGGTTTATTCGGTTGGATCTTATGATTTTTTAACATTTTTTCCGATTTGCCACCAGAAGTTTCTTAGATTGTCTGAGTTCGAAATTTTCTCTCCATAATTTGCTTTTACACTTTCCTCTTCCATTTTTTGTTTATATTTATATTATAAAAAGGTTTGAAGGTTGTAAAGAAAGCTCCACTCCTTCTTTTGAAACTGGACCCGCTTCCTCATATCTCCCTACATCTATATATAGGATTAAGATAGGTTTAGGTTTAGGATACACAGGATTTTTTTTTAAAATATCTTTTTCAAACATATAAAAAATTAATGACTACTTATAAGTGCAATTAAAATGGAATCTTAAATATAAGATAGGCATTCGTATTAATCTTTATAATTTAAATAAAGAAAAGTGTAGAAACTATAAGAAATACAAATGAGAGTGCTGGTAATTGTCATACGCTATGCGCATTTAAATTTTTTTAAGTTACGAAGAATTATTTTTAGTTTTATTTGGAATTGTATTGTAAAATAATGATAAAGAAAATGGAATAAAAACAAGACATTGAATAAAATTGAGAAATATATATATATATATATACTGAACTAACCAATTTATCAATTAATTAATTGAGCATTGATCACCCCAAATAGTTATAATCATATGATTGAATGCTTAATTTTAGATTCAATATGAATTGTCATTTCCGTTTACAATAACTTCAAAAATCAAATTGCTTCCTTATTTTAATACTTTGATTACTATTTAAATATTAAAAATAAAATTACAATTTTTAAACAATATTTTGATTAAATATCGTAACGACCACAGATATTGACTTAGACCTCAAACAGAATGGTAATCAAGTAACCAAATTGTATTATGCCAAAAATGTAAGTTTTAAATTTATTTAAACAATATGTGTAAATCGTTACAAGCGTTTATATTAAAATTATAAGCGTTTATATTGAAATTATCTTCAGGTCCCTAAATAAAATAAAATCATAGCTTTCTTAGTAGAAATTCTGTTGATCTATTTTTAGACAATAGTTAGAACGACTATACTTTAGTAGGTACTTTTATTTGAAATAATTGTATTTATTTCCATATATGTTTGACTTTTAAATTAAAATTTTTACGGCATCGTTACTTTTATTCTGTTTAAAGTAACTAAGAAAAATTATAAATTTCACATTTCACGATAACTAATACAGTGTACATTTATATAAAATTTTCTTAAAATATGAAAATGAAATAAATATTTTTATTATTAAAATATTACGTCAAATTATAGTTATCATTTATGAGTTATCAAATGAGTTATCATTATAGTGAAGGTATCAATAATTGTATTAAAAATATAAAAGGTCAATAATTGTAGTTGTTACGCTATGTATACGTATACTAAAATAAAATATTTACTAATTTTATACATATGTATAATTTTGAAAATACATATATACAGGATGTTTTACCAGTAAATACCAGCCTTGTAAGAGGTGATAGGAGAGATAATGACAAGCAAAAACCTTAGTATGAAGTTAGGTCTATTTCTAACGGTTTCTGAGATAACTCAAATTAAAGATTTTATTTTCTCCAAAATTTTTTAATTTTGTTTTATTTAGGAACTAACACATGTAGGATCAATCTTAATACCATTTTTAGAAGCCTACGAAATTAGATATTTATTGCAGTATTAAACGAGATCGAATGACTTACTTTAATAAAAAGTTATTCAACTTTCAATTTAAATATTACGTGTGTTAATTCCTAAATTATAAACAAAAAAAAAACTAAATGAAAGAATTTTAGAGAAGATAAAATCTTTAAGTTCGGTTATCTCAGAAAACGTTAGTAATATACGTAACCTCATACTAAGTTTTTTACTTGTTATTATCTTTTCTATAACTCCATTCAAGGATGCCGTTTACTGGCGAAACACCCTGTATTTATAGAAAAAATCACGTGTAATCTAAATCTAAAAAATAAAATAATCTTTTTAATTGTGTACAAACTCTCCTAGTGTTCAACTCTTTTATAACAAAAATATTTGATTACATTACAAGTATGTGTTGATATTGCAATTTAAACATTAAAATGAAATAATATTTTTAATTTTAAACATAATATTTTTTTATGAACTCTCAATCTTAAGTTCAGATGAAAAAAAAAAAAAAATAGAATTTGTTTCAATAAGAAAAGTAAAAAAGTCTGTGGTTCCGACAAAATAAAAACTTTTGTACTTAATTTAATGGTATTAAATATTAATTTGTTTTTAAAATAATATTTTAAACCCGGAATAAAATTGATAAGATAAAAAAATTGATTTTTATAAAATCTAAGCCTTTAAGAATTATTATAAAATTCTAGAATAAATCACTTTTATATTATAAAGATTAAAGATAACATTTTTGTTTAATTCTATTATATTAAATTTTGTAGTATGGATTGATTATACGAAATCTAAAGTTTCAAAATCTTATATTTTAAAATTTCTTGGTCTCAAACTATAAAATCCATTTTAATTCAAAATCTAGCTTAAGAATACAAACATACTTATATGAATATAAATATTCTGGAAAAAGGCAAAAGCATCGTTTAGACGTATAACCCTGAGTTTTTTTTTTTTTGAAATAGAAAATCTAAAATACTTACTAATTATTTTTTTTATGTACATATTACAATAACAACATACTTAAAATAATAAGTATGGCTCCCTTATGTAATAAATTAACAATTTTTATTGCTAGATATTATTTTTGACCAATATTGATCATAATATGATGTAAATTGAGAATTTTGAAAGGCTAGTTTAGTTTTAATACTTTAATGATAGATATATATTATGTGTACAATCCTAAATTTTGTAAAAATCTAGTAATTTAGAATATTAACAACTTTGTTCACAATATGCCTGCCAATTTGAAATCTATTTTCATTCCCTAACTCAACTTCGTCTGACCAGGTAGTAAAATAGTACTAAAGGTCGTATAACCTATTGTTTGGTCAAAAAAGGGAAGTGGTGTTTAGTGGGTTAAAGTCCCACACACTCATAGAGGACTCGTGCTCGTTTTCACTCCTCTACAGTGTCTTTCGGTGATTCCCACCTACCCTCGCAACAAAAAAAAAAAGATTAAGGGAGAAGTTTACCATTATTTCGATGAAAAACGCAACTTTTAACGTATTGGATGTACATTGTTAATATTAATGTACATCCAATTAACAAATGAAAAATTTTTTTAAGAACTCTTTTAAGAAAATGCTGAATTTTTTTTTTTTTTTTTTGCTATAATGGTAAATTTTGTCAGTTTTTAAGTTTAATAAATTTACTTAGTAATTGTCAGTTTAATATCAAAATTTATCTCAAGACAGATAAGTTTTAGGTCATCAAATCTAAGATATTCTAAATGGCTAATATCTATATATCTTAAATTTCAAAATAATTAAATAATTTTTTTTCTAAAATTAAACTTATAAAAATTATTTGCAAAATTGCATTTATTCGTCTAAAACAGATAAGAGTTTTATTATAGTTATTAGGTTAATTAAATTTTTCTGTTTTAATTAAGAAAATTTTTGTTGATACCAAAATGTATATTTAAATTAAATTTTTTAATCTGAAATATTGTTTTTCACAAAATATTGCATAACATTTATTATGTTATTAAAAGATTTATATGTACATACATATATTTACGAGAATTAAAAATAATTATGGAATAAAAGAAGATCAAGATTTTTAATTAATGTATATAAACTTATAGTATAATAATGTAAATAACTAAGGTAAAATAGATTTTGGTTTTTATCCATTTTATCACCATTTTAAATTCAATCATGTATATAGAAAACCTATTTTTTAACTAAATTTTTAAGATAGGAAAAATTCTACGAAACGACTTTTTTTTGATTTGATTTTTTTTAGGCTTGAAGATTTTTTTTTTTTTTTTAATGCATTTCTCTGCCACGTAAATGTGGACAGGAAATTACACAGCCTTTCCCGTTCAGCCGTGGCTGTAAATGTCGTAAGGAGAAATAACTCTTTTTAAATTTATCTTTTCAATCATTAGGAACTTTAATAAAATTAAAATAATTTTTACTTTTTATTGTATAATGACCCCATTTTTATATAAAATATCTGAAATTTCTATGTAATCAATTGTTAGGTTAGAAATGGTGTTAAAAACACAAACTCTAAGAGAATTAATTAAAAGTATATAAACTTATAAAAGTCATAGATTAAGTCATTAACAACGGTTTACTACAAGGTACGGTCAATGCTCCTATACTTTTTTCAATTTATTTAGCCGATTTATTACATTTGTTAGGTCGAGTTAAAGGTAGTAATTACGCATTAGCATTTGCTGATGACATTATCATATACTACGCCGATAACAATGTAGATTCTATTAAAGACTCAGTACAATATTTATTTAACATCGTCAGAGATTATTGTCAAGTGTGGCTTATGAAAATAAATTACATATAACAAGTGTGAAATTATTTTGTTTCGAAATACAGTCGATAAAACAAATGCAAACATAAGGAAAAAATGGAAAGAATTTGAGATAAAATCTCCAGATAACATTGCTTTGAGCAATAAAAAAGTAGTTAAATACCTAGGAGTCCATTTACATAGAAACCTAAATTATATCGATCAAGTTAAATACAGCATATCAAAAGGTAACAAAGCATTTATGGCGGCTAAAAAACTATTTTACAATAAAAATATTTGCAAAAGAATTAAAATAATATGTTACCAAACATTAACTAGACCAACGCTTGTATATGGTGCACCAATATGGTACAACATTAGCGCAAGCTTAATGGAAACATTACGAAAATTTGAAAGAAAGTGTATAAGAGTGTGTACTAACATAAACAGAAAGCCTGAGTCCGACTACAAGTATTTTTACTCTAATAAATACTTGTACAAGGAAGCAAAAATCATAAGAATAGACAATTTTATAATAAAATTGATTAGAAATCATTATGATAGAGCACAAAATACTCCGGAAAATGGTTTAATATCTCACATATTTTACCACAATACGGAGTACATCAGAAAGACCTTGCTCACAGGCTTTATAGCCCCTGAGCATTTCATCTTTTTGGACAAAAATGGCTATATTCAAGACCATAATCATGTCCCTCTATTATATCACTATAAAAGACGGGCTACATGCAAAGTCATAGAATATAACCCGGGCGAAATTAACGGAGAGAATCTGAAATACGAGAGAGAATCTTTGTCTATCCCAGACAAAGATAAATTATTAAAAAGAGATTATTGGTGGTTGGAAAACTCTTAAGACTAGCTTAAATAAAACAAAAATAAATAAAACCTTAAGTATTGTATACAACTTGTTTTTAATTAGGTTAGGTTATTTAAGTTAGGATAAGTTAGACTAAGTTTTATAAAAAAAAAAAAAAAGAATTATTATTGGTTTTAATGATAACTTTTAACTTTTTTAACCCTAACTTTTCCGATATTGATAAGAATAGTATTAAGTTTATAATTTAAGCCAATGCTTAAAATAAAAAAAAAAAATATATTAATTCAAATTAACATAAAAATTAAAATACTAGTTTAAATGTTAATTGTAAGATAAGGAAAATCGTTTTTGTTAAATTTTTTGTAGGTTAAGATATTTTTAAGACACATAAAGGGAAAAATAAAGTTTAAATATTAAAAAAAAAAAAAAATTTTACATTCCTTTTCCGCGAAAATGTCATATTGAGTGACTAAAATTTGATATTATAATAGAACCGCAACTATTATAGATGAAAAAACGATTTATATATTTATATCTTTAAAATACCCCATATAATTAAATTTATCAAACACCAATATTGTATATAGCTATATTAATGAATTAAATAAATAAATAAATAATTCGATTAATTAAAATTTTAAAAAGAGTATCTTTAGAAACAATTAATTTTATCTTTTAAAAGTGTAGGTTTTCATTATAAAAATCAGTTCAGTTAGCAAAGAGCAAAACTGAAACGTGAGTTATGAAAAAAAAAAACCCCAATCTAATATTGTTATTATTACTTATCTTTGACTTTATATCTATACTTATTTTTTTTTTTTTTTGCTTTCTATTGATTACGACCTTAAAACCACTTTAATTTTAAGTTCTAATTAAATTTTAATTAAATTACAAATTATAAACTGTAATTAAAATGTAATTTGATAAATAATATAGATCTAGATAGATACAATTTATATTATGTAGTATATTTGTGGTAATTAATAAACTATATATACAATCAGGTTTTCTGATTTATAAGAACATCAATTAAGATAATAAATAGGAACATGTAAAAACAAAAAAACAAAAAAAAAAAATTAATTACATTTATACCTACTTTTAATTACCAGCTTTTTAAAACTGTTTTATTGTTTTAATAATTCTAATATGTACTAGATACTAAAATATCTACATATCTATAAATACAATAATATCAATATATAAAATTTACGTATACAGTTCTTCAAATTTTATTATTTAGAAATTTCATAAAAATCCGAATTTATATTTTGATGAAAATCTTATATTATATACATATGTATGTATATATAAAATAAAATGTGATACGTTTACTATTTTAAAAGGTTTGCGGCGTATACATTATGTTTTTTTGACTTTAAACAAAAAACAAAATAAAAACAAAAAAAATTCTTTAAATTAATATAAACTTAAAATGGAAACTACACCCATAAAACAAATATATAAATTAGTCTGTATAAGAAAAGGTACATATAAAAAAATTAGGTACTAATAGGAAAAAAAAAAAAACTCAACTTTTTATGCTCTAAAATTCTATTGAAATGCTTCGTAACTTGTCAATATGAATAACAAATAGAAATAAAATAACTGAAGTAAAGTAAAATAAAAAAAAAACAAATAAAAAAAAAGCAAAAAAAAAAAAATGTAAGCATATTAAAATAAAACAAGAGTAAGTGACAGAGTCATGTCAACAAGAAATTTTTTACATTTTACTTATATGAAATGTCAATAAACTCTTTTTTATTTTTTGTTTTTATTTTTTGTTAACACTATCCATGAAAATGATGTCAAATTCGTGTTTTTTTAATTTAATGAACAGAAAATTTTTTTCATGGAAATTTTCAAAAATTTCTCATAAAAAAAAATTGATTTATTTACACCGAAATAAAACAATTTTTTTTTTTTTTTGTTAATTTAATTTAATTTAATTTAAACCATTTTAAACGTTTGTTTTTTTTTTTTTTTTTTTACATAACAGTTAACTGCGAACCGTTTCTAATTATAATCAAATTAACACTTAACAGTTTAGTGGTTGCTATACATTTTCGACGATTCATTAATTTTATGTGAAAAAAAAAAGGAAGAACAGAAAAAAAAATAAATTTTTTTTTTAGTCGATTATTCGTGAAAATGCTATCAAGTCAATCACCAGATCAAGTAAAAAAAAAAAAATATAAAAAGAACAAAAAAAATTTTTTTTTTCAGTTTTTCTTTTTTTTTTCTTTTTATACATATTTTAAAAATAGAAATAAAAGCATAAATAAAAAAATGAAAAGAAAGAAAAAAAAAACATTGACTTTGACTGATAAAAAATAAATATATATTAATAACATTTGCATTAACATTTATGTATACATATAATACATATCTGTATGTATAAAGAAATTAAAATATATAACTTGATATTACCATATGTATATGTATATTACACTTGGTTACAGTCTACAAATGAAAAAACTTTAGATTTAATTCAAAATTCAAGAAATATACTATCAATTTATAATGCACTCAGTTTTTTTTTTTTTTTTTTATACTCTTTAGACTTATATACTTATTTTCATTATGATGACGTCATCAATTCTAGATTCATTTCGAATAATTAAAATTATTGTTGTTATTAGGTTTTTTATTCATTTATTTCAATAATAAAACTTTTAATTATGTTTTATACATATACATAAATATGTAAATGACACTTTGTAAATAAAAATGATTTTTTTTTTTTTTTAAATAAGTTATAAATTAACAAAACAAAAAAAAATTAAATAATTGAAAATTATAATTACCTTTGTAGCACTTCTTATTTTTTTTTTTTATTATAAGTATTATATTATAAATTTTAAATAAAAGAATTTTTCTATATTAATTTATATTAAATAAATTATTTTTAAATATTGGAGAATTATTTACATAAAAAACTAATAAAAAAAATAAAAAAGAAAATTTAAACCACGTTTTTTATATATATATTTTTTTTTTTTTAATATGTACACTCTATATGAAATATGTACTTCTATTTTTCACGCACTTAACTCTCAGATTACTTAAGAAATATAATTCATGCACTCTGAAAGTAATAAACTTTGACAACTACTACTACTCTGTTATTTTTATCTTCTTTAAAAAACAAAAAAAAATTAATAAAATGAAAAAACAACTCAGATTTGTCCACGTCGCGAATTTATTCTTTATTTTATTTTTTATATATACATATGTATATATATTCTGATGTTTTCTTCTTGTCAAAATAAATTTCAATTATATCTACATATATATTTGAAATTTATATATATACAACACAAATCTTTAATTTTTGCACTTGTTTTCTTTTTTTTTTTTTTTTGGATTAATATTTTTTTATTTTTGTGTTTTTTTTTTTTATTGAGCGAATAGCTTAGACAAAAATTTCCAGCAACAACGACAACAATAACACAACAATAGAGTTAACTATATATAATAATATGTAATATGAATAAGAGCGAACAAACGTCCAATTGAATTGGAATGTTCAATAGAAGTGATCGAGAAAACGAGAAATGAGAGAAAAAAAAAAAAAATTCTTACAATAAAATTTAAAAAAGAAACGAGAAAAAATATTTTACTTAATATTTTCACTCAAAAATTAATTTTAAGTCAAAAGAAAAAAATGAAACACTTCAATTTTGAGTAGTTTATTATTTTTTTTTTTTTTTAGATTTATTTAATTATATTTTTTACCGTTTTATAAATCTTTTCACCACAATTTTTGAGTTAAATTTTAAATAAGTCACAATTTATATTAAATTTTTTTTTTTTGTTTTTTTGTATTAATTATTATATTTTTTATTTCAATAATAATTATTTTTCTTTTTTTTTTTTTTTGAGTATAAATTTCATTAATTCTTAAAAATTTTCTTCTTAAAACACACACAACGGAAGTTAAAACATAAATGAAAATTGTGAACTGTGGTGGTCGTGTATCTTTCAGATGTTATAATAAACAATTTTTTTTTTTTTGTTGTTTTCTTTGGTATATAAAAATTAAAAAATGTTTGAAGTTTATAATGATGATGATGATGATGATGATGTTGATACTGATATTGATAATGTTGATAATGTTAAAGTTGTAAAGAATGATGTAAATGTTTGATGATGATAGAAAAGAAGAAAACTAGAAATAAAAAAATTGTTGACTGTTTATTGCATGAAAAGATCTTTTCATATTCAGAGTATAAATAACAAAAACTGTAATTGTATATCAATAAAATGTAAATAAAATCTGCAATAAAAGAAACAAGAAAAAGTATTACAACATTTCATTTGAAGCATAATATTTTGTAAAAAAACAAAAAAAAAAAAAAATTATCGAAATAGAAGTGTAAAATATATATAGTAGTAGGAAAAATTGTAATATATGTATGTAAATAATATACTTATTATAATATATTTAATGAATATTTGTGGTTTCGCAAAATTTAAACTACAAAACCACTGTACAAAGCTGCATAAGTATTATAATAGTATAATTGTAGTTTTGCAGAGTTACAAAAAACCAAAAAGCTTTTTTAAAAAAAAATTCAGTTGGAAAAATCTTTAAATTGTTGCTAGTTGCTAAAAGGATATTTTAGCCACGTGCTTTTAATATTTCTGGTGTTTTTCTTTTTATTTATTTATTATGAATTTAATTTAATTTATTTTTATGGGTGTGGTTTTCATTTTATATATTATAACATTTATACTTGGTTAAATATAATACATTTTTTATATATAATAAATTTTAAAAATTTATTACTTCTTATTATGTATATATGGGAAAAATTTCCAAGGCTAAAAATATTTTCTTTAAAGTCATGAATATTAAAAAAGTTTTAACTTTTAAATATTTTATAATATGAATTATTATTTGACCTTTTCAGTAATGATTTTGTAAATAACTTTTTTACTTTTAGCGAGTTTTAAATAAATGTTGATGAAATTTAGTATGTTTAAAGTTTAACATTTTAACTTTAAATGAAATGATTTGTATTACCTATGGGGTACTACTTTTAAATTAATTTGTTAGTTTTATGAATTTTCCAGGAAAAAAATATTATTGAGTTTTTAAATTTTATAAAGTATCCTCTATAAGTATATTTTAAGGCGTTATATTGTTTCGTTAGCGTTATATATGCCAAAACAGTTTTAGTTTTAACGCAGTTCAAAAGAAAACTTTTAATTTTGTACTGCAAAGCGTCCATTTGATGTAAATTTGAATGAATTTAGGACGGAGCTTATGATTGAAAACACACGGAAAGCACACATTTCGAAAAAGATTATTCATCTTCAGTCTATGTTGGTATGATTGAAAACGCGTGATTAAAATTTTCAAAATTAAATGACAGTTGTTTAAAACTATTTTTAATATAATAGAAACGTCAAGCTATAAAGTGAGTAAACAAAAAGAATTTTTTTATAAAATTTAAAATTTTAGAATTAACTTTGAAGAGTTAAAAATTAAAATAAAGTTTTTTTGATAAATAAAAAATTTGTATTTTTTTGATTTTAAGGTAAAAAATTTATAATTTTTAGTTTTTTCCCAAAACGAAGTTTCACTTGAAGGTTAAAAGTAAAATTTATTTTGTTTTATCCTTTGTATTAGTTCAGCGTATTTGTCCTGTTTTGTGATTTTTTTCCTAATCACGAAAGATAAAACATTAGAAAAGTTAAATTAAAAAACTTAAATTTTTCATTTTGTTTACTAAAAAGATTTAAAATAAATGAAAAACGTAACACTGTTTTTTTTACTTTTTTAAAACGCGAAATGATCCACGCGTTTCACTTATACGCAACAAACAAATTCCATAATAGTTAATTTGACATTTCGGTAGCATTTACGTTTTCCATACGATTTCAATCATAAGGCCCAAAGTTTCTTATATTAGAGTTTGAAAAATTTTAAAAATCTTTATTTTAAAACTCCTATAAACGAAAAAAAACCTTTATGACTTTCTACTTCCATAGTATTATGAAGATATTTTACAGAAAACACGTGTGTGAAGATAGAAGCTGCTTAAAAAGAAAACTACTGCTAAGTGCTAGTAAATTAATTCAAACAATGTAATAACTTTCTAATTTTCGAAATTAAAGAAATAAGTAGGGTTTGTTGCCAATATTAAGTTTTGTTTTTATTTAAAGAAAAATGTAGTGGTAGTGTAGTACTGTATAAATTGTATAGGTGCTGTTTTTATTGTAAATATGACCAAATATTTAATTTAATTTTGTTCTTCTGTTAAAAAAATGTTGAAAAATCCTTAAAATTTCAAAAATGCAGAACTAATTTTTTATATATTATTCGTTATTATGTTCTTATTTTATATTTTATTATGTTATTATATAACTATTGATTATTAAGGTAATAAAAGTTATAAATTATATTTGAATTATATTTGAATTATTTATTAAATTTTAAACATTTTTATATTTTATCTGTTGCACTTTTTTCGATTCTGTATATTTCAAATGTCATTCATCAGAAATCTGAAGATCAATGATTAAAACCTTTTTTTAAAACTCTTTGTAGAACTAATAAAATATTATTCTTAGTGTAATAATGATATAGCTATGCAACTTTTATTTTTTATAATAAAAATTTAACTTTATTCTAAGTAAAATGAAGAAATAATATTGCTAAATATTTTGATTTTAGACCATCACAGACAACTTGTTTATTATAAAATAAGTTATGATGTCTTTTTGAATTCTTCAATAGCAAAAAATCAATTTTATTATGTACTGAATCTTAATATTCTTACTATAAACTGATATATCCACAGATAACATTATAATTTTTAGTTGAACAAATCAAATTTAAGGATTTTGAATATATGTACTATTATATTATATTTATAAACTTTATACATATTGATATTTAAACTCCTCCTTTAAATCTGCAAAATTTAAATTCTTGCGCAATGAATTAATACCAGTTAATACTTTCAAAGTAAGAACTTCAGTCAATAAAAGTCAGGTGATTATTAAATTTATACCAGATTATATCTCTATTATAGAAAGTTCTAATTTTTCATTTTCATTTTTCTAAATATAAAATTTAATATTTCCTTTGAAAAATAATAAATAATTCTTTAAATATTATTTAAAATTTTAAATAAAATTTGTAAAAATTTCTATATTAGGAAAAAGCTTTTTAATTAACACTGACGAAAAGCTTTATAAAAAAATTAAGCAATATTTCAAATTATAGCAAAATAATTGCATACATTCAGGATGTTTTTAATAATATGTATGTACATATTATTTTATTAATTTAAGCTGATTTTCAAATATAAAAAAAATATTTCAAAAATAAGAGGTGTATGTATTGTATTTCCTAAAATACGTTAATAAACGATAACTGTAATTTAAGAAACCGTTAAATTTTAAACTGTTAGAAAAAGCATTAAAGACTCTTTTGTCGCAATTTTTCTTTTTGAGTACCTATATATCAACTTATATACGTATGAGTTTCTACCTATATGTGCCTATGTACTTATGAATTTTATCGTTAAAAATTCTATTTGAAAAAATAACATTAAATCTTATTAAAACTTAGAATTCCGAAAAGAATGAAACTTAACAGTTTTTTACCGATCGCAGACATGTAATGTATATAAGGAAGGTATTGTGGTAACACCAAAATTTTGAACCTCAGCTTTTTAAATGTACACATTTTTCCGGTACGTAGAAACCTGAATTAAGTATTTTCGGAGTTATATCTGTCTGTCTGTCTATGGGCACGTGTTCAGTTCAAATAGCTGAATTGGAATTTGATAACATTTCATATTTAAGATTTAAAGTAAATATCTCAATTTGAAAAGCTTTCGATAGAAATCCGTCAGTCTCAAGTATCATTTTACTAGAGCTATTTTTACATTTTTTTATGAATATTTTAAAACAGAAAAATATGAAATATATGAAAAATGTTATTAAGAAAAAGTTGTTATACAAGTAAAGAGAAACAACTTTTTCATAGAACATTTTTCATTTTGATCCGACAAACTTTTAAGTTAGTCCTCATTTTTCTATTTTTGTTTTATTTTTTATTTAAATTTTATTTTAATTACAACTTACTAATTTTTGCTTTTTTTTTTCCTTTAATTTCCTATTCTTATATTTGTTTATTTAAAAAAAATTTTTTTTATGAAGGATGTTTTTAAATAAATTTGATTCAAAAAAAAAAAAAAAACTGATTTCTTTTTTCATTTTGTGTTTTCTATATTTTTTTTTATCTATTAAAGGTAATCTTTTTCTCTTGCTTTCCATCCGATTTAACAAGTATTTTCCATTTCCTTATTTATTTATATATTATTTTATTTGGCAATACATAGAAATATTTTTCTTTCAAAAGTGGATGGTGAATAATTGTATTATCTGGTATTAATAGTAATTTTTTATGTGATAAAAAAGTTAAATGCCTTATAATATAATGTTCTTGCTGCGGAAGAACATATACTAAAATTGGAACGATACAGATAAGATTAGCATGGCTCCTGCGCAAGGATCGTGAAATCACGCAAAATCGTGAATCGTTCCACAAAAAAAAAAAAAAAAAATTTTGAAAATTGTGTTGTGGTACCTAACAGCACCTAACAGCAAAAGGAGATCAAATGAGTTGTTATCCAAATCTCGCATGGACATCGCCAGGCTAGTGGCAATCATCACAGGTCACTGGCCAGTAGGCATGCATGCCGCCAAATTAGGAATCTCTCACAACACCACCTTCAGGAGTTGCAAAGAAGCAAATGAAAGTGAAAACCTGGAGCACTTTTTTTTGCAGATTTTCGGCCTTAGCTAGAACCAGACTTCTCTCACTGGGCAAACCGTTCTACCACAACCTCAGCGAGCTCTCTGAACACAAAATCAAAGAACTGATTTCGTATCTGAACTTCTCGGGTTGGATATAAAACCGCAAACAATCTTAAAACAATGGTCACATGAGTATCAAAATGGCACAATCTAGTGGTAATTGAGACCTTCACGTAGCATCGTGGTGGTGACCTTATCTACCTACCTATGATATAATTCAATTTTCTTATATAGTTAGGATAGAGTTTAACATTTTTAGGATAAATTCTACGATTCAAATCGAGTAGAAGTTCCTCATCCAAAATATTTCTAACATATTGCCGGATTACACATAATATAAATGCTAGCCACCAACAATAGAAGAAAGAGCACACAAAAAGAAAATTAAATTTAATTAAAATTCTGCGCATTTATAACTGTTATTGAAAGGAAATTTCTATTTCTTAGATAATTAATATAAAAATGGACTTTAAACTGTGGACTTGTGATCTGATTTTTAATTATTTATTAAGTCCAAAAATATTTAATACTAATTAACTACATATATAAAAATGAATTTATACTAAATGGACGGAAAGTTACATTTAAATTTTTTTTTTGTTTTTTGTTGTAAATAATTAAATCAAAATTTAATCATTTATAAATATTTTTATCTATTGATTAAAATTTTCTTGATTATGAAAATTAATAAATAATTTTTTTTTTTTATTATCTAAATTTTCATATTTTTGTCTGTAAATTATTGCCATCATATCTGAAATACGTATATGTACATATATATACTAGGAAATATTATATATATATATATATATTTTTAACACAATCTAGATGATAAAATGAAAATTTAGCATCAATCACATGAACTAATTAAATATTGTTAAATATCTTTGTTAAAATAAAAATAAAAATATTAAAATAAAATGTTAAATACGAAAAATAAAATAAAAAGTGATAATCATTAGTAAAAGAAATTTAATTATCAGATAATTTTTTTATTTAAGATTGACTCAAAAAGCGTTAATCATATTAGCAAAATAATTTTGTTTTTTTTTTTTTTTAGATATAAATTAAAAGTGGCATTTTTGGCGTTCAAAAAAAAAAAAACTTTTAAAAAAAAATTAACAATAAAAAAGTTCCCATTTTGACTTTTTCGAAATTTAGTTTACAAAATCGCTATATTCTGGGAGCGTGTCATATGCCTGTATTATCATGTGAGTGTAGTTTCATTTTAATGTTTTTCATTTGCTGAATGTAAAACATATAATTAGGGGCTGTTTTACAGTTTGTTACAAAATCAGAATTTCAATAATTTGTTTAACAGAGATTTGGAACGGCAGCCTCCACTTTTAATCATTTGATTGCGGAAATATGTGTATATAAAAGTTATAATTAGGGATGATTTTAGAGTTGGTTACAAATGAAATCCAGTCAAATGAAATACATTCAAAAACTAATTCAGATAAATTAAAATACAGCCAAGGAATATACACTTAAGTGAAATACAGTCTTGTTATAGTAACCTAAATATCCTGTAGATAAAAATACCATTTACCATTTTTGAATTTTCGTACGTATTTTAATCGATATCTTATCAATTAGTTGGATTTTTAAAATTTTTTTTCCCTTCATCTTAATTCTTGTAAGAGTTAACCAAACTATTACATTTATCTCGGTTATATACTATGTATTGATTGCCAAGTTTGTTCATTTGTTTGTAATCCTATCTTTATTAATCGTTTCTAGATACTACCGTTATTAATCGTTGATAGGTGCTAGATATCATTGCTAATTAACCATATCTTCAATTTCTTTTAAAGTTTCTTTCTATAGCGATATTCTTGTCATGATTTTTGTGAAGTTTTGTTTTTCAGAATGTGTCCCATGTAGATTCATCTTTTCTTTCTGCGTTTGATTTACCTTATTATTGTTGTTTTACCTATTAAGCTTCATAAATCATAGTATTAAATTGATAAATTTCAAAGTATTTACAAGACACAAAAAAAAAAACACAGATGCAATCGAACATGACGTTTATGCATTTTATGACGTTTCAGACAAATTTAAAATGTCAAAATTCATCGGAATCTGCTGATCTAACTCTTTTTTTTTCTCGATTTCAATACTTTCACTATATTTTACACAACTGCAAGTATAGAAATAATTATTTATATGTATGTTTTCTTAATTTAATTTATAATTAATAAACGGAGCTATACCTAACAACATAAAATAAAAGTAATAATATATAATAATATTAAAAAGTATGTGACTAATTATTAGTTTTCATATATACATATAAGGTGTATAGTAACTTCCTAGTTTAAAAACAAATATTAGTTTTTAACATTATAGTTAACTTAAAGATGTAAATTTAAATATAATGAGTTTCTCTATGGTAAAATTATTTTAGTTTTCTATATTCGCCAATTACTTTTTTATGGCTTTTAATTTTTTTTTGACGTCATTGTAAACATGTTTCGTTGTTTACATAAAAACTAGATTTTTGTATCTTATATGCATTCCGTTAATTTTATTAATATGTTAAAATTTATAAATTTTTGTTTTTTTTTTTTTAGTTTTTAATTTTTGATTTATTTTAATTTTGTTATATCCAAAACAACTTCTGAATATGCTAAAAAATATTATTTTGCGTACCAAATTTGGACTTTTATATAAACTCATGTAAAGAAGGAGTCAACAATGCAATCCGAATTCATATACTTTTTACTCGCTTTTATTTATCAAGGATAATATCCACATACAAATTGAGCTTACACATCATATAAATTTTTTTTTAACGAGGGTTGGTGGAAAACTCGAAAGTCACCAAGAGGAACTGCACGTGCTTCCTCAAGGTAGTGTTGGACTTTAACCATCCAAAACCACCCCCCTTTTAAAACCAAACTTTAGGATGGAACCTTTAATACGAATGTACAGTTTGGTTTTAGGGATAGGGATGTGGGAAGGATAATTGAGGAAATTGGCATTGGGAAATCTGGATTATGAGGGATAGGTAGGAAAATTTGGAGGGGTATTTTGAAGAAAGATGTTAATGTTCTTCTTAAACTTAAGTAAATCGTACACATATGAATTACCAACCTTAGGGAACACATGCGATGGTATATGGTTCCACAAACGGGACGTGCGCATGACAAACGAATTTCGATAGGCTGTATTTCGCCATCTTGATAACTCAACATGGTAGGGATGAGCATCTGTTGCCCTCCTTGTTTCTCTTTGGAAAACTTTGAGTGGAGGCATTAATTGTTTAATTTCTTTGGAACAAGTGTTAATCCCTACGAGATACTTATAAAACAAGATCAGTGACCCAACTGTGCGATGATGGCTAAGTGATGTGAGCATAGAAGTTACACTGGGGTCGTAGTTTAAACGAATAGCTCTGTTTTGCACATTATCTAAATAACCCAGTGCTGTTCGAGGCCCTGCAGTCCAAATGTGCGCATTATACTCCATTTTTGGCCTATTGTACGTATTATAGATATTGAGAAGATCAGATGCGGAAAAGTAAGTTTTGCAGCGATACAAAAAACCCAAACATTTAGCTGCACCCTTAGCTATACCAAAAATATGATTTGACCAAGTCAATTTCTGGTTTAACCCGACGCCCAGCATGTTTAAATCCGTTGAATGCTGCAAGACTTCTCCTTGAAATAGTAGGTTAGGAACGGTAGTGGCTATTTTCCGCGAGATCAGACAGCATTGTGTTTTTTTGGTATTGAACTCAACTCTATTGACTTCACCCCATTTTTGAATTTTTGCTAAATCGTTATTTAGCTCACTAATAGTGAAATTTTTTGCTGTTGTATTAATCTGGTGATTAATGTTACGGCGGCTATGAAATTCATAGGAAGCTACAAGAGTGCTGTCATCTGCGAAACTATGGATCGGATTGGAAAAGGTAAGTCATGAGATCACCGGTTGAACGACGGGCTCTGAACCCGTATTGACGATCATGAAGTAAACCTTTGTGATCCAGGTATTTCAGAAGCTTTTGGTTCACTATTTTCTCCATTACCTTGGAGAGGACTGAAGTTATAGCAATAGGGCGGTAGTTGGAGGGATCGCTTTTATTACCTTTTTTGGGAATTGGGAAAACATGTGCAACCTTCCATTGGCTAGGATGAATACCCGAAGTGAAGGAAAGGTAGAAAAGGTTGCGCAGAGGTTTTGAAATAGTGGAGTAGGTATACTCTTCAATGTTATTTTAAATATCTATAGATTTTTTGAATCATATAATAGTTAAAGCATAAAATTTCTAAAATTACACAATATATTTAAATCGGCACAATTAAAGTCATACCATGTCATACTGCTAGAGGTAATCAAATAGATTGTTGTTATCTCTAATTTAGTTCAAAATTTTTATAACCGTATGAACATATTTCAAGAGTGTAATAAATTTGATACTACGTTTGTGACATCCTAAATTAGCCGAACTAGATATGACAAAGTATATAAATATTCTTGCTCACAATCATTTAGAATTCTGAATTAATTTAGCCATATACGCCCGTTTGTTCGTTCGCACAATGACTTATAAAATAGAGAAAATAGGATTCTGAAATTTTTACCATTCTCCTTCTATCTAAGAATAATTTATATCATATAGCACTTAATAAAGCTAGACATCTGAAATTTACTAAAAAATTATCAAGATTAGTCTAGATCAATAGATTCAGGTAACTTGCATATCTTGAAATTAAGCTAGACATATGAAATCTTGTAAAAGATGATCAAGATATATGACAATATCTTCTGCTAAATTTAGTTGGTTCGAGAAGTTGTTATACAACTTCAAAATTTACACAAAATATATTATCACGGTATTTAATTAAGTCAAATATCGGAAATTGTAAAGGTTGATTAAGTTTTATGGAAACAGCATTAGTTCATGCGTGAGTTTTCATTCCTAGAGTTGACTTAGTCTACTCTACCCTCTTCCTCGTTAGTTTCTTAATTAGTTTTTAGTTCAGTTCTTTATTTTCTTATATATAAAAACCACATTTATGTAATACAAAAAATATTAAATATTAATATAGAAATACTAAATATTTCTAAAAAATCATTAAAAGAAAAGAAAAGTTAGTGACATTTTTTATTTTTAAAAAAGTATAAAAATAATTTTAAATGTCATTTCATTTTTATATAATTATATTTAAGGTTATTTATAACTCATACAGGAAGCTAAGTTTCAGTAGCAAACTGTAGCGGCATAGAAAGAGAAGAAGAACAAGAATAATCAAATTAAATTCAATTTAAACATTGTTGCTAAAATATACGCTCCATTAAAAATGTTTATAAACATGCTGAAGAAAAAAAAAATTACTGTTGAAAAATTTATATTGTCAAAATATGAAACTAGTTTAAGAAGATCATGAATACCAATTATTAAATAATATAAAAACAAAAAAAAATAATATAATAAAAAGTAAATATCATTGAAATTGTTCATTGCCCTTATTCATATTAAAATAATGTGCCCTTCTTTTTATAATACACACGACATGCACAATTCACATCCAAAGTAAATTGAATTCAAGACCAAAAGAATTTCAATTTTATACTTACAAAAAAAAAAGAGTTTTTTTCCCGAAAGAAAAGTAGTTAAAGCATTTTTTTTTAACTCCCTCTTTAATTAATTTAATACAACCATGAAACAAAATTAAAAAAATGTATTTCCTTTTTATATTACAACATAAAGTCTTAAATAAAACAAGGTAGAATGTAAACCAACGGTTTTTAAAAGCGCACATTACCTAAAGATAATACAAAGAGTATAGAATTGTGACTTGCGCCAAAATTTGCAATTGTGAGGGTCTGTAAGTTCGAACTCTATATAACTAAAATACCGGTAACATACGTAAAAATATATTACTGAAACTTTATTTTTTATAGCTTGCCAGGTGTCAAAAAATAGCATATTTTCAATTTTTGAACCCTAATAGCTTTAAACAGGAGATGGTCCTAAAAAAATTCTGAGGAAACTTATACTAATTCAAGGTCTAACTAAAGTTCTTTCTTGTCTCAAAATTTCAAGTTCCTATCTAAAAGCGTGCCGGAGTTATAAAAAAAGAAAAATCATTTAAAATTTGGTTTTCACATAACGGTGAATTTACTAATACTAAATTTAAAATAATTGTATAAATTTGATATTGGTAAAAAAAAATCCTGTCGAATGGCATTTCCAGATTGAAAACATGTTAAGCAGAAAATGAGATATTATAAGCATTTTAAAATAGGCTTTTTCAAAGTTTGAGGGGCTGTAGCACCGTGATGTGTCGGGCTATATGAAAAAGTTGTTCTACAACATTAATTTTTTTATGAGAACTACCTACCCATGGAAAATTTTTTTTCTATCTTTAACGATGTAGAACTTTTGAAAACAAACGGACGGACAGAGTGAAACTGAGTGAAATTTTTTTTGGAAATGTGCTAAAAACGGGATTTTTAAGATACATACGTTTTTTTGTTCAACTATCTGTCACTTTTTCTATACTTGTTCAACTATCTGTCGTTAAACGTTTTTATTTAAGTAAAAAATTGGTTAACTATGGGTATTTAAGTAAAAATTCTGATTTTTAACTTGTAGAAATTAGAAATAAATAAAAGTTTTATTATTTTTTAGTGTAAATCAACGGATTTATGAAGTACATAATAAGTGTCGCAAATATTTCGCTATTAATTATTATTGCGAATTGTAAAAAAAATATATATATATATATTTGAACTTACTTTTACTGTTGGTTCTTTTTAAATAATAACTTAAAAATATAGAAGAAACCAGTTATAGTCACAAAAGTAATAGCAAAGACCATTTTCTAATTTATATACATATATAACTTTATATACTTTAACTTTTGAGTGCTATGTTTTCCAGTGCTATGTTATTTGGTAGTTTTTTTTCCCTAAGCGAGATGGGAATCTTCGAAAGACACCAAGAATTTACCTGTGGTAGTGTCAGATTCTTACTAACCAAACCCATCTGCCCCTTTAGCCAATATAATGAGAAGAAACGTTGAAACCCTTAGCTGCTAACGCAGTATATTGACTAGGTAGTATAAATTTGATTGGTCTACGGCTAAACCGTAACCCACATATACAGCAACAAACATTTGAATTGATATCTTTTGTAAGCTAATTTGGCAACGCTTGGGCAACGATTTCTTGATTACAAGATAGTTTAGCTTGATTACATGATAGTTTTATCAAAAATGAGATTTTAAAAACTTAAATCTGTTACATTATGATTTTAACTTTTTAAATAAATAAGCAGAATTGTTATTCTACTTCTTTACTAAATAAATCGTATGGTAACATATATCCACAAATTGTATTCTAAATAAAATGTCTATGGTGAGGTTACTTTATAAATCTACTACTACAACTAAGTTCCATTGTTCAACACTACTGAACAATTAAGTAGACATTTAGTGACAACATTGTGTGTAACAAACTTAATTTTTTAAATCTTATTTTTAATTAAACTATAAGTTTGGTTTAAAAATAAATTCGGATTTTTATATATAGAACAAGCCAAAAAAAATTTGAAATTTGGTAATTGTCTAGGCAATTTAGCACTAGCTGTCAACTGAAGAGTTCAGTAGTGTTGAAGAACGAAACAACTGCTGTTATAATAACACCCTATATTTATTATATACAACAAACTTCAAAAAATGGCATGCTACAAAATAATTGTTTTTGACAATTCTAAATAAGAAACAGTAGAGATGGGTAAGTTTCGTTATATATTTCCTTTAATTTGATTTTTGATTGAAATTGAAAAGTTTTAATTTTAAACAGAAATCAAATGTGAAGCTTTTGAATAAATGGTGTATAGCCTAGTTTCATCCAATTGAATATTTCATTCAATTATTCATATTATGTATCCTGCACCATTAAATTATACATCCATTCATCAATCCTTTATTATTGACAATTCTGATAAAGATTTTAATATTTCCTTTATTTTAATATTCATATTTATTTTGTTGTTGTTTTTCATTTTTGGATTTTAAGTTTTTATTCGATTTTTTTTTTTTAAAACGATTTGAATTCAACCTTTTACATTCTTTAATATATACCTTAAACAGGTATTAAATACCTATTTTATCTTATATAGTTTTCTTCGTTATAATTTTTTTTTTTATATTCGTGTGGTTTTTTGTGTTTTTTGTAAACTGCACAACAACAAACCAAAAAAAAAAAAAAAAAAACAAAAACCAAAAATTAAATGCACAATCTTTCAAGGCTATCTTCTATACAGTTCTTTGACAATTTAATAGAAACAATAAGTGTGAATATTTTAAAATATAAAAATTTTTAAATCATATTGAATTAATGATATCAACTGTATAAGAATATGGAAAAAGATGATTTTGTAACTATGTAGCAATGTATAGTATAAAAAAAAATTTTTTGTTTTTGTTTTAATTTAATACATAAATAGTTTTTCTTTTTACATATAAATTTTTTTTTTTTATCTAAGTATATAGGTACTGTTACTAACTTCATCATATACAATATTTTTTCTTTCGTGCTTACATTCTTTTTATAGATTGTTAAAAGATCAAATTTAAAATTCCAACTGCTAAAAATCTAAACAATTCGCATGTCATACCATTTTTTTTTTTTTTTTTGTATATGAGATTTATTTTGGTTTATTATAGGTATTTTGTATGTATATATATAGGTATGTTTTCATGTGAAATTCCAATTTATAGTATTTTATAGTATTCACCTATTAAGGTATGTAACTAGTTTATTTTTTTTTTTTTTACGCAAATGTTAAAAAATAGTAAAAATTAAATTTAAAAAAAAAAAAAAAAAAAAACCAGTGTTCATAACATATAGTGTATAGTTAAAATTTGCAACAAAAAAAAAAAAAATTATTTTTATTTTAGTGCTCGTAAAATAAAATAATAAAACAAAAAATAAAAAAAGTCGAGAATGTTGCTGCAATAATGATGATAACAGGATGAATGAAAATGCGTTTTTTTTTTTTTTTTTTTGAAAGATTTGAATTATTTTAGTACCTAAGTATGTAAAAATTTTTTTTTTTTTTTTTTAAATTGTAATAAAAATTTTGTAAAAAATAAAAAAAATATAAAATACAGAAAAAAAAAAAAAACATTCATCAAACATTCTTTAAGATTTTATAGAATATTTTTGTAGGGTCAAAGAATCTTATTATTTCTATCGAAGAAAAAATAAAATAAAAAATACCGTTAAATAGTTATGAAATTTAAGCTTTAAAGTTAATTATATTATATAATATAGTAAGTCGTTTTGTGTTTGTATAGTCTTTTCATGTTAAAAAGAAAATTATGATAGATAAATGGTCGGAAAAGTTTTAACTTCTTGGTACCTATACCAACCAACTTTGATTTGCTAAATTTTTATAGCATATTTTGTGTAATTTTAAATAAATTGTTAAAGATCGAATCAATTTAAGGTTACCCACCTATATTAATCTTATAGGTTACTATAAAAAAAAAACAAAATGGCATACTCTTATTAAAACTGTTATTCTGGTGTACCAAAGTTAAAAAAAATTCTAGTCTGTACATCATTAAAAATTAAAAAGTATATAAAACAGATTAAATTTTAGAATTTTTTATCTCTTCAGGTTATCATTCAAAAAAAAAAAAAAAAAACAGATATTTCCCTTTCACTGCAAAATTTCAGAATATACTTACAGATACATTTTCAATATCAGAACATCTAAAAACTGATGAATCTAGAATAAATTATACAAATAAATTCTGTAATATTGAATTTAATCAATATAATTAATAAAACCTATGAGGAGTGTGTCATATGCCTGTATTTAATTTGTTTATAGTGACTGTATTTTTTGCAAATTTCCTGTATTATCATTTGACCGTATATGTTATATAATTAAGGAAGATTTTTGTGTTGGTTACAGTCAAATGTAATACAGTTAAGTGAAATACAGTCAAATGAAATACATAGTCAAATGAAAATGCTGACAAGTTACATACAGACAAGTGACATACAGTCAAATGATGTACAGTCAAATGATGTACAGTCAAATGATGTACAGTCAAATGATGTACAGTCAAATGATGTACAGTCAAATGAAATACAGTTTTGTAATATTAATCCTCCAATACCCTATTCAGTTACACCTATTTATGTATTACTTAAATATTTTTGTGAAATTTCAATTTGGCAATTGGATTATCTTAAATGTGTTTTTGAGAGAAAATTTACCTCAAAAATGCTGAAATCTATAGTTTTAAAATTTTTATTTGTCAATAATTATATGGGATGCTTTTTTTTTTTTTTTCCTAAGGGAGGTGGGAATTTTCCAAAGACAACCAAGAATTTCCCCCTTGGTAGTGTCAGATTCTTACTGTCGAAACCCACCTCCCCCTTTAGCAAATATAATGGGATGAAACCCTTATAGGGAGTAGGGATAGCAAAGGATAGGAAATGGATACAGAAACATTGAATTGGGAGTGGTACTATAAGGAACAATGAATCCGCCTATTATTATTACTATTTTGCTAACAGTGACTATAGCCGTTACAACAGTTACAAGATGTAGTAGTATATAACACCTTTCTACATGAGATAATTATTGAAGGCAACCCCCACTGTCACTGTAGCGGCTATTATCATTGGTATTAGTATTCTTATTAATATTTATTATTATTATATTTTACTACAGAGTCAGGACCATCAGTGGATTACAACGTGCAGCAGTATATACCACCTTATACTTGCTTTAGGACGAAAACAATCACAATCTATCATCTAAGATCATAATTTTTTATTACAAAAAATATTTTATTATAAAAAACGTGCCGAATTTGAACTGACTAGCCCCCACTTGCTTTATTTTCTAAATTAGAAAACCTTAAATTACATGTAAAAATATAAAGGGTTCAAGAAGTTATACAGAAATTATACAGTTTAAAAACAGAAAAGTGTAAAATATAATTAAAATTCAAATTAGAAAATTCGATTTATAATGACTTGCGGGGAGTTCGATGCTACGATTTACTTTTTTATACCCTACACATTAAGTATAGGGTATATTAACTTATGTGTTATGGTATGGTGTTTGTAACCACCAAAAGGAAGCGAGTTAGGTATAGACATGTATATATATTCTGAATCAGGATCACCGCCTGAGTCGATTTAGCGATGTCCGTCCGTCCGTACGCACGATAACTCAAAAAATAATAATGCTATCTTGATGAAATTTATACTGTAGGTTAACAATGACTAAGGTAAGGCGGGGATTGT
Source organism: Poecilobothrus nobilitatus (assembly GCA_947095535.1). Taxonomy (NCBI): domain Eukaryota; kingdom Metazoa; phylum Arthropoda; class Insecta; order Diptera; family Dolichopodidae; genus Poecilobothrus; species Poecilobothrus nobilitatus. The sequence goes on along the minus strand of OX352773.1, from coordinate 151,773,793 downwards.
AAATGGGCGAAATCGGACCATGCGTTCGAGTATCTCCCATACAACTTCCAAAACTTAATACGCATATCTTCGAAATTAATAAAGATAGGAACTTAAAATTCCTTAAAATTCCTCGTACGACGGTGTGTTTTTCTGAATCCCTGATATCCCCAAAATTTTAGATGAATTGAAGTAGTTGTTCGGGTACCTCCCATACAAATCCCAAAACCGAACAAGCATATATTCGAAATTAATAAAGATAGAAACTTCAAATTTGGTACTAGGGTGTTGTTTCCTGAATCCCTGATTTGTCCAAAATTTGAGATGAATTGGAGGAGCTGTTCAGGTACCTCCCATACAACTCCCAAACCGAACATGCACATCATCGAAATTAATAAAGATAGGAACTTCAAATTTGATAAATCCCTGATTTGCCTAAAATTTGAGATGAATTGGAATGGTCGTTCGGGTACCTCCCATACAACTCCCAAAACCGAACAAACATATCTTCGAAATTAATAAAGATAGAAACTTCAAATTTGACACGAGGCTGTTGTTTCCTGAATCCCTGATTTGTCCAAAATTTAAGATGAATTAGAATGGTTGTTCGGGTATCTGCCACATAACTCCTAAAACCAAACAAGCATATCTTCGAAATTAACAAATATATAAACTTGAAATTTGATATAAGAATGTTCTACCCTGTTGATGTCTCTAAAATTTGAGATGAATTGGGGTGGTGGTCCGCGTGCCTTCACACACTTCCCAAAACCTAACGAGCATATTTTCGAATTTAATAAAGATAGAAATCTGAAATTTTGTACAAAGGTTGTAAAAGCATTTATTTTTTTAGCTTAGTTATATTAAATACCTAACTAAAATAACTTATGGATTTTTAATTTAATTTGAATTTTTTAGGTGTAGGGTATAAATAAGTCGGTTGCATCGACTTACTGTTACATTTACTTGTTTTTTTTATTTTTAATACCAAAAACGACTGAAAAATTTGTGCCAAAAATCATTTAATTAAAATAAATAAAATTTATTAAAAAATTTAAAGTGTTAATTTTGATTTACAAACCATAAATTATTAGGACTGACATTTATAAATGGTAGTATAAAATATTTTATTTTTCAACACCCAATCATTTTTAGATTAAAAATATCCATTTGAATTTATTTAAAAAAGTACGAGTGTTTTAAAAACAAAATTTTCAATGAATATTTTAGATAAAAAAAAAAAAAACAGAAACTGGTTTGATTTTAATTTTTTTAAATATTTTTTTAGCAGCTAAATAAAAGTGTATATCTATATATCTATATATACATTTAAATGTATGTACTTCTGCATACCAAAATATCTTAAATTTCAAAATTTTGTTACATTTATGTTTAGTTAAGGGATAAAACAACAAAAAAAAAATAAAAATAAAAATTGCATACTTTGGTATTTATTCTGTACGTTCTGCTTATTGAAAGTATTATAGTTATAACTTAAAGAATGCATATAGTAAATCAATATTTAATACCTATATATCTTAAGATACATTATGAGATAGGTATGCAGTAAGTTCATATAGATGTAATCTTAGCTGATAATTTTATGGTTATTTTAATTGTTTTTAACACATAGAGCTCATATTTAATTCGTAAAATTTTCAATATGTAATATATGAATGTACATATATACATACATATATATTATAAGTAGTTAATATCGTAAATAATTTTTTTTTTTTTTTTTATGTTGAAATTATTATCGTATATAGTTAATTTCAATGATTTTGATTTACGTGCAGTTTGAAATGGTTCTTTAAACCTATTATTAAAAAACAAGTAAAAATAAAAAAAAAATAATGCATTTTTTTATTTTTTTTTTTTATTTTGACCGACAATTTATGAAGAATTATGACTTTTTATAGTGAAAGCGAAAAAGCTATGAAACTACTTATAAAAAATAAATCTTAAAATTAAATTAATAATAGGTATATGTATATAGAATGTAAGATATATCATTAAAATAATTTTTTTGAATTGAGATTCTTGATTTTATTTGTTAATTATTAATTGTATATGTAAGTGTATATATATAGAAGAAAATATATTATTTTAAATGAATACCTTTAGCTTTACAATGTAGTTAATTCTATATAGTTTTTGATAAATGGGATATGGATATCAAAGTTAAGAAAAAAAATATTTTCAATGGAAATAGAAATACATATTAATATAATTATTTAATCTATTAAGATTTTTTGAAAATATGTTTTCAACTTTCAGTATATTTGTCAAAAATAATTCGGAAAATTTGCTTATTAATTTCAATCTGTTCGTCCGTCTGTTTGTTAAAAAAAAACAGTTCTATATCGTTTAAGATAGAACAATTAAATTTTATTGATATTCTATGGATAGGTCTTTTAAAAACTTTTTTGTGTAGCCCTACCCGTTATGGAGCTATAGACTCTCAAAGTTTAGAAAAGTCCTATTTACAAAGGTGGTATAATATCTAAGGTACTGCTTAACATTCTTTCAATTTAAAAAACGACAGGACCTCTATGAATCAATAAAAATTTAGTATGACCGTTATATTATAATTTACCGTTATGTTAAAAATGATTTTTGGAAATTTTTGCTTCCTTCATTCTTCGTAACGTTTTTATATAGAACCTAGAAATTTTCAGAAAAGAAAGTTTTTCAGAATTAATATAAGTTGTCTTAGAAAATTTTTGTATCTCCTCCTATTTATATAGACAGCTACAACTTATACCTACCCATTACGGTGATACTGCCCTTTGGAAAATCTCTTTGGAAAACAAAGTTTGAAAAATCGCTTTTTGTAAAAGCACGTATTTCTGAGGGTTTGCAAAAAAATTTTTTTAATCTACAAAAACACCAAACGGCAGGACATGTTTTTAGCTTTATAGAAATTTTTATTTACCGTTATGTGAAAACAAAATTTTGCAAGATTTTACTTGCTCCATATCTCTGGAACACTTTTATTTAGAGCCTTTTATTTTAAGAGCTATTAGAAGTAAAAAATTGTAAATTTATTATTTTTAGACACTTGTATTTAGACACATTATAAATGTGTTAATAGCTCTTTTTAGTTAATAGGGTTTGCTTAAAATTGAAGAAAATGTCTGTTGAGTTTCTACAATTTTTTCTTATTCGAAGCCGTTTTTATTAAATTTTAAATTTTCATATTGCCTTGTTAATATTTAATTTGAGTTTTAAAAATGCAAGTATGTATATTCTAAACATGCTTTTCTGTTTTTGAATGCTAAAAAGTCTATGTATTCTAGAGATTATTACTGATCAAATTATTTATAAAAAATATTAACTGTATTAAAAATCTATATTGAAAGTAAAAAAAAAACAAGGTAGAATGTAAACCAACGGTTTTTAAAAGCGCACATTTCCAAAACTCAATACAAACTGTTTAAAACTGTTGTGTGACTTGCACAAAAATTTGAAAATTTCATGTAATAAAAAAAATGTGAAAATAGGACATTTTTGAAATTTTGAGAGCCGTAATTCCGGAATCCTATATAACTAAGAAAAGCCGTTAACACACATAAAAGTATATTATTGAACCTTTAATTTTCATGCCCCGCCGAAGAAAAATTTTTACAGGTGTCTAAAAATAGCAAATTTTCAATTTTTGTGGCGTAATAACTCTAAAAAAGGGGGAGTTACCCAAAAATTTTCTGAGGAAACTTATACTAATTCTAAAAGTTCTTTCTTGTCTCAAAATTTCAGGTTCCTATCTGAAGGCGTGCCGGAGTTATGAAAAAAGAAATTTCATGCAAAATGTGGTTTTCACATAACGGTAAATTTAAATAGTAAATTACAAAATATTACATAGTTTTGATATTGTTTTATATAGATAATAAAATTTTCGATCTTCTGACGGTTTTAGATTGCAAAACTATTACGGAGAGCCTGAGATATATACATCTGAAAATTAGGCTTTTTCGCAATTTTGAAGAGCTGCAACTTTGGAACCCTTTACAACTTAAATAAACCTTTAACACACGTTAAAATATATTACTGTAGCTTTAATTTTTATATCTTGCAGAAGTGAAATGTGTACAGGTTCCTAAGTTACAGGTGTTTAAAAATAGCAAATTTTCAATTTTTAAGCCCTAATAGCTCATAAACAGGGGGTGGTCCAAAAAAATTTTCTGAGCAAACTTATAGTAATTCCAAAAAAATTTTCTGAGCAAACTTATAGTAATTCTAAAAGTTCTTTCTTGCCTCAAAATTTCAAGCCTCTATCTGAAAGTGTGCCGGAGTTATGCAAGTAGAAAAATCATGCAAAATTTGGTTTTCACATAACGGTAAATTCAAATACTAAATGTAAAAAAAATGTATAATTGTAATTTATAAAGTTAAAAAAAATACTGATGTTTCCAGAATGAAAAAATCTTAAGCAGAACATAAGATATATGCATTTAAAAGTAGGGCTTTTTCAAAGTTTGTGGGGCTGTAACTCCGTAATGGAAAGCCTACATGAAAAAGTTGTTCAACAAAATTATTTTTTTTATGAGACCTACCTATGGTTAAAATTTTTTTCTCTATCTTTAACGGTGTAGAAGTTTTGTAAACAGACGGACGGACGGACGGACGGACAGAGTGAAACTAATAAGCACATTTTTTCAAAATTTTTTTGGAAATGTGCTAAAAAGATTAATATAGCGCAATAAGCTAGAATGGTATTTTATGAACTTTGCAAATGTATACCCAGAATTTAAAAGGTAGGACTATCGTTATTTAATAATTATATTTTAATAAAAAAAGAAAAAACAAAATTTTAGTTTTTCTTTATAAACTCTCGATTCTTCTGTCAAAGTGTGATAATCGTGGCATAAATCTAGAGAAACTTAAAATAAATTCTAGCCGAATAGGTGTTTTTATGCTCTCGTACATTTTAATGGTACACCACTACTGACTTAGATTCTAGTGATTACTCATGCGGTAGCATAACCTTCAACAATAAAAAAAATAAAAAATAGATTACTTGCTAATGGTTAAGATAGAGTTCAACCATAATTGTTTAACATTTTATACTTCTAATCAATATTACATCTTCGACGAACCATATTTTATATTAAAATATAGTCAAACAATCGTTGTCTCTTTACTATATGTAAGTATTAATCAAAAACTCTGATTGAAATCTTTTCAAAATTTCAAGATGTAACATTATTTATGTCTTGATGTATAAAGAAGGAAAAGATAAAAAAGAATTACATAGAAGAAGAATTACAAGATTGAACCTATATTTGTCGCAAATCTGACGAAATAAATGTAAAAATAATTGATGATCCTGATCAAGGATAGGTCTCTTGCCAACTCAAGAAAAATGTATATAAAAAATATTTTAAATTTAAGTACAAGTATATAAGAAAAAATTAAAAATGTTATTTAAATTAAAAATATTTAAGTATTTTAATTTTCTACACTATTTTTTTCGCGGTGCAGATTTTTCATCCAGAATAGATATAAAGAAAATTCATCATAACGATATTATAACTCGTATATAAAATGTCTTTCATGCAATTTTAGATGTAAAATATGTTTTTTTATAATATGTTGGCAATTTCTCTCCAAATTCTTGTATATTATATAATATGATAAATTATGACGAATCAAATAATTTTTACTATATTATGTATCTGTTTTTGATTTTGAGTTATTAAATTTTACTATAGATATTAACAAAACAAATTTAAGATGTAAATATGTGATATGAAATAACACTAAAAAAAAAAAAAACGATATACAAATATCACTGCTTCCGTATTTAAAAGTTCTTTGCAATCAATTTTTATACCCGTACGATAGGATCGGGTATAATAAAATTACTCCTCCGTTTGTAACACCTCGAAATAAGCGAGCTAGATATACCTTCAAAGGTATGGATCGGATCAGAAAAAAATTCTAAGACTTTTGAGCCATGTCCGTCCGTCCGTCCGTCCGTCCGTCAGCACGCTAACTCAAAAACTAAGAAAGCTAGAATCTTGAAATTTACACAAAATATTTTGAGAGTAATTTGTAGGTTCCCTATTTTTTTTGGTTGAGTTTGGACCAAGCCTTAGGGTAGCTCTCGAACACCTAACTTTTAGATCCCCATATTTTTTTTGCAATAGAGCTATGCAATTTTAACTACTGATAGATCTCACAAAAATATTAATTTTATTTTTAATAACTTTTTTTTGTAGCCCCACCCGTTACGGAGCTACAGCTCCCCAAAGGTTCAAAAAAGCTCTATATTTAAATTGTTATAGCACAAGTTGTATAGGTATATCTTTATTTTGAAAACGCCAAAGGATTACTACTTTTATTAGCTTTAAAAGTATATATACAATAAATATATATTTGTAGCATACGGTATCTTAATTTACCGTTATGCGAAACTAAAATTTTGCAAAATTCTTTAACCCTTCTATCTTCTAAACGGTTTAAGTTGGAAACTTGAAATTTTGACAGAAGTTAGATCTTTGAAAATAAGTATGAGTCATTTCAGAAATTTTTTTTGTATCACCCCCCGTTAAGGAGCTGTAACTGAAAATTTCCTATTTTGAAACACCTGTAACTTGAACACCTGTTAGAATTTTTTTGAAGTAATACACAAAAATTAAAGCTTCAACATCATACTCTTATTTATTGCTAACAAATTTCTTTAACGAATTTTTTCCATTTTGTTTTATTCGATAATTTGAAATTGTTGAGGATATAATGCGTAGTATAAAAAAATGTAAATAAATAAACAACATAACGGTTGCTTGAAGAATTTTTATTTATATGATATTGATATACATACATACTTATATAATATCATGTTTATTTACATATCGTATATGTCACTAGTGAATGAATGATAAGAGTATATATGTATATTATATAGCGCCGTATTTACATACATATATGTATTTTATTGTACTTATAAGAAATTATTCTGTCAATGGAAAATTTAAATATAATATAATATAATATTTAAAATTATATTTACTATTTTGTACTAAGTAAATTTAATATACATTTACCGCTTAGTATTAAATGGTACTATAGAATATTTGAAAAAGTTTTGGATTGATAATCGTTATGTGGAAGGTTAGAATCTGCTTTAGAAGAATGTACATATAAACATATAGTTTGAATATATGTACAACCCATAAGTTCTAGAAATTATAAAATTCACCCAAATTATTTTAAAATACTAAAATATTAAAAAAATAATATTGTAGGCAGAGTGGTTGTGAACATACTAACGGTTCGTACGGGTATCTAAGAGTTGACAAAGGCAACTGTATTCTTCCTCGTTTTATTATATATAAGTAGATAAATATTTTATAAATATTTTTTATCATTATCATACAAAGTAAAGTATGTAATAAAAACATCTTTATACATTATAAAATATTAGATAAATTTAAATTAATTAAAAATATAGATATAATTATATATATATACATTTATTTAAATCCTCAATAAATGATTACTTCACGATTAAGTTAATTTTTTTTTTTTAAGTTGAAATTGTAATTAAAAACATAATAAAAATAAATATTTAATTAATAGAAATTTGTCTTTTGTTTTTGTTTATAAGAGAACTTGATTTTAATCTTTATTTTTTTAAAACGTGACTAAATTCACCTTTTAATATAACTTAAAATATAAGTTTAAATATATATTAAATGCAACAATTTTCTATAATTTGTTATAATTCTAGTAAAACTTTATTATGATGGTCATATAATATATATATATATGTATATTTAAAGATTATATAAAACAAGTCTTTATATATTATCTATAAATAAATAAAATAAATCTTAACGCCATCAGCATATTTTAATTTTTTAGTTGGTTATTATTTTATTTTATTATTAGTCGTTTATTAGAAACTTAATGAGACTTCCAATTGGAACAACAAAACAACAAAATATTTAGTTTTAGGCATCTTTGATTATAGGAACAAGATTTTAATTTTTCTAAAGTGAGGAAGTCAATTTAAATTGTAAAAAAATGTTTACCATTTGAAATAATTTCAATAATGGTAAATTATCGTGAAGGTATACCTTTCAATCATAGGTCAATCAATAGGTATATATTTTAATATTGATTCAGGTTAAAAACAAGAATATACATTCAGATTTAGATTCGATTTATTTAAGAGGTATTATAAATGACACTACAACCTTTGTAGATCTATTGTACTCCCTCTGTTACTATTCAGCATTCAGTATATAAAACAAAAGTATATATATATACAAGAAATACATAGGTGTATTAAGAAATATGTAAGTATTATGAATAATTAATATAAAATCCAAATATTTATAGAATCCGATACTTAAAGTAATAATATTCGTCTAATATTTAACTTAAAAAAAACACCAAACTCATGAGATTCAAAAATAAACCATTCATTATCGAAAATACTAGAAAATATGGAATACATGTGGATCTTAACTGTGGATTTAGCATTGGAGCTGACGCGATAGAGAGAGTGAAGTACTTTTTCTGCATGTGTCCTAGTCTTTCAAGGAAAAGTCGGAAATATCTCGGTATAGTTTCTTTTTCCAAGATTTATGTGAACTTTCTGACATGAATTTGAGAAAACTTTAAAGAGTCTTCTTTCAGAGTGGTATCATTTGTGGTATAAATTTAGGGAAACTGACCATCAACTCTTTGGCCGAATAGGTTCTCTTACGTTTTCCTACATTTTGAAGATATACTAGGAACTTAGCGTCTAGGGATTATTACCGTATTACCTCAGCCTTTGATCAATAAAAAAAAGAATACTTAAGAATTAACCATTGATAACAAATCGAATTGCAGTTACCGTATAGAAAAAATCATTGAAAACATTACACCCTACATTTTTATTTTAAGAAGATTACACAACTTCCTATTCGAAAGGGATATTTTGATAATTTACTCTTGTTTCACAAAATCTCATATGTGTTACTTAATTCCCCAATTTGGAGCAGAGCTCCCCATTATATATATATATATATCTAGACATGGATCATAAAAAATGCGTTCAAATTGTCCGATGATTGCCTCTTCTACATTCTATTGAACATTTGTTCTCCGATAAATATGTTATATGTTAACTAATATCATCAAACTGGAGCTCTATACCATCGAATTATTAACAATCCAATTTCTTATTAAGTGTAGAAATGTTGACATTAATAATCACAACAAAAGAATCTTTTTAACGCTATTCAGAACTAATTATAAAAAAATATTAAAAAAGAAAAGGTACACTGAACTTAAAAATATTTATTATTGTATTTGAACATAACAATTAAAACTTGACTGGGATTTTATCTTTTTTTTTTCATGTTTTTTTTTTTGTAAGTCGTAGACAAAAGAATTTTGAAGAGCATATTTTCTTCAAAATAGGTAACTACTCAGTTATATTTCTGAGTAAATTACCTCAGGTGTTAAAAAATTGAAATTATATTTAAAAAAAAATTTTTTAAAGTCAATTTAATTTTTATTGTTTACATTTTTATTGTTTTTTTGTTTCTTTAAATTGGAGATTAGATCAATTATAATATTTTTTTACATCGTTTTCTTATACCGCTTAAATCCTACTAATCATAAAAAAATCAAATGTAGCGACTTTAAAATATGGATTTAAATGTATAATTTTAAAATGTCTTCTGGTTAGTTAGAGATTAGCTGTTTCAACATTTTTTTATAAATTTTAATTCTGTTATATATTCATTTTTATAGGATCAATACTATACTATACCTTAATCATGATTGCGCAGCCATCGTGATCGCGAAAAAATATTTTAACAATTTAACAATTTAAAAAAAAAAAAACTTTATGTTACAAGAACTCTTACAGGGACGAGCAAGCGAGCTAATTAAACCTTTTAAATTTAGTGGTGGGTTAAATTAAGGGTGGGTTAAATTAAGATTAATGGTGGGTTAAATTAAGATTTTTATGTTCTTCAATTAAAATTTCTTCTCTACAAGAAATGCTTTTAAATTTCAAAGAGCTTCATTTGCTTCAACTTTTATCTATGACGATGGTTTTTTTTTTTTACCTACCTTTAATTTCTGCCCAATTTATTAATTAATTTTACACCATTTATCCGAGTAAAAGCAGACTTCTATAGTTCAATTAAATTTTTATCATTTTAGCAGTTATTAACCAAACCAGCAGTAACCAAATGTTGTATGAACTGCAAATTTTAAATGTTATTTTTAAGTATTCTAAAATCAAAATTAACTAAAACCTAAAACTATAAATGTTACATTTCGAAATAAATTTCAAAAAAATGCTACTATCCCGAATGTTAGTATTGGAATATTATTCAGAAAATAACGCCGAAACGACTTATTCCATTTTAAAAGGGGTAATAAAATCAAAACAGCGATTGTTTTAATTTGACTTATTACCCCTTCCAAGGAGAAATAAAGTCAAATTCGCCTTATTTTTGTTTTCCAAATACATTTTGTTTTTTTTTTTTCATCTTTCTCGGTTTTGTATTCAGAAAATTTTGTTTGTTTCCCTTATTCCAAAAAGTTTCTTTGTCGTTTTTGGAAAATTTTTTTTTTTTTTAAAAAAAATAATGTTTGGGATTGAGTTAGTCATGAATGTTTGTATACCGACATATACTCTTTTTCGCAAACGGTTTAAGTAAAACAAATTGCAGTAAAACAAACACATATTATGGTTAATTTTCTACAAAAGAGAATGTCCTCTTTTTCAGAAATTGTTAAAGTAATTAGAAGGGATAAATATAAATGATGCCTTATTATAAAATATGTATAGAAGGAAGTACAGTTAGATGGAATGTTATGGTTGCTACAAAATCAGAATTATACGCTTTTTCCAGAATATTTTCATTCATATATATACGAGATTTTAAATTAGTATGCATTTTTTAGTTCATATTACAAAATCAAGGTTTCAAAAATTTCTTTAGCCTATGTTTGGGTTTTCAAAAACAAATCAAGTTTTGATTAAGAGTATTAAAACAGTGTGTTGTACGGTATTGCAATTTTATAGAATAACAAATAAAATTTTTTTTTGTAATAAAAATAATGTTCTATTTTTTTTTTGAACTTTGAAACTTTTTAAAAACGGTATGTCTGTCTGTCTGTCCGGGTGTTTACAAAAGTTCTACACTGTTTGAAGTAGAGCAATGAAATTTTAACTACGGATGGACATCGCAAAAAAAATAATTTTATGGAACAACTTTTTTTTAAAGCCTCACCTGTTACAGGGCTATAGCCCCCCAAAATTCGAAAAAGTACTTTATTTAAATTGTTATAAGAGAAGTTCTACAAGGTATATATATTCAATCTAAAAACGCCAAATGATAGTTACTTTTATTAGCTTAATAAATATCTATATAATAAATATGTATATACTTTTGCTATATGGTACATATTTTAATTTACCGTTATTCGAAACTCAATTTTTGCAAAATTCTTGGCCCCTTCTATCCCAAAGGAAGAAACTTTTCAAGCTTTAAAACTAAACTTTAAAACTATTTCAAGTTAAAAACTTGAAATTTTGTTAGGAGTTTTATCTTTAAAAAGAATGTGTTACTTCAGACAATAGTTTTGTGTCGCCCTCCGTTGAGCAGCTGTAAGGGGTAAATTGAAAATTCGTTATTTTTAAACACCTATAATTTGAGCACCAAATTTTTTTCAAGTAATATTCAAAAATTAAAGCTCTAATTCTAATATTATATTTTTATTTCTGTTATTAATTTTTTTTTAATATATGGGGTTACCTTTAAATTGATGAAATTGGGGTTTGATTTTTCCCCAATTTTTTCTAACAAATTTTTCTAACGATTTTTTTCAATATTGTTATAAATTTATTTTTCAATATACCCACTTATGTGCTCTTTATCCAAAACTTATTATGAAATATTTTTTTAATCTGGAAATGTGCTTTTTTAAAAACCTTTTGTTTTTTCATTACTTGTTTAAATTTAATTTAAAATTAATATTTAAGTTAGTTAAGATCCTTCTAAGCTTTTTCAACAAATTTTCATAAGATTTGTTTGGTTTTTTTTTTTTTTTTTTTGCACGATCACTTTGTCATGTCTAGGTAAACATTAATACAACATTAATTGTAATAAATTACTTATGAATTTAATTAAATTTGACAATTTGATATTACGTTAAAATTTTTATAATTTTATTTTAATTGAAATATTTCTAATGAATAATGGATATGTTATAAAGTTTTTTTTGCCGGCTTCAAATGTTATTTTTTTCCTAGTTTTTATTTTTAAAAATTAGAATAATATTTCTTTTTTTCATGTACATCCGTGAGGAAAAGGGCCCTCTATTTTGCAAGAGCATTATATGCCCTTGGGAAATTGTAATAAAATAAAATAAAAAAAAAAATAAATAATTAACATTAATTATTTGGGGTGGGAGAAACTTTTTATATATAAATACATACATACATAGCTATACACATTTATATAATTAAATATAATGATGATTATATAATCCCTATAAGTAAATAAATCGAATTATTAAAATCTTTCATTAAAAAAAAAAACAAATTTTTTAATGTATAAAATATAGATACATATAAATATATTTATGAATACATACCTACCTACATAAAATAAGTGAGTACCAAATAAAATTCTTAAGACTGGTTTAATTTTTTTTTTTGGCGATCATTTAATTGATCATCTTTTAAAAATGAAATATGATTATATTATATAAAAAAAAAAAAATACAAAAAAAGATCGTAAAAAAGTATTTAAATTTATCACAAAAAACAAAAAAAAAAAATAATAACAAAGAAAATCTTCAACTCAGCAAAAAAAAAAAAAAAAAAATTTAATTATTTAGTGAAATTCCGCGAAGTTTTTTTTTATTGAAGATGAGATGAGTGTGAAATTTAAAATTATTCTGTTGTAATTTCTTATTCTTTGTTTTTTTTATTGTTTTTTTTTTTTTTTTTTTGTTTTTAGTATTCTGATAAACAAAATTTTAATTTGCAATTCAAATTCGGTGGTTTTTTTCCAATAGTTTTATTTCTTTTTTTTTTTTTATTTTATTTTATTATCGTATTCTTAAGTTAAAGATCCGTTTTATATTTTATTTATTTTGAATTTAAATTTAAAATTTTTAATAATACATAATAGGTACATACATATATGTATTTTTTTTTATATTAAAAAATTGCAATTTATTTTGTTTTGTGTTTTTTTTTTTTTTGTTATAAATTTTAAATTTAAATCGTAGTTAATAAAATGTCATAAAATGTCTATTTACTATACATTAATAGTAAACAAAATTTATAAAAATTTATAAATAACTTTTGAATTAAAAATAAATATAAATAAATATTTGCGCCCGTTTTTAATTACGAAAATATAAATACATATGTACATACATAATACAAATTCTAGTTCAGTTTAGAATAACAGTTATTTGTAGTATAGTTTTTTACAGTAGTATGTAGTATCAAATGAAGTTGGCTGTAGTGTCTTTGCAAATTTATCTTATTTATAATACTTTATTAGATAATTTATCATATTTTATCAATAAAACATCATTATATAATTTTAATTAAAAATATCAATAACAATAATGGCGCCTGAAATCGATAAAAATATATTGGTATACATAAAAATAATGGTGCGATTAAAAATATTGGTGTACAAGTATCGTAAGAAATGGTGGAGAAAAAATGTAGTTATAATATTTTATCAAGATTTAAATCTGACGATTTGAAGTCAATTGAGAACTTTTAAAACTCTCTATGGTTCAATTGGAGTTTTTTGTTTCCTAAGGAATGTAGAAATCTTTTAAAGACACTAAGAATTCCGCCTTGATAGTGTTATTCTTACTAACTAAACCAGTTTAGCTAATATAATTCCTTCTTTAGCTAATATTATGGGATAAAACTCCTGACTGCTGACACAATATAGCTAAGCTACGGAATAAGAGTAGGAGAGGATAAGACAAGGATGTAGAAACATTGAATTGGGTGTGGGTCTGTAAGAGAACAATAAATTCGCCTATTATTATATTATTGCTATTTTGCTATTGGTAGCAATAGCCATCAACAGTTATAAAATGCGATAGTTTCTACATGAGGTAATAATTGAAGGCAATCCCATTGTAGACTGTAACAGCTATTATTATTAGTATTGGTATTAGTATTAATAATAAATATTATTATTATTTACTACAGAGTCCAGGACATCAGACGATTAGAACGTGCAGTAGTATGTTACATTTTTCTGTATGATGCAGTCAAAGGTATCTCCATTGTGGCAACTATTATTATTATTGTCATTATTATTACATATTGTTATTATACTGGGTAATCAAAAGCTTAGTAAAATTAATGATTTCAGAAACTGAAGTTACATCAAATATAAATAAAAAAATATTTGGTGGATGCCCTATGCTTGTGTAAAGGAGTGTAAAGAAGAGAAAAAAGCACTTTGAAACATATTAAATATTGTGTTGTCTTAAAAATATGCAAGTGAAAATTGATATAATTATTTAAATAATAAAATGTTAGTTTAAATTAATTAAATAGATATAATTAAATTCTAAACTTAATTCACATGATTTTTTTTTTTCTAATGGCTGGAAGTGGATAAAAATTAAATTTACATATAGATGTCAGTAATATTATTTTTTTATTTCATTTTATAACGACATACACACGTTTACTTTTAGAAATTATTAATCAAATTAATCAGATTAAACCTATAATCCTTTTTCAATCCCTTTAAAATAAATTCAAGAAATTCTTCAAATTCCTTAAATTTATTTTAAGAACTTGCGAACAATTTTTGATATAGAAATTATAAGATAAAATTATGTTGTATGATAAAGTTATGTCGAAAGACACCAATAAAATCAACGCATCAGTTCTCTTTTGTTGTGTTGGACTTGATCATACCAAATTCCACCTCCCTTTTAAACCAAACATTAGGTTAGAACATATGGTACAATGTACTCTTTGATTTGGGAATTGGAAAAATCAGAAATACAGGAAATTGAGAAATATGGATGTCTTACTGGATTTGGAAGAAGTGTTTAAAACATAGATGTTGGTGTTCTGAAGTTATATTATTTGGAAAAATTGGCATTTTACACCTAATTAACGATTTTTTTTTCGCTAAGGGAGGTGGGAATCTTTCAAAGACACCAAGAATTTTCCCTTGGTAGTGTTAGATTCTTACTGACTAAACCCATCTCCCCCTTTAGCCAATAAAATGTGATGAAACCCATACCTACTAACGCAGTATATTGGCTAGGGAGTAGGCATAAGAAATGGATGCGGAAACATTGAATTGGGAGTGGGACTGTAAGAAAATAATGAATCCGACTATTATTATTACTATTTTGCTAACAGTGACTATAGCCGTTACTACAATTACAAAATGCAGTAATATATAACATCTTGCTCTGCATGAGGTAATTATTGAAGGCAATCCCCACTGTCACTGTAGCAGCTATTATTATTGGTTATTAGTATTTCTTATTGACATTATTATTTTACTGCACAGTCGGGGCCGTCAACATGCAGTAGTATATAACACCTTCCTGCATGATATAACCAAAAATAGTTCCACTGTAGCAGCTATTATTATTATTATTATTATTTAATAAATTAATTAGAATTTAGAAAAAATTTATTTTATAAGAAAAACTGTTAGTTTTTCGATTGTACAATACACACCCCAATTCATATGACAATACAAATAGTATAAAGACGCATAGTCTTAGGAAAGTATTGAGTATTATGATGAATATGTCAATTCTTGGAAGAGAAACTATGAAATCTATTTCGAAACTATGAATCTATTTCGTAATATTTAATACCTTTAACTTCAAATTAAATATGATTAGAAGTTTATGTCAGATTCAAGCCATGTGATAAATTTATTTAATCTATAAACTCTTTGAATTCCTTGAAATTTTCACTTTTCATGGTACTAAAAAAAGTAAATTGCCCGAAAACTGATTACAGATTATTTTTGCGTCGCATCAACAAAACCAAAATTCTTAAATTATTAGTAAACATTTTTTTGATATTTTAAGCAAATACCTAAGTTAGGTATGTCTGAGTATTTTAGCAAAGAAGAAAATATATATATATATCCGGATTTATATATTAGAAAATTATATAATGAAAAACAAAAAAAAAAAACTTCCAGAAGTGGGTTTTTTTTTTAAATCTTGACATAAGATACAAAATTTTAAAATTATTCTTTTGAAGAGCTTAAAAATTTACTAAAGATACTCGTAATATAATAATAATATGTCAAATTCTTTTGGATGCCATTTTATTACTTTAAATAATCATTATATAATGGAAAATAATTTTTGTTTTTTTGTTTTTTTTTTTTAAAGTGGTGTCAATAAATTCAAGTTCAATTAATAAGTGTATAAACACTTATTTGCACAAAAAACAAAAAAAAAATAAAAAATTTTTTTGTTTTGAATAAATGAAGACAATTACCATCACTTATAGCAAATATTTATTTCCTATTTATAATGTTTTTTTTTTTATTTTTGTTTTCGAAGTTAGTTTTTCTTGTTTTGTGACGTACATGCATTGGCAAAACAAAACACGATTTACACCTTTTAATTAAACTCGAAAAAAAAAAAAAAAAATTAAAAAGAAAACTGTGAAAATAATGGAAAAAATAAACTTTAAAATGAAAATAAAAGTTCTTTGACTTGTTATTTATTGTTAAGCATTATGGTTTTAAACACTTCTTACTTAACCCCATTAGTTTTAATTTAGCGAATAATAAATCAACAAATAATAATTTTTATTTATTTATTTATTAAATTTATCATCAACAATAACATACTGTATTAATTTATTTGACATTCTTAAATAAAAATTTGTTTATTTTAAAACTTTATACGAATATGGGTAAAAGTATACAAATAAAATGTGGGTGGGGTGTCATAAAGCCTTAAGTTATAAAGCTATATTTCATTATAACATATATTCATACGAATATGGCATTATAACTCTTTTATATGAGTCACAAAGTCATATTGCGAATATGATTTTATGACTTATTTGAATAGATCATAAGCCATGTATCCTTTGATTAAAATTACTTTAAAAGAAAATCCACTAAATTTAATTAACCAACTTTAAAATCTTTTCTATAATTATTTTGTTTAGGCTGTATGAATTAACGTAGAAGAAACTAACGTAGAAAACACCTAAAAGAATAAAAGTCGAAAAAATTGTAATTTTTCATTGCCATTGTTTATTTTTCCACTTTAGTTCATTTCATATTTTGTCTATTTTAGTTCATACGAACCCAAGTATACATATTCAAAAATTTTCTGAGCAAACTTATACTAATTCTAAAAGTTCTTTTTTGCCTCAAAATTTTAAGCCCCTATCTAAAAGCGTGCCGGAATTATGAAGGTAGAAAAATCATGCAAAATTTGGTTTTCACATAACGGTAAATTTAAATACTAAATTTAAAAAATATATATAATTTTGATATTGAATTTATAAAGCTAAAGAAAATTTCTGTCGAATGGTGTTTTCAGATTGAAAAAATGTTAAGTGGAACATGAAATATATCTTTTAAAAATAGGACATTTTCAAAGTTTGAGGGGCTGTAGTTTCCTGATGGATGGGGCTACATGAAAAAATTGTTCCACAAAATTAACTATTAGACAGAGTGAAACTAATAGGCACATTTTTTTAAAATTGGAAATGTGCTAAAAAAAAGATCTTTCAGCAACCAGTAGTTTATTTTTTTGTGGTTCTCTGTTAAGTTAAATCTGCATATCTGCATATTATGTTAATATCCTGTCAGCCTGTATAGTGTTACAAGAATTACTTAATAAGTATTATTTAATACATATATGGATTGGTTTATTTGGACAGTGTCCGAATTTTTTAATTTATAGATTTTTTTTAGTTATAAGTGCTTTAAATAAAAAATAACATTAACAAAAAAAAAATAGAGGTAACGTATTTTAATAAATAATATTTTCTTTTTGATGTAAGTTTTTCTTTAACGATGTGGTATCATTTGATTAAAAAAATTGGTATTTTATCAAATCTTAGTTGGGCAATGAAACCATGCAATTTTGTCCTGCCGTACATAATACTTCAAATGAAAGATAAAAAAAAATTTCAAAAATGTAATTTTGTTATTAGTATAGTTTTGTTTGAATAACAGTTAGATACTAATAATTATTTTTTGTTTTTTTTTTTTAGTTATTTGTTGTTTTATATACTATGATGATACACTATATACAATTTTATTTGCTGGGCAAAAAAAAAAAACTAATTATTTGCATAACACAAAAACAGGTTTCAATTTAAAAAAAAAAAAAAAAATTCGGATTCGGATTCGCGCTAATCCTATAACAGTATGGAAAATTTTTAAATTATTTTAAAATTATAAAAAAATGGTAATATTTTTATTTTTACAAAATTATTTTTAGTATATATACATATAAAAATTAAACTATTTAAAAATTGTATTAATTAATTTTTTATTATTAGGTATATAAAAAAATTTTGTGATCATATTTCTAATAATAATATTTGCTTTTTGTTTTTAGTTTTTTTTTTTTTATATTTTTTTGTGTATAAAATTATTAATAAATATTCATAAGTTTATTAATACATAATAATATAATATATAAAATATTAGCCGGTTTTAATTAAAAAATAATAATAATCAAACTTTAATTTTTTTTTTTTTTTTTTTGCAGTATCGTAAACAAAAAAAAAAAACTATATTAATTTTTTCTTTCTAATTTAGAAATCAATTTTAAAAATTTATATTTAAAAAGTGTGTCAGACTAAATTACAATAATTAATAAACAAATCCTCAAAAAAAAAAAAAAAATTATATTTTAAATATACATATTTTGAAAAACAATTTTAAGATACTGTGCTTATTAGTGTTATACTATCAACCTATCCGACTGTCTGTGTTATAAAAACCTTTATATATAAACTTTGATATAGTAATATAATTTTGCAGATACACCGTGTCTGATTAATGGTATAATGGTAAATTGCCACCTTCTCAATCTAAAAGTCCTTGGGTTCAAATCTTAATCATAAATTAAATAGTAAATAAATAATTAGACCGTAATATTTTATATTAACCGTAATAATGTAATACTTAATATCGTAATATAAAATAAATAAATAAATAAATTCTTGACTAAGATAACAGACTTTTTCCAAATATATAGTATTAGTTTTTCATAGTACAGTAACTATATTCTAATAAAGGTTAGCCGAGAGTTAATGTTTTAATGGAAATAATGATTCAATTAACTGAAGCAATTTTTTTTTATAGAGCTCGTTCTCTTTGAAAATACTGTCTCCGAAAGGTGAAAAAAAACATTAAATGTTAAGTGACAATTTATTGGCGGGGATTGCATCTGGGCAAAATCCGTCTATAGGTTCAGATTCTGGAAGCTTTCGAATGACTTCGAAGCAAACGAGCATATCACCAAAAGCAACAAACAAAAGAACCCTAAAATTTGGTACAATGGTGTTTTCTCACGTTAAATTTACGTTTTTCTCTCAAATTAAATGTATGTACTATAAATTGATTAAATTGACTTTTAAAACCTATATTTTATTAAATTTTAGATCCCAAAAATTACCCTTCAAACTTTTATAGTGAGAATTGAAAAATTTGCTATTTTATAACACTATGGAAACTTGAACAAAATGTTACAAATTCTTTAAAGTTGAGATGTAAAAGTTTAATATCAAATAATATAATTGTTACATGATCGTGTGTGTTTGTTTTTCTTTTCTATATAATATTAATTTTTAAATTTAAGATCATTGATCGAATGTATTAAGTTGAGCTTGAAGATGTAAAATTTGAAAATTTTTAAGTAAAAAACGCATTTAGGGCCTCGATGGCCGTAAGTGCGTAAAAAATGCGCTATAAACACCGGGGAAGTGTGGATTCGAATCCCATTTACATCGTAAGAATAATTCCGCCTTACGATATTTACAGTTACACGCCTGAAAAGGAAAGGTTGTGTAATTTCCTTGTCACATTTGTGTGGCAAGGGAATAAACTAAAAAAAAAAAATCAATTTTTCTTAAATTTTTGTGATTTGCAAATTTGCAAGCCGACATTGCAATCCAAATTAAAGTTCAGTTTCATGCATTGAACTCAGTATCTATTCATTTATTGTATTCGATTTTTTTGCAATATTTGTATATACTATAAATAATACTATAAATTATAATATTATAGTTGTAGAAATATCATTCTTTAGAAACCCTTACTTTTACATATTGCCTCATTTTAAATTTATAACAAAACTAGTTTTAGAAATCTTTAGTTCCGCGAAAATATGTTAATTAATTTAATTTAATTTCTTTTTCTAAAAAAATATATGTATATATATTTAAAAAAAAAAA
The DNA here is from genome assembly GCA_947095535.1 of Poecilobothrus nobilitatus. Classification (NCBI taxonomy): domain Eukaryota; kingdom Metazoa; phylum Arthropoda; class Insecta; order Diptera; family Dolichopodidae; genus Poecilobothrus; species Poecilobothrus nobilitatus. The sequence goes on along the minus strand of OX352773.1, from coordinate 151,753,374 downwards.
AATATTATATAAAATAAAATTTTCATTTTAAAAATATATTTTCTGTTTATTTATTATTAAAAAATATTCTAAATAATTAAACACGATTTAAATTAGAAAAATGTTTTTTTTTTTTTTGTGTTTTTATTCTAATAATCATATGTCGCGTGATATGTAATAAATTTAATTAACAATAAAATAAAATATTTTTTTTTTTTTACAAAAATATTAGCAATTTTTATTAATATATTGTAATAATAATAATAATATAAATCTAAAACAAGAACAAATGAATTTTTCTTGCGCAGTAACAAAAAATCTTAAGTCAAAAAAATACTTAGCAACATTTTAATATTTTATAATTAACATAAAAATTGGGTACAAATCACGTGAATTTAAAAATAATTAACATAAATAATAATATATTGTATATCTTTTATTAATGTTTACTATATATACTGTTGTCACTAATCCAAAATAAATTTAAAATATACTATTGATAATAAATTAATAAAGTAGAAGATGAATAAATTTATAAATAATGAATTAATTTTATTAAAACTAAATATTTAATTTAATCTTTTTAAAGAAAATTAACTTTTTCAGTCCTTTTTTTTTTTTTTTAAGGCTATAATTTATTTATTAAATTAAAGCAAAGAATTTTAAAAGGTTTATGTTTATTTTTGTTTGAAGACTTAAAGGTGATGACCTAAATGTTCACGTCGCTTTGACGTTTAAGTAGAATACATTGATTTAAATGGAACTTGACCAAATAGAAAAACGACGGTAGAAGCGTCTCCCGAAGTAACGTTAGAAAAGAGCAACTTTCTACTTTTACTTGCGTTGACAATATTTTTTAGTTTTTATTTTTATTTTTTTTTACATCGGTTGTTGGTCATAAAGCTAAACTAGCATTTGGGCTTTATTTTATTTAGAACGCTACGCTAGAAGCAACGCCATCATCACCTTATCACCGTATCACCGTAAAAATATAGGTTTTCAATTGAAAGGATTCTCCTACCTCAATTCACCTATGCTAAATTTTATAAATATTTAAAAAAAAAAAAAAAAAAAACAACGGACTTCAATTGTTAGGTTATAACTTTTTGAATTTTTCCAACTTTTCCCGGCGCTGTAGGTTGCTTAATGGTTTCGCTACGGTATAGAGATAGAAAGTTCTTCCACTTTCCTAAAATTTCATTACTTTATTTTAAATAGTGTATACAAGTTTTATAAACAAGTGAAGGAAAGGGTAGAGATAGTGAAACTGATAAATGACTTTTGTAGATAGTCTCCTTTAAAGATTCATTATACGATATTACATTGCATTCTAATATCGGTCTACGGTCCACTCTTAAAAAAGATATTAATAGGGAATATTAAAGATCTATACCTTTATATACCTAAATCAAAATGATTAAAAATTATTTATACATATCAAACATCAATATAAATCTTTTTTGTCTATTTTCTTCTTTTAAAAAATTTCAAAAAAAATCTAAAGTAACTTTTTTTTTAACCTATCTTAGATAACCTAAGAAACCCGATTTACACATATTAAAATATTATAATATGTTTGAGATTATATTCTGATTGAATTTTTGATAAGATTATTTTTCAGTGAAAATTATAAAACACTTTATAATGATCATATACAGAAGAAACAAAACCCCGTTTTGTTTGTCAATAAAATAAAAAGACATAATCTTATCTCGTACAATGCTAAAATTACATTGCATTGCCATGTTTTATTTTATACCAATTTTAACATATTAATTAATCACTTCTTTTATAGTAGTACGCCTATGAGCTATAGGTAATCAAAAAAAATTATCTTTTTAAACGTTGTTTTAAATTTTATCAACATATTTTGAAAGTAATCACTATCAGTAATCAAATCACTAATTTATTGTTATCGCGCGCCAAAATATTGTTACCGTTGTTATTGCACTTTAAATTTAAAATAAAAATATTTATTCTTATACTCAATTTATTTAAATTGAATATTCGATAATATTCTTAAAAAAAAAAAAAAAAATTTATATTTATTTATAATATATAAAAATTTCTACAAAATTTCTATCAAAATTTATTTTTCAGCACTTTTTCTTTTCATTATGATAGCAATTAATTTTAAACCATCTGTTTTTTTTGTTTTTGTTTTTGTTTTTATAATTATCTGGAAAGATTCAATTACTTCAAAATCGCCAACCAATGCAAATTTATAAATATTTTTTTTCTTTTTTTTTTTTTTTGAATAAAAAATCATATTAAACTCAATAAATATTTATTAGGAAATGAATATTCTTAAAATATAATTATAAAAAATAAATACGAAATAATTTAAAATAATATATATACATATATATATATAGATGTATGTATATTTAAATTTTAATAATAAATTTCACATGAGCCTTCATTTTAAATTAATCATAAGTTGATATGTGTATATGAATTAATTAAATGAAAAAAAAAAAAAAAAAAATAAGAAAAAAAATAAACAATAAAAAAAAATTAAAAATCGAACATAATATTTAAATTGGTAACAATAAAAACAACATAAAAAAAAAGTATTATTTTAAAAATTCCCCTTTATAGTATTAAAATTCAAATAAAATTCGTACAACCTACCTATTTATAAAAAAATTAATAAGTATTTTAAATTTAAACCTAGTAGTTAGAATTTAAAACAAACAGATCATACTAAAAAAATTCCAAAAATTCTTTTTAAATAATGAAAAAATAAATTCTCACATCAAAAAAAAAAAAAAAAAAATAACGTGATCTTCTCTTTTTCTCTCTCATTTGCAAAAATTCAATTATAAAGAGAGGAAAATAATATTTGAAAACATTAAATATTCAAATAATGTGATGAGTATGTTATGTTATTTATAAATTATAACTGCATATGCATTACTCTAAGATAATTATTGAGAAGATAAGTAAAAAAAAAAAATTAATGTTTTTCATACGCCCCAAAGAAAATGTAAAAACGTTTTTTAAAATGTTTACCCATATCAGCCAGTTTTAAAGTACAACTTTTTATATCATACTTCACCATTTTATTACATAACGTTAATAGAAAATTCCTACAAACTGGAATTTGTGAATGAATTCCAACAACAAGTTTTAATTCATCATATGGGCATTACATATCGGTATCATATTTGGGTTTGCAACACAATGGGTACTTCCTATTTCTAGAATCATCAACTTTAAACATTTAGAAATGTGGTTACGTTTTCATTGTTTTTTTAGTAATATTTTATACTGCGGCCAAATTACATATATTCTATCAGTGTATATTTTATTCTGATTATTTTTACAAATCTTTTGTTTATTTCATGTCAAATTTCTTTTATTTGTTTAATCTGCTTGCCACGAAAAGCTTTTATTTTTACATTCCTAAGCTGTTCTTAAGATAAATAAACAAGACTTTACATTTAAAATTATGCATAATTTTTAGATGTACACGTGGGTGTGTTTTTTTTTTAATGATCTGTTTAGAGAAATTAGAAAAATAGCGGTTTTAAAAGTTTGTTTTGATATTTGTAAACATAAATTAGAAAATAAAAAATGGATTTGAATTTTAATAATTATATTCTTGTTTTTAACAAAAAGAATATTAAATTTTACAATTTTTAGGAGCTCCGTCATTTACTTCATCCGCCATAATTTGATAATTTTTTTAAAACTATAAAAAACGATATATAATTTTTTTTTTTAAATATTTTAAATATGCAACAATTTAAAATTTCCCTTTTGATTTGTTTATGGTTTCTCTGACTGTCAAATGTCACTTTGAAACTTGTCAAAAAAGGGAGATTTATAAATTTTCCAAAATCTGTATAGAGATCTTGATAAAAAGCAGGATCATTAATTTGTATGAAAATTCATAAAAGGTCAGGTCAATGAAAAAAAAACACAGCTTATGTAAATGTATATCAGTTCAGTTTTATAAATTGCCAATTAACTGAGTGCACACAATTTTTGTATGATACGTTAATCAGTCAATTTATTAATAGTCATGGTTTGTTTACATTGTTTACAACCACAAAATCTTGTTAGTTAAATTAAAAATTGTTGTTAAATCAAAATTTTAAAATATTTTTTGAGCGATCAATAGTAAAAATATTTTCGTATAGCAGTTTTCTATATTATAAATAAAATCACTATTGTAATAAAATAAGTAACGAAATAAAAAAAAACTATAACTAAAGGACTTAATGCAAAATCTACCCGATATAAATATATCTGTAAAGATATGTAATTCGATTTTGATTTTTCTCAAACATTATTTAATAACCTAATTAATAACTATTTTTCTAAAAATATACTTATATTTTTATTTTATTATTATGATTTTTAGCTTTCGCACATTACTAACAAAAATACAATTTTATAACACTTTTACAATTTTCTTTCATTAGATAAAAGAAAATTGAGAAATATTGAGAAGTAACAAACAACAAAAAAAAAAAATGTTGCTAAAATTATTTTCAGAGAGTATAATTTATATTTAATGATATGTAATTTATTGTTTCCCAACATTTAATAAAATTTAAAATAATGCTTTTGCTTATATAAGATTATAAACAATGGTAACTTTTATTATCCAATTTGTGTGTTTGTATTTAAATGTCAATCAACCGACCGGCTGTCTATACATTAAATTGTGTCTTAATATCGTATCAATATATTTTTTTTTTCTTTTGTTAATTTTGTGATTGTAAAATATGTTGCTGAATATTTTACTTGTCAACAAATATTTTTTTTTTTTCAATTTTTCTTTTGTTTTTGTATATTTTTTTTTTTTTTATTTTCAAATTCCTTTAAGCTTAACTTAAAAAAAAAAAAAAAAAAAACCAACAACAAGAACAATAATAGAAAAACCAAGTTAGCAACTTTTTTTAAAATAGAGTTTGTAAACAAAACATTAAATGTCAAAACCAAAAGAGAATTGGAATTGGAAAAAAAGAATTGGGGATTTGAGTCTGATACTCTGCTGATCTGACTATTTGAGTATAAAATTCGACAACAAAAATAAAAAAAAAAAAAAAAGAAAACCAAAAATAAAATTTACAATGAAAAAAAAAAAAGGAAAACCAGTTAAAAAATAAAAACAATAATAAAATTAGCGCTTTTTATTTTTGTTTTTTTTTTTTTCTTTTACTTTTTTACTTTTTTTTCTTTTTTTTTTTTTTGTTCGGAAACAACCTGCATGCATCCAATCAGTCAATTCAGTTCTGAATTAAAACTCGAAGAATTCGCATTCAAATTAAATATTATTGTAGGTATTTAATATTTTTATTTTTATTCCCAATTTTTCGCGTTCATTTGTTCACGAATTTTTTAAAACAGACATTAGATAGAATTAACAATCGGTCACGTCGTATTGTTTGTCGCAGAAATTTTTTCGTAAAAAAAAAAAAAAAAAAAAAAAAAAACAAAAAAGCGTGTGCACAGGTTTTGTTATTCATATTTTTCTTTATTTTTGTTTTTTGTTTTTAAAAAGAAATAAATTATATTTTTTTTTTGTTATATACATATATTTTTTTTGTGTAAATTGTTTTTTTTTTTTGTTTTTATTTTGATCTTCATTAAATTCAAATAAAAACAAAAACAAAGTCATAAAATCAAAGGAATTTTTTTTCGGTACGGTTTTAAGTGTCTTTAAGTTGAGATTTTAACAAAAGAAAGTTTGAAAAAAAAAAAGAAAAAAAACAAATTAATATAATTTATTAATATATTAAAAAACCATATGTTGAAAATTATTAATAATAATTAAAAAAAAAAAAAAAGTTGTGAATCTAAATTAATTTATTATAGAAAATAAAAGGGCCAGAAATCAATAAAAAAAAAAAAAAAAGTGTTAATGTGAAAAGAAATATTTTGCAGAAATTAAAATTTATTTGATAGTTACCTAAGTATAGAAAAGAGTAAAAGAAATAACGGTTTTTTCTCGTTTTTTTTTTTTTTTTTGTTCAATTATAAAAGTTTTAAATTTTTTTAATTTTAATTAAAAAAAAAAATTTATGAAAAATTGGAAAAAATTTTAAATTGCATATTTAAAAATTGGAAAAAAAAAAAAAAATATACCTATCGTGATTTGTGAAATACAAAATTTGGAATAAATTTTTTTATCAGGTAAAAATAATTTAATTTAGTTAAAAAAAAAAAAAAAAACATCCAAATTCATGTTGGATACTTAAAAATAGAAGTGCTATAAATATGTTATTAACGGTTTCATATTATTTATTTATTAATTATAAGTACAGATACATTTTGTTTTTAAAATCCTATATTTTTTTGTTTTGTTATGCAAAATTTATTTTGTGTTTTTAGTTAATGTATTAAACTTTTTTTTTTGTCTGATCTTCTCTACTATTATTATTTGCGATCATTTTTGCAATGAATCCATTGCATTTTTATTTTTCCTTAAATTTTAATTAATAACGTTAGTCTCTACCATTATTATTCGTTATAAATCCATTGGAATTTTATAAATTTTATATGTATTTTTTTTTTTGTTTTTTTAATACATATTTGGTATATAAATATAACCATTAAAGGATGGGTCCTTTTAGATATATTCCAAAATATTTTTTTTTTTAATAACTGTATTAGTTTAGAAATGTTATATTTTGATCTAACTATTCATTATAATGGTTGTTATGTGATAATTTCTTAAAACTTAGTGATATTTGTACAGATTTTAATATTTCTATGTATAATTTTATTTGTCTTCAATGTAATTTAATTAAATAGGATATTACTCTGAATATTACTTTACCTATTTAATAAATAAAAGCATATTGTTATACATATGTATAGGATATAAATAATATTATAGCTACAGTTTTAGCTATTTATATTTTTTCATATTTTTTATTTATTTATTTAATTTAACAACTTTATACTTTTATAATTTATACAACAAGAAAATATTCTAACTTATATGTATCTTAAAATCGGTAGCCTATGAAACTAGAGCCTAAAAAACGGTTTATATTAATTATAATTTAAATTGTAATTAATGTCAATAAATAAACAAGTAAAGTATGTAAATCTATTCTATAGCTAGATTCTATTGCTAGATTTATACAAATATATACATATTTACATACATAAAATGATTTAAACTATACAATAGTAATAGTCAATAGTATATTATATACTTATGTTTTAAATAAAAGACCGCTTTACAAGGACACTAATTTTTTTTTTCTAGCTTAAGTACTTTAAATTTAATTTTAATAGTGAGATTTACATCAAAATTACGACAAATAATTTATAGTATAAACTTTTAATACTTAATTTTTAAATGTAATTATTTAATATAATTAATATTGTACAAAAAAAGGATAATAGTAACTATAGATACTACTTAATAGAATAAAATAAGTAGGTAATATTAAATTTTTTCATGTAAAACTTTATATTTGCGGTTGAAGGATATTTTTCTTTTCGAAATACGATTCTTTATACGTATTTTTATATTTTTTTTTTTCATTAATTCTTTTTAAGTGAATATCAATAATAAAACTTTAAAATATATTTTTAGTATATAAGTATAATATACATATAGTTGGATTTATACTATTACAAAATTACAGAAAGAACTATCCATATTAAATATTATTTATTTTCAGAAAGTTGAACTCTTTTTTATAACTAAGAATAAGAAATTGTAATGTATTTTTATTTAGCTCAATTTAGACTGAAATAGCGATGAGTTTAAATAATTGAAATAAGTGAAAGTTCAAGATTGGTAACTTTAATTAATCTGAATAGCGATTCATTAATTCACATTAAGCTTTGATGCAGATGAATATCCGACTGAGAAGAATATAGAACAAAAATAAAGAACATCTTTTGGCTTCAGTTTCAGTTCTTATACTTATTACTGATTAACTATACATATATAACTAGATAGTTATAGATTTTACAAAGATTTTTTTTATATATACTTACATTAAGTAACTATAATTTCTACTGAACATTTTAATAAACGTACTAAATCTAAAATTTCAGATATACTTAAGTAGTTAATTTATTAAAGGAATTTAAAAAATTAATAATCGGAGCTAATCATTCTTTAATATAATAATTGATATAATATATTATTTTTTTTGTATGTAATTTTATAGTAATTGAATATTATTGACAGTTTATAACTAACTAAGTGATATAATAATTCCGTCTTAATTCTGTTACAATAGAAATGATTTTTAAAAGTTATTCTTTTGTTTTCACCTAAGAACTTTAATCTATAATATATTATTTCCTATTACATTATTCACTATATTCATTATTCCCTATATTATAACTATTAATCACTTACTTAAATGTATTTCATATTTTACTAATTCTAATTAGATAATTTTCGTATTAATTGATTTTTTTTAACAGCTGCCAATTGCTTGAATTTAAAACAACAATATACATATGCTTTGATTAAAAAAAAAGTAATATTTTACTAAGCATTTTTTAAAACTAATATAAATTCTTTAGAACCGATATTATGTATTAAAATTGAATGTATTTTATTTTAGTATGTATAGTTAAGTATATGTAATAATAAAAATTACCTAAATGTATTTTTATTAACACTAGAACTACCAATATGCTGATAGTTTATGGTATAATATGGTTTTTTCGAAGGAGCATAGGGCATCTACAAAGTCATTTATTATTCATATTTGACTAAGTTTCAGTTTCGTGAATCATTAATTTCACTAAGTCGTTGATTACTCGGCTGTAGCTATTGTACAAGACTATAGAGACATTTCTTTTTTTTTTACGCCATCTATTATCTTATGCAAGAATTATGGTTTATTAATATTTCATTATATACCTACTTATTATATAATGATATTAATTATAATTTATATTTAATTTAATTATATTCTACTAATTATGTATTATAAGAAAAATCTATATTATTTTTTATTAATTTATATGGCCCAGCCGAGGTTTGAACCCGAGACCTTTCGTGGGACAGGCCGGTGTCTTAACAACTACACCATTGACAACTACACCACCAATGTTTTTTCTTAGTATTCCTTTTTTTTTGTTATGAATCTAACTTTTTATTCATTTTCAAAAGGATTTTAAATTATTTAGTATATGTTTTTTTTTACTAAACCCCACTTTAACTAACTGTCAAATTATAGAGCAATAGGATTGTTGTTACATGCAAAAACATATCGAATATGCGTTGATACGAAGAAAAATATAACAAGATCATCTCAGTTCTTTTTTGTTTCTATTGAACCTATAATCATAGCATATTTAATAATTATCAAAAATCATTACTTAAAATATATATTAACTTAAAACAGATGTAATTTACTGTTCAACTTCAATTCAAAATGTTGAGAAATTATTACATTTGTTTAGAGAAATAAATAATTTTTTTTTTGTCTTAAAGCCTTAGCCTAACACTAAAAAAGTAATAATAGATAAATTATTCATTATAGTATTAATTTGTCATGGTGGGTTCTATAGAACTCTTGAGATTTTGATATTTTAAGCAGGATAGTTAAATTACAAATTATGAGTGATTTCAGGTACATTATTAATGCCCCACGTTGCAATCTCAAAGGAGATTAATCTTGAAAGAGGGTTACAGGAACTATATGTCCGAATAGAGAGCGCTTGGACAAATAACCATTCTTTAGAAACCCGATTCTTTAGGATTATCGACTGGTTACCATTATGATTAACAAAGGATCTGATAGAGTTGGGGTGCAAATCTTAACATCCTGAGATTTTGGTGTTTCAAGTAGTAATTAATTTAAGTAATGCAATAATCCTTTTTGTTGTAAGTTAATTTATTTAAAGTTCAAACACTTCTCTAATATACATATATATATATATTTATATAAAAATATAGAAACAGAAATTTTAGTAATTCAAGTCACAAGTGTAATTTATTATAAATTCAACATTTTTTTTTAGATTTTCTCTTGATGGCCAATTAACCTTTAGATTTATGCAAAAAAAAAAGAAGAAAATTAATGATAATTAAGTTTTTATTTTTTCTTTTAAATTAATTTTTTTTTTTTTTTTTTGGACCTGTCATATTATATTTATTTATATTTGATTATAAAAAAATTGTTTTTATTAAAATTTTGAATTATTTCCTTAAATTTTTTTTTATTTTTTTTTATAAAATAATTTTTAATTATTGAATAAAGATAAAAAATGAAATTTTTTCAAATCACGTGTAATAAAATATATCTTCTCTTTTCACCTACGACTTATTTGTTTTTAATCTTTAATTTAATAAAAAAAAAAAAAAATTTGTTTTCGCAATTAGTTCTGCAATTTTGTAAAATTCATAATAAAAAAATTAAAAAAAAAAAAATATTTTTTTTTACCAATACTTTCATATATTTTAATTTTTGTTCTTATATGCAAAAGTATTTATTTTTCATATCTTAATATTTTGTAAAATTGAATAATGCTGATTTTAAAATTTTAATGCCTATTTTTAAATATTGCTGACTAATTGTTAAAAAAAAAAGTATTATTATTCTTAAGGTTTAATTTTTTTGTTTGTTGTGTTTTTTTTTCTTAATAATATTGCGTTACACTCGGCAAAATTGTTAATATTTTTTATTACTTACAAATTAAAATTTGAATAAATATCTAATTTTAAACTTATAAGTATATGATGATATTAATTTGGTAAAAACATTCAATTAAACGAGATACAAAATGTATTCAAAAGGAATTAGCTTTTGATAAGATTTGAAGAAAAATTCATCATTGTTTTAAAATTAAAATTAAACTTAATGGGTTGAATGCATAAAACTGATATCACTTTTTCAAACCAAAACACTACGCTAGAAGTCGTGATTTTATTTGAAAAATTAAGATTTGAATTCAAGCTAGATTTTATGCATAAATGGGAGACCTCTCGGATCTCGAAAATTTCCTTGATCAACTCTGTTTATTTCATAGTCTATGTTGGCAAATCCTTGTACCAATGCACGTAAGCTGCCTCAATGTTGCATATTTACATTAATTGCTGATTATAATATTATTAGTTTTTAAAACTCTATAAGAGTTCTTGATTTATTCTGTTGCCTTGTCTTAATTAAATCAAACATAAATTCAAACATAAGCTTTTGAAAACTAAGTAAATCTTTTGGTTTGTAGTTTTTTTTTTTGTTGGACGTTATGTACACCGTGTAGTGTTTAAGCGAATAACTTAAAATTGTTCCTGATTTTTAAGTCTGTTTCTGAGTCTTAGAAAGATTCTTAAAATTTGTGGACATAAATTAAACTTGAAGATCCTTTTTTTTTTGTGCAATACTTTATGATAGCTTGAGTCATAATCATATATACAGTTTGGGTCATAAAAAAAAATCAAGAATAGCTCAAAAAAAAAAAAAAAAAATCATAATTTATATAACATATAACAGTCTAAACAAGTCTACCACATACATTTTTATATACTTAGCTTAAATAGATACTTTAAACACAAATTATGCATAAAATATTTAAAATTTTATATTTTTTCCAGTAGCGGACGGTGAAAACAAATTCACAAAATTCTTAATACTTAATAAAAATATAAAATTTCATTTTCTCTCTTTTGTTAAAATTTTTCGATAATTTTCTGATTAAAATTTAATAATTATTTTATGAAATGAATTGGAGCAAATATCCGAAACAAATAAATTTTTTCAAGTTGGTTAGTCAAGTTGGAATTTTAGAAGTTACCCGGAAAAATAAAAAATTTATATTTATTAATATAATAAATATACATATGTATTTTTTTCTTTTTGATTTGTTTCGTGGAAGTTGGGTCTTTTCCTAGAATAACCTTAGATCAGTTCTTTAATCTAAAATTTAGTCTCCTGAGATTCGAAAACAAAAAAAAATCTGATTGTTAAACATCGGCATGAAAAATGAATTACTTATACTAAAAGAATTAAAAGGACTCTGTTAAAAATAATGGTTTTGTTCACTAATTTTGAGATTTCAATAAAAATTTATATGAGTACATTTAATATATATTAATTACATATTATTTAATTATTAATTATTTAAATATTTTAATGTAAATTCAAAGGGTCTGTAACGTAATTCCGACTTTTAAAATACCGACATTCAAAATCCCGACATATCAAAATCCCGAAATATCAAAATCCCGACATTCAAAATTCCGCCATTCAAAATCCCGACATATTAAAATACCGACATATCATAATCCCGACATTACTTAGTTTTTTTTTCGTAATTTTTTTTCCTTTTTTTTTAAGCTAAAATAGAGAGCAGGTGATTTATGAGCTCAAAACAAATAAAAAATATTATATTAAGGAAAGGTCTATTCGCCACAGTTTGCGAGATATGAGGTCTTAAAATTTGTTTTTAATATAAGAATAAGTTAGTTTAGTTTTTAATCCACAAAATCGGAACTGTATAAGATAGGATAAAACAGAGTACCAAATTTTAAATCATTCAAAATATGACTAATAAAATATGTAAACCGGATGTTTGTGGCTCTTAGAGTGAAAGTTGTTGGAACCTTAAAATAAAAAATTATAACTTATTAACTACAAAATATTATTTACAGCATTTTCATTAAAAAAATGACGGTATAACAATGACATATTTTTCGGTGCTCATTATTCTGTTTTTCTCCTATAAATTTTGAGTCTAATATCACCTATGTGTGTAATCCTTATAATAATAAAAAAATATTTACTGAATTTCTAAAACAATGATAACTATAATTTATATATATATATATATATATATATATATATATAAATATTCTGGAAAACGGGAGTACCCTGACTTTGAATTCAACTCTAAAATCCCTCCTAATTCAGATAAATATTCTGGAAAAAGCGTATAACTCTGATTTTGAATCTGAAATTTTGGATATGTTGGGATTTTGATATATCGGGATTTTGAATGTTGGAATTTTGAAAATCGGGATTTTGAACGTTACCCAAATTAAAAATAATTAAAGTAATAATAATTAAAATCAATTCCTATACTCTAATTTAATATAATTGAAATTTGAAACTAAAAATGTATCTCAATTAATCAAAAGGTATTTGTTTTACTTCGGTATGTCCTTATAGCTAATTCTAACTTATCTTTAACACTTCCGTTCTTACATTCTATAACTATGTAAGTACTATTTATTATATTAAATCAGGAAAAAAAAATCAAATATTTTTTTAGAATTAATTATTATAACTATTACCTTCTTTATTGTTTTTCTAAAACCATTTAAAATTCAAACTAAATAAAAAAATAAAAAGAGTTTTCAGTAAAATCTTTTTAAATAGTTTTTATAAGCATTATGATGGCATTAGCATCATTAAAATTTAGATTGTTATCTTAAGCACGATTTTTATAATAGGTACGAGTATATTTCATCTTAATTAAGATTTTGTGGTTTTTCCAATTACGAAAACCGTTTTATGATTATTATTAAAATAATTTTATTATCGTATTTTTTTAATTTATTTGATATTTATTTAATTTTAAGATAAATAAAAGTAATTTTTTAAGATTATATATTTTTTTTTATATATAAATTAGTTAGGAAGTATTTAATATTTTCTTTTGTATAAGAAATTCTTATAAGTTTAAATCCAGTTCTCACTAAAATTCATTTAAATATAAAAATTTAAAATTCTAAAGAAAATCTATAAATATTTATTTTTTTTTATTTTAAAATTACTTATCAGTGATCACTGATCAGTTTATGTGTTTTATGTTACAACTTTTTTTCAATTAACTAAATAGAACATAAGTTAACACTTCCGCATTCAATGATATTTTTACAAACATCTCCATAGAACTGTAATGAACATTAAAAAAGTATTCAGATTTAAAACAATTTGTTTGAAATAAGTACTAATTAATAGTTTTGTTAAAAAAAAAAACCCAAGTTACTTATCAATAATTACTTTAACAAATTATTAAAATATTAAAATGGCAAGCTTTAACTATTGTTAAATATAACTAGCTAAAAAATTTTAATGCAAAAGCAAAGCGAAAATCCTCTCTATTAGATTTTTCTAAAAGATCACCAATGATAAGAATTTTCACGAAAGTTGTTACAATAGAATCTCTCAAATTTTATTCGTTTTTAATGAATGGATGCTATTTTTTTGTAAGTTAAAATTTTTGTCTAATATACAGTACGGAAAATCATTGCAAAGAGGGAAATTAAGAGAAGGTGAGTAAATGGTTTCTATGTTTTAAAGCTTTTAATGTATTTGAATATTTTTGGACAAGTGAATCAAATGTAACATTTTAAAGTGATTTGTAGTTCGGGCTGAATTAAAATTGTTTCGTAAGTTTCATGTTTGTTCGTACGGTTTTTGAGTGCAATATACTTGAAGAAGACTAAAACTAATATCTAAATTTTGCTTTGCCCAATTTTTTTTTTGTACCCTAAGTGTGAATCTTCCAACGATGGAAAGTGGAAATCTTCAATACTTCAATAAATCCTCAAAACAATAAATCCTAAAGCCCCAAGTGAGATTTTTATTCGCTAAACCAACCTCCCCTCGTAGCAATAATAACAGTGATCTGCACTTTTCCTACATAAACAATATAATGGTGATAAGTAAGGAAGGGCGGGATAGGAAGCAACATGTTTATTGATTAAAGAGTATATACGTAATTACATGATGATTTTCGATGGCCTAATTTTCAATTAGATTCTGACTTGATGGCCTAATAAAAGTTTAGTATAATTATAGTGTTTTATTATAAAAATTCTCTTTATTTTATAACTTTTAAAATACTAATGATAGCGCACTAAAAACACTGCATTTGAAAATATTGAAACTACATATTAAACAACTTGACCGCGACTTTTTACTTTGGTTGTCGGTTCGAAAGTCTCATTAGATCAACTCTAATTTAAATTCATACAATATTCTACGTAAATGTGAAAGAAATGCATTTGGCTAAAAATTAAGGGGTATGAAATCATATTAGTGACTTTGTTATTCACCGGAATTAAAAACCATTTAAAAAGAATAAGTGACTTTAAAATGAGTAAGTGATTATAAAATATATGCTGTAGAATGCAACTATAAAAAATGCATATAGGTGTAAACCTACAATAGGAAAAAAAAAAACTGTTTTTATAAAAACAAACACCACCTAAAATAATACCAAATAAATTGTATTTGAACTAAATCTCGATCATTCAATACTTAACAATGTATAGTTAGTTAGACTATAGTTTATAAACCTAGTTGTAAGGATACCGAATTATAAAAGATTTAAAATATTATGTGTAACTATTTATTATTAATAGTAGCTGCTAACAATTAAAAAAAAATAAATACTTATATTAAGTACACTAAGTTTATGATTATTTTGTAAAATTTTAAACAACTGTTAAAGTTTTTAGTGACTGTTTATAGAGTTTTTATTATTATAATATAGGTACTTAGGTATACATATACATTTATTTAAATTTAAAGGTTAAATTTTTAACACTTAAACTTAATTTTTTTAATTATATTATACAATAAATTTATAATTAGGTGTAGAAGTTGTTTATTGTTTTTCACTTTATCATAACGATTTTAAATTTAATTTCAAAAATAAAAATTTTTTTTTTTTTTGGTTTTGTTATACAAAATTGTCACATAAATCTTTATATTTAATAAAAAAAAAAAAAAATTAGATGGTATTATAATTGTATTTAAATTACGTTAAAATTTAATAAAAAAAAAATCAGTTATTTTTTTTTGTCATGAAGTCAATTATTATTAAAATTTATTTGTTTCTAATTAAAATAATTATAAATATCTGAAAAATGAAATCAAAAGTAATAGAACTCTATAAAGAAAATTTTTGTATTTATATAATATTAAGTTATATTTTAACTTGTTTTTTTTTTTTTGTTTTTTGAAGAAAACTTTTACTTTTACAAAATTTTATTAGGTTATATTTTCTAATGTTAAATATTACCTAAAATTCATCATATTGTAATATTGACATTAAAATTTGAACTTATCTGATGTGTCACTTAATAACAGCTGATCAAATTTCAATTCTATAGGCAATTCTATCTATGATATTCAGAAAATTAAAATATATATAAGTAATTCGGACAATCAAAATTCAGAAAAATCAAATTCGGACATTTTTAAATTTAAAATTTAGACAATTCAAAATCTAGATATTTAAAATTCATAATATATTCAGAGAAAAAACAGATTATCTTTTTTCGTGTAATTCAGATTTAAATAATGCTGGCTGCTGTCCCAAACGCTAAAAAAATTATTGAAACTTTGGTTTTGTAATCAACTTTAAAATCTCTTCTAATTATTTTTATACCCTACACCTAAAGTATAGTGTAACTATATTAACTTTGGTGTGATGTTTGTAACCATCAAAAGGAAGCGAGTTAGATATGGACATGTATATATATTCTGAATCAGGATCACCTCCTCAGTCGATTTAGCGATGTCCGTCCATCTCTCCGTCCGTCCATCCGTACGCACGATAACTGAAAAAATAATGATGCTATCTTGATAAAATTTATACCTCCCATACAACTCCCAAAACGGAACAAGCATATATTCGAAATTAATAAATATAGAAACTTCAAATTTGGTACTAGGATGTTGTTTCCTGAATCCCTGATTTGCTTAAAATGTCAGATGAATTGGATTGGTTGTTCGGGTATCTCCCACACAACTCCCAAGACCGAACAAGCATATCTTCGAAATTAATAAAGATAAAAACTTGCAATTTGATATAAGAGTGTTCTACCCTGTTCTGATGATGTCTCTAAAATTTGAGATGAATTGGAGTGGTGGTCCGGGTACCTTCACATATTTTACAAGACCTAACAAGCATATCTTCGAATTTAATAAAGATAAAAACCTGAAATTTTGTACAAAAGTAGTAAAAGCATATATTTTTTTAGCTTATATTAAATTCCTAACTAAAAAAACTTATGGATTTTAAATTTAATTTTTTAGGTGTAGGGTATAAATAAATCAGTTGCATTGACTTACTGTTACATTTACTTGTTTACAAACATATATGTACTTATTTGTATGTACAAACGTACATACTTATTTTAACAATATTCATAGATCTTTTAATAAAATATTAAAAAAGTAGGAATTCTGAATTTCTGAATTCTGATACCCTGAATTTTGTTTTTTCAGAATTTTAAATTGTTTGAATTTTAAATTGTCTGAGTATTGAAATATCTAAATTTTTATGAACTATGTAAATTTAAATTCGAGATTTTTTTCCAGATTTTTTTTTTCAGTAAAGTGTTAAAAGTAAATATTAAAAAAGTAGGAATTCAGATATCCTAATTTTTTTTTCCGAATTTAGAAATTTCAGAATTTTAAATTGTCTGAATTATCTGAATTTTGATTTTTCCGAATAAATTAAATTTGTCTGAATTTTGAACCATCTGAATAATAAAAATCGTAATTTGGTTATGAACCCATAACAAATTCTTTGCATTCTAAAGTCATATACTTAATTTTTTAAAGTCACGCGTAATTAAATTTTTACTTATATAGAAAATACTTTATTAATAAAAAAATATTTTCATTTCGAATAACTATAAGATTACTTAACGACTTTTTCCTAGTTATTAAAACTATTTAAAATCATTTCAACATCAATTTCAACATACATATGTTTTTGTTTTTTAAAAATATTTTAAGATGAAATTTTAGATTATACTTAAGTATAATCACTAGTCAAGGATATTCAATTGCTTTGATTTTGCTTTTGTTTGGATCTCATCTGCAACTGGTCATCAGCCTAGAATTTATATCAATACAGTAACTATTTATTGTGTATCAAATATCAAATACCTTACCTTACCTTAGCTTCGTTCGGTACATGAACTATATTTTCCCCTAAAAACTTTTTTTTCTTTTTAAATTGTATATTTACTAGTGGATTTAAATAGTCAGGATGTAGGTTCCTTTATGTTTTTTTCTTATTCAATAATTTGCGTTTTATAGTTACTTATATTTATGTATACAATGGCTACACTTAAGCAATTAAAGGCTTAGTGAAACAAATGATTCCAGAAATTGAAACTTAGTTAAATATGAATAGGTAATAATAAATGAAGTAGTGGATGCCCTTATAGGAATGGATGCCCTTATGCTACTTATAGGAGTAAAAAGGAGAAAATAAATTTATATTTCACATCATATATTTATATTTTATTATTATGATACATGTAAAATGCATAAAGCTGAGCTTGAACTTAAAGTTTTTGAACACTCGTAGTTTTTGTTTGAAAAAAAGAGATTTGAGTTTAAAAGGGGGATTATGTAAATGAATATTTCTTTTTTAGTAGTTTTGCTATTTAAAAATTTCACCCCGATTAAAGGTGCCAAGATTTGACCCGTCACTCATTCTGTTGATAGTTAACCATCAATGTGCCCAACCATACTCAGACACATTTCCTTTTATTACTTATATGATTTTATTAACTATTTGAATGTATTTTGCTAGTAAATTTCAAATTTTGAATTTTCCAGTTCAATTCAGTTACAGTTGAATAGTGTTTGTATAATAAATAACGCAGCTAAAGGTTAATATTTACTATTTCAAGAACCTCTGCTTTATGTGATTTCTTTTTTTTAACAGAAAAATCAATTAATAAATTTTTTATTTTATATCTAACTTTATAATTAGTGCTAAATTAAAATGTAAACTAAGTATAATATAAATGTACTTATATATAAGAGTTGACAAATAACTTGTTGATAAAATTAACTTTTGATGTTTGTATCTAAAAATTTATATAAATATTTTTCAATTATCATATACACAATTTTTTATTTACTTTCATTTTTGTCAATATTTATTTCTAATATATGTATCTTAATAATAAATTATTATTATTAGTTTTAATGAATAGACTTTTTTTTTTATTCTATTAACATTATAATTATATTTAGAGTGAATATAGAAGTTGAAAAGTTAATATTATGTTAGTTATAGAATAATTCAATTAAAAAACAAAAAAAATTATTTCCTAAAAGTTATTAACTTTAGATTATATAATTTTCGAACTCGTTATTGAGAACTTCTTTCAAAGTATTTATTAAAATCCCATTCATTTAAATTTTGAAGCTGTAGACAACTGTTTAAATTGATTTACTTTTATGATGCCGAATCAAAACTCTTCTAATTCACTTATAAAGTAATTTTTTTCAACCTCCCTGGTTCCATTCTTTTCAACAAGTTGCGAGTTAAAGGAGCATCATAAATTATATGGTTTTAAATGAACCGTGGTATATTCATTAATCATTATTAACCTAATAACTTTATTCTGTAATTATTGGGATGTTATACATATACATTATAATTGTATTCCAAAGATCTAAATATATTGAATCGTTGCATTCTTCAATAGCTTCTTGCTTTGAACTCATGTAACTCCCATTTAACATTATTACATTTCTTTCAATTTTAGGCAGTTCGTAAAATGTAAAATGTATTTCCGCAAAGCAATCGATTATTCAGGTCTATATATTATAAAAAGTATATTTCATTTATAACTCAATTACGGAAAATTTTGGTATAATCCAGTTTTAATTCTTTGTAACTACCACAATTTGATTGTATTTAGGGCTAATTTTTATTATAAGTTTAATTTTAATATAGAATTTTTATAAAACATTAAGAACGTTTTCTTAATAAATTATTTAATTACATAACGTTATAAACCTCTAAATTC
This sequence comes from Poecilobothrus nobilitatus, assembly GCA_947095535.1. Taxonomy (NCBI): domain Eukaryota; kingdom Metazoa; phylum Arthropoda; class Insecta; order Diptera; family Dolichopodidae; genus Poecilobothrus; species Poecilobothrus nobilitatus. The sequence continues at coordinate 151,733,651 of OX352773.1, read as the reverse complement.
TTCTAACACCGGAAACATATAGAAATTGTATTCTTTAAGATTTCGATCTAATGTAAAATTTAAAACTATAAGTATTTAGTTAAGTAGCTAAAAGTTGTTTTTGTTTTTTTCTAATGCATTTCTCTGCCACATCAATGTGGACAGGAAATTACACAGCCTTTCCTATTCAGGCGTGGCTGTAAATGTCGAAAGGGGGTATAACTCTTACGACGTGTGTGGCATTAAAGTTTTGTTTTTTATTGATAATTTTCAAAGAAGGATATTTTATTTGCCTCAAGAAATAAGACTGAATCAACTTTATTCCAATATTGTCAAATTAATATTTACGTATCACTACAGACGGTCAAATTATCAACGGATTCTTCAGCTGATAATTTTCTTATTGGGATATATAAGTTTTTCACAATGCATACATTTTTTTCTAGCTCTTAATTAAACGATTATTAGTAGTTAAAACGGAATTGTCTTCGTGTTTTTATTTTCGTGTGTTTATATTTATTAAATGCAAAACAAGTCGTCAAACGAATTTACAAAACTAATTTACTAGTAATGAGCATTTTTCTTTGCTGAAAATTCAATTCTTCGGCTTTTATTTAAATTTAATTTTCCTGACTTACACAATCAAGTAATTAAAATTTATGAATAAAACTGTGTTTTACTTTACAAATTATTTAAAAGTATGGTTGTGGTTGTTTTAAATTCATCTGACACTTCGTTTTTAAGATTTCTTAGTTTTTTAACAGAATATATTTTATACGAGACGCAATATTTATTGTGTGTATTATACCTATAATAGTGGATGATAACAATTTTTCAAGGGTACCCTATTGGTGACAATAATTTTGCTCACAATACACCAAAATATTATTTTAGAATAATTCTCTTTAAAAATTGACGTATTTAGAATTAAAAATGTTTAAAAATCCATTAACACCATAGCTATGGTTTTAACAGTGCAGTGCATTAATACCATTTGGGAAGAGTTCTTGTTAGATAATTTAACTCACCTATCGAAACCTACCCTTCAGTTGTTATCAAAAAATTAAAAAAAAAATTACTTATTATAGTTTTATTATTTTCGCCCTTTTGTCTGTTTCCTTGACTATACTTCGTCTTAGATAAAGCAAACTAATATTAACCATTGATACTTAGATCTTATAAATAAAATAACAGTTCTAGAATAATTTTTTTCTGTTGTTTATTTTTTAAGCTGTAATTCCAATCAATATAAAAATAATTATACTTATATATCCCAAACGCTTTTAACCAAAGCCTCGAAATTTTTAGGTAGAAGATTTTTAGAAGATCATATTTAGAAAACCGGTGAAGCAAAACAGAATTGTCAGGAGTGTTAAAAATTTATTTCATAAAAAATAGTATACAGATATAGAATTTGACAAATCGGTGTTTTTCGGTATCAGTCTATGTATACGACTATCAGTTTAATATCAGTCTAAGTATATCAAAGTTAATTATTTGATTGAATGTAAATATAATGAAATAATTTGTTTTTTTTTTTTTAGTGCATTTCGCTGCATAACATAAATGTGAAGAGGAAATTACACAGCCTTTCCTTTTCAGGCGTGGCTGCAAATGTCGTAAGGGGCTCTTACGAGGTTTTTTGGATTTGAACCCACACTCCTTCGTTGTTTACAGCGTATTTTATACACTCTTACCCAAGAGGCCACCGAGCCCCCTGATATTAATTATAGTAATTCTAACTTAAAATTTAGACAAATGCATGTTAAAGATCTTTTAAATATTATGTTTAAATTCACTTAACTAAATTCCTGACAGCGATAGAAAAACAATTTATGATAATTAAATTTGTTTTTTTTAAGTTTCATATTAAAATGTAAAAATCTGTTATAAATTAAAGTTAAAACAAAATAACTGAGATATTTATGTCAAGAAATCTGATGATTTTGTCTCACTTAAAATAATTAATGATATACGATATAGGTAATGTTTACACATGTGTATGTACAATGTAATGTACATATATATATGTTTTTGAATAATCTGTGCAATATACGTACAAAAAATCGTTTTCGCTACTGCTAAAATTTACTTGATAACATTTTTTGTTTTTGGCAATTTTTTTTTTTTAAATTTAATTGGAGTAAAAATTGGAATGGAGTTAATTTATACTACATTGTAACTAGTTTTCTTATATTTGTGAAAGTTTTTTTTTTTTTTTGTTTTATTTTACATAATTTTGCGAAATTTTTTTAAACAAATTTGTCTTCAAGACACGTAAAAATATAATCGCAACATAAAATTGAACTCTCATTAACACACTTAATTTTGGCAAGACAGATAAAATAAAAAAAAAAAAATGTTGTAGCAGACAAATTATATTTTAAAGCGCGTAAATTTAAATAAAACAAGACAGTATGTTAAACCAAAGGTTTTTAAAGCTGGACATTTTTAAAAAGACAATGAAAAGCATTCTACAATACACACGTAGAAGTGTTATAATTTTTTAATTCAAATTTGTAATTTTCTTCAATTCATCGGCAATTCTATATAAATAAAAGAAGCTGTTATTACTGAAGTGCTCACGACCAAAAGGGTTAATATTTCGAAATGCGCGATAATTTCACTTTTCCTATCACTATAACTTTCATACTACAATAATTGTATGTCTCTCAAAATCTTAAAAGATCTGACTAACAGTGTCAGAGATACTATGAGGAATAAAAATTTTACCAAAGTTTTTGTTTCCGATAATAGTAAAAGTAATAAAAGTAAATTTTCCTGACATTTGACATTTTTAGATTAAAACGAGGAAGAGTGCAGTAGAGTAGACTGTGTCAACTCTGGGATACCCGTATGAACGTAATATATCCTGTTTCTATAAAACTTGATCATCTTTTAAAAACATTCAGAGTTTTAGTACCGAACTACAGAGATATATTTATGTAAATTGTGGAGTTGTATGATAGCTACCCGAATCTATTGCGCCTAGCTTCATTAAGTTCCAAGAAATGCAAAAAGCCTGAACCGGCTGCTTTAGACCATTCAAATTTTACAAAAGTTTTTGGCATGCAACTCGACACTTTTTCACTAAATTTCAGATAGCTAGCTTCAATAGACACTGAGTTATTTTCATTTAAAAAGAGAAGTTGTATGGCAACTATCCGAACCTGTCATATCATCACACTAAAATTTTACAGAAGTTGTTGCATTAAAACTCGATCATCATTTGCAAAATTTCAGATACCTAGATTGAATAGACACTGGGTTATTTCCATTTAAAGAAAGAAGTTGTATGGCAGCTACTCGAACCCGGCGGCCGAAAATGCTGGAGTTAAATAGCAAAACTAACAATTTTGCAAGAGTGACGTAAAAAAAATTTCAGCCTCCTAGCTCCTTTATTTTTTGAGTTATCGTGCGGACGGACACTGAGTTCTTTTCATTTAAAAAGAGATTTTGTATGGCAGCTACCCGAACCCGTCGCACCAGCACAACCAAATTTTGTAGAAGTTGTTGCCATAAAACTTGATCATCATTTGCAAAATTTCAGATACCTAGATTGAACAGACACTGGGTTATTTCTATTTAAAGAAAGAAGTTGTATGGCAGCTACTCGAACCCGGCGGCCGAAAATGCTGGAGTTAAATAGCAAAACTAACAATTTTGTAAAAGTGATGTAAAAAAAATTGCAGCCTTCTAACTCCTTTATTTTTTGAGTTATCGTCCGGACGGACACTGAGTTCTTTCATTTAAAAAGAGATTTTGTATGGCAGCTACCCGAACCCGTCACACCACCACAACCAAATTTTGCATAAGTTGTTGCCATAAAACTTGATCATCATTCGCAAAATTTCAGATACCTAGATTGAACAGACACTGGGTTATTTCTATTTAAAGAAAGAAGTTGTATGGCAGCTACTCGAACCCGGCGGCCGAAAATGCTGGAGTTAAATAGGAAAACTAACAATTTTGCAAGAGTGACGTAAAAAAAATTTCAGCCTCCTAGCTCCTTTATTTTTTGAGTTATCGTGCGGACGGACACTGAGTTCTTTTCATTTAAAAAGAGATTTTGTATGGCAGCTACCCGAACCCGTCGCACCAGCACAACCAAATTTTGTAGAAGTTGTTGCCATAAAACTTGATCATCATTTGCAAAATTTCAGATACCTAGATTGAATAGACACTGGGTTATTTCTATTTAAAGAAAGAAGTTGTATGGCAGCTACTCGAACCCGGCGGCCGAAAATGCTGGAGTTAAATAGCAAAACTAACAATTTTGCAAGAGTGACGTAAAAAAAATTTCAGCCTCCTAGCTCCTTTATTTTTTGAGTTATCGTGCGGACGGACACTGAGTTCTTTTCATTTAAAAATAGATTTTGTATGGCAGCTACCCGAACCCGTCGCACCAGCACAACCAAATTTTGTAGAAGTTGTTGCCATAAAACTTGATCATCATTCGCAAAATTTCAGATACCTAGATTGAACAGACACTGGGTTATTTCTATTTAAAGAAAGAAGTTGTATGGCAGCTACCCGAACCCGGGGACAGAAAATGCTGGAGTTAAATAGCAAAACTAACAATTTTACAAAAGTGACGTAAAAAAATTTTCAGCCTCCTAGCTCCTCTATTTTTTGAGTTATCGTGCGGACGGACACTGAGTTCTTTTCATTTAAAAAGAGATTTTGTATGGCAGCTACCCGAACCCGTCGCACCAGCACAACCAAATTTTGTAGAAGTTGTTGCCATAAAACTTGATCATCATTTGCAAAATTTCAGACGCCTAGCTTCATTAGGTTCCAAGAGGTGCAAGAAGTCTGAACCGGCTGCTCTAGACCAAACAAATTTTACAAAAGTTGTTGGCATATAACTCGACACTTCTTTACTAAATTTCAGATTCCTAGCTTCAATAAACACTGAGTTATTCTCATTTAACCGGATAAGTTGTATGGCAGCTACCCGAACCCGCCGCACCACCACAACCAAATTTTACAAAAGTTGTTGCCATAAAACTTGATCATCATTTGCAAAATTTCAGACGCCTAGCTTCATTAGGTTCCAAGAGGTGCAAGAAGTCTGAACCGGCTGCTCTATACCAACCAAATTTTACAAAAGTTGTTGGCATGTAACTCGACACCTCTTTACTAAATTTCAGATTCCTAGCTTCAATAAACACTGAGTTATTCTCATTTAAACGGAGAAGTTGTATGGCAGCTACCCAAACCCGCTGCACCAGCACAACCAAATTTTACAGAAGTTGTTGCCATAAAACTTGATCATCATTTGCAAAATTTCAGAAACCTAGCTTGAATAGATACTGAGTTATTTCTATATAAAGATAGAAGTTGTATGGCAGCTACTCGAACCCGCCGACCGAAAATGTTGGATTTAAATAGCAAAACTAACAATTTTGCAAAAGTGACGTAAAAAAAATTTCAGCCCCCTAGCTCCTTTATTTTTTGAGTTATCGTGCGGACGGACGGACGGACGGACGGACGGACGGACGTACATGGCTTAATCGACTCAGAATTCGATTCTGAGCCGATCCATACCTTTGACACTATATCTAGCTCGACTCCTTTAAGGTGTCACAAACGTAATGGCAAATTTATTATACCCTTGAACATAGTTCATACGGGTATAAAAATGTTCAGTAGAACTTGAGATATATATACATCTTTTGAAAAAGAGATTATATTCAGAAGTTTCGTAACGGATGAGATTACATAAAATATTATATCTATCTATAGATAAAATTTTATTTTTCCATTTTAAACGGTGTAGAAGTTTTGTATATAAACTGACGGATGAACAGAATGACAAAAATAAGCAAATTTTCAAAAAAAAAGAAAAATAACTATTTTATATGTGAGAAAAAAGGGGTTTTTAGATAAATTAAAATATTTAGACAGAATTTAGTAGAGCAAGTGGTTTTCTGTTGTGTCAATCCAAAACTGATTAATATACTTGTATATCTAAAAAATACCTTCATCAAGGCTGGTTGAGACAAAATGATTTATACAAAAACAAAATTTTTACTGCTTGGGGGGAAATAAAAATTTGTTTTATATATATATTAAAGAAGTACACATACTGAAACTTTCTGTTTATTATAATAAAAAAATTTATAGAGAATGAACTTTAAAAAAAAAATCAATGAAGTGGCCCTATACATATCTGGTCGAAATTAATTTTTTAAATCTTACTTATTTAAATTTTTAAAACATGTGAGACTACAATTTTAAACTCAGTTTTAAATTCAAGTTTTAAGATTAGTAAATATACTTTTGAATATGAAATCTAGATACGTAATTGATCCGAACTAAGTGTAAAATATTAGAAGTTAATTAGATTTCTAACTCGGAGATTTTATTTATCCTTATTTCATTATGATCTAAAATTCTTCAAGCGTTCCGAAGATTATTTGACCTTTGTTTCGTTTCATAAGTTTAATTACACTTAAGCTGTAAATGGAGATGAATCAGCTAGTGTAAGTGCTGTATAAATAATAAGATTTTTTTAAAAAGATACATAAGTATATATGTACATTCAAGTACAGTTGAAGTACAATAGAATTGTTAGTAAAAGCTTTTCGTTATATATACAATTGCTGTACCAAATCCGTTTTGCGCCCTTGTCTTTTGCCATTTTAACTAACAGGTTCTTTCTATTCCATGCTCTTACAAATAAATTCGTTTTAAAAGTTTAATTATAAGTTTTAATTAAAAAACTATTTTACATATTGGTTTTTTTTTTTTTTTAATGATAGAAATCGATATAAATGATTAATTAGAATACAAAACTAAAATTTTTGTTAAAGTATAGTATCTTTAGATGTAAGTATGCAATTATAATAAAATTAAAAATATATATTTTTTTTTTTGTTTATAATCGGATTTACTAATTTTAACATATGTTTTGGTGTATAGATAATTTAGAATAAATTAATCTGTGCAAAATCAGTTTATTCACATAAATCATAAAATATATAAATAAGTAACTATGTATAGATTTTTGTTCGTGCTCTAATATTGTTCAGTTAAAAAAAAAAAAGTTTATTTAAGTATAAGTCTGTACAGATAACATTTTACTTTAAACACTGATCATTATTTCTAAAAGTTGAACATTATATTGTTATATACTTTGAAAAATAAATAAAACTTAATAATGATTTAAATTGCTGTAAAACACTAGCAAATTTTCATTAACACCTTCAAATAATTTAAATTTACCAGATTATACTAGATGATTTCATAAGATTTCATTAATAGTTACATATAATTACTTATATATATTGACATAACGGTTGAAATTTGTTTTTTTTCGCATCTATAGAATTTAATTTGGAAATAAATTATGTAATATAAAAGAAATAAAATTAATATACTTATTATAAGAGTCACTCATTTTTAATTGTCAATTTTTATATCCACCCGTCTAAAACTTATTTTAGCTAATTGCAAAGCACAGGAAAATTTACTTTTATAATTTTTACTGTTACTGGAGACAAAAATTTTTGCAAAATTTTTATTCCTCAGTATCTTCCTGAGGTATTCATCAGAACTTAGAAATTTTGAGAAGTGAAAGATCTTTGATTGCCATGCAGCTATTAGATCAATTAAAAATTATAAATTTAATATTGTCAGGTAACTTTAACTTGGACACCTGAGCATATTTGTTTAAAAAGAAAATAAAGAAGTTAAAATATCAATATTATATTTTTACATATGGATTTTTTTTTATATTTTTTAGTACGTATTGTAGAGTCAAAGTAATAGTGAGAGAACAGGGAAAGTGAAGTTATCGTGAATTTCAATATTAATTCGAATGTCAAAAAATTGATTCATCAGAATTATCTCATTTAAAAATGGAGCTCGTTAATTTTTATATATATATATAAATATTTTTTGACTTCAGGTTTCAAATATATTTTTAATTCAGTTAAGTTAATAAAAACAAGACAGTATGTAAAACCAAAGGTTTTTTAAAAGTAACTATAGCTGAACATTTTCCAAAACATACTAAAAAAAGTTTAGAATTGTGACTTACTGCGAAATTTGTATTTCTTTTTAGAATTTTATATACAAAAGAAAATTGTAAAAAATCAAGAGATACTTTCTTCAATTTTAAGTAAATCCTACATAATTTTTTTTTGTTTTAGTGTATTCCTCTGCCACATAAATGCCACAAGGGAATTACACAGCCTTTCCTTTTCAGGCGTGGCTGTAATTGTCGTAAGGGAAAATTATTCTTACGACGTGTGTAGGATTCGAATTATTTGATACGCTCTTACCCACTAGGTCACCGAGACCCCAGTTAGAAAATGAAAAGTAAAAATAAAGAATCATTTTAATAATTGAATATATTTAATTAATTCAAATTTTAGTTTTGTTAAATATTTTTGATTTTATAGAGATGCTTTAATCACTTATTTGAAAAGTTAAAAGGTAAATTCTTTAATATGAAGATTTTAAATATATACAGCTTATCACCATTGCTGACAACCAAAAATACGAGGGAATGGAATCAAAACGGTGTCTGTACAATTGGTGCTCTCTAAGATAGATTTTTACAAAACAGTCATATAAAGCAACCAGAGCCGGTCACAAAAGCACATTAATTGATTACTTTGTACCGTTTGAGTATTTTTTTTTGAGTGACTTGTGGCTGTTGCAATAACAATTACATATTAGAATCATCGCAATTCAGTTCGTTGTGACAGAAAATGTGCAACTCATAAATTAAAAAAATTATTATCAAAACGAATAACTGTTGAAAAATTGAATTAAAAGCTATAAAAATATTTAGTAACTACTTACTTATAATAAGGTAATATCAATTTATTATAGGTGTTAAATGTTAATTGTTGTATAACTTTTAACTGAGCAATAACTACTTATTGCTAAAAATTTACTTTAAGTTAAAATTATTGTTAAATATAAGTTTCAATTTTAATTAGATTTAATAATAAATTATAATATAATAAGTTTGTTATAAATTACACCGATTTCGGTTTTTAAAACTTTAAGTACATATTATAGGAATAAATTAATAAAAAACAAATAGGTATCATTCCTCAAATATTGCACAAGCAAATTTCATTTTTTTTTTCTTTGCGTAAGGATGGTGAAAATCATCGAAAGATACTGTACGCAATACAGTTATGTGAGACATTAGCTCACTAAACACACCAGCCCCTTCTTAAAATATTAAAACTATTCTGAAAGATTAACCATTAATTTTGCGTTAACTCTTATAGATCTACTGGAATTGCAAATCACTGTGAAGGTGATCTGCGTTTATCGCTAAATCTAGTGGCTTAGTTCTATTAAGGTTTTTAATGGCATTTTCACAATGTAACAGTTTTGAAGCTTCTAAGCTGGTCTTATGTTTTAGTGCATATTTTTGTATTTCTTCACTTACAGTGTGTATTTTTAGATCCCTAGAAACTGAAATCTAACTTAACGTTTAAACTCATTAGTAGCGTTAAATTAAAACTTAAAAAAGCTTTAGGTTTCATTATCGCTAGAATTGAGGGAAACCCTCCGCCTTCTCTACAGAACAATTTTTCATTCGTTTTAGTCCCTAAAATACATCCTATAAATATTCAAGACGTAAAGAGAATCAGACTGTATAATATAAATCAATTTAAATTTATTGCTTCAATAGTTTAATAGTTTTTCTGTAATTTATTTTATTTTAAATTAAAATGATGTAATTTATAAAAAAAAAACATTAATAAAATATTTTTCTTTAAGTACATATTGTATATTGATATATTGAAAATTATGGTTACAAAAAAAAAACAAATTCGAAATTGTGTTATAGGATTTTAAATAGCAATAAAATTTCCAGATATAGTATAAAGAATTTTTGTTTTTTTTTTAATTTTTAACAGTTTTCTAAATTAAGCTAAAGACAACTTTATGTTTTACATCTTAGTAGTACTTGCACTGATAGTACTGTATTTTTAGAAACTCTTATTCATGAGATCTAATATTAAAGCTTCAAATTATGATCATTGTGACATCGTAATGACATAAATTATTAACAAAGTGCTAGAGAAGATTATGTTAATTAATGTACTTTGATAAAAAAATTTTTTTAGAAAGAAATATTTAAAAAAAGATGAGACTGTTTATAACCTTATAAAAACTTCAGTTATACAAGAGACACAAAATAAACCAAGTATAACTTCATATAGATAGAAGATAAACCATAACCTTCCTCAAATTTATGTTATGTTTTTTCTCTCAAAAAACTGTAAATCTTGAATTTATGGATATATGACAATTATCATAAAAGTTTTGCGCAAAGAGAAATTTTGCAAAAAAGACTAAAAGAGGACATTTAGTAGATACGTTCTGCTGAATGTAGCGTTATGATGCACTACATCGGTTTAATGATTAGCGTGCATAATTCTAAGTACTGAATGTTTTGCAGCAAAACTTAAAATTACATTTATTGTATATGACATTTCATATATTTTTATTTTAAAATTACCATACCCAATTCTTTTAAAGTTTAAAAAGAAATATTTTCAAAATTTAACTTTAAATTGTGACTTTCGAAAATTTCTAAAAAAAAACAAATCAATTACATTTTCAAAGTGATCGTCATTGGGAACCGATTCGACTCTTTTTAAAACCTTATTTGATCTTAGAGGCTACCTTCTGCAAACTTTGAAGAAAATCGAAAATGGGAGCTTTTAAAAACTCTTATTATGAAATGCTATACTATGCAATAAAATAATTAGAATTACATGTAAAAAGTATTAGTTGAGAAGAGTTTCATTTGATAAATAAACTATTTATAATTGTTTTCTTTTTCCTTGTCACTCCTATAAGGAGCATCCACTAAGTCTTATTATTCATATTTGATTTCAGTTTCGTGAATCATTAATTTCACTAAGTCGTTGATTACTCGGCTGTAGCTATTGTACAAGTCTAAAACGTTTCTTTTATTTAACGTTTCTGTTATACATAACTAATGAAATGGACACTTATTTATCAAATCGACCTCACATTTTTTATTTGAAAGATTAATTGTTTTGTTTTGATTTCTATCATATCATATTTTGTTAAATTAAATTTTTCTTAATCTTAAATTATCAAATTTTCAATATATTTCTATCGCATCAATTTCTAAAACTCTGACTAATTGAATTATTGATTAATTTCTACTTTGTTACCATATAACTGGATGCAAATTTTTAATTGTTCAGTAATTGTCCACTACACAATAAACGAATCTTCTATGTTACACAGGGGCACAGATATTGTTATTTCTTTAAAAAGTTAATGAAATTACTTTGAAGGCCGTTATCTCGGAAACCGTTGGAAATAAACCCCTCTCTCCAGAACAATTTTTTGCTTGTTATGAACTTCTCTATCACCTTCGTTCTCCGCGACCCTAGAGTTCCGGACATCCTGTATAAAAATATTCTGGAAAAAGAGTATAGCACTGCTTTTGAATGCAACTCTAACATCTCTCCTATTTTACAAGGGCAAATGAAATACAACCACATGACACTACTTGCAAATTGCAAGAAATACAGAAAAATGGTACTAGGAGAAAATGAAATTGAGGTATAACACACGCTCCTATGCATCATTATAGTAAATGTTGTCTATAATAAAATGCTTTTATATATGAAGATATTAAATTATTAAAAATTCATCGCTGTAATAACCGAAAACCAAAATTAAGTTAAGTAGTTTTCACAGAACTTAAAATAGTAGATACATATATTAGATACATATATATATTCAATGTATTTATTTTTTTAAATTAATTAATTTGTGTTTATAACTAGATTGTTGATTGAAAAATAGTTCTTTTATCTTACCAGTTCAGTCGATCCAGTTACCGCACATGACACAGTGCTCCAGTCACCGATCTTTCAGAAAAAAGATATTGGTTTCAAATCCTGGATCATGTCAAAGTAAATATTATAATTACAATTTGCTACTACGGTACAAACCACAACCGAAAAGGAAAGGTTGACCTATTTCCTCCTCAGTTATCACATTGTATGTGGGGTACCAAATTTAATAAATAAAAATAAATTTTTATTTAAATGAACAGAAAATAAGTAATACTCGTATGTTTACATATATTTTGACTAATTTAAAATTATAATCAGTATTCTAAGCTTGGTGTTATTAATTATCCCTTAATATGGATAAAAAAAAAAAACGTTTTTATTCAATTCAATACCGCAAATAAAGGCTTATACATATACCGTATACGCGAAATTATTGCGGTTACGAATTAATAACAAAAATAATACGAATGTAAATATTTTGAAATTTATAACCATTAAGAATGCAAAATATTTTATGTAAATTTTAAATAGTTATTAATAATATTTATTATTAATGTTCTATATTGACTCAGTGATTAACCGGTTTTATTAATTAATAATCATATAGTGCAAAATTTATACATAAAAATCAATAACATGTTTTAGATTTTATCTATTTAAATTTTGAATGATCAGTCGATCGGTTGATAACTATTTCATTTCCATAAAAAATTTAAAATAAAATTAATTTTTGTATCTAAGTGTGTTTCTTTTTTTTTTTAATTGTTTTCTTATTCTTTTTTTTTTTTTTTTTTTAACGCCATCTATTTATTTCTTTCATTATAAGTGTAAAATATTAAACGATTTAAAATTAGCTATTAATAATGTGTAAACATTAAACAAACATTACAATGTTAATGAAAAATCTAAATAAATTTGAATATCGTATATTTTAATATCGTAATTTTTTTTTTTCTGTTTTTGTTGTTGTAAATCAAAAATAACCTTCAATATCGCATTATAACGTAACGTAATGCATATATATATATATTTTTTTTTCGAATTAATTTTATTTTAAAGATTCCACATAATTTTAATTAAATTTTTAAATTATTACAAAAATAAAATAATTTATTAATTTTTTTTTTTTTTTGTTGAAAACCTAACCTCAATCACATAATTATTTACACGTATTATTCACCTATATTAATACATATTCGTATATATATATATATATATATATATATACATATAATATAAATATACGTATAAATTACAAGGTCAAATATAAGTAATTCACAGCACGCCACTTATATTTAGTTTTTCTTTTTGTTGATTTTTATTTTTTCATATGCGATTTTTATACAACCGTAAATGTGAAGACGCCGGTGTTATGATGTTGTAATAACAATACTCTTATTATTAATAAGCTGTTTTTTTTTTTTTTTTTTTTTTTGTGTAGTTTTATTTTATTTTGGTATTGTAAAAGAAAAATGAAAATAAATAGTTATAAAACAAAATATGTATAAATTTTTTGAAGTCATTGCACTTTTCTATTATACACTGATTCTATTAGAAATGTTGCTTTTCAAATGAAAATTTGAGGTTGAGAGAAAATCTGATATGTTAGTAACGAGTAACGAAATTATATATACTTTTAAGGTTATATCAGTATAAATATAATGTTCGATATGACATATTTAATATGAAAATTGAAAGTTATGTGTGGTTTTAAGCACAAAATTAAAACAAAATAAATTTTAAATATAAATTTTTATAGTTAATAAGGTGATGAAATGAAATGAATATAAGTACTACACTTGTAGAACTTAATATTTTACAGAACTTTATATAGTCTTAATGTTTACTAAAATGTGTGTAGCACAAATTATGCATATAACAAATAAAGTATTAAGTAGTTGGAGAGATTGAAATAAGTAAAAAAAATTTTGAAGATGAAAAAGGGGAAAGTGTTTAATTTCCAGCAGTGTAGTTTTAGGCTACAACTTAAATTTGCATTAGAACTTAAAATTGCATAATATGTAACTATAACTATTTTATCTGTACAATTCAAAAAGTTATTTGTAGGGTTTGTGGAATTATTTTTTGTTAATCGATTCACTCTTTCGTATGTGACATCTTAATTATTTTGCAATCAAAGTAAAAAGAGTTTGAACCAAGGGTATATGTGTAGTAATAAAAAGATATAGGTATATAATATGTAAGTAGTATTTGATAATATAGCATAATAATTTATACAAAATCTATAAACAAAATTTCAATATATAAATAAAAACAACAAATATATAATTAAAAATATTTTCTGTACTCGATAATAGATGGTGGACAAATAGTTCAAAAAGTATTTTTATATTTTAAAAATCTATGTACAATATCTATATAGTTGAGTATTTAATGGCTTAATGAAATTAATGATTCAAAAAACTGAATATTAATCTAATTTAAATACATGATATTTTGTGGCTGTTTTATGCTCTTAAAAAGAAGCGAACGGTGAAAAACTAAAGATGAATATTATATTACTTACCTTTTATTTTTCTTTTAATTTGTATGAAACATTTGGGACTAACGAACTCGATAACCATAGTATGTCTTATCCCTTTTATTTGTATGCTTTCCATCTTATTTTCATATCGTTTTATACTATTTCCAGTAATAGTTTCAATATAATGTGGACCTTCTGTATATTACAATTTTTAATATAAGAATTAAACGAATTATTTTACTTTAGATGTAAAAATTAAAATTTGTTCGCGGAGATTTAGAAAATTTTTGATACTATTTATTGATATAAAATAAAAAAAAAATACATATTTATTTTTATAAAATGATTTAAAACAAATTCACTGCTTTGGTTTGACATGAAAATGTTAAACAGACTCACTTTCTACTTAGAGGAAAATGATTTCAACCAATTAGAGAAACTTAGTTGGAAATGATTTTTACAACTACAAAATACCAAAATTCAAAATCAATTGAAAATACAAAATTTGAAAATCCCAAATTTTAAATTTTTTTTTAGGATACCAATCGATATCTTGCGAAAATAAATCTAGAACAAAAAAAAAGTCTTGACAAAAAAACATGGAGCCTTTTTTATATATTATACCTATACATATTCTGAAAAAAGTGCATTACCCTAATTTTGTAACCAACTGTAGAATTCCCCGAATTTATTTTTGTACATATTCAAATTCATTCCATTCATTAGGTTCCATTAAAAACAAAACACTTAAAATAGTGGGAACCGCGGACTTTAAACAAATTATTGAAATTCTGATTTTATAACCAACTCCAAAATTTTTTCTAATTATTTTATTTACATATAGGTTCGAATGCATAAAACTCAGGTTGAAGTTAAATCTAAATCTTTTCAAACAAAACCTACCACTTCAAGTATATGTTTCAAACAAATCCTACGAGTTTAAGTGTAGTTTTTGTTTCAAAAATGAGATTTAAGTTTAAGCTAAATTTTATGCATTCGAACCATAATCTATATATATGTAGAACTAATGACCTTAAAGTACTTTTGAAGTTTACAGACTTTAATTTGTTGATTTGTTTGTTTGCTATTTTGAATTTTTGAGATTTATATTTAATTTGAGATTTTGTTATGCTCCCAACACGTTTTGTCGAATATGGATTTTAAAGATAGATAGATAATTTACTTTATTATTGTCATAAATGCCAATAACAAGTTTATGGGCCGTTTTCATTTCCAGTGTTGTTCTATAATTGTTGTTGTTGCATTCTCTTAGTATGTGTCTGATTGTGACTTGTTCGTGACAAAACTCACAAATTGGTGAGTTTGTTTTGTTGAATAAATAACCATGCGTGGTCAGTGTAACCGAAAGCTTAATTCTGGAAATTTTTATGTCATTTTTTCAGCTGCTAGTTCTTACACATTTGACTTCTTCCAGTTGTAGGTATATTTCTTTAAGTAAGGATTCTGAATTTTCCCATTCCACTTGTTTCCCTTGTTTGTTGTAATTCAGTATTATTTTTTTAACGTATTTATATGATTCAGGTATTTTGTAAATCAGTAGGCGTTTTTACCACTAATTTTGCCTCTTGATTTGCTTTCTCTTTACCTTGGATACCTGCATGGCCAGTATCCTTATGAATTTTAAATTTAATCGAAAATTTAATAAGATTATAATTGGATATTTTGTATTTGAGGATTTTATAATTACGAATTTTGAATTTGGAGGGTTTGGAGAATTTGGAGAGACGCTGTTTAATTTGAATAAATTAAGTAATAATTGATCGATTTCGGGAATATTCTCCAACATGCAAATTTTTCAAAATTCGCGAGAATGTTTTTAATTTCTGTTTATAACTGTAATACTGTTTAAAGTTGCTGCTGGGTATTACAAACAATTCAGCAAAATAAAGATAAATTGAAGGATTAAATTAATTAGAATTCTTTAAATACTTGTAATGTCAATTATTAACTATTAGTAATAACAATTACACACATTTTTTTTTTTAAATATACGAAAAATTTACAGATTTATATTTTTCATTTTGTAAAATCATTAATTACATTCTTGCAGTATTCAAATAAAATACTTTTTATCACTTATTGTTTTTTCTTATAAATTCAGTATTTTTTATACAACTTTGTATGTTTACAGTATACGATTTTTTTTTTATTTTTTTTTGTAATTTTATTGAATTTAAATTTTTTATTTAAAGTTAATTTAATGCATAAGTAAATATAAATAAATTTAATGTTACAATATTATAATATTATATGGAAATTAAATGAATTAAATGTAAAGGTGACTTTTAGATTAAAAAACAATAAAATGAAAAGCTTTTTTTTTTTTCGTTCCATTCATCAAAAACAATTGCTGTTGTACATTCTCTTATATATAAACAGGTTACCAGGTTATTTTAATAATAAAAAACAAAATCAAAAATAAAAATTTATATCTTATTGTTATTTTTCTTTTACAATTAATTTCAATAAACATGTAAGATATCACGTCTAATAAGCTCATCAATTTAATCATTTTAAAACTGTAAAAAATCTATTTAAACAACATTAATTTTTTCCACATTTTCAGAAAAAAAAAAAAAAGATAATTTTCCAAATTTAACAATTTATTTCCACTCTGTTTGTCTGTTTGTCTATTTTTTTTATTTAAAACACTTCAATAACGTTTAGATAAAAAAATAAAATTTTTAAATTATTTTAATTGAATTCAGATAGATTAAAAAAAATTTTTTTATTTTGTTGAAGAACTTTATCTGTAAGAAGCAGAACATCGCCCATTCCAATAGCACAAAAAGCTCAAAATTGAAAAGGTGAATATTATAAACTCATAATTATTCAGATTTTTACATGACTTATGACTAAATATTTTGTTTTTTAACATTTAGTGCCGAACCTAAATTGCGACCTACGATGTACGACGTTGGCACATTGCAATACGCTGATGTACATACCGAAATAAGACGTCGACGTCTGCCATTGAAATCTAAAAAAATAATTGTCAAAATATAAATAAATGCAAAAAGACAATAACAATTCTCAACGTACGTACGTAGCGTATTTCAGTCCTCTCCATATAAAATATATAGAAATGAGAGCATTTTAACAGACTGTCGTACGTTGTACGCCGTAATTTAGGCTCGGCACTTAGTTTTAATTTGGTTATTAAATTTACCGTTATTTGAAACCATATGGAAACATTTAATTGGTATTACTAAGAGTTTAAATCTAAAAAGTTTCAATTTTAAGAAAGTATTTGCCGTTTTAAGGGTGTCAAAAATTGTAAATTTTCTAATTTTATAGATATTTCAAACCTAAAAACCCTTATGCAACTTTTTTATAAGATACAAAAGTCTCAAGCATATTGTGGGTATAGATAGACTATAGTGATTTTCTTAAATAAAATTGAATTCCATAAAATTGAAGAAAATTTTCTCTTAGTTTTTCAATAATTTTTTTTTACCACAGAATTCTAAAAATAATATTAAAATTTTGATGCAAATACAAGTACATACTAATAAGACTTTTTTCGAATTCTTCAAAAATAATTTTGGAAATGAGCGACTTTAAAAACGTTTGTTTTTAAATTATGTTTTATTTATTATTGAAAATGGGAATTTCATGAGTAGAATATACATGCCAGACAGGAGTAGACAGACATGCCATTAAGTTAAAATTTCCCTTCAATAAATTTATCTACCTTTACAGGTCCCAAACATTTTTGTGGCATAGGTAAAAATAAAATAAGAGAAGCATTAAAAATCGAAGAGGAAAACTGTAGGAGCAAACTATGGAATGAAAAATCTGAGGTCAGACAATCTAGAGCTCAGAGTTTTTGGGAAATTATAACCAGAAAAGATAGGTTCAAATCATAGGATTCAGGAAAACTAAACTGAGAATTTTAACAGGTACATTTTAAAAAAATTTGGAAAAGAAAATGACGGTACATGCAGATTCTATCAAAAAGAAGAGAAAATTCCAAGTTACATACTCAAAAACTGTGGAGCTTTACTCCGATGAAGATATGTGCACCTAAGACCATATTGTTTTGCTAAAGATGAACTACCAGCAATGAACCCTATACAAATATTTACTTTCTTAGAAGCCGAACAGAAGTGTTATAAGCGGCGGCAAAATCCACAACACGTAGTAACAGGGAGAGCAGAATAGATCTACATCAAAAGATTGCAGTGTATTTTCCTTTCGAATTAAAACATAATTGTATTGTACTATGCATCTGCAGTTTTAATATTAAAAGAAAGAATTTTAATATGTTCTTCAGCTTACTTTTAACTAAAGTGCAAACTTAGAGTTTTTTTTTTAGTGGCTTTAATTAGAATTTATACTTATAAACAAAATTTGGTGAATTAAAGGGTTAGTCATTTTATGGATTTTTAAATAATCAAAACTTTAAACAAACAAAACTATAATACAATACATAAAAAAAATTCTATACAATTAAATTTTAATTTATTTAAAAGAAAATGAACGTAAATATTATTTTTGTTAAATTTTAAAAGTCAATATTTGTTGTTTTTTTTTTTAACAATGAATCCGATATACAATCGCTACGAATTTTATTATAGAGATGGCACATAATAATAAAAATATAATAATATAACTAAAACGTAATTACAATTTAATTATGAAGTCAATTTTTTTTTTTTAGTTTACTCCCCTGTCACATAAATTTGACAAGCAAATTACATGAATAGATCTACATCTTTTTCTTTTGCCTTTTCAGGAACGGCTGTAAATATTGTAGAAGGGAATTATTCTTACGACGTATGTGGGATTCAAACCCACACTCCCTCGATGTTTACAACGTATTTCATACGCTCTTACCCAATAGGCCACCGAGACTCCAATAAACTTTTATAAAATGTAATTTGTACTATCTCTACAAAGAATTTAATAAAAAGCAAAGTATTTTCCTAACATTATGCCAATTTGTACTTTTAAAACATGAATTTTCATGAATTTATTTGTTTTAGACCTTTTAACTGAAAAATTACTAGATTCCTATTAAAAAATTATTAAAAAACTATTAAAAAATCTTCTTTACAATATTTTAGATTTTTTGTTTTTAGGAGTGACGGTGGAAAACATCGAAAGTCACTTAAAAAACATGCATGAAGTTCCGTTTTTACGAGTGACGATGGAAAACATCGAAAGTCACTTAAAACACATGAATGAGGTTCCTCTGGGTAGTGTTGAAAATTAACCAACGAAAACTACCTCTTTTGAAACTAAACTCTAGGTCTTTAGGTCTATGTACTTTAATAAATATAGTGTATAACTAATACAGATGCCTTTTAATTCAATTTTTATATTAAGTTTAAAAATGCAATTAATTTTATACATCGCTTATCAAATTCTAGAATACCTATAAGTATAGGAAGCATTCTCATATAGTAACCATTATTTATATATTTTATTTTTCAAAATAAATTTTTTTTGGGCCTTGCCAAGAGGATCCACTAAAGAATCACTTTGGCATAGAATTATTTTTAAGTTAAGGTAAATGATTTAATTAGGAGAAACATTGATCCAGAGTACCATAACGGGCCTAAACTGGCGTAAGTGTGAATCTATAGCCCCTACATACCTACACAGCTATTACCCTTATGTTTTGAAATATTTAAAATAAGCCATGATGGTTAAATTTGACACCAAATTTTTTTATTGCGTATTTTGTTTTCTATTATTAATTTTGATACAAATAATGTTAAAAGTATATAAATATGATGAGTGAAAAATTCAATGAAAATATATTTAAGTCTAGTGAAAGTCTTCAAATTAGATTACTACGACTTTAATCCTCTCACTAACTACAAAAAACATTTAGCTCTTTTTGGCCAAATTAAAAAAATCTTTTTGACCAAGTTTGAAGAAGTTATCCGAAAAAGGGAATTTTATGGAAATTTTATTAATACCAGAATGAATTATTATTAATCGAAATCCGGTAAGTTTTTAAATAAGGGAGTGTTAAAACATGTACACATACGATACATTATTTTTCAGCAAATATAATAACCACTTAGGTTTAATTTATAAAAATAATGAACTTGATATTTTTTCTTAAATTCTATCGCCATTTTTAATTTATTATAATATATACAAATATATACATACGTGTATATATGTAATATTAAAACAAAAATATAAAATATTTGTAGCATCATCCATACCAAATAAAAAATTAAAATTTTTAAAACAATCCTTAAATTGTTTTTTTTGTAAGAGTTTAAAAATTTTTTTTTTTTGGTTTTTTTTTAAAGTTTCAATGTAAATATTCGTAAAAAATTTCATATTTTGTCATTTTTAATCCATCATAAATCAACAACGAATTAAATATGGAATTTCTAAACTATAAGTGGTAGAAACAAAAAAAAAAAAAAAAAAAAATTAATTCGAAATTTGTAATTGATTGAATGATGTACAAACTTTTTTTGCCAAAACAATTTTTTTTTTTTTTTTTTTCTGTATTTGTTATTGATTTTATGCTTTGGTGTCAAGGAAAATAATTATGTTAAATTTTACGTGTGTTTAGATTTTTATGCGCAATTTTTATATGAAATTATAAAAAAAAAAAATGTATTCTTTAATTCTTCAATTTCTTTATTATTATGCTGTTTTATTAAAATTTATTATTCAAATAATAACTATTGTTTTCAACACTGTTTTTTTTTTAAGTTAACTTAAATTGAAATTATAACAAATTTTCTATTCTAATTTAAATAAAATTATTTATTTGTTTTTGTCAATTCATAAAATCTGTGTACTTGACATTTAATTGATTTATTGTTGTTTGTTTTTTTTTTTGTTGTTTTTTTCTTTTCTATTTATTCACTTGAAAAATCTCATTAAAAGTTCATATTGATGTTTAGGACATGAAAGTTAATTTCTATAAATTAAAATTTTCAGAACTAAAAGGCATATTTTGTTTTTAAATTCATGATTTAAAATTATTTATAAACGAGAAAGAATACAGTTGCCTTTGTCAACTCTTAGATACCAGTACGAACCGTTAGTATGTTCACAGCCTGTCACTCTGCTTACAATATTATTTTTTTAATATTTTAGTATTTTAAAATAATTTGGGTGAATTTTATAATTTCTAGAACTATGGTTTGTACATATGTTTATTCAAACTACCTACATATATATATATGTATTTGTTCTAAAGCATTTTTAATTTGTTCTTAAATATAGAGCTTTTTTGAACCTTTGGGGAGCTGTAGCTCCGTAACGGGTGGGGCTAGAAAAAAAAGTTATTAAAAATAAAATTAATATTTTTGTGAGATCTGTCAGCGGTTAAAATTTCATAGCTCTAGTTCAAAAAAAATGTGGGGATCCAAAAGTTAGGTGTTCGAGAGCTACCCTAAGTTTTGGTCCAAACTCAACCAAAATGTAAATTGTGTAAATTTCAAGATTCTAGGTTTCTTAGTTTTTGAGTTAGCGTGCTGACGGACGGACGGACGGACGGACATGGCTCAATCGTCTTAGAATTTTTTTCTGATCCGATCCATACCTTTGAAGGTATATCTAGCTTGTTTATTTCGAGGTGTTACAAACGGAGGAGTAATTTTATTATACCCGATCCTATCGTACGGGTATAATTATGATTAAAGTTAAAGTGTCAAAAGCAGCTATACAGCTCCATAAATGTTTAGTTTTATTTATAATAATTTAGATCTGAGCATAGAATTTATTTTAAATGTCATGTCAAAGTCAATGTCATCAAAATGTCAGCTTAAGTAAATATAATTTTGTATAAGAATTTTTGCCAAATTTATGAAATAATATTTATTTTTTGAGTTGAAATATAAGCTGTACTTATACTGTACAAATACTTGAGTTGAAATATAAGCTGAATACATAATGTTTACAGAATTTATTATTATAATTAAAAATGGAGTAAATCCCGTGCTTTATCTACAAAAAAAACAAAAAAAAAAACCAAAGTGAATTGACAAAATTCATAAAACGATATTTTTCAAGCAAGTATAAACAATGCCAATGGAGTTGATAATGAAAAAAATTGAAAAATTAAATAATGTACGATAGAACAACTTGAAGATGGACGAATCGAGATCAAATAAATTAAAATATCATCAATAAAGATATAAATCAATCTTAATTGGGAAGCTTAAGCAATCAAAATTGTTAACACAAAATAATATAATGTAACCGATAGCCGTACCAGCTACACGTACACCTGAAATAATTAACTGTATTCAAAGTGTATGTTTATACATTCTTGAAAAGCAGAATCTAACCTTTCATTTAATGATTGATCAATCCAAAACTTTTCCAAATATACTTATATACTTTGTACTATTTAATACTAATAAGCGGCAAATGTATTTTAATTTTTACTATTAAGTAACTTTGTAATAAAGTGCAAGTATATATTAATATACATATGTATTCTTACATATATATTCTTATATAACCTATATATGTAGGTACACTGCAATATTTCGAAATATTTTCTTATAATATAATATACTACAAATAATTTCTTATACTACAATAAAATACGTATGCTTGTATGAGATTTTTGAATTTATCAAATTTCCAATTAATTTCTAATATTTAGTTATAGTCACTTAAACCATAATATTATATATTATACATAATTAATTATTTTTAAACTTTTACCAACCGCTACAACAGATTTCATCATTAACGTAATCATATTAATATAAAAGATTAGTATGATTATACTGAAGTCTGGTGAAAAAATCTTTCGAATGAAAAAGTTCGTTCCGCATTCGAAAAAATTGATATGATTGCTGAAGCCCCTTTATTCGGCTGCAAACATTTATTGCAAATGTCAAAGTCATATGTTTCGTAAAAGATTTTTTGTATCTATTTAGTACTTATTTTTTTGGTAGATATTTTTTTTTGTGTTTGTTGATCTTCAGTCAGTATAAAGAAAAAATTCAAAAGTAAAATACGTTTCAAATAATTTTTATAAATCGATGCGGTTTTAGAATAATTAGAAAGGATTTGCTTTTGGAAAGAAAATTACTCAAAATATTAATTTTAAACGCTGAACAAAGCACCAACTTAAAAAAAAAAAATTTTAAATTTATAATTTAAAAAAAAAAAAAACTTATCAAAACAAAAATTATCTCTATATTTTTTTTGACATTGAATAAAATAAAATTCGTGATTTTAGCATACCATATGTGGAATTTTTGTTTATCGAAACATTTCGACGGACTTCAGCATAACCAAATAAATGAAAAGAGTTTTAGTAGAGATTTATGGAATATGCAGCATTTAAATTTATATGTTGCATACTCATCATATGTTGCAGTTATAAGGTAGCGATCAATTTTAACCGTATATAAGGGAAGAGTACGATTTATGCAGTTTATACCTGACAATGGTGGGCAAACGATTCCTCAAGTTCATTTTTATTGAAAAATCATTCAATAAACGGGAAAACATCAAGATAACAAAGAGATTTCTTTTTTTTTTTTTCGAAATAAGATTTACAATGGAATGTTAAGTACACGTTCTTCTAAACAAAAATATCCTCATCCCAATCAAAATAATAACAATTCCAGGTAATTACAGTATAAAAGTTTGCTATAGGGTAAAACATTTAAATCTTGGGATAGCGTTAATTGTGTTATTTAAATACTGAATTATGTATTTAGACCTTCGTTCTAAAAGAAAAAAAAAGAATCATAAAAAATTGTGATTTCTTTAAAACAATCATTACTATGGCATGATGCAATTACAATAATATGAGTATGTAAAAATTTTTAAACATTACTGAATCAATAATGTTTTTTAACAAACCTGTTAAAATAAAGAAAAAAATTAAAAAAGATGAATCATTAAAATAAAAATTACTTGTTAAATGTTTACGTATATGACCAATTAAGAAAGCATTCATAGAATTTTATAGACCAACTACTCGTAATTAAAATAGACATTAATAATTTGTATTATAAAACATGTTATATATAGTTCAAGAGAAGTCATAAAGCTTTTTATTACATTATTGCAATTTTAATATACATATATATGTATATAATATACAAGTATATATGTATATGTATATAATTAAGAAATCTTATAAAAAATTAAAAACATAAGTTCTAGAAATGTAATAGTACAAAAAAAAAATGCACAAATTGCAATCAATCAAAATATAGTAAAATTTATCTATAAATAAATAAAAATAAGAAAATAATTAATTATATATACTTGATTTTTAATATTGATTTTAATACAATAAAATTACAAGGTGCAAAAATTATTAAATTAAAAACAAAAAATAATGTTTTAATTAAATTATTTATAAAAATAATAACTTTTATTTATACCGCATCTTATAATTAAACTGTTAAAATTAACTTTTCACTATTAAAATGAAAAATTAGTAATTAAATCGTCTATTAAAATTAAACAATTACTTTTGATTGACAACAAAAAATACCTACATTAGTAAAGTATTTATTATTTTTATTATATATATACAAACATTATATTTTGGTGGATAGGCCACTATTGTTCTAAGAGACCACTATTGGGATATACTTCCGCAGAATTCTGATTTTGTAGCCAACTCTAAAGTCCTTCCTAATTATATTTTTACATATATATATTTCAACAACTTAACTATTAAAATTGTGGGGGTTGCCACCTACAAACTTCCCCTAAACAAATTATCAAAACACAACTTGATATTGTATCCAAGTCTAAAGTGCATCCTACTTACATTTTTACATACATACTAGAAAATCCCCTGTGCAATTGCACAATTTCTATAGATTCAAAAACATTTACGTTATCATACTGACTCCCTTAATAAACTACCTAAAAATTTCATTTTTATATCAGCACCATTAAAAAAACGTTGAAATCACTTACTTACTTGTAATAGGAAAAAAACAAAACAAATCTAAACACATAAAATTAAAAATGTTAGGTACAGTTTATTAATTTATTCTCGCCGTTTTTTCGTGGCGGTAATTTTTGACAGTTTGTTAATCATTGAGAAAAAATGGTCCAAGCTAAAAACACATTCAGGGTAAAAGTTCGTCCCGATATCTCAAAAGTTGTTTGAAACACATGTATAAAGTGCACAATAAAAACCGGCGAAAAAACCAACCAACACCAATCGCTACGACATTTTTTTTTTGTTACATTTAAAACAATCCCAATAATCGAAATAATTTTAATATTTGTTAAAATTTTACCAGACTCTCTATTTTTCTTTAGTTTTAAAAAAAAAATTTTATGTCGATGAAAAACAGTTGTTTTCGCCGCGAAATTACTTTAATTACCAAAACTACTTTCAAGTCTTTTGTGTTTATTTTTTTTTTGCTTGAAAAAAATTTGCTGAATTTATTTTATTTAAATGTACTTTTAAGGTCTTTGGTATATTTAATAAAAGATTCATGTCTCTGATAATGAAATTTCATAAATTTTCGGGGGCTTTTTTTGTGACGGTTGTTTTCGACAGATTTTTAATTTAATGGTCTAATAATAAATTAGTACAAAATTATGAATCTATTGTGAGAGAAGGCTTCTAAAATGATATTTTCTATGTTAGTTTTTTTTTTTTTTAAGAAAAATATCCATTTCTATAATAATTGGTAAGTTCCAGACTTCTGTTATGAAATATAATTATTTAAGTCTGGCGAATTTTATATAAATAAAAAAATTTCGAATATTTTATGTTATATACCAGTTATACCGAGAATTTAGCTTAAAAGTCTAAATATCAACCTAAATAAACAAAACTACTTTAAAGTCTGTTACGAAGCTTTTACCAGCTTTTATACTAATGAAAACCAAAGTCAAGAACAAAATCGGCCTATTATTTTTTTCTTATAAATATGAGGCTTATAATAAACTTTGCTCTTTTCACTTTCAGGCGTTTTAATTTTATTAAGAGTACCTATTTTTATTATTTTTTTCCAAAACAAAGATTGAAAACGCCAACAGAAGATTAATAATTTATTTTTAATTTACCGCTGCGACCAGTATGGATGTTTAATTTACCGCTGCGACATAATGGATGTGGCGGTCAAATTTAAAAATTTAAAATTTGCTAAATTTATTTTTATTGAAAATGTGTGTTTTTTAAGTATGTACATTGACTGCACTCACTTTTAATGAACCTGTTTGTGTCTCTGATAATACTTCTAGTGGAAAATTTGGTCTCGGGTAATAATATTTACTAAATTTATTTATATTTTTAATGAACGGTTTGTGTCTCTTGATAATACTTTGAGTCAAAGATTCGTGTCTCTGGTAATAAAATTTTAACTTATTAAATAAATATACAGAAATATCATCATTGCCAGTTTAGTTTACATTCAGTGTGAGTGTTTTATTATAGATATAAAATATATTTTTTTACATGTTGGCAAGGTCTCGCCAACATCTTGTGTATTATATTATAGATTTCAACAAGAAAAAAAAAAAGGCAAAATGTATCAGAAATAAAGTATGAAAATGTTTTTTTTTATTAAAATTTTTCTTTCAGTTTCGCATTTGTGTCCTCTAGTGGGGCTATTTGCTAAAATATACCATACTTATTGTATACCGTTAAAAAGAGTGTGAAGGGTGTACCCTCTAATGGTATAAGGGTGTCTTTATGCTCTACAATATTGCAGAAAATGGTTCCAGTTTATTGTCTTACGGAAAAAATGTAACGGTTTAATTAAAATAGTACCAAATGTTAACAAATATTGTAGTTCATTTTTACGCCACTAGATGGCGACAACCATACTAATGGCATATATATTCGGAAGTTTGAAGATATTAAGTACCGTTATGTGATGACGTAATCTAAATCGATGATCACTCGTCTGCGGAAATAAGTATATTCCACTATTGTTTTTTGGTATAAGAAAGAGAAAAAGAGTTTTCATGTCAATAGTATATGTATGTATTTAGGAATTGCAGCCTGAAAATAGGGTTTAAAAGGGATCATGACGTTATTTCGAAAAAAAAAATCTTTTATTTTTAAAATTTTTTTGTGCCAAAATTTCAAAAAAAAAGAATCTTAAATTTAGAATTTGAGATTGAAAACAAATATTTATTTCAAGTCTTTTCCAAAATTGGGGCTGAGCGTTTTATTGAGTTAGTTATAGCATCAAGACTTCAACATTATGCGTGGTGGGGGTGGCACCACCTACATTTTAAATACTTATGTTGTAAAACATACTATAGAGAAAAAAAAAATAATTAGTTGGTTACAAAATCAGAGATAATGAACTATACGTATATATACGAGATTCTGAATTAGGATTAGTTGGTAGATCTCAATTAGTGATTAATTGATAAATAACAAAATAAACTAAATAAATACAAAATAATTCAAATTCAAAAGAAATCCAATTTTTTTGATTTTTCAAGAATTTTTTTTTAAATTTTATTCATATGTTTTCAGAGAATAATAAACTAAGCATAAAATTATTTTAAATTGATCTGTAAACTTTGAAAAAGTAAACAAAAAACAAAATAAATTCTCTGAGAGTAAAAATACGTCGGGTTAAAATTGGTAAATTCGAATGTTTAGTTATCTTCATATAAAATGTATGTACATGAAAACATTTTCATAGAAGTTACTTATACGCCACACTGGAACTTGAACATCACTAAACACTACTTCTCTATTTTGACCAAATGATGTGTTATATGAGGTTTTAGTACTGAAGTACTACATAATTTATCAAGTAAAATTAAGTTAAGTGATAACATGATAAGACTATCCAAAAATGTTTTTTCGTGCATTTTGATATATTGGGACTTAATGCAAGTTTGTTATTATGTTCACCGGTGAGCGCAGAATTTTGTAACATTTGAGTTAGTATTTTAAGATTAAAAAAATGTTAAGTAAAAATTGAGATTTTTTCTTATATGTATATAATGACATTTAAAAATAGTCTGTAGCTTGACAATAAAAGAGCCTAGATGAAAAAGTTGTTCCACAATATTAATTTTTTTTAAAAAACCTATCCATCGTTAAAATTTCATTGCTCCATCTTAAACAGATTTGAAGTTTTGTAAAGAGACAGACGGGAAAGCGTACGGGGAGATGAACGGACGGGCGGACAAAGTGAAACACATAAACAAAGTTTTCAAAAATATTTTCAAATTAATTAAAAATTGAAATTTGTTTCAAATATGTTTTTTTTGTTTTAGTGCATTTGCCTTGCCACATAAATGTAACAAGGAAATTACACAGCATTTCCTTTTCTGGCGTGGCTGTACGGGAAAGGGGGAATTAATCTTACTAAGTGCGTGGGATTCGAACCTACACTCCACACTTTTAGTTCATAACTCATAATATTAAAAAAATTAAAAATTTTAGCAATATTCTAAATGTAATTAAAGCTAAATTTCGTTATAGATATGGCATTAAAAATTATCTATTATGAAAATGAACAGTAAAATCCTATATTGCAATCAGGTTCTCTTAATATAAACCTATATAAACCTTAATATAAACATCAATATGGTCTAACTAACTTTTTGGACCAAAAATTAGAAAAAAATAACTCAAACTCTCAATTTTCGAAATTCATGAAACTTAAATAAAAAGTATAATTTTCTGTTAAGTATCTATAGATTCTAAATTTTAATGTTATTTTTAAGTGATATATTATTATATATCATACTATAGTGATATATTACCTACATATACTGTTTTTTAATATTTAGCATAAGTTTTCGTTAAATTTAATTAAATTTAAAACGGATGTTGTTGAAAATGAAAACAAAAGTAGATATTTTCTGTATAATTTAATTGAATTTTTTAGATTTTTTTTTTTATTTTTTTTTTTTATATTTTAACAAACAATAAATTATATTTAAATACAATAGTTATTTTTTATGTCACAATAACTGTACGATTTTGTAAATAGATTTGTTAATTTATTGAATAACTAAATGAAAATTTTAATAATGTATATAGGTACCTATTATCTTATGCAATTTTTGTGAAATATTTTTAAAGGTGCAAATCCTTTGAATATAATTTAAATTGCTAATCAATTACTGCTTATTTTGTTTTGTTTTATTTTATAGTTTCAATTATATTTACTTGTGTTTAAATTTATTATGGTTTATTTTTTAATTTTTACAATTTATATTGAATTAACTAATAAATATAGATAGATATTTACTTAATATTTTTCTTTTATTAGATTTACTTTAAAAATTTTATACATTCTTAATGTTTATTGTTTAAAAAAACTTGATTTTATATAATTTATATTAAATAATATGTTTTTAATAATTTTCAAACAAGTATAGCAATTCTTTAAAAATATTCCCTATAGAGCAAAAGAATATTACATGTAAACTGCATTTTTAAGCAAAGCATTTGAGTAGTTAAGAACTTGAAAACGAAATCAAAATCTGAACATTTAATACATAATACTTCTAATATTTCAAAAACTTTCATTAAAATAAATTAAGTGCTAGTACATAATATCGAACAATTTCAAGTATAACAGCGTTAAGACTTTTAAATGCAGTAAAGTTATTTGCATAAGTAGGGTTGGGCATGAAATCAAAATTCTAAAAGAATCTACAGAAAACATAATAAGTATGTTCTGACAAAAATGAGGAAGAGTTGAATTGTTGAATGTATCAACTCAAATGATTTATGCACGAATATAAATTTATACTGTTACCATAAAATTTAATGGTAACAATGAAATGATCTTTTACAAAATTTCTGATATCTGACATATAAGTATCGGAATATATTTAAATATAAATTTTGGAGTTGCATGAAAATTATTCGAATTCATTGCCCCGAAACAACCTAATTTCACAGAAGTTTTTTGGTCATAAAACTTTATCATCTTTTAGAGCCCCCATAATCCAAATTTCCAAATTCCAATTTTCCCAATTATCCTTACCACATCCCTAACCTAAATAATTTCTTCAATAAAAACTATACTAGTTTGATCTGGCAAAGTCTAGACTTTTTTGAAAAATCTGAAAAGGATCAAAATTGGAAAAAATATTATTTAGAAAACCTAAAAACATATCTACCAAAATAAAGTATTATTTAAGAAATGAAAAGTACTTAAGTATGTAATATTTTATGGTTATAAAATTGTTGATTAAAATTATGAAAATTGAACAATTTCAATAGACGGGTTCGAGCAGCTGTCATATGATTTCATAATTTCAATTTCATTTTATATGAAAATAATACAGTGTCTATTGAACGTAAGCACCTGAAATTTTGAAAAAGCCCTATCGTTTTCTGCTTAACGTTTCTTCAATATCAAAAAGCCATTCGACATGAATTTTTTCTACCTTTCTAAATCAATATCAAAATTATAAAAAATATTTTAAATTTACCTTTATCTGAAACCCAAATTTTGTATAATTTTTCTTTTTTCATAACTCCGGCGGGCGTTTAGATAGGAACTTGAAATTTTGAGGCAAGAAAAAACTTTTAGAAGAATTAGTATACGTTTCCTCAGAAAGTTTTTTGTACCACCTCCTGTTTAAGTGCTATTAGAACTCAAAAATTGAGAATATGCTACTTTTAGACACCTATAACTTAGGCACCCCCACAAATTTTTCTTCGACAAAAATATATCAGTAATATATTTTTACGTGTGTAAACGCCTTTTCTTAGTTATATAGGGTTCAGCACTTAGAACTCCTCAAAATTGCAAAAAAAGTCCAATTTTTACATTTTTTCTTAATCCTTAGGATCTTTCCAATTTTTGTGCAGAGTCATAATTCTAAACACTTTGTATTATCTTTTGGAAATGTGCGCTTTTAAAAACCGTTGGTTTACATTCTATGCCTTGTTTTTTTTTTGAAATTTTTGTACTGAGTTTTTGGCCAATTAAATTAATTAATTTTTATTAATAAAATTTATTAGTTATACAATTAATTTGAAATTATGAATATTATTTTTAATATAGCAATTATATTGTTAAAAATCTTTATGGTCAAAAAAGAAGAAGAACATGTTAATTAATTATAGTTGAAGCATTGAATAGTATATTTTTATTTTCCTTTCCACTTCTATAAGGAGTATAAGGAATCCACTAAGTCATTTATTCTTCTTATTTGATTACGTATAAAGCTTTACTTTTTATAATTAAACATTTGTTTCACTAAGCCATTGATTACTCAGCTCTAATTCGATTATATTGTAAATAAATTATAACCGGCAAGCTAGCATAATAGATAGAAATTACTTAGCTTTATAATTTGTTTCGGGGAACATGATTTTTTAAACCTTAATTAATTTTGCGAATTTTATTTTCTATTTCGTATTAAAAGCTATTACAAATTGAGATGAGGGTTATTAGGTATAAACAAAAACGAGGTTACAAATCGATTGATTGTTTTTCTACAATTTTTGTATTTTTGATAAGTTTGATTCCTTTATGTACTTATAATTCTTTTAAATACTTTAATCAAAATACCATGAGATTTTATAGAATAAATGTTAATGCATTATACTCTATCACATACAAAGGTGATTAATAATTAGTATTTATTTTTTCATATTTAATTTCCTATGAAAGCTTTTTATAAACTTAAAAATAAATTTCGGCATTATGAGATCTTATTTCTTTTTTTCCCCCTTTGCCCTCGTATAAGGAGTATAGAGCATCCACTAAATTATTTATTATTCATATTTGACTAAACTTCAGTTTCGGAAACCATTAATTTCACTAAGCCGTTTATTACTCGGCTGTAGCTATTGTACAAGACTATAAGATGTTTCTTTATTTCTACGCCATATACTTATTATCTTCTACAAGAATTATGTTTTTATTGTTATTTTATTATACGTACATTATACATATATCACAATATGATATTAATTATAATTTGTATACCCGTACGATAAATTTATTGGGTATAATAAATTTTAGTCCTCCGTTTGTAACACCTCGAAATAAGAAAGCTAGATATATGTACGTCACTGATGAATGAATGATATATAATAAAATTACATATATAGTTATGTATATATATAGCGGCGTATTTATACATAATCCTTACCACTGTTTAATACATTTTTGTGAGGAAATATTTTTTAAAAGAGAGAAACTACCGATCGTATAAATATCCGAACTCAATATCTAGAACTCAAATCAATCATAAGTAGTTATATCTTTAAATACAAGTGATATAATTTCGATACTGATACTTCGATAATGATTTAAATAATGTTCACATGTTGCTTACAGTTATTTTTCTAATATCACATGCATAAGGATACGGAAGGATTTATCGAAACATAATTTTTTGTTTTCATCTTGTCATACCCACAGATGTTAATGTTTTTTAATTTATAACACCAAAATGACAACAAGAAAGCGGTTAGAAGCAGACATATGAGACATTTTTTTTATAGTACTCTGGAACCTTGTAATAAAAATATTGGTTAATATTGAGAATTTATTGAATTAATTAAAGATTCTTCTTTTCTTCATAAAAACAAAAACCCTATAAATTAATTGGCAACAAAAAAAAAAAAAAAATGAGTAATTATGTCAATTTGGGAATAAAAATTTCTTCCAATTAAATATAAGCATTTTTTTTTTGGAAATTACGTGTTTAAATACAAAAACCAGTTTAATAAAACAAAAAATTTTAATTAGCATATTATTTAAAAAAAAAAAAAACTATTAAATCTTTATTGATTATCATTTTAAAAATTGAAAAAAAAAATTGTATTAATATTAAACCAATTTTATTAGTTATTATTAATTTAAAAAACAAAAAAAAAATCCTAACATCATTATTAAGTCGCAAATTCATACACTTATATTGATGATATGTCAAGCCTTAAAAAACGTGTGTTCATTTTAAATACTTAAACCATGAATTCGTTCTTTCAGTAATTATTTTTTGTTTAGAAGACTTTTTTCTTTTTTTTTTTCAGTTTACTCATCTGCCATATAAATGTGACAAGCAAACTACACAGCCTTTCCTTTCAGATGTTACTGTAATTTTGTCGTAAGATGTGTGTGGGATTCGAAGCCACATTCCCTCGGTGTTTACGGCGGATTTTTTACGCCTTTATCCGATCTTTATACCGTAACTCTTTTAATTTTGATATAACTATTATGTAAACAGGCGCTCATCGCTAACTCTGTATCCTGATTACATGAATTATTATCAACTTTTAATGCAAAACTGAAGTTCAATAAATGTCAAAATTCCTCTAATAAAAATATCTCTGAACAGAGGGCGTAAAGTCGCAATTAAAAGCTTAAAATAGCTATACTTCAAAGTCTAAATCAGCTCAGGAATCGATTAACCCCATTTTAAAAAAAATTAATTTTCTTTAATAAAAAAAGAAAAAACAAATAAAATGTAAAAAAAACTAAAATATACCGTTATACAGAATCACTTTATTAAGTTTTAATCATTGCTAAAAAAAAATTGTAAAATAGACACATACTAAAGTACTTGTATACATCATTTTATAAAGTATTTCAAAGGTATACGTTTATAATATCCTTTTTTCAACTGGCTGTACTTAGAGTAATTTGAATTTTGTATCATTATTTTCTGTCGTAAGCTAATTTAAAGAATAGTTTTTTTAATATTCTTAAATAAAAGGATAAATTTCGAAAATAAATTTTAATATTAAATAAACATATTGGCCCACATCCGTGATGAAAAGGGCCCTCTATTTTGCAAGAGGAAATTGCCCTTGGGAAATTGTAATAAAATAAATAAACATATCTATAACCAGTATAACCTTACCTAAATCGTCCAATTAAAAAAATCCTAATTTCAATTTATATTTAAAACAAAAAGGTTCATGTCTTTGATAAAATATGCAATTTCGAAATATTTTTATATTTCTTTTACTTCTGATTTTCTGGTACGTTTAACTTTTTTGTTGAATAAAATCAGATAAAAGTTTAATTAGATTAATTTACAGATTAATGCAATAAATTAATTACAGTTAAAAAAACTTGACTTATAAAATTTTTAAATTAATTAATCCGTTAATTATAAATTGTAAAATAATTTCTAAAATATTTTTTATCATAAAACTGATAACATAAATATTGATCAAAAGTTCGTCAAACCGTATATTAAAAATGTGTGATGAAAAGGAATTTCCGATTAAAAAATTCCCAAATTTACGAAAAAAAAAAACTAAAAAAAAAAACAAAAATAAAATTTTAAACAAAGGATTGTTGCTTTTTTTTTGTTGTTTGCTTTTTCACATTAATCATTGCAACATTTTTATTTTCTTATAATTTACAAATCAAATCAAGATTGAAGTATTATTAATTATAAGTCATTCACTTACTTAAAATGGTGTAACTCAAAATATTTTGAATTTCAGTTTACATTTTTTTTTTGTAACAAAATTTGTAACCATAAAATTTTTTAACTCATTGTTAATGCATTGTTTTCTCATTTTGATTAATAATCACTAAAAATCGAAAAAAAAAACTCCAGGCCAATTATGAAAACCCCTAATTCTGTAACCAATTATAAAATCATTCCCAATTAAGTCCGGAATAGGCTGTAAGTCCGGTCCCAATGGGCTGTAAGTCCGGAACGCTATATAATTAAGAAAAATCCTCAACACACGTAAAAATATATATACTAAAAATTAATTTTTATGCCGAAGAAAAATTTGTGTAGGTGCTTAAGTTGCAGGTGTTTAAGAATAGCAAATTTTCAATTTTTGAGCGCAAATAGGTTTTAAACAGGGGGCGGCGGTACAAAACAATTTTCTCAGGAAACTTATAATACAATTTTGATATTGACTTACAAAGATAAAAAAAATCCTGTCGAATGACGTTTTCAGATCGAAAAAATGTTAAACAGAACATGAGATATACGCATTTAAAAATAGAGCTTTTTCAAAGTTTGAGGGCTGTAGCTCCGTAATGGATATCGGGCTGCATAAAAAAATCGTTCTAAAACATTAATTTTTTTATGAGATCTACCCATGGTTAAAATTGCATTGCTCAATCTTTAATAGTGTAGAAGTTTTGTAAACAGATGGACGGAACAAAAGAGTGAAACTAATAGGCACATTTTTTCAATTTTTTTTTGGAAATGTTCTAAAAACCAAAAGAGGCGAACAATAAAATCTAAGTATACCACCTCATTGGGCTTTGAAATTAACATGGGGTTTTTAACTACACTTGAGACTTTAACCCTACATTGAAAATTAGCGTTCCCAGATAATCAAGCCATTGACTATCCAATCGAATCGAAAGTTCTCGGTTTCGGTCAATATTTGTAATTTATATCGTAATATAAAATATAAAAAAAATTAAAAATACTTCTATACATAAATGATGCACAAATATAATACATGTATTTTATATTCTTGTACAATAGCTACAGCCGAGTAATGAACGGCTTAGTGAAATTGATAATTAAAAAGAAACTGAAACTTAGTGAAATATGAATGATAAGCGATTTAGTGGATGCTCTACGTTCCTCATAATAATAAATAAATTGAGTAAGTTAACAATTTTGGTTGGAAAATCATTAAATAAATGATCATTTGTTGTTTAAAAGATTAACTCATAAGACTTTATTTTTGTTTTTAACTTCAGATTTTCATTATTAAACCCCATTTTACTTTAACTGAAGAGTTTTTTACTTTGAATGAATATTTTCTATTTTATGTGAAGACGTTTTTACTTTAAGTGAAGTTTCTTTATACTTCAGTAATTTATGTTATATATAAATATTTAATATACATACTTATAAGTATTTTATATTCGTAATATATATACATATATATACATATATTTGGATCTGATATATATTTATGTATATTATATGTGTACATTGAAAGTATTTTCTACTTCATCTTTTATTACAAATGTTTTCACCTAAAATAAGACTTTCTTCACTTTATGTAAGTAAAAAATATTCATTTCAGAAAGTAAAAATGTTCACTTAAACTAAAAGTGCCTTCAGTTAAAGAAAAAAAGGTATAATTCAGAATTAAGAACTATAAGCTTGTTTTTCGTATTTATTCGTATTTAACATTTTCAAAAATTTTAGATTCTAATCAATAACTAATTCAAAAATCGCCAAATAAAAACACGATTTATCAAATATTCGAAAATTATAATATTAAAAATATTCACCCATATTCTTGAAGACTCATCACTTACGCGTTGAAAATAGTATCACATCACGTCTATATAAATTGGTAATTCTCGAAGACTCATGATGAAAATTTTTCTTATGTTAGTAGTAATTTACTGTCAAATGAAAATTTTGCCATATTTAAACGTTCAGCAAAAATTATTTAAAAAAGAGGTTTGTATTTAAATAGTGAATGAAAGTATATATTCATAAGTTGCAAGAAGCCGTTGTATCTTGCGAACCAGAAGTCGGACCGAAGTGATTAAAAAAACATAGTTCCCGATTCTGTAATAGAAATTAAAAATAAAAAGAAAATGAGAAGAGTACCAAAAAGTGGCACTCTAGTTTTTGGGGGATATTTTTTTGGGCGAGCTTAAAGTCGAACCTTTTTTTTTTCTATATTTTAATTCTACAACAAAATCAGGGAGTACCTTTTTTAAATTATATCAGTCCGACTTCTAGTTGCAACTTATAACTATGTATGTACTCCGATTCAATATATAAAACAAAAAAAAAATAAAAATACTAAACAAAAACAAAATTCACTAAAATACTAATTTATTTTTAATTATACATACTTCCTTTTTATTCTATCCATTTTTATATTTTTATTTAAACTTAAACTTAACTAAAAACTAAAAAAAAAAATATTTAATTCGTAAGAATTGCTTAAAAGTGATATTTATCGTACAAGAATTTTGCCATGATAGAAAATGGCTATCGCTTCGTAGGAAAAGTTTTCCAGAAACACCACACACGATACTTTTGACATTTAATATCGCGTCAAATTGAAAACATCACTTTAGAGTCTTGCAGAATAACAAATCATCGCGTCAGTGATACTCTTCGTATGATAAATTTTCAAGAATATGGGTGATTATTTAAGTCAAAGTATTAATTTTAAAAATTTCAAAACTAGATATACCGAAAAAATTGACATGTTTGAGTTAACCGTTTATTGAATAGATAAACAATTTTAGATTAAATTATAAGAAATAAATTTATTTTCGTTTTTTTTATTTTTATTGCAGGAAAGAATAAAAAAAAAATTTGCGTTTTATGAAAACAAAAATTACATTTATACTTTTACTTTAACTTATATGAATAAAATTATTAGTAATACGTGACAAGTCTAATTTTAATTTCGAAGAGTTTCTTTGTTGACAGATTTATTTAAATATATATTATGTCTTAAATCGGTATAAGATTTGGATAAATAATTACCTATATTATTTTTTATTACAAAAACAAAAAAACCCATTTGAAAAAATTTAACATATATAAGTATAGAATAAAAATAGACTAAATATAAACAAAATTCATATAAAATCAAAATAAATTAAAAAAAATTTAAATAATATTATTTTAGAACTATCAACGTCATCTCCATTAATTGTCGTCTATTGATTTAATTAATTAACAAATTTATTTCATGGAATTGTTTCTATTTGTAAGAATCTTTTCGCACTTTCAGACTAAAATAAAAAAAAAAAATACGATGAAGAGTGTAGAGTAGACTGTGTCAATTCTAGGATATCCGCGGCAAGAACATACTATATTATGGCCTTTTCATAAAATTTAATCATCATTTACAAAATTTCTAATATCTGACTTATTTAAGTATAGCTAATAGCGAGATACATTTATGTAAATTTATATCACATCTATTCGAACCATTAGCATCAAAATTTTACACTCAAACCAAATTTTACATAATTGCCATTACTTATTATCCTTAAACGTAATCGCCTTTTACAAAATTTCAGATGTCTAGCTCAATTATTAAGTTCCAAGATATGGAGATATAAATTTTGCAATTTTATAACAGATATCCGAACCTGTTGCGCCAAAACTGTTGCATATGATCAACCAAACTCTGCAGAGGTTGTTTGTATTCAACTTAATTTCTTTTGATAATAAAAATTTCAGTCACCAAATTTTGTATGCATATAAAAAAAAGAAGTTGTATGGTACAATGTATGGTTGTAGATGGTTGAATCACACTTGTCCGTCGAACTTGTTCAATTTCAATAGCCAAAGTGACATTGACATAAAAATGAAATGGTAAAAATTTTAAAAACTCCATTATTTTTTGAGTTATTGTGTGGATGGAACGGATGCATATAGCTTAATTTTGACTCAGAATTCAACCCCGAATAAGAATATATTATATTATATATTTGCCCATATATTTCTTTACAATGTCAGAAACATAATGGCAAATTAATAATACCCTTAGAACTATGTTCATCGATACTTAATACCCTTAGAACTATGTTCAGAAGTAAAAATCGTTTCTTTAGATGATGGTTATCTAAGAATTTTATAGTTTCTTTGATGGTGTTATAAATTATAATTTCTAAGTCTTGCAAACGTCTTTTCTTCCCAACTTCGAATGACAATTTTACTGATAGATTTTTTTTTCTGATCAGGAGTAGAGACCTTGAATTTTATTTCCTTCCAACTCCTTTGGAGAGCATAGGGCCTCTGTATCTAACTCTATTTTGGGCTAGTATTTTTACTTTATACTAGTTTTTCCCTGCTTCCTCTATCTCCTTCATTATTGTCCTCCTCCAAGTAATTCTGGGTCTTCCTACTTTTCGTTTTCTTTGAGGGTTCCAATCAAGAGCCTCGAGGAATTTTTTCTAAGTGCATGGCGGCCAATCCACTTGTATTTCCTCTCCCTGATGACCAAGTTTATGGATTTCTGATTGGTCATAGTCCACAGGTCGGTGTTTGATATTCTTTGTGGCCAGAATATTCTGCATATTCTTCGCAAACATCTGTTGAGGAATACTTGTAATTTGTGGATTAATGTTTCTGTGAATATTCTGTGATTTTCTTCCTTCTAAAAGTCACCTTCTAAAAGTCGGAAAAATATTAATGTATCTCAGTTTTTTTTTTTTTAATACATTTCTCTGCCACATAAATGTGGACAGGAAATTATTACACAGCCTTTCCTGGTCAGGCCTGGCTGTAAATGTCGTAAGGGGGTATAACTCTTACGGCGTGTGTGGAATTCGAACCCACACCCCCTCGGTGTTTACAGCGAATTTTATACGCTCTTACCCACTGGGCCACCGAGGCCCCCTATCTCAAGTTCTTCTGAAATTTCTTTAAAACATATCAATAATGTTTTGAAATTTAGTTTAGTCCAATTCAATTCAAACTGAAGAGTAATTTTAAGTCGCTTGATGAAATTGTTTATTGTACTCCTATCTTTTCTAGCAGTCATAATTTTAATTTTACTTTCACACTCGTGCATTATGATTTAAGAATATCCAAATCATTGATTGTGAATCAAACCCAAAAAAATTTTCTTCCTCAAATTAATTTAAAAAAAAAAAATTTATTTAATTTTTTTAAAATTAAAAGAAAATCATGATTTTAGAAAACATATTAGAGGTCTTTTTCAATAATATCATTTAACCACTTGATGTTATTTATATTATTTTCCGAATAAAATAAACTACAGTTATTCGCAGAATAGAAATAATTTGCCTAAGAGTGGAAATTTACAATTATCCGCGGAATAGAAATAATTTGCCTAATAGTAGTAATTTATGTATATAAGGAAGTATGTATTACTGTATAAATTAAAAATAAAAGACGGGTTAAAGTTGAATATCTTTTAATAGTACCAATGTGTAGATATTTTTTAACAGAACGGAATTTTAATGTTGAACCTTAAAACGCAAACGAATTGCTTCCTATCATTAAATAACTTTTCATTAAAGAAGAAAATAAGAATGCAATATAAGCCTAAAATCAGCACTTTAAAAACAATTTTTTTCTCCTTTAACATCAACCAAATCAATCAAACAGTTCTTTAACAGAATCAACCAAAATTTTTTCTAAAATCCATACTGAGAAGAATATATATAGAACAAATTGATGGAATATATACTAAGTTTACAATTAGAACACTCTGACACATAGTTCTATTTTTATACAGAAGAATAACTTTTGGTTATTTTAATGCTTGAGAATAAACACATAGACTTACAAAATTTAGTTTTAAAGTTCGAAAAAATTGGGAGCTCACTTTTTTTTTTTGAACTTTTAATAATGTTTGTTAGTATTTCATTCTAGTGCTTCATTTTTCATAGTGGATTTAACAGCACTTTATAGATTCTGTTTTTTACAAAAAAAAAATGGTTGAATCGGTTTTCAATGATTTTTGATCAATTTAAGAATTTTAGAAAAAACTACATCATAATGATTTGTTGGATATACTGTAAAAATTAAATCCTTCGCAATGTGAAAGGTATTTCTTTTTTTCTTAAATTAATTTACAACAACAATAAAAAAAAACAATAGGTATAATGTTATATAACTAAAATAACAATTATAACTTCTTAATTTATTAATTAATGGATATCGGATAAGAAAATTATAGCTAATTCATTATTTAAATTACTTTTTTGTTTTTTTTTTCTCTTTTGTAGTAAAATTTCACAGAAATTGAAACTTTTAGAAAAAATTAAAATTGAATTAAATTAAATAAAACAAAAATTTTCATTCATAAAGAAAATAAATTGTAAAAATATAAAACAATTAATTTATATGATTTTCCTAATACTTAATTTTTTTTTTTTTTTTATTGTTATTAAAAGATTAAATTTTGTTATGAATATTTTAGAATTAATTTTATTTCATTACCGTTAACGTAAAAACCATATTTTAACGTTTTATTGTCATCAGAAGTAGCACATTATGGCTAGAATTATTATAATAACTATAGTTAATTGTTAGTAAGGTGCGACAACAAACCGCAAGGAACAAGGAATCTATTAAACTTCGATATAAGAGTAAGTGCTATCGATATGTTCTTCGGTGGTCACAAAAGGTTCATCCTATATCCTTTCCAATTTTTTTGCTTTCCGTGAAAAACAATTCTTGTGTTTCCAGCTTTTATTTAATTTTTTATTGATTTTTAAAATTGTGTTCTCAATGGCTATGTCGGATCTAACTATATAAACGGGATGCTTTAAATTAAATATAATAATCACTTGTGAAACCAAAATTAAATCCAATTCAAAACGAATTTTTGATATTGAGTATATAAATGGAAATCAATTAGAGCATAATTTCTTCTTATTTTTAATCCAATACATATTTTTTTTTAAAGAAGTCTCTAATACCTAATAATTTGCAACAAACAAACATATTATGAATTCACTAAGTCAGTTTAATTTTTAGCTTTAATATTTTAAAACTTAAGGTTTGGTTTTTTATATTTAATTTTTATATACAATTTTATTTCTAATGAAATATTTTTTAGTTATCTTATAATTAATTTTAATTATCTTATAATTAATTTTAATTATTTTTTTTTATATAAGTTGTAAAAAATTCAATGTAAAAACTGAAAAATTCCTTTTTATGTCTACCAACATTTAAAAGCAACATCGTAACTAACAAAATTGCATGGAAAGAGCAACATTTATTTATATACAATTTTTATATACTTTGTATTGCTTGTTTTGATAATATCTTAGA
The DNA here is from genome assembly GCA_947095535.1 of Poecilobothrus nobilitatus. Lineage (NCBI taxonomy): Eukaryota > Metazoa > Arthropoda > Insecta > Diptera > Dolichopodidae > Poecilobothrus > Poecilobothrus nobilitatus. Next base: position 151,691,717 of record OX352773.1, on the reverse strand, counting down.
CACAGACCACGTTTATTCTGATTTATTATACTTTGAACACCTTTGTTTTGAAATTATTTAATTGGGACAATGAAACAAAATGGGTTCAGACTGTGCTTTACAAAAAGAAAAGTTTCAATTATTGGTTTAAAACCGAACTATAGTTTTGCCTGGTTTTGTAGTTTTGTTTTACAAAAAAAAGTTATTGGTTTAAAACCGAACTACAGTTGAAATTTAAAAATTTCTGATTTAATTATTAACCAAAACAAAAATTACTAATCCTAAATGTATGCAAAAATATTTGAATTACAATTTTCTCATATTTTTTTTTTGTTATAGATTTAAAATTATTTAAATTTTGATTATTGTTTTTTTTTTCTGTTTTTAATTTAATCAGATTTAACTACAATTTAAAAATAATGAATTTTTTTTTATTAATTTTTCAGAAACTAAGGAAAATACTGATTGAAAGATGACAATAACAAGTGATTTTAATAAACCATTATCAGAAGATGATCATACTGCAGCGGCAGTTGAAAGTTTACATGAGGAAGCAATTACAATTGAAGGTATTGAAAATAAAGGATTTCAATTGGATCCAATCGATCATCCAACTAATAATGAAAAACCAATAGTAACAATAAAAACTGAAAATACAAATGGGTAAGTTTTAAAAAAAAAAAATAAATTTGGTAGGTTTTTTGTTTTTTTAGTATTTAAATTTAATTTTTTAATTCCAATGAACGAATTTTTGATAATTAGGGCAAAAAAAATATAATTAAAAATCCAATTAAATGATTCAATCATTGTGTTATTATTTATATAAATTTTTAGATTTTATTTAAAAAAAAAAATGTTAATACAAAAATTTGAAGTTTAAAAATTGATTAACACCGAAAATATAATAATATTCATTTAAAATGACAACAGCGCCAATTATGTTTTTGGTGTAAAATATTAAAATTAATTTAATTTACAGTTAAAAAGACCTCTACTGGTGAAAAAATTAAATAAACAATAAACAATATTTAATAAATTAATAAAAATACAAAATCTAAATAAATTAAACATAATTATATTAAATAAAAATAATAAAATTAGCATTTTTGTCAGTAACTGTAATTTTTAAAATTGTTAATTTTAATTATCAACTTTCTATATTTTTTCAGCAATAAATAATAATAATTTAAAAATAAAAATAAAAATTATTTTTATATTATAATTGAAATATTTTAAAATTTTTATATTCCTTTTAAATTAAATAAAAATAATTGAAAATAAATTAAAATTAATAAAATAAATCGTATTAAGTTTAACAACATTTTAAAACAAAAAAAAAAAAAAACAAAATGTTGCTCAAATTATAGATTCAAAAAAACACAGAAAAGAACACTTTTAAATTATCGCTAACTTCAAACATTTCTAATAAAAATTTTTTTTATTCTTCTTGTTTTTATTATCACATTTTTTTTTTCTTTTTTGACATTTTTAATAGAGAAAAAATTGCGACTGCGAGATAAAAAGAAAAAAAAAAAATGTTTCATGCTTGATGTTTTGATGTTACATTTTTATTATTATTATTTTTTTTTTTTTGTTTTTTTATCAAATTTTCTTTCAATTTTATTATTTTTTTGTTTTTTTTTTCCTGAAATTCTTCCCTTGCTTTTACTTTTTTGATCATCAATTTGATTTTGCAACTGTGCTGGCTGAGTGTTGCTTACTTTGCTACTACACTATTCTACTGTCATTTGTGTCAAGATTTTTTTTTTGCTGTCAGTCAAGCCTAGAGTTTCTTGATGTTTAGAAGTGTTCGCTTGGAAAACTGAGGAAAAAAAAAGAAATATTGAATTTTATATTTTTTATTAATTGTAATTAATTAAAAATAAAAAAATTTTAAAAATCCTCCCCATAGAGTAAATTTTATAATACAAAAAAAAAATTAAAAATAATAAGTAAAAAATCATAATAAAAAAAATAAGTAATTCTTAAATGAATTATATAAGTTAAAAAGAAAAAAAAAAAAATCAAAATTTAACAAATAAAAAAAGAAATTAGTCAAAAAAAAAAGAGTAAATTTTTCGGTAATTTTGTTAAAAAATATTTAATTAATAAGATTTATAATAAGCAAATTTAAATATCAAAAAATAAAAAAAAAATATAATAAAAAAGTAAATATAAAAACGAAAAGCTTTTTTTTTTTTTATTTACAAAAAAATAAAAAAAAGAAATAAAATAAAATTCACGTAAAAGAAAATAATTGTGAGAAATTATTCGTTTATATATTTTTTTGTTTAAAGTTTTTCATGTGTTCTATAATAGAAAGAAATAAAAAAATTTCTTTTTTGTGAGAACTTTCATTGATTTTTCCCTAACATTTAACAGAAAAAACAAAAAAAAAGAAATAACAACAAAAAATAACAACAACAAAAACCATAATAATAAATAAAAAAAGCAACAAAATAATCATATAGAAGAGAAAAGTCTATTTTTGGGATTAAATTATCGATTTTCCACTTTAATAGTAGTTACTCCACTAAAATTACAAGGAAACTCCTTTTTTATTTTTTGTCTTTACACAAAAAAAAAAAAAAAACAAAAAAGGACATAAATTTAAAAAAAAAAAAAAAAAAAAAAACAATTTAAAATAAATAAGTATATATACTTAACATACATATATTTATACTCATATTATTTAATTTTGAAAATCAAAAATTCGAATCAACGAATAAAATATTATACACACACATATACGTACGTATATACATCTATTAATTTAATTTAAAACAAGAAAAAAAAAAAATAAAAAAAGGAAGTCTCGAATTTTTATTTTTTTTTAAATATAAATTAATAGTAAAGGAATTTTCGTTTTATATAAAATCAGGTAAGTTTCATTTTATTTGTTTTTTTTGATTTTATTATTTAAATTTTTTTTTATATATATATATTTACTTAGATATTTATATTATATTATATAAAAAAAAAAAAAAAAAAAAAAAAAAACAAAAACATATAGTTTTTAAAATCAATTATATTTACTTATTTAATCAGCCATACCTTAACTGCATAAATGTATTCTCATATTATTAAAAGGTGATAGTTCTAAAAAAAAAAAATTAAAAAAATATTAAAAAAATATAATTTAAAACATTTAACATTATTTTATATATTTTTAATAAAACTACATTAACATTTGTTTTGAATATAAAAAAAATGTGTTGTTCTGTTCTTTTTTTTTTTTTTTTTTTTGTTTTTCTTAGGAAATTTATCAGAAATTATTTCAAAAAAAATTTTATTTGTTTTTGTAATTCGGCACATTCATATTATATATATATATATATATATATATATATATATATATATATATGTATTTTTTATATTTAATAATTAATCAATGTTTTGCTACTAACTCAACAAAAAAAAAAAAAAAAAAAAAATTCGAACATTTTTAGCTGTCACATATGATGTTACGTATATATACTGCTTTTTTCTTTTTTTTTTTTTTTTGTTAATCTTTTATGTTGTGTTTTTTTTTTTTTTTTTTTGTTATATGCACTTTTGTTTTTTCTTACATATTGATATTTACTTTATTCTATGGCAAAAAAAAAAAAAAAAATGTGGAAAATTGCAGCTGTTTTTTCATATTGTTCATATTTTTAATTTTTTTGTTTTTTTTTTTTTAAATTTTCATAGCTTTTCTTTGTTTTTTTTTTTTTTCATTTCATTTTTTTTTTTTTTTTTTTATATAACTAACATTTTTCTTTTTGTTCATTTAAAATATAATCCAAATATACATATATAAATAGTATCATATATATATATGTATATATATTATGTATGTTTCTGTATGTATTTGGATAATGATGATGATAATGATGATGACGAAGGAAATTTAGATCAATGAAACTTTCAAAATTACTTAAGAAAAAAAAACTATAGCAAAAAAAAAAAAAAATTAGTTAGAAAAAAGGAAAAACAAAACGAAAAATAAAAATCTGGGGATAATATATGACTAGACATTCTAAGATTCATTGTCTGATTTGTAATTGATTGGAGGATACAAAAAAAAAATAAATATATATAAATAAATAAAATAAAATAAAATGAAAAAAAAAAAAAAAATGAATATAAAAGAATAAAAATTCTTGTTAAATAATTTCACAATTTGATATATTTTTTTTTTTTTTTTTGGGATATATGAAGTATTAGTACATAAAATTTTTTTTAGTATCAATTTAAAATATATATATATATATATATAGGAGTTACGACTGTTCTTAGTTAAATAATTATTTCTCTTCTTTGTTAAAACAAAACCAATAGATAGAATAAAAATATTTAAATGAATTAAGTACTTAGAAAATTTTCAATAGTAAAAATTTTTTATAGCATAAAAGAAAGAAAAACAATGATAATCTACTACTTTTCTTTTTTTTTTTTTTTTTTACATAAAATGACTAAGTATATACTAAAAATTTAAATATCTGATGTAATAATGTAATATATGTATTAAAAACAGAAAAAAAAAAAAAAAATGGATAAATAATATAAATGAAGATATAATTTTCTTTCTTTCTTTCTTTAAAAGAAAGTGATTGCGTAATGTCAAAATTTTTTTTTATTTTTTTCTTACCAGAAAAAAAAACAAAAAATGAAAAATTTGGGGGAAAAAAAAAATAGCAAAACATAAATATGAATAATATGATAATCGTTTTTTTTTTTCCTTCAGTTTTATTTTCCAATTTTGTATAAATGTTAAAACTATAATTGAATTTTATTTACTTAAAAAAAAAAATAGTTGACTAAAGTTGACAATTTACATCTATATAGACTTATAAATTGTTTAAAACATTTTTGTACAACTTAAATGTACATACTCACACTTCTTTTGTAACAGATAATTAGGATTTTCTTCTTATAACATATACTCTATAGACATCTTGTATTTAATATCCTTTTTTAAGGATTAATAATTTTAATTAAATATTTTAAAATATAATTTGACTAAATTACAATTTAACGATCCTGCAACAAAAAAAAAAAAAAAAAATATTCTCTTGTATGTACTTCAAATAGGTTTTTTTTTTTTTTTGGTTACTAATATATAAGTAGGTACCTAATAAGTTCTTCTTTTATATAATATATAACATAAATACATAATATATAAGCATTTTTAAAATTACGTGATATTATATTTTATGATGTTAATAGAAAATTTTTAAAATTCAAATTTTCCTTTTAAAATAATTCTTAATAAAATCTAATAAATTTTTATTTTTCATTTCTAAAAATATTTAGTTTTTCTTTTATTAATTATATTATACATAAGTAAATACTTACATATATATTATATATACTAGTTTTTTTTCTTTAAAAGTTTTATTTAATTCAAATTTAAATATTATATTAGAAAATAGAAAGTATACATATGTATATATATATATATGAATTATGTACATATATGTATGAAATGTATATATATATGATGATGTACGTTAAATTATTCACGTATCCTCTAGCAACCAAGCTGAAATGAATTTTTACCATAACAAATCAATTTTTTTTTTTTTTTTTTTTTTTGTGACAACTGAACTTTTACCTCTTACCTATACTACAGTACACCTTAAATATATGTACATACTTATACTTACGTATGTTATTACAAATTATTATAAAAACGTAAAAGGTGAATAAATTTTTATTAGGCCAGTGTTGTAAAAAAAAAAAAAAAAAAAATTTTTAAATTGAACAGGTATAAAAAGAGAACGAATATATATGTATATACATATATAAGTAATATACTAAAATGGAACGTAATGATGCTGAAATAAACAAAAAGGAAAAGAAAGAAAAACAAAAAGAAAATCAATTAAATAAGCATTTTTTTTTTTTTTGTTTTCAAACTTGTAAATAAACATTTTTTTTTGTGATTTCTGATTCAATATTGTAATGACTGATGAATTTAAATTTAATTCGAGAATAGGAAGTCTTTACTTTAATATAAAATTACTATTTGGAAGTACATAATATGTAGTTTTTTTTTTATTTTGATTATCAAAACTGGTTTTTTAAAAACACAAAAAACAAAAAAGTTGTTTTGGTAGTTTTTCTTTTCTTTTTTTTTTATTATTTAATTAACCAACTAACCGATATTAACTGTTGGATATAATCAATATATTATAATAAGAGTATAGAAAATTTTACTTAAGTATGTAATTGCACATCAGTGTTTGCGGTTTTTTTTTTTACACGAAAAGAGATTAGTTAATTGGGAGTAGTTAGAGGTATATAGTTGGTAAATGAAACGCTTTACTCTTAGTTGGTAAATGTAACGCGGGTATAGTTAGTAAATGAAATCCTATCATCTATACTCTTTCTCTTTATTAGTTGGGAGTAAAAAATCAGCTGTGTGCAACATAAAACCGATTATAGAAATAGGAAAACATAATATTTATTTTAATAGAACCCTATACATTACATTAAATCATGTGAAAATCAGGTACGGATGACTTAATTTCCATGGACAGAACTTTTATGAAACGAATGTCCTCTTAAATAGACTTAAGTTCTATTAAACTTATAGTAATTTCTAAAAGACTTTTGTTCCATGAAAGTTTTGATCATTTTTTGTTCAAAGTTAAGTCGCAGATAAAATTACCATAAGTTTCACACCTATGTATGGGAAAAAAATAATGATGGAGGGTTTTAGTGTTAGTATTAAAATCAGCGTTTTACACCCTTTTTTAAAATCCAACTTTAATATTCATTTAAAAATAAACTTTACTTCTATGGAACTTAAGTCTATTTAAGAGGGCATAAATTCGATAGAACTTAAAGTCATCCCCCCAAAATGAGGACTAACCTAGAAGTTTGTCGGATCCCATAATAACTTTTTTCATAATATTTTTCTGTTTCAAAATATTCGCAAAAAATACAAAAATCACCCTAGTAAAGTGATAATTGAAGCTGAAAGATTTCCGCCAAAAGCTTTTCAATTCAAGATATTTACGTCGAAAACGTAAATATGAAATTTTATCGAATTTTGTTCACTCTTTTGGGTTTTACACATGCCCACAGACAGACAGACATTCCTACATACAAACAAGCATACAGACACACCTACACACAGCCGCAAATTGACGAACAGACATCTCTACAAAAACACTTTATTCACGTTTCTACGAAGAAAAGAAATACATATACATACATACATATATGCAAAAAAAGATTTAAGATTCTAAGATTTCAAATTTTGGTGTCATTACAATTTACCTTCCTTAAACTTTACATGTATGCGATGGGTGAAAAAAGACTATAAAGAGTAGTTTACTCTGTAAAAGTATGTAAGTACCTATATTATGTGTTACTTATATGTATATAGAACAATATAATAAGTATATCATGTGATTTTGTTTTTAAATTCAAATTATTTTAGTAGGTGCTTACTTAAAATATAAATTGGACATTAGAATACCGATGCAAAAGGGATGAGCAAAAAGCATAAAGAGGTTGGGTTGATTTGGTATGATTTATATAGGTGAACGAGAAGAAGAAAAAGAAGAAAATAAAAATAGGCAATATAATTTTTACTATACTTATCTTATATTCTAATTGATCTAAATTCCTTTTTAATTGTTATTATTTTAATTTGTTATTGTTTTTACACTTGTTTTATTTTTTTTTTTGTCATTTTTAATTCATTTTTTTTTTTTTAATTCTATCTTTTTTTTTTTTTTGCGTCATTCAATTATATATAGCAGTAGTTGCTATATATATTTACAAAATTACATAGCTAAATATATATGTATATTTTGTTTCTTTTTTTTTTTTTTTGTATATTAAAGCTCTTTAAACATGGATGCATACTGCATATACTTAAACAGTATAATATATAAACATATATTATATATATATATATAAATTTTATCTGGCTATTTACAATTTCTACACAGAAAATTGCACTTCTAATAATATATACTTAACTATACTTAATAATAAAAGTCTACAGCAATTTTCCACTTGATACTTATGTTATCTATATCTTTATCTATAGATATATAGTTTATATAAAAAAAAAAAATTGCATATTGCGCTTTTTTTTTAATTTTTTTTTTTACTGTAGGTACTTATTCATTATTTTCTATTGTTTTGTATTTTTATGTCTTTTTTTTTAAATGTTTTTTTTTATTGTTGTTTTTTTTTTTGTTACTTAATTAATACTTAAATTTATTTGTTTTGTTCTAATTTTTATTTTTTTTGTATCTATTTTTTTTTTTTTTTTATCTTTTAATTTCGTCTTGTTGTTTTGTTTTTATAATTACATATTTTTCTTAATATTAAAATAAATATTAAATGTATTTAAATGTACAAAAGAAATGTTAAGTTTTTTTTTTTTATTATAATTAAATGTTCTTGTGTGTATGTGTAAAAAAGAAGCAAAAAAAAAAACTAAAAATCAATTTACTTTTTCAAAAAAAATTCATGACATTGAAAAAAAAAAAAAAATCTGCTAACTCTACTTCTCATATATTTTATTTTGTTTATTTATAATCCATATGTAAATATTTTGTGGTTTTTTTTTTTTTTTTTTTAATATTTGTTTTTTTTTTGTGGAAAATGGGAAACCTCAAAAATATGTTGGAGAAAAATATTTGTATATAATGATTAAGTACTTGTATTAAGTATATATAGATATATATATATATATATATATATGTATATTTTTTTTTAAATATAAATTTAATATTTTTTTTTTAACTAACATAAATATCAAATGTATAATAGAAAAACTATAAGCTAAGTATAGCTAAAAATTAAAATGCTAAGTTTTTCTTTTTGTAAGTAGATTTTTAGAATAAAGTCACCTACTTACTATAAGTATATATTTAACTATACTAAAAGTCTATTTTATATAATTCATTTTTTTAAACTAAAAATAATAATTTAGCTACTATTATTTAGTAATATATAAAAACGATCATTTTCGAAAACTATTAATAGTGCCATTCGCGACTAAAAAGATTTAAATATGTACATATATGCATACTTGTATACTCACAACTGAGACCATTAATGTTCAACCAAAAATTTCGACGCGCTGACATTAAAATATTTTTTAATTTTTTTTCGCTGATGGTCGGATTTGGCATTTATCTGTAAACAATAAAAATTTTTTTTTCTTTTTTTTTAGTGCATTTCTCTGCCACATAAATGTCCTTTCCTTTATAGGGTTTGGCTGTAAATGTCGTAAGGGGGAATAACTCTTACGACGTGTGTGGAATCGAACCCACACTCCCTCGGTGTTTACACCGTATTTTATACGCTCTTACCCACTAGGCCACCGAGGCCCCAACAAAAATTAAAAATACCTATTGTAATTATTCTCCATTTGACGAGAAGTAGTTGGGTGAATAATTTTTCGCGGGTTGTCAATGGTTAATGGTCAGAAATTGTGTTTATTAATCGCATTCATTATTGATTATCTATTAAAATTCTTAAGTAATAAACAGACCCCAGATACATACATTATTTTTCAATTAAACAGTTATTTGTTTCATTTTTTGATTAGAATACGAAGAGTTAATTTTTTAATGAATTAAAATGGTATTTTTTATCTCGATAATTTGGTAACTTTTTTTACATTCTTTAAATTTTCTTTCTTTTTTAAATATATAAGAAGATTATTTCTTTAAAGAAGTTAATAAAAAGTTAACGAAACGCTAGGATATTTACTTAAATTGTTACTAGTTAAGTATAGTTATATTACTATAAAATCCTTTTCGAAATTATAATTCGACATCTAAATTTGAACAGATATTTTGTGTTTTCCTTCCTATTGGCATCCCTATTACCCTTCTCAGTATTTGTGTTAATTCATAAAATAATCAAAGTCCTTTAATGTCTGGTAGAAATATTTCCTTGAATTTTTTGCCAAGATTTTGATGTTTAAGACGATTTAGAGCTTAATAATAATATAGAGCATTAATTGCACAAAACAGACCATTACTTACAATACATTTTCTTTTTCGTTTTAAATGACAATTAAATATTGGCAATGATAAATATGAGATTTTCTAACTCAGTCTTTAAGATTGTACGATATAATCATCTTCGAATGAATTATTCATTAAATTTCCTCCCCTCTATTACTATCATTAAAAAAATATCCCTGTGCAGACCAATCAAATAAAAAAAATTCGTCACATAACAAAGGATATCGAAACAGTGTGTCAAAGTTTTCCTTATATGTTTTTAAAAAGAAAATCATATTTTTTTCCATCAGTTTCCATTTTAAATAAGTTAATAGTATTAAGATTAGTCGCTTTCATATAAGTAAATCCTTTTAAAAAAAAATCTTGTTAGCATAATTGCAAAACTAAAAATCGTTATTAATGTACAAATTTTAATTTATGTTATAACTTATTTATTACGTTTTGTATGATATTTTTTTTTTTACCGTTTTCAAGATTATTCAAACTTTCTGCACTGCCACTGCAATAAATTTAAATGTCTCGTTAGAAATTCTTTATTATTATTAAATTGCATTGAAATTGCATTGGTTTTCAATACATAATTTGATATTAAATTTTCTTAAAAACGGTAAAAATTTCAAATCTTTAATTTAATTTCTGCAATAACATAAATTAAGGCCGAGAACTTGAAAAATTATAAAAATGAAATAAAATTTGTACATTAATAACGGTTTTTTTTTTTATAAAAAAAAAAAAAATCACAGGTATTCGATTATAAATTGTTACAATAATTATCACAAGTTTTCAATTAAAAAAAAAAAATTATAAATTTACAATTTAAGATAACGAGAAATTTTTTTTTTTATAAGTATGTATGTACATTTATATAAGTATGTAGGTACATATGAAAGTCGTTAGCATTTAATATTTAAATCAACTTGCTATATTTATAAAGAGAAAAAGATATGATTATCTTTTGAAAAACCGTTACCTCTAAAACAGTTAGAAATAAACATCTCCTGTCCACAGATTTTTTTTTTTTTTGCGTAGTAGATAATTTTTTTTTAAAAAGTAGATGCGGTAATCATCGAAATACATTTATGGAAAAGTGAAAGGAGCACTATTCCTCTATATGAATGTATTTGGTACTTTAACCCATTAAACACCAGCTCTCTTTTATGGCCTAACAATATATGTGTTTTAATGCTAATATACGGCTTGATCAGAAAATTTTTTTTTTGGTTTCGATATTCCCTATCACCTCTTGCTCCATGTAATACTTATCTTGGGAGAACTTGAATATAACTGCATAAGTAAGAATAGTTACATTGATATGATTATTATAGAAGTAATCAAAATGTGTATTCAATATAAGTTTGAATTAGATATCTTAATTTTATTTGAATATTTCATTTAAAATTAGTACATTTTATCTTATATTTTAGATTTAAATTATTTTTCATTTAATTTTGTTACTTATTTAATTAAATAAAAAAAAATATACTTATATAGGATTGAATGTATGAAACCTCCCAAATATTATACTTTAGTGTTCATTGATTTTTATTACCAACGACTGATTACTTACTTAAATATATATATATATATATATACATATATGTATACATAGATTAACTACAAAAGTTAAATTAGCAGTCAGCATTTATTAAAAAAGAGAAAATCTAGGTAAAAAAAAAAAAATCTATAAAACTAAAGCAATGTTATAAAAAATATAGACAAGGTTAAATTTTTTTTTTTTTGTAGAAAAAATAAATCGTAATTTTTTTAGATTAAATTTCTGTATATTTTGTTGTACTCAAGTTTTTAAGTTTCACATTTTATTAAGAAGATTATAAGTAAAATTTGAAAATTACAAAAAAATTATTTTTAGGTAAATGGCTATACCTAATGGTACCTGGTATACTTTTTATTAACTTTTTTTTTTTTTTTATTATCAAATTAAATAATAAAATGAGGGTTTTTTAAGTTTTTTTTTTTTGAATGATTTGATATTGTTTTAATGGTTGTTATAACAAGATTTATGTATATAATTGTAAATTATTTTTAAATCTTTTAAGGTTAAAAATAATATCGTAAATCTAAAAAAAAAAAAATTAATCTTTAATTAAACAATGAGCACATAATAAAAAGTTTTAAAATTCTATATTAAGAAAGTCAGTCCGAGTTCAGCTCTTTCGAATTCTTTTAAAATTGAATGTTAAAAAGTATAATGTACGACTAGTTCTATAAAGGATATAGAGTACAAAAAAATGTTCTTATAGTTAGAACTCTTAAATTTTAAAGGCTATTAAATTCAATTTCATTCTACATACAAAATTTGAATTAATTGTACTAATAATAGTTGTATTAACTGTATACAAACTAGTAACTGTCAGGAGATAGTAACTGTCAGGGCAATGTTGTCGACTATGAATTAATTTAAAATATATTAAGTACATATGTATAAACTAATTACTCGTCCATGCAGCCAGAATAAGAAACTGCAAAGAGAATGGTATGAAGAAAACTCTCCATCACTTTCTTTGCGAATTATTTTCTCTAAATAGAATCAGAAACTAGAATCTGGGAATTTCCTACCTTCTCAGCCAATTTTACCGAAAGTAAAATTAAAAAAATTAATTTTATTTCTGAACTCTACGGACTGGTTATAAAATACATTATATAGTTGCAATATATAGTTGCCAATCAAAAATATGATGAAAAGGTATCAAAAAGGCACTTTATTAATATTGTGTTAATGTTGTGTCCTATTGCTAGATTTCTTGAGATCAGTCATATAATCCACCAAATCATCCATACCTGAAAGTAAATAGGAAGTTATTGTTAAATAAGGCTAAGAAAACATAATGACTTTTTTCTAATTAAAATGAAAAGAGACAACATCTAAATTTTATACAATACAGATAACGAGATAAAATTTTGAAATTTCGGAATATTTTTGACATTCAGAATTTTTTTTTTGTTAGGCACTAGTTATTGTGATATGTAAAATCCATTATTAAATAATTATTTATTTTTTAATAATACTAAATATTAAAATCAAAAAAATAAACGTCCACTTGACGTAGATTGTTTCAACTCCCACATCAACTTTTTGTTTTGATTCAACGACTTTTTATTCGGATACAACAACATGTTTTTTTCGGAAAAAAGTCGTTCTTCCGTCTCAGTCGCTCGCATTCGTATTTTTCATTAAGAACTTCTTCCAAAAAAAGTCATTTACGCTTTTAAAAAAGGCTAGTATAAGTAGTGCATGGTTTTACTTAAGTTTTCTTTTTTTTAAAAGAATTTATTTAACCCTTGACTGATATAACTGTCAGATTAAACCCTGAACCAATATTAGTTATAGTGAAGAATATCACCTTCAAAATTATGATTTATAATATAAATTCTGTTATTTTGTTTAAGTTTAGATGATTTTGTTATACCTGAAATTTCGAATTAAGTACTTTTGTATGGTTAAATGATCCTGTATTAAAGTTTAATTCAAAAGTCGTATACATTGAAAAATATTTTTTGTACTTTATGTGTGCTAAAAATACTTCTTCTTACTTATAGAAATAAGTAAATAAGAAACAAACCAAATAATTTTCAATTTATTTAAACAAATATTTAAAAAAGGAAAATAAAAAAAAAACCTAATTCGTATTAATATTTATCGAATAGGTTCAAATTGAATATTGTGTTTATTATAAAATATAAAATAAAATAATTAACACTATAATAATATATTTTAGAAATGCTAATTATGAAATCATGTTTGATGTTTTTAGTCATTCATTGATCTGATTTTTATTTAAAAAAAAAAAAAAAAAAATAAAGAAATTCTTAAGATTTTATACTATATTTTTTTTCCTTAATTTTTTGAAAGATAAGTACGTAAAAAAAATATATTTAATAATAAGCTAAATATAGTCTTGAAATCAATCATAGTTATTGAATAGTGATTGCATTTGTTTGGTTTTAAGTACAATATTATTTGTGTACTTTAAGCATATAAGTACTAATACTAAGAATTCAGTTTAAGTAGCATTTTTTATCTCTTCGATAAAATTCAGTTTCATTTGGATTTCAGTTGGATTTTTATCTTTTCGCTAAAATTCAGTTTCATTTGGATTTCAGTTGGATTTTTATCTTTTCGCTAAAATTCAGTTTCATTTGGATTACAGTTGGATTTTCTATCTCTTCGCTAAAATTGAGTTTCATTTGGATTTCAGTTGGATTTTTTAGCTCTTTGCTAAAATTGAGTTTCATTTGGATATCAGTTAGATTTTTTATCTCTTCGCTAAAATTGAGTTTCATTTGGATTCCGGTTGAATTTTTTATCTCTTTGCTAAAATTCAGTTTCATTTAAATTTCTGTTCGATTTTTTTATCTCTTCGCTAAAATTCAGTTTCATTTGGATTTGAGTTGGATTTTTTATCTCTTCGCCAAAAATTCGGTTTCATTTGGATTTCAGTTGAATTTTCTATCTCTTCCCCAAAAATTGAGTTTCATTTGGATTCCAGTTGGTTTTTATCTTTTCGCTAAAATTCAGTTTCATTTGGATTCCGGTTGAATTTTTTATCTTTTTGTTAAAATTCAGTTTCATTTGGATTCCAGTTGTATTTTTTATCTCTTCGCTAAAATTCAGTTTCATTTAAATTTCAGTTCGATTTTTTATTTCTTCGCTAAAATTCAGCTTCATTTGGATTTGAGTTGGATTTTTTTTTCTTCGTCTAAAAGAATGTCGAATCATTTTTTTGTTTTATTCTCGCTTAACTGACTAAAAAATTTTATTTATTTTATTTTGGTTCTAGGTGATCGCAATTACCTTTTGAACGAAAATTTTTATTTTCAATGTGATTTACGTCATAGTTATATATATGGTTATTTATTTATTTTTTTCTTTTCTCAAAGAACATAATGAATTAAAATTTAATTAAAATATCAGTTTGATTTGCACCTTCATTGTGTTTTGATTCATTCAAATACTTATATTATATATATGTTTGGTTTTTCTTCCATACACACATACACACATTAATTAATTTCGCGGAATTTTTCAAAAATAAAAATAAGAAAAAAAAACGAATTTATTCTGACAAAAAAAAACATTTTTTAAACAGTTTTTGTTTTTATTAAATTAGTTAACTGTAAATTTAATTTAATATTTTCATTTAAAGATGATGTGATGAATAAATTGAATAAAGGTGATGATGAAATATAAATTACCAACATTAAGTGATGCTTGTGTTGCTTCAACATTTAATTAGAATACAAGTTTTAATTTTAAAGATGTATGGCACGATTTTTGAAACGAGCAAAGTAATTTCCATAATGATAATATAAAGGGATCTATAAATTTTTTTTTTAGCACGCTACCCAAATTCTAGGATAAGATTCCATTATACAATAAATTATTGTAGATTTAGGTAATGACAAAAGGAATTGAAGGGTGATAGGATAATAAGGAAGTGAATTAAAAGGTAAATTGAAAGTGAACCTGTTCAAGAGGTTCTTTTTAAAAAATTTGCAAATTATTATAATGGACCAGGGATCTATTGCATCAACCATTTATCATTTAATCAAATAATCATTTTTTTGATAAGTTTTTGTTGCACCAAAACCATATTTTAGTAATAACTCAATAAAGTTTAGATTAGTAAACAAGATAATCACTTATCAAAAAAAAAATGATTAGTTGACGAGTGATAAATGGTTGATGCAATAGCTCCCTGGTCCATTAGTTTGTTTAATAGCGCTTTTATCAAAAAGACAAGGCGAATACATTGAATAGAAAAGGAATTTTAAACGGTTTTCAAAATAATTCCGTTTTCATAACCAGTTCACGATGTAGAAATGACTTTTTAAAAGTTTCCTAATGTTACGTCGGAATTGTTTAAAATGAAGCATTAATGATTTTAGTTTAATTGAACAAGTGTCCATACTTATAAAAGAGAAACAAAAGAGATAGTAAAAATAGTAAATGAGATATAATGCTGCAATAGAATAACAAAAAAAAAAGATAATGCTCAAATATTTCGACATATGTTAAGAAAAGTAAAGGTTAACCTAAATAAAAAGATCGCCATTTTTATACTCAAGTTGTGATTTTGGTTTTTTTCAAGGTAACGTAATAAAAATTGCGAGACATCAGTTCATATAACAGATATGTATTCCATTTTACTTTTGTAATTTTTTCAACTGTGATTATTTTTATATATTTTTGTTTTTAAATATTTTCTGAAAAATTAACACAGAAATATTTTTCTGTATTTTAAACATTATCTATATTTAATTAAGTAAACGGTACTGAATGAACTTTAACTAAATAGACATAAAGTCTATCTTGTATCTTTAAATAAAGTATTTATAAGTAAGTGTTCAAGGTTTCAATTATTGTGTAAAAATAGGAAATTTTAAATAATTTTTTAACACCTCATAAGAAATCTTTAAATGGAAAAAAAAATATAAAAATTTATTTTATAGATATTTTTATTTTTAAATATACCTACTTAAGTATATTTATAGATATTTTTGTTGATGTTTCAGGTAACAAATAATAAAATTTTCTTCGAAATATGAGATTTAATTTCTAAAAAACACAAAAAAAAAAAAAAAAAAATGATTTAATCTTAATTTTTTGATTCACTTTTGACTTTTGATGTTCTGAAAAAAAGGAGTAATTTCCTTCTTTTTTTTTTTTTTGATGAATTTTTGTTGAAATACTTAAGTAATCTAAAAAAAAAAAAAAAAAAATAAAAATTGTTGATCCTATTAAAAAACTTTTAGTGATTTTTTTTTTTTTTTTTGGGTTTTGTTTTTTGTGAATTTTTACTGTAGCAATCAAATGAATTACAAGTATGCAAAAATTTGCAAAAGAAAATAAGAAATTTTATATATGTATAAAAAAATGTTATGAAAGAAAATAAGTAAATGTTATCAGAAACTTTGTAATTAAGTATATATTTAAACAACGGAAAAGTTTATTTATATATACTTAGATATTATACTTAGTTATATCTCTAATAACAATATTTTTCTTTAAAAAAAAAAAATAAAAATTATCATATACAGTGGGAATCATAAAAAATATTATAGTATATAAATCTCTAATATGGTTTGTCTTTCTTATTTTTATTTTGAAAGAAATGCTATATGTTTTTTTTATTTGTTTATTCCAACGACACATAAATGTGCATTTCCTTTTCAGATGTGGCTGTTATAAGGGGAAATTATTCTTATGACATGTATGGGATTCGAATCTATTTTACCTCGGCGTTTACAGCATATTTTATATGATCTTACTCACTAGACCACCAAGACCCCCCTATTCATACTTTTATTTAGTAAATAATTAACCACAAATTTTTTTTTTTTAAACATTCAGGGGAAGTTCATTTGTATTGTATATTTAAATTGAAGTTTGAAGATTATAATTTTAAGAAATTATATATATACAGTTAAAAACTGTACTTTAATAATTAAATAAAATCAGGTAATTTCAAAGTAACTTCAAAAAAATGTTTTTTTTGTAATTTTAAATTACAATTCTTCTGTTTTTATGATTTGGCATCTTAGTTTTAAATCTTAAAGTCTGAATTCTTTAATAGCTGAGTCCTCTAATATGGGTCGATTACAATTTTTGGTATTGCGACATCATAACTGCAACATACCATGATACAACAACGGCATCGTATTTCTATTCACAGTATTTATACCGACGTCGAACATAACAAAGAGTTTTTATTCTTTATAAGTTTTATTTAGAAAATTATATTAAATTTACGTTGTCGTCATGTTGAATTATTCACACGTCATAACAATGACGTGAATTTTATTTATTTTTTTTAATTTTTACATATAATATGTACTTTTTTTGAGGATATATTCAAAGTATTGCGCAAACGTCGACGTGACAACGTTTATAGTCAGTAAAAGTCAAATATCGTTATGGAAACAGTATTTTAAATTACTGTACGGTGTCGGTATGTTGTCGTTTATGTCATCCTGTATGAATGTATTTGCATTTATGCAAATCATAACGATTACGTTTTGTATTCGTCAAATCGTCATCATGTGTCATGTTATTGTACGTATTGACTTTATTTAAGGCTTTCGTATATAGAGTTAAAGTAAAATCATGTGTATATATATATATATATATATTTACAAATTTATTCATTTACATGAATATTTTGCATACTTTAGTAATTTGTGACTTAAAACAAAATAATTAATTTCATTTAAACTAAAATATAACGGTATAAATTAAATAGTGTTCATATTTAAATAGTATACAACCTTTTATGTATATATACAGGTATATACATATTACATAACCTATAAAACTTTGATACAAAACATAATATCTTCAGACAGAATAAGCTATGCAAAAATAAAAAAATGAACTTAAGTTAAGATATATGCAATTTCTTTGAATGCCACTGTACATATTTTATAAAATTAATTTTTTATATTTTTTTTCCCAACTCTTGATTAAATATTTTATTTGTAGAAAAATGTCACCATTGTTCGTTATACAATTGATAGACATATACATATGTATATTTATATGTATATTAAAATAATTTTTTCTCTGTATAAATAGAAAATAAAATTTTGATAATTCTTTTAATAAAACTGATATCAAAAAAAAAAAAAAAAAAATGTCACACTGAGATTTTTTATCATTCAAGTTTAGAATTAAAGTCTTAAAAACTGTTTCATTTATATAATTTTTAACACTATTTTAAAATTTCTGTATCGTATATCGTATATCGTAGAGAACGCCACACTGCAAATTTGAAATAAAAAATAACTAAGTAAATCATTTCCGTTTAAAAATATATTTATAGTATATACGTATATATGATTATGTGAGATGAGATAAGCATTATATTTTAGGTAACCTTTAAATTATATTTAATTAGATAACACAGATTGTTGTCATAAGTAGTTATCAACTTTAAATAGTTGAATTTATCAACTATTCATCATTTAAATTCTTCTGATATTTATTTATTTTCTTTTTTTTGTAAATATTTCCAAGCTTTTTTATTCTGCTTTTTTTTTTAGGAAAGTACACAATAATTTTTTTTTTAAATAGAAAATTAATAATATATTAGTCACATTTACTATTTGTATAAATTTAAATGTGATCTATGATTTCATGAAAGTTTTTAAAAATTTATAAAATGGGAATTCTTTTATAAAAAAAAAAAAAAATTATGTAGTACTATTGGAAGATTTTGTACTCCTCTCGTAACAGTTATACTACCATACTCTACAAAATGCTGTATTCGATAGTGTAAAATACGGTGACATGTCACAGCTCCCTTTGTCATAAGTCCCTAAGGGACTTTTGACACTTTCGATGTGTCATAAGTCCCTAAGGCACTTATGACATTTTGTAAAATAACACAAAGTGACATAAGTCCCTTAAAAAAAATGTCATAAGTCCCTTAGGGAGATTCAAAAGTGTCATAACTCCCTTTATGATTTATGCCTTATAATTTCACAAATCGAAACTTTTATTATATATTTCTACATTGGGCTGGTCGCTGGTCGGTTTCAAAATCAAAGTTGTTCCTTTTTCCAGAGTCCTGTATATATGCATATCCAGAGTGCTAGATTCTATATTAGAAAGTAAGTTAAGTTAGTTAAAAAATCAAAGTTGATCCTTTTTCCAAAATATTTATGAATTCCCTATATTTCTGAGAAAGGGAATATATTATCCCCAAAATTCTGGACCGTTTGGTTAAACTCCTGGAAAAGATTGCATATCGTCATGCATCAATATAACAACTTTTTTCGTCATAATACTCTTTAAGGGACTTATGGCACTTAATAAAATATTTAAGTGTGTCAAAAGTCCCTCTGAAAAAAAATGTCATAACTCTTTTCATAACTTTTGATGTGTCATAAGTCGCTTAGGGACTTATGACAAAGGGAGCTGTGACAGGTCACCGTAAAATACTACCCTGTGATATTTTTATGGATCTTATCTCTATTTCATGAATTATGTATTCTTATGCAGTGGTTTCCAAATAACACGAAATTTAAGTAATTTTAAAAATATTTCGTGTTAACAGGATATTTACACTTTGAGAGTTTATAAAGTAATGTGTCTAATAACCGTTTGTCATGCCAAAAGTTATATAATAATATGCCTTAAGTATTTCTGTTAAAAAAAAAAACTATCCTTAAATCGAACAGCGACAATTTATTTCAATATCCTATTTCTTTATTTTTTTTTTTTTTTTGTTTTTAAAAAATTTTGTTGTTAAAAGGTTAAAAATTCTTTAGATTTTTTATTTCGATTGTTGTTTATATGACAAATAAAATATTAATACAAAACGTCACTTTCGGTAAAATATCATATTTAAATTTTATTGCAAAACGTTCAGTAAAATTTTAACAGTACTGCAAATCATCATTATCCTTCATTTAATTAAACGCAGCCAGTTATTGAAAATTCGAAAAAATAATTGAAAATTTACACTCTGCGCTTTTTAAAAAATTTATTTCGTGTTTAGGCAAAATAGCGTATATGATTTTTGAATTTGCGGACCAAAAATTTGTTTGCGTTAAGCAAAAATTCTGGTTAACAGTTTTTCATGTTAACCGAAATATTTTGTATGAATAATAATATATTAGTATAAAAATTGCAGAGATGGAAAATTGTATTCTTCAGTGTGTTTCACTGTTTTTCACATCTCCATTGTTGTTTATGATAAATACATATTAATATTTGTATTTTTATACTTATAATGATTTTAATATTTTGATTTTGAAATAGAGCCATTTTTTGTATAAAAGTTAATTATTTTTTATTAGTTAAAAATTTTGGAAATTATAAGGCTAACATTTTACTAATGTTTCTCTTTTGGTCTATATGGTATATTTGAAAGACCAAAACGAGCAAAAAAATTTCTTATTTCATTTCCCTGTATTTCTTGCAATTTACAGGCAAATGAAAATATAGGCTTCTGATAGTAACCCACAAAAAATTATTCTGAAATGAGGGAGGTGGATTAATTTATATCGGTACTTGAGATAATGAGATCTAACATTTTCTATTCGTTTTAATTTAATTTGATTAAGTATATCTCAAAAATTACGCAAGTTAGATATTTTTTTATGATATTTTGTCGAATATTCTTATAAGAATTCAAAATCCTTGATTGATAATAATTTTAATATTAATTTCTTCAAAAAAGTAGAGTTTGCTATTCTAAATTTCTAATAAATAATATTCTTAAATATTCTATCATTGTATTTTCTCTAGTAAGTAAAATTGAATGAATTCTTCAAAAACTTAGAAGATAACAAAAAAGAGGTTTCAACCGCTTCGACTAAAAGTAGCCTTAATTAATTAAAAAGGCTGTTGTTTAAAATTTTCATTGAATTTTTTAAACAAATTTTACATTTGCTACATTTTAAATTAATTTAAGTATTGATTATATACACACTTACTACATCATTTGTTACTAAATTATTCAAGTAACTACTTACTAACTATACATCTAAATAAAATTGAATTGAAAGTGATATTGAATTAAAATTTTATAATTTTATTATAAAAAAGTATATTTTAAAATCCTTTTGACATTAAATTTAATATTTTTAGGCAATCGTTTTCGGCAAACATTTAAACAAATGCCGATTCAAAAAAAAAAAAACACAAAAAAAAGGATTCGATTCGGTTTTTAAACTGGTATATGAAAAAACCTTTAAATATAAAAGAATTTCTTAAGTACTAAAATATACTTAAGTACTTAATATACTTACTATAGTTACTTAAGTACTTAAATCTTTTCTCGTAACAAAGAGTACAATTAGGGACCTCGGTAGTCTAGTGGGTAAGAGCGTATAAAAACGTTATAAACACCAAGGGAGTGTGAGTTCGAATCCCACACACTTATAATTTCCCCTTACGACATTTACAGCCACGCCCCTGAAAAGAAAAGGCTGTGTGTAATTTCCTGTTCATATTTATGTGGCAGAGAAGTGCATTAAAAAAAAAAAGTACAACACTTTACTATACAGTTTTAATGTTCTGTTAAATAAATATATAAGCACATTTTTTGTTTATTTAGCAAATAATTGTTTAAAATTTAAAATGTCCATAACTAATATTTATACATTAATAACTAAGTACTTTAAAATTTTTCAATAAAAACTAATTTATTAATTTTTTTTTATTAGTTATTATATAATTCAAAAAAAAAAAAAAAATAAAATGGCATTTAATTTATTTATGGATATGTACTTACTATTAAAATACTAAAATAAAAATTAAATAAATATTAAATTCATTCTTTTAAGTATAGTTAAAACAAAAAAAAAAAAAAAAAAAAAAAAAAAAATGAAAAATGCAAAATAACAAAAAAAAAGAAAAATGTAAAATAAATTTATTGAATATCAATTTTCAAGTAATTGAAAAATTTTCCATTTCTTTATTAAAGTTTTTATGTATATGATAAGTATAGTTAATGTTTTTTTTTACATAAGAACAAAAAAGTGCAGTCCTTTAAAATTAAAAAAAAAAAAATAAAGTTTTTAAGAAGCTAATGTACTTTAAAAGTGTCTCTCCAATAGCTTTTAAGTTTAATTAACATTAATGTTTTTTTTTTCTTTAAGTAACACTCTTCTGACTTCTTGAAGGCATCAACACCAACCACTATATATATATGTAGTGAATTTATTTTTAGAATTTACATTCAATAGTTATTTCTATATATATTCATACATTCTTACATATTATGTATATTAGTTTCTTTGTATATTAAAAGGATACGCCTACGAAAGTTCTTAAAGAAAAAGCAATGACCTCCTGATGAGAAATTTTTTTTTTTAAAACATTTATATATACCTACATATATATATATTTATATATGTCTATGTAAAAACATATAAATGCACTTAGAAATAAAAAAAATGGTATTATAAGAATTGTTTGGGACAAAATATTTTATCGTTTGTAATAAAAACAAAAAAAAAAAATTTGTGTTAAATAAAAAAAGAAAAAAACAATTTTAAATAAAATATGAGTTTAGAGTGGGATGATTAAAGGATAATAACTAAGTAATGATAAACTTTATTTTTTTTTTTTTTTTGTATTTTTAAATTGACTTCTAACTAATTTACATATACATACACTTAATACTACATGAAATAATACATATGTATATGGAAAATGAAATTTTGTTAACGGGTAAATGAACTTTTTTGAACAATGAACTAAGTATATATATAAATGTACATATATAAATCTTATACACATTTTTATTTCAAAAAAAAAAAAGAAAAAAAACTATAATTTAATAGTCATTCATTATATTCTTTGGAAAAAAAAACAGAAAAATAGTCTATGACTCCTAGAAATATGCAAATAATTTTTTTTTTCTCTATTTAACTAATCATTCATTCCATTTTTTCTTTTTTGGTTTATTTATATTTGAATATGCATTTCATTACTTAAATAACAGCGCTTTTTAATTTACATATAGATATATTTGAAGTATGTATTCCAAAATCACAGTTTCTCAAATTTTAATATTTAATTATCAATAATTTAATACTTTATATATTCATATAGTACGTTTTTTCCATGCATATTATATACTTAAATATTTAAAAAAAGATTTTAAAAATTATTAATTATAGAAAATGTTTTTTTTTTAAATATTTGTTAGAGAAGTTTAAACTGAAAGAATCCATTTTGAAATCATATAAAATTTGGTTTTTTATATCCTTACAATTGTAAGATTTGTTCAATAAAATTTACTCATTCATTTATTTTTTAAAAAATTATTTTTTTTATTTATTTATTTATATTGATATTACAAACCACATACGATATTGCAATATTACAAAACCATCGGCTACTAAGGCTATTATATTATTATTAAATTATGCACTAATATTATTTATTTTGTTTATATAATATATTATATATTTACACTATATTTGGTAGCAAGGGGGGTTTGTTTTCAATTAATAACCCTTGCTACCTGTGCAGGATTTAAACCCGCACTCCCTCTGTTAATAAGCCACGTACTTGACGGCTAGGACACCGCGGCCCCGAGAATATTATTTATTTATTTATTTCTATAATGCAAATCAAATAGGATACTTAATACATTATTACCTATCTAACTTATTATTTCTATGGTTATATAACCCGATTAATAACTCATACGCTTAACTGCTTAACCACTCGAATACCGTAACGATTTTTTTTTTTTTTTTTTATTCTTTATTTAGATCTTATAAATATAACTTACAAAACAAAAAATTTAAAAATATCAGTTTACTTCTTTGTTTAATAATTAATTTTAAGATGGCCTGATTTCTGATTATATTAATTTTAGGTTTTATATTTTAATATTACAATAAATCTTTAAATGTTCCATGGTAATTTACATCCTTTTATTTATTATTTTTTGGTAAAAATCTCATTTAAAAATTCAAATTTATTTCTATTGAGTTTTAAAATAAAAACTTAACTTATCTTAACCTATCTTAACATATCTTACCATATCTTAACCTATATATCTACCGTAACGATATCATACCGGAATTATACTTTGCATACTTATAGGTTATAGAATTATTCAGTTAAAATAAAAAACTTTAAATATAAAAATTTATCTTTTGTGTTTTTTTAATAAGGTAAAATTCAAAAGATATCGAAAATATCAAAAGAAATCGAAAACTTTCTTAATAAATACAAGTAAAATTTTTATTCATCCAAAAAGCTTCTTTTGTAACCGAAATTATGAGAAGAACAATTCTAACTGCTTCTGGACCGTATAATGTTTTAAAAGTAGAAAGTAAAATGAATAAAATGCGAATGAGAAGATTTTTTACTCTTGTTATATACTTAATTATGTATAAGTACATATACATATGTAATAACACTTTATTTTGTTTTTTTTTTAGAAACACTTAAGCAAGTTCATTTATATACGATATTTTTCAAAATGTTGAGAATCTATGATATAAACTATTACATCAATTATTATATTGTATTCATTATTCATTTTTTTTATTTATAACTTTTACTTAAAAACAATTTATTTTATTTTTTTTATTTTTGTCTTTTTTTTTTTTTAAACTTACGCAAAACTTAAGTATTCGTATATCTGACCTTTTCAGGACAATGACATTCTTGTTTAATACTCGTACTTATATAGTTACATAAAAAAAAAAATTTTTCTTGTGTATTTTTTTAAGTCTTATGTATTTACAGAAATGATTTATAAGTATATACGTATGTACATATATATACATTCATAAGTACTTTAACATAAATTTGTATATATATATATATATACTTAGGTACTAACTTTTAAGTATTATTTAATATAATTAATTTTTTTTTGTCGAGCGATCGATTTTTATGAATGTATATATAAATACTTAAGTTAAGTACTTACTTATATACATTTATACTATTTTTTTTTTCGAGTTTAAATAAAAAACGTAACGTTGTTATAATTTAGTACAAAAAAAAAAAAAAATAAAATGAAAGTATAGAAGAAAACAAATTTATTACAATTTTTTTTTTTTTTTGTAGTATACTATGGTAGTTATTTACATATACAAATAAATAAAAGACAACCCCTTTACTTTCAAAAAACAAAGTACATATATATAAAGAAAAATTTTGAATAAAATATTGAGAAAGGTAAAGAAGAATAGTTAGTATCTAACCTAGGAATTATTTTGATTATTATTATTATTATTTTTTATTTGTGATTTATTAAAAATTCAAATATAGTTACCATTTCTTTTATTCTGTTGGTAATATGCACGAATAATAAATATCCTAAAGTATTAATTTTAACTAACATATTATATATACTTAATAATTATTTAAATTTGTATATAATATACATATCTACTTATGTATGTATATATATAAAGTAAATGTTTATAATATAATATATTAAATGTTTCTTTAAACAAAATAACTAACTATTTTTTTTTTTTTCTTCGTGTATTTCTTAATTTATTTTCCTTTGTGTCCTTTAAATAAACTTTAATTTATATAGTTACCAGAATAACTGTGTTATGTAAGAAAAAAAATTTTTTTTTTTTTAATGCATTTCTCTGCCACATAAATGTGGACAGGAAATTACACAGCCTTTCCTGTTCAGGCGTGGCTGTAAATGTTGTAAGGGGGAATAACTCTTACGACGTGTATGGGATTCGAACGTACACTCCCTCGGTGTTTTTCAGCGTATTTTTATACGCTCTTACCCACTAGAACAACGAAGCCCCAAGAAAAAATTAAGAGGAGCATATAATTCAAATTGAAATTGAATAAAATTTCATTTTTATTTAAATTTTAAAATACTTATATGTACGAGTACATAATATACTATTGTAAAATTTATATATGTATGTACTATGTAGTTAAGGAGAAATATGAGATTTTTTTTTTTATAGCTAAGTAGATATAAACATATATATTTAATATTACTTTCTAAAATAAAATAAAAAATATACTTATTTCCGAATATGGTTTTTTTGTTTTTTACGAACTCCTTTCAGAAATTTTTTTATTTTTCAATTTGGAAGCAAGGAATATTTATAGGGTTTAAATAGAATATTGTTTAAGAAATATAAGTAACACTGCAATCTTTTGATGTAGCTCTATTATGCTTCTACTATTACTATACGCGTGTTTTAAATTTTGCCTCAACTTTCTGTTACTTCTGTCAAGCCTACGGCTTCTAAATAAGTAAAAATCTGTAGAGGGAAAATTTGTACCTACGGTAGATTTTGTCTCAACTTTTAATACTTCTGTCAGGCCTACGATTTCTAAAAAAGTAAAAATCTGTAGAGGATTAATTTGTACGGTATCTAGAGACAA
This sequence comes from Poecilobothrus nobilitatus, assembly GCA_947095535.1. Lineage (NCBI taxonomy): Eukaryota > Metazoa > Arthropoda > Insecta > Diptera > Dolichopodidae > Poecilobothrus > Poecilobothrus nobilitatus. The sequence continues at coordinate 151,664,879 of OX352773.1, read as the reverse complement.
ATATTTTTTTGAAAACTACAAGAATCTTGTATTGATTTGATTTTTTTGGAATATAAGTACATAATAAGTATCTACTGTTTAAATTCAATCACTTAAGAATATATTTTTACATTTCATTTTGAGCTTAAAACATGGCATTCATAACTTTAAATCCATTTGACTTTGTGATACTTTTACAGCTTCTTTAAGATTAAAAATTTCCTTTCATCTTCTGTATTTTCTTATTTGTTTACGTTTTGACTTTTATTACATAGACAAAGTCTATAATATTCTAATCCTCCCGATAATTATGCTGTTTAATTAATATCAATCAATTTAATTCTTCTCTATTGTATGGGTTTAGGAATGATATTGGTTTTTTACTGTAGTTTATAACCATTTCATCTTTTATTTTCTTTCTGACTTTGTTTTATTTTATTTTTTTGTCTATTATAGCCCGGAACATTAAGTGATTGTTCATAAAAAAAAAAAAATAAGATTTATTTTTATATCAAGAAAAATATTTTGGTATAAGAAAAATTTAACTTCTAATATTCTCAAATATCCTAAAATTTGAAATGAAACAGTATAATATGGTTACTTTAATTTTCTGAATTTTCCATAATGTATAAATTAATTTCCTAGTAAATTTTGAAATGGTTTTTTTCTAAAAAAAAAGTTTTCCTTTTCCTGAATTTGTATGTGTGTTTTTATTTTATTATTATTTTTTTTTTCTTTTATTTAATTTTATTTTAAATGAGAGAAATATAAAAGGAAAACCACAAAACCAACTATAGGAAATATATATTTATATATTTACTTATGATACCTAATACTCATTCTAATTCAAATTTACAAAAGTTCCTTTTTTATTTTTTGTTTTCTTTAAATTTTTTTTTTTTTTTTTTTATTGTTGGTTTTCCTTGTGTTTTTTTGTCTTCTAAATACAAACCCTGTTTTCTTTTAATAAATATTTTGTCAGGATATTGAAATTAATGTATGGTTTTTTTTTTTTTATTATTATTATTATTATTATACATACATATTTATATTGTTTATATATAAATAAATAAAAAAATATATATGTATATATGTATATATTTTACTATGTATATATATATTTAATGAAAATGAAAATTGAATAAAAACCGGAATTGATATTAAAATAATGGTGTGTTGATGTATGAAAAAGAAGATGAGTGTATAGCCTAAAACCTAATTGATTAAATACGTTATCCGTTAATTTTAATAGTAATTTTTTTTCTTTTTGTTTTTTTTTTTTTTTTGTGGTTTACAATTCTTTATATATTATATATAAAATTTTTATTAATCACTTCCTGTAGACTGTATATATCACTTCCGGTATTATTGTATATTTTAAAGGCTATACTTAAAAATTGTATCTCTACTCGGGAGTTGAAAACAAAAAAAATAAATAAATTTAACATCATTATAAAATGGTTCACTTAAACCCTGCTATGCTTTAATTCCTAATTCAAAATATATGTTTGTTGTATCCTTTTTAGTCATCTTTGATGCATGTTTTATAACTGTAAAGATATACTTAAGTTTTGTTAAGTTTCAATGTAAACGTATTTTCGAGCATTTTTCGCTCTTATGTGTGACTTAAACAAATGCAAGGAGGTCGAATGGGTTTTTTTTTTTGTATACTTGAATTACATAACATTGTCACAATAACTATTTAGATATAAAAAAAAAAAAATTTTTTATTTAAGATACCTATACTTTTTCAGACAAAAATATCTTAAAGCAAAATAGCTTAAAGGCTAAATTGACTTTTAAAGAAATAGACTATATTAAGCTGTTGTGTTTTTCTTTTTTTTACAATAAAAATGAAATTTTAATTAAAAATATGTGTATAAAATAAGTATTATAATTTGATTTCTTTACTTTCTGACCTATTTTTTTCGTTTTGTTTTTGTTTAATGGTGGTTTTTCACTATACGCTTTTATTTTTTCTTTATTTATACCGTTAAAAATGGTATTAGTATACTAATTATCTTTATTAGGGATTATAAAAAAAAAAAAGAGAAATTGTTTTTATTTTGAATTAAAAAAAAAACACAAAAAAAAACAAAATAAAAAAGGAAAAAAAAAGGACATTCTTAAAAATGTGTTTATAATTAGAAAATTCAATTGAAAATGAAAGAAAAAATTACGACTTTAGAAAATAATGTATAGAAAAACTTTAAAATACCTTTTTGATTAAAAAAAAAACAAAGAAAAACGACAAAAAAAAAAAAAACAAAAAACATAAAAACATCAAAAAAATATATAAACATTAAAAAAAAAAAATTACTATAGGAAGTTTTTGAATATCAAAAAGAATTTTTTAATAGCTATGACCTAACCACAAAATTATAAAATGTGGTGCCTAAACCTACAAACAAATAAACAAATAAACAAACAAACAAATGATAGGTATAATATAAATCTTATTTTTTTTTTTTTCATTTTTCTTGTTTTGTATTTATTTCAATACATTCTCATTTTAATTTCAAGGACCTAAATCTTGAAGACTATAATATTTTTTTTTGTTTTTTTTTTTTTTACAGATACTTATCATTTTCCTTTTTTTCTTTTTTGTTGTACTTCCTTGCTGCTCTTTCCTTTTGTTAATGTTATTCATTTCTGTTTTTAATTATTGTTGTTTTTATTATAATGATGAAATATATATATATATATATATATATATTTGATTTTTGTCTACATAATTTTTTATTTTTATTTTTTATTCCACAATATTTTAATATTAATGTATGTATATTGTATGTATATTGTATGTATATATATACTTACTTGCTTACTTACTTATTTTACTATCTTAAAGTCTATCTTTATTAAATGGGCACGTGGTTTGAAATATTTATGATTGGTAATCAAAAACAACAAAAAAAAAAAAAAAAAAAGAAATCATAATGATAATAAGTAAATAAGTATATAAGAAAATAAATAAATAAGTAAAGTAAGTACAAAGACTATATGTGTATAGTATATACATATATATATTCATTTAGAAAACGATGGTTCGGTTCATTTTTACGTATATATATATGTAGTATCATATTTCATTAGAAATTGTTGTATCGCGTTTCCATCGTTATTCACGAAATAAAATATATACATATATATACAAAAATATACATCTATATAAATATATATTAATGTATTTTTAATATATTTATGTATATATAATTACTATTTAAATGAAAATTCCATAACTATTAAATGAGTAAAAAAGGAAATTATGTGATTGTAAAAAATTTTTCACAAGAAGGGGAAAAATAACATAATTAATATATGATTTATTCAAAAAAGAAAAAAGAAAAAGAAAAGGATACGCGTCTTCTAAATTTTAAGAGGTATTTTTTATATAAAAAAATGTTAATTAACATTTAAGTTAAGAAATTATTTTTTTTTTTTTTTCATTTTTATTTAATGGACAGAATCCGATATAAATATTTGGTTTGTATGAATATAAAAATATTATACAAATTTTTACAATAGCCTTTGTAAAGGATACAAAGTAAAATACTCTTTTTTTAAGTATTCATTAGTAACGTTCTTTTTATTTTGTTTTTTTTTTTTTTTTCGAGCAATTTACGATGTTTTAACATATTTTTTTAATTTTGTCAAACTTAATTTAAAACAAAAAATTAATAACAGAATCTGTACTTGTATAAAATTAATGTACAAGTGTGTGTAAAATAAAAATTTATTTATATCGATGATTTTATTCATCGTTATGGTTAAAATTACGGACTTATATCTTTTTTGGGGATTCTGAAAATAATGGAACCCCGCGTAGGACAAAATCAGTGTATGTTACAAGGTACCGTTGATATACATTGATTATGATTTACTTTATTTAATCTTTGTCATCTTAAAAATCTTACTTTTGTCATCTTTAAAAAAGCCTCTTTTTTTTATATACTTAGTTAGTTAAATTTTAATTTTATACGTTTTGCGAATACTCTAAAGACAAATGATAATAGAGAAATGAGTGATAAATCTTCGAGTTATTTGAATAAAACCAACATTTTGCAGTATTCAATTACTTAATTTTATAATTTTTCTAATTTCCTATAATTTTACCATCTTTTACTTTTAAAATTTGTTTGATTGTCCCCTTACAATTATGATTTAGATTATTTTCAGGTTTTTTAAATGTATACATACTCGTTTTTAGCACATTTCTCAAAAAAAAAATGTGCCTATTAATTTTACTCTGTCCGTCCGTTCGTCTGTTTATAAAATTTCTACACCGTTAAAGATCAAGCAATGAAATTTTAACCATGAGTAGATCTCAAAAAAAAATTAATGTTGTAACCCGATATCCATTACGGAGCTACAGTCCCTCAAACTTTGAAAAAGCTCTATTTTTAAATGTGTACGTTTATATTTCATGTTTTGCTTAACGTTTTGCAATTTAAAAACGCCATTCAACAGGAATTTTTTTTATCTTTATAAAGCAATAACAAAATTATAGAATTTCTTTAAATTTAGTATTTAAATTTACCGTTATGCGAAAACCAAATTTTTGTATGATTTTTCTTCTTTCATAACTTCGGTACGCTTTTATATAGCAACTTAAAATTTTAGTGAAAAAAGAACTTTTAGAGTTTAGTATAAGTTTCCTCAAGGAAATTTTTTTGGATCACCTCCTGTTAAAGAGCTACAATACGGCTCAAAAATTCAAAATTTGCTATTTTTAGACACCTGTACAAATTTTTCTTTGGCGAGATATAAAAATTAAAGCTTCAGTAATATATTTTTACGTATATACGTAACAGTTTTTTCTTAGTTATATAGGGTTCCGAATTTACAGCCTCTCAAAATTGCAAAAAAGTCCTATTTTCACATATATATTTTCTATTATATGAAATTTTCAAATTTTGTTGCAGAGTCACAATTTTAAACAGTTTTTATTGTCCTTTGGAAATGCGCGCCTTTAAAGCCCGCTGGTTTACATGCTGCCTTGTTCTTTGCATTCTTTAAAGTGATGTAAAGTTTTTCCACAGTTGTATCAATTTCATTTGTCTCATACAGGTTACAAACATTTGTTGGGTTTGTAACTTAAAACAAAAAATTTTTTTTTGTAAAATCTTAGTTTTTTAACTCTAAGATTTCAATAAATATTTGAATTTTTTTTTATTTATGTTACCCCACCCACCCTCCTAAATCTCGAAGGACACCAATAAGATCAACGTGCTTATTTACTTTGGTATAGTATTGGGCTTTAACAAATTAAACGCCACCTCCTCTTTAAACGAAATATTCGGTTAGAACCTATGATACAATGTACCGTTTCGTTTGTGGATTGGGAAAATAGGAATAAAGAAATAGCAAATTAGGAAGAAATTGGGAAATATGAAAAGTTTGTGGATGTTGAGAATATTTAATTGTTTTCTTGTTTTTTTGTTTTTGTTTCTTTTCGTCGCTTTATTAAACTTTTAAATTTAATTAAGAACTAAAAGTGAATCAAAACTGGAAATTATGACTCAAACATTTCTTATATTTAACACTCATAACATATTTTAATTATATGGGTAATCAAAAAAGGGAAATTTTTTCTATTTAAGAAAAAAAAAAAAACGAAATTCATTCTATAATTTCTAAAATTTAATTTAAAATGTTGAAAAACCACATTTTATTTAAATAACTTTTCACTTATATATATACTAAGTATATATATATGTTTTTTTAATTTTAATAACTATATATAAGTAAATATTTTACATATTTACTTAGAAATTTAAGATTCTTTTCAGTTGGTATATTTTCAAATCAAGAAGTTTCAAAATATCAAGTTTTTTTTTCATTTAACATAATATATATATGGTAAAAATAGAAATGGGTGCAATTCTCTGACGCTCTAAATATACTAAATACATCAAAATTATTTGTTCAATATATGAAAGAAACGGAAATATTATCATTTTAAATGTAAATTAAGTATATATACATATATGCTTCAATATATATATATATATATATATATAAGGTTGAAAATTTTCTTCAATATTTAATGTTAATTGGCATAATTCGTTAAAAATTTTGAAGCAAACACGTTTTTATTACCATCCTGCACAAATTATATTCATCTCTCTATTATATAATATTGGTATACTTTCAAATAAAATTGAGTTTTTTTTTCATGTGTTTTATCAAATAATAAATTAAATTGAGTTTTTAAATTCTAAAAAGAATAAAATTTTAAAAAAATATTTGTTTTTTTTTTTGAAATTCAATTTTTTGTAAATTGGAACTGAGTCAAAACTAAACTAAAAACAAAAAAAAAAAAAAAATTAAATACTTAAAGTTAAGTTGCATTTTTGTTTTTCAAAGTTTTCATTTCGAATTTTACTTTGCGTGATAAACGCGATTTCTAAATTAAAAAAAAAAAAACTGCAGTTTCATTTAAATTTTTAAACAATAGTTAAGTACTTACTATGTAATTATACGTTACATGTCATAAATAAAAAAAATTATAAACTAATAGTTACATTTATTTAAAAAAAAAAAAAAATATTTTATAATAATAAAAAATAATATTCGTACTAAGTACATCGATTTTCTTCAAAATAATTTTGGCATAATTTCGAATATCGTTTTTTTTTTTTTAAATAACTATTGATTTTTAATTATAACCTAAATAATTTTATTATCTATTATTTATTATCTAACTAAAATGATTTTAAAATATTAAACACAATTCCTCCAACCATCGACGAAAAATTCGCGAATAAAAAATTAAAACATATGCTGAACTGACAACTGAAACTATCGCCATCCAACCAAAACTTCGTCGTTGTCCGGATTTAAGCTATTATAACATTTCTTTCTTTTTCACTTTTTTAATGCATTTATAATGTGTAACAAGAGCGAGATAGTATCAAATTTTCATTGGTGAGAAGAGAAAGAGTATAATATGAAATAAAAATGTATAAATGTCATGTTTAATACATTTAAAATGTAATTCAATTTGCATTTTTTAGCCATCAAATCAGTTTTTATTTTTTGTGACATTTATAACTTAATTTTAAAAAATCAGCTGTTTATTTGAATAAACAGTTGATATTTAAAAAAATATGGATACCAATTTTTTACTAGCAATAAATTTAAATTTAATAACATTTGTTATTTTTATAATAATATCATATTAATACCCAGTTTTTATTATAATTTAAGATTTTTAAACCAAAATAGTAATATTTACTTTTTTAAATGACAAAATTAAATTACAAAATGATGTTTCATATAATCATGCATATATTCATTTCTTTTCAATATATGTTACTTTTTTTCTACTCAACTGACAGCTTGATAGTTTTTAATGTACAGTTGAAAAAAAAAAGGTATTTTCTACTTTTTTCGCTGATATGAATGATGGTCGGGTTTCACATTTATCTTTAAGCAACCAAAAATTAAAATGTCATTTATTTTGAATAATTAGTTTCAATTAAAATTTCTTTTTATGAAATATTTGTTTTTTTTTTCTGATGAAAATGAAGTTATTTACTATTTTTAAAATAGAATTCAATTATTTAATAATTTTTTTTAAAGTTTATTTCCGTGCCGCATATAAGTACAAAATTATACAACCAGAGAAGATAACTATCCAAACGATCCTTTCTAGATGTGGCTGTAAACTTCGTAAAGCGGATTATTCTTACAACATGTGTGTGGGATATATTTTATACTCTCATTTTATACAATTTTTACTCACTAGGCCACACGGAGGTTCCCTAATATTTTTCAATTTAAACATTTTTATTTATATTTTTGTATGGTGTTTATTTTTATTTTTGATTTCGCTATAATTATGTTTCATTAACATAATTAACTACGCACAATATTTGAGCGAAGCGAATTTCGTTGTTGGTTGATGGTAGGAATTGTGTTTATGTGCTTATTAATATCTTCAACTTTCTTAATTTGATAAGAAAATGGTAAAAAAAAAAATTAATATTAATTTCTTTAGTTTTCGGCTTCGAAAGTATACATTATCAATAAAAACACAAAAAATGTAAAGCCACCTGAATATAGACCTACACATGGCACTCCTAAAGGTTACTACAAATCTATACCAATGCACATTATTTGGGATCATGGTATTATCTTGAATTATGGTATTATCTTGAATTATGGTATTATCTATCATGGTATTATCTTTGTACCAAAATCTTGAAAAAAAAAAATCTTAAATAACAAAATCTAGACTTTTATCTTAAAATCTAATATTTCTTTCACGATTTTTGAAAAATACAGCAAAATTCATTTTTTATATCTAAATTACAAAAAGGTAAAACAAAATTTGACACTCGTAAAGATTTTAAGTGCTTGGTTGTTGAAAAATGTACCTATGCAAACAAATTTTTTTTGGAAATTTTATAGAGGCGAGAGGTTATGAAATCTGAGTTTCAATAATTTGATTAACAGGAGTTGAGCAGGCGACATCCTCAACTATATTAAATGCTTAATTGTTAAAAAGTATGTATGAAAAAAATTTTTTAGAAGGGATTTTTTTTTTAGAGGTACATAGTTACAAAATTAATTTTATAAACAAAGAAATTCACTTCAAATTTTAAATTTTTCAAGTTTTTCTCCAAAAATGATTTTTCGAGATATCGAGAATAATCCACATTATTTTTTATTCCAAAAGTTTTGAACAAATTTTAAACCTGAAAAAAAAAATAATTATAATTAAACAAAATTTATAATAATAATTGGGTATGGCGGCGGATAAAAATATTTAATATTATAGGTGTGGTGGCAAGTCCTTTTTCTAAGGCATTTAATCTAAGTTATTTAATAGCAGATTAAATAAAAATAAAAAAAATCTCAAATGTATAAAACTATACATTTTCATTTTTGTTTTTGTTCAATAAAAGCTTCTTTGATAATTTTTAAATGCAATATATACTTAAGCTTTAAATATTATTAAAAGCATCTTTAGATTGTAATAATTTAATATTATTACAGTTTTTTGTATATTAAAAAAAAAAAAAACTGGAAATGGAAATAAAAATTTGCGTATCAAATAATTTAAGACAAAAAGAAATATAAGTACTTATAGTTAATATAATTTAATTTATTTTTATTATATTATATAACTATACATATACTTATATTATATGTATACAAATTAAGTCAAAGTTAATCCTCTAGTTTTTAATATAAAGGAAACGGAAAAGAAATAAAAAAAACTAAATTTTAGACGAAAAATGAATACTTTTTTTTTCTTTCTGTAAGATATTAAAGCATATTCTGTTGATAGTAGTTATATACATAAGTATATAGAATAGAATTTTATATACATACATACATAGAATATAACTTGACTGTTATACAACTAACAATTTTTTTTATTTTTTTTATTTTTATAACCTAAAAAGAGCACATAACCTTTCTTCTAATCAAATCTACAATTCTTATTCTATAAATTTTTAGAAGGTTACTTGTAAACACTGATATTTAAAACGAAAAAAAAAACAAAAAAAAAAAAAACAAATAGTGAGTTACAAAATTTGTATGTTAAAAAATCATAAGTACATAAATATACATTTATATACGTATAAGTACATACAATAATAATATATTATAATGACAAAAAATTTATTTTTTTCCATCTTTAACTATATATAACTAAACCCACCTGTATGTGGTACATTTTTATTTTGCTGCAATTTTCTTCACTTTTTCTCATTCTATTTAAATAAAAACAAAACTTTAATTTTCTATTTGCTATTTTCTCTTTTCACATCCTTTTTTTTTTTTTTTTGACTTTTTTCTTTTTATTTTTTTAGTAAAAAACATAAAAGCAAATAATAATTCTATAAATGTATGGGTATAGTATATATAGTATATAATATTTAATATGTAAAAATATTTGTATATAAAAAATTCTTGCAGTAAAACAAAAACCTAACTTTTTAGTTATGTATAGAAGGGAAGATTTTTTTTTTTTTTTTTTTTTGAACCGTCATGACGTATAATATGTGTAGTACCTTGCAATAAATTTCCCTTAGTGTTGAAAATTCATCACCATGACTTCTGTTATAATAAGGTAACATGAAAAAAAAAAAACAAAAATACAAAGAAAAAAAAAACAAATTAAACAAGAAAAACCAATTTCCAATTATATATATACTAACTATATTAGTATGTATGTATCCTACATATTTAATTCTATATACAAATATAGATAATAATAAAAAGTGATAACAACATAAATATAATAATCTAACGTCAACATTTGCAATTTCAATGTACTATTTATATATATATATATATATATATGTACATAATATTTTACGTACTACAATATGAAATAAATATTAAATGTATGTAAATATAATGGATAGATGCATATATATATAAATATATACATATTATGTAAAACTGCAAGGCAAATATCATATTATATTGGTTTATGATTGGAAATTAGACAGAAACTATAACAAAAAAAAAAAAAAAGAAAAAAAAACAGCAAAATAAATAAAAACTAGTACCTATATACATATATACCAAGAAATTATAAAAAGAAAAAAATACATATACATATATATGTACATACACAAAATTAAGTTCAAATAAGGACATGATAAAAATAAAATATCGAAAGAGAAAAACAAAAAGAAAAAAAGAAAAAAAGAAAAAGATTATAAGACATTATAATCCTAATTAATAAAACTTAAAGGTATTCTCAAATTGTTAATTCAACAATATAATCCAATAATTCTCTTGTTATCCTTATCCTTTATCTTTTCTTAAGATTTTTGTTATTTTTTTTTTTTTTCTCCCATAATATTTTTTATATGGCGATATACGAATACATATTTAATATCCGAAAAAGAGATGACCTATAACACAATATTACACATGTATTTTATGATTAGTTAATTTTTATTAAAATTACTATCATCTTCTGAACTTAACTGACATATAAATATTATCGTCTGGTATGTATTTGGAATGAATATATTTATATAAGATTTTTTGAGTTTCTGTATACTCTAAACCTATTTATAAAATGTATTTTAATATATATTTATTTTTATTTTATTTTTTTTTGGGTTCGATATTTTAGAGACTAACATTCTATAAATTAAATCGGTAAAGTATCTGTCAAGAAATTAAGTTTTTTAATTAATTATATTATTTTATTAAATTAATTATCTTAAGATTCACTAAGAAAAAAGTGGGTGGTAATCTTAAGTTTCTTAATTAATTATATTATTTTATTAAATTAATTATCTTAAGATTCACTAAGGAAAAAGTGGGTGGTAATCTTAAGTTTCTTAATTAATTATATTATTTTATTAAATTAATTATCTTAAGATTCACTAAGAGGATGCAGGTTGATAATAAATTGACCATTTTACTATTTTAGTTTTTAAATATATTTTATAAAATTCTAACCTTAAGTTGAAAGGTATGAAAATCTAATTTATTGACAGCTTTAATTTATAATCTTTGAACCAATTTTAGTCTAACCAATATTTTAAGTTTGATTTGATTCTTTATTTCACATTTGTTTTTTTTTTTTTTTTTTTTTTGAAATTTTAACGTATATTTTATAGTTTTTATAGTTTAGTAAATTTTAATATTCCACATTTACGATTTTAATTAATTTTAATAGAAACATAAAAACTACATACAACCCCTCAATACTTCTCTCCTCGTATACTCTTTAATTGTGAAAAATTCTTTTGATTTAAAGTCGCCAAAATCAATTATTTTTTGGATAGGTAATTATTTCAAATTGTATCGCAATTAATTTTTAAAAATGTTAATGTGATTAAACCAATGTGATTGAACCAATCATAATAACTTTTAAAATGCAGTCATGCAATTAACTTTTCAAATGCCTTCCTTTAATCCCATATTTTTCAAGAAAAAAACAAATTTATTAAATTGTAGGAAAATAAGCATTATAAACTATTATTGAATAAATGTATATATATATATGTGTATGTATTATATGTATGTATGTACTATATATACTTTTGCATCTCGATTTAAAACCATAAGTAAATAAGAGAAAAAAAGAAAGAGAAAGAAAAATATGTAGTTGAAAAAAATAAAGTTAAGTCCTTGTTTACTGGTATATAAAACAATAATGACGTAATATCTGCACAATAAAAAAAAAAAAAGAAAAAAAAGTATCAGAAAATAACGAAAACTAAAAAGAAAATATAAGTAAAAATACAGTAGTTATAGTGAAAAATAAAATTATTGGCCTGAAAATAAAAACAAAAAAAAAAAAAAAAAAATTAAAACAGGACGAAAAATTAAAAAAAAAAATAACAAAATTATACATTGATAGTGGAAAATTCCTTTTTTTTTTTTTTGTTTTTATGGCAATAAAAATTGAAATGCTAGTAATTTTTTTTTCGATTTTTTGTTTATTTAACTTTTTTTTCTTTAAAAAAAAAAAAAAAATAAACGATCGATTTTCCATTATATGGAGAAAAACAAATTCTTAAAAATTATAATAAAAAAAAAATAACAAAAACCTTAAAAGAAAGATATTAAGAAAAAATTATTTATTGATGGAGAATTTATAAGTTTTACAATATATTTGTTGTTTTTTCTTTCTTTTTTTTTAATATTTTTTTTTAATATTGCATAACACATTTTGCATTGCAATCCATGTATCAGAGAGAAAAAAAAAAAGCAACATTCATAGTTTTTTTTTTTTCTTCTGTTTATGGGAACTTTTGTAAAATGCAACAAATGTTGAATATTAAAAAGTTAAAGTGAACAAAAGAAAACAAAAAAAAAAAAAAACAAGACAAATATAACTTAAGTATAAAAGATATTTAATTGCAATTATGAGATTTATTTTTTTTTTAAATTGATGGTATCTTTTAGGAATACTTAATATCTTTATGTAATTATAGTGTTTTATAATGTAGTTATTTTTATTTTTTTTTTAGTGTTTATTTTAATTATCAATAATAGTAAAAAAATTGAGCATAATTTAAATGGATTTGTTTTTTTTTTATCATATATTAGCTCTGAAATATAATAAATATGACTCAGAAAATGATTATTTTCGTGGAAGGAAAAAAAAAATACAAATGAATACTTATATGAACTAAATATGAATTTTTGTGAGTCTATATAATTCTGAAAGGAAATCAAAGTTCATTTTAATTATATAGGTTTCGACTTATAAAAAAAATATCACCTATAACGGTGTAGGACAAATCTATATCCCCACTAATTTTAATATATCTACTTAAAGAAAATTTCGCCTTAGAGAAATTCGTGTTACAGAGATTTTTCAATTAAAAATGTATAAAACGTCAGCTGCTTTAATAAATTTTTTAAAAGTTTTTTTTAAATAATATTAATTTGCTTAATTTTTAAAATATTTTATACTTAAGTAAATATTATTTTAAAAAAAGGTTTTTTTTATAAGAAGTTATATTTCAAAGAATTTTAACCCTAAAAGTATGCACAGGAAAAACATAATTTAGTTTAGATCGGTTTTTTTTCTAAAGTATGTACTGATCAAATTTAATTCATTTTTTCCTTATTTTGTTTAAGATATTTTTAGTTCTACTATTGAAAATGTTTATATATAAACGGTATATTTCGGTAAATTATTTATTTTTTAAATTAATTTAATGAAAAACTTTTATTTTAATTTTAATCAAGTTTATACAGTACAGTAATTTACAGTAAAATACAGTACAGTACAGTAATTTAAAATTAATTTCTTAGTAATTATAGATACTGATAAAATTATTAGTTTTCAATTATTAATAAAAATAAAATATTTTAATAATTTATAAAATTCTTAATCAAAACAACAATTACTATAACGAAATTTTTAATAAATTTTCTTTTTAAAAATATTTTCTTATTCATAATAAGAAAATCAATATTTTAAATTAAAGATTTTCATTAATTTTTTTTTGTTTGTTTAATAAAATCTTCAAATGAAATTCTATTTCTTTAATTAAATACATATTCAAATAAAATTTCAGTTATCTTTAGAAATTAATTTCAGTCGGTATTAATTATTTTATTTTATTTTTTATTTTTAATTTTTTATTTTATGTTTTATTTACAAATCATAAATTTCCATTTAATACAGATCAGTATTAATAAACCAAATAATAAAGATAATATTAATTATAACATGTGTATATAATATATATATATATATATATATATATTTGCATGCAATATGATAAATAATTATTAAAAATTTAATTCAATACTATTTTGTATATATACATATTTCGGATACCGGGTGTTCCAGGTGAATGTATATCAGTTTTTTTTAAGAAGGAAAATTTATTAACAAAATCAGTAGGAGTGTGCGCTATCGATTGGTGATCGATGATTTTCATCTTCCGGATAACACTGGAAATGCATTTTTTTCTTAGACCGGAAATTCACTGATATCCAGGTTTTAAATGGAAAAAATTATTTTTCAATGCATATTGGAATGCTATGTCAAAAAATATCCAGTTAATGGTGTTGTTTTTAAGACACCGAAATTCCATTTTTCATTTGAAAAGTCTGAGGTTTAAACCTTGGCTAGATTATATAGATTAATAAAAAAATAATATACATTTTTCTTATATAATATAATATAATTAGTAAAATATAATTAAGTAAATAAAAAATAAATATATATATATCTTATAATTAATATCATATCAGATAATATAATATAATATGTTAATTAATTATATGTTAATATAGTAATTAAATATTAATAAAAAAAATAATTCTTGTATTAGATAATAGATGGCATAGAAATAATAAAAAATAAAAATTTTTCATATTATTTTTCCTTATAAATTTGAGCCAGCAATTTAATTGCCTTATTTTTCCAATCTTTATCTGTCAAACTTTGATGAAAGGACATTCTGCAAGGATGAAACTAAGGATAAAACTACTTTCAAATACAATAATTTGACTTATGTTGGAGGAATTTTTGCGATCTATCACTACTGAATTAATCGCTGTTTAAAAAACTGATGCGAATGATATGGTACACCCGGTATTAATTTAAGTATAGATTAAATCATCTTAAATCTAATTTAATCTTTTTTTTTTTTTTTTGTTTTGACCTTCAAATAATTGAAATAAAATCGTTAAAAAAAAAAAATAAATAAATAAATAAATAAAAAAAATATTAAATTACAAATTCTTAAAATTTTATAATCTAAATAGAAATATAAAATAATTTTTCCTATATATACATTATATACTTATTTCTTATATATATATATATATATATAATTCCATTGATTTTGTTTTATTTGGTTGTTTTTTTTTTTTTATTATAATTGTTTTTGAAAAATAATTTCCTTTTTTTATGATTTACCATATACCCAATAAAAATTTGATATATGATATTTAATTGACTTTTATTATTTGTTTATTTGATTTTCTTTAGTTTTTTTGTTTTTTTGGTTTTTTTTTTGGTAGAAAAAATTAAAATATAAAAACTTTGATTATAAAATGTTTATCAATTTCTTAATTTAAAATGTATATATGTATATGTATATATACATTAATTATCTATATTTATTTATATACCTACTTATATATATTTAAATTTAAATTCAAATTTACTTAAATGAGTTTTTAATTTTAAAGGTGTTCTAAGAAAAGGATCCAAAATATATGTATACCTTTTTTTTTTTCTTTAGTTTTTTTTTTTAATTAAATGGGATTATATTTGAACTTGAACTTATATTTAGTAAAAATTTTTAGAATTACATAATTTGTTCTGAAAATAAAGAAAATTTATAAAATATGTTAAATATTAGATTTGACAATTTGATAGCATATTCAATACATACATATATAATACAACATATGTGTATTCAAAAATCAGATTAGAATTAAAACTTTGCAAACTTTGCAATTAAATTAGTCTAAAAGAATCTTAAGTATTTTTTTTTTTTGACTAATTTAAGTTTAAATCAATAAAAAGTAGAAAACAATTCAATACATCACCAGAAAATGATCGATAGATGATCTGGAGAGCATTGAAACTTCAGAAAAATATTTAAACAAATATATAATTAATTCAAGTATCAAATATGTAATAAATATTACTTATGTAATAAATAATATGATACTATAAAGGATAACAAATCTATAAAAACTAAATCTTCAAAGAAACTAAATTCAATTGAATAAGAAACTTTTAAAAGAAATAGAAATAAATAATACAAAAATACACAACTGATTTACTACTCTTAGTTTAAAGATTTAGAAAAATTTATTTTCTAAACTAATGAAGTAATGATTAGTTAGTGTATACTTCTGTATATATATACATGGGGAAAATACCATGTTACTCTATTAGGAAGCAAAAGGATTTTCACTTGGAGGGTCCATTCTTTTCTATTATTGTTTTTTCTTTACTTGTGTTCCAGGACAATTCGTATTTACTTAATTTTTCTAGAACAGTGCGTTTTTATGTTATTCTGGGCTTACCTCTTACTCTGAATCTTTCTTGCGGATTCCAGCTTAGTGACATTCTGATATTTTTCAATAATTTAATCATTCAATCATTTTTCTTTAGTATGTGCCCCATTCATTTCCATTTTCTTTTATTCATTTGTTTTAGTAGGTACTTATCTGTTTTTCTGTTCCCATAAATCTTTGTTACTGACTCTAATAGACACGAATATTCGACATATGATTCTTAGATGTTTATTTACAAATACCAGTAAGTTGCATTTGATAGAATCATAGATCTTTGTTACTGATTCTATTAGACACGAATATTCGGCATATGATTTTTAGATGTTTATTTACAAATATCAGTAACTTGCATTTGATAGAATTCACCAGTAGTCAAGATTTGCTATCGTATATAAGTGTAAACTTAACACTAGAGTTGAATATTTTGATTTTTGTTAGATTTTGTTTTAGCGATTTAATTTATGACATGTTTCAATGTTCCACCTCTTGGGCGTTATTATGTTCTTTAGATAATTGAAGTTGTTTGTGTTATCTATTTGTTAGTCTTCTAATGTGATAGATGTGTTATTGCCTTAATATACATGACTAATAATATTATCGAATAGTATATCGAATTACATTATTATCCTTTTACATAAAATTAAAAATAATAATTATTGATTTATATTATCAATATAAGTAATATTTTCTGATATTGTAAGTTGTATTTTCAATTAGGTAAGTTTTTAGTTCGAAAATTTACATTAAAACTTTAAGTACTTATATATGAATATTAAATTAAATTTTTTTTTTTTTTTTCATATTTAATGTACCTACTTACAAGTATTATTTTTATATTAAAATTCATATATATACTAAGTAAAGTGAATAAATAATTAATTATCCTTAATTTTGTTTCTATTTCTTTTTAAATTTTTTCAAATTAAATATTAAAGTGTAATATTTTGGATTTTTATATAGAAATCTTAATTACCTGTATATATATATATGTATATAGATATATACCTACTCGTATACATTCAAAAAGTCATCTATTATTAATTGTCTTAAAATCAAAAACTAAATATACATTAAATTTTCTTTAATTGCAGTATCTGGTAATTAGTATATGTATACTTAATTAAAATATTAGTAATTAGATATATATATAAAAAAATAATTAAAGATAAAATAATAAAATGACATGTTTGTATGTGTGTATTTTTGCTTTTGTTTTTTTTATATGTATGTACGTATGCTGTATGCATATAAAACATCATCCACCCACAATAATTTTACAATATTAAATTATTGTCTATAGTTTCGGACGGCGGCGTCATTTTTACTATAATTTCGTTTATTTTTGTTATTCAACAATAGATGGCGCCATATAAACTAAAATTACAACATATAAAGTTATTTTACACCATAATATATATTTTAATACAAAAACAAAAAAAAAAAAAAAATAGAATAGAAATTATTATAGGTATGAGAAGGTATTTTTATGTAAAAATCGATATGAGTCATTTGTTTTAAGAGAAAATGAACGAACATTTTTTTGGAATGTATATATGTATGTACAAAAATTTGTCTTTTTCATAAAAAAAAAAAAGAAAATAATAGGCAATATATATATATATATATATATATCTCCCTCTCTCTTTATAATTTTCTAAGAAATTAGTTTTGTTTCGTAATCGTATAATAGAAAATTTGTTAATTCAATTCAGTATTATTTTCTTTTTATTTCAACGTTTTTTTTTTTTTTTTTTTTTTTATTATTTTATTGATTTACTTATGCAAAATGGTATAGAATTCAATACCCCCTTTTTTTTTTTGTCTTATTTTCTTTTTCTTTATACATACATATATATTTTGAATCATTCATGATTCATATTTTTTTTTTAAGTCATTTTTTTAAAGTAAAAAAAAAAAAAAAATAAAATACAAGAATAAGAATAAGTATGTTTTTTTTTTTTTTTTGGTTTTTTTTTGTGCCTTTTTTCTAAATTAAAGTTAAGATGATTGAAAATTTATTTGTAAAGTCACGTTCATTATGCTGTGACAGCTCAATTGAAATCTATTTTTAACACTTTTTTGTATTTTTGTGTTTTTTTTTTTTTACCTTATTTTTTATTAATTTACTTAAAAAAAAATTTTTTTTTTCTTTGTATTTTAAAATGTTGTAAAATGTAAAAATTTTTTTTTGAATTATTAAAAAAAAAAAAAAAATAAATGTAAGGAAGGAAGAGGAACTATTTGAGGAAACTATAAGAAACTATAAGAGGAAATATTTGTAAGGAAAAAGAAAAAAAAAAAAACAGTTCTATTTGATATCTTATTAAGTATACGGTTATTAAACGCTTATTAAAACTTTTCAACCTTATATGTACAATTATTTCGTTCAAACAATTATACAGATACTATTTGAAATTATTACCGCAATAAAATATGAAAATTTAACGAAAATTATGATAAGGATAATTTTTTAAGATTCTAAAAAGATTAATTCAAGTATCTCAAAAATTATGAAGTGAAAATATATGATTATTTTTCAACCAGTATAAAAGTAGAAAAAAAAAAAATTCGTTTTTAGACTTGAGAATAAACTGATACTATATAAATTGTTATATATAATTGGGGGTTGCATGCATAATGAGCTGAGCTTGAATTAAAATCGCATTTTTTTAAGTAAAATCTCGTTTTGGTTTTTAATTTTCCTTCAAAAATTTAAGCAAAAAAATATGATTTTACTTGAAAAAGTAAGATTTGAGTTCAAACCTCAATTTTATGCATTCGACCATAGAGTGTAAATATTTAAATGATCTTATAAAAAAAAGTCTACATAAAAAAAAAACAAACTTCTTTTTTGAATTTTATAATGTACAATTTTTGAAATTTATAATATACAAAAATGTGACTTCTTATTTTATGATATAGAAAAGGTTTATATGCAGCTTTGGAAAATTAATGATACTTTCTCTTCAAAATATTAAAAAGTAGGATAAAAGGATGTAAAAATTTTAAATTCTGTTAGTGTATTTTTTTATCAAAAAATTCCAAAGTAATATCAGAGAGACTTTAAGTTCTCATTTCTACATAGTGGAAATCTTCAGATAGTTTAAAACTGAGTAACGAAAACTCATTTGTTGTGAGAACTGCTAAGATGTAGAACATATGCGTCCATTTAGTGTGCTCCCCTCTGTAAATAACATTTCATTTTACAATTTCCAAAAAATTTAAAACAAACCATTATACGTTCATTTCCAATTTACCCCTTAATATCCCCCCCTTTAATATCCTATTTTGGTCTTATTTAAGTAAACCTACATAACATGTATAAAGGATCTAGTTCGTAGTGTTAGATTAGTGTGGAAAAAAAAAAAAGAAAATACAAAAATAACCAGAATTAATAAATTATTCAGAAATAAGTTTAGAAAATTTAAAGGAAAAAATTTTCCATAAAAATTAGACGTCATTTTCTTACAAATTATTTCACAGAGAGCAAATTTTAAATTTTCGAAATTTTCTTCACAACTAACTAAATTTTCAATTAAAATCATTTGTACTAAATTAGAATATCTTTTTATTTTTTATTTTTATCGAGAATAAAAAACAAGGAAAAAAAAAATAAACTACCTATAACTATTTTTAATTATATCTTATAGGTATATCTATAATTCTGCTCAATTGAATTTACTTAAGTGCGGTTCTTTGTTCTTGAATTTCTTATTTGCATTTAAATTCTGTGTTTATTATATAAAAACTTTACTGTATAAAATAAAAAAAAAAAAAATAATTGCACACAATTTAAAATATGACACTACTAGAATTTAAAAAAAAAAAAAAAAAACAAAAAAAAAAAAACAGCGAATGAAAATAACAAACAAACAAAAAAAAATAATAAAAAATTCTCTACATTTATTTAATCGTGATTTCTTAAAAAGGAAATCATAAAAAATTAAAAAAAAAATATTTCTTTGTTTTTAAGAAAAAAAAAAAAAATAGAAAAAATAGAAAAAAAAAAAAAAATTATTCGCCCAGAATTAAAATGAAAATGATGACAATTTTGTTGCGCAATAAGTAAGTACTAAACTATAATACAAAAAAGTAATAACAAAAAAATTAAAATTGCGTTGGATTTAGATTGGATTAACTATTTATGTATGTATATAGTGTGTAAATATATATATATATATATATACATAAATATTTTTTCTTTTTTCCTTTTTCGCCTGGCGTGTCGAAAATATTAATTAATTAATTTATAAAATATTATTTCTATTTTTTTATTTTTATTTTTCCGCCTGATTCCAAGTAAATACATCTTATAATTATATATATGTATGAGTGGACGTGTAAAAATATTTATTTCTAGTATAACAGTTTACAAAAAAACAAAAAATAAAAACTATTATGAATATACCATATGTATGTATTTATTAGTAATTTTTCGATTTATATATGTTAGATAATTGCGTCATCAACATAATGGTGATTTGTCATAAAATCTCGTTTTCTTATGTTTTAAAATTGAAAATTACAAAAAAAAAAAAAAAAAAAACCAAAAACAAAAAAAATTGAACTTAAATGTGAAGCACCTTTCATTTGAAAACAAAAAAATTGCGTCATAAAAACTTAAACTTTAAAATCACGGTTAGTATAATTAATTTAACCTGATTTAACCAGGCATATCAAGCTAAATGATGTTTGTTATTTTTATTAAAATATGACAGTAAACAAATATATATATATATATATATATATCTATTTTTTTTACGCAAATTTGTGAAATAATTTCAATAACATTTTTTTTTTGTTTTTTTTTTTATTTACTTTTCTTCGTTTTAGTATATAATGGAATGAATAACAAACTACATTATGTATATTGATAATTTAATTTTTCATCTAAAATTTTCTTAATCATAAATTTCTTCGCGATTTTAAAATCAAAAAAAAAACATTTTTTTGGAATTAGGTACATAATAAATATGTATGTATATATAATATTTATATCTTCTTATATATGTATTTATAAACTAACAAACTTTTTATTATTGAAAACTTTTTTAAATCTTCTTTTTAGCACATTTCCAAAAAAATTTTGAAAAAATGTGCTTATTAGTTTCACTCTGTCCGTCCGTCTGTTTACAAAACTTCTACACCGTTAAAGATAGAGAAAAAAAATTTTAACCATAGGTAGGTCTCATAAAAAAAATAATTTTGTGGAACAACTTTTTCATGTAGCCCCCCCCCATTACGGAGCTACAGCCCCTCAAACTTTGAAAAAGCCCTATTTTTAAATGCATATATCTTATGTTCTGCTTAAGATTTTTTGAATCTGAAAACGTCATTCGACAGGTATTTCTTTTATCTTTGTAAATTAATATCAAAATTATACATTTTTTTAAATTTAGTATTTAAATTTACCGTTATGTGAAAACCAAATTTTGCATGATTTTTCTACTTTCATAACACCGGCACGCTTCTAGATAGAAGCTGGAAATTTTGAGGCAAGAAAGAACTTTTAGAATTAGTATAAGTTAGTATAGAATTAGTATAACTTAGTATAAGTTATGAGCTATTAGGGCTTAAAAATTGAAAATTTGCTATTTTTCAACACCTGTAACTTAGGAACCTGTACACATTTTACTTCTGCAAGATATAAAAATTAAAGCTACAATAATATATTTTTACGTGTGTTAAAAGTTTATTTTAATTGTAAAGGGTTTCAAAGGTGCAGCTCTTCAAAATTGCGAAAAAGCCCCATTTTCAGATGTATATATCTCGGGCTCTGCGTAATAATTTTGCAATCTAAAACCGCCAGAAGATCGAAAATTTTATTATCTATATAAAACAATATCAAAATTATGTAATATTTTGTAATTTAGGATATAAATTTACCGTTATGTGAAAACCACATTTTGCATGAAATTTCTTTTTTCATAACTCCGGCACCCCTTTAGATAGGAACCTGAAATTTTGAGACAAGAAAGAACTTTTAGAATTAGTATAAGTTTCCTCAGAAAATTTTTTGGTAACACCCCCTCTTTAAGAGTTATTACGCCTCAAAAATTGAAAATTTGCTATTTTTAGACACCTGTAACTTAGGCACCTGTACAAATTTTTCTTCGGCAAGACATGAAAATTAAAGGTTTAATAATATATTTTTACGTGTGTTAACGGCTTTTCTTTGTTATATAGGATTCCGAACTTATAGCCCCTCAAAATTTCAAAAATGTCCTATTTTCACATTTTTTCTTATTACATGAAATTTTCAAATTTTTGTGTAAGTCACACTTCTAAACAGTTTGTATTGAGTTTTGGAAATGTGCGCTTTTAAAAACCGTTGGTTTACATTCTACCTTGTTTCAAATGAAAATCTGAGTAATAATTTGAGTTATTTTTATTTAATTCAGTTTTGGTATAATTTTTAGACTACCTACTAACAAATTAATAGATTTAATTTATTTTTTAAATAATTATCTAATTCAAATTTAATTTTTCATTGAGGTTTAGTCACCCTTATAATATGCCTCTACTTATTTGGATCTTCCGTTGTTGGTTTCCATGCTGTTGATTTGGGCTTTGTTGAATATTTTCCTTCAGTTTATCAAATCATCTGATTTTGTGTTGTCTTTCAAGAACTTTTTGTGAATTGTATATAGATAATATTATGCAATGTATAAATCTTTAAGTTACTAATTTAAACATGGTATATACGATCTATATTAAGTTTTCCCATTTTTCATTTTCATTTAGATGGGTGGTGTACTAATCGGTAACTTTTTACTTATAGTTTGTTAAAAAAAAATTTACTAAGGTGGTGAAATGAAAAATAACTATGAGATTTATTTTTATTTCTATATAAAACTGAAAGACAGAGTCCATAGGGTAGTATTATTTACATTTATTTAGTGGGTTTTTCTTTCATAATTTTTATATCCACATTTCACTTAGGCGATATCGAACAGTAAATGAAATGAATAATTATATAAATCATGATTGTCTTTTTTTTTTTCCTAGGTAAAGTCTAAAGATAGGTAAAATATACAGGTAAAATTTTAACATAAGTATCTACCATACTTTATGTCAACAGTTTTCTTTGGTAAGTTAAAATTTTATTTTGTAGAGTAAAAAGTTATCGATAAACGCAGGACCTTAGTATAAAAAATGTTGTATGTAATATCTATATATGTATTGTTTTCACTTCATTTCTTTAGTCAAGTAAATATTTAAAGTATAAAATTCTTTTTTTAACGAAGATATATTATATAATATAAGATTTAAATGATTTGAAGATTTATAACCTGAATTTTTAAAATATATCTTAATAAGCTAAGAATTTACTGGAAGGTAACGGAAATAAATTTGAATTGGAATTTTATTGGAAATGATAAAATACCATATCTTAATTAATTAAGGAATGAGTAACGAAAATTTAGTTTCGTCATAAATCTTAAAAAAAATATCTTTGAAATTTCGTTATTATTTTCAAATAAGATATTAAATGATATTTCTTTGAATAAAATTGTTCAATTGACTAACTAATGTCATAGTCTTAAACTATAGTTCACAACTCAATTATTAAAATTCCATTTTTATTTAGAAGTCAACATTTTGTTTTTTTTTTTATATTTCCAAAACGTAATAATCAGATATTTTATTATAATATCATAATTCATAAATTTGATTATTTTGTTTTTTTTTTTTTTGTTATAAACAAAATAAAAAATAAAAAAAAATTAATATTTACCCTATGAGCAAAAAATAATAGAAATAAAAATTTCAGATTTATTTGAATTTTTAAATTTTAACAAAAATTACCATGGAACCTGAAAATTGAGAACACTTATTTAATAATTCCCTATTTGCTGTTCAATAAGTAACCTAAGTACTTACCTCAAATAATTTATTTGGTTCTATATATAGAACGCACAGTGTGTCATTCGCACAAATCGTACAGAAGAACGCACAAATCGCACAGTGTGTAAGTTTCTGATCTTTTACGTTAAAGGTCACGGCTTTGAAAAGGGGTTATGTCAATATATTATGCATATAAAATATAATAAGTGAAATGTAAATGTAAACAAAATATATACAATATGCATAATTATAATTTATTATTTATACCACAACCACACCTGAAAGCGAAAGTTTGATTTACTTTGTCATCACATTGTTGTATACATATATGTGGTGGTCGGTGGGATACCAAAACGAAAAATAAAATTTGTTTCGTATAAATTAAATTAAATTTCACCACACTAAGACTATGTATTTGGTTTTTTTATTCTTCAATTACATCAGAATACCCATTGTTATTAATCATCTTTTCTTTTCTAATTCATTATTTTACTATGTAACGTTCAATGCGGTGATGTAGTTAAGATATAAACATTTTATTAGAAAGACGTAAGTGCTCAAACCCCGTCCGGATCATATATAAATTAATAAAAAATAAGTATATACTATAGTATATAATATGTATATCATATAATAAATATAATATCGTAAATATATAATAAATAAATAATAAAATAAAAATAAAATAATTCTTGTATTAGATAATAGATGGCGCACAAATAACAAAAAATATTTGTGTTTCATATCTTGTACAAATAACTACAGTCAAATAATCATCGATTTAGTGAAAATATAATGATTTCAAAAGCTGTAACTTAGTCAAATATGGAATATTACTTTGAATGATTTTGTTGTTGCCGTATATGCTACTTATAATAGTGGAAAGGAATGTTAGGGTTCAAATTAAAAATGTAAAGTTCAAAACATAGTTAAATTTTATTTATTCGTCACTGATACTTTGTATATAGAAATAGAAATAAAAGAGTTTATTATTTTGTGTTCATGGAGAATTAACAGTCTCCATATGAACAGAAAACAAAAATCTATCGGATCCTTGAACATTTTAACAAGTTTTGTTTTAATAAATACATTGCGCTTTAATAATTAGCTCTAAATATAGGTCTAAGTATATGTATTGTTTAACATTTTATTAAACGATTATTCATCACTTCGACATAACCGATTATTCATCTATTAATCGAACTTGATATGATCTAACAGCTAAATAGGCATTTGGATAATCCCGTTATAACTTTGACCATCTTATTATATGCAGAATTTATCATCGTTCAATATTTTCTTATATGAAAAAATTAAAAAAAAAATCCTTACATAGAAATAAAAGTTTTCCTATCAAAATAACATTTACGTAACAGAATTTTGTTTAACATTTTTTGTTTAACAATTGCTAAACCGTGTATTTAAAGATTTAATGTACCACACCATCATTTTTCTTTTTTGTTTTAATGTGTATTTAATTGAATTGTGCATGGTTCTAAGTTTCATGATATTAAATTTTTTTTATTATGAAAAATTTGTATTGCTATAATTTGTTAAGTTTCAATAACATTGGGGATTAACATTTTTTTGTTTTGTTTTTTGTTTTTTTTTGTAAAAACTTGTGTAATTTTGCAAAATATGTAATTTTAGCTATAGTTTCAGTTTTTGTAAATTAAATTCGAATATAACACACAATTTTACTTAATTTCGAACTTTAAGTTTTTGATACCTATAACTTTCAAAAATTTATTTTCCAATCTCTTAATAAATTATTTATATGTATGTATATGTACCAACATATTTCATAAATATGTCATACAAATAAGAAAAATAAAAAAAAATTCTTTATTCTTAAATCGAGAAAATGTTTTCATTTTAATCTATATACATTCTATTGAGCTTAAAAACTACTGTGATACACTGTTATCAATCAAAAGTTCAAATTTATGACATTAAAAACGAAAACATAGAACATAGAACATAGAATATAATACAGACATGCTTCAAAAAAAAAGAGTTTTCTTTTGTATGTTTTGTTTATATGTATGTAAGCATAAACAAATAAAAATAAATGAATGTCTAAATTTAAAATTAAATTAAAAAAAAAAAAAAAGTTTTTCTTTTCTACTTAATTTTGGCAAAAAAAAAAAAAAAAACTAAGCAAAAATAAATATTTTTCTATTTATAATATTTTAACCTCAGGGAACTTCTCTTTAACTGTTTTTTTTTTTTTTTTTTTTTTTTACAGTTTAGTGATCATTTAACATTTAACAGTAATATTCTTTTGATCTAATTTTAAAATTTTATATTTGTTATATTTTGACATTTTTATAACCTTTCATATTAGTTTTCATTATTTTTTTATACTTATTGTTGCGGTGATTTTTTTTTTTTTTATTTTTTTTTGTTTTTTTCTTTTTTTTTTTAAACAAAAGCTTAGTTATATTAATATGACTTTTTTTTTAAATGTAGGTCAAGATTTTTTTTTATATATATATCAGTTTTTTTTTTTTTTTTTTTACAACAACTTTCTTTAATTTCTTTAATTGATTGCGTTTTTTTTTTTTTTTAATAAAACACTTGTTGTTTATAAGTTCATGTGTCTTAGAATTTCAATAAATAAATAATAATATATAAAATAACTTTATATGTACATATTTTTAAAATTTTATTACGGGAAATACATATACTCGTATGTATTAAATATATTATCAAATATATATATATATATGTAAATACATACATATGTAGTTATAATTTATAATAAAAGCTTTTGATTATTTAATTTAAAGAAAAAAAAAAAAAACAAAAAGAAAAACAATAAAAAAAAATAATTTAGATACATTTATATTCTAATGAATTGATAGAGCTTAGATCTAGCAAATAGACGAAGCGACAATAATATGTGATATTATATGTATTTAGTTAGATATGAAATACTTTTAAGATGCAATTTTAATTAAGATTAAAGAAAAAAAAAAAAATAAAAATATTATTTTTGTCATTGTCAATGTGTCATGTCTTCTGAAACGTATTATTAACAAAAATAAAAACTCCATGAATATAAATTTTTTTTTTTTTTTCGTATCTATTATAATTTAAAAAAAATTTTTATTGTTTTTTAACTGCTTAAAGTTTAATTTTATTTTTAAGTATATTCTTGTTAATTTTTTTAGAAGTAAATTTTAATTAAATTTGACAACAAAAAAAAAAATGAAAAAAAAAAAAAGAATTTATCTAATTTTTTTGACGTTTTATTTATATCTTTTGTTATTTATTATCAAAAGCGCTTAACTATTTACTTAACTATTTATCAATACACATGAGTGCATATACATATAAATAATAGATATTTATATGCCTGGCGTTATGTACCTTTCTAATGCATTGAACTTGTTTTTCTGGGAAAATAAATTTTAGTAAAAAAGAGTGTCTTTATGTATCTTTCTATATACGTATGCATTAGAAAGGTACGTAAAGATACCCTTTTTACTAAAAAATTTACGTACTTTTCTAGAAACAAGCTCAAACTTATACATACATAATATTTTGAAAGTATAGAAATATGATAATTGTAAAAATTAAATGGTAATTTAAAGTTTATTTTCATGAACACATTTTATTTTCATGTATTTGCTAAAAGAACATGAAGGAGGGGGAGGGGGGAACTTTATTTTAAGTGTATTTCGTTCATCAATATTACATACTTGACTCTTCAGTTTAGGTTCTAGAGCTGAATTAGTTAAGCAATTTCTAGTTTAAACTTTTAATTAGTTTTATACTTATATGAAATTTTATAAAAATCATCTGTGAAGTATAAGACTATAATTAAAATTTTTCTCTCTAAAATGACCTTTTGTAATGAAAT
Source organism: Poecilobothrus nobilitatus (assembly GCA_947095535.1). Taxonomy (NCBI): domain Eukaryota; kingdom Metazoa; phylum Arthropoda; class Insecta; order Diptera; family Dolichopodidae; genus Poecilobothrus; species Poecilobothrus nobilitatus. The sequence goes on along the minus strand of OX352773.1, from coordinate 151,636,690 downwards.
ATTAAAAAATAATATATAAAATATGTTTTTCATGCTACGATAAATAAATAATAAATTTTTCAATAAAACAAGAACTTCCTTTTTTTTTGTTAACACATTATAAAGAAACATTTTTCTAACCATACTAGAAAATCCCCTGTGCAATTGCACAATTTCTATAGATTCAAAAACATTTACGTTATCATACTAACTCCCTTAATAAACTACCTAAAAATTTCATTTTTACATCAGCACCACTAAAAAAACGTTGGAATCACTTACTTACTTGATGTAATAGAAAAAAAACATAAAACAAATGTAAACACATAAAATTAAAAATGTTAAGTACAGTTTATTAATTTTTTCTCGCCGTTTTTTCGTGGCGGTAATTTTTGACAGTGTTTTAATCATTGAGAAAAAATGGTCTAAGCTAAAAACACATTCAGGGTAAAAGTTCGTGCTGATATCTCAAAAATTGTTTAAAAGACATGTATAAGGTGCACAATAAAAACCGGCGAAAAACCAACCAACACCAATCGCTACGACATTTTTTTTTGTTACATTTAAAACAATCCCAATAATCGAAATAATTTTAATATTTGTTAAAATTTTACCAGACTCTCTATTTTTCTTTAGTTTTAAAAAAAAAATTTTATGGCGATGAAAAACAGTTGTTTTCGGCGCGAAATTACTTTAATTACCAAAATTACTTTCAAGTCTTTTGCGTTTATTTTTTTTTGCGATGAAAAACAGTTGTTTTCGGCGCGAAATTACTTTAATTACCAAAATTACTTTCAAGTCTTTTGCGTTTATTTTTTTTTGCTTGAAAAAAATTTGCTGAATTTATTTTATTTAAATGTACTTTTAAGGTCTTTGGTATATTTAATAAAAGATTCATGTCTCTGATAATGAAATTTCATAAATTTTCGGGGGCTTTTTTTTGTGACGGTCGTTTTCGACAGCTTTTTAATTTAATGGTCTAATAATAAATTAGTGCAAAATTATGAATCTATTGTGTGTGAAGGCTTCTAAAATGATATTTTCTATGTTAGTTTCTTTTTTTTTTTTAAGAAAAATATCCATTTCTATAATAATTGGTAAGTTCCAGACTTCTGTTATGAAATATAATTATTTAAGTCTGCCGAATTTTTAATTTTTATAGACCTCGAAAAAAAAAACCTAACTTTAAACTATCGTTATCATATTTACCGTTATTGGAATCCGATATTTTATTGTAACAACTCCCACGAATATTTCATAAGCTAAAAACTTCTTATTTTTTTACTTCAAGTTACGTCTTGAATCTGTTAATTTTAAAGTTAAATCTTAGATCTTACATTAAAGAAATTAAATATCATAATTATGATTTATTAAAATTCTTTTAATTTAAAATATGTACTTAAAGTGTAATATGTATTAACAGAGCAAACATTTTGTTTGTCTTAACTGATTTTTCTATAAATTCTTTTCTATATTACATTAGTTTTGCAAATGATACCATTAAAAATTTATATAATTTTTATATAACTACTGCCTGCTTTCTCTAAAATTTAATTTTAATAAAATTTATTATTTACTATATTAAAAATATAATAAAATGTTAATTAAGTATGAACATATATGAATATAATATATATATATATATATATATTGCTTTAAAATATGACCTAACTATGTCTATAATTTTAATTTTATTTTAATTTTATATTTAATAGTTAATACTTAAATTTATTCCCTGAATAATAAAAAAATCGGAAGTTTTGATTTAAATATAACTATAAAAAAAAAAAAAAAAAAAAAAAAAAAAAAAAAAACAAAACAAAACATACTTATTTAAATGTTTATTTCAAATCACATTACAAATTTAAAATTGCCATATTGTTCATATAATATGTGAATTAAGTTAATTTATAAAAGTACTGGTAATAAAAAACAAAAAAAAAAAATAAAAGATTTAAAACACTTGATATTTATTTATTTCTTATATTTTTTACTGTAATAATTTTCAATTAAATCGCTAATTCTTTTTTTTTTTTTTATTTTTCTAATAAAAATTCTCTAATTCTTTTTTCCCATTTTTTTGTTTTTTTTCTGAACAAATTTTAGCTTAAGAGTAATTAAGCTAATTAAACTCTGAAAAGAGGAAAAGAGGAAAGCAAATGAGAAAGGACAGCCAAATGACAGGGTAATCCATATATTACAGGGATAGATAGTTTTTTATTATAGTTCGAAAAGATGATTCATTAATTCAGAAATTCGGCTTCAAGAAATTGTAACTAAGACCCTTGAATTTAAATATCAAAAAAAAAAAAACAAAAAAACTTCAGTAGTTGCTCTCTTATTTTTTAGACTTTAGGGGATTGAATAATGGTATATCGATAAATTGAATAAATATTATTAAATGTAAAAGATAATTGAATTATAACATATTACTTAATTTCAATTTCTTTACTTGATATTTGGATATCGTATGTATATTCTAACGGAAGCAAAATAATAATTAAATATAAATTACCTTTTATTTTGATTAATCTTATAAGTCACAGATGATTTTTATAAAATTTCATATAAGTGTAAAGTAATAATCGAAAATTTAAACTAGAAGTTGTCTAGTCAATTTAGCATTACAAGCTTACTGAATATTAGTAAAGTAGTTTTGAAAGACGAAATATTCTAAAAATTAAAAATAATTAAACTTTTCAGTTTTTAATCTGATGTAAATTCATATTTTTTGTTCAGTCTATACAAGATCGTAATTTTAAAATTCTTATTCTATTGAAAAGAATGCAGTAATAAAATTTTTTAAGGGTAAACATTTTCAAATAAATAATGAAAAGCGTTCTAAGTATTACAAATATTTTGGCATCAAAATATTTTTCTTGGATTTTTTTTGTGTGAAGAAAACTGTGAAAAATCCGAAGATTCTTTTTTCAATTTTGCATTTGAACTGTTCAAAATGTGTGTTGATCTTCAGGTTTCAGTTGCTAAATCTTAGCAAATTTTCAATTATAGCACAGAGTGGGGGAAAACTCAACAAATTTTTTGAAATGGTCCTCAAAATGGTTCTCGAAATTTTAAGTTTCTAACTTTAAGCATGGAGATACTGGGTGGTAGCAAAATATTTCGTTTTAGATATACACACCGATATATTATGTCGAATATCGAATTGTGTCGAATATCGAATTGTGTCGAATTATAATATCTGTATCTAAAATTTTAGCTCTTCAACTTAAACAGTGTACATACACATAATATTTAAATATTTTTTTTTTGTAAAATATCTTTTTTTTTTTTTATAAAATTCTAATTGAAATTAATGTTTTAATAAACTTAAAATATGTTTGGAATCCAATGGTGCAAAAAAGTAACTTGTAACTTTTACTAACAGAATTCTATGTTCTTAATAGATTCTATAGAATAAATTTTTTTTTGCCTGAATAAAATCAGTTTTGCAATTTTTTAAAATGTATATAATTACAGTTTTGTTTTTTTTTTATTTCTTCCTACTTTAATTTATTATTGATCTTGATAATGAATTTTAAATATGACTGGTTTACTTTTTGTATTTTGCTATTTTTTTGCTTTTAAAGATTTTTCTTTTTTTTTTTTTTTTTACAAAACTGGTTAAATCTTGCAATCATTTTACATTTACATAAAGTAATCATTTATTGTTGTAATAAAAGAAAACGGTTTTGAAATACATATTTTGTTTTTCCTACGCGTATTTTATAACGTCTCGACTGTGTTTTTAAAGTAAAAATTAAAATAAAGTTAAAGTAGAATGAAATAGATTTAGTTTGTAATAATGTATTATAGGATATTTAAGATTTTTTTTTTTATAGATACTTAAGTAAAAAAAAAAAAAAACTTTTTTGTAACTTTTTTTACAGGTTACTTCACCCATTATGATCTAAATTAGGGTTATACATTTGTCCGATATATATTTGCTCAACTTTAATACTGACATTGAACTTATATTTTTACTTTATAAAGTAGATATTATTTAATAAAAGTTATATTATTTAATAAAACTTATATTTTTAATTAAATTTACCTAAAAAAACAAAAAAATCTTCGTTTGGCCTTATACTCCGCAGATGATTCTGATAACATTTCATATACGTATAAGATTAATCGAAAATTTTAAACCAGGAACAGTCTAAGCCTACTGAAGTGTTCAAGTAATAATGTATAGGACGAAACACTCCTAAAATTTATTTTGGTATCTACCTATACAGGTATAATAAATTAGATTTCCTTTAAATTAGAAAAAAAACTTGAGGTGTACAATAAATTTTAACTTTTATAGACGTATAATTTAACGTATTGAATACAATTTAATTGTATTAAATACAATGAACTTATCGCTTCGTTTAAGTAAAATCTGACTAATTCCGAAATACTTCAATTTAAGTAAAATTCCGAAAGATGTTTATAGTATAAATTCTAATTCTAAAATATCGGACTAAATTAACTGATCGCACTGATCGGTTGTTTGTCAAATTTTTAGAGTACCCTTGACGACACTAAATATTCGCACTAAAAGAATAATACATACATGTGGCGCCTCGGTGGCCTAGTGGGTATAAAATACGCTGTAAACACCGAGGGAGTGTGGGTTTAAATCTCACACACTTCGTAAGAGTTATTCTCCCTTACCACAGGTACAGCCACGCCTGAACAGGAAAGGTTGTGTAATTTCCTGTTCACATTTATGTGGCAGAGAAATGCAATAAAAAAAAAAATACATACATGTAAGAAAAGAAGTAACAAGTATTTAGTGTCAAGTATCTAGTGCGATAGATTCGAAAACGTCCATATAGTATTATTTATCACATTATTATAAAAATGGACCCATTTAACTAATTTACTATACATATTTCAATCTGATCTCAGATAGTTTTTTTTTTATGAGAATTATATCAAAGATCTCCCATCACATTTATGCCTCTTTATTATTTTCCCCCTCCCCAAATTTTCTAATTTCATTAGATTTAAAACAATTAATTAAAGTATGTAATTTCTATCTAAATAATATAGAAATCTTGTAAACGAAAAATTTAATCATTAATTTGTTTTGAGTCTGAGGCGTGCATCTATTATTACTTATATATAGATATATATATATATATATATGAAACAGTTGTAAAAAAGCAGTTTTTATTTCTAGATTTTCATAAATGAATGAGTACCATAGGAAAAATTTTTATATTTTTTTATTTCTGTTTTTTTTTTTTTTTTTTTAATTTATTTGGCGATTTGCTCACCTGTATATGGTATTTTATTTCGCACATATGTTTTTATCTAGATTTATAAGATACATATTATATTGTGTGCTTTATAGATACGATATATGAAGGTACGTACGAAAGTGTAAAAAAAAAAAAAAAGTGTTCATTAATTGCGATAAGCTTTTTGATTAATCAGAATGAAAATGACAAAAACAACAAAAACGAAAAAAAAAAAAAAAAAAAAACAGCAACAATAAAATAAAATCAAGGTGAATTAGAGAGCATATTTTTTTTTTGTTTTTATTTATTTCTTAATATTTTTCGTTTGGTTGAACATATGATCATGCTGTTCACTCATTCATTCATTCGAATTAGTTCATTTTTTAAATTAAAAAAAAAAAAAAAAAAAAACAAAAAAACCATACAATCAGTTTTATATGTAAAAGAACAATTTTATGAATACAAATTTGTATAAAAAAATATGATGGTTTTAAGATATATTTTTTTTTTCTTTTTTTTTTTTTTTTTAAATTAAGCTAATTTAGATACTAATGTATATATTTGTATGTATGAATAAATGTTTTAAAGTGATTATTTGGATTAAATTGGTTTTTGTTTTTGTTTTTATTAAATTTTATTATAATTATCTTAAAAGAGTTTTATTTTATGGTAAAATATTTAATGTTTTAATAAAATTTTAGACATAATAAATTGTCTATTAAAAAAAAAAATTAATTTTGTGTTGGAAGTTTAGTTTTTTTTCCATAATCTTGTACAATAATTATGAAGTTTGTTAATTTTTTTAATGAGAATAGTTATATCTTTTTATAACCAACTTCAATTTTATGTCCTATGACTAACTTGTGTACCTAAAGATTTGAATTTCAATGATTATATCACGAAAATAAAAAAAATATAATTTTGTAGCTCTTTTAATTTGTGATATTCCATATAATGTAAAAATATTTCGTTCTTAAAATACCGCTTTGATCCTGTAGAATTATCAGTAATTTATTTATTTTCAAACAAGTTTAACTAATGATATCCTGTTTTTATAAATAAAAATTCTTTATAAACTTTAAAGTGATGATAGATTTATCATGTGTCCTAGAAAAACACCTAATTTTTATCATAAGCCTATTTTATTAGGCTTTAGATTTTTACATTCTAAAAAAATCTGAGGATATTCCTGATATGGATCTAGTCAAGAGTATCCTTGTTTTTCAACAGCTATACTATACAATTTTTGTAGAAACCAAAGCTTCCAGATATATATATAGTGTTTACCTATGCGTATATGTGTACTCTATATCTAATTGTATCCTTTTCGCCAGATAGAGACAGAACTTTGTCCTTTTTCATAAGTTTATTTTGGGAAATGTTACTTCAGTCCAAGGGATAAGAAAAAAGGATGTCAAGGAAAACTAAAAAGTTTTCTTATATTCTTTAATTCAAAGATTAATTAGATTAACATTTTTTCACATAAAGAACTTTTTTAATCGAGAAATTGAAGTGTTATTTAAAACAATTGAATAAAGTATTGAGTTTAAAATTCCTTTGATTAAAAGAAAATTTGTTTGTTGAAAAGAAAATATTTGCCCAATTTTTTTATTTTTTATTATAAATATTTAGTTTTTATATAAAAAAAAATTGTTTTCTCAATAAATTTACATTTTTGTTGATGCACAATTATTTGTAATTATTTGAACAATCTTTTATAAGTTCAATTATTTTTGTCTATGCAAATAATTTTACATCCAATTATGCATATGTGAGGTATAAGTACATTTTCTATATGTATATAGATAATTTGTATTTCATTGCAAATTGATGGCGTTTGCGCCCGCCCTTCCAATTTAATTTCAAATAAATTGTTTAGCATCTTTTTAGTATATTTTTCAAAAAATTTAAAAAATTTTTCTTATAAGATACATTTTGTTTGTTTGTCCGTTTACAAAACTTTTACTTTATCTGTAAGATAGAATAATAAAATAATAATCTTCGATAATCATGCTGTTTTAAAATTACTGTTATACAAAAACTTTTCTATCTAGTCCCATCCATTACAGGATATAAAACCTCTTCAAGGTTAAAAAAGTCTTATTTTTAAATGTGCATAAATTTTCGCAATTTAGTATTTAAGTTCATCCTTATATTAAAAATAAAAAATTTGCAAGATTTTGCTTTCTTCATAATTCCGGTAAGATTTTTAGTTAGAACCTCGAAATTCACAATTTAAAAAAGAATGATTTTTAGAATAAGAAAAATTATCTCAGATCATTTTTTTTGTACTTTCCTCTGTCGAAGAGTTATTCCATCAACCCCCACTTATTGTTTGTTGTTTTTATTAAATGTTTGCTGTTAAAGTTTTTACCCGTTCATTCTGTGTTGTTTGTTGTCGTTGGATCTTTATATATCCGCGTATTTACACTAGTTGAATTATTCAGTTGTAAGTTTTTCTTTCCCACTTCCTCGCTTCTGCAAAAAAAAAAAAAACGAAAACGAAAAAAAAAACGACAAAAATGCGCAAAAATCCGAAATCGTTTATTCATTTTTGTTAACCAGAATTTAGCTAATTTAGCTGTTGAAAGTCACCAATACATGTAAAGCAGAAATAAAAACTTTTATCAGGTCAAAAAAAAAAAAGTTATAATATTAACGCACACATATAAAGTTGCAACTACAAAATACAACGGATTCAAAATACATTAGATTCAAAAATATTAAAAGGTCTAAACAGGGTATCTATGAGTGTAAATATTTCTCATTTAAATTTTGCTTTGTTACGTCTACGACTATCTCTCATTATGTATCTCTTAACAATTTTTCTGACCTGGTATAAATTTTTATTGATTTGTATTTGCTTTTGTAAAGAACATGCCAAAGAAGCAGATCGAATTTTAGTTGAAACGGTACTAAACAACAACTATTTCGCCATTTTTTTTTTTTTATTTAACGATTAAATTCGTTTTGTAATTTTGTAAACGAAGAAGTGGGTAAGAAAATAAGAAAAATACACAGATAAATAATTTTAATCCAGTGTGATTAACTCATTAGGGGTCAAAAATTAAAAATTTGTCTGTTTTTAGACATAAACATAAATTTTTTCAAGGTAAAACGAAAATATTACGGTTTTAACATTCTTTTTAGAGGGCTTTCTTATATAGGTTTTAAACTATATTTGTTATATATAACTATATATATAGGATTTTCCGCAAATTTTATCTTATATATTGTTTGAACAGGTAGGATAACATTGACATCACAAAAATGAAATTGCTTTCTCATATTGATTGAAAACCACAAACTTTCACTGGGGTTATTCAAGTTTTAATCAATTATAGTTGATTAAAACCATTAACGTTGACTGGGGCTTATTACTTAGTTATTTTAACTTTGACTAACGCGTTTTTCTTAACATTTTTATGCTGGTCAAACTTAACGTTCACCATCTGGTTTTTATCATAAAAATGGCCTTAAAACACATCACTTTTATTTTTTTTTTAGGCTATAAGAACTCCTGGATCCCTTAATTTTGTAAAAATTTCTATTTTCTAACTAAAATAGGTACTTCCATTTTTTATTACACTCTTAATGTTAAAAAATGGTCAAAATTAGACAAGTCGCTGATAAATATTTTTGAGAATTTTCACATGTTTTTCAATAGAAAGGTTTTAATCAATTTTACAATTTTCGAATCAAAAAAATTATCTGAATTTATTTAGTAAAAATCGGAAATTGAAAAAAAAAACCTGAAACTATTTAGTAAATACCTAAATATATTTAGCAAAAACCTGAATATATTTAGTAAATACCTGAGAATATTTAGTAAATACCTGTAATTGACCAGAAAATGCTATATAAAACTCTAAAAGAAAAAATAACAATTTTCGGATCAAGTCGGAAACTATACTTTTATTTTTTTTTTTTTGCAAAATGTCCATTTTTAAAACCCTTTGATTTGACATTCTCCCTTGTTTACTTTGAATAAAATAAAATTTTAAGTGTAAATATTTAAAGTTAGGTACGAACTTAAAAAACAAAAAAAACAAAATTGCAATCTAATTTTATGTTTAGTTGAAATTATATTTAAAATAAACATTTTAACACTTCAAAGAAAAAAAAAAGATTTTGCAATAAATTTGTTAATTTAATTCATTTTTTTTTTATTTTTTTTTTTTTTATATATTCTATTTATAATATATAAACAATTCGCAGACAAGGTGTGTATTATGGAAATTTTTATTTTTTTTTTTTTGGTTTTTTATGTTTTTTTGATATTGAAATAAATATTTTAATAATAAAATAATACATATGTATATACATACATATTATATGTATTAAAATATACAAACATGGGGTATATATTAAACAAAAAAAAAAAAAAAAAAAAAATATGAAAACTTATGGAAAAATTTCGTTATTTTTGTTTGTTATTGAAAAATTGAGAAATAATATTTTTACTTTTAAAAATTGAAATGAATAAATCAATTAAAATTTTTTTTTTTTTTTTTTTTTTTAAATGAAAATTTTTATTTATCTTAACAATTAATTCTTCAATATGCGCGTTTTATATATTTATTTTTTTAATTATAATTTAAATATATTTTTATAAATATTCAGAAAAAAGTTATTATAATTATTCTTTTTTTTTTTTTTTTTTTTTTAAACAAAAAAATACAATTCATTCATTCATTACATTTAAAAAAAAAAAAAAAAAAAATGGAAGCTATAATTCAAGTAGTTCAAGTTTAAATGAAAAAAAAAAAATCCCATATGATTTTAAGATTTAATTTACTCATAAGTTTCACATTTAAATATTAAAGAAATTGCTTAAATCATTATAATGTGTGATGACATTGCAACAAATATTGCACATAAGTATAATATTGCAAATAAAAATAAATTGTGACTAAAGAGCTATTAGTATAATTAATATAAAAATAAACAAAAAAAAAACTTTGAAGTATTAATGAGGTATATGTGAATCTTAAGGTGATTTAGTTTAAAAGCACAAACATTTTTTTTTTTTTTTCTTTCATTTTACGATTTCAGTTATATTAAAATCATATAATTTAACTATACAGTTTTTAATTTTTAAAATTGAATAAACAATTTTAATAATTATGGAAATATAACTATAGATATTTAATAATAATAAGTTTATTCCTCTGATAATTTCTTCTTAAACTTAAATGGAAACATTTTCATGATGCATCAACATCATATTAGCAACATTTTCATGATAAATGTATACAGAGAAAGAAAATTTAAAATAAATGGATTTGGTACGAAATTACCATTTTTAAAATACCATTTCCATTATTCCAAAAAAAAAAAATTTCTGAAAAAAAAAATTCCAAAAACAAAAAAATTCTGAAATCCAAAATGTAATAACAAGCACTTTAAATAGTAAGGGCTGCTGCCCGCAAACCTTTGTTTAACAAATTATTGAAACCTTGATTTTGTAAACAAAATCCCCTGTAATGCAAAAATTATTTTGTAACTCTGTTTTTGAATTCAACTTGTAAATTTCAATCAGAATTTCGCATACATATATAAATATTTTGGAAAAGTACACCGATATTGTAAGCACCTGTAAAATCCCTTTTAATTATTTTTTTTTATTTTGAGTCAAAGCAATACCTACTTTGCAAAATTGGACATAATGCGCTTTCAAAAATTTTTTTTGATCAATGCCGATGTGCCGATATGTGTTAAAAAATTTCATGTGTATTAATAGAGTCAACTACACTGTCAAAGACCAGCATGTATATAAAATTGGAAGTCAATCGGTCGAATCAATTTTATTTTAGAGCAAAAAAGTTTAAATTTTTTTTGCATCACAGCTCCAATTTGGCGGTCCGTTAGAGCGAAATGGTTAGTACAGAAACATTCTCCCAAATATTCAAAATTTCATAATGAACGAAAATAATAATGATGATGATAATGATTTTCATTCAAATCAGAAACAAACAGACAAACATTCACTTTTATATGTATGGAAGATCTAGAATATAAAACATTTTCTTATGGAATTTTTTTTTTCATTGTTTGGAATTTTGTACCATTGGTATTTTTAATTATCATTTTTTATAAAAATTCCTGTGTAACCTTGATCTATTCACCTTTATGTAGTTATAATTCCCATAAGGTCACTAAATATGGAAAATTTCTTTTTTATGTTGCGTTTTTTAATAGGAAGTATACGCAACGTTTTTTTTCCCATATTATACACAAAGCACATTTAATTACAATTAAAAAATTTTTGATGGCTACTAAATTCTAATCTATCTTATCAATTATGTTTCTTTATGTTTTTTTTTATAAAATTTAAAGTTGAAAACGTTCTCTTACTCTCATCTCAATGCGAAAAGCTTTGAAAAGATCATAATATACTATAGGTTGATATAATATACATAGTTGATTTGAAAATCCCGGATAGTCAAAAGAAGATGAAAGCTTTTAAATGTGATATTTCCATAATTTCAAAGACTTTTTATTTTATTGTATTTTTGTATAAACAAAACTCGAAAAAAACTGACCATTAGGGCCTAGTTTGTATATAATGTTCAATAAATATTCCTGGAAGTATTAAAAGTTCCCAGAACATTTGGTCTAATTTATAAATTAAAGATTTTTTTATCTGCAATTTTTTTTAGTTAAATTTCTAAAATAATGTCACACCATCACCCAATTATTGTAGAAATTATATTGTATCAACCGGATATTTTAGATTTTTTCAAATATTTTGATCTTTTTTGGTAATTATTTTTTTATTTACAACAAAAAAAAAAAAACAAAAACAAAACAACAATAATATAATCATACTTTGTTATAAAGATGAAGATATTTACGTCATAAAAAATGAATTTTAAATTAAATGAAGCTTTTGTTGCAAAAAAAAATATATATATATAAATATAATATATGTAAATAAATAAATAAAATCATTAAACTTAAGAAAACAGAAATATATACGTATATATATATAAATAAAATGTTAATAGAATCTGGTTTAGTCTGCAATTATACCAGATAAAACTAAAGTGATCGCGATTTTAATTGAAATTTAAAAGATAAAATTAAATAAAAAAAAAAAAAAAAAAAAAAAACAATAACAATGTGGGATTGCGGTGAGAAATTAAAATTTAACATTATGAATAATATGATATGTATATATATAAAAGTTATCTTTTGTTTCTTTTATTTTTTAACCTCATATTAAAGGGTAATTTGAAAACAAAAAAAAAAAAAAAAAATTTCGTATTACAAATCAATTATGTTAATTATTTCGATAAATATATTATTAGTTAAATACAAAAGTATCTTAAAAATAAATTTAATAATATACTTATGTACCAAAAATTTGAATATCATAAAATTTTAATACTTTATAAAATTTTAGTACTTCCTCTGCAATTTCCATCAAAGATCCAATAAATTTGTTTGATAGAAAAAGTTTTAGTTTGATTTGGTTTAAAAAGAATTTAATTGTATTAGTCAAGTTTAAGGGTAAGTTCACTTGGGATGCATGCATCCGGATGCAAACATTTGATTAGTTGAAAATATATATCGTATTCATGACATGCTCTCCCTTTCGGTCATTTTAGATTCAAAATTTTACGCAAGAAGCATACAAGATGCAAATTTATTTTAACGTCAAATACAGACGTAAAATCAAACGTCAAAAATTTTGAACGTTAAATATTTCGAAATATAATTTAAAGATGGATATAATAAAAAAGAAAAAAAATTGTAATTGCTGCTATTGGTTTGCAGTTAATATTAAAAAAATAAAAACAAAATTACTTTAGAAGCTATTAATTAATTTTATATGTGCATTAATAAATTATATTTAGTTTATATTAATTAAAATTTTTTCTTTGGAATTTTCTGTGGTTTAAATCATTTTGTATTTGGTAAATAAAATTTTTTTTTTCAATAAATCTAATAAATATAAGTTAAAACAATATAGACATACTAGCCTACTAGGTACTTTAAAATAAAACTTTTAAAATAAAAATGTCACCGTTCTCCATTTTGTGAATGGATGCAAAATATTCATTAATATTACCGAAGATTACACGAAATGTAACCGCAATAATGTTTGCGTCTGGATGCATGCATCTTATGTGAACTTATCCTAAAACGTCAAATATATAGGAAGAGAATAGTAACACTTTTCTGTACTTTTTTAATGTCATAATTTCAAAATATTGCGACATTAAAATAATTATTTTGATTTAGTAATTTTGTATTTTTGTTTATTGCAAAAAATTAATGGCTTAAATAAAAAATGTTATAAAAAGAATTACATAAATCAATTCGACGGATCTTTACTTTCTAATATTATGTTAATTGATCAATCGATCCCTTTTTTTTAATTGAATGTTTTAGAATTTTTTAACAGTTCCATATGCTTTAACGCATAAATTGTACAAAATTTAAACAGCTGTCTTAGCATTAGAGTAAAACATATGTTCATTTTTGGCTAAAAATGGTTGAATAAGAAATACATTAGAGTGAAAGAGAAGCTGCCAATTTATATTATATTATATCTATGGAAACATCAAAACCTAAAACTTTTTAAAACGGTTTAAAACATTTTAAACAAATTTTAGTCTAAAACTTAAAACAAACATATTTACGGATTTTTATAACAAACATCTCATTTTTTTTTTTTTTGTAACATAAAGTACTACCAACAAAACAAATTGTTTCATAACGCGTCCAACAAAAAGTACATAAAACTCATATAGACATGACGCAATTGACTTTTTGTGTAATTGACGCAATTGACCTCGGTGATACATCTTAGAGAAAGATGGTGTCTATCTATATAATATATATATGTATGTAGTTATAATTTCTAAATTTAAAAAAAAAACCTATAATTTACTAATTTACAAAATTTTCTATTAATTTTCCGGAAATTTCGTAACAATTACTTCAATTTAATATTTGGTTTTTATTTTCTGTTTTGTTTTTTTTTTTTATTTTGTCAAACTAAAGTTTTTATTAAAATATATTATAATAATTGAATATAAATTTGATTTCAAAATTTAATTCAATTTAATTTTGTTTTATTTTTTTGTAATAGTTGTAATTTATTTATTTATTTATTTATATTAATATTACATGCATTACATGTAGTGCAATATTATTGAACCATCGGCTACTAAGGCCATTATAGGTTTTTATACTATTATTAAATTATATACTAATATTATTTATTTTGTTTATATTATATAACTACTATATATTTACATTATATTAGGTCGTAAGGGGGGTATGTAAAGAAAAACACTTACGACCTGTGCAGAGATCGAATCTACACTCCTTCGGTTAATACGCCACACGCCTACCCACTAGGCTACCGAAGCCCCCAATACTTAATTGTAGTTGTAATACTTAATTAAATAATTAAATTTTTAAATATAATAATTATTTAAAAAACAAAAAAACAAAAAAAATATATTTGACATCTTTGACATTAAAAATTTTTTAAAAGATTTATTTTGTAGTGCAACTAGATTTATTTATTTATTTTTAACAACATTATTATTGTGCACAATTTATAAAAAAAAAAAATAATTAGTTAAATGTGATACTTTAAAACAAACAAATAAATGTTTTTTGTGTTTTATTTTTATATATAAAAAATACGGTTAACCATCCTTTTTAATATATATCTACTTTACAAAGGAACTTCAAAAGAAAACTTTTTACCACCTTCTGAAAATTATATTCACCATAAAACAAAAAAAAAAAAAAACAAAAAAAATGTCCTCATTTGAAAGAAAGACTTGATGGTAAATTAAAAAAAACAAAAATACATAAATAAAAGTAAAACTTAAAGAATATCTGAAAAGTCACAAGTCACATTAAATGCAAAGTAAGAGTTAAATTTGTTTTGAGCAGTTGATAGAAATGAGAAATAAAAGAGAAAAGAAATAAATATATCCTTTCAAAAAAAAAAAAAAAAAAAAAAAAATCAAATCTTTAAAATAAAAAAGTAAAATATGTATATATATAAAAATTATATATATATATATATATAAATATATAACTTTTTAAAATTTATAAAAATGAAAAACTTAATATTTATTATAGTACAGTGAATAATTTCATTTACTTATAACATGAATTTATAAAATATACATTTTATTTTAAAAATTCTAACTTTATCCTTTTTGTTTTTGTTTTTTATATTCTAACTTATATGTATATACATATATATATATATACAATCATACGTATACATTTAAGGAAAAACAAAATTTATTTTTTTATTTTTATGTATAACTAAAATTATACGTGAACTAGGTCATTTTTTAACACATTATATATTATGTATTACATACACATATTCACATATATATATATATATATAAAACAACCCACAATCTATTGAATCACCTATAATAATAAAAGTAGTACCAGTAATTCAATATAATAATAACTTTAAAACTCGTCCTTGTACCTATATATATGTACATTGTGCATATATATATGTATGTTCATTAATATTAAATATATATGTACTTATATTATATATATATATATATATTTTTTTTAAAATAAGTATATTATGTAAAGTTATGGATATTTAATTTAAAACAAATCCATATGAATAAAATTTTTGTATTTTCTAAATTAGTATTTGACAAAATTTGCTTTAATGGTAAAACTAATCGTAGATTTACTGCATTCGGGGTATATTTCCTGTGGTGCTTATATTATAATAATCAATCAATCAATCAATCAATATTATGTTTTAAAATATTATTAAATTAATGTTTAAATTGAAAAAATTAAAACGAAAGTATGTGCGTGAATTGACTTATAGTGCGTGAATTGATGAAAATAGTAAAATTTGCATTTTTGCATCAGATGATGCATTTATGAAAACACATCTAATATTTAATTTGTGGTCAATTTTAGTGCATTTATTTTTAAAAACTGCAGTAATTAGTTTTTTTTTTTTTCTTTTCAATAAAGTCATGTCATTTTAAGATACATATCTGCAAGTGTTATACTAATCATATGTCCTTGACTGTAAATAAATATTAAAAAAAAAAAAAAAAAAAAAATATTTGAGAAAGTTTTATTGGTGTGTGATATGCATATATACTTAGCTAAGCATTAGACTTTACAAAATAAAATATATACATACTTAAGCATTAAACTTTACAAAAAACAAAAAAAAAAAAGGGTATGAAAAATTTAAATTCTTATGTGAATTTTACAAATTACATGGTTTTTTTTTTTTTCTTAGATCTATTCCACTTTTCCTTTACCGCATATTTTTATTTTTTTTTTTTTTTGTTTTCAAATTGATTTAATTTTTATTTGATTTTTTATTTTTTTTTTTAATGTATTTAGGACATGTATATATGTACTCTGTCCGATTTTTTAAATTTTAATTCATTTCCTTTGTTTTTTTTATTTTATTTTTTTTTTTGCCTTAAATTTTATTTTCTTCAGACACAAAAGTATTTTGTGTTGTCCATATAAAATAAAATAAAACCATTTGGTGATCGTTAATATTTTTCTCATAAATTTTGATTTTTGGTCGTTGTTTTTCATAATCCTGCTGTAAGGACTTTTCAACTGGTTTTTTTTTTTGAGTGATGGGGAGGGGTGGAAAGATTTTCATTTTATTTTATTATGCTTCCTCCTTCCTTCCTTTTCTATTCATTGCGAAAATCTTAAAAATCTATAAAATACTTAAATAAATTATTTACTGTATTTATTTATTTATTAATTTTTTTTTTTGTGTGCTATCCTTGAATATAAATTTTCCTTAAGGAAGAAAATAAGGCAAAAAAAAAAAATATAAAAATAAAAACTTTTCTCAACTCTTCACATCAAAACAAATTTGTTGAAACTTTTTCACCTTTTATAATTTTTTGTTTTTGTTTTTTGTTTTTATTTTTAAATTAGTGTTAGTATTGTGACCTGTACACACCACATTAAATTAAAACTTTTGTTATTATTGTGAGTTTCGGAAGTAAAGTGAATTCATTAATATTTTATACATCATTATGGTTTTTGTTTTTTTTTTTTTTGTTTTCCTTCCATTCACTTCTAATTTTGTAGGTTCTTTATTTTTTTTTTTTTCGTTACTTATATTGTTAATTATTTTGGAATTTTTATTTTTTCATTAATGGTTGATTGAACTAAATCCCAAAAGTTTAAAAGCATTTTACTAAAACATTTAAAAGAAAAATATTATGACTTTTTTTTTACGTTTTTATTTATTTATTTATTTTTTTTTTTTGTGGGTAAAAGAAAACTCATTATTTTATTTTTTTGATTGTATTAATATGATTGTAGTAAAGAGTGTCCCCAAAGTCTTTGTTAGTTTGGATTAGGTTAGATTAGATTATTTAAGGGGTGTAAGTATACATAATTACAATACGATATTTTGATGTAGAATGTTGATATATGTAGAATGTGATGCCTCTATTTACTAATACACATTATATGTATTTATGCCTTATAATATTTCTGTAAGTCCTATTGGTTCGAAGAAACTTAAGATCAATACGGGGTTTATTACTGGCAGTTCATCTTCAATAAAGTAATATGTGCTTCTATAGGTGCACATATTGGAAATATAGCTTTGCTGTTTTTGCTCAGAAAAGCAACATATTCCAAGGTGTAAATATAAATATCTTACTCGGAATAAAGCTCCTCAATTTTTCAGTATGTGTTCTAAAGATTTTTGTTCTTCTTGATTGAATCAACATAATATACCGTCCATTCTCAACTATTTGTTTGTTTGGAAAGAGCTTATACATTGGTTAGATTTTAGGTAATCATATTATGTTTTAAAAATAATCGTTTCTATAGAAACTTTTATAATATCATTATTTCATAATTATTTTTCCGTTCAAGGTTTGTTTATAAAGCAAATTTAGTTTCATTCTATAATGTGTAGATGAACAAAAGATTTATAGGGTTACTAATTTGTTGTTTGGCAACCTTTCAAAATTGTAATCACACATTCAATTTTTTTTTTAAGTGTACTGAACTGAAACAATTTCATAAAACATAATGAGGAAAAAGATGGCCCACATCCTAAAGGAAAAGGATCCCAAAAATTTTGAAGTATTATTTATGCTAATGCTTGAAAATAAAATAATAATAATAATAATAAGGAACAAATTGCGATGTTAATAATCTTTTAAAATGGTGTATAAATAAAAATATTTTCTCTAATTATGCACGAAGCACTCGTTTAAAATAAAGAAAATTTTAAATGAAAAATAAATTTTATAATAAATAGTGTAATAAATATTAACATGTTTAACTCTTAATTCTCATTTATATGTTATAAAAAATATACAAAATTATTATAATTTTTTTTTCAATTGTATATTTCCTATCTATAAGTGTAAATTTTCATGTTTTCCAGTAATTTGATAATTGCTTTTCACCAGATACTTATAAATGATAATGTAAAAATGTAATGTACTCGTAAGTAATGTAAAAATTTATTGTAAGATTATTTTAAAATCAGTAAATTAAGTAAAATCAATTTAGATATGGTATAAAAGATATATTCTCTAAATAAATATATAATTATATACTAACTAATTGTTTTAAAATTAAAAATTTTAGAATTAGCATATATGTACGTTGTTACAATATGAAAATTTTTATTTTTCATTTCATTTCTATAAGTATACATGTGTTTATATACGAGTAAAATTTCTCCTTAAAACTTATAAATATTTTGCATATAAATAAGGTAAAAGATTTAAATACAATCTTAATTTAAATTATTTTCATCCTTTTGTAATTAAATTTAAATCAAATGACATTATAACTTTATAAAGTTGATTTAACAAAAAAAAAAAAAATTAAATTTCAGAAATTGGTAAAATTTAAGTGGATTTTTTTTTTTTTGGTTATTTTAGAAAATGTTAATATAATTACTTTACATTAAGTGATTACATTAGACCATTATATGGCAAATTTTCAGGGCATTATATAACAAAATCCTTTTTTAATGTTATGAGAAACTTCATTGAATATACATTTTATATGTATATGTAATTTATTCAATTGTTTGAAATTTAATGGGATGAATGATTATTAGATTTTTTTTTTAGAAATTTTATTTGGTTTCGGAAAAAATATTTTAGTAAATTTAATGATTTTTTCTGTTCATAAAGAGGGAATATTTTAAATAAAATTAGGAATTTTATGTGAAATAAGAATATTTGATGATAAGAATATTATGTGAAAGAATAGTTATTTTTTTTTTTTTTTAAATTAAAAGCTAGATATATTACATTATTTCACAAATCAGTCCCTCAAAAATATCGGAATGATTTATGAGTAAGATTTACTAGTATGTTTCGCCTTACATTAAATTAAAAAAAGAACTAAATCCAACATTTCGAATGATATTGAAAATGTATGTATGAAAAATTATTGATATATATATACATATATACATATACAACAAGAAATTAACAGTTAAAGTATAAATTTTCGCTACATTTTTTTTTTTTATGGATATTAAAATTATGATTTTTAACTCTAAAACGTCTACTAAAATGTTAAATATTTTGTTTTTTTTATCCTATAAGGATCATAGGCATCCACTAAGTGATTTGTTATTTATTTTTGACTAAAATTTATTTTCTGAAATCATTAGTTTCATTAAGCGTTGATTACTCGACTGTAGTTATTGTTCAAGATAATGAAATGCAAGTATTTTTATTGATTTTTGCGTCATCTATTATCTTGTACAAGAATTAAATGATACACATATAAATATTTTACATATAATATTATATCACATATAATATTTTTTATTTAATTATATTATACTAATTATATATATTATAATAAAAATTTATCGTATTTCTTTTTAATCTATATGACCCAGCTAACGTTTGCACCCATTGAGATCTTTCATATGAAAGATTGCGTTGTCTTAACAGCTACATAATTGGATTTCATGAAATGTTAAATATATTGAATTAAAAAGATTTTCTAGGCGAAACAAAGATTGAGGAAATCTAATACTGTTATATTTAGTATTCAATTTTTTTTTGTAATCATATTTTAAATAATTTAATCACTCGATGGACGAATATATGTCTCATTTTTCTTTTCAAATCTTCATTTACAATCTGAGTAATGGCAAATTTAATTACTTGTACTACTAAAACAATGTTAAAAATACATTAAGAAAAGTATCAAAAGAAGAACCTTAAAATATTTTCAAAATCCTTATGGTCAATATATATAATTACTAATTAAAAATACACATTTATAATTGGATAAACATGCTAATACTAAAGTGTTATCGTCAATGTATCTGAATTTAAAAAAAAAATTTTTTTTCCAAAAAAAAATAAATAAAAAGACATTATTTTAAATGCTGTTTACTTCCACATAAAAATTTCCTATCTAAATAAAATTCATTTATTTAGTATAAACAGTTTTTGTATAATATAAAATAATAAAACGTATATATTTTTATCTAAAAAAAAAAACAGGATAATAAAATAAAAAACAAAAAAATAACCTTATAATAAATCTTTACTTTTCATATAAGTAATATTTCACATTTACCTCACATTTTTATTCATATGTATATATATATATATAATATACATATATAATGTATATAAACATATATATATATATAATATACATATATAATATATATATATATATACTAATTTATGATAATAAAAAATATATACATATAGGTATATATGAATAAACAAAAAGGAACTTAATTTATATCAATGAACATTTTTTGTTTTTTTTTTTTTATTTTTGTTTTTTATATTTTTTATAACAAAAGTAGTGTCATAATATTTTATTACCCATGAAAATTACTTTTTGGGTCAGTTAAAAAATATCAAAATTTTATATATATATATATGTAAGCATAATCTATAAACATAAGTATTTTCTATAACTAAATACTATACCATATATTTTTTATTTTATATACTTACTCCTAAGTATATGCTAACAAAAAAAAAAAAAATAATAATATATATAGGTATAATAATATATATACATTTATAAAAATGTAATAATACTTACATCCCTTTTTTCTTTTTTTTTTTCCATTTTCATCTTTACACGTCTGCAATGATATGGCATTAAACATATTTTGAAAGATACAATTCTTCAAATATTATATTCTTTTTTTTTTTTGTTTTTTTTTTTTAGTTTAAGTGGATGCAGTAAACATTAAAGATACTATAGATCATTTAAAAAGAGAATAATATTTATATATAGTATTATAATATTGTGGTTTAATAGGAATTTTATTTAGATTTTATAATATTAAGTTATATTTTATACTATTCAAGATAATATTCTATAGTATGTTATATTAATAACGTTTCGTATATCCTATCTAAAATAAAAATAATCTCTGTTGAGTGATAAAATGAGTGATAAATGAGTAAAATTTTTAATGCAAAAGAAAAATTCAATAATTTCAATTAAATTCAAAAATTCAATTATTTTTAGATATAATAAAGTGAATATTTATTTAATAATCAAAAATAAAATTTAATAAAATTATCATAAAATATTATTTATTATATAAAAAAATATTAATGAAAAATTAAAATAAAGTGTTTATTTAAAATTTACTTTTAAAAAATATATAAAAATAAAGTGATATATTTGATATAAAAGTTTAATTGTCATAATACCTGTGTTTAAAATTTTATTTTGTTTTAAAAGGAATCTTTCTCATATAATATTATATAAAACAAATATTTAAAATTATTTTCATATAATAATAAACAGTAGTTGTTTTGTTTTTCTTTAGAAACAAAAACAAAAAACAAAAACTACAGATTACAGAATAAATATTTATTTGAAATTATATATGAATACTTAGAAACTATTATATGGTTTACTTATTGTTAGATTAAAATTATAATCCGTATATTATGAATTAACTTTTATATACTTATTTCTCTGTTTGTTTTTTTTGTTGTGTAATAAAATTGTCGTAATAAATTAATAAAACTTGAGATTTTTTTTTTTTTTCCAGCACCTGTTAGTGCTAAACTTTAAATGCAATATAATAGTAATTCTAATAATTTGTCTAGAAATCATCCATAATAACAAATATTTATATAATATGTAAAAAATTCTAATTATGTCAATTATGGCATAACTCATAAGTGCTTTCAAAGTATAAAATGTAAATATACTTTACTTCGCGAAAAAAAAAAACTACTTTTATTTAATAAATCAACAAAAGAACTTAATTTTAGAAGATATTCCTTACAAATTTTTATCATATGTTACATACAGGCCCTGATTTCGATGGTCGTATCACTTTCATTTTCTATGAAAAACAAAATTTTTGATTTCGATAGTCATAAAAAATGAAAAAAATTATAAAAAATGAAAAGAAGCTGATTTTGATAGTCATTTTTTATGAATATACTCATTTAAAACGTCAAATTTTCTCATTTTGAAATTGTTAAATGAGTGATTGTAAAAATGGATTTAGGAAAAAATTATGAAGTATTTTATTTATATTTATGTGAATATAGGCATTTTTAAGTAACCTATGACTATGCGATAGCATAGGTTGCAAATAAGCACATTAAATTGTGAATTAGAAGTCGTTCCGACATGATTGTACATGAAAAAAGGTACTCAGTACTCACCGATTTTGTAGTAAAATTTAAATATCATAAAAAAAAAAATAAAAAAGTTCAACTTTTAAGCCCGACCCAAAAAACAGAACCCAAA
This sequence comes from Poecilobothrus nobilitatus, assembly GCA_947095535.1. Taxonomy (NCBI): domain Eukaryota; kingdom Metazoa; phylum Arthropoda; class Insecta; order Diptera; family Dolichopodidae; genus Poecilobothrus; species Poecilobothrus nobilitatus. The sequence continues at coordinate 151,613,708 of OX352773.1, read as the reverse complement.
AACTAAGGAACCACTTTTCGGGACTTTTTTTAATTTTTTTGCTTTTTTTTTATTACAGTATTGGGAACTGTGTGTTTTAAATCTTAATTTTTTACTTATAGCTTTTCTTTGTATAGTCAAAACCTCAAAATAAGAAAGTATTGCCGGTTTTTAAAAATAATATAAATCATTTTAATTTTAAATACCATTTCATTTTGCCCGACTATCGAAATCGCAAAAAATTATTAAAATGAAATGAAATTTTTCATTTTCATTTTTATGAAATGACTATCGAAATCAGGGCCACAGTTACTCATTAGGAAGATATTCCTTGCGAATTTTCATCATATGTTATATATAGTGTTACTAATTATCAAATTTGTGTAATTAGACAATAGCTACGTTTGCAACGTTTATTCCGAATACTAAATCTTAATATACAAATAAAGCGTTAATAATATGGTAACACTAATTTTTATTCTTCAATAATAAATTTCAGAACACAAATAGCTTCCGATAGGAAAATAAAAAAAAATTATAAAAAACCCTTCAAAACCTAGATTTCTTCCGTTTTCTTTTTAATTCTAATTAGATAAATGTGAACGTAGATATAAGATCCACATATATGCATATCACTTGTGACATCTAAATTGCATAAAAAAAATGTCCGATGCACAGTATCATGATCCAATTTGCATTATGACAGTTTGTACACCGCCAACGATGTGAGTTGGTTTAAAATTTTTGCATTACATTTACATTGCATTCAGACGCGGTACATCGGTTTTAGAATGTATTAAAAAGCTTTATGTGTGTTTGTATCGCATTTAAACGCTTTTTTTATGCAATTTGGATGTCACAGCACATTGAACTTGTGATACATGTTGGTGATATATATCGCTAAAATTTAATTTTTTTATAAACTTCATATTATTTTATTGAATTTATTAAATACTTACTTTTAAAATTGAAATTTCGAGTTTTTTAATAAATTCCCACGTACATACCTTGATTTTTTTTTTCTTCTTTCATATACTTTAGTAAGTTTAACACTGATTAAGTTTAAATAAAAATTGAATATGTGATTAAAATTTAATGATATCTAAAATTTTCCTAGTAGATATTTTAGTATCTTATAACTGATAAAAATAAAATAAAATATAAATTTTTTTTTTTTTGTAAACGAATCCAATTATAGGTATAAATAAACACATACAAGTATGTATATATTTCCATTCTTTAGTATATAGACGCGAATATGTCATAATTTTGTATCTCATTATTTCCTCTGTCATTAGATAGATATAATCACTATTTAATCATTTCTTATCTTATTAGATATTAATCACTGAAACTAAAATGATAGACTAAATTTGTTTTGGATAGCATATACGAGTATGTTAAATGTTAACTGGTTGCGGTTAAAAGTAGAACATAAGGATTATTTTCATAACATACGAATAGGAGCGGATCACAATCCTGCACTCCAAAATCAACCTGCAACAATATCTTGCTTTTTTTTTTTTTTATCTTGCATTACAAAATTTATCTTTCTAAAATCTTGCATTACAAAATCTTTCACGGACAAAATCTTGCAAAATATTTTTAAAGAAATAGATTGTGGCTTTATTTTTAAATTATGTATAAACAAATAGTTAAGAAGAATTTTAGAGTTGGATTCAAAAGCAGGTTTGCCACTTTTTTCAAAATATTTATATATAAGAATATGTGACATTCTGAATTACATGCAAGATTTTGTCCTAGTACATTTTGACGTAAAAGATAATGTATAGCAAACCCGATACGAATTAATTCAATTAGTAGTATATAAATTGTAGCCTTTTTTACTTTTGTAATGAGTTTCACTTCGTCTAATTTACAGTTTTACTTTGTCAGTTCGGCTTTCAAAATTTTCACATCGTTTAAGATAGAACAATGATATTTTAAACATGGATAGGTTTCTTAAAAAAAAAATAAAGCTATAGAAAAATTTTTTTATGTATCCCCAACCATTAAGGAAATACAGCCCTTCAAATTTTGAAAAGTTCTTTATCTTTAAATATATGTATATGTCTGAGATTCTGCTTAATTTCAAGCTAAAAAGTGCAAACAACACGACTGTTTATTTTTATAAATTAATATCAAAATAATTAAATTTTTTTAAATTTAGTATTTCAATTTACCGTTACACAATTTTACAAGATTTTGCTTTTATAACGCTATATAACGAGCTTTGAGCTATAGAACAAAGCTTAGCTTTGTAATTTGGAAATAAAACAAACCTTTCAGAATTAGTATAAATTACCTCAAAAGCAATTTTTAGGAGCTATTAAGGATCTTGTTTAAGAGCTATTAAGCATCAAAAATTGAAAATTTGCTATTTTTAAAGAGCTGTAACTTAGGTTCCTTCAAAAATTTTTTTAAAGTAAAAAGAAAACATTAAAGTAAAGCTTCAACATTATAATTTTGCAAGTGCGGTAACGACTTTCTTTAATTATATAAGGTTTACTTAAAATTTCAGATAGTTTCTCTTCATTTTTAACAATTTTCTTACATATATATTATACAAGAATCTAAAAAAATTTTAAATTTTGATACAAGTCACAATTTTAAACTGTTTTTTTATTGCTTTTTGAAAAAAAAAAAAAGCATCTTTAAAAATCTAAAATTTGTACGTTCTATGCCTTGTTTGTTTTAACGGATTGACGACTTTTTCATTAGCTTCTTAGACAAAACATAAATGTAAAACTTACTTGCTATCCATTTATTTTTTCAATTTTGTATTTTAAACTCTTTTTTTAAAATCTAAAATTTATTTAACAAATTTACAATGTATTAATTTTAATACAAAATATTTAAAATTAATATTTTTTGTTTTTTTTTTATATAAATTATTCCCATCCCCCATCGTAATATTTTATGTAATCAAATATCAATATAAGATTAAAATTTAGAGTTGAAAATGAGTTAGAGTTGAATGAACTTAAAATTGTCTGTGATTTTAATTAACAAAGCATTTTTTATTTTTGTTAAGTTATTACTAATTTAATTTGTTATTATTTAATATAAGAATTAATTCAGCAGTTAAAATTAACAATAAAATATCAAACCATTTTTTTTTTTTCAATTTTATTCTAGTTTATTTTTCATTAAAAATTTATTTCTTTTTATTTCCCACTTTTAATTAAATTTTGAAAAGAATATTTTTTTGTTTATTTTCTTTTTTAGCACAAAAATGTCATGATTTTCTTCGTTTTTATTTTTATTTTTTTTTAGCACAAAATGAACTCCCTAGAAGTTTTTTTATAAAAAAAAAAAAGTTATTGTTATTTTTTTATTTTTTATTTTTTTATTTTTATATTAATATTATTTTAAATAATTTTTAAAGTAAAATTAAAGATAATAAAAGTAATATAATCGTATAAAGAGAAAATGAAAAGAAAATACCACTGCAGCATAACCATTATTCTTAGTAGGAATTCTTTACTTTTATTCTGTTTTGTCTTCTTTGTTAAAGAAAGGCAAAATGAAATAAAAAACAACAAAAAAAAAAAAAAAAAGAAAATGAAGGTTTTTTTTTTTTTAACATTTTTGTTCATTTAGAATTTTTTTTTTTTTTTTTTGTTTTTAAACTTCCTTCAAATATGTGCTACTTTTACTTATACAATATACAGTTCAACAATATTAATCCCTACTGTTACAACTCTCTTATATTGGCAAAAGTTAGCTATAGGCTTTATATACTGCCAAATCTTATAATTACTTTAGTTTTTGTTTTTATTTTTTCTTGTTTTTGTTTTTTTATGGGAAAATTCTATTGTTAGTTTTGTGTGTTTTTTTTTTTTTTCTTTTTTATTTTTATTGCTAAAGTTTAGTATATTTTTTATTTTTCAGGTCAAAATATGACTCAAGTGTTACCAAATTTTGTACGGTAATTTCTTAAAATAGTCTTTTTTATGATGATGCTCCTAAGAGGGAAGAACATAATAAAAATATAAAAAAAAAAAAAAAAAAAAATTAAAAAGCAATGCAAGTAATACAAGTTATTTAAAAGAAAACTTTTTGTCGTTTTCTGTTTTTTTTGTGTTTCTGTTTCTTTTTTTTTTTTTTTTTTTTGGCACAAAATTTCCATTTAAAAACAACACTTGTCAAATTATTTCATGAGCATAAAAATATTTTACTTTCTGTGATACGAAATAAATAGGATTAAAAAAAAAAAAAAAACTAAAAGATAAAAATGACAACAAAATGCTATTGTAATAAAAATAATAAGAACTTAAAAAGGATTCTTATGGTTTATGTACACATATATTACTCTCTGTATGAAACAATGGGAGGGTAAAAACAAGAGAAAAAGGAAAAGAATAAGTAGAAAACATATTCAATAAAATAAACACTTTTGCCCATAAATAAAAACGAAAAAAAAAAGAAAAAAAAACAATAAAAAAAAAGAAATAAAAGAGATAGATTAAAGTGCCTTTAAAAACTTACTACATAATATAAGTATTTAAAGAAGACGTTCAACCATTTAACTATTATGAGAGATTTGTTTTTTTTTTTTGTTTTTGTTTCTGTATATACATATTGCATATTTCTAGGATAATTTTTCCTGTTTTTTTTTTTTTTGTTTTTTTTTTTTGTTTTTATTAATTACTCTGTAGTAGAATATAAGAATTTCTTTTTTAATTTAAGTTTTTTAAGTGTAATTAAACGTAATTTATAAAAAAAAAAAAAAATTAAAGAAAAATGTTGCCAGAGATTTGCAAATTATTTCTCAGACAAATTTCTCTGTGAAAGAGTTTTTCTTGTTTTTTTATTTTATTGTAATTGTATAATAAATATGTTAATAAACTTTGCATAACATTAAAATAAAATAACAATTTAATTAAAAAATAAAAATAAAAATATTATAATTTATAGAAAATTTCTTAAAAAAAGAAAAAGAAAATGAAGCGCCTGAATATCTGATTTCATTATTATTTTTTATTCCTTTTTTTTTTTTTCTTTTCTTTTTATTAATTTTATACAATAGACGTGATTGATGTCAAGGCTTTTTTTTTTTTCTACAACATCTGTCTAGCATATAAATTAGGAAATTTTTATATTAAGTTATTTTCCAATTTTTGTATAAGTCAATAGGTCAAGTACTTGTATATCAGGAAGAAGAAAATCCTATTTGATTTTTTGTTTTTTTTTTTTGATTTTTTTTTTTTTTTTGTTAATGTTCTTTTCTGTAATATTTCCTAGGAAAAGTTTTTTGAAAAATAGTGTAACAAAAAATAAAAAAAAATGGTTTTTTAGTTAAAATAATTTCAAAAATGATGGGAAATTTTAATTTAAAAAATTCTTTTCGTTTCTTTTTTTTTCCATTTTTTTTTTTTTTTTTTGGTGCTTAAACACTCCAAGTATTTATTCTTTGCAAATAACTGTAAAAATATCGATTTTGTAGAAAATAATATTATAGATGATTAATTTTATGAAAATTAATAAAATGACTTCATATTTTATTACATAAAAATGAATAAATACCTACTTAAAAATTTATTTATTAGATTTGTTATTTGGAGGACTTGCTTAAGTGTTTTATATTTTGTAATATCTATAAATGTATATTTAAATTTAGGTTATAAAATTTTTAGAGCTCATCATAAATAGAAATAATTAATGTTTAAATTAAGTATTAAGTATATATACCTATTTATATTAGAATATAGAAAAATTTACTGGAAAATCTTAAATTATGTATTTTATAATCTTTATGATTAATGTATTTGAATATCTAACCGCTTGAAATATATTTCGCATCTGTATTTCAGTTCTATTGTAATTCAAATTTTTTTTTTAAAATTTTATATAATATAAAATTATAAGGTTAAAATTTTGTATTTAAATTTAAATCTAAGAAAGTTGTAATTTAAAATTTATTGATGAAAATATACAGTTCCATATCAATCATACTGACAATGCATATTACAGGGGTTAGTATCTTAACACTGTATTTTATTTAACTGTATTTCAATTATATATATATTCTGTAGAGTAACTCTAGAGTTTAAATCTAATTTTCTAACCAAATCCAAATCCCTCAAAACAACTTTTTATTTTTTAAATACATATTTTAAAAAGTGAGGAAAAAGCCAACTGTGGTGTTCGTCTTAATTCTATTGATTATAACTTCTGTCTTTTATCAGTTATATTTTTTTCTATTCTCATTATTTGTTGTTAGTTTATAACTAGGAAGAGAGTAAAAATTGTTATTTAGTGTCTAGTTATAAGAAATAGGATTACTAGTCACTGTAATTATACTGAACTAACCATCATTAATATAAAATTAAGGAAAAGGATTAAAATTATGAAATACGTCAAAAATGGTCAAAAACCACTAAGTTATTATAAAATGATAATTTATATTAAGTATATAGTTATTCATAATTAATTTTTCATTTAACTGACCACTATGGATTTTTATTGTATAAAAATAGTGAATATTATTTATTTAAAACAAAATACAAAAATAGTTTTTAATTAATTTTCTTAATTAAAATATTTTGGTTTTTAATTTTTATTAGTTTAAATTTTTAATCTTATACGATTTAATTTTATTTTTAATTACATACTAAACACAAGGGAAATATTAAATTAACCACTTTTCAAAATTGAGACCTAAAGGATTTTTTTTTTATGTACATATTTAAAATAATAAAAAAAAAAAAAAAAAATATGTTCATATTTATTTATATTAAATAAAAAATATAATCAAATAAAATTTAATATTAATATAAATTTGTAAATAAAAGTAAATAAGTATAATCTTACATACATATATATATATATATACACATATATAAATATAATGTACATCTTTATATTAGTTAAAAAATTCTCATTAAAAATGTTATTTTATCAAAATTTTGAAGAACAATTTTAAATAAACAGTATCGAAAATATAAATGAAAACGTAAACCTTTGAAGATGTTCCTTTATTTCTTTAACCATAAAATTTATTATATTTAGATTTTTTACAGATTCTATAGATTTTTAAAGTAAGATCTTTAGAAAGAGTTTATTTCTTGCCCATTCTTGTATTATTATTTTATCTTGTCACAAGTTTTTATCCACACACTTTACTTCTTCTTCTCTCTATAACTTTTTCTTTTCAGCTCCATAAAAAAAGTTTTCACGGAAAAACACCCCAAAACAAAACCAAAAAAGACTTTTTTCATGTGTTAAAATTACTCAAACATAATTTTTATAAAAAAAAAAAACCCCAAAATAAAGGAAAAAGCGTCCAATATTGAGAACTTTATATATGTAAAAAGTCCCCGATGTTTCATACAAATTTTTGAGATTTTTTCGTTTTGTTTTTGAACAAAATTTTATACAATTTTAAATGCGTATTAAAATTGCTTAACTTTCTATTTTTCTATCTAATTTATTATTTTTCATAGAAAAATGTCAACATTTAATAATTTTGTAAGGAAGCCAGTAATATTGACTCCCCCTATTGACTTAAATTTTGGGGACTTTTATTTATCCAAAAAGTTCCCAAAACTTTCAAACAAATTTTGGAGATTCTTTTCGTATTTGGTTTGGAGATCTTTTTTTTCAGGATTTTTTTTTCATTGAGCCTTTCTTTTCATATACTTTTCGTACAGCTTATTTTTTATATAGTACATATAAATGAAAATCTTTATTTATTTTTTTGAAAATTTTAATTCAACTTTTTATTCCTTTATTTTTCCATAATTTTTATAACATTTCTGTTAATATTTTTCAATAATGTCCTTTTTATGTACACATATTTAAATTTCCATAGGTGTACATAAAAACAAAGTTTTAATATTATAATAATATATAAAGAGCAAAGAAAAGAAATTTAAAACAGGATTATCAAAAAAAACAAAACAAAAAAAAACAAAAACAAAAATCTAAAAATAAAAACGAGAAAAGGATAACGAATAATTTCACTTAACAAAAATGAAAATAGAAACTTTTGATAAAAGAATTCTTGACTTAAAATGAAAAAAAAAAAAAAATAATAAAATGAAAACAAAAAATAAAAACAGACAGAGATAAAAAAAACAAAAACAAAAAAACAAAAATAAAATTGTCCTTTTTTTGGCACAATGTGCTTTTGAAAATTTAAATTTCTTTTTCTTTTTTTATTTTTTACATACGTATATAAAAATAAATGTAGGAAAAAATGAAACAAACATACATTTAAACATAAAATAATTTAATCATACGTGTATATACTCGTAAAACGTAATATGAATCTTAAAACAGTTTATTTTTATCATTTTAATATGAAAATTTTCATAATTTATTATTTTTTGTGTATATATATGTGGGGTATATGTGTGTATATTACATTATACTCGTAATATTTAGATAAAATGAATTTTAAATGTAAATATAAGTATATATTTATATAATTTTTATTATCTATGTATGTATATGATTTTCAAATATTGTATATTTATTATATTTATATATAATATTTGTTTTGGAAAAAGTTTATAATTGTTCGTATTAAATTTTAACTAATCTGAGACCTCCATCAATTTCAAAAGAACAAAAAAAAAAAAACTGATGATCCCATATGACTATTCAAAATTACTGTCATATATTTGTATCTATTTATATATATGTAGGAATATGTTTGTTTTAATGTATAACCAGTTTTTTTTTTTATTAAAAGTATCCTTCTATATATGTACGTTATATACTCTATACATATATACGTTATATATATGTTTGATACTTAATTATATTTGAAGATTTCCTTAACGAATAGGGGAATAGAAGATATATGTATTTATTTTAGATTCTATACAATATATATATAAACACCCAACAATATCATCAAATCTACCTTCATATATTATTTTATTATATAGAAAATCATCTATAATTTTTTTAAATTTTTTTTTTTTTGATGGTAAAGAAAATTAGAAAATTTTTGGGAGTTGATGGATAAGAGAAAAAAAATAGAACATTGTGTCATCATTATCATCATTACTAAAAGAAAAAAATAAAATAAGAAAAGAAAAGTAAAAAGTTTTTTTTTTTTTTTACTATAGAATTGTAAAATTCCTTTAAATTTACAACAATAATAATTTAAATGTGCCATTTTCAGACCATAAAAACTTTTCTTTTACTTATTGCTTTTAACTTTTATTTTACTTATTTTTTTTTTTTTTTTTTGATTAAGAAAAATTTCATTAAGATTTTCATGTTAGATTTATCTTAAATGATTATTTTCATGAGTTTTTTCTTTTTTTTATCAAAAAAAAAAAAAAAAAAAACAAAGAATTAAAAATCAAAAAATATGAAAAAGAAAAAAGGGGTTTCTGAATGATAATGTGTCTTATCTAGTTAGTATACATATGTGATATTTAAATATCCGAAATTTGATATGTTCATTATGATAACATGTTATATAGTTACTTCATATAAAGAAAATTTGTTTTTTTTTTGGCCTTTTTTTTTTTTTTAGAAATTTTATATTTTTGTTCATAATGAAGACGATGACAGTGAATTTGTGATCCCTTAATGGTTCTCATATTAAAATACAAAAAATTTATATATATATGTACTTAAGTGATCAATTAAAGACAATAGTATATATAATATTTCATTGTATCTATTTAAAAATTATTAATCTGTATGTTAAGGACATCATTAATTTGTCCTTTTTTCTTTTTTGTCTTTAAGGCAGGATTGTATAGTTATCAAAAGACATTTAGAAATTTGAAACTTTTTTGATGAGTGTGTGATTTTTTCTCATTAAGGAGAAAGATGAAATTTACTCTATACGCGTCAGAAATAAAATAAATATATTTCATCCTTGAATTTCTGATAAGTTATCTATGAGACCTAACCCAAAAAAAAATAATAAAAATGTATCAGAAAATATATAAGGTGATAGATAGTATGTAAATGCACAAATAAAGACTGAATAAAATGTTTCGGAGTTCTGGTACGAACAGTTTGGAAATTAAGCTGGAGAAAAAAGGTCGAAAGATGTAATGTAATTAAAGCTCCTTAGTAAATAATTTATAAAGATCTTGCTACTTTGACACGGTTAAAAATATGATCGTTTTACGATAACTTTTTAGTATTTAATATTTATATTTTTGAAAGAAACATTAAGTTTAAAAATTGTATTATTTAAAAACATATACATATATTGTTTGAAATTATATTGTATGTATATATATATATATATATATGGCCATAAGGTTTTAAATTATTGTTAAGAAAAATTGTTTTTTTTCAATAATTTTTTTTCAACTAAAATCCTGTATCGGATTTATATCATAATTCCTCGCACCATGTTCTTAACCAGTAACCCGATCATCAGAGTTTTTTTCTCCTCCGCATTTCTTTAAAAAAAAATTAATGTTACATAATAAGTTTTGCATACTTTTAGGGGCTTCTATGCATTTAAAATTCTTTTTTTTTTTTTTGGAAATTAATTTATTTTTCCGTATAGTATTTTCCAACAACATTTAAACTTTTGAACAATTATACAAAATTAAGGAATTATATTAAAAACCCACATATTTTTATATTCGATAAAAAAGAAGGAAAAATATTTTTATAGAAAATTTTCTCAAATTAAATTTTATTTTTTTTTTTTTGTGATTATATACTGAAAAGAATTCTATACTTACTAATATCAGTATTACTTCTTTTTTTTCATTTTGTTTTATTTTTTTACTTTTATTTTCAAGAGAAATTTTTAAAATCTTTATGTACCAATTTTTTTTCTGTCCTTTTCCCGTTTATATTTTGCCCATTTTTATTTCCGTTTTTTTATTCTTTTCATATTTTTTAATCGTACATTATTGTCTACCACCAGGAAAAGATTTTTTATTTTTTTTAGGCATTAACAAAAAACAAAACAAAAAAAAAATGGAAAAAAGAATCAAATAAGAATTTTCTTCCATGATTTTTATTAAACCAAAAAACAAAGTGGAAAAAAAAAGAAAATAAATAAACAAGATTGAAATCCTTAAATTTTGAAAAGGGATCTTTTTCATTTTCATATTATATTACTTATATTCACTTTTTCCTCCTCTCTTCATATTTATTTTACTTAGTTTTTTGTTTTTGTTTTTTTTTTTGTGTTTTTTTTTTTTTTTTTTTTTTAATATAATACTAGAAAAGATCACATGTAATTGGCACGTGCCATCTACATACAAATATCAATCAAAACAAGAAAATATAAACGAAAATTTTGTCATTTTGTTTTTTTCAATAAAATATGAAATAAAAAATTTCCTTTAAAAAACATTAAATATTTTCAAAGGAAAGTAGTATATCTAATACTTACACTTTTCATATTTAAATTTAATAGAAATTTAGAATTTATTTGATTATTTATTTATTTAATTATTACATTTAAAATGAAATAATTAAATGATTTTATATCCTCCTTATAAATTCAATATTTGTTTTGGGACTGAAAAATAATCTTTTTGTTTCAAAATTTTATACCATAGCTACCTACTGCCGAGAAATCAAATCAAGCAAGTGATCAAGGTTAAGTGAAAATAATGATGCAAAAAACTGAAGTTCAATAGTCTAATATGAATAATAAGTGACTTATTCTATACCTTAAGATCCTTATAGGAATGAAATAGACCAAAAAAAAAAAGCACAATATTAATTTTGTCTTTTGTTAAGCTGTTATATGAAAGTTGGTATTTTTTATGATTAATAGAAATTTGATGGGTTTTGACTAAATCAGTCAACATCAGGTGACAGAAATAATTATTGTCATACAATTTTTGAAAAATTTACTTTATAATAATTTTGGTAATTTTCCACAGAATAATAATGAATGAATAATGAAGCTTCGAGACAATGATCTGCGTTTATCACTAAATCTAATGGCCTATAACTCTTTTGAGGGTTCTATTAACAATTTCGGAATATAGGAGTTTTTATTATGTATGCACACTTCTGAATGGGTCTTGTGTGTTTTTTTTTTTATATTTCTTCGTGAAAGAAATCTTCCTATATAGTATTGAAAAAAATCTCTAGATCTGTATATAAATCGTAATTTTGAATTTATGCTTATAACTCACATAGTATAGTTTTAAATTTCTGTGATTAGGACCAAGTGATATCAATAAATATCAGATTAACAGATAATAATAGTTACTGTAAAGATAGCATAATTGATAGTATAAAAATCTATGTGTCCCATTATAGGTGTCTCTCCGCTATAAATACATAAATATATATCTATACATAGAAAAATTTTGATTTGTAAATTCTAATAGTTGTTATAAAGTTATATAATAATTATCTCATATTGCTAAGCTATTTCAATTTTAGAGTTGGTGTTGGACTATCTATATAATAATATATTCTTAATTATAATTTCATAAATTCAATGATTCAACAATATTTTATTATAAAAATTCTTAATATTAAACTTTTTATTCATAATAAAATTAACATATTATTGCTTATTATTAGAATTTGGTATATTTTAGTTTTTATTTATAATAATAAAAAAAAAAACAAAAAATTAATAGGTAAAAAAAATACATAATTCATAATTGGTTATGGTGACTATATAATATACTACATACATAACTATATTACATAAATATAAAAAAAAAAAAAAATTTTTTTTATTTTTTAGAATTAGATATTTTTGTTAATTCATTATTGTAATTAAAACAACAACATTCACATGAACACATAATACTGTGGTTTTGTATTTTGTTTTTTTGTTTTCTTTTTATTTTTTTTTTTTTGATATTTAATTCACCTTTAATTCTTAATTTCACTAATAAATTAACATTTCTTTTTAACTCCTTTTTATTTTTTTGTTTTTTAATTATCATTCATTAATTCACGATTTTCAAACAAAATTTTCTTATTTAATTGATTCCTTATTTTATTTATTGTTTTGTTTTTTTTTTTTTTTTTTTTTTGAAACAAAAAAAAAATCATAATTTATACTTTGATTCTTATATATAATTTTTCTTTTTTTTTTCTTTTTTTTCTTTCATTTCTTTTATATAAAAAACCAAAAAAAAAAAAAACAAATTATATGGGAAATTTTTTGTATTACGTTGTGAAAATTCAAATACAAATTGCATAATCAAAAACCAATAAAACAACTTATTACAATTTTTTTTTTTTTTGTTAATAAATGTTGCAACTTATTAATATCTGCAAAATGAAAAAAAAAAAATTAACGTCAATATAATCAACAATTAAACAACAACAACAACCAACATCAACAAAATCAATAAAAAAATAATTACTAAAACTTTACATAATACTTTTTGCTTTTTTGTCTTTTCTTTAATGAAAATTAAACCAAAAAAACCACATCTACATAAAATTTTATATCTTTTTATTTTTTTTTTTTTTTTTTTATTAAATTACATAAAAACTAATTTAATTTTAAATTATTTTTGCACCTTAATTTTAAATTTCTTCGTATTTTTTTGAAAAATAATTCGAATAAAATAAAACTTTTAATCCTGCTGCATTGTGCTATGTTTTAAATTTGTTTGTCTGTTTTACTTACCAAAAACATGTCATTCCACCCACTCCCAATTTCATTTATAAAATCAAATTTTATTAAAAACAAAAGGACGCAAAAAATGAGCCTATAAGAACGGAAAAAAATTGATGCTCTTAAAAGAATTTAAAAATACTGAAATTAATAGCTTATAATATAAAGGCACAACGAATAAATTGCTCTTTGTAATATTATACCCCACCAAATGTAATGTTAATGTAAACTTCCCAAAAAAAAAAAACTTTAATTAAAATTCCTGAGGTCAAGTAAAGCAATTTTTTTTTTTTTTAATTTTAATTGAACAATTTTATACTATAGATACTCCATAACTATTTTTTTAATTGTTCATTAATCGATCGATCGCAATTTATATTTAACTTTTATTACTAATTTCCTTAAAAAAAAAAAAAAAAAAATCAAAACCAAAACAAAAACAAAATACATAATAATAATTATAACGAAGAAAATTTCATCTAAAAGAAAGAGAAAGCAATAAATTCCAAAAAAGAAATTTAAAACAAAAAAAAAAAAGAAAAAGGCAAATAATTTGAATAAATTTCAAATTAAAAATTTTATTTTAATAAGCCAAAAAAAGATATAAAAAAAAAAAAAAATAATTTTACAAAAATAAAAAATAAAATGCCACAATCTGAAGGTGGCTATGTATCATTGGGTAATGTTGGCCCAAAAAGTGTATATAATGCAACAACAGAACCAAATGGACCACCATCTGTATTTGAATCAGTAAAACGTGCAATTGGTCAAGTTGTTGGTAATACAAATAATTCGAATAATTTTAATGGCAGTTCAATGGATACTGCCCTATTGGGAATACATAATGGAGATCAACCAATTATCGTTGGAACAAGGTAAGGTTGAAATTTAATTTAATTTTTTTTTTTTGTTTTAGTTTAATTTTTTTTTTTTTTTTTTTTCATTTTGTTGTTGGTTTTCTATTTAGTTTTAAAATTCGGTTTAAGAAGTCTTTATTTTTTTTTTTTTCTTTTTTCTTCTCTTAAAACCAATGATGGGCAACTTAAAATCTTAAAATTATTTTTAACTAAATTAAAAATTTAAAAAAAAAAAAAAAAAATTAATTTTGTTTAACTCAAAATTTTAATAGTTCTTTTTTTTTTTTTTAAATAAATGTTATTTAGTTTGGTTATGGTTGTAGACGACTATATGTGTAGTTCTATTTTTATACACAGTGTAGTTCTATTTTTCACTCCTTTTTTTTCTTGCTTAAAATTTAAAATTTCTTTTGTAGATTTTTATTTGTGTAGTTTTAGAATTTTTAATAAATAAAAAAATATAATAAAAAAAAATTTTTTTTTTGTTAAATATATTATAATATTTATAACATTGATAATAATATAATATGTTCAATATATTTTATCAAATTAACAATACTGAAAACGAAAAATAATTAAGTTTTATTTAAAAGTGTTTTTAACTAACTTAACAATAAAACTTGAAGAATTTCAAACATTGTAATTAATTTGATTTAATAAAATTCATTTATTTTCTATTAGTTAACAAAAAATTAAAAACAATCGAACATTTGGTTGTTTCTTAAAATTATTTTTTCTCAAATATTTTGACAAAAAAGTAAAACTAAACCATAATATTGAAAATGGCATAAGGTACTAAAATAAAACAGCATTTATATGCTATAAAATATAAAATATATCATATTTATTTAATATATATAATTTAATATATAATTATATAATATTTAAAAAGAAAAATTTAAACACAAATTAAAGGCAAAAAAAAAAAAAAAATTATGTCCTACCAAAAATTTAATTTTAAACTATTAAATTTTAAATAAACGCCTAAAGTTATGCAAAATTGTTATTTTTGTTAAAAGGAAGATACCGATTGAAAATTAAAAATTAAAAATGAATATTCCTTAAACTTTTATTTAATATTTAATTTTTTTTTGTTTTTTTAAACAAATTAGATCATTAAAAAATTTCAAAAGTAAATATTAATTCTATATAGTTACGAATAAATTTTTTTTTTTTTTTAAGTATTTTAAAAAAAAAATTAGGTATATGAAACCATTTTGCAACATTATGAATTAAGAAAAAATAAATGTTGCAGAGAAGTAAACTTTAATAATAAAATCAAATTCCATTTAATAATTAATTTATTCATTATATTAATCGAAAATTAAGTTTTAAATTCAACTGAGGTGTAATAAAAAAAATTAGACTTATATACATAAATATAATATAGGTGCTATATATTTTATTTTGTTTATATTAATTTCACTCTAGTTTTTTTTTTTTTTTTTCTGTTATTTTGAATTTTCTAATGACTTGTTTCTGAATCCAAGAAAAAAACAAAAAAAAGAAAAGAAAATAATTTTGTTAGTATATTAATTTTTTTTTTTTTTTCATTTAAATAAGGATCACTTTATACTTCTCAAAATTTTTCCTTTTGTTTCTTTTTAATGTTTTGTTCAGCAAAAAAAAAGGACTATGTACTAAGGATATTTCCTTTTTCAAATTTTTTTTTTTTAGTTTTTCTCTTTTGTTATGATTTATAAAAATTCATTTTTTAACCTAAATTTTTTAATAATTTATCTTAAAAAAAAAAAGAAAGAAAAACTAGGTCTTTTTTTTTTGAAATTCTCTAGTTTTTTTTTTTTTTTTTTTTGTTTTCTTTTTCTAATTATAAATACGTAATGAAGTGATAAAAAAATTTTTCTATATATTTCTGTAGATTTTGTATATACCTAATATTTTAATTTTTTTTTTTTCTTTCTTTGAAAAAATTCTGACAGATATTTAATTTCAATTTTCTTACTTCAAAAAATTTAATCAAGTGAAAAATTTCCTTAATTTTCCTTTTTTTTTTTTCTTGTTTTCTTTTGAAAAGAAAAAAATGATTGTGATTTTTTTTTTTTTTTTTTTTTTGAGTGGCAGTAAAATGTGAAATTATATCCTCCACTTAGATTCAAGAGAAGATCAACATATTTTCATATTTATGCCTATAGTGTATCAGATTTATTCAATATGAACCGTATTTATAATAAACGTACAGAGTAATTAAAAATTTTGTGAATGCTTTGCTTAATTTTTTTTTAGCCCCGGAATAGCTTTGAACGGTCTTATATTTAATTATTTAAAACATTATAAAATCTAAATACCTTTTTTTACGTTAAACTTAAAAATATGAATAAAATATAATTAAAAATCAAATAATCTTATTTAGTTAATCAAAATAAAACGTGATTACTCCAATATTGCAGGGATGTGTTCTTTTAAACATAAAAATGAGTTGTTTTTATAAATAAATAAAATCTTGCCCGATTAATTAAATTATTTCAAATTTAGGGCCCAATTTATTTATCTTATAAACATTTAAAGGGACGTCAAGACAAAAAAAAAAATATTTTAAATACATATGTGTTAGTTTTAAAAAATGGTAAAATTTAAATTCGGTATAAAATCAATATTTAAAACTTATTAGTTTAAAAGCAATGGTTCTCTAATGTAATTTTTGAAATATAGTTACATTTAGATTTTGAATTTTTTTTTTTGTAACATCTTGTATGTAATAATTTTAAGTCAAAATTAAATAAATAGATATTAAATGAACTTTATTTATTTATTTATACA
This sequence comes from Poecilobothrus nobilitatus, assembly GCA_947095535.1. Taxonomy (NCBI): domain Eukaryota; kingdom Metazoa; phylum Arthropoda; class Insecta; order Diptera; family Dolichopodidae; genus Poecilobothrus; species Poecilobothrus nobilitatus. The sequence goes on along the minus strand of OX352773.1, from coordinate 151,596,542 downwards.
TATATGTCTATATGTATTTCTTTATATAAAAGTATTTAAGAATTAAAAATGATGGAAAAAAGATGTATATTTATTTTTATTCTTATGATTATATATATGTATATATATACATATATTTAAATACATGCAATATTATTAATTATTTACCATAATATATAATATACTTATATGTAGGTATATTTAAATGAAAATTAAAAAAGAATGATGGCGTTAAAAACAATTTGAAATAACATCAATCATATCTTATTACATTACATATATTCATATATATATACATATATACAATATATATATATATATATATGCAAAAAAAAATAATATATGGGTATTTTTTACCCTCTTTTTAATTTTTAAAAATTTTTTTTTTTTTCAAAATAATTTTTTAAGAAGCCTAAGTTCATCTTTTCATTTTTATATAATTCTTTACATTTTTTGTTCTTTCTTTTGTTTTATTTATTTTTTTTTTTTTTTTCATATTTCCTCTATTTTGTAATGAAAGGGTAAAAATTGTTTTAATTTTTATTTTATATGATCTTGAAAAATCCAACAAAAAACAAAAACAAAAAAAAAGCAATGATTATGAAAAATATTTAAAAGAAAAATTTAGTTGTCCAACTTTAGGATTAAGAAAACAAAAGATTAAATATTATACAAAGAAAAATGGAATAATCCATTCTTAATACTGCGTGATACATAATTTATTTAAAACCATTTTTTGACATTTTGGTTTTTTTGGTATTTTAACATAATAATTATAAATGATATATAAATGTGCCATTGCCTAAAACTTCATAACAAAATTAATTAATTTTTTTAAATTAAAGCTTAGTGCAAAGTTTATATGTACGGTTATGATGGTATATTTTAAAAAAAGGAAGATAAAAATATTTAATTATGAGAATATAATGTAAGTTCTATTTACATAGTAATACATAATTAAAAATATTTATTACAATATAATATTTTGAAGGGTGGGGTTTTTTTCCCACTACTATACAGTAGGTAGATATCTGACATATTGTAACATTTTATTAAATAAGCTTAAAATTGTATCTAACTATTCATGTCATAAATATTTCACAATGTTTCTATTAAAAATTTCAATCACTTTTTTGAACGGAAATAAAATTGAAACACTTCCACTTTATAATGAACAGAAAATGCAACAAAGTTACTTAAACTCTGATTTTTACTTACTAAAAAAACGTACTCCAAATAGAATTTTATATAAAGACAGAATTTTATATTGTATACAGATCTAGTATTAATAGTAGTCACAATTTTTATGGATTCTTTCCCTGTTAAGCATGTCAGTCAACTAATATTATTTTATATAATATATTATTATATTAATATATTATTTTACATACTCATTTTATTTATTTAGATATGGCTTGAATGGAGTTTGAATCCGAAATCTTTTTGGTTGATTAGTTAGGGGCCTCGGTGTCCTAGTTGGTAAGAGCCTATAAAACATGCTAGAAAAAAAAAAGAAGTGTATGTTCGAATCCCACGCATGCTGTAAGAATAATTGCCCATTACAACATTTAAAGTCGCACACTTGGAAAGGAAAGGGGGAAGGGGGATAAAGGAAAGATGTGTGTAGGGGGATAAACTTAAAAAAAAAATAAAATATTTTACATTATTTTACTTAAAAAAAAAAATTAAGAAATAAGCTTCGGTTTATTCAAAATTTACCGGAAAGATTTATTTAGGCAATTAAGAAGAATATAAACCATATTTTACTTTTACTTCTGTTAGCATTTGCTTTGTCAATATATCTTAACCTCTTACATGTTCTAAGATCTAAAAGTTTGGACAAATATTTTAAAATAAACATATCACAAATATATTAAAATTGATACAATCTGTGTCCTTTCAATCTGCATCTATAATGGTTCTTATTTGACACGCTTTCAATGAAAATATTGTCCTAAAAAAAAAAAAAAAAATTAAAAACTAAAATTCAATTTAGTTATACATTTTTAGAACGGTTTTTCCGTTTTTTTTTTTTTGAAATGTCACGAAAGAAAAAAAGTGTTTTAAAGCGAAAAAAAAAAAATAACAATAAAAAACAAAAATGTAAACGAGACTTATCTAAGGGTTATATTTAAATGACGTATTTACCTTTATTTTTAAAAGCTCTTCAAAATCCATTATAACGGAACGGTATTAACGAGTTTTTAATTATAAAGTGTTTTTCCGTTTTTCCGTTTTTTTGTTTTTTTTTGTTTTTCATTTTTCATTTTTAAGGTTTTACTTATTTTTTCCTTTTATTTCCCTTCAAAATATAGGTATATATAACGTATTTATTCATTTCCAACAATATGAATTGTTACAATTAATTTAAAATAAATGTTATTTTAATGTAACGTTTATAATATGCCTATAATTTTTAATGTATATTATGATAAAAAAAAAAAATTAATTGAAAAAGATAGAAATTGGTTTTAATCGTTTTTGTTTTTTTTTTAATAAAGGTAAATTTGATTTTAACAAGAAAATAATTTTTAAAAAGTTTTTTTTTTTTATCTCGTCTATTTTGACTTTAAAAATGATCATGAATTTTTATTAAATTTTTGGTTTTTTTTTTGGAGCATGTTTAAAATTGTTTTTAACAAGTTCAAATTGTAGTTCATATCAAATATTTTGTTCAAAAATTTATTAATACAAAATAGGAGCAATATTGACTGTCTAATGTAATTTTATTATTAATTTACTTTAAAAATGCATCCTTAACTGCTATAAAATAAAAATGAAAAATTTTTCATTTAAGAAAATACTGACTGGGCAATTGTACCAACCTCTTATCTCTAATCGAATAATCAAGTGATTATTTTTTTTTTTTTGATAAGTTTTTGTTGCACTAAAAGCATATTTGGTATAAAAACTCAATAAAGATTTAATTACTAAAAATCACTCATTTATCAAAAAAAAAAAATGATTATTTGATTAGCGATAAGTAGTTGGTGCCTTATCATAAAAATCTGTTTATATTTTTTACCTGTTAAATAATTCTTTTGTCCTGCATCCTTGCTTATTATAATTATCGCCCCATCCCTTTTCTTACTTTCTTCAGATTTTTATTTAAAGTCTGGGGTTCTAAAGTTTTGGAGTCTGGGGTTTTGAAACTTCATATCTTAAATTTTCTTCTAAGGTAACAAGGATATCTATTAAAATACTTAATCAAGTTATTCACTGAATGAAATCAAAATCCTATAGCCAAGAGTTAGATACAATAAAATGTTTTTGTAATAAAAATTCGAAAAATTACTTTAGCTATTATTTACCGTGAATATGGATCATATATGTATATTTATACTATGTACATAATATATGGATGATATAAATATATTATGTATATTTTTATTTGTTTTTATATATTTATTATTTACATATATTATGTATATTATATTTATTTTAATATATGAAAAATATTTAAATATACATAAATAAACAAATAGACAGGACGGTAAAAAAAAAAAATTTTTTTTTTGTTTTTTTTTTTTTACATTTAATACTAAATTTTATTCTTATTTTACATTTTTTTTTCTTTCTTTTTGTTTTTTTATTTGTTTTTTAAACTTTACAATAAGAAAAAGAGAAAATATGTATATAATAAATGAAATCGTAAAATATATGTTTTTTGTATTTTTTTTTTTTTTTCTTAATACATATTTCATTTATATTTTGTAGATTTTTCGTTTTACGGTTTTTCGTTTTTACTTTTGTTGTTTAGAATAAAATAACCTTGAATTTATCCTTTTCTATTTTTTTGTTTTTTTTTTTTTTATTTTTCATTTTCCTTAAATTGTGTGTGAACATTTTCTCAGTTTAATGAAAGTTTTTTATTTTTATTATAGTTTAGATTTTATCCGTTTCTTGTTATATATGTAATATATTAAGTCGCATTTATTATTGTTATTTCATTTCTTTATAGTAAATAATAAATCAAAATATAAAATAAAAGATCGCCTTTATTTTTGAGTAAAAATTATATAAGGTTATCAGATTTCAAAGATAATAAAATCACAAAAATAAAAAAAAACTATCACTAAAAAATTGAATAAAAAAACAAGGTTTTCCTTTTCTCTATTGAAAATTTTTAACGTCAATAATGTTAATCTTAATGAATTAAAATTTTAGCTGTTAACCAAACGTATTGTGAATTTAATTATAACATTAAACTATTTTACAGATTCTTATTTTAAAGGATTTTAAAAGGATTTTTCATAATATGTTAGTGTTAAGACAACCCTGAATCTATTACAATTAAAAAAACCACACAATTTTGAACAAAAATTTCATAGAACCGTTAACTTTTCACCAATTTTGAGAACTTTTTATATATGCAAAAAGTCTCCAAAGTTTTATTCAATTTTTGTAGACTTTTTCGTTTTTAGTTTTGGACAAAATTTTATACAAATTTAAATAGGTAATAAAAACGCTTATAGCTATCTCTCTTTCTATCTCTATCTCTTTTTCTATCTAATTTACTACCAAAAATGTCAAAATTTAATACTTTTGTAAGGTAGCCTGTAAACATTGGCATACTATTAATTTTATTAATAATATTAATTTTAAAGTTGAATTTCAAATCAGGTTTGCCTCCTTTTTCAGAATATTTATATATATATTTGCGTGAAATTCTGAATTAGGAGGGATTTAAGGAGTTGGATTTGAAATCAAGATTGCTCCCATTTTCAGAAAATGTTTATATATATATATATACATATGCATATTCCAGATTTTCAGTTAAAAGAAATTTTAGGAGTTTGATTAAAAATCAAGAAATTTTTTTTTTCGAATTTTGTATTCAAACGCAGAAAAAATTCTTTTGATTGGGGGCTTTTTTCCATAATAATTTTTTAGATTTTTTTGGGGACGTTTTTCACATGCAAAACATCTCCAAAATATAATTTTAATAAAAGTCCCCAAAATAAACAAAATAAATCCCCAAAGGTTCATCTAAATTTTGGACTTTTTTTCTTTTCGGGGACTTTTTACATAAACCAAACTTTTATGAAATTGATCGAAATTGATGGATTCTTATTAATAGATAGGCTTGCCATTTAGCACTACAATTAGTATATATATATATATATATACATTTTTAATATAGACCATATCAAGTTTTCTTACAGCCGAGTAATCAACGGCTTAGTCAAATTCATAATTCCCGAAACTGAAGTTTATAGTCAAACATAAACAATAAATAATTTAGTGGAAGCCCTGTTCTCCTTATAAAAGTGGGAAGCAAAAAAAAAATATTTAGTTTTCATAACCCAACATCTTATTTACTCAAGTTTCTTCAAATTTTTCTATTTTTATTGGGTTTATAAAAAAGAATAATCACTTTTAAAACCTTATAATTACGCAATTTTAACTTTACATAATATATGTATGTATGTTGCATTAATAAATATAAATATACATACTTATATATAAATATAAGAAAAATATTATAATAAATTTATTTAATGCCCGCCGCCATCAATTTAATTTGAAAAGTGAAGTTTCCTGCCTTTTTTTTTTCTTTTAAAGAAAAATTTATTGTACTTATGTATGATTACGAGTTTAAACTTGTGTATGTGTATAAATGAGTATGTACTTGTATTTCTAAATATGAGAATTGTGGGAGTTTAAATTTTTTTGTTTTTTTTTTTGTTCATGTAAACGAAAACAAAATGTTTGTGGTTTTTTCCAATTATTTTTGTTTTTTTCTGATTTCGGACATATTTCTACTGAATGAATGATTGAAGTATATCAAAGGTAATGATTTTTGGGGTGTTTAAATTTTGATATAAATTCGATTTTCGACAATATAAAAAAAAAATGTATGAAAAAAAAATAAAATAAATGACAAAAAAGGAAAAAGTTAAAAGTGGTCCTTTAAATCTCATTCTTTTTGTATAAAAAAATATTATATACATATATGTATATATATATATATATATATATATTTATATTTTGTAATGAAAAAATAAAATTCAAAAACAGATGTAATCCCATGTTTTCTGTCAACATTTAAAGTCAAATGTTTTTGATATAATTTTTCTTTATTTGTTTTTTCATTTTATTATTATTTTTTTTTTTGTTTTTTTGTTTTTAAAAGAAAAATATTTTATGTTTTGTAAATCATTTTTTTTTTTTTGCAATGATAGAAAAATACCATCCATTAAAAATTGGATACAATAGTAAACTTATAGCTATTTAAAATGAAAAAATTGAATTTGTTTTATTAGGTATTAAAGAGCATTTAAATATATTTTTTCCAACACTTAATCATTTATGCGTATATCTCATGCCTTTAGAAGTTTTGCTACGCTTTTCCATTTCTACCATTTACATTTAGATATAAATAATGTATATTTTTCCCATTATTTCTTTATTTACACCTTGAGAATTACATTCGATAACTTGACAAAATAATAATTGTGTCATATTTTTGTCATTTCGAAACTCATCGTCATTAGTGATGATATTTTTCCCATCAAATTTTCCCAAAAATTCAACTTTAATAACGTTATATTCGATAGTTTTTTGTGTAATTTATTGTAAATTTATTCGCCACAATAAACCAGAATTAACAGTTATTTGTACTCGTAAAAAAAAATGATTTTATGTTGCCAGTTAAATATTTGAATTTTCATATACCTATTTTAATATCTAACAACAACTAGGTATATGTTTTACGACATAATTTATCTCAGGTGTGAAATTCTTGCCATCTTTTTTGTGTTAAATATACGAGTATACAAATACCGAAATAACAGATTCATTTTGAAATTGATGTAATCGATGATGATAAAAAAACTATTTGATGTTGTACAGTTTTTTTTTTTTTTATTTTCCAACATTAAATTTAACATTATTTCATGTAATGTAGTGTTGCTTAGTATCTGGAAAATTAAAATTGTAAAAGATACAATAATACAATTTCAAAAGATGAAAAAAAAAAAAAAATTTTCATGATTGGTAAAAAACTATTTTTTTTTTTTTAAGACTAAAATTGCATCCGGCTTAAAATTTTACCCGCTCTAATAATATAAAGATAATAATTTGTTTTCTGTTTTTTTGTTTTTTCTTTTTTATAAAGAATTCAAATAAAAAACAACATACTATCACTATACATACGTACATAAATATATACATAGGTAATAAGTACAAAGTTATCTTCAGTATATCATAAATATTTTCAATTTGTTTTCTGCATGATTTATTTTTAAATTTTTTTTTTTTTTTTTAATTTTTTTTTTTTTTTTTTTAATTTTTTTTTTTGTCTGGAAATAAAAATGAAAAATTGCATTTTCATAGCATAAATAAGGAAATACATATATGTACAAATATAATATGCTCTTCTGTATAAATATACAGGGTGATTCGAAAGTAAGTGCCTTGACATATACCTGTAGGAAATACCGTGAGGACAACATTTTTGTATAGGGGCTAAGTTATGTGTCCAATAGTTTTCGAACTGTATAGGGCATTAAAGCAGATTTGTTACTGTTTTCTTGGTTTTAATTAAAATACCCATAACTTCTGTTCCAAACAAAATTTTGGCATTCTGAATAAAAAATTTTGATAGAATGAGAAAGTAGGTTTCTTAAATGTATTCATATTAAATCTAGAGATCTTAAATCTTTTTTAGGTTTTGCCCTAAAACGTTTTAAAGTTAAAAATTTTAAATTTTTAAAATTTTTTTTAGAAAAATATGTCATTTTGACAGTCACTTAAAAACAAAAATTTTAGGTGTTATTCTAATCTCTTCTCAAGCTTTAATTTGATATACGATACGTTGAATTATCTTTTACTGCTTAGCAGATAAGACGATAAATACAATTCTTATAACTCAACTTCTCATACTAAAAAACACTACACACTATAACTCAAAAAAAAAAAAATAATGTAGCTATAGGATTTTGAATTTAATTTTTGTAAAAATGGTAGCTTTGCTATTGAAATTGAATAAATTCGACCGACGGGTTCAAGTAAATCATCATATTACTTTATTTTTTGATGAATTAAATATTTAAAATTTAATCCAAATCAAGTTAAGTTTTCTGATAACGATTTCTACAACTTTGGAACAATGGGTATTTTAATAAAAACAAAGAAAACAGTCCCAAATTTTCTTTAAAGCCATATAGTTTTAAAACTATTGGACTCATAACTTAACCCCCGTACAAAAATTTTATCCTCATAGTATTTCCTACTGGGTGACAAGAGATATATTTGCGTATCACCCTGTATAGAATATAAATAACTATATTTATAGTCGTCTATTATTTATAACATACATTTGAAAATAGAAATTCATTAAATTTCCGACTGGCCGACCTCATATAGTGTTAAGATTTGTTTTTTTTTCTATTTTTTTTTTTTTTGTTGTCGTGTGAAAATCAATTTCAATTTAAATCATCTGTTAAACTGTTTATAATAAAAGTTTATTTAAAACTATCCAATTCTAACTAATGTTTATTTTCTCATTTTTTTATTTTTTTTTCTATTTACAAATTTACAATTTACTTTACGCTCTCTCTTATTTTCCCCTTTTTTCTTCTCTTATTTTTTTTCAATTGTTTTTTGTACCGTTTGTTTTTGGAGCATTAACCTTTTCTATTTTAACTATATAGAGAGTCAGAGTCATTATTCATTAATATAATAAATATAAACACAAATTACATAATACGTTTTTAAATTAAAAAAAAAAATAATTTATTTATAGATGGCGTTTTTGTTGTTTTGTATTTTTGCAGTAAAAAAAAAATTTTTTGAAAATGAAATTTAGAAAAAAAAAAAAAAACAAAAAAGAAAAAAATAAGAGGAAGTTAATAATTTTTTTTTTGTTTTTTTTTTTCTGTTGTGTTCCGAATTCCATATAAGATATTTGTAATATGTATTGTACTTGCACATACATTGTTATCCAATATCGATATAGAACTATGCGGAAGTTTTTATTCAAGACTGTATTTACATAAAATAGGTAAATAAATGCATATTTGAAATGATTGAAACAGAAGGTGGTTGATTTACGATTACTGAGTGGTTTCGTTATTTTTTTTTTGTTTTTGTTTTCGTTTTTTTTTTTTTTTGAATGAAAACTAATAAAATCTAAAAATTTTTTTTTTTTAACTTTTTATTTAAATTTTTTTCTTTATCTAATATAAATTTTTTTTTTTAGTTTAAATTAAAAATATTGTAGTACTGAGGTATACTGAGTACACAATATGTATGGGCATGTATAATTTTAGTTCACTGACTTCTAGAAAAAGGGTTTTTGTTTTTTTGTTATAATATAAAAAATTTTAAATTTATAGGTACGTTTTTGTTTTTTTTTATATAATATTTAAATCTAAATTTTGATATATTAAATTTTTTTTTTGAATTCAGCAGTTTTAGGTAATATATGGGTCAACGAATTATAATAGATAGATGCCCATATATGTATATGTATCTATAAATTTAATAGATTTTAATAAATTAAAATTATTTCAGAAAATTTTTTTAATAGACAAATTGAAATTTCTAATTTATCATTTCAAAAATATATAGGTTAATCCATTTAAAAAAAAAAATGGTTGATTTATATAATGATAAAAATCAGTTTATAATTTTAAAAATTTTTATTTTTGAGTAGGAACGTCCATAATATGTACCTAAATAGTTAAATTAAGGTTCTAAAATTTTCTTTATAATAATATTGAATTCAATTATTAAACATTTGAACTAGATTGAAAAGATAAGGAATAATATATTTTTAATGAATTGTAGGAAGGTGGGGTATGTTTAAAAATTTTGAATAATTTTAATATAGTTTGTTGCATTTATTAGTGGTTCTTAAATGATTTTGAATATGATTATATAATACCTATATAAATATAATAATGGAAGTCAGTTAAATATGTACTAGGGTTGGTGTAAATTGAAGAGATTTTAATTAAAAACATACACAGAACATAAGTAGGTAATTGTTTCGACAATTAATTATAAACGTTAAGTCATTTGTATTTTCAATATGATTCATATAGTTTAATTAATTTAGATATAGTAGTTTTATTTTAATGTAACCATCATGAAGACGTGTAGAGAGTCTAGTGTTGGGTAATATCTCATTTTTGAATGAGTTTGTATGAGGCACTCATTTTGCAAAAAGAAGTGGTACAATGTAGTACCTCAAATGAGGTACGCACCTCAAAATTTCACAAACTTTCGTTCTACTATTTTTTCTTGCTACTACAAACCTCTTTTTTACATCTACAGTCTACACAACACAAACTGTCAGTTACTCGTTCTACTATTTGGTATTATTGTAATTGTACTACTCATTTACTACTACAAATTTTTTTTTTTTTAAGTACATTGTAATTTGTAGTACCTACTTCACTCATTTTCGAAAAATGTCACAATACTTCAAAAAAATAATTTGTACCACCTCGTGTCACAATACCTCAAAAAATTGTTTGTACCAAAATGAGTTATGAGTAGAAAATGTCACAATACCTAAAAAAATTATTTGTACCAAAATGAGTTATGAGTATAGAAAATTTTGTAGCAGTACAAAAAATAAAATGTTATTTTTCTACTCATAACTCATTTTGGTGCAAATAACTTTTTCAGGTATTGAGACATGAGGTGGTAAAATTTATTTTTTTGAGGTATTGTGACATTTTTCGAAAATGAGTGGGACATTTGAGGTACTTCATGAGTGAGTAACACAACACTAGTAGAGACGATCGACAATCATTTGATTTTAATCAACTTTACTTTTTTCTTTCTATATATAGATTTTGTTGGTACAGGTGGTAGTAAAAGATTATTATATTCTAGTATTTTTATTTCTTTTCGTTTATTGGTTGACAAAAAAACATCGGTAATTGGTTCAAACTTATCATATGTCTTTGCATTATATTGAAAGTATAATAATGTGAGTTATAGTTTTGCTTTCTACGGTTTCTTTAAACTTTTTCGAATGCTTGAAGATGTTTGAGTTCTTTTAATTTTGATTTTCTAGTTCTTTTAGGATATATCTATAAGTGTTTTAAGCATTAAAGGCTTTACTTATGTTATATTGATTGTTCGCGGCTCTTTCTGGAAAATTGCAACCAAAATAAGGAAAAAGTTTTTTTTTTTTAGATAATTATATGATTAATGGTGATAATTCTAATATATAAAATATTTAAAACCAACTTTCTATATGTTATATGCCAAAAAATACATGATATCCTTTTTAAAATTACATATATTATATATAGGTATACGAAGAATTAAAAATATCGGTTATCTCGAAAATAGTTTGAAATAGACACTTCCCTCAAGAAAAATATTTTATTGTCCTGATATCCCTGAACACGCAGTTAAGTGAAAACCATTAAGAGCCGAAAACCATGTATGTATAAGCAAATAAGTTTTTATGTGTTTTTATTGAAATTTTCGAATTTTCTTCAATTAACTTTAAAAAAATTCTTAGTCTAAAGACCTTTGTAATATTGTATAAAGAGTGAAATTAGCTATAACATTAACTAATCTAGAACGAATGTCTGTTATTGAAAATTTTCTTAAATAATAATATTTTTAATTTATTCTAAAAATGATAAATTAAAATACAATAAAAACATTTTATTTAACTACAGTAAAAATAAAAAAATCAGATTATTTTATTTATTTGCATAACAATTTTTTTTTGTATTTCTTAATATATACGTAAAGGTTTGATTTTCTTCGTAATTAATTCTAGACGTTTTTTTTCCCTTTAAAACAATGATTTTTTTTTTTTTTTTTTTGTATATTTCAATATACACTTTTATTTCTCTCTAAAAAATTTTTTTACTTTTTCTTCCTTTAAGGATTTCACGTTTTTATCAAAACTTTCCAACATTTTAATCCTAATTTATTGTTAGGAAGAAACTTTTAGTAAAGTTTTTTTTTAAAAGTGCTATAGGTATATAAGAAAATAATATATTCAGGCAATATTTTCCATGAAAAATCAATATTTTCAATTATCATTATAAAACTTATATTAAATAACAGCTAGCAGGAAAATTATCTTTATATAATAACAAATTCATGTATAAAATCATATAACACGATATGCAATGTATAATAAATATTAATGTGTTGCCTAAAATAATGTTTTTGTTTTTATTGTTTGAATGTTCTCTTTTTTTTTTTTTTGTTAGATGTTTTTGGCTCAAAGTGATAATATTAATCAACTTCATGATGATGCAATTTCTAAAATTGCAATATATATAAGTAACAGTAGTAACTGATATTTATTTTGTTATACAAAGAACATTAGCTGAAGGGTATAATAAATTCGTCATTATGTTTGTGATACCTTAAAGAATACAAGATAGATATAATATGGCCATGTACATAAATATTTTTGTTCAGGATCGAATTCTGAGTCGGTTTAGATGAATGCATTCGTCCATTTGTTACGATCATATAGCTACATTGAAAATAAAATGTATAAGCTATAGGATTCTGAAATTTTTTATTATTTCATTTTTATAAAAATGGTAGATTCGTACAATTGAAATTGAATAAATTCGACCGACGGATTCAAGTAAATCGTCATACTACTTCATTTTTTCTATGAGCTAAATATTTAAAATTTAATTAAACCAAGTTAAGTTTTCTGGCAATTATTTCTACAAAATTTACTTAGGAAATTTATAGCTTACATTACATCTCGAACAAATTCTGTGAAATTTGATTAGTTTAGTCTCATTGTTTCGAGTAGCTGTTACACAACTGAAAAAAAGGCATAAATATATCTCAGCACTTTATTTTTTAAAAGAAAATTAAATATTATGGAAACAGGATCTATATTATGTTCGTCGCGATATCCTAGAATTAACACAATCTGTTTTAGAATTTCCATTTTTTTTTGTTTTGTTATATTTGGATGCTCCTTAACCATTTTTAGGATACAAGATATTTTTGGTACATAATTTAAATAAAATACTATAATATAATGTTGCACAAGAGAAGAAAATGTTACAGAAATTGCTAGAAGTAACATAATATATAGGAAAAAGTTACAACATTTGGTTTCTTTGTTGTTATGTTCATTGTGATAAATAGTTTAAAATTTTAAATGGTGTATTTTTTATAAAATAAATTTTAACAAAAGTTTAGTATCTAAATAAAAAGAAAAATCGATATGTTCCTGATAATTGAAAATTTGTTATGGTATTATATAAGTTAAATATATTGACAAAACTCAAGATAATATTGTTTATAATTTTTATATTTTTTTTCAAAAATAGTTAACCGATAAATACTTTATTTATATCTATAGAACTATATTGGTAACTAATTAGGTTCTTATTAAATGACTGTGCATTCTTTTTGTCCTTGTCTTGTGCTTAGATTAAAGTTATATGTTATAGGATTAAAAAATTATCTTCATTCTCTTCTATACCTTTTTTACTTTAACTGAAGACTTTTTACTTTATTTGAAGACTTTTTTGTTTTAAATGAAGACTTTTGTTTTTCAATGAAGACTTTTTTTTTCAATGAAGACTTTTTACTTTAAGTGAAGATAATTTTTTTTAATGAAATTTTTTAATTTCAGTAATTTAGTTAATATACATATATAATATATGTGTATACATATAAATGAATAAATAATATTTATAGCATATTCTGGTCAAATTCGGGTATTTACTAAATTTATTCAGGTTTTTGCTAAATATATTCAGCTATTTACTAAATAAATTTAGATTTTTGTTTTTGGAATTCAGAGTTTTACTAAATGAATTCAGATTTTTAGTAAACAACTTCAGGTTTTTTTTTGGAATTCCGATTTTTACTTAATAAATTCAAATAATTTTTTTAATTCAAAAATTGTAAAAATTAAAACTTTTCTATTGATAAACATGCAAAAATTCTTTAAAATATTTATTATCAATTTGTCTAATTTTGGTAGGTAAGGTAACATTGTTACCAGGTAGGGTAACATTGACATTGATCAAAAAAATTGATTAAAACCATAAACTTTCACTGGGGTTATTCAAACTTTGACCATCTGTTTTCTCATAGTTGATTAAAACCATTCACGTTGACTGGAACTTACTAATTAGCTATCCTAACTTTGACCAACGCTTTTTCTTAACATTTTTATGCTGGCCAAAGTTAACACATATTTTATAGCATTTTCTGGTCAAATTCAGGTATTTATTAAATATTCTCAGGTATTTACTAAATATATCAGGTATTTACTAAATAAGTTAAGGTTTTTGTTTTTGGAATTCAGAGTTTTACTAAATAAATTCAGATTTTTACTAAATAATTTTAGATTTTTTTTTTTTGGAATTCCGATTTTTATTAAATAAATTCAGATAATTTTCTTAATTCAAAAATTGTAAAAATTAAAACTTTTCTATTAAAACTTTTACATGTAAACATTTTTTAAAATATTTATCTTCGACTTGTCTCACTTTGGTAGGTACCAGATAGGGTAACATTAACATTGATCAAACAAATTGATTAAAACCACAAACTTTCACTGGGGTTATTCAAACTTTGACCACCTGTTTTCTCATAGTTGATTAAAACCATTAACGTTGACTTAATTTTGCAAAAATTTCTATTTTCTAACTAAAAAAGGTACTTTAATTTTTATTACATTTTTAATGTTAAAAAGTGGTCAAAGTTAGACAAATCGACGTTAAATATTTATCAGAATGTTTGCATGTTTATCAATAGAAATTTTTTAATTTTTAAAATTATCTGAATTTATTTAGTAAAAAACGGAATTCCAAAAAAAAAAATCTGAAATTATTTAGTAAAAATCTGAAAATATTTAGTAAATAACTGAATATATTTAGCAAAAACCTGAAAATATTTAGTAAATGCCTGAGAACATATACTATATACATTCATATATATATATTTATATTTATACACGTATATTATATATTATTAACTAAATTACTGAAATAGAGAATCTCCATTGAAAAATAAATAACTTCACTTAAAGTAAAAAGTTTTCATTGAAATTAAAAATGTCTTCAGTTAAAGTAAAAAGTCTTCATTTGAAATAAAAACTTCTTGATTTAAAATAAAATTTCTTCACTTAAAAAAAAATGTCTTTATTTAAAGTAAAAATGGTATATATATATATAAATTGCGTAAGTCAATTCGAAGCAATTTTTTTCAGTGCTCCTGTTTTGTGTTCATGTTATATTCAATATATTTTTTCTGTGTGTGTTTTATATATCTTTATGTTAAATCGACATTTCATCAATCCATTATTCATTTTCTTTATTGGTTTTTTATATGAATTATCTTCTAAATTGTATAATAATAATGCCATAACGATTTAAAATTATGTACAATCACTATTTGATAACGATTTGATATGTGTTTTAACAGTATTTCAATCTGTTATATAAATTCTAATAAAATTGTAATGAAATTTTTTTTTTATTTTTGAATTTAAAATGTATTTAAGAAAAAATTTATGTTATCATTATTACTATTTATTTTTTTTTTTATTAAAGTCTCCCTAAACAAACTGATAAATTCATTTTTTCTTGTAATAACAAAAATTTTAAGTATCATTTTCAGAAATTTTCTTTTAAATATAAAGAAAAAATATTTTTTAAAGTAGATACCTATTTAAAAAAAAAAAAAAATTACTTTGGAATTGTATGTGTACAGGGAAAAATTTTAAGTACATACATTATTACTATTTCATTCTAAATATCTATTTATTTTAATTTAATAGAAAACTATTCAAATTAAGGATCATTCAGTATAAAATATAAAATTTTGAAAAAAAAAAAAAAAATTGCAAATATCATTGAATAATTTAAAAAAAAGCATTATGTGTTATATTTATAAAAATATCAAAAAAGAAAAAGAAAAAAGAAAATTCTTGACCTATAAAAATATGTATAATGCATAGGTACTTACCTACTATTAAAAACAAAAATAACTATAACAAACATTCTACTGTGAATAGAATTTTAAGGGGCGGCTCAAGGTAGACTAATGCCTTTGTCAAAATTTAAAAGAAGCGCCTTTCTTTAAATTTATAAATACCAGGCATCTCTATTGTATATATATATATATTATAAATAAAAAGGATTACTATCACAAAATTGTATTTCATTTGACTTGATATCACTTAACTGAATTTGCATTTGCCTGTATTATCAGCTGACACTTGACAGTATTATCTATGTATTTCATCATTTAACAGTATGACTGTACATTTCATTTGACTGTATTTCATTCGAAATGAGAACGGCCGTATGTACAAATCTTGTATCATTTTAAAAGAAATATATCATTTGTTGTTTCACAACAAAAAAAAAACACATTTTTTATTGCTTCCTTTGTAAAATCTATATTGATAAAAAAATAAAAAAGTTGAACTTATCTTGTCTAAATATATAATCTGTGTTTAAAAAGAAAAATTTATAATAAAATATATAAGTGTAACCAAATTTACAATAATTCAATTTTAGTAATTGAAATAAAATTAACTGAACTGATTCCCGCCTATATAGTTCCTTGGATCATGCCCCATCTTCCAACGGCTAGAGCCGCCTCTGGATATTTCTAATTATAATTTTATTAGACAGTTTATAACGCATATGTATTACATAACAATGTTGTAAAAAAAAAAAAAATATAAAATTATCTCAAAAAAAAAAATGAAAATTCAATAGTAAAGGAATTTTTAAAACATATTAAATTTATATATAGATAAAATTGCATTATAACATTTATAACTAATAACAGACATAAAATTTTGATTATGTTTTTTTTTTTTTTTTTGTAAATTTTCATAATCATTTCATTTCAAATCTACAAATATATTGATTGACTTTTCCTGAACTATGAAAGATATTTTTCCTTTATAATATTAATTTCCGTACAATATTATCAATTCTTTGGAGCATGTATTTTCAAAAAAAGAGACATTTTCAAAAAATTTACTTATTAGTTTTATTCTGTCCCTACATTTGTCAGTTTATCATTTTGTTTGCTTATTTAAGCAAGTTTTAAACCGTTTAAGATAAAGGAATGAAAAAGTTTTAATCATGATCAAACAATTTTAAGATTTTATTAAAAAATTAAATTTTGTGGAAGAATTTTTTTTATATAACTTCACCAATTTGGTCAGTACAGTTCGTCAAAGTCGAGAAAGGCTTATATCTTCTATTTGTATAACTCAAATTCTACTGAATATTTTTGTTTTTCAATCTGAAAATGTTAAACTACAGAAAATTAATATTTTTTTTCCAATTTTTAGAATGCAAATTTACCGTTATATTTTAAATTTACCAGTATTTCCAGTATTTACCAGTATGAATATATCTGCTGCGCAATCTCGATACCACAGTTTTTGCCATTTTACATTTAATTTTTGCATTAACTTCATATTAAATTAAAGATTTATTTTTTATTTTAAGATTTTTCGAAAAATGTACCTTTCAAAAACTCCTGGTTTTTGTATACTACTTTGTTTATTTTGTGCTTCATCGTTGCTGTTCGTTATTTTTTTTGTTCTAGTATAAAAATTGCATTCTTATAATTCAATTTAGAAATAATTTTGTTTTTTTTTTTTTTTTTTTTATTTTAAAATATGCAAACCATAGCAAAACTATGTATCGGTATATAATAAATAAATGGTGTATCATGGAAATCTAATCAAAAATATAAATTAAAAAATCAATTGGTTTTTTTAAAATAAACCCATATTTTATATGAAATAACTTTACATTTATATCTGTTCTAAATTAATAATTTAATAATTACAGATAATTTTAAATATGAAATTTTTATTACAATCCACTTTAATGGTACCTACCATTATATTCTATTAATTTTAAAATTATTACAAAGTTATTTTTGTGTCAATTATTATTTATTTTAATATGAACTCATATTCAAACTCATATCATTTTAATAGGATAGATTTAATATACATAATATTAATTATTATAGATGGGTTAAGGCCCAAGTTAAGCTCTCAAGTTCGCAGATTTCAAAATAAAAATTTTTAAACCATCTGAATTTTTTTTATTTTAACTAATACATAAGTACAACCCAAATTGATACGGCCATATTTCATTCAAATAAAATTATTTTTCCTTTTTTGACAAATGGCAGGTTGTAAATGTCAAAACTCAAATGTTTGTCAGGAGCGTATTTCTTTTATAGTCTGAGTAAAGTTTATGCATAACTGTACTTATGCATAAACTTACTCCGTACTCTTAACTGTACCGTACTCACATATAACACTTAGTTAATTTTACTCTGCAATTTCAAAACTATTAGAGTTACATATGAATTTGAACTGTCAAAATCAGATGGAAACACTTATTTATTTCAAACATGCAATGAAATATTCAAAAAAAAAAATTTTTATTTTAAGAAGTATTATAAATTCACTTGAATGATTTCGTTTATAATGATTTCAATATGTAAGTTTATAATATTAAAATTTGAAATAAAAAAACAATAATGATAGCTACTTCATAAAACTGATATTTGTACCAATTGTTTATTCTGCTCTGAGTGTGAAAAGTTAACTGTATTATCTCAAACTGTCCATTACAGAACTTTAAAATTCAGACGTTATGGAGTTAATTAAAGTTTACCTTGGTCATTTCGAAACGTCTTTATCTGTGATAGAGTAAATCTAACCTACTCATGTTTATTTAAACATTTAAAATTATTTTGACATGAATAAAATATAAAATTTAGAAATAAATTAATTGATAACTTTCGTCCATTATCCAAAGGAGACAAATCGATTTTTTGAATAAATTAAATATATTATGTATGTATATACATATACCATTTTACAGGTTTGTTAATGCTCTTTTAAATTGCAAGTTTCATAGATATACATAAATATATAATATTATCTACAACTTAAAGTTTCATAGATAATTAAAACTTAAAAATTTGCGAAAGGATAAAGATAAATACTCTTTACAGTTTTTTAGTTTTAGGTTCTAGTTCAGTTTTTTCATTCCATTTTTTTCATCGCAAAATGACTTCCTGCCTTTTGCAAATGAGTAACAGTTATATATATTATGTCAATGTCAAACGTTCAATGACGAATGGAATCGCTGTATATGACAGAAAATTTTAGCATTTTTTTTTTTTAAATTTCGATTGCTGTGGTACATTGATTGTAGTACAAAATTTGATTGGTGTAGTACAAAATTTGAACGATAAAACGTCAGAGAAAATGTCACCTTTAAAAACTCTTTTTTTTTTTTTTATATTTTATGATTTTTGATTCAATGCCCATTGTATAATGATGATAAAAAGTCTATCCATTGATTATCACATATCACCATAATAATTAGTTTAAATTGTTATTTAATGTAGCAATTATACCGGTTATTCACTGTAATATGCCAATTATTGAAATGGTTCAACAAAATTATTAAAACGAGTAGTTTTGTTATTTATTAAAATTAAATTTTATAACGGAAAAAAAAACAACAAAAACTTCAATAGACCAAAAATCAATATTTTAAAAAGAATATATTTTATTTAATATTTAATCATGCATTTAATACACCCTATCATTTTTAATCTCTAATTATATATACATAATAATTGCAAAAAATTCATCATTATACTGTATAATAATGTAAAATCAATATAAAAAACTAAAGTTTAATTTGAATAGGAAGTACTTATTTTGCAACCAATTATTAAAAAACAAAAAAAAAAAAAAATTTATTATTGATCATTATCACCTTTAATCTTTAAATAATTGTTCATTTTTTTTTTTTATTTTAAATTAAAAATGTTTTAAACGAGAAAAATATTTTTTGTAATTTTAAATGTATACAAATCGATATCAAGATTTCAGTTTAAATTTGAATGTGGGGCCTCGGTGGAGTAAGAGGGTATAAAATACGCTGTAAACATCGAGGGAGTGTGGGTTCGAATCCCACACACGTCGTAAGAGTTATTCACCCTTACGACTTTTACAGCCACGCCTGAACAGGGAAGGCTGTACGGTTTCCTGTCCACATTTATGTGGCAGAGATGTTCAAAAAAAAAAAAAAAAATTTATGTTTTGTCAATAAATTGAATGCAAGTTATTGCGATGAAAATTGTTTTATTGAAAGTCATCGGTTCGCCTAGAATTTTTCTCAATTTTCTCTCTTCACTTTTTTTTTATTTTCTATCAATGGAAGCCTTTTTTCAATTCAATACTTAATTTTCTTTCCTGCTCCTCTTATGTAGGATTTTTACTGTGGAGTAATATTTTTAAATATTTTAAGTTTTAAAATAGAATATTTGAAATTTTTGTTTTTACAATTGAATAGTAATTTAACAGAATTTTAGTTCTAAATACAAAATTTTAATAACGTTTAGATGGTGGGTTTTTTTTTTTGTTTTGATGAGCTCTAATTGTTTTAAAATTATTTAGGTCATGTTCTCTTTTTCTTTTAAGATCAATTCCCTCCCACCACAATTACGGCAGGTACTTGGCGATGACGTGACGATACCGCGGTATTCACTCTAAACCGACACCGGACATGATGATGACTTGCCTTCTTAAAATTTATTTACAAAACAATATTAAATTTACATTGTCGTCAGCCGTCACGTTGTCCTATTCACATATAACGATTACATATTTTTTTTTTTTAATTTTTTAATTTTTTTTTATACTATACGGATATTTTATGAATATATTCATACTATTTTGGCATGATGACGTGATAACGTTAAGAACTATATTTTAAATCAGGATACGGTGTCAAAATGTAATCATGGCTTCGTTGTGGGTGTGGGATATAATTATATTCAGAAAAAATCCATATTATAAATAAAAATCATGTCACACCGTCAGATGTCGTTGTATAGTGAGCATACATCTTTAATGGCTTAAATCATTGGTTGTTAAACTGTGGTCCGCGGACCACTAGTGGGCCGCCCACTCTTTTTAAGTGGTCCGCGAAGAGAAAAATGATTAATATAAAAAAAATACTAAATATGTTGTTAAAATTAGTTTTAATGTTAGTAATGAAAAAAAATTATTTTGTTTTTTTTTCCTTGAATAATTATTTTTAAAAAATCATTAAATTTGAATAAAATCTAGTAGCCTGATCATTATATAATATATAACTGACTAGGAGTTCTGTAGCCCTGTGTCCTTTACCCTATGTGCGTAATTTCAAAGTGACAGTTTATAAATTTACATCATATATTATGTATGTATACCCTTTATAAATATTTAAATTTAACGGTTTTAAAAAAATATTCAAAATAAAATCAAACCAAAGCAATCTATGAAAGTAAAATTAATTCGGTGGTCCGCGAAGTATAAAATTTAAGAATCGCTGGCTTAAATTATTTTAAAAAAATGTTTAAACTGCCTGTTATGGTCTTAACTTTTTAAATTTAAAGACTATACATAACTAAATTGTACATTAGTTTTGCTAAATAATAAAAAAAAAATAATAACAATTCTTTGTTTCTTAAACAGAATATGTGAATTACTTATAGATACAATACTGTAATCGTAATAACGTTTCAAAAAATTTCTATTCATTTTAATAATTTTTTTTTAGCATGTAATTTTTTTTTTTTAATTTAATTTTCCACACAAATTTTTAGTACATAATTTAAAAATTAATACATAAAAATTTAAATGAAGGGAAAATTTTTAATTTTTTGGTTAATTTAATTTATAATATAAATATTTACATTTACACTCAATTTTACAAAATGCAAATTGAATTTTTGTTTTTTGTTTTATACTCGATTAAAAAACAAAAAAAAAAAGATTTTTTTTTTTACAAAAGATATACAATTATTATATCCTGTGGCAAAATATGTATTTTGATTATTATTTAATAAATTATGGTATAATCAATTTGAAAAAAAAAAAAATTATTTGAATTTCATTAAATTAATACATATATGATATAATATGATATAATAAAATACTTGTATATATATATATATATATATATTGGTATAATAATAAAACAAAATTTTTGCAAATAATATTTGCCTCAGGAAATTTTTATACAACAGACTTTTCATAAAAAACAAACAGAAAAAAAAAAAGTAAAAGTTTTTTTTTTTTTTTTATTATTAGCCTTTAGCAAAATAATTTGTCTATGTTAGGTGTTTTAATTTAATGGGTTTATTATGTAAATATCTTAAGATGTTATAAAGTTATATTTAAAATTTCAATTAGGTCAAAATTATATTATATATACATATGTACCATTGCAATATATGTATTTGTCAGACTGGTATACGCAAAAATCATATATGAAAAATTTTCTTTTCAAACGATATTATTTTTGGTCAAAGTTTAGACTAAATTTAAATTTACCATTATGGAAAAGCAAAATTTAATCTACAAATATCTGGAGCGGCAATAAATAATTTGAACTTTTTCATTCATATTTTTAAAAAATTAAAAAGGATTACAAGCAAAATTTTGCTATTTGCATTCTTCCACTTCAAGTTGTAGTCAGAACACTAAAAATATTTAATTTTTTTTTTTTTTAAATTAGTAATTTTCGAAGTTAGTTTAGTATTGTTACTATCTAGTATAGTTAAAAATTATTTGTTTATAAGGTAAGGTTTATGTTATTGACACGTTGAAAAAAATAAAAATATTGAGCGGAAGTGTCTGAATTAATTTTGGAATGTTTCTATTACATATTTCGTTTGTTAAGTGAAATTTTATCATTAATATTTTTAATACTTTTTATTAAAATATTTGGAAAAAGTGAAAAAAATTGCAGTAAATATTATTTGCAGACTCAACACAAGAACAAATTGAAACAACCTTCTACAACATATTCAATTGACATTTTAGATTAATATTTTGTCTTTATCAACTTATACATACTTAAAAAACTCTTTTTTTCAGGATAAAAACAAAATGGTATAACAAATTAAAGCACATGCCATTAATTGACGAACTTACCTATGTACTTAAATAATTAAAAAAAAAAAAAAAAATTGGGGAAAAAAAGAGAAAATAAAAAATTATTATGTAAACTCAAAATATAAATAATGCGAAATGTTATGTTCGAAAAAAAATATTCAATAATCCTATCCTCAACAGTCAGATTATACCGGTCTGTTTATATATATAAGGTAATACATGTACTTTTATCACATAGTTTGCAAAATTGTATGTATTTAAATAAATAAAAATTAAATTAAATTGAGTTTTTCGAGATAATGACATTTCAATTGAGTTTTTACAAAATGACATCATAATATAACGATGTTGTATGACGTCATGTTTGTGAATATATTATATGTTAATGGTTGCGGAAACCCCATCTAGTGTCCGTAAAGCGCAGTACAATTTTTTTTTTAAATAAATCAGTTTTTTGTGTTTTTTTAGGTAACGGTAAATAATAGAGAACTGATTTTTCTTTTTCAGACTGGTTCCCATCTTCTGAAAAAAGAATTATAAAAATAATAACTAGTTTACCGAGAAAAACACATTCATTATGGTTTTAATGAATTTTAAGATGTTGTTGTTGTTTTACCGTTATTTAGATAACGTTATGTGCAAATTAACAACTTTTTTTTTTTATTTTATAGTGAATAGTCCCACAATTTTTTTTAAGTCAACTTATCCAAACAAAAGTAGTCTAGAAAAGGGGGAAAAATTAGAAAACCTTTAATAATTTTCAATAGTAAATATTTTCTTTTCTATTTAATATTAGGGCGCTACGAAATAAGTGCGAAACCAAAAATAAAATAATTTATTGACAGAAAATTTTTCGATTTTTTTCGAATTTATTTAATTCTTATATAAAATTAAATTATAAATATTAATATTTAATATAAATATTATGTAAAAGGCGTATAATCCTAATTTTGAAACCAACTCTAAATTTTCCTCCTAATTCAGAATCGCACGTATACATATTATATAAATAAATATATTGGAAAAAGGGGCAATCCTGATTCTGAATCGCAACCTTAAAAATTATTCCCAATTATTTTTTTTCCCATTTATATTTCAAAACAAAAGCATTTCTATATTGGGGGCTGCCGCCCTCAAACCCTCCCTAAACCCATTATTGAAACCCTGATTTTGAATCCAAACGTAAAATACCTCGGCATTATTTTTATCTCTTGTATATTTCAAAACAAAAGCATTTCACATATAACGGTGTAATAATAAACACAGGGTGCCATGAACATTTTCAAAATATGGGTGTTTCTAGAAAGTTTGGAAATTTTTTTTTTTTATATTGCCGAATTTTCTGTGTTGAACTGCAATATCTTTGAAATGATAACACCGATTGAGATGAAAGAAGATTCAAATTAAAGTTTGAGAATTCCCTATAATTACATATCTAAATCGACTGTATACAATGTTGTAGACAAAATATATAACGGTTTTAGTGAAATACTGCAAAATATTAGGAAAATTTTTAAATAACCAATTCGACCTTTAAATGACCTTTCCGTAAGCAATGACATATACATTCAGATATTTGACGTTATACTGTACCGTTACATGATGACGACATTATTCCTTCGTACTCCCTATACGGAAGTATAGCCGAGTTTTTTGCCAGCTTTTATATTTTTAAAAATTAAAATTTTTTTTTTTTTATTAAATAGATAGTCAAAGTATTCAATTGCGTTATTAACTATAGATTCTTTTATGTGATTCAAAATCACAAAACTACAAAACCACCATTTTGGATGTAGACCTTAAAAAAAATTTTAAAAGAAATAAAACTTCAGATTTAGTATATATTTTCTTTTTTAAATTGATAAAATTTTACTTTAAACCTAAGGATGTCATAATTGGTATCGATTATAGATTACATTAAATTAAACTTAACATCATATCTATATATTGAACCTAATAAAAGGTATATAAAAAGGACTTCTTTTATTTTAAATATTAATACATAAGTTTGTTATCAATTTTCTTAAATTATCAGCATAAATTTTTTATTAAAGTTTTTAAAAAATGAATTAAAAGAAAAAAAGAAACTGTAAAGGGCGTATAGCAAAAATTAATTGTTTGTTTTGTTCCTTTCAGTTTTTATTTCTAAAAGGTGTGGTTGTTTTTTTTTTTTTTTTTTTTATACGTATTTTTATATTTAATACGTATTTCAAACTTATAACACGCTTACATAAATTCAATAGTGTAAATATACATAATAATGTTTTTTAATAGTTAAATATCAATACATGTTAGTAAATAATATATTTGAATATGTATTTAAATATGTTTATATATGTATGTACATATGTAATATATAAAAGAAACGTAACAAGGAATCAAAAAAAAAAAAAAATAGAAAAGAAAAAATGGTAAAAAAGAGAAAATGAAATAATAAAAATTTTACAAGTATTTTTAGAAAATTTAGCCAAAGAAGGAATTTTTCGTATTTATTTGTTTTTTCTCCTTTATTTTTTTTTATTTTTGTTACCATTCATCATTAACTCAATGTCAACTGCCATGTTGAAGTTGGATTTATTTTCTTTTTTATTTTTTTTTTTATTTTTCTTTAATAGCGCCTTTCTAGTTTTGGTTTTTGTTATTTTTTAATTTTTTTGTTTTTTTATTCTTTTTCTTTTTTTTTGCCATGAAGGAACAAATATAAAACACCAACCTTAACTTGACGTCACATGACGTTTTCAGATCTATAATCAATAAGAAAAAAAAAAAAAGGAAAGGAAGAAATTAAAAAAAAAAAAAAATAAAAGAAAAGGAATGAATGAATGAAAAAGGACTTTTTACAATGAAAAAAAATTTCAATTGGTTTGAATTGGTTTGGTTTTGTTTTCTATTTTTCCAATTTTTGGTTTTTTTTTTTCTTAATAAAATGTTCGAAATTTTTAAACGCAAAATTTCGTGATTGACAGTTTCGCTTTACAATTTCATCTACTTGTACTTATATGTATATATGTATGTATATTTATATATAGATATATCTATATTTGAGTGTACATATTTTATATCACTGATTATTTTCGGTAAATATTTTTAATATTATTACCATGATACAAGTATTACAAGTAGTACAAGTATAATATATAAGCAAGTGTATATATGTATATGTATAATGAAAGCAAATACAAGTGTACAGTTTGCGACAAACTATATGTTTTAATTTTAAATGCATTTTAATATTATATACAAAATTTTAAGTTTTTAAACTATTTTGATGAAATTTTAAAAATTATGGGTTTCTATTTCCTATGTCATTTTATAATCTTTTCAACTTCAATCGTTTTCATACTTTCGTTTTTGTATAATTAAAAATGGTGGAACACCTTGTATACAATTGTATTTAATATAAATATATGTGTAGATATATATGCATAGACAGTAATAAGAATTTGTGGTGCGTGTAAATTTGATTTACGACTATTTAACTTTTTCCTTTATACTTTTGTATATACTTATAACTACATATATACATATATTATATAGTTTATATAGGTATATATCTATACGTGAATGTATATGCGTGTTATAACATTAAAAAAAAAAAATAATAATTATGTATGTTTGTTTTGCGCTATTTAATTTTGGAAAATAAATTTAAAGTTAAGGTCAGCAAACATTACTTATACCTATACATATATACAGTAATAATTAAACTAAAATTATTAATTATTATATTATATATGTATGTACAAGGTATAAATTTAATTTATTTCAAGCAAAAAAAAAAAATAAAGGTATACCTAAAAACAAAAATTATAAATATTATTCACAAAAAAAAAAAAATGAATATTAAATTATAGCGCCTTATTAAATAAAAGCATGTAAGTTTATTAATATATAATTACTCATATTTTCGAAATATGCTTATTATTTTTTTTTTTATTATATACATATATACATACATATCTATATATTTTGTGGTTTTAGTCTATATAACTTTTCCACGTGGACAAATGGTAAAATTTATTAATGTAATTTTAATAATTTATAAAAATTAAATTATCGGTTCTTTTTTTTTTCCAAGTTTTGCATTGCACAATAATTTTTTAACATTAATAAAATAGAGAATATCGCATTTGTTATTATGAAAATTTTTAAATAAATTTTTAAAACTATATTATGAAAATATTTTTTACGAACCAAATTAATTTATTTTCGGTCGATTGATTTTGCTCCCTAAGTCATAAATTTTCTTTAAATTTTGCAAATGCAAAAGGATACAAGAAAATTATTTCATGTTATAAAAAATTTTCCAAAGTCAAAATTTTCCGCTTATCATTTACACGATTAAGGTTACAACATCTCCCTACCCACCCACCATTAAGGTGATCTACCAAAAAATTTAGGATATCATAATACATCATATAATAAATAATAATAAAGAATTAAATTATTATAGGTATATACAAATAATATGAACAAATTTATTCCCATTGAAAGAGGCTTGACCCTACCCTTTATTTTTTTTATACTGAAAAAAACAAATAAAAATTTCTATAAATAAATATGAAAATTATTTTCATAAAATCCGATTAAATCAAAAAACCAATTCAAATGATTACTAACTCGACTGAAGTGTTTAAAAAAGGTTATGATTAAAATATTTAAGTATCTTACTTTGTCATATTATATGCTTAATAATGTATCTATCAATCCAATTCCATAATTTAAAAAAAAAAAATCATTTTATAAAAAAAAATTAAGGTGAGTTTACAATTTGATAAGTCGCCTTATGTTCAAATAATATATAGAAAAACTTCTTAAATGTGCTTATTTTTATTTTATATGTATGCATACTTATGTCTCTATTTATAATTTTTTTTTATTTTTAAGTTTTCTTCCTTTTTTCTTTTCTCCCCTCTCCCATAATTTCACTAACTTTATTAAACTACGCGTTATTTTTTTTCTTTTATACAGTTATCATTTTATCAGTTATTCCACACCCATTTCTATTTATTTATTTCCCGCTTTTTTCTTTTTCTTTTTTTTTTTTTTTTTGTTTTGTTTGTTTTTTCTTTTATTTCGTTTGTTTTGTTTTTTTTTTTTGTTGTTGTGATGATTATTTTTTATGTTGGTTATGTTGTTAAAAATATAGTTTAGAATTTCTTATCTCATCAAATAGAGACAAAAGTTAATGCACTACACATATAATTAATAAAAGAAGAAAAAGAAAATAATATGTTTAAATTATCTTTTTATGTTATCTGATAGATAAATATATATATAGGGTGTTCAAAATTGAAATATCATTTTGATTTTGCCGCCATTTTTTTTCTACCTGGAATTTTTATACGAGGTTTCTTTAGGTATATTCTAAATACATTCCGGTTAGTGAATATGGAACGTTACACGAAGGAACAACGTGTTTTTGTTATTACAATATTTTTTGAAAATGGTAAAAGTTTTCAAGATGTAATTAGCAAATTTCGAACAAAATTTGGTAGAGAAAATGCTCCAACAAATCGTGCCATCAAGCTGATGGTTGATAAATTTGAAGAAACTGGATCTGTTCTTGATAACAGAGGCACATTTATCAACGTAGTGGCCGTTCAACCGAGAATGTAGCAGCTGTGAGCAGAAGTGTCGAAGAAGATCCAAAAACTTCCATTCGTCATCGTTCGCAGCAATTAAACATAAAACCATGGACATTATTCAACATTTTGCATCGTGATCTCCATTTAAAGGCTTATAAGATCCAGCTGACGCAAGAATTAAAACCAAATGACCATGCATTACGTCGGCAATTCGTTTCTTGGGCAATCGAAAAACAAAAGAAAAAGAGAATTTTTTTAACAAAATAATCTTCACTGACGAAGCTCATTTCCAGCTCAATGGCTACGTCAATAAACAGAATTGCCGTATTTGGGGTGAAGAGAATCCAAAGGTTATCTTAGAGCAACCAGTATATCCACAAAAAGTTACGGTTTGGTGTGGTTTGTGGTCAGGAGGAATCATCGGACCATATTTTTTTGAAAACGCAAATGGAAATGCGATTACGGTCAATGGAAATCGCTACAGGGAGATGATCCGAAGCTTTTTGTGGCGGGAAATTGATGATTTGGACGTAGAGAATATGTGGTTTCAACAGGACGGTGCCACTTGCCACACAGCAAGAGAAACAATGGATCTTTTGACGGAAAAATTCGAAGATCGCATTATTTCTCGTAGAGGAGGAGTAATGTGGCCACTAAGATCGTGCGATTTGACACCGTTGGATTTTTTTTTGTGGGGTTTTGTGAAATCGAAAGTGTACAGCAATAATCCCACAACAATTCAAGAGCTTAAAAACAAAATTATCGAGCAGATTTCAACCATTGAGAACAGTTTATTGAACAACGTAATTTTGGTAAAAGATTGGAAGCCTGTCGAAGTAGTAGAAGGGGCCACTTGGCCGACATAATTTTTCATTATTAACCGGAACCTATTTGTAATAAATTAAAATAAAAATATATTTAATATTTAAAAAAAAAAGTCTTTTTTTATTAAAATTAAAATGATACCTCAATTTTGAACACCCTTTATAATATGTGTGTACATATTATTATGTAGTATCGACTGTAAAAATTACTTCAAGTTTACTTTAAAATAAAAAAAAAAAAGGGTATAGTGTAATCATTATTATTTATTTAAATTTTATGTTTATTTGTTTCATTATTTGTTTGTTTACTATACACTCAAAATAAAAATTATACTATTGTATCGCTATAACTTTTTTTTTTTTTTTGTACAGTAAAAATAAGAATTTTCCAATTTAAATTAAGTAAAATTATAGTTGTTTTGTTTTAGTTCACATTAAAAATTCAAATAAATAAAATTAATATATTTTTTTCTTTTCGATTTAAAATTTGAAAACCTTAAAATTCTTCAAAATATAAAATATTAAATATTAAAAAATTTATATCCTACAATTTGTAGTTGTAAAAATTGAAATTATTGCGCAATTTTGTCACACTTTTAAAACAGATTTTCTAAATATATATATATATATTGTATTTTTTTTTTTTTTTGGGATTCAAATCATTTTGTTCTGCATATTTACCGTAACTATTTTGATTTAATTATTTAACTTGAACTCGTTATATATTTGTTCCTAGTAAATAATTACGTACCTACAATAAATTTTTTTTTTTTTAAAGCATGTTCTTCATAAAAATTTTGAAAAATTTGCTTATTAATTTCACTCTGTCCATCTCATCGTTCTTCGTTTATCTGATTACAAAACTTTTTACACCGTTTAGGATTAAAAAAAAAATGAAATTTTTGACAAAATATATCTTATCAAAAAGTAACAGTTTTTAAAAGAACTTTTTTATGTTGATCCACATAGAGCCCCCCAAAATTAAAAAAGGGGCTATATTCAAATGATTGTATACTTTCTTCTATACATATTATACATATATAGAAGATTTCTATATACATATATGTTCTTTTAAGTATATATTATATTATATACTTCAGTTTTACTGAATATTTTTTCAATCATTCAATAATAAAACTTTGTTTTCTGTAATTTGACATTTAAATATACCGTTATGTGAAACTAATATTTTGCAAAAATATTCAATCTTTACCCAAATTAAAATGTAAATGATTTAAGTTAAAAACTTGAAATTTGATGTTACCCACCAACTTTAGGATGTTACTTAAGTTACTTCAGAAAAAAAAAAAAAATGTTCGTGTTCACATTCCCGATTAGGAGCTACAAAGGATAAAAAATTAAAATTACTGAGTACTAAGTTTTTAGGCACATAGTACTCAGTAATCAGTAATTATTACTAAAGAAGGTGGTACAAAAGAGGACATTAATAATAAACTAACGAAAGCCAGAGCAATATTTGGAAAAATGTGGAGAACTACAAGTATTTGTAAACAAGTGCCTCCGCAAAATATATAACATGCAGAATATATTGGCCAAGAAGAATACGAAATGAAGATCTATGGGAAGCTACCGGTCAAGAACCTATCGAAATAGAAATTAAGAAACGAAAATATAGGTGGAAGTTCTTAGAAGACCCCCAATCTGCATAGCCAGGCAAGCCCTGGAATGGAACCCTCAAGGAAAGAGAAATGTTGGTAGACCTAGAAATACATGGTGTAGAACAGTAGAGCGAGAAATAACAGAACTAAATAAAACATTATTATTATTATTGTTATTATTCTAATTTTGCACAATTTTTTTTTTCTTCACAGAGAAAATAACAGATAAATTTTTATGCAAAAGAGTCATAATTCAACGATTTATTTTTTTATTTTTAACAAATATGCCCCCTTAAAAACATTTCATTTTAAACATGTCCACTGGCTTATTTTTAATAGTATGTAGTATGTACTGACTTCTGTTTTGGAACAGTTTTTATTTCTGCATTCCAGAATGATTAATTTTTAGTATCTGTAAACAGTTTGGTTAATTTTCCAATACATTTTACAAAGTAAATATTATTAACAGCTGCTACTATGTACATCTGCATAATATACAATATCCGTAAAAATAATTACATGTGTGTTTTAAAAATAATTTGATTATATACTTTTTTTTTTTTTTTTTTTTTGGAGCACATTTAACCTTATTTTAAATATTATTGGTATATGGTATATGGTTGGTATAATTATTATTGGTAAAAAAAAATTTTTTAAGATTTTAACAATTTTGGAATTCTTTGTTTTTTTTTTTCCTGTTATACAAACAAAAATAAATCTAAAGACGAGGGGAAGGGAAAAAGGGTAGATGTGTAAATTCCCATAAATTTTTAAAAATTTTTAAGCATTACTGATCTTTTTTTTTTTTATACTTACTCCCCTTTAAAACATTTCTTATTATTTATATTTTTTTTTTTCCTTTTTTTTTCTTATCGCTTTTGTAAATAAATTCACCTTTATTTGTGCGTTTTGTTTACAAAAGAAATTAAATTAAAAAAAAAAAAAACAAAAAAACAAAAAACAATAGTAATCAATACAAATTGATATCAAAATAAAAGTATACATATTATGTATACATATTATGTATATACATATACCTACACTTATTTTTATTAATACTGATATAATATATATGTATGGGCCTATGTTTTTATAAAAAAATATGGTGATTTAAGATTGCCAGATTATACAAAATTCATTGTTTTATCAAAATAGTTAATTTTGTTTCATTGATTTGTATAATCGATTCTTTTTATTAAAATGCTTATGGTTCGATCTTATATACATATATAAAAACAAAATAATTAATAAAATGATATGTATATATATACATACATATATCTTTTATTTATTTTTTTCTATTAGATAATAGAAAACTTACACAATATTGTGTTCAAGTTGAGATTATATTGGGGTGAAGCAAAAAGTTTTTTGATTTTTTTCTTTTTTTTTCTGAACAAACACTTTAATCATAATTAATCATAATAAAAAATAAAAACGTGGAATAATTAGTATTCCAAATAGGTAGGTATAATCTATTATGATCGATTGTTCTTTGCCATTGTCTGATAACAGTATAATAAAATATTTCAATCCATCTACAAGACTACGGTATCATTCCTCTGGTTTAGACTTTTAGAAAAAAACATTCAAAATATAAGAAAACTTTTGATCCATCCACCTTATTATTTATATCTAATAGGTATCTATTTAAAAAAAACTACCCACCAATCTTACCACCATGCTTATAAAAGATTTTCTATGCAAAAAGTATGCGGTTCATTTAATACAGTGTCTAGCCATAATAATTATAATATAATATACAAATTAAAATTAGAAAAATAAACCAAAAACAAAAAAAGAAATGATATTTTATTAATTTAATTATTTTAATTCCGAATTCAATTAACATACAATTAAAATTAAATTTGACAACAAAATATTTCTTCAGGCATAAAGAAAAAAAAAAAAAAAATTGAACTGAACTTTTAACATCCATTACCTAATCAAATCATATATTTTTTTAGATAAGACTTAAAACATTTAAAAAAACGGTAAAAATAAATAAAATTTGAAAATTTTTTTTTTTTTTATAGTCTGAAATTATCTTCTAGATGAGGTGACTTTAAATTTTACGGTGACCTTGTGTTATTTTATGCTAATTGATCTGGATCGAACTTAAATATTTTATATTATAAAAAGATTAATTCTTAAAAAAAAAAAAAAAAAAAAAAAAATCAAAAAGGTGAGTGTACAATTTAATGCATTAAAATAGCAGACGTTTTTTGTTTTTTCATTGTACGTGACTTTTATCAAAAGTTTTAAATTTTGATTTTTTATTTACGTGTTGAAAAATTTATCTTTCAAAAAAAAAAAAAAAAATAATTTTAAAATCGGGGGAGGGTAGGAGAACGAAATTATGACTATTCTTTTGTCATAATTAAAAATTTTGAATTAACAGACAAAATTTTGAATTTTTCTTCTTATGGAATCTTTTTTTTTTTTCCCCGTTTTTCATAACAAAAAAAAAACTTGGGGAAAACTCTTAGAATTAACTTGGAACTTGGAATATAGTTACATTCTAAATATTTTCTAGAGGGTGTTTTAATGTTTAAATGTATCTACATATGAAAATAAAATGAGGTTATTGAATAATGAGGTTTTAGAGTTGGTTTTATAATTAGAATTTATTATTAATTTGTTTTCTATAGAGGTTTGGTGTTACCAGAATCATTATTTTCCATTGATTATTTATTTAAAAAAAAAAAAACAATATAGGTATGTAGAAACAGAAAAAGGCAATTTTGGAGAAGAAAATTTTAAAAAAGAATCTAATTTAAAATAAGATTTATTATATTATAAATTTTTCTGCAGCGAAGACGCAAACCTTTTTTTTTTTGTTTTAACCTAGACTTGATGTTTGTAAATTTTCAAAACAAAAAAAAATCATTTCTTAATAAGTATGAATTGGTAATCATTTTTTAAAATCTATTTTTTTTTTTTTTTTTTTTTGTATTATTATTTTTAACTTTTATTATTACTATTGTTTACTATTTATTATTATTGTTATTAATAATTAAATTGATTAATTTTTAATTCAAGAATAGTCAACAGTGCTTAAAAATAGATTAATAAAATTCAATAATTAAATGGAGATATAATTTCAGACATTAAATCGGTTAAAACTTTCCTTTTAAATCAAATAGTAATCAAATAATGGACATTGTCAATCCAGGTGGATGATAAATAAATAAAAAAAAAAAAGATTGTAAAAATATGCATGTATATATTTTGTAAACAATAATAAATAAAAGAAATAAACATAAATAAAAATACTAAATATAAACAAAAATTATTTTAACAAAATGTTTTCTTAATTGGAAAAAAGATGATACGAAATTTTCCTAAAAACTACAATAAAAATATAAGATTTTTTTAATTTTTTTTAATTTTTAAATAAAAAATTTATAATGTTTTATGATTATTTTCCAACGTGGTACGTATAAACAAAATTGTGAAGTCCAATTGACAGAAAACAAAACTAACTGGATTGTTTTCTAAAGTCTAAAATTTTGCAAAATTAAAAGAGGCATTTTTTGTTTTTTTTTTCCTATAAGGAAGATAGAAATTCCCCGAAAAAATATCAAGATTAGCTCCTTGGTATTGTAACATTTTTACCAACTAAATCCAACGCCTCCTTAAAGTAATATTATGGAATGAAACCTTTAATTTTCTACATAGTTCATAGTATATTGCCTAAAAAGGTAGTATGGATAACAAAGAGTAAGACATGTTTATTGAAACTTTCTGAATATCCACATTTCTGTGATTTTATAGTTTTTTTTTAAATTTCCTATGCATTTAATTCTTGTGGTTTTTGCTAAATCTTCACAAATTGAATTGGTATTTCTAATTGTTTTTTTTTTTTAATTAGAATTTTTCATATTTTCAACGTTTAGGAAATTTTCTCCTGCGTGACACTTTAAATTGACAGTTTTAAAAATTGATAGGTTAATTTTCCTGAAGTAAATTTTTGCATTTCTAATAGATAGTTGGAAATTCACAACGCTACAATTTTGAATTGAGAAGTGAAGACAGTATAAGAACAAAAAATTCGTTTACTATTATTATTACCAATTTTCTAAGAATGGCAATACCAGTTTACATAGTTATAACATGAAGTAGAGTATAATAACTAGAGGAAACTCCACTATACCTTATTACTGTAGTATTGATTAGTTATAAAGGGTCTTTCAAATTGAGTTTTTAAAAGTAGGCACTTCAGACATTGAACGCACCCATATTATATGTCATTTTGATAGTTGAAGGTTTACCATATTAAAATATTGGTGCTGTGAGTGATAGTTTTACAGCTGACCCCACCATGTCAATTTTCGGACGTTCACAACAATTGGGACTTTTTGAGTCAAATGTATGGCATATTTTGCACAAAGATTTAGCGTTGCAGGCTTATAAAGTTCAATTGACACAAGAATTGCGTCATGCGTCGCGACCTTGCAAATTAGATACTGTAACAAAACGACGATTTTTCAAAAAATATCATCTTTTCGGATGAAGCACATTTCGAGATCGTTGGCTAGGTTAATAAACAAAACTTCCGTATCCATAACGCATCCACAAAGAGTCACTGTTTGGTGCGTACTTTTTCGAAAATGATGCTGGAAAAGCCATAATCGTTAACGGTACCAGATATCGCGACATGATCACAACTTTTTTATGGCCAAAATTAAATTGGAAAATATTGATATTAAGGACATGTGGTTTCAACAAGATGGGGCTACGTGTCATACAGCCAGAGATACACTGCATACAAAGTTTCGAAACCGTGTTATTTCCAGATTCGGTGACGTGAATTGGCCTTCAAGATCCTGCGATTTGACACCGTTAGACTTCTTTCTCTGGGGCTAAGTGAAAGTCAGCTCTACAAGGATAATCCTCGAAACGTTGAATCATTGAAAGCAGAAATTATACGAGCTATTGGTGAGATAGAGCCGCAACTATGCCAGAATGTGACCGAAAATTTTGATAAAAGAATCAGGTACTGTAGAGAGGCAAGAGGTGGTCACATGGGAGATATAATTTTCAGAGTATAAATGGCAAATATTGTAGTTCAAAAATAAATAATATAATAAATAAAAACTCAATTTAAAAGACCCTTTGTCAATAAAAATCATAAAATGATTAAAACTCATATTGTGATTAGTTATCTCAATAAAAATATGTAAGAGATAACAACAATTTCATGTATACATATTGGGAATTTGTCAAAGTAAAAAGTCACATAACTTAAAAATTCCCATATAGAGTTTAAAGTAAAAATTTTTTATTTAATTTTGTTTTGTAAGTTTAATAATCAAC
This sequence comes from Poecilobothrus nobilitatus, assembly GCA_947095535.1. Taxonomy (NCBI): domain Eukaryota; kingdom Metazoa; phylum Arthropoda; class Insecta; order Diptera; family Dolichopodidae; genus Poecilobothrus; species Poecilobothrus nobilitatus. The sequence continues at coordinate 151,560,277 of OX352773.1, read as the reverse complement.
CACTAACATTATCCAGTCATGATATCAATAAAAAATTGATTTTTTAAATTCAAATACTATAACTAATCATACATTATTGATTGAATTATTGATTAAAAATCGTTTTTTTCGAAATTACATTTTGAAATTTCCCTGTAGATTTTCAATAATACAGTAGGTATGTATGTATGTATGTACATATATTAATAAAATATTTGATTCCCTTTCATTATTTTTATTATATATTGAAATGATTCATATAAAATTTTATAGCAACATGTGAGATAAATAAATAATAAAAAAAAAAAAAAAAAAAAACAAATAAACATTAAAAGATATGAAACAAATAAAAACAACAAGAAAAAAACAAGAGCAGAACAGAAAAATTGATCAAAGAATACAATATTTTATATAAAATTATATTAAAACAATAGAATATGTATTTAAAAAGAAAACAATATAAATATAATGATTATTATTATTATTATTGCGATCTGTGAATACATTTACATATGTACATTTTTTCTGTTTTATTTTTTTTTTCGCATATTCAAAGTCAAAAAAAAAAAAAATGATTTCCAATATCTTTCACTTTATTTATTTTTAATTTTTTTTTTTTTTTTTTTTTGTTCTGTATTATCTGTCGTCACAAGTCACTCAATTATCAGCACGAACGAATTTAAAAAAAAAAACAAAAAAAACAAAAAAAAAAAACGAGTGTTAAAAAGATAACCAAAAATATAACAAATATTAATAAAAAAAAAAAAAGTAAAATATTTACAAATATAGAATTGTTTATCGATCAAAAAAAAAACAAAAAACCTTATAAACATATTAAATGTACCAGTTCTAATTACACTCTCTTACATAAATTTAAAGTCACTCTTTATTTAAATAGTAAAAAATTTTCTTTTTTTTATAATATCATCAGTCCCATGCATAATTTTGTTTATATTTCTTTTTTTAATACCAATACTGTCATAAAACAGTTTTATTCCTTTTCACTTACATATGTGTATATGTATAAAAAAATACAAATAAAAATACAAATAAACCACAAATACAAGTACTAATTAATAATATTGAATATTACGATGTAGTCTTACTCAATCCAATATAATTTACATATTCTAATTATGTAGTTGGATATGACATTACAGTGTATCTAAGATCTTTTGATGTAAAAATCGTCAACTTAATCACTACCGCATGTGTCAAATAAAATTGTGCCACGTGACAACACATACAATATTATTAAATTGAACAGAAAACAGTTCACAATTTAAAGTTTTTTACATGAATAGACATAAAAAAGTATATGTGTATGTGTATGTAGTATGTGTGTATGTGTATACTAAACGATGCTTTTTTTACCATTTTTAATCAATATTGATAATTAATACACAATTATGTTTTGAAAATAAAATATTTTATTATATTAAACGTAGGAGCCTCGGTGGCCTAGTGGGTAAGAGCGTATAAAACACCGCTGTAAACACCGAGAGAGTGTGAGTTCGAATCCCACACACGTCGTAAAAGTTATTCCCCCTTACAACATTTACAGTCAGTCGACATGAACAGGAAAGACTCTGTAATTTCCTGTCCACATTTATGTGGCAGAGAAATGCATTTAAAAAAAAAAAAAAATTTTTTTAAACGTAACTTTTTGTGACAGCTGTCATAAAGGAATTTAATAAAAATATTTTCTGTGTGAACCTTTTTAATTTCTTTATTTTGTTATAAAGAAATTTTAAATTTGTAATTAAATTTCAATTTTAAATTATAGTGAAATTTTAAAATTAAAATAAAGTAATCTTAACTCACAATTATACTTATCTTAACTCAACTTTCTCACCGTCACAATCACTTTAAAGAGCGAATTTCTCTTTATTATAGTATTTATTTTCATTCTTTGAAAATAATTTAATTATAGTTTTGGAAAATGAAACAAATTTATTAAGGCTAATCGTTCATAATTTAAACGTTTGTAAATTTTCACCTTATGTTTATTTTAGAATTGTACAAAACCCTGGAATTAAAGTACATATATGTACTTTCAAAATTTATTTGACATCCACTGTTAAATGTCAGATGTGTAATAAATACTTTTAAAAATCAACTGTTAAATATAAAATGTATAATATTTACAAGTTAGATAAAATATATTTTAGAATAAAAGATAAATTTGTTTCAATTAAAAATTTTGATTGGAAATTTGACCAAATATGGATACAAGAGTAATGCATTTTTCTTTTAAAAGAAGAACTATTCTTCTCCAGTTTTAGATGAAAGATCCAAGATATTTAAATCCAAAGATAGATTTTCCCCAATACTGCGATATTTCTCTTTGTATTTTAACTTTACAAAATAATTTTACAATATCAGATTTATTTTGCACAGATTTTATCATTAGAAGTTGAAATTGTTCAACATTATTGTGCTCCTCTTTTTTCTCTTCTTAAATAAAAACACAAAAACTTAAACAAACTTTAGAAATAGAAATGCAAGTTCAACTGTACATTTTAAAAGTCTAACGTATACCTTTACCTTTTTTTTTTTAAACAAAAACTCAATCGTACTTTTTGCACAATACACATTTTGAACGTGGGAAATTACAGTCATATAATCAATCATAATGATCATATTTTATTAAAAGAGACTGTACCTACCGTTCAAATATAATATAAATATAGATGTATTTATATAACTACATTTATATTATACATATTTTTGATATCTATAAATTATACAATTATCACAAAAAAACAAAATAAAAATAAAAAAAAAAATCGAAAAAAAATACACTAAATTTCGAAAAAAAAAAAAAAAAATTGTTTTTTTTTTTTTTGAACTTATTGTTTTCTTTATTAATAAAATTTATATTATTTTAGTATTAATTCGGTTTTGCATTCGAACGCACCGCAAAATATTCTGATTTCAGGAACCTTTTTAATTTTTTCATTCAATTTCGGTTTTATAATTAAAAAAAAATAGAACAAAAAAAAAAAAAAAAAAAGAAAAAACAATTGATACATGATTAAAAAAACCAAAAAAAAAAAAAATAATTAATTAATTAATTAAAATCTGTTACTGTTGGAAAATCATTTTTTTTTTTTTTGTTTGATATTTTACAATTAAATCAAATTTATTTATTTTTTCGTTATCACCATCGTGCCTAAAATCTAAAAACAAAAAAAAAAAGGAAAAAAAAAAAGAATTAAAAATTAAAAATGGAAAATAATATGATATCAGAAATAAAAATTTCAAATAATAATAATGAAAATTGTAATAATGGTATTAATAAAGAAAATAATGAAATTAAATCGAAAATTAATGATGAAAATTTTAATGGAGAAAATAATTTAAATGTTAAAGTTGAAATTGAAAATATTATTGAAAATAAAATTGATGAATCTGATGTTGATGATAATGATGAATTAAGGTTTGTTTGTTTTGATGAAAAATATAAGAAGTTAAATAAAAAAAAAAAAAAACACCAACAAACATAAAGGTGATGGTTTTCAAAAAACAAATAAAATAATAATAAGTTTGCTTTTATTTACTTAAATACTTAATTTGTATAGTTCCTTAAATATATACACAAGTATATATACAAGTATGTACATAGAAATTTCTGTATGTCGTTTGTAAATTTTTGGTTATGGATAATTTAGTCATCTCTATATAAATTTTTTTTTCTTTTTTTTTTTTTTTTTTAAATTATATATTATTATTGTATAAGTATATATATATATATATATATATATATATATATATTATGATGTATTTAAAGATGTCAAAATTTTAATGTTAAATATATCAACTTTTGGTACATCAAATATACTTATCACCGAAATATAAATGTATGTATTAACTGGCGTATCCAAAAAAAACAACCCTTTCTTTTTTTTTTGTTTTTTAATTCAACCCTTTTGTTAAGGAGTGTATCTTATTATTGGATTGTGACAAATTTTAATAGTAGATACCTAAAATAAAATAAGTTTCAGTACATGTTATTAAATTCTTTGAACCTATATAAAATTTTTAAATTTTATTAAGATAATATAAATGGGGTGAAAAAATGATCTGATCTGGTCTTATATTTCTATAATATACATACATACGTACTAATGTAGTAACGTCTTAATTGTGTGGAAAATTTTTTTTTTTTTTTTTGTTTTCATTTAAAATTTCTAATCATATTAATTCGTCGGCTTGTATCAGTAAATTTTTTTATATTCTATATATATATATAATATAATATATAATTACTTATTTATTTTCTTTTTTCGTTTAAAGTTATTAATTAAATTAACACTTTTAAAAATTAAATTCTTTAGAGGTATTTTTGTTTTCTTTAAACGTGAAAGCTACGCCGTTCTATTAATTAAATCCTATTTGTGAATTAAGTTTATAGTGCGTAAATTGACTGAAATTCATATATATATATATATATATATATTTTTTTTCTTTAACTAAAAATGACTAAGAACGAACATTCAACCAGGTTAATTTAATATCATCTATATATAATATTTGACCGGAAAGTTTACATTTATATATATATACAAAAAAAAAAAAAAAAAAATACGTATATATGTGATATTTTCCGGGGTATTGATATGTTAATTTAATTAACAGAACAAAATAAAGTATATGTATAAAGTATATAAAATATTTATAGTTGATTCGCAATTTAAGATATTTGTGTACTTTATTTAAAAATTCTAGCAAACAAGAAAAAGTATATATGTATATATGTGTTACAACGTATGATTTTACAAAATTTTCATTTCTTTTTTTTTTTTTTTTTTTTTTTTGTAGAAAATTTAGTATAAATCTAAAATTCCAGTTGGGTTAATATTATACATTAAAAACAATGTAACATCAAATTTCTAATATTATGATACATATTTAGTTTCTGGCTATGCTCTAATAGGGCTAACAAAAAAAAAAAAAAAATCAATTGTGACCTAATTTTTACTTATTTTTGAAATTTTCTTTTTCCAAATATTGAATATTATGGCTGTTTTGCAGTGTTTTTTTTTTTTTTTTATTGCATTTATTAAAGATGAATTGAATATATATTTTATTTAGAGATATAGTGATGGAGATATATTTTAAAGATATTTTTTTTTTTGTAACAATCTTGTATTGTGTTGTACATTGAGAAATATTAAAATTGTTATAAAAATTAATTTTTTTTTCTTTTTTTTTTTCAAAAAACTTAAACTTTTGTAAAGAAAGCGTAAAGAAAAATCATTTTTCTACCAGTTTTTGAAAAAATACTTTTTTTTAAAAAAAAAAAAAAAAAAACCAGTACATTGAACTGACAGACAACATACTGCAGTAAATTAATTTTAAATAGTATATGGTAGCAGAATGAGAAAATCTTGTTTTGGTATAAGTGCTTAAAAATTATTATTGGCATTGTCTTAAAAATTATATATATAATTATTTTTATTGATTTTTATATATAGATAAAATGCACATACAGAGCATTGTTAATTAAATTAAATGCGGTGCTTTAATTTTCAAGGATTAACGCAAGTATACTATATTTTTAAAAAGTTCTTTCTATTTTAAGCACTAATGTAACCAAAAATAAAAAAAAAAGTCCTTTAACTTTTAAGAATCAATAATCTTCTTCTTAATCTTATTTAATAATAATAAATTGTATTTAAATATGCATGTAATCGACTAAAAGAAACCATAACAGACATAACGTACAGAATGTTAGCACCTTTAAATGTTTACAATTTTAAAATGCTTTTGTTAATGCATTTTTTATCCGTTTTTAATAAAATTTTATCGAAAAATTGTATATTATATTAATTGAAATATTCAAAAAAAAAAAAACAAAAGAAAAAAGGATATTGCACAGTTTAAAGGATAAGGATATTGCACAAATTAAAAAAGTTTTATTTATAGGATTAAACGTGTGATTTAAATTCAAAAAAATATTATTTTGATTTATAAAATTGTTTTTTTTTTTCTTCTCCATTTTAAATTTTAGGAGAATTGTAAATTTTTTGTTGAAATTTTTATCGAAATTTATGAAAAAGGCCATACTTTACACTATGCATATAATTTTTGTCAACTGAAATAACAAAAATTTTTACTTCTTACTTTTCTGCATCTATATTTGAAAATCTGTCTGCATTTAATGAAGAAAATTATTATTTTTTATTTTAAGAAATGGATGTTAATTTAACAGATCTTTTAGTTTATTTTAAGTTTTATTTAAGTTTCATTACTTATAAAGAGAATAAATAAAAGAAGAAAGGATAAAAAAATGATGAAGAAAGTGGTTTTTATGTTAAGAAACTTCTGAATGCGATAAAACTAAATTTTAAATGAATGAGTTGCAAATTAAAGATTTCGATTCTTTCGAAAATTATACAAGAATTTAAAAAAATATACAACATAAAAATTCACATCTTATGAATATAAATATTAATGAATTTTTTTAAAATTATCTCATTAATTTTTCTTAATGCCTCAAATTTTCTTCACAAAAATTTCTTAACATCATTTTAGTATCTTTATTTCACTCTATCTATATATAACATTGACTTAAAATTTTATAAAATATCTGTGAAAACAAAAAAAAAAACTTAACACGTTCGGTTCCCATATATAGATTGTGTATCACCGGTAAACATCATTAAAATGTTTCAAAATCGAGTGTTACACTTACATTAAGTGACACGTGTATCATCGGTGAACATTACAGAATGTCTTCAAAATCCCAAATCAATTTAATTTACCTTGTATTTTATTTTTAAAAATGTTCACTCATGATAATATTGAAACTTAACGGAATTTTATTTTTATGTTCCCCGGTGAGCACCGAATTTAGAATCATTTACGTGATGTTGACCGATGATACACGTGTAACTTAAAGCAAGTTTTTTTAATGTTCACCTTATGTTTTAATGAGTGTGAGTGCCAAGATGCTACATTTCATATTTATATCAAAAAAAATTATACAAAATTCAAGTACTTTAATTTCATTTAAAAGGACAAAGGAATAAAGACACGTCTATTTTCAAAAAATCACACAAAAATCATATGATTTATCAAATGTTAATTTATATAAGATGTGATATAATAGCTGTCACGTTTATACCGTATCTGTTAAACATTACATAGTGTGAAGTGAAGTAAAGTGAACTTAACAAAAATTATTATAAAATAGTTTTCAAAGCATTATGTATATAGCTTTTTAATCTTTTTATACCCGTACGATAGGATCGGGTATAATAAAATTACTCCTCCGTTTGTAACACCTCGAAATAAGCCAGCTAGATATACCTTCAAAGGTATGGATCGGATCAGAAAAAAATTCTAAGACTTTTGAGCCATGTCCGTCCGTCCGTCCGTCTGTCCATCAGCACGCTAACTCAAAAACTAAGAAAGCTAGAATCTTGAAATTTACACAAAATATTCTGGGAGTAATTTGTAGGTTTTTTTTTGGTTGAGTTTGGACCAAACCTTAAGGTAGCTCTCGAACACCTAACTTTTAGATCCGCACATTTTTTTTGAAATAGAGCTATGAAATTTTAACTGCTGATAGATCTCACAAAAATATTAATTTTATTTTTAATAACTTTTTTTTGTAGCTCCACCCGTTACGGAGCTTTCAGGGTTCAAAAAAGCTCTACATTTAAATTGTTATAGCACAAGTTGTATAAGGTATATCTTCATTTTGAAAACGCCAAACGATTACTACTTTTATTAGCTTTAAAAGTATATATACAATAAATATATATTTGTGGCATACGGTGTCTTAATTTACCGTTATGCGAAATTCAAATTTTGCAAAATCCTTTAACCCTTCTATCTTCTAAACGGTTTAAGTTGGAAACTTAAAATTTTGACAGAAGTTAGATCTTTGAAAATAAGTATTTTCTATTTTTAAACACCTGTTAACATTTTTTTGAAGTATACACAAAAATGAAAGCTTCAACATTATACTCTTATTTCTGTTAACAACTTTTTTTAATAATATAGGGTTACTTTATAATTGACGAAAGTGTTACTTGATTTTTTCAAATTTTCTAACAAATTTCTTTAACGTATTTTTTCCATTTTGTTTTACTCGATAATTTGAAATTGTTGAGGATATAATGCGTAGTATAAAAAAATGTAAATAAATAATGTAAAAAATAACGACATAACGGTTGCTTGAAGATTTTTTATTTATATGATATTGATATACATACATACTTATACAATAATATCATGTTTATTTGCATATCATATATGTCACTAGTGAATGAATGATAAGAGTATAAATGTATATTATATAGCGCCGTATTTACATACATATATGTATTTTATTGTACTTATAAGAAATTATTCTGTCAATGGAATATTTAAATATAATATAATATAATATTTAAAATTATATTTATTATTTTGTACTTAGTAAATTTAATATACATTTACCGCTTAGTATGGTACTATAGAATATTTGAAAAAGTTTTGGATTGATAATCGTTATGTGGAAGGTTAGAATCTGCTTTTGAAGAATGTAAATATAAACATATAGTTTGAATATATGTACAACCCATAGTACTAGAAATTATAAAATTCACCCAAATTATTTTAAAATACTAAAATATTAAAAAAATAATATTGTAAGCAGAGTGACAGGCTGTGAACATACTAACGGTTCGTACGGGTATCTAAGAGTTGACAAAGGCAACTGTATTCTTCCTCGTTTATTCATTATATTTAAACAATTTTTTCTTCTCTTTTGTTTGATTACTTTAAAATTTTACTTTTTTTTATTATATTTCTGAAATTGAGTTTTCTTTTATTTTGAAAAAAAAAAAAAAATTTTTTTAACAATAATGTTTATTCGAAATTAAAAACTGCAAAACCGAACAAAAAACTATCTTAAAATAAATATATATATACACATATATTTTCAAGATAAATCAATATAAATTATTACATTAACGTTAAAACAAAATCAATAATATAGAGGAAAAAATAATTTATTTTTTTTTTTTGAAAAAGTTCAATAAAAATATGAAATAAAAAATGAATTTTCAATGATGCTTCCATTCTATCAAAAAAAAACAGAAAAAAAAAAAAAAAGAAATGACTCAATTAATTTTTCCATTTAAGAAAGAATAAAATGTTAATATGAATAAAATTAAATAATTAATTTAGAAACGAATCAATGTAATTAAAAGAAAAACGTTTCAATTTCTTGAAACTTAATTTTTTTTTTGTTTTTGTTTTCTTATTTTTTTTTTTTAGTCATCCTAAAAAATCTTTTATATTTTTATTACATTGTAAATATTTATTTAAAGCAGGGCTGCAAACTTACAAAAAATCGGCTTCAGGTTCGGGTTCGGGTTTGAACTGGAAAATTTTAGTGGGTTCGGTTCGGGTTCAAATTTTTTAATCAACATAACAAGTGCAGCATTATTGATTGCAATTGCAAATCAAAATCTATTAATTTTACTTATGTATTATTTTTTGCTTTTATTTGCAAGTGCCATAGTAGGCATAGAAATTAGAAATAGAGAAAAAAATTCTTGAAGAAACATGAAAGAAACAAAAACAAATTGTGTTTACTTCTTTCTATTTGGAATGGAATATGTAAACTATGACTAGCTATACCAAAAGCAATACACATTTGGATATACAAGTAGAATATTATATATCTCTCTAAATAATTTTTGTAGTTGTATTTACTTACTTACATATATTTCTAGTACGTATATTACTAGGTACGTACATATTTAAATTGCTAAGCATAATACGTGTGCTTACACAGTACGCAAATATGTGGCTATGTAAGTATTTTACTATTTTGTTTTATATTTTTTTTATTCTCAGTTTAAAATAAAAATACATTGTTGAATTTGATTGCGAATGAAATGGTGAACCTGAACCAAATTTTTTACTGGGTTCAGGTTCGGGTTCTGGTTCGTCAAAATGCTTGTTCCGGAGAGGTTTTGGGTTCGGGTTCAGGTACGGTTTGCAGCTCTGATTTAAAGTATATTAAAATGATTCATTTTTAGAATTTTTTTTTATATTTTTTTTTATTCTTTCTCATTTATATGTGATTTGTGCAATGGAATTTTTAAGTGATTACGTCGTTATCAAAATTTCTTATCAAAATTTTTCGACTTTTTTTTTTTGAAATTTTTCCACAACAATTTTGCAAATTGATAATTTATTAATTGTATTTTAAGATTTTCTTTGTTTTGTTTTTTTTTTTGAAAAAATTAATTGAAATTCTGTATAAAAAATGTTTTTTAAGATTAAAACCAGTTTACCATCTAATCTTTATACATATGCGATTTTCTTTATTTTTGTTTCTTTAAGATTAAAACCGGTTTTAAATAACTTATCATTGGTGTTTTCTTCACGTGCAGTAATGGCATACAATCTCATGATTTAATTTTATTTTTTTTTGAAATTTTTCCATTATTTTTATCATTTTCTTCAATGGAATTTTTTTTTTTTTTTTGTTTTTAGCATCAAAACATTTTAAATTAGATTTGAAAGTTATTTATTTTTATTTTTATATTTATATATTTTAGATTAGGGGTAGGTTGTTGTATATTAACCTTTTTGATTTATTATACCTATAGTTAAGAGAATTTGAGTGAATTATAAATGTTTAAGAAATTTGAAGAAAAAGAAAGAAAGAAAAAAAGAAAATTGAAGATAATCTAGAAATTATACCGGAAATTATTTATTTAAAATGGGACATGTTCCTATCGTGATTCAGTATTAAGAAGGCCCTAAAATTAATTATTTTAAAAACTTATGTTTCATTTTTTTAACTCGTCCTCAGATAGTAATATTTATAATTTTAATATGTATCAAAAGATGGCAAGAATGTAAGTGCCTGCAAAATAATTATTACATTGACGACTTTTCTCATATGTATGCATTTGAGAAATAAGATCAGAAAATATGAAAAATAAAACCCTGTGGTATATTAATATTCTCTTTCAACTTAATACGTACGACTTGTTGGAACCTAAAGACTAAAGAAATGCTTTTATTTTCCTTTCTCATCTCAAATCTCAAAGATACAAAGAATAGCCCCTTTGATAGTGTCAGATTCTTACTGATAAAACTCTGCTCCGCTCTTTTATTTTCTAACAGTGACATTCGGAAATAAGAAGAATTTCAATTAATTAAATAAATAATAAAAGAGTCAATTTATTAAAATTTTTATACAAAAATCATAATATTATGGTTGAAAGGGAAATATATTTGTTTTTTAAGTCAGTTTTGTAATCACTCACTTATTTTGTTACAGAAATATATGAATCCACTGTGTACAGTATTTTTTCTAGTACAGTATTTTAAATCAAAGAGAAATCAGCCTGCGGACGTTATTTCTCATTGATAATTGAGAAATAAGAGTCCATGATACAATTCCTTATTAAATGTGAAATAACACAACGAGGACTTTATTTCATATGACTTTATTTTACGACACCATATTAAAATACTTAATTTTTTACATTCTGATCTAATGAATATTAAATATTCATTCAAAATAATTTTGTATATATGTATTTACTTTTAAACTACAAACATACATATATATAAATGACATATAAAGAAAGTTATAAAGTCATATTTTTAACAATTTTGTTTATTCAACTTGTAACATTTTGTTAAATCTATAATGTCAAAAAGTAATTCTATGTCAATATTATTCATTCTATGCATTAATAAAATAATATATAAAAATTATCAAAAAAAAAAAAAAAATTGAATATTTAGTAAGTTTTCAAGGTTTTTGTTTTTCCATCCTACTCTCCCCCCAAAAACAAAGAAATTCAAAAGTATCAATAAACAAATATTTTATACTTGTCAGAATAAGACGATTGACAATTGTAATAAAATTTCTTAAGTACTTTTTTTTTTTGTTGTTTTGTTTTTTTTTTTTTTTTTTTTTTGTTTTATCACTTTTTGGTTATATACCATATTATACATATACCCAATAAAACAAAAAAAAAAAAAAAATCAACCTTGAAATCTGTTACCATCACTTTCAGACCAAACAAGTTTTCTAAATTTTTTTTTTTTTGTTGTTTTCGTTGTTTTTTTATAGCTTGTGTTTCTAATTGCAATAATTCGAGGAATTAACAATTTATGTAAGATAATAACAAAATTTTCTCATACACACTTAACATTTTTTTTTTTTCAATACTATTAACTTTTAACATAGCCACCATGTATACAATGTATGTACGTTATATGTATAATGTTATTTCTTTAAAAGCATATTTTTGATGTTATCCTTTACAGAAACAAGAAAATGAATAAATTAAATTAACAGTTACATGTAAATGTATGTTTAAAATTATAATTTTATAAAATGTATATGTATTTTCTATGTATGTATATATAAATGTGTATAATAATATAAATTATCGTATATATATATATATATATATTGATACTTGATAGTCATACCTATATAATATCATATACATATATGTATATATTATATATACATTAAATAATGTAAAAAAAAACAAAGTAAGAAAGTGCGAGGAACAAGAAAATTGAACAAGTAACAAGTCATTTAAAGAAAAAACAAAACACAAAAAAAAAAAAAAAAAAAACGCTGGAAAAGTACCGTTATATTGTGATATTCACTAAAACAAAAAAAAAAAAATAATAATAAAAACAAGCAACAAAAAAAAAAAAATTTTATATTACAAATGAATCGTTATTTTAAAACTAAGTGAGCAAAAAAAAAAAAAAAAACAAACACGTTACAACACTAGGTACTACATATACTATTTAGTACTTATTATTTGTTGGTATTTCAAGTAGTTGCTAATGCAAGAAAATAACCTTTAAATGTTTCTTGGTTTTTTTTTTTTTACTTTTCTTTAATTTTCTTCACTGTATGATATTTTCTTACATATTTTTAATTAAAAGAATTTCATTTTCTGTTTTTTTCTCTTTTTGCTTACCTTTCCTAATGCTTTTCTTTAATTGCAAAGAAAAAAAAAAACAATTTTTTTTTTTTAAACTTTTTTATTTATGTATTTTTTTTTTTTGTTGAAATACAATTTCTTTCACTACTACTACGTTATTATCTATACTATATGTACGAGTACTATTACGTCTTATTTTTCTTTTTGTTTTATTTATTTTTTTTTTTTTTGCTAATTTCTATATACAAAAGTTACTCTGTACATTTATTTAGTGTTTAATGTACATATATTAGATGGTGGTAAAATGACAAAAAAAAAAAAAAAAAAATTATAGAGAGAAGAAAAAACCAGGTCATTAAATAAATTCTTTTAAGTTTGAAGGAAAATATTGGTCGGAAAAATAAAATGAAAAAAATATGTTGAATGAAAAAAATTATAGAAAATATAATTTAGAAGAGAAAAAAATTTTTCAATATTTAAATCAAAATGGGATATAGAATTTCTACGTTTGAATAGCGTAAAAAGTTAAAAAAAAAAATTATATTAATTTCTATGATGGTTAAAAATTAATTAAAACAATTCATAATACTGTTTTATATTTCTGATATACATATATATATATAATATATATACATATCTTTTAAAATAAGTAATTTTTCTCATATTTGATAACATTTATATATAAAACTAAAAAATGTTGCTTACAAATTAAAGACGTAAAACTTTTTTATATATATTTTTTCTTTTATAATATAATACGTAAAACTTTTTAAATTCGATTGTCCTTAAGATTTAAATTTCTTAATAAAAAAGTATTTTTTTTTTTTTTGTTTTTTTTTTATTAAATTAAAAAGACATCTTAAACATCATTTTCTTTGTATGAAAATGAAAAATGTATGCTTTCAATTAATTTTAAGTTAATAATTCAATTATGATTTCTGATGAAAATATACTTTATATATATATATATACATATATATACTTATATATATATAAAATAGCTATTAGATATTCTTTTATTCTATTTAATTATATAGATACAAAGACGACAATGACAATAAAAAAGAAAAAAAAAAAATTATTTTTAATACATTCTGAGAATAAATAACGTAAATTATTTTTTTTTTGTTATTTATGTTTTTGTTATTCTAAAAACTAAAATAATTATCAAGGCTAAGAAGAAAAATTAAGGATTCTCATTTTCATTTTATTTTGACTTTTATTTATTTACTATAATATGACAGAATCATTATATTTTTAGTTTAGTTTTTATAAGTTTTATAATATAATAATTCATATATAACTATATATATATATATATTTATATAAAGAACAATACATATACATACATATATATAAATTAAAATGTTATATTAAGTAATAAAATTTTTTTCAAAAACTGATAACTTATATAATTTAATAGTTAGAAATTTAACAAGGATCTGTTGTTTTTAAACCAACCATAATTGAAAAGTTTTTAGAGCATAGAAAAAGCTATGTGTATATATTGTAGAATTTTGACTTTTTTTTTATTAAATTTCTTCTCTATATTTTAAAGAACATATTTTATAAAATTAAATAGAATTATTAAATTTAAAATAAAAATCTTTTAATTCATAAAAGTATATTTATAATCAATACTAAAATTACAAATATGTACCTAGTTATAAAAGTTGTACCGTAATGAAAAATCTTTAGGTTTATTTTATAAGGTTTTTTTCTTTCAGTTAATTTTAATGATAGCTAAACTGTTATTTATTTGTTAAAAACTAGTATAAAAAATATATTAAGATTTTAAAATCATATTTATATACTTACTGCTCGATCGTAATTATTTTACGGTCTATTTCGCGGTAATTATGATCGAGCAGTACTTATATAAATATGATTTTAAGCAATTTTCTTTTGGTAAAGGACAGTTAATTAAGCTAAAGATATATTGTAAATGAGACCTTTTTCATACAATTCCTCTAACATAAAAACATATTTTACAAACTATCTATTTTACCAAATTGAATGTTTGGTAAAGATTTTTAAAAATAATCGAAACTCAATAAAAGTAAATCTAACAAAAAAATAAAACGTTTAACAAATGCGATGTTTAAAAAAAACTAAATTTTAAACATTTAGAATAATATTTTCGCGTGTGCAAAATATAATTAAAGAACTTAAAATAAATTTTGTATTGAAAAATATTTCGAACCGGTAAAAAAATCATAAACAAAAATGAATTAAATGAAATTAAATTTATATATATTTTAAAAATAAACATTTAACGAAAATTATTTTAAATCTTAATAAATTCTTAAATTTTCAATTAAATGCAAAATAAAAATATTATTTTTCCTAAAAGTATGCAATAATCTTGAATAAAATTTTCCAATTAAAATATTTTTAATTTTAATATTGCTGATAAGTTTTTTATATTAATACATGCATTTTATATGTTTATATTATTATTTCTTTCTTTTTTTTTTTATTGAATATAATAAAATTGAATTAATATTACAATAATTTTAAATATAATAATATTTATTTATTATTTTATTTTAAGAAAATTTCTTTCAAATCAAAATATAAACAAAAGAAAAGCATAAAAATATTTTAAATTCATTTGAATTATTTTATAATAATAAATTTTTGTTATTACAAACTTATAAATGAAAATAAATAAAAACTGAAAGAAATTGCAAGAAAAAAAAAAATGAAGTAAAAATAAACTATAAATATTATACAATATTCTGAAAAAAAATAAATAAAAAACTAATAAATTGTAATCGTAAGAAGTTTGAATAAGTTTTTCATTTAATAGTCCTTACTCCTTAACTCTTTTCAATACTTAAATTCAATATTATCAATTATTATCCTTGAATAAATGAAGTTATTGTTGAATATATTAATTTTATAAACATCTAAATAAATTATTTAAAAACATTTGTAAAAACATTTTGCGTATTGTTTTTAAAATAATGTAATTTGTTTTTTTTTTTCTTTTAATGACAAAAAAATAAAACATAAAAATAAAATGAAATAACTTAAGTATATTAAGTGGCTTTCATTTTTTAATTGATAATATTTAATTTAAGACAATTTAAATTATGTTTGTTGTAATAAAAGTTTCATTTTATTACTCTTAATGTACTCCATATCTTTATACTTGAACTTAAAATGACTGAAGGATAAGGATATAATGTTTAAAATTTTATGAGTTTTTTGTTTTTTTAACTCTTTTTGATTACATAAATACCAATTAATATCTTTTTTTTTTTTTTTTTTTTTAAGTTTTAAGGTTTAAGGATATATATAAATTTTATTAATATCATAACTAATTTTTGTAAACTTGAAAAGATCTAAAAAAAAAAATAAAAAATTAATTAAATTCGTTTTATTTATTCTATAGATATATGCCATTCTATCTTAATTTTAAATAATAGGTATACATTATTTCTTAAAATAGAAATTGGTATAATCAAACCTATTTTTTTTTTTGTTTTTCTCCATTAAAATGTAGTTAAAAAATAATAAATAATAAAAATATTACATAAAAATGTATTTTTATGATTGAAATTCAAAATTTTATGAGTGTTTGTTTTTTTTTTTTTTTTCCTTTGTTAATAATTTATATTTTTTTATTTTTGGCGAAATTATCACCAAATAATGAAAAAGGCAATGGTACTATTTAATAAAAAGTAGAAAAGAAAGAAAACCATGAAAACCAATGAAATTATGTATTAAAAAAAAAAATACGAAAACAGCTCAAATTGAATAACAAAACAAAAAAAAACAAAAAAAACATAAAAATGGTCAACGGAAATAATTACATAAAAAAGCAATCAATTTTTGATGTAGGAGTTAAGTTTTCTTCTTCTTTTTTTTTTTTACCTCTCATGTGTTTGTCCTTTTTTATTTTATTTTTGTTTTTTTCTTTTTTTTCTTTTTTTTTCCTATTCTTAATTTAATTGAAAATTGACATGCGAAAAAAATACAAAAAAAAACAAAAAAAAAAAAAAATATTTTACGGTTTCAAGAATTCCTTTTTAATTTTGCGTATTACCTTGGCACGACAATGTACGAAACAACAAATCAAATCAATACTATATACATAGTATATAATTTTATTGTTATAAATAAATCTTTTTGTTAAAGGATTATTATATAATATACCTTTATTGATTTTTTATGTTTTAAATTTAATACAATATATACTAGCTTTCAATCAAAATGAAAAAAACGAAAAAAAAACTGAATATAAAAATAGAAAAATTAATATTTAAACGACTTTTAAATAGATATGTATTTAATTAAAAATAGAAAAAACTGAAAAGTTTTTATTTAATATAAATATAAGATGGAGTTTCTTTAAAATCATAGAAATTAAAAAAAAAAAACTTCCTGTGGAAGAACATATTTTTTTCTTTATCATAAAAGAATAAAAAGGCGCAAATTTTCCGAATGACTATAAAAACATGTTAGAATTTTAAATTGCAATAAAGAGGCTTAACTTTTTTGAATTTTAAAGAAATCCCATTTAAGAAGAACCCTATTAAGAAAAACTGAAAACACATATAAAATTACAATATTGGAGCTTTAATTTTTACGTTTTAGGTTTCGCATTTTTACACTTTAAAATATATTCGAATGAAAATAGCAAGTTTTTACCTTTAATATCTCGTAAACCAAGGCAGGGGGTGGTATAAAAAAATTTTTTTCTGAGGTAATTTATGCTAATTCTTAAAGATCTTTCTCCTCTCAAAATTTTCTTAAGTCTCTATTTAGAAGGGTTGCGAAAAAAGAAAGCAATATGAAGAAAGGAATATTATAAAATTTTATTTTCACATAACGGTTAATTTAAATACCTAAATATCTAAATTAAATGTATTTTGTCAATCAATGATTAAAATTCCAGTGTTCTATATAATTGTATATAGTCATTTTGCTTAACTCAAGTATCCAAAATATTAATAATCAATACTAAACGGTGTAAAAGTTTTATAAATAGTCGAACGAACGGACAAAAAGAATGAAAATAAAAAGGTAATTTTTTTTTTAATTATTTTTTTCGGAAAAAATGTATTATAAATTTTAAAAAAAAAAATGTAATTTCTTGATTGTAATTGGAGTCGATTCAATTTAGTTTAATGCTCATTTACAACTGAGATTATTTTTATACATTAAAGATTACATTTTGACTCCCCACTATAGTAATTTGATGCGCAGTTGGACTTTAATTCTTTTATTTAAAGTATAAAAGTTTTTCCTTGTAAGTAAAATTGTAATTAAAATAATTAAATAATTATATTAATAACAATTTATTTTTTTTCTTCTTTCCATTCTTTTAAAAAAAGAGCATACATACATAAATCCTTAAGTTTTTAATTATTCATATCAGACCTAACCTTCAGTTTTCATAATTATTATTTTCATTAAACTGTTAATTACACAGTTCTACCTATTCGACAATTTCAATTTAATTGAATGTATAGATATATAATTGCAAAAAGAAAAAAAAAAATAAAAAAATATTAATAGAAAATTTTTTTTATAGTATTTTTCACAAAAGTTATTACATAACTATATTAATTTTTCATCCAACAAGGACTATATTTATTGTTAATTAATATACAATGATTACAGTTCAATGATTTTGTTTTTTGTTTTTTTTTTTTTTGTTTTTCATTTAATTGATAATATTACTAAAAATAAATTCTTATTTTTCTAATAATTTTTATTAATTTTGTTTTTAAATTCATTAATTTTTATGTTAAAAACATTCTTATACTTAAATATACGCATTTTTTTTTTTTTGTTTTCTGTTCCTTCCTCCTTCATATCTATAAATATTGTAATATTTAGGTTTAGTGTGCGTATAATTACTTAAATTTCTTTTCTTTTTCCAATTCATTTACCTTCATGTTTATGTTTTCAATGTTAATAACGAATAAATTTTTTTTTTTTTTTTCTGTTTTTATTATTAGAATAAATATCTTAAGATATTTTTCAATTTGATTAAAAAAAAAATACATACAATGTTTTATAAACATATACAATATCCTGTTTTAATGTGGTAATGGGTGTTGTTGTTTATAATTTTTTTTTTTTCTTTTGTTTCTTAAATATTTATTCAAGTAAATAAATTTTCAATTGTATTCGTTTTATTTTATTCTTAGAATAAAAATTCCCTTTTTTTTTTTTTTTATAAAAGTTTTTTAGATAATGAAATCTTATACCTAAGATTGTAAAGTATTAAATTTCGAAAATGTAATAATTGATTTTTGAGATATATAGTATAATAGAGATGATATCCCAAAAGTTTTGTATCGCAAACGTTTTATTATAGACTTTATGAAATTTTTAAGGTATTCAAAACAGTTTTTGTAAAAAGCATTCAATCTCTTAATGACGAATTTCGAAATATAAAAGGATATGAAAACCATATTGTCACAATAACTAATAAAATATACTTTGGAATTGATCCTTTTAACATGATCCAAGCTTCATGATTAAAATGAATGCGTCCAATAGTTGAAGATAAAAAAAAAAGAATAAAATTATTTGAATATAACCATATAAGATTTTTTCTATAGTCAAAGTTTACTTTGTACTAACTACCACATATAGTTTCTTATTAAGGATTTAAAGATTAATGATAAAAAGAAAATATATTGTATGAAAATGTGATTATCGCTTTGTAGGATTAAGTAATAATATTATATAACTGTAAAATGCAGCTCCCTTAAAAATTAAAATTTGATTCTTGCCAATACAGGACGTTTTTAAAGATGCACTTAAATAAGTTTCTCACATTAAATGCGTAAAATTTTGTTTAGTGATTTGAAACTATACATATATAAAAAATTGTTTTTTTATACATTAATGTGTAATTTCTCTGTCACATAAATGTGGATACGGCCTTTCCCGTTCAGGCGTGGCTGTTAATATCGTAAGGGGGAATAACTCTTACGACGTGTATGGGATTCGAACCCACACTCCCTCAATGTTTACAGCGTATTTTATATGCTCTTACCCACTAGGCCACCGAGTCCCCTATATAAAAATTTAATATAGATTTAAAAAAAGGTGAAATTTTGTAAATTTTTAGTTAGAAAATTTCTTTACAAAGTCTTTATTTAAAGGAAAATTTAAATAAAAATTAAATGTTATAATTTTTAAACGTTTGAAGTACATAAAGTAGTAACTTTCTTGAAAACGATTTTTTTTTTTGAACTAACATATAATTATTACTTCTTTTTTATATCTAAAGTGTTGACAAACTAACTCAAGTACATTATAATACTTTAATTCCATATATAATTTTCATAATAAGTACATAAGTACATATATATAGAATATGTAGTATATAAAAAAAATTTATTTAATTTATAAATGTTAAAATAAGTAAAATTGCTAATGGAAAATTAAAGTTTCGATCTCTTCTTGATGAATTTAATACAACAAAAAATTCATATATTATTATTACACACATCCACACACCCATATTTCAATGGATAAACCTATATTTTAATTTCCTGTAAAATTTATACTAATATTTATGTACATATATTATATTATGAAATATATATATATGTGTATATACAAAATGTATTGTAATCATATAATGAACACGGACACTATACTCGTATAACAAATAAAATTTTTCAATGTAAATATGTAGTTTCAGTTTGACAAAAAAAAACTATTTTTACATCCTTTTTGGTCTAATAATAATCAAACATTTTGTTCCGAAGTTTGATCCTTGTGTCATAACTGTACATATATGTACTTTTATTGAATCAAAAATTTCTTAATTTTTGAACTATTGTAAAATACTTTTAAAACATTTTATATTGTCCTATTTTAAACTTTTTAACACTTAAAATAAAAAAAAAACAAAACACTTAACAAATTTATATTATTTTCCGTTGAGTATGTACAAAAAGTTTATGGTTTTATTATAAACAGATAAAGTGAAGTTTTTATTTAATTATTTGAATTGCAATTAATCTAGAGTAGACAGCTGGATTCGATGCAATGAATCTAGACCAATGCATAAAGTATTAATATTTTAATCAGGGAACCAATTTTTGTACTTTCGATAAAATAAAACAGATTTCAGACTCTTAGTTTTACAAATTAATTTAATTAACTTGAATTTTATTATTAGATTTTAATTATTTGTTGTTAGTACCTTAGTAGCATTATATCTGACAATACTCTTTTGTACTGTAATTTTGTCTAATTAATTATTCCCTTATTAATTTTTCTAACATGTTTTTATGACAGAAATATTTTCATATCATATCCTTTAAAAACAATCCTATTACAGAAATATTATTAACTTTTTTTTTTTTTTTTTAAATATTTAAAATCTAATTTTGCTCTTTAGTGTATATATATTCTATAATACATTTTGTTCCATTAGTATTAATTTGATTGAAGTTTCTTGTTGTTATGTAATGATGACACCAACACAATAAGAATACAATGAATATACAAATGCATGTAACATAGATATGATATCAATAAACTAATAAATAAAAAACACATAATTTACTTATTGAAAATCTAATAGTTACTTATTTTACATATATGTATATATATATCTATATATATATATATATATATATATATATATAAATATGTATCAGGAAAGGAAATTAGTATTTAATATAATAATTACATTAATATACATATACATATATATACATGCATATATATTTGAAAATATCTTTTAAATAGTTAAAAGATTTTTTGTAAAAGGATATTCATTTTAAAAATAAAGTATATATATGTAAGTACATATATATATATATATATATATATGTATAAATATATTATATAATATATTTTTACAATTTATCTTTTATACATTTTATATAAGTTTATAATTAACTTTTTCATATTTACTGATTGATTTGGTTATTTCCACTTGACACTCTCTCATTCAATACAAATATTTCTTCTTATACATATACTCAACTTTAATGAAACCCCTTAAAACATGTTATTCAATTTATTGATCGACATAAAATAAATTAAGGAATAGAACATCAAAAACAGCTGTTCTTATAATAATTTGAATGTTCATTTAAAGTACAAGGATATAATACTTATATAGATATGGTATGGTAAATTCTTGTGTAAAAAAAAAAAAAAAAAAATATAACGAAAAAAAAAATATCCTATAGAGTATAGAGTATAGTATGTATATATATATAGATAGTTTATTATGTATTACTATTTTTTTTAATATATATATATATATATATATATATTTAATATGCCTATCTATTAGTTGTTGCTGTTATTCCTGTCAGATATAATTTTATTTTTGAAAGAAAAGTTCTGAAGGTAAAAAATAAAACAGAAAACGAAAAACATTTAAAAAAAATATATATATATCTTTGCATAGATACATTTTTTTTGTATTTTTTTTTTTTTTTTAGTTTTTCATCTTGATTTCGAATACTAACAAAAATATTTCTGATATGAAGTTGTTATTATATATATATACATATATATATATACATAAAAAATGTACAAAAACAAAAATATGAACAAAAAATTTATAGGATACTCAAGATAGATGTAAAATAAATTTGACTAGCTTTTAACTTTTGTTTTTTTTTTTTTTTTTTCTTTTTCCATGCTCTTATAAATATTCCGATTATATTATACATATATGTATCCTGTGAATATACATTACATCCGTATGATTATAGAACAAAAAACAAAAAAAAAAAATAATACGATGGATATGAGTATTTTAGTATGAAATGTGATGATACGATATGTGTATCCTGTACAGAGAAATGAAAGATTGGAAATAATACAACAATTTTGATTGACAAGACATTTAAGATCTGTTAAAATGAATGAATGAATGAACGAATAAATGGAAAAAAAAAAAAAAGAAAAAAAAAAAGATTAAAATGATTGAAAATAACTGATTTTTATTTATATCATTTCATTCATTTCTTTTACTTTTTTTTTCTTCTTCTGTCTTAAGGTAACATTGAAAATATTATAAAATAAAAAAACAATGAAATGGAAATAAATTGTAGCAAATAAACGAAAGAGGAGAGGATTAAAAACAAAAAAAAAAAAAAAAACAGTATTAACTTGACAGCGTGAATCGTCAAGAGTTTTTTAATATAGTAACAACTATAGATACACTCTTTAAAAGCCCTTAAAAATAACTGAAAGTTTTTTTTAAATTAAATTAAATTTTAAATTGAGGCTTGAAAATAATTTGATATCCATGTTAGACTCATTTGAGTTAGAAAAATTTTATAATTGAGATTTTTTAATTTTCCTTCAAATTGTACAGTTTTTCTATACGATTTTTGTATTGAGTTGAAAAAAACTTACGAAAAACCTACGGAAAATTTCTTCAATTTTAAAAGTAAAACTATATTAAATGAAAAAGTCGGTTTTCTTATACACGTTACTTTTGAAGCAAATTATTGTTATTTTTAAAAATTTGTCTTCTTTAGAAACCTCCTTGTTCCAACAAAATTCTTGTTTTAATCCCTTGGTTTCAAGTTTTTTTTTTAAATAAAATAAAATTTTAAATTGAACTGTAAAAATAATAAAAACATTTATGTTGGACTCATTTCAGTTAAAAGAATTTTGTTAATAAGAATTATTTTTTTTTCGAATTGTGCAGTTTTTATAGTACAGTTTTTCTCCGATTTTAGTTTTGAGTGAAAAAAAGTGACTAAAAACCTATAGGGAAAATTTCTTTAGTTTCTAAATATTTTTGATTGATAATATGCTGCGTATGTGATGTATGCTGCGTTTGAGTGAAACTGCGTATCACTTTTTTCAGATAGCTGAGATGAAACTAAAATGATTAACGTATATGAATTTATATATGTATATGTATTTAAATATTTACATAATATACACATTTTAGTTTCAGTTACCTGTAAAGTACAGTTTTAAAAAGAGCTTAAAAAAATGGTAGTTTCTAAAAGAATGATAAAGTCACTTTTAAAAATTTAAAAATGCTTATGTACAAAACTTTTATAATTATTCACTTTGCTTCAAATTTTGAAGTAAAGAAAAATTGGTATCACCGTCGTATTCAAATTCTCACAGAATAGCCATTCATGATGGTTTTGACAGATAAACATCATGTCTACTTTAAAAGTCTCACAGAATTGGCACACATGATTGTTTTTTCGCGTCTACAATTTCTCAAAATAGAAAATCATGACTTCAGTGATATTCATCGTATGCTACGTCTCTCAGAATATGGGTGTAAGTATTTACAGAAATTAAAATAGTACACTTTTATGGAAATATAAGTTTTATTGATTTTAATCTACAGTTATTAGAGATCCATATTATATAGACTCATCATCGAATCGTGAAGGCTATACAAAAAAATTCCATCGGCTATACAAAAAATCAAACGATGAAAAGATTTTGTAAGCAAATTAATAGAAAAACAGACTGAAATATATTTTATGCTACAATTTTCAAAAAAAAAAAAATATAAAAAAAACGAGGAAGAATACAGTTGATTTTGTCAACTCTTAGATACCCGTACGAACCGTTAGTATGTTCACAGCCTGTCACTCTCCTTACAATATTATTTTTTTAATATTTTAGTATTTTAAAATAATTTGGGTGAATTTTATAATTTCTAGAACTATGGGTTGTACATATATTCAAACTATATGTTTATACATTCTTCAAAAGCAAATTCTAATCTTCCACATAACGATTATCAATCCAAAACTTTTTCAAATATTCTATAGTACCATTTAATACTAAGCGGTAAATGTATATTAAATTTACTTAGTACAAAATAGTAAATATAATTTTAAATATTATATTATATTATATTTAAATATTCCATTGACAGAATGTATGTATGTAAAATGTAAATGTATGTAAAATACATATATGTATGTAAATACGGCGCTATATAATATACATCTATACTCTTATCATTCATTCACTAGTGACATATACGATATGTAAATAAACATGATATTATATAAGTATGTATGTATATCAATATCATATAAATAAAAATTCTTCAAGCAACCGTTATGTTGTTTATTTATTTACATTTTTTTGTACTACGCATTATATCCTCAACAATTTCAAATTATCGAGTAAAACAAATGCAAAAAATTTGTTGAAGAAATTTGTTAGAAAATTTGAAAAAATCAAGTAACACTTTCGTCAATTATAAAGTAACCATATATTATTAAAAAAAGTTATTAACAGAAATAAGAGTATAACGTTGAAGCTTTAATTTTTGTGTATTACTTCAAAAAAATTTTAACAGGTGTTCAAGTTACAGGTGTTTAAAAATAGGAAATTTTCAGTTTTTGACCCCTTACAGCTCCTAAACGGGGAGTGATACAAAAAAAATTTTATTTATTTTTTTATTTTCAAAGATCTAACTTCTGTCAAAATTTCAAGTTTCCAACTTAACCCGTTCAGAAGATAGAAGGGTTAAAGGATTTTGCAAAATTTGAGTTTCGCATAACGGTAAATTAAGACACCGTTAAAAGCTAATAAAAGTAGTAATCGTTTGGCTTTTTCAAAATGAAGATATACCTTATACAACTTGTGCTATAACAATTTAAATATAGAGCTTTTTTGAACCTTTGGGCAGCTGTAGCTCCGTAACGGGTGGGGCTACAAGAAAAGGTTATTAAAAATAAAATTAATATTTTTGTGAGATCTATCAGCAGTTAAAATTTCATAGCTCTATTTCAAAAAAAATGTGGGGATCTAAAAGTTAGGTGTTCGAGAGCTACCCTAAGTTTTGGTCCAAACTCAACCAAAAAAAATAGGGAACCTACAAATTACTCCCAGAATATTTTGTGTAAATTTCAAGATTCTAGCTTTCTTAGTTTTTGAGTTAGCGTGCTGACGGACGGACGGACGGACGGACGGACGGACGGACATGGCTCAAAAGTCTTAGAATTTTTTTCTGATCCGATCCATACCTTTGAAGGTATATCTAGCTCGCTTATTTCGAGGTGTTACAAACGGAGGAGTAATTTTATTATACCCGATCCTATCGTACGGGTATAAAAAGCGCTATATCATATTAACACCAGCTAAGTATAAAATTCAAAAATCACTTTGTCTGTGAAATTTATTTTTTTATATTTTGTTTTTTTTTTTGTATTTTAAAATTGAATAGAATATAGAATAATTATATATTATATAACTACTTATAAATTTTTTTTTTTTTTTTGTTATGGAAAATTTCATTTGTGGAACAGATTGTAATTTTTTTTATTTTCGTTTTGTTTTTTTTTTTATTTTTAATCCTTGGTATTAAGAAACCATAAATGATATTATCACTGAATAGAATTTATTTATACATATATATATATATATCTTTATGTATATGTACATGTATTTCAACTTAATATATATACATATATACTATTTGATAGGATTTACTTTATTAAGTAAATTTATGGTAAATAAAATATGTTTGTAATATGAAGAAAATTGAAAATTAGAAAATATAAATTTAAAAAAAAAACAAAAAAAAGAGAAAATTTTAAATAATATACAAATTAATTTGTTCTGTATGTATATATGTTTTTTTTCACATACGTTACATATACACTAATATATTTATTTTGAATTATTTTCATTTTATTTTTTATGTTTATTTTTCCACTAGCTCTCCTCCCCCCTAAACAATAAGAAATTTATTGAAATTTAATGAACTCAATAAGGATTTAAGGATTATTATTGATTTTTTGTTTTGTTTTTTTTTTTTTGTTTTTAAAAAATTCTGCTTGTTTAAATAAAATACGTGGATAAATAAGTACATATGTATATTACGATTATTAATTTTGTTATATATGTTTTTTAATTTTTTTTTTTTTTTTGATTTATTTAAAATTAAAAAATTAAAATTTGTAGGTTGATGATTCTATTAATAATAATTTGAATGATTGTAACTTATTGTATAAATAAATATTTAAAAACAATTGATTGAATATATATTTTTTTTTAATTAATTTTTTTAATAAAAATTTTATAATTGTTTTGTTGTTTGTGTATTATTTATTTGTAATATAATTTCTATTTTTGATTAAAAAGCTTTTCTTTTTTTTTTTTTTAAGTGAAAATGATTACAAATTTTTTTTTAAATAATATTTAAATGTAATCAGCCAGTGGTTCTTAAACTTTTATAAAAGGTCATAATTAAAAGTTAAAAATGAATTTATTGAGACATAATCATATAACAAACATTTCTTAAAGGATTTTTTTTTTGCTCTATTATAGGTACCTATACCTATACCTAGATAGGTACCTATATAGGTACATCTGAAATAACAAACTAATGTAACTATGTAATTTTCATGTAAATAAAATCAGGCTGTTAATGTTTTCATAAGATCGGAATTATTTAATAAGGTATATAAACGAAGTTTAGAAGTCATAGAACAATAGAAGTCTATCGTTGTTTTTGCTTTCAAATAAAAGTCAAGGGATTTATGACATTTTTTTAGATAAAAATTCACGCTGTTAAAATAAAACATATTTTTGTTCTTTTCATTTTCTTAACAACTAATGATTTTTTTTTTTTTTAAATTGAACCATCGAAGTCTTATTTTTAATTATTTTGTTTTTTTTCTAGAACAATTTTAGAATAAATCTGTGATACTTTTATTTAAGTTTAAAATGCATAATGTTGTCCAAATTCGATAATTTTTCACAAATATTGGCAAGATATTGGTGGATATTGGCAAGAATCACAAAAAAAAAAAAAAAACCTAATATTAAAAAATAATTTTGAAACCCAAATATATTTTTTTTTATCTGTAAAAAACAAACCTTTAAAAAGTAATACTTTTCCATATAAAACACAACTTGAACTTCTTTGGTTTAAAATTTAAAAAAATGTGGAAAATTATAAAAGTATTTTTTTTTAAACGTCTTATTCTAAAAAAAATTATTTTAATTGTGTTTTCTCAGTTTTTCCATAATATAATTACCTCGAACTCCAAATAATCCTATACCAATTATAAATTATAATTGGACATGGCCTAATTTTTTTTCCCCGAAAAAAAAAAAAATAGAAAAATAAATAAATGCTTAAATCATTTAATGAAATTGTATGGTAAAATGCGGGGCGGCTGGAAGAACCACATTAAGATGTGTAGACTATAAGTACTTAAAAGGAAAAAAAAGGAAGTTCAAAATAGAAATTTGTTAAATGAAAAATCAATAAAAGATGTTTTCTATTTCCTAAACTGATTAATTCATTTTCTTTACATCAAATCAATAATTTTTTTTAAAATGTAAAATTCTTTTTTTATTCTCCTAACCACATAAATGTGACAAGGAAACTACACAGTCTTTCCTTTTCAGATGTGGTTGTAAATGTCGTAAGGGGGGGCAATTATCTTACAACGTTGTATGGAATACGAACCCACACTCCCTAAATGTTTACAACGTATTTCATACGCTCTTACCCACCAGACCACAGAGTCCCCCCAAAAGTTTTTAATTTTAATAAATTAAAATCAATTAAAAAAAATGGTAAATGAAATTATTTTTTAACCGACAATATTTGAATTCTTATAAGGTGGGTGACCCAATGTTCGCGTCGCTTCCTTTCATTATTTTCACGTTTAAGTATAGAATATGCATTATATATGTTTAAATTATATCAAATCTAATAAGAAGCGCCAAGTCACCTAAAGATATGATATATTTTCTACTTTTGATCGCGTTGACAAAACTTTTACGTATTTAGATAAGAAATTTAAAAATAAAAAAAAATAATATCTATATTTTCTTCTGTATCCATATTTTTTTTTTTAATTTAAAATACCAGATTATTAAAATTTCATAGTAAAATTTAAAAGACAATAGTTATTTTCAAATAATGCATTTAAAATGACAGCAAAGCAATGCAATAATTTGGTTATTAAACAACTTTCAACGCGCCACACAATACGAAGCTCGATGCGACGTTTACAATGAAATCAGCATTGGGTCATCCATCTTTAGATGTTCTAAATACATATATAAAATAATAAATAATAATAATACATAAAAATACATTATATAAAATATATGTAAAATAATACTAATATTATTGCGTAATTTTTAATGTAATTTTTATGTATAATTTTAGAAGGGTATAATTAAAAATAATTTCACGTCGTTATAAATAAATATTTATTAGAAAAAATGTTTAAAAATGACGACGTTCATTTAAATTTAAAATTTATCTATAATAAGTTAATAATAATGAATAATAAATGAATAAAAATTATTTTGTAAAATCGACAAATAATAACAATGATTATAAGATTGTGATTATTTAATAACACAATATTATATTAAAATTAATTTTTTTTTTTTTTTTTGCGTTTTAAATCATTATTTCATATAAATAAGTTTTTATATATAACTAAAAATAGAATAAATAATAGTTACATTTTGTTTATTTCAAATTTTATTTATAACCAATTATAATTTAAAATATATTTATAACAATTTTATTTGGAATAAAAATAACATTTATGCGTATTTTACGGATGAATATTAAAAATTATTTTATATTGGCATTGACCTAATAAAATTTTATTTATTTTTTTAAATACTAAAACACTATATAATATAAAATAAAATGATCTACTCTTTATATTATTTACTTTTGTTTAAATACAATTTATATATATATATATGTATATATGTATAATATGAATAAATACATAATTATATGAGTTAGAACCGTATCCTCTTATTAAAAACAATATTATTGTATAAAAAAACTAGCATAATTATGCAAAATTAAAATTTTTTTTTATTTCTTTTTATGTTTATTGTCATTTCTCTAATTATATGCATTTATTTACAAACTACAAATAAGCAAAAAAAAAAAAAAAAAAAAAAATGACAGGCGTGCTCTAGTAAATTAAATGACAGTATAATAATAATAATAATAATATTATGCTGCAAATGAAAAAAAATTAAATTTAGATCTTGTCAACATTAGGATAATTGGATAATAGAAAACCATGCATTACAACATATACAAGACTATAAACATACAAGATATAAATTTTATTTTTAGATAGTTCCGAACATTGATTTCTTACTTCATATAAATAAAATATCAGATAACCGAAAAATACAAAATAAGTTGACGTTTATTGTTATTGGGCTATTTGGCACGTACATAACAATACAACACCATTTTCATGCTTTTCACCTCTCTCTTTCTTTCTTTTCTCTACAAACTAAAATTTTTTTCAAGATTTTTCTTGTTGCTTTCTTGTTTGTTTTCTTGTTTTTAAATAATATATTTTTGTTGCAATACTGGACCCTTTTTGAGATATGAGGGGTTAAAGATGTTTTAGCGACTTTTCATAAAAAAAATCTATATCGTTTGAACGGCTTGCTATAGAAAGATAAAAAAAAAATGCATTTTGTAAGTTGTAAGTTGTCAGCTTTAATTTTTGTGTACTAATGATTCTCATAACAGTTATAACAGTTACAAAGTTATAAATTTTCAAAATGATTTAAAATTAAAAAAAAAATTAAATTATGCTTCAAACTCAATTTTCTTTTGAAACATTCTGTATTTGAAGTTCTTTTTATAGCATATTTTGAAACAGCTTTTCAAGCCCTATAATTAGTACCTAATAACTTTTTCTCTATCTCTAAACGTTTTTGAGATATAAAGAATAGATATGCTATTTTCAAACGTTGGGTTATTTTGAATCACAATAGAAAAGTTTTTTTTTTTTTTCAAAAGTGTGTTAACACCTCCCCCGCTTAATTACATATATAACCTTTGTTAAACAATAACAAATTTACACATACAAAGTCGTTCCTATAGGCTTAAATTCACATAAGAAAATCACAAAAAAGTCATTTCAAATATATAATACCCCATACACTTATACTCGTAAAAAAAAAAAAAAAAAAAAGTGTTTATGAATGCCATTGAAGGTGATGAATTTATTTTATTTTTAATATATACATATATATTCTCTTTTATTGTTTACATTTTTTTCTACTTTTTTTTTTTTTTTTGTATTCTTTGTCTCATTCTATTTTGAACTATAAAATTTACATAGCAATTTATTCATAATTTTTAAATACATTTATTCAAATTATTTGTATTTACGGTATTCGCGCTCCCCTATTTTAAAAAAAATAAGTAGATACTTTAGATATTTTTTCAGTTTTACTCAAAAAAAAAAAAGAAAAAATAATAATTAATGTGGAAAATATTTCAAATAAATTCATATATTATATATTTTAGATGTGTATATATACTACATATAACATTATTTATGTAAAATACTTTAATACAAATTGAGCAATTAACTAAAAAATTAAAAAAAAAAAAAAAGGGCAAATAAATCAGTTCATATATTATATAGATAGGTATTAGGTATAAAAAAAATACATATTTAAATATATAATCTATGTTTTTAAATTTTGCAAAGAAATATCTTTATAAATTTTTGTAAATATGAGCAGTGATAATTAAGATTTTAATTTTTAAAATAAATGTGATGAAAAATTCGCTGTTTAGTTGAGGGAACCGATCTACTTTTTAAACAGAAAACAACAGACAAAACCTAAGGTGATTAGAAACATTAGAAACCTTTTTTTTTTTTATGAAAAATTAAATATACCTTAAAAATATAAATATTGAATTGTAAACCTTAATTTAAAATTAAATAATTCGACAAGATTTACAAAAAAGACAATCTCATGTTGTAAATTTAAAATTTATATACGGTTATTTAGTAAAAATCGTTCTTAAGTTCTTTGTTTTGTCAAAAATTGTTTTTCTACAATGAATTGATTTAAAGTGAATAGAAAATAAATGTCTAATTTTTTTAAAATCCATTATACAATAAAAACGAGGAAGAGTGCAGTAGAGTAGACTGTGTCAACTCTGGGATACCCGTATGAACGTAATATATCCTGTTTCTATAAAACTTGATCATCTTTTAAAAACATTCAGATGTTTTAGTACCGAACTACAGAGATATATTTATGTAAATTGTGGAGTTGTATGACAGCTACCTGAATCTATTGCGCCTAGCTTCATTAAGTTCCAAGAGGTGCAAGAAGCCTGAACCGGCTGCTCTAGACCAACCAAATTTTACAAAAGTTGTTGGCCTATAACTCGACACCTCTTTACTAAATTTCAGGTTCCTAGCTTCAATAGACACTGAGTTATTCTCATTTAAACGATAAGTTGTATGGCAGCTACCCGAACCCGTCGCACCACCACAACCAAATTTTGCAAAAGTGGTTGCCATAAAACTTGATCATCATTTGCAAGATTTCAGACGCCTAGTTTCATTAAGTTCCAAGAGGTGCAAGAAGCCTGAACCGGCTGCTCTAGACCAACCAAATTTTACAAAAGTTGTTGGACTATAACTCGACACCTCTTTACTAAATTTCAGGTTCCTAACTTCAATAGACACTGAGTTATTCTCATTTAAACGGATAAGTTGTATGGCAGCTACCCGAACCCGTCGCACCACCACAACCAAATTTTGCAAAAGTGGTTGCCATAAAATTTGATCATCATTTGCAACATTTCAGACGCCTAGCTTTATTAAGTTCGAAGAGGTGCAAGAAGCCTGAACCGGCTGCTCTAGACCAACCAAATTTTACAAAAGTTGTTGGCCTGTAACTCGACATCTTGTTACTAAATATCAGGTTGCTAGCTTCAATAGACACTGAGTTATTCTCATTTAAACGGAGAAGTTGTATGGCAGCTACCCGAACCCGCCGCACTACCATAACCAAATTTTACAGAAGTTGTTGCCATAAAACTTGATCATTATTTGCAAAATTTCAGAAACCTAGCTTCAATAGATACTGAGTTATTTCTATATAAAGATAGAAGTTGTATGGCAGCTACTCGAACCCGCCGACCGAAAATGTTGGATTTAAATAGCAAAACTAACAAATTTTCAAAAGTGCCGTAAAAAAAATTTCAGCCTCCTAGCTCCTTTATTTTTTGAGTTATCGTGCGGACGGACGGACGGACGTACATGGTTTAATCGACTCAGAATTCGATTCTGAGCCGATCCATACCTTTGACACTATATCTAGCTCGACTCCTTTAAGGTGTCACAAACGTAATGGCAAATTTATTATACCCTTGAACATAGTTCATACGGGTATAAAAAAATAATAATAATTTCTCATTCTAGTTAAACACAAATGAAAATAATGAACAAAATAACAATTAATGCTAAAATTGCATATTTTTAGGCATATACCATTTACAATCATTTTTTAAATATGAAAACAATATTCTTTTTGTTGATTTGAATAAAATGTACTTTATTTTAATAATTTTTTTTTATTTTTTATTTTTATTTTTATTTTTAATATTAATATTAATATTTTTTTTTTTTTTCATTCTTTACTTTTAAAAGAATTATTTTTTCCAAATGTTGGCAGTTTCTGTTTAAGAATGTTTAAAATGTAATATACATTACTTATATATATACCTATTATATGTATTTAATTTTAATTTTCTTCGTAAATATTTATTATATTATATTTCTAAATACATTTGTTTGACAATGATTGATGATTAACAAAAACTTTTTCAATTTGAATGAAAGAAAACAAGAAAGAAAAAAAAAAAAAAAAAACAAAAATTTCATTTTTTAGAAGAAAAAAGAAAATCTAAAATAATGTTAAAGTTCATTATTTTTTTAAATAAATTTGCAACTTTTATTTTGTTTTTGGGTTTTGGTTTTGTTTTTTTTTTTTTTTTTTGTTAACATATTACATACCATTACATTACATACTATAAGAAAAACAAAAGTTAACTACTAAAAAGAAAAAAATTATCTATATTTAACACCTTTATTATATTTAGCAGTTAATAATAATTTTTTATTAAAAACATTTTTCATTTGAAAATACAATACTGTCAAACTGCTATTTGGGAGGGCCTTGGTTGCCTAATGGGTAAGAGCGTGTATAAAATATACTGTAAACCATATACCGATGGAGTTTGAATTCGAATCTTACACTATGTCGTAAGAATAATTCCCTTTTATGACATTTACAGCCACTCCTGAAAAGGAAAGGCTGTGTAATTTCCTTAATTCACATTTATGTGGCATGGAAATAAACTCAAAAAATTTCTATTTTATAAATATATATATAATTAATACGATTTCGTATACAATTTTGCCCATATGATTACCATAAATGTAAATGATGTAAAAAATAAAATATTATAGGTAAAAACAAAATAAATTTATACTTTAAATATTTCAATTTTGATTTATTCGAAAAATCAAAGTTGTCAAGAAAATATTTTTAAAAAATAAATTATTTGCTTTGTTAAATTTTTATTTTTTTTCAAATAATTTATTACGCAAAATTTTTTTATTCATTCAATCTATTATTTGCTATTTACTTAAATTCACTGTATATTTTTTCTTTCCTCTTGATATTTATCACAATAATAATGATGAACATGCACTTTTTGCACAATAATTATGCATTCTATTAAATCACTTATTTAATAATTTTTCAAGGGGGTTTAAAACACCCTGAAATATATATTTTACATATTTCTTAAAATACTTCATTAATTATATTTATTAAAATAAATTAAAAAAAAAAAACAAAAACGTTTAGTTAAAAAAAAAACTCAATTTATCTTATATTTTCTTCATAATGGATTCAAAGTATTTCAAAGTTCAAAAAACAAAAAAAAACAAAAAACAAAGTAAGTAAGTACATATATATATTTAAATATGAAAAAAAAAAAAAAAATATTAAATATAAAAAATGCAATAAATCAAATTTTATTTATAAAATAATAAAAAAAAAACAATTACTCTATGTCAACGGAGGGAGGGAGGCTTATTCCAAATAATTTATTTGAACTTTAATGTCAATGTTCTCTAATTTAATTAATTTCTATTAATACTTCTATATAATACTTATTATAATTAAATAGTAATGAAAATTAATATGTATACGCGTATGTATATTTTAGGTTTTCTTTAAAAAAAAAAATTAAAATTTTCATTTAGTTTAAAACATTACATATATATATATCTACATACTGACTTATATACTTATATACAATAATATTAAAATTTATGATAATTAATAAGGTTTTTTTTTTTTGTTGTTTTTTTTTTTTTTTTTTAAATTTATTTTCAATTAATTAACAACTAATTTCATTCACCTTTGATTAAGCAGTGGTAACAAAACAAAAGTATAAAGATGAAAAAAAAACAAAAAAAATTTCCATAAATTGTTTTTTTTTTCTTTGCATTTTTCATTTTTTAATTAATTAAGAGGTGAATATAAGCAATTATTATCTGGATTTAGTCAGTCGTATCTTGAAAAAACCTAACATTATATTTACAATACAAAATATTAAAAAAAAAAAAAAAATGAAAAAAAAAAAAAGAAATAAAGGGTTGAAAATCGCGCGGTATTTAAAAATTTTTAAATACTATGTAAATTTATTTGTTTTTTGTTTAATATAACGATGAATTAATAGTATGTTAATATCATACTTGCGTATATATATATATATATATACGTATTATATACGTATATAATAACAAGATAACATTTAAACAGAAGTTAAAAGAATTTTAAAAAATTTTGAAATATTAAAAAGATAAAAGTATAAACTGACCGGAATTATATATAGAAATTGTTTATACTTTTTAATAAAATTAATTTTAAAAAGGAAGAATAATTACGTACATAATTACTATTTGATATATTAGTATATTATATAAAAGATATACGTATAATATAGATAGATATAATATATTAAATTTTTAAGATAATCTTATTAATAGATTATTAAAATATAATTTCAATATATTTCTAAAATATTTCCAACACATTGTAATTTAATCCCATTTACAGAGGCATGCCTTTATCTCACTGTTACAAAATCTAAGCACATGGAAATGGGACAGTTATCTAAAATAATAATAATTGGTTTCCCTCTGTCTAATCAAAAAATGAGAAAACTCGCCTATTGAGAAAACTTTTCCGAATTTCCAAAGAAGTATGTTGTTGAGAGGTTAGTTTTGTAGGTATGTGTTTAATTATGAAAAATATTAGAAAGTAATTAATGATATTAGATTATTATTTAAAAACGTATAAATAACAATATGTAACCACCTTTTGAGATAAATCTATTGTTAAGTAAATCTACCATCCGTTGAAGTACATTTATTATCTTCTAGTACAATATGTTGTAGATTTTGCCTTCACTTATAATACTTATATCAGTCCTAATACTTCCCAGAAACTGAAGATCTATATAGAGAATTATAAAGCTTATAAAAAGTTTATTGCAGCTATATAAAGCTTATTGCAGGCAATTAATCTTTTGTAAAGTAATATGTTCTTCGGTGTACATAAGGTGGTATGATAAAGGCGTCCAATTATAGGATGTTCCTGAATTATATATAATTATTGGACATTTAAGTAAAAAAAAAAAGAAATAAAGAAGAACAAACACATAACTTAAAAAAAAAATTTTCTTTTTATTATTTAATATGCAATTGAATATAAAATTTTAATAAATTTTAGAAATAGTAAATAATAAAGTTTTAAATAAATAAATAACGACAAAAACTTATAAATTATAGTCTGGTAATAATGGACTAAAACAGTTATTATATATATATATATATATATAACTAAAGTAACTACTATTAAAATAATTATTTTCTTGTATATTTCGTTTCCTTGAACTAAATTTTCATATATTTTTTTTTTTTTTTTGTATTTTATTTTTATTTTTAAGGACTAAATCAGCAACATTTATTTCTATAGGATATAATTTTTATATGTAATTTTCTATTTTCTGCAATTTTAAATAATTATAATCGCGTGTATACTGTTTTTTTATTTTAATATTATATTATATGATGAAATACAAAAAAAATAAAAATAAAAAACAAAGAATTGCTATACATGGTACAAAAATATAACAAAAAAAAAAAAAAAAGCAATAAAATCAAAAATAATTGATGTTTTCCCTTATGTATAAGTTTACACGTTTTCTAATTTAATTTTAAATAATATACTTTTTTATATTTTATATAATATAATAATATACGAGTATATAATAAAGTTATATTTACTTGTTTGTAAATATATAATATGGTATTTTTCTATTCCATCAAACCGGATAATGATAAATTTTGATTAGAAAAAAATATGAAAAAACAAGAAGTACTTTAAAAGAATTATTTATTTATTTACTTATATGTCAAAATAACTTTAATATTTTTCAATTTATATACAGTTTTTTTTTTTTTTATCTTTAAATTATTAATTTAGAATATCCAAGAAATTTATCAAATATTTATAAAGCTTATATTCGGTCAAAAATGAAGTGCATTTCTCATAAATCGGCTGACGCCTCTCAAACTTTTTTGAGTTATCTCGACAAAGTTCAAAACTGCGCCTTACGCTTAACGAAACGCCTTAGCGCCTTACCCCGTCGACCTAGTAACCCTAATAATCTCTTAAAATTCGTCGAAATATTGAAGAAATTTCACTTTTTTATAGGTAAATTATAGGTAACGATACTTTTGCTGAATATTGAACTAAAATCAATTATTCTTCCTCTCAAACTATTCTAACGTACTATAGGATAGAGGCAGCAAGTATTCATTTCTACACTTTGAAAATTCCGTCAAGGTTTAAAACTGGTTATAGAAATCTATTCGTTGTAAGGACTGCTAAGATATGAAACATTATTCCATCGTGTGTGTGTGTTTCTCTCAGTTAATAATGTTCGATTCTATAATTTTTATTATAGAACTATTTGCAACTTCTAAAATGAATGTTTTTAGGTTTATTTCTAAATTATTCTCCAATTCAGTTTTTTTTCTCCTATTTTGTTTTAAAACTACATTAGTGTAAAGAAATCCATTGGTTATGAGAACTGTTAAAATATTAAACATCCATTCTGTGTATATTTCTATTTGTGAATAATGTTCGATTCTTTATTCAAAAAGAATCTTTTTTAGGTTTACTTTTAAATTTCACCCCCTTCCATTTACCTAAAACTAAATTAAATAAAATTAGTATAGAGGAAACAGTTCCTTAACAGTAGTTAGTCAGCTCCTTAATTTTTAGTTAGCGTGTAAAAAAAAAAAAACAATATTTTACCAATACTAAATTAACCTAGAAACTATATATACATAATATTATATTTACACCTGTATTCAAAATCTGATTTAAATATTATAATAATTACCATTTTTTAAATGATTTTTATTATTTAAATTGACATTTTGAATTG
Organism: Poecilobothrus nobilitatus; assembly: GCA_947095535.1. Lineage (NCBI taxonomy): Eukaryota > Metazoa > Arthropoda > Insecta > Diptera > Dolichopodidae > Poecilobothrus > Poecilobothrus nobilitatus. The sequence continues at coordinate 151,522,036 of OX352773.1, read as the reverse complement.
GTAAATTTAAAAAAAAAAAAAATGCAGTCATTTAATTTATTTCTAAGCTGATTTGTACCTTAATTATAAATTAAAAAATAAAATAAAAATATAAAAAACCTATAAAATTTTATTAAATTATCAATAAAAATTAATTCGATATCCAAAAAATTACTTTAGACAGTCCTTTTTCTTCTTGAATACAAAGTATATGTTTAAATCCCGCCCATCGTTAAAAAATAAAAGAAAAAAATATAATTGCACAAACAAATAAAATGAAAAATATTGAAAATTACATTACCAATAAAATATTTTTACCGTTAATTATTTTAAGGTAATTTGATGGGTTGTTTGTATGAAATAAATAATATATAGTATATATTATATAAGTATACATATTATATATTAAATTTTTTTTTAAGTATACGCCTGGCTTGACTGTCAATATTAATATTGTACTACATACTTAAGTATGACATATATAATTATCTATCTATAATGATTGATGAACCACTATTATAAATAATTAAATTACAGCTCTGAATATAATAATGCCTTTATATATATTTATTTTTTTTTTTTTTTTAACATTTATCGATGTTAATCAATTTTTTGACAATGTCATTTTTTTGTTTTTTTTAATTTTTAAATGTTTTTTTTTTTTTTTTTTATTTTCTATTGTTTAAATATTAAAAAATTGTCCGTAATATTTTTAATGTGATAACTTTATTTTAAGTAAATCGAAAAAATAAAAAAAAAACCATTAACGAAGTTTGAATAATCAAAAAAAAAAAAAAAGGTAAGTTGCTTAAATAACGATTTTGTTGTTAATATAATGTTTGAGATTTTGACTTGATATATTCTAAAATGATTATTATATAGGACAAAAAGTTCTCATAGTAGTAAAATTAATTGTGTTAAAGCTGAAAGTGTTTTAAGTTTTTTTTTTTTTAAGTATATATTCTATTGAAATTTTGCTTGCCAGTAAATAAATAATACCAGATTGGGATAAAATTAAATTTTTTTCTTTTTCGTTTTTTTTTTTTTTTGTTTTTTCCTTTGATTTGTTTTTAATCGTAATTAATTCGTTTATTATTAAAATTATTATGCAATTTATTTATTTAATACAGTAATTTTAATGATGTTGAATTTGTTATTTTTAAGAATGGTTCTTTATATGATATGACTTATTATTAATTGTTTTATAAATATAATTTATTTAATTTTAATGAGTTAAAAACTTAAATTTATCATCATTTCATTTCAATTTAATATAAAATTTGAATTGATACAAAAATTAATCCAAAAATCAAAATTAATGGTCAAATCACATATTATTATCCTGCTTATTCAAATAAAATATAAATGTATGTCATAAAACTGATATCCGAACAAAAATTTTGAATCAACTTTTTGTTTTAGACAGAATAAAAACACTTCTGCACTTTTTTTTAAATACGATATTGAAGTCTCTCATTTTCTAAAAAAAAGTGCGGAAATTTTTTTACTCTTCAGTCTTCATATAAAATTATACGAGAGCATAAGTTAAGATTTTTTATACGAAGTAATAATGCTTAGTTCATCGTTTTGACAAGACGGATAAATGCGTCTATTCAACTCAAAATTTTTTTTGATGACAGTTGTAAAAAAAGTTCCGAAGAAATTGTTAAATTTAAATCAACTTTTTTTCCACAAAGAGAAAAAACATTTCTGGAGAAAATTTAAAATAAAAGAGAGAATTAAAATTTTCATATGAGAAATATGCACGCGAATGAGTTTGATTAAAATATTCGAAGAGGTGAATCCTGCATAAAATCAACATAAGTTTATTCTTACTCCTAAGGTTCTAAAACTGACAAATTAATCAATTTTAAAAATATTAAATTTTCAGTAAATCGTTGATTGTTTTGCAATTTAATTCTAAAAAATAATTCTATAAATAAATTTCATTGACTTTATACTAAAGATAAATATATCTATACTCATTTTCAAAACACTCTTTCTTTTTTATACATATGTATTATGTATATATATAAATTAAAATTAAAAAACATAAAAATGAAATATTTTTAATATTATAAATCAACGATTTAAAATCAAATTAAAAATTAGATCCATTAGAGTTAACAAATATTTTATATTAATTAATATTTTTGTTTGCTCTCCTTTATTGTACGAGTATCTCCACGTTTTCTTTAATTGCACATTACTGACATAATATGACCCATCTATATAGATAAATGTAAAAAAAAATTATGTAAATATATATATATATATATATATATATATATCTATTTATAGATATTTAGAACTTATTATTCTTTTTAATTCTTTTATCAGAAGAATATTTTGCCACATGATTGATTAAATTTTTTACTCTTTAATGATTAATTTCAATATAAGGTCGTCGTTTTTCTTCTTTACGTATATTTTACTATATAGATTTATGTTAAAAACCAAGGTATAATAATATATTTTATAACTATATATATAGCTGTATATACATATATATATATAAATGACTGAGTTATCTTGCTATTATTAATTATTATTAAATGTGTGTAATAATTATATGCTTGAATACAGACTGTTCTCCATAATATTATATACCACCTATTTATCATCTATACAGGGTGTTTCAGACTAGATGGTCTTCCTTGAAATGAGCGACTGGGCATGTCGAGACGAATAAAAAATTGTATTGGAGAGGGGAGGGGGGGAGGGGGGGGAGGGGGGGGGGGGGCATATGAGGATTTAAAGATATTTTAGCGACTTTTTATAAAAGAATCTATAACTTTTGAACGGCTTGCTATAGAGAGTTAAAAAAAAACCATTTTGTAGGATAAGTTGTCGGTTTTAATTTTTCTTATGCTCGATCACCCATTCTAAGGAAGACCATCGAGTCGGAAACACCCTGTATATATATATCCCTGTGTATTGTATTGAAGAATTACTTTTAACTTATTATATTATACTTAAAATAAAATAACAATTTTATTTTACTATTTAAACACCTTATAATACTTATTAGATATATGTACGTATATATTGGAAAAGAATCATCATTGAAAAAGAAAATTGACGTATTTTTTTTTTATAAATGTGTTCTTCATCGTATTTTTTCGTTATTTTATATATATAATATATATATATATACGAGTACTTTAAAAAAAAATTTATGATAATTTTCCATCAAATTTAACACTTAATTTCACACACACCTACTATACATATTAATTATCTATCTATCTTATTTATTCATTAATTCATCTATATAGGTATAATAAAATATAAAATATAATATAATACATATAATATATATTTGTTCAATAAATACTTATATATACTTTTATAATACATTTCATATATATATGAAAAAAACCAAAAAAAAAAAAAAAAAATTAAAAAGGTATACTATCATCATCATATAACTGATGTACATTCCATTAACAATAATATACTACTTATATATATTATATTTCTTTTTATTATTTATTTATTTATTAATTGTGATTTTTTTATGTAATTTGTTTTTTTTTTGTTACTAAATATATTGTTACTATATAATACATATATATATATATATATATGTTTTTGTCTTGTATTTTTGATGTATGTTAATTCTTTTTGACAAACTACTGAAATTAATTATTACATATATACATTTATTTTATTATTGAACTTATTATTAATTGTGTTTGTTGTTTTTATTTATTTATTTTTTTTTTCCATTTTTTATGTTTTTTGTTTTTTTTTTTTTTTATATATTTGCTATAATTTTAATTCTTTTTGGTGCTTTTATTGTAATTTTTTTTTTTAATATGTTATACATAATAATTTGCACAGATTTTCCATCTTATATATTATTTATATTTTTCTTTTTTTTCTTTTTTTATTAATTATACTTATATTTTAGTCCTAAGAAATATATTAAAATGTGTGTGTATATATATATGTATATATTTATATTTAAATGTATGCATATATATACATATACGTATATTTTATTTATTTTTATTTTTTTTTTTTGCGCTTTTTGGTTAACATTAAGCATAAAATAATAATATTGTTAAATTTAATTAAAATTTATAAATTCAAAAAAAAAAAAACTCAAAGAATACATACCACGCGAAAAGTCCAAATTTTTCGTGATTTCATAAATTAAATAAAAATCATATAATTTATTTTCAAAAATGATCTATATACTGAGAATTAAGGAGCTCAGAACAAAAAAAAAAAAATCCATTGTTAAAATATTGTATATATTTTTAATTATATTAATGTATTAAACTTTTGATGTTCGCGTTTAGAACACGTATTTGTTTGCATGGCGCTTCATAAGCACAATAAAAAAAAAAAAAATTCAAACACAAATTAATAAAAAATTACAAATACAACTACGGTTTTTAAATGTTTCAGAACCGCTAAAATACTAAAATTTAATAATTAATTAATTAATTATACGAGTATACGAAAATATTGTAAATTTATTAATATGACAGTAAACTCTTTAAAACAAAAATCGATTTGTTCGCTTTGATCAATTTTATATTAACCGGGGGGGGGAGCAAATTTTTATCATACCATAAGAGTTTATACACGTTAATTTCCTTATTCGATCTTGATAAAAAAATTTAATTAATCGAATATAACTCGAAGTTGTTTTTTATCATATAAAATTTTTGTTCTGAGCTTTTTTTTTTCAATGTTCAAAATTATATTTAATTAAATTTAACATTAATTTATTATTAAAATTATATGAAAAAAAAAACAAAAAATGAAATACAATAGAATTTTGAAAATTTTCAATTTATTTTATTAATTTTATTGTATTTTTTTTTTTTTTCGTTTTTTCAAACAATATTAAAATATAATTTAAATATTTTATATATTTAAAGATATATTTTATATATATATATATATAATATAAGTTTTTTATTTATTTATTTATAAGACAAAAAAAAAAAAAAAAGAGATTTCCTTTTTGCTTGCATGTTAGTATTTTAATTTCAGAGACCGTGACAAAGTTGGTAAAAATCTGAACACAAAGATGCCATCTGCTCCAGCAAATACTGCCGAGGAGGCTCGTCTACTTGGGTAAGAGACGTTATTAAATCAAGAAAAAAAAAAATCAAAAAAAAAAAAAAACTTTAATTTTTATTTATAGAAAATTTTTTTTTTTAAATTCAATATTAAAATTTAATATAATTTATATATATATTTTTTTTTAATTTTATTTTTTTTTTTATTTTATTTTATTTTTTTTTATTTTAAATTTATTTTTATATATTTTCGTTTTTGAAGAAAACTTCACTCCAGACATATTAAATATATATAATTAATATTAAAACAAAACTAATAAAAAATGAATAAAAAAAAAAAAACATGTTAACACCATTTTGCAAAACAATAACATTAAAAAATAATACAACTAAAACTAATTATTTTTTTTATAAAAATAATCAAATAATTAAATAATTTAATATTAATAATTAAATAAAAAATAACTAAAGAAAATAATTAATATTATTCATTATAGAAAATTTTATCTAATCCAAAAATGTGTTTTGGTTTTTTTTTTTTTTAATTTAAACGTGGGTTTGTTCAAAGAGTTTAGAGCTATTAATTTTGGGATGTTTTTAAGCTGTTTATTAATTAAATAATTTATATATAGTTTTAGTATCTTTAGAGTGCCATTGAAAAGATTATAATTTTGAAAGATTGACTATTAATATGTGACTTTAAAATGAAAATACAATTATATTTTATTGAAAATAATATTTTTAATATAAAATTATCTAATTTGAACATTAAAAAAAAACATTAAATTTTAAATAAATTTTTTTTGTATTTACATGAAATGTACAAAAAAAAAATAAAAAATGTATGTATTAAAATTTTCAAATAAAAATTATTGCATACATTTAGGCTGATAAAAAAAAAAAATTTTTTTATTTATTTTATTTTTAAGGTTTCCACATAATAAGATAGACTATTTATTAATAAAAAAAAATTGAATTCATATTTATTTATTTATCTATTTACTAAAATAAAAAATTATATACATATATATTTATATATATTATGTACATATCATATATAAAATTTTTTATATCTTTTTATTCTGACTTTAAAGTTTGTAAAATAAACAATTATTTATTATCCTTTTTTAATATTGCTTTACAATAATGTTGCAAAATAAATAAAAAAAAAAACAATATACATATTTATTAAAATTTTGTGTTTATATATTATATAAATATAATGCATATAATGTATACATAAAAGCTTTTATTGTTAAATTAAAAAAAAACAAAAAAAAATTCTTAATTCAAATTTAAAATTTTTTTTTAAAAAAATAATAATTACAACTTGTTCCCTTGTATTCAAAAGTATAAAATCCTTATACAAATTGTTTTTTTTTTTTTTTCTTTCCTTTGTACAACTGATATGGTATTGTTAAAATATCCCTTTTGTTTTATTGGTTTCCCAATTCACATCACTTATATAATTTCCTATACTTATAATAAATCACATCACTTATAACATTGTATTTCATCCCAATTGAAATATTTCGATCTACATGGAAATTTTAAAAAACTTAAAGAATTTTCAATGATCGTTACTTATTATCCCTTATTTTTGTTTTTTAATACTCAATTTTTTAGTAAATTATTTGAATCTCCAAATAATATTTTTCATCTAAAAAAATATACATATAAATTGTGTTTAACTTGCCGATCCTGTTCTGAGGGGAACTTTTTTTCAAAATTTCAAGAATATTAAAAAAATAGAATCTGTCTTATAATTGAAGAGTCTTTCCGGGGTTTTGAGAAGTACTGCTCTTAAAAATGTTAAGATTATTTCAAAAAATATATGTTTATATTGAATTATAAAATCTTATTCGGTATTAAAGTATAACTTCCCATTAAATTGCACACTTTGCACGAAGAAAATACAAAACTTTGTTCAGATGATTGGCCGATTCGGTTTTTATGATTATAAAAACAAAAAATTTTTTAAATTTTTTAAAATTTTTTTATAGATAAAAATATTCGAACCCAATATTTATTTATCTGATATTTTTATATAATTGATACAAAAAAAAAAAAAATTTTTTTTAATTACAAAATATTAAACTTTTGTTTAAGATAAGCACAAAAAATTTAATAAATTTTTTGTTTTTGTTTATTTATTTATTCTAATTTTGGTAATATTTTTATATTTTTATTAACCTTGAATACATGTTCAATTCAAAAAAAAAAAAAAAAAAACTACAATTTTCCATAAAAATTAAATCGATATTTACCCTTGAATTACTCCAAAAAGAAAAAAATTGAAAAAATTATTAACCTTGTTCAATTTAAGAACAAGTTTCGTTTCGTTATAGTTTCGTCTTTCTTTTTTCACATTCACAATTTCAATTCAATTAAAACTTTAAATATTTGCTTTTTGGGGTTTTTTTTTTTTTTTGTTTTTTGGAACTTTCTTTTATCCACCCAGTTCTGTATATACTATAAATTAAATCAAAAAAAGGAAAGCAAAAAACATGTTTTAAAATTCATTTAAAACAGAATTCAAATTCCCCCCCCCCCCCCAAAAAAAAAAAAAAAAAGCAAAAACAAAATTTCAATATTAATAAACAATCAATATTGTTTTTTAGGTGCTTTAAACAAACTTTTATATACAATGTCTATTTGTTATATGTATTTAAAAAGGAAACAAAAAAAGAAAAATTATTTAACACTCATTATGAATGCCTAAAATTATGTTATATCAAAACAACAAAAGGATATAACAATAAAAAAATACAACAGAAAAAAATTCTCACCACTGAAATTTTTGTATAATAAATCAAATATTACATTAAAGTAAAACCATTCAAAAGAGGGGCATATATGGTTTAAAAAACTTAATTCTTCAATATAAAAAGTATTTAGATATAATGAATTTTGAAAATATAGGCTTAAAAGTAGTTGAGAATGTTGTAACCAGCTTTTGTAAATTCATTTTTTAAAAAATTTTTTTTTTTAAAGTTATTTTCATTTTTTTTAACTTAAAGAAAAAAACATAAGGACACAAAATGGAAAACTTCTGTTGATATTTATATTTTTTTTTTTTTTGTGTTTAAATTTTATAAATTGGTATTGTAAATTAATTATACAAAGGTACAAAAGCAACTGTTCTAAGTTACGGGGTATAATAATAGCGTACACATATTTATTTTATCATTATATGGTACCTGTAACAAGGTAAACTTAGAAAAAAAAAAACAACTGAAAAAAAGGTAAAATTAAAAAGGATTTTCAAATAATTTTCTTTTTGGTTTTTCTTGTCTTTGTTTTTTAAATTTTAAATTTTATTTTAAAATTAAAGACAGCGATATTCAATATTAAATTTTTAATTGTAAACTTTTATTAAATAAAAAAATAAAAATCCAGAACAATAAAGAAAACAAAAAATATTTTAATATTTTTCATCATAACCTCCTATTATTTATGTGACTAAAAGATCTGATTTAAACTTTTTTCTTCTAACACAATTCGTCCCTACTCAAAGTTTTTTTTTTCAATATTCTTGCGCTTGCTTTGTGCACCAAACACCCACACTTATGGACACCCTGTTAATTTTATGATAAAGCAAATTTTCCGATTTGTTTTATATTTCTTTTCTTAAGTTGGCCAATACATGCAACATAATTTGGGCTAAAATTACGTTAAATACTAGTAATACTAAAATTAACAAAACTTTTAAATTAAACTTTTGCTTCTTTCTGATATTATGTAAAATTTCATAATTGGGACCTCGGTGGCCTAGTGGGTCTGTAAACACTGAGGGAATATGCGTTCGAATCCCACATATTGCTTAAGAGTTATTCCTCCTTACTACATTTACAGCCACGCCTGAACAGAAAAAGAAAAGGCTGTGTAATTTCCTGTCCACATTTATGTGGCAGAGAAATGCATTAAAAAAAAAAAAAATTTCATAATTTTTATGTTATACAATAAATAAATAATAATGATAAACAAGGTGTTTCCGACTCGATCGCCTTCCTTGAAATGGATGATCGGTCATGTCGAGACGAACAAAAAATTGTATGGAAGCCTTAACTATTTTTCAACCATAATTTAGTTTTATTTCGATAAAATTGGAACCAAATAAGACAACAAAAAATTAAGCATACCATTTTAAAGCTTATTAGAGCAGCTGTCTAAGAACTAATGGACTAATCAGATGGCTTTCAAGATTTCCAGGCTTAACATCTTTGGATTTTTATTTCTCGGGGCACATGAAAATCGTTATTTATTTAGAAGAATTAACATCTCATGAACAGTTGAGAAGCAGAAAAATTGAAGCAACTCAATCAGTAAGAAGCGCCCCCAAAAATAAAATTCCAAAGTTGTTAAGTTTGGAGATCCAGAGGGCCATCTGATTGTTACATTGGTCCAAGAATAAAATGTTTGTTATTATGTTATCTTCATATCAAAGATGCACTTTCATTATTTTGTTATATATAATACGTAATAATTTTAAATTTCAAGTGTTTTATGTAAATGGAAAAACAGTTTTGTTTTTAAATAAAAAAATTATTTTAAATTATTATTAATTGTAATTTTTATCACACAAGATTTAACTTAAAAAACAAATTAAAATTTAGTTAACTTTATGAAATAAATTTCAGTAAACATGGAAAAGTTTTTGCCTTATAACTTGCAATGTTTTTGAGATAGAAAGGTCTTAAAATGTAGAGAAAAAGAATTGAAATAAAAAAAAAACTATTATAATAATACCGTTATTTTCTTAATAAACGGGCTTTAATTGATACTTTATTATAAATATTCGATTTTAAGCTTTTGTTACCTCAGACTGAAAAACCTTAGAACAATCTTTGAAAATTACTTAGAAAGCTGCTCTGATCAACTTTAAAATGGTATACTTAGTTTTTGGTTTTTGTCTTATTTGGTTTCAATTTTATCGAAATAAAACTAAATTATGGTTGAAAAATAGTTAAGGTCTGATAACTTGTAAACCAGTGAAAATAGACCCCCTCCCTTCCATATAATTTTTTGTTTGTCTCGACATGCCCGATCACCCATTTTAAGGAAGACCATCGAGTCAGAAACATACTGTGTATATATGTTGGTATTAACTGTTCAATATTTTCAAAATTAAAAAATTTTCTTTAAAAAAAGATTGAAGATCACTGATACATTGACAAAAAAAAAAAAAGAAGGACTTCTGTTTTATTACTTTCCTTTTTTTGTTGGTTGTTGTGTGGTTTTTGAAAGAAAACATTTCCGTTTTTTTCTTTTAGCTTAAATACGAAATATGGAAAAAAAAAAAACAAAAAACCAAACGAAAGATGGTAGAAAAAAACCTTATAGCGTGACATTTGTTTTTTTTTTGTCAATTCCTTTCGTTTTTTTTTTATGTTCTGTATTTTTGTTGAATTACAAAAGGAAACAGTGGAAGGAAACGTAACATAAAGTGTTTTTTTTTTCATTTTTTCTTTTTTTTTTTTTTGTTTTTGTGAATGTTTTATACTAAAACAGAAACATTACAAAATTTCAATATAACAAATAACAAGTAACACTTTTTTTTTTGTTTTGCTTTTTGAGGCTAAATATTTATCATCAGCCTTCTGGATTTTTTTTTTTTTTTCTATTTCTTTTAGTCAATTTTTTTTTTTTTTTATTTTAATTTATTTCTTGTCTTTCAATTCCCATATGAGTTTTTACAATGTTGGTAAATAATCGTAAAATTCAAGACCAAGAAAAAAAAAATTGTATAATACTTTTATAAATGAAGTCTATATTTAAGGTTTAGAATATATTTTTGCATAAAATATAAACGTGTATACATAATTACAAGGGATCACGATTCATAGATTCAAATGGGATTTTCCTATAAAAATTCTTAAATAATTCTTTGAATTTAAAATAAAAAACAAAAAAAAAAACAAAAAATTATATTAAAATATTCAAGATATTATTTTAAATACAGGATACAATAAACTCATATATGTATGTATGTATCTATATATTATGAAAATGAGATAATATTTATGACATTTGGGGACAACTGAACATTTTAGTTCCAAAATTTTTAACATTTAATTTTTGTAAATATATGAATTAACATTTTCGCGGAAAAATTTTTCAGATTTTTATTATTATTTATAGTATGAAAAAGAAAAACAAATTTTTATTTAAAGAATTTTATATTCAAATTTTATTAATTTTAAAATAAATAAATATAAAATTTTTATTTGAAATTTTATTACTTTCAAAGTGAATTACAAATTTCATTGTTAACTTGTATAGGTATATATTATAATAATCTGTGTATTAAATGTATATTTTAAGGGGGTGTAACATTTAGCAAAACTCAGATGATAGACATCTATTTCTCCCAAGTCCAAGTCTAAAGTCTAATCAAAAAACTCACAATGCAAAAAAATTATATAGCACAATTAAAAAATTTCTGACTTAAAAATCTCTTACTTGAAAATTTGTTCCCCTTTTACAAATGATTTAAATTTATTATGTGTATGCGAGATTTTGAATTAGAAGAGATTTCATATTTGGCTACGAAATCAGGATTTCAATAAATTGTTTAGTAGCGGTTTAGGGGTAACAGCTCTCACTATTTTAAAAGCTGTATTGTTAAAATACGTATATGTACAAAATAGTTAGGAAAAATTTCAAAATAACGGTTTCAATAATTTGTTCAGCGGGAGTTACAAAAATGATTAGAAGAGATTTTAGTTGGTTGCAAAATCAGGATTTACTCTTTTTCTAAAATATGTATAAATATATATATATGTATATGAAATTTTGAATTAAGAGGGATTTTGCAGTTGGTTATAAAATCAGAGTTTTAAGCATTAAGCAACTTTTTCTAAATAATTTTTCACAATGTGATGTTTGCAATATGATTTTAGGTCTACGCTTTACCCGTATTTTTTTTTTTTTTACCCGTAGGTTTTTTTTTTAATGCGTTTTTCTGCCACACAAATGTAAACAGGTAATTACACAGCCTTTACTGTTCACGCGTGGCTGTAAATGTAGTAAGGGGGAATAAATCTTACGACGTGTGTGAGATTCGAACCCACACTTCCTCGATGTTTACAACGTATTTTATACTCTCTTACCCACTAGGTAACGGAGGTCCCCATACCCGTATTTTAAATGTATATAGAAATTATTCAAGAAAAAAAAAAAGAAAATGGTAAAGAATGAAAAAAAAACAGAATGGTACCTATATGTATTTTCTAATAAATTCGTCCTCATGAATAACAAAATCTCCATCTTTATAAGGTTTAACATCGTATTAAATTACTACATCGTTTCAGTAAAGTCTTTAAGGGTTCTAAACTTCAATATTTATTACTGTAATTTGCTAAAAATTGGTAGCCAAAATAATTGATTTGTGTTTTTTGCCGAATACCGATATAATAGATATTAAATTTTTCATATTAAATTTTGATATTTGTAATACCTTAGTTGGACATTAATTCTATTTCATTACAGCGATGCATCTTAAATCACGATTTGCGATTGATTTCTTATTCCTATACAAGTATATTATGTAATACCAACTACCAATTGCAATACTATATGTTTTTTTTTTTTGTTTATTATTACTCCACGAGGTAGTATAGCAGATTTCTATTTAACATATTCTCCTCTCCACGATTTCCTGCTGCTGTGTTTACATTTTCCCTTGTAGGATTGCATTTCTTTACTCCGGCTATTATAGTACGTCCGTAGTTGGACGCCATTTATTATTATATATAACGTTCTACAAGAAATAAATATAAAACCATTAAAAAAAATTTATTTTCAAAATAAAGGACTTTCATAAAACAAATTTGTTTTTTGTCCTTAAATTGAAGCCTAATAGAATAATTTAAGCCTGAAGAATAATTTAATTTGATTATCAAAAACAAAAGAAAAATTATTTGAATCTCAAAATTTAATTAAATAATTTTTATTAAAATAAATTATATAAATATTATTTAACTATTAAAAAAGAAATAAAAAAACACAAAAAAACAAAAATTTAAAATCTTAAAAATGAAAAAAAAAAAATCTATTTTTAAAGCAAAAATTATATTTAAGATCTTCATATTTAATTAAATTATTAATATATAAAATTATTTTGAGAACATTTCATTTCAAAATTCTAAAGTTAGTTTGATTAATTGATTCTTTTTTTTTTTTTATTTATATCTACTTTCAATTAATTAAAAATTTAATATTCGAGACAAAAAAAAGGAATGTTGGAGAGGGACAAGGATTAAATAAAAAGGAACAAAAAATTTTTCTGCAATGAATGAGATAAAATTTACAAAATAAAACTAAAACAAAAAAAAACAAAAAAAAAAAAAACTTTTTAAAAAAGTCCTGAGGGATATTTATATGTATATAGATATATTTTATTTTTCCTTCGGTCTTCTTTAATTTTAAATCTATCTCTACAGGTTACTTTTAACAATACTAGACGTTTTATGGTATAGAAAAATAGCAATTAAGATTTTACTGCAAGAATTATTATTTATTATGCAGAGTATTAGATTTTAGTCCTTTCCTTTTTTTTTCTGTTTTTCTTTTAATTCAAATGAATAGCTCAGTAGAATTTTTTTTAGAGTATAGCTAAAAGAAAGCTTTGTTTTTTTTTTTTTTTTTTTTTGTTATCCTTTATTCATTTTCTGGGTCGTTCACAATTCAATTAAATAAAACTAATTTTTAAATTCTGTACATCTTCTAATAAGAAAAAATATCTTTTCCTATGAAATTTTTCTAAAACAATAGACGAAATACAAAAAAAAAAAAACAAAAAAAAGGACAATATGAAAAGATTTTAACGTGGTGATTTTAATGCTGAGAAGATAGTTTTTCCACTTCAATTCAAATAATTATATTTTTTTGTGGATGATATCGTTTTGTACACACTTGTGGACTTTTATAAAAGGAAAAAAAAAATTTTCTCTTTTGTTGTTGAATTCAATTCAATTGTGTGTTCCCCTTAACTCAGTTAAAAGATAAGTTTTCTTTACTGTGTACATATATATATTTTTCATTTGTATAGAAAAATTTCTTTTCTTTTTATTTTTACTTTTTATTTGTTTTAATTTTTTTTTTTTTGTTTTTTAGGATTTTCAGTAACAAGAAAAGTTCTAAACCTTAAATTGCAATAAAAATAACTTTGACCTTTGTATAAACTTTTAAGTACATAATATATATACTAAAATAGAAAAAAAAACTATACAATCTAAGAAATCTACTCTTATATATACTAGGTACACATATATTGTATATGTATATTTGAAAATGAATTTACTTATAAAAATAATTATGTATATTTTTTGTATACTTAGAACAAAAAAAAAACAAAAAAAAAATACGGAAAAATCTACAAAAATGCCCTTAATCATAAAACAGCAAAAAAAAAAAAAAAAGAACAAAAGTAGGAAACTTGTTCATTTATTTATTTTTTTTTTTTATTTTTTTTTTTTTTTTTTGTATATGAATGCAAATTTAAAGTGGGACGTCTCTTAAGTACTTGGAATACTTAAAAACTGCATAATTAAATATGAAGAATCTTTTTACCTAGTTATGCTTTTCGCAATTTATTTTTCCGAGTTATTTTGAAAACAATTAAGAAAATATTTTATTAAAAAATGATATCGCTTGAAATTTTAAAAAATTTTTGAAATTTATATAGAATAAAAATAAAAAAAAAAAAACAAAATTGTAAGGGTTAACTTAATAAGTTCTATTTATTTGAATAAACATTTTAATGTAATTCTAAATTATTTAAAATGAAAATTTTCATATTATAATTTTAGAACAGTTGTTGAAAATTTACTGAACATTAAGATTAAATTTTTTTATTTTAAAATGAATTTGAATATGTATAAACAGTCGATGAAACAAACTTATTTATGGAAGTCTAACAAAATTTCACTTTTATTAATCTTTTATTTATAAAATTTCCTTTTTTTAAATCGTACTTTTTTCACCTTCTTTTGAAAAATTTCGTATTTGCTACAAAAACTTCACTTTTCAATATGAAAAACAAAAACTTTGGGAAAACCTTAGAATTGCTTACAAAATTAGCGTTCCAATATTTTGTTTAGCGGAGTTTAAGACGAACCGACCTCATTTGTTTTTCGGGAGCTTATCAAATACTGAAAAAAAGGACTCCATATATTGATTTTCAGATAAAAATTCAAAAAAAGAATCGCAAATTTCATAATCGCAAAATTTCCCACACTGTTTTAAATGCTCGGTTGTTATAAACTTATATATGTTTATAAAAAATTATTAAGAAGAACTTTAAAGTTGATTTATACAATCAAGGTTATACATTTTTTTTTTCAGAGTATGTATACATATATAGGTATTAGGTATATAAGTGATATTCTGAATTAGCAGAAATATTATAAGTAGAAAATATTTTTTTTTCTCGGAATTTTGTTTTTTTTTTTTTTTGGGTTTTTATTTTGGGATTTAGCTCTGTTTTTTAATTCTTTCCTATTTTAATATAAATATAATAAAAGAATTAATTTAAAAATTATTTTTTAAAATGAGATTTCGTAGTATAGACTCTTTATATTTTGTGAATGACTATAAATGCATATGCATCGTTATTTCAAAAGTTAAAAGAAAAAAAATTGAAATATAAATAATCGAAATATTCAAAGATTTCAATTACAATATATTTAAAACTTTGTGGAAAACTATAATAAGTATATGTCATAAACGCCCTAAACCTTTTTTTTTCAAGTATCCTTAAATATGTAATCATAAAAATATCCAGATGAATAAAAACCTATAATTTTTTTTACTACTATTCTTATTTTTTTTTATTTAGTCTCTTTATTTCAATTAGGAAAACTCAAATTTTTCCACATTTAAAAAATTCAAAGTTTTCGAAAAATTATTCCAAATTCAATGTAATACACTCATTTCTCGATTAATACACCAATTCTGCGAAGAATTACATATAAACAAAAAAAAGATGTACAGTATGCATAGAAAAAGAAAATTCACCATAAATTTAACTAATTTAGTATAATTTTGTAATTGTTTGATAGTGAAAGGGTAAAAAGAGGGTAAAGATATAAATAAAGCGTAAAATAACTTAAAAATTGTAAATGAAAGTGGAATAGTTAGGCTGATGCATCGTGGCCGTGTAAATTTAGAATTGTGCAATTCGATAACATAAAGAACTTCTTTAACACATTGAATTCCACCTGGTATCACACGTAAACATTTAAATGTTCAATGAATAAAGATGATATTTAAATGTTTCAAAATTTCGTACTTACCAGTGAACATAAAAATAAACTTGCACTAAGTCCCACGTGTTAAGTTCCCGGTGAACATTTTTGAATATTCTCAAAAGTCCGTATCAATTTAATGTACTTTTTTTTTACCTTTAAAAATGTTCACCGGTGATACATTGGAACTTAACGCAAGTTTATTTTTATGTTCACCGGTGACCGCGAAATTTTGTAACATTTGAGTGATTTTCACCGGTACTGCATGTGTGGGATTAAATATTTTTTTTATATGTTTATTGGTAAGTGTGGAACTCAACGTGTTAAAAATAAACAAAAAATAAATTAAATTAACATTCATTCAAGTGACAATATCAAATGAACTGAATTGAATATAAATATTCGATAAAATTTAATATTATTTGGATTAATATTATGGTGCGATATAACATAATAAATAGGATATCATTATTATTATTCTTTACTTTTAATAATTTATAATCTTTTTTTTTTTCTTATATAATTTATTTTTTTAATATAATATGTATTATAAATATATATCTAAATACTTATTTTTTATATAAATATACCCTATATATTATATATCTATAGATAAAATTACATTGAAATTTTATTTAATCTTTATTCTTTTGTTTTTTTTTTTTTTTTGTATTTTATTTTATCTAAAATTTTATTTCAAACAACACAAAACCTAAAAAAAAATTCAACCCACAAAATAAAATTAAAATACCATTAAAACCAAAAAAAAAAAAAACAAAATAAAACGTAACATTAGTCAATACAGATCGTTAAAAAAATATATTTATAATAATAATAAAATTCCAAAATATGAAGAAATGATGTGGAAATTATTTGAAATGGAATATCAGCAAATATTAAATAATATAAGAAAAAAAACGATTAAATTTGCTTCATCACCAGCTGATATTGAAAAATTTTTAAAGAATTTAAATCAAAATTATTCTTTAATTTCATTTACAACAATTATTTTACATAAAAATGGAATATCAAATGCTAAAAATAAATTAAAATATAAATATTCTTCTTTAGATGAACTTAATAATCAAAATGAAAAATATTGGTAAGAAAGAAAATAATAGTTTATATAAATACATATGCTACATATATATACATATATATATCTACATATCATTATATATACATATTAATCAAATATTTAAAAAAGCTTGTAAAAGTATGTATATATGTACATATTAAATTCAGATTCGAGATCATAATACCTCAAGTAAAAAAATCAAAACCAATAATGTCGCAACAAAAATATTACATTGAAAAAATGTCACCAGACAAAATGTAGCGGGGATCACTTAATTTAATTGAAAATATTTTTGGAAAAAAAGAATACCCTTATTTTGAATTCAACTCTAAAATTCTTCAAATACTTTATAGAAAGTGTATAGTTATGATTTTCAATTCAATTCTAAAATCCCTCAAATATACTATAGAAAGCGTATAACTCTAAATTTTGTATTCAACTTTAAAATCTCTCACGACATTTTTATAAGGTACATTTTGTCCGGCAACATTTTTTCAATGCAATATTTAAGCCCGCGATATTTTCGTTTGCGACAATTTTACAACTAAATTTTCGACTGTTACCATTAAATTCATAATCAATTAAATATTATTAAAATATATTTTTTTTGTATATTTTGATTAAAAAATAAAATAAATTGAAAAAATAATTTAATTTAAAAAAAAAAATATTTTCTATACAAAAAGATTTTTTAAAGAGATTTTTCAATAAGGATGTCAGAACTTTTTTTTTTTATACATACAATATTATAAATAAAATTTTTAATTTTTTATCATGTACGTATTATATGTGAAAAATTATCATTTAATTTATTATTAAAAGTTAATTTTTAATATACAGGGTGTTTCAACAATATTTTGCAATTACTATAATACATCTATGGTCGAAAGAGACTATAACATTTAAAAAATGGATCTATATGACTATATTTATCATTTTTAAGAGGAATTACAACAGTTCTTAAAGTAATAAAATAAAGATGATAAAATTTAATCATATATCGTTCAAATACTATTAGTTTTTCTCTTTTTAAAAACCGTCATTAAGATTCAAATACTTAATATGTAATAACTAATAATAATAATTTAATTAAATATGTATCTGATTAAAATGTCAAATCTTAAGTACTAATCAATATGTGTTGATTAAATTGAACAATTACTATGCATATTATATTATTTTATACATAACTATATATGTGGAATTCAATCTTATTTCATTCTATAGTCGTACATATGCGCACCCGATTTTTAAAAAAAAAAAAATTAAATATCTTTGAAAAGAATGAATATGTATTTTGAAAATCTTAAAATATATTGAAAAAATCTTAATTACAAAAAAAAAAATGATTTGGTGTTCTGACATTTCCTTTAAAATAAAAATCTCTTTCAAATAAGCAAGACTTAAGCAATAACTATATTCTTTTTTTTAAATAGCAATAGATTCATATATTAAAATTTTCATTATTTAATAGTAGGTATATAATATACAAGTAGCGTAAATAAAGAATATTTATATTTTATTTATTTATTTTGATTGATTAATTGATTGATATTCATTTTTTTGCATTGATTGCTAATTAATTTTCAAATGTCAATTGAAATTTTTCATTAGTTTGCTCATATATGTATTAAAAAAAATATAAAATTTTATTATTTAAATTTGTTTTTATATAAAATAAAATACAAAATATATGTGTATGTAATATATTAATACATATACATATACAATTGTGATTATATTATATTCCATTAAAAAATAAAATCTAAAATATTTCAGATATAATTTAAAATTTATATAAAAAATTTAAATTAAATCAAGCAAAAAACAAAAAAACAAAAAAATTTATATTCAAAACACAATAAAAATCCTCCTGTAAATTCAAAAATGGATAATAAAAACAAAAAAAAGAAAAAAACAAAAAACAAATTTTTTCAAATAAAAAACGAAAACAACAAAAAAAAAGAGGAGACAACAATGAAAATTTTTTAACACCTACTTCAATTATGTAGACGTTTCTGTAATTTGTTTTGGCGGATAAATCCTTTTCCTTGAAAGTTTTTTTTTTTTTTTGTTCTTCATTCACTAAATCCCTTTGATTCCTTTTTTTTTTTTGTTTTTTTTTTTTTTTATTTTATATTTTGAATATTTACAATATATTTATGTACACATTAAATTTCGAAGAATAAAGGATTTACAATAACAAATACAATTACGGTCATAAAAAATAATGCACGTTTTTGTGTTTATGTGTATCTTAAAATTAAAGGTGTAGTAAAAAAATAAAAAGAATGGATTTAAAATAAAAAAATTAAAAAAATTAAAAAAAAACAAAAAAAAACATTATGAAAATTGCCGTATAGAAACAACAAGTTGTACTTATGTCCTTTTTCTTTTTTTATTCTTTTTTTTTTTTTTTTTAAATTTATATCGGAGATAACAGAACATTTCAATTAGAAAATGGATCTTTGACATAGCTATAAATATTTATAGTTTATATACTTTTATATTTTATCTGTACTGTTTTTAAAATCTTTATTTATAGATTAAAATGATTTTTTTTTTGTTTTCTAAATAATTTATTTAAACCAATGTATGCAATGTATTTATTTAGCAAAAACTCAACTATTTGTGAAAAATTTTTAGATAAATTGTAATTGATTCTGGATTTTTTAAGATTTTCTGACTCTTAAAAATATCACAAAAGAGTAAATATCGTATTGTATTGTAGAATTCTATCTTAACCACTTGTATTTCAAGTAATAAATATATAGTAGAGTAAAAGTTCGTCAAAATTAATACAATAAAAACACAAAAAAAAACTGTTCACTATATTATTAGAAATGTTCACTATATCAAAAAAATTTTGTATCTTTAATATATCGTGGCATGCTAAAAGAAATATTCTGTTACTTTATTTTTTTTACAGTGTAATCTTAATTGGGTATCCTTTTTTTTATAATGTTGTGCTAAGCCTAATTTGTTCAACTAAATAAAAAGCATGAATTTTTGTTCACTCAATACATTTATTTACCTATATGTAGTATAACGATTCAAAGTTTTATATTAATTATCTTTTAGACATTTTTCATATCGATTTCATTGTTTCTGAATATTCACTGTATTTTGTGTATATTCTGCACTACATTTTAATTCTTATAAAAAAACTTCTTTTTTTTTTTTTTGAGTATTATCGAATATGCTATCAAGCTCTTAACTTAGAGAGCAGACGAGACAGTACTGGCAAGATTGTGTACAAATACATGAACATTTTTGACAATACTATTACATTTTTTCAACTTCTCCATTGTCTTAACATTTTTCTAGCTAGTAATTGAGATAGTAATTTGACACTTCGAACAATTATTAAAAATGGCGACAAATGGAAAACAACATTCATTTCAAATAAATTTTTTATGCTTAATTTATTTTTAATTTGATATTTTGTTTGTGTCTATTTTAAACATGAAATATTTTGAAAAAATATAAAATAAACTTTAAAATAAATAAACTAAACAAAAATAATTTTGAGAATAAATGAAATGTCTTGATAGTAAAAATGCCACATACGTTACACAGACAGTAATTTGACATTTCGTATTACACACTTGCAAGATAGTAATACTGTCTCGTCTGTCTGGTTTTGTTTTACATAAAAATCTGTTAAACATGACATAAACTGGGAAACATGTTTTCGCAATTTGTGGAGCAACATGTTTCCTGTTTTACTATAGATACGGTGGTACTTGTACAGTGATACTCAACAGTCTACGTTTGAAACATGCTTCTCCACAGTCTACGTTTGAAACATGTTGCTCTACAGTCTATGTTTCATGTGTTTTCGCTAATACACCTATATGTAGCGGAAATATGTTAGCCTATTTGTGGTATACATATGATGTGATGTGACACTAGTGTGTATTGTGTACTTATCTAAATATGTATGAAAATATTTATTGTCGCGTTTATACCGTACCTAATTTAACTAGAGCTACTAACGTCAAAACGAGTTTGACAATTGCAGCAAGTGTTTTTACCGTACTTAGCCACAAATGTCAAAATAGTAATTTGATAAAAAAACATTTTGTTTTTATAGTACATATATTTTAGAAAATTATTTTATTAAGAAATAAAAATTATTATTAATGGAAAATTATTAATATTATTAAACAAAAAAATTACTTTTAAAGAACTTATTTTAATTTGGATTCCACAGCCAATAATCAAATTTCAAAAATGACATCTGTAGCTTCAATTATGACATTTGTAGCAATAATGTGATGTTTATAACGTATAAACATCACATTAAAGCTAAATACTTGAGCTAAATATCTTCAGCTAATATAGCTAGCTAGAGCTAAAAAAATGTGGTTTTTATAACATTACTACAAACGTCAAACCATTTAGCTTTAGCTAGCTAAATTAGCTGCGGTATAAACGTGGCATATAAAACATAAAAGTTACCTTTATATATGTATTATTATTAAATTTTTTATATCGTAGATATTTATTTTCGTTAAACTAACCATTAATATTTGTATTTTATTAGAATATTTAAAATTTTTTATTTGTATAAAACTTTATAATATGTATTTTGAAAAATTTTACAGCTGGGTTTAATAGCAGTTTTGTCAATATTTTCCGAATTCAAATAAAAATGCTACTGAATGATTGTGTGATCTGTTTTTATTTATTATTGATTCCTTTTTTGTGTTTTTTATTATTATTTTTTTTTTTTTTTTTTATGAAAAAATGTTTGATCTTCAAATTTTGTTTTTTTTTTTTTTTTTTGTGTTAATTCAAATGTTAAAAAAAATTAAAATTATTCAAAATACAAAGTAAAAAAAAGAAAACAGCCTCACGTAATATCAAAAAAAAAAAACAAAAATAATAAAAAATATATATTATATAAGTACAAAAGATAACAATATTAGTACATAATCACAATTGAATCAATAAAATTGAAAAAAAAAATAACTTATAAATACAAAAAGAGTA
This sequence comes from Poecilobothrus nobilitatus, assembly GCA_947095535.1. Classification (NCBI taxonomy): domain Eukaryota; kingdom Metazoa; phylum Arthropoda; class Insecta; order Diptera; family Dolichopodidae; genus Poecilobothrus; species Poecilobothrus nobilitatus. The sequence continues at coordinate 151,499,690 of OX352773.1, read as the reverse complement.
CGTAGTGTGCACTCACACTATTACCAAAAAAAAAACCTACACAATAAATAATTTAAAAAACAAATAAAATATTAAACAAAATGTATTATTAAATTATTTTTCACTTATTATGTAGACTTAAAATAATGTGTCCTGTTGTTTTTTTTTTTTTTTTTCTTCTTAAATTTTAATTATTAAATATTTTGTCAAGCAACAACTGATCAGTATTCCAGAGTTCGCTTAATACTCTGTACTCTGTACAATCAAAAATATAAAAATAAAAAAAAAAATCAAAATTAAAAACTTCAAATCAAAAAATTCGTTCATTGGAAATTTATTTACTTTTTTTTTTTTTTTTTTTTTTAAATAAAATAAAATTATAATAAAAAAACAAAAAAAAAACATGAAAATGAAAACAAATTTATTTAATAATTATTTGTATAAATATCAAAATGCAACAACAACTGAATCAAAATTAAATTTAACAATTTATATTCACAGCGCTATGCCAGTTGATCCAATGGATGATATTGAATTACGTTCAGTTCAATTACAATTTCCACATGCTCGTGGTTCAATTTTGGAAGCATGTGAACAAAAACGTGTACCAACAGATAAAGGTGATATATTGGTTGCAATACAAGGTGATGCTACAAAACCAGCAATAATTACTTATCATGATTTGGGTCTTAACTGTAAGTATCTATAAAATTGCATAATATATATATATATATAATATGTATATATAAATTAAAACATAAAACAAAAACTTGAAATTAAAATTAATTTTTAAATTATTTAAAATTAAATTTTCTCCTATTTTTGTTTTTTTTTTTTTGTGATTTTTTTTTGTGATTTTTTTTTAACTTAAATGTACCATTTATAGATGCAACGAGTTTTGCTGGTTTCTTTAATTTTCCAGTTATGAAAGGTTTATTAGAAAATTTCTGTGTTTATCATGTTACAGCACCTGGACAAGAAGAAGGTGCACCAACACTTCCAGAAGAGTAAGTAATATATCTATATGTATATATATATATATATATATATATATCAAAAAAAAATTTATGTGCATAATATTTAAAAAGTAAAAATTAAAATAATTAAGTTAATAGGATTAGTGGAATATTTCCTTCTTTACATTACAGAAAACAAAAAAAAGTTGAGAGAGGAAAAAACTTATTTTTAATTTTTTTTTTTTTTTTGTAATTAAATCATTTTTATCTGACTGCATTTTTCTATAGCAAATATTAATGATACAAATTGAAAAAAAAAAAATAATTTTTGTTCAATTAAAACTTAAATCTACGAAAACTTTAACTATTTAATTGAATTAAAGAGAAAATGGAAAAATTAAAATTTTTTTTTTTTACTAAAAGTTAAGAAATTCCTCTCTAAAGAGGAAAAAAAAAAAAATAAGTTTAAAAAAGAAGTTACAAGTAAATAACTTCAAGAAATTTTATATTTTATCATGTTTTATAATTTTCCATTTAAATCGAACCAAAATAAAAATTTTAAAAATAGGAAACAAATCCTATCTGCTGTTGTTCTATTATATGGTTAAAGCGTTTTTAAATACAAAATGCAATAAAATACTCACAATGTATAAAGTACATTTTAAAATCATTTTATTATTTATTTACCTAATTTTTTTTTTTACTTTTAAAACATATCTTAATCATACCTTTGTAGTAAACAAATATCTGGTGTAGTTTTTTTTTAGGGCAACCACTAATGAAGTCACTTATTATTTACATATTTTATTTCTGCGCCATCTATTTGGTGATGTAAATTACTAATATTGAATGTGACTTGATCTTGATCTGAACCCGAGATCTTTTGATTGAAAGGCTGGCTACTTAACCATTACACTATTAATCAAATTTTGGTGCTTCATTAAAAAAAGGTGGACAGTTTAATCAAGTCGAATAAAAATGTATTCCGCATAAAAAAAAAAAAATTCGGTATAATTTAAATACCATTTAGTTGTAGCGTTAATATGTAAAGTGGCATATTTACTGCATAGCATAAAAGGCCAAAAAAATCAATAATTATACAATTTTCCTACTGTACAAGTTGTAAATATTTTTAAAACTCTAAAAAAAATGAAAGCTCCCATATTTTTTCTATATGAAGGTCATAAAAAAAAATTTTAACTTTCAAAGTCTTGTAAAAAGAACAGCTTAAAGTTTTTTTTTTGGCATAAAATTTTTGGCCAAATTTGTTTTTTTTTGAAATTCTTCTGAATTGGTCAGTTTTTTTTAACGAAATTATCCTAAAGAAATCCTTTCTTTTTTTTATATATAATTTTGTTTTATAAATCAATAAATACTTTTTTAAACTTTAATATTTATTTAATTTTTTTTTTTTTTTTCTTTATATTTTAGTTATATTTATCCAACAATGGATGAATTATCTACCCAATTATTATTTGTAATGTCACATTTTCAATTAAAAAATATAATTGGTTTTGGTGTTGGTGCTGGTGCAAATATATTAGCACGTTTTGCAATACAAAATCCAGATAAAGTTGGTGCATTATGTTTAATTAATTGTGTATCAACAGCATCAGGTTGGATTGAATGGGGTTATCAAAGTTTTAATGCACGTTATTTACGTACTAAAGGTATGACACAAAGTGTTGTTGATTATTTAATGTGGCATCATTTTGGACGTAATCCAGAAGAAAGAAATCATGATTTAGTTCAATTATTTAAAGCACATTTTGAACGTGGTGTTAATCCAAATAATTTGGCAATGTTTATTAATTCATATATACATCGAAGTGATTTAAATATTGCTAGAACACCACCCGGTAATGGACCACAATCAGCTGCAACATTAAAAATGCCTGTTATTAATGTAACTGGTGCATTATCACCACATGTTGATGATACAGTTACATTAAATGGACGTTTAGATCCAACTAATTCAACGTGGATGAAGGTTAATATAATTTAAAAAAAAAAAAAAACAAAAACAATATAATTAAAATAATTAAATATTATCTATATATTATGTATAATTTTAGATATCTGATTGTGCAATGGTTCTAGAAGAACAACCCGCTAAATTAGCTGAAGCATTCAGACTTTTCCTTCAAGGTGAAGGATACGGTAAGTTAAATTAGCTTTAATTAAAAAAAAAAAAGAAATAAACTAAAAAATAAAATAAAAATTAAAAAAAAAACATTATTATTATTTTCCAAAACCAAATACAATAAAAAAAAAATAAAAATAAATCATTATTAATTTGAAAAGAAAAAAAAAAAAAACAAAAAATTTAATTATTAAATATGCAAATTTTTTAATATTATTATGAATTTTTTAAAACTTAGTAAAAATAAATTTTTAAGAGAAAAAAATACTTTATTAAAACAAATCAGAAAAAAAACAAACACAACACAATAAAAATTCTATACAAAAACAAACCATCTCTTATATATTTCATATTTATACAAAATATTTAAAAAGTACATAAAATTATAATGAAATTAAAAAAAAAAACAAAATAATATAAAATACAAACACTTCATTAATTTCACATTAATAAAAATCGTTCGCATTTACTGCATTTTTTTTTTTTTTTTTTGTTTCTCAAATAAAAAATATTGCATACATTCAAAATATTAAAAGGATAAAAGCCAATGCTTTTTTTTCTACAATTTATATAAAAAAAAAATATTTAATTCAAAATTTTTTTCTCATAATTTGTATTCTTAATAAAAAAATTGTCTTTAAGGACTTTAAAAATAGATACAAGGATTATTTTTGTTTTTAATTTCATTTACAACCATAAATATTTCATAATATTTTGATATTATAAAATTAATTGAATTTTTGCGTGTTTTATTTATAACTTTTATAATTTGCAAATATTCTAGAAGAACAATTCGCAACTCTTTGACTTGAACAAAACAAAAAAAAAAACTGTTATATGCTGAATCTATAATTAAAACTTTCACTGCGCCCTGTATATATGCAATGTTCATGCAGTCTACAAAAGAGTATTCATAATGAAATTTGAATTTTACTAATGGTGAATTTTCGTTTCTTGAACAAAAATTCTGCAATTAAAAATCAAACGTTTTACAGTTTTTTGCCATCAATTGGTATAATCGTCGTTCTGCACTCTTTTTTATTTTTTACTTTACAAACGAACAGAAAAAATTCTAACACTTTTTTTTTTAATGACTATACACTACGTTGTCAGTCATACACAGTGTTGTCATTTAATTTTCTTTTTATTCATAAACATTTTAAAATATAAAAACGGCTGCCAAGTAATATTAACTTTTTAATAATTAATAATTAATTTTTAGTTGAAAATTAATATAATTTTAGAACAAAATGAAAATACTCTTCTAACAATGGATATATTATAGTGATTGACATTTTGTCATTGTTTTTGTATTTTTTTAATTTTATTTTTATCATGTCGCCGCCTGATTGTTCAGGCCAAAAAATTTGATCGGTCAAGAATTTAGTTGCAGATAATGTTACATTTAGAAGGCAGAATTTTTTTTTTTAGAAACGAATACGAATTTATTTTTAGTTCAACATTTTTTTTTTTGAGAAATTAATGCAAAAAATGCTACCTTCATACTTATCAAAAACGTGCATAATAAATGTAACATTTTCATGAGAAATGAATTCACCATAAATTTTGACTTTTTCTCTATTTTATTTTCACTAATATTTATTTCAATATTTCATTTCATGAATATGTAATTTTAAATTGAGTTGGAAATTAAAATAAAATTTTGCAACAAAGGAAAAATTTACTTTCAGAAAGATGGCTATTTTTCATTTTATGTATTTGACATTTAAATTCGTATAGAAATCGAAAACAGCTGAAAGTTAATCAACTTTTTCCACGACTATAAAACGACTGTATTGATTGTAAATATAATTTCATACAATTTAATACATTTTAACTTTACTTTACCATTTGGCTGCGTATTATTGAAATAGAATAAGAACGTTCATTGTAAATGCAGCATTAAAAATTTGAATAAAAATAAAAGTCCATACATATTTCCTATTATGCATGTATGCATCTACAACGGCATTTAGAATAACGAAAAAATTTTTGTTCAGAGAAAATTCACGTTGGAATTCAGAATAATAACGGTGATAAAATCGATTTAAAAAATTTTAAAATTTCATTTAATATTTCTATATAATCAAAATTATTATATTATGTAATGAAAATATACCTAATTTCTAAAAAAAAACACGCAAATATTCCTTTTAAAATTCTTTCAAAAAAAAAAATAAATTTGCAAAATAATTAAAATTCGATCATAACTGATTTAAATTAATTACTGTTACAAATAAATCCATCTTATATAAATAATTAAATTTAATTCCTTCTGATTACCTAAAAAAAAAAAATAAAAAATAAAAGAATTAGAAAAAACAGGGAAATAATAATATGTATATAAATAAATAGTAGTTATGTTTTAAAATTTAAAATAAAATAATTAAGGATAAAAACGACCTAACATTAAACTTTTTTAAAATTTACAATAAAATACTGAAAACAAATTTTGATTTTTTTGTTAAAAAAAAAAAAAGCAATTTTACATTGAAAATACAAAATAAAAAAAAATAAAAAACTTTTAATTTCACAAAAAAACAGAAAACACGACATACTTTCGCACTCATTCATTAAATATCATCATTTAAAAAATCATAAAAAAATTTCAATATAAAAAAAAAAATTTATTTTTTTTAAATATGTGTTTTTAATTTTAATTTATTTTTATCATTATTTTTTAAGTTTAAGCTAAATTAAATTAAAATCGAAAATTAGAAATTTGTAAAAATAATAAAAAAAAAAAATATAAAACAATTTTTTTGTGATGATATTTAGAAATTTTTTTTGTAATATTAATTTTTTTTTTTTATTGCCTTTTTACATTTACCTACAGGATTAAAATTAATGTTAATAATTAAATGATATTAAAATTTTGTATTTAGATGATGATTTCCTTATTACATAATTGTTGTTGATTTTTTTGAAATTTAATTTTGTTTTTGAAGATTTAAATTTCAATTAGTAACTTTTCATTTAATATAATACTTAATCCTAAAATTCATTGCCTTTTTTCTTCTTTTACTGTCCAACTGTATAAACGGACGTTGATACGTTGACATCTCCCGAAATAAAACGACGGCGTATGTCAATCTAAAATATGAAAACTATTGTTAAAAAAAATAAAAACATAACAAAAAAATCAAAAAAAAAAAACGTCCTGTCAAAATTGGAAATTCGTTTATATGTTGAGTATTTCAGTACGGTTCATTTAAAATGTATGGGCATGAACACATTTTGACAGACGATATACGTCGTCATACGTTCGTTTTTACGTTGGGCAGTTTTATGCCTTTTTGAAGTAAGTTTTCAGTACTGCTACAAAACCGCATTAATTTTTTTTTTTTTGCTAAATGTTTGTAGTAAATGTAATTATTCTTTATTCATTGCTATGTATATTTATCAGGCTGGTATACTTAAAAATTTAATATTCAAATTATGTATATGTAAAATATGAAGAATTTTATTTTTTTTTTTTTGAAGATATTATTTTTGGCAAACTTTAGGTATTTACAAATATGGAAGGGCAAAATTAATCTTATACGCTTTCACTTTTACAAATTCTATTAGATCACTAAAAAAAATTTTTTCCAAACATTTTTTGTTTGTAAGGTAAAAGTTTATGTTATTGGCACACTGAAAACATCAAATAATGTAGAACAGGTAAAATAATTAAAAAACATGAATTTTGTTTTTGATTTTGCTTTTATATAAAATAATAAAAATAAAAAAAAAACAAAACAAATTTAATTCATCGGTGTGGTTATTAATAACAAAACAAATGTCATATTTTAGGAAATTAAAAATATTTAAGTGTTTACATTGTTTAAGTTAATTCTAGATAGAATGTTTCTATTATTCTTTTTCTTAAATTAAATTTTACCAATAATATTTTTAATATTTGAAAAAACTGAAAAAAATTTTGTAAATATAAAAAACAAAAATAAGGTAAATATAATTTTCAAGCTCTTATATGCTTCATCAACATATCTATACCTAAGAAAGTCTTTTTTTCAGGCTAAATATAAAAATTAAAGCACGTGCTAATTATTTGTCTATTCTGTTCATTTAATAGCGTCTACCGCATAGGATTTTTGAAATTAAATAAAAGAAAGAATTTAATGCGTATAGATAGATAGACATTAAGTTTTAAATCTGTGTAAATTTAAAAGGAAAACATATCTTCTTCCATTCTTTAAGATATCATTTCAGTTAAAATTTTCGTGTTGTAGTATTGTACATAAAGACATATAAAATGCTTTGTAAATAAATTGTATGTAATTTACAATCGCTGTTCGTTTAATCTTTAAAAATTAAAATTCTGTTAGAGACATTTTGTAAACATAAAAAAAATTGTGGATAATACATTTAGTGGCTTTTTAGAGATTTCGAGATTTTTATAGACTTATTCTAAGTACAATTTTTGATTCAGTATCGTAAAATAATTAAAAAATATAAAAGTAAAAGTTTACGTGTATACTAAAAAAGAAGAGTCCAAAACTAATAATGAATTTTATATTTTTTGAAATTCCTTAAATATTTCAATTAATTTGCATATACAATTTACTAAATCTAATTTCTTTTAAGGCCTTAAAAATTACCTATAACTTTTTTTAAATTCTATTTCATTTTCTTACCTACTAGCGTCACTTTTTAAATGAAATGAAGACCAAATATAAGCGTCGCTTTGTTTTTATTTATTTATGTTAAACTAAATTATTTTTATGATCCACCCATAAGCCATATATTTTCAAATATATATTAATAATGAAATTTAAAAAAATTAAAAGAATAGAAACTGAGGATATTGTAGAAATTTCGGATATTTCAATTTGTTTAAGTATTCTCTACAAAACTTATTTGGAGTGGAGTATCGCTTCCAAAGAAAACACAAAATTTATATTATAAATGGTTTAAAAAACTCGAAAGATAAATGATGTCTTTAATACTTAACTTTGACATATTAAGAAACCGGGGAGGCAAATTTTTTTAGAAGGATTATATAAGAATGTCTCTGAAAATTTTTGACGTTCTTCTAACATTATTTAAAAAAGAACTTATGAAATATTTCTCATTTTTTTAAATTTTTAAGGTATTGTCAAAAAATATAGGAAATTTTCCAATCTTTATAATTAATTTTTCTCCCATTTATTTTTATCTTTAATTTTTTTATTTTTGATCAAATTTAACAAACAAATTTAAAATTCTATATATATGTAAATAGTATCAAAATTAAACTGCTTCAATGACAACCAATATAAGATTTAAAAAAAAAAAAACAAACAAATTGATTATTTCAACGCGACTGAAAAGTAGAAATTTCTCTACTCTAACGTTGCTTCGTTGAGGCGGTTCTCGCGTTGCATTGTATTTAGTCAAGCCGAATTTAAATTAATGTATTCTAATTTAAATGCCAAAGTGACGCGAAGATTCGATCATGATCTTTAGAGAAGGATAGAATGGCAATTTCTTATTATTATATACTGGAATATAATTTCCATATCTAATTGTTTACTTACTATGTCTACGCAACTTTAAAAAAATTTTCAAAAGAAATTTTACAAGAAAAAATCAACACTATTTTAAAAAGTAAAAATTAATAAAAAAAATACGTTTTTTAATCCTGTATGTAAACGGAATATTTAAAAAAAAAAAATCCATATTTGTTTTTTTAATTTATTTATTTTAAAATACATATATATGTTTTTTAAATATATGCTATATTTTAAATAAATTTTTGATGTTATTGTTTTTTTTTTTTGTCTTTTTTTCATGCCGATACTTTAAATATATTTTTAATAATAAATATTATAACTAGAAATAATTAAAAAAACGGCTTAAATATAAATTATATAATATTAAAACAAAAAAAAAATTATTTTATAAATAATTAAAATTGAATATTGTGTTATAAATATAATAATAAAATTACTTTTTTGTTCTCTTCTCATATAAACAAAAAATTAAAAATGAAATTAAACATAATATGAAATATTTCGTAAAAAAAAGAAATGATTAGTCCCGTGGTAGAAATCGCTTTCATTTTCTTATTATATGTATAATATTACCTTTTTTACTTTAACTGAAGACATTTTTACTTTAACTGAAGACATTTTTACTTTAACTGAAGACATTTTTACTTTAACTGAAGACATTTTTACTTAAAGTGGAGATTTTTTATTTCAAGTGAAGATTTTTTATTTCAAGTGATGATATTTTTACTTTGAATGAAGATTTTTTTTACTTTAAGTGTACATTTGTAATAAAAATTAAAATAAAAAATTACATATAATATACATATATATATGTATGCATAAATAATGCATATATGTACAAATATCTGATACATAGTTGTCCAAATACATATGAATTACATAAATTATATATATGTTTATTAAATATTTATATATAATATAAAATTACTGAAGTAAAGATTCTTCATTTAAAATAAAAATATCTTCAGTTAAAGTAAAAAAATGTTCACTTAAAGTAAAAATCACTTAAAATAGAAAATATTCACTTAAAGTAAAAATCACTTAAAATAGAAAATATTCGCTTAAAGTAAAATTGTCTTCACTTAAAATAGAAAATATGGTATATCGTAAAAGTTACATGAAAATCAAAATAAAAATGAAATTTACATGATTAAATTCAAAAAAAAAAAAATCTGAATTAATTTTAAATCATTCTAAACTTAATGCATATATACAAACAAAAACATAGAGTAGTTTTTCCATTTTATATAATATAGAAATGACAATAAAAGGCAGTGATTTAACCAACAACAGTTTATGATTATAGATATTTCGCTAATTACAGAGTCAAATTATAATTTGTTCCATATTTTCGAAATAAACGCATGCGCATGCATATATTTTTTAATAGTAGAAATTAAAATATAATTTAATAAAATATTTTCCCTCCGATATTAATATAATTTTTAAATAGTGATTCTTATGTATACATATACTGAATCTCAAAAAAAAAAAACTTTTAAAACAGTTTTAAATAAAAATCCAGTTAATTTTTTAAACTAAAAATTTAAAGTTTCATTTTAAATTTAAATTTTAAGAAAATCAAAACAAAAATTAAATTAAATTTAAATCCGTTTTAAATTATTCAATAGATTTCTGTTATAATAGACTTTTTGCAATTCTAACCCACCCTAAATATACCAGAATAAACTAAACTATTGTTTTTTTATATATAGGCAAGTAAAATTATATACAATCTATAAATTTTTTTTTCTTAATATATTTTAAAAGAGTGCAGACTAGGCACTAGACATGAAATTTCCTGTTACAATTTAATACAAAATTTAAATTAAAACTAAATTACATAATTTGAAATCCTTGAAACTTTGAAATTTGTGAAACTGAACGACGAATTGAAAATTTTTCTAAACAAAGACATAATCTGATATTCACATGAAGTTTTCAATCATTGATTTTTCTCAAAAGTTTGATGTTAAACATTTTGCATAAATTAAGATTTATTTAAGATTTAAAATAACAAGTTGTATATTTTAGTATAGCTAAGATCAAATAATCTGATCTATCAAGTATAAAATAAAAATGAAAAAAAAGACTTCATAAAACAAAAGGAGAAAGAAAATAAATGAAAGGATAGATAAAAGGAGAATGGAAATAAATTAAAAGTATGAGTTAATTAGATAGATTTAGAAACACTTACTTTATTAAAAACATAATAAAAATGTCTTTAACAAGTTTGTGAGCCCATTTCTTTTCCAATATGGATCATATTTTATTTTTCCTTTCTTCACTTCTACAAGAACCATAGAGCATTCAATCAGTTGTTTCTTATTCATATTTCGTTAAACTTCAGTTTCTAGAGAATCATTAATTTTAGTAAGCGTATAGTCAACCCGCTGTCCTTAGCTGTCCCTATTCTGGGCCATATTATATATGAGCTTAAAATAAAAAATATCATAAGTTATTTTATATCAAATATTTCGTTTATATATATGGTAAATTTAAATTTAAAATATAAAATTAATACAGTTCGCAGTTTATTATACGAGGACCCACCCCTAAATTTTAGCTTTGTTTAGAAAATTAAAATAAAAAAATCGATGTTAGCCGACAGTTTAAAATAATAATTATTATGTAAATTTTTCACTGCCCCATAAAAGTTAATTAATTTAATACAATTTTTTTTTAGGATAGTTGTTTTTTGTTTTTTTTAAACACATTATTTAAATATAAAAAATCATTTTTTTTTTTTTTTAATTTTCTCTAAATGTTAGTCTAGTCTTTAGTTCGACATATATAAAAGCGTACAACATACAATTTTTATACGTATTTATACGCTAGTTGGTCAACGTTTTCCCATTTTCAATTTTTCAATTTTTTAATTTTTTTTAATTTATTTTTAAACTCAGCCTTAACAATATAACAAAAACAACAAAAAAAAAAAAAAAATTGTATATACGTTTACTGTCTGTCATAAATAAGGTACGATGTACAACTTATAAACGCCGTTAGTCGATATGTTGTCGTCTACCGAAATAAGATGCCCGGCGTTTGTTAATTTTATGTGTTTTCAGAAAAAAATGAACTGAAAATAAAAATTATTTTAAATTGACATACAATGTAAACTTTAAAAAAGGTAAATAAAAACAAAAAAAATTCTCTGAGAATAAAAATACGTCATGTCAAAGTTGGGAAATTCGAATGTTCAACGTTTAACGTTCTGTACTGCGGTAATCTTCATATAAAATGTATGTGGAATGAACACTTTGATACACATTATACGTCAAACGCTCTTATTTAGGTTAAGTAAATTTTTAAATTTTAAATGAAAACTTGACGTGGCCGGTGGCGCTCTTTCATTTAAATACATGTACTTAAAAATCTTTTGACAAGAAATATACGCCGAACGCTTTTATTTAGCTTTTGAGAAAATGTTTTTGTTTCTTTTATTTTTTTTTTTGATTTTTATTGTTATATTATGTTTAATAATTTAATAATTTTACTCGTATTACAGAAAATAATTTAAAAATTTTAAATAAAGAAAATTTTAAAATATTTAATTTTAAATATTAACAATAAAGAATTAAAGTTAACGCTAACTAAATTAAAAAATTGATACATTTTTAGAAGAGAAAACAAATAATAATATCTATAGTAAATTGAAATCAAAACTAAAAATTAAAAAAGAAGGATAATTATATATATATATATATATATAACATAATTTAATTTTATAATAATATTTTTCTTATGCACAATATTGATGATAGCCTGTTTTAAAAATAATTGAAAAAAAAAAAAAACCGATGATAATAAATAAATAATAAATTAAAAATATAAGAAAAAAATATATAAAAAAAAAACTTTAAATAAAATTTTTAAAAAAAATATTAAATATTAAAAAAAAAAAAACAACCTTATCTTATATAGTTAAAGTTTTATGTTATTATTAAAGTTTAAAAAAACAAAAATATTTAATAAAAGTGATGACTAGAATTTTTATATACCTATTAGTAAAATATTATAAATAATTAAATTAAAAAAAAAAAAAAAAACCCAATTGCTTTTGAAATAAATTGAAAATTATTAAAATAAAACTTAAAAAAAAAAAAAAAAACAAAAATTTCTTTTTTAATTATTTTATGTTCGGTTAAAAAAAAATTTTTTTTTTTTTAAGAGTATCTATAAATAGAATTGATATTTTTTTTTTCTTATATGTTTGTAATATGTACGTAAATAATTTTAATAAAATAAGGTGAAGGCAAGTTTTGAAGTACACTTTTTTTGCTTCGCTTGCTTTGCTTTGAAAAACGAATAAACGAAGCAAAGTAATCAAAGTAATTTTAAATCCTAATGTACGCTTTTAAATTGCTTGACATTTGACATTTTAATTTTTTTATTATTGTTTATTTCGTGTTGTTTAAAATGAAAGATTTGCAAGATATTTCTCATAATCAATAATTTTCAATATTTTTTTATTCAATCATTCAAATATTTATTTAAAAACAAAATTATGTGTTTTTAAATGATTCTAGGCTCGTTTATCGCAAGCATTTCATCGCGATGGAATTCATCGCAAGCAATTCATCGTAAGCAATTTATTATTATTTAATTATTTAACTCTGGTAGCCAGAACAATCGCGCGATCTTTTATACTTTTCATATGGCGTGCTACTTCGACTTTCGCTGCTTCTCCAGCATGGTTATGCTCGGATGGTGGTACAGAAATCACATTTTTTATTATATGCAATCGTGCCTTACATTTTGTTTTAAAATAGCTTACGCATTTCCAAATAGATTTTTCGTTAGTCACGCGCTCCTTGTTGTAAACAAACCCATCAAGAAGAACTTGTTGTTTACCTTTTTCACTTTCTACGTATGAATATTCAATCTCCATTTAAGTATCCCTATTTTTATTCAGCTTTAATATTATAAATAATATCTGAATAATTTTCAATTTTTGAAATTAGAAAATATATTTGATATTACCAATTAAGGCTGCTACATTTTTTTACTTTGTATTGGAAAATACAAAGTGAATATTACATTAGGTATCGGATATTCATCGCAATAAACTTCGCGATGAATATTTCCTTGCGATGAATTGCTTGCGATGAATTGCTTACGATGAATTGCTTTTGCTTGCGATGAACTTTGCTGTGAATTTATTATTGCGATAAACTAGCCGGATACCTTTTAAATTCAATTAAATAATTCAAATTTTACGTTTTAAATATTATTTTAAACGTCAAAGTAAATAAAGCAAAGCGTCTAATTGAAAATTGGTGAATTTTTCAACTTTTCTTACTTTGTTTCGCTTTGATTACTTTGTCATTGGGCGTTGTTACATAAGATACAATGTAATTTATTTCAACTGTCAAAGCGTGTAAAGCAAGCAAAGCAAAACAACATACACTGGGCCTTCACCTAAGGTTAATTAGTTTTTGTTAATTTTTAATTATTTTTCAATTTTTTATTCTTTTTTTTTTTTTTTTTTTGGCACTATTTCATTATTTTCGTATTTCATTAAAATAGCATTAATCATTCAGTAATAATGTAATATATAATATTATAATGCTTATCTTAACTTTGTTATTCCAAAAGTTGCTTATGTTTAAGTGTTATATATACACAAGTATATATATTTTTTTAAATGCATTACTCTGCCACATAAATGTGGACAGGAAATTACACAGCCTTTCCTGTTCAGGCGTGGCTGTAAATATCGTAAGGGGGAATAACTTTTACGACATGTGTGGTATTCGAACCCACACTTCTTCGGTGTTTACAGTGTATTTTATACGCTCTTACCCACTAGGCCACCCCGAAGCCCCAAATCTTATATAATAATATAATTTTATTTTTTTGTATAACAATTTAAGATCTTATAACTTTTAGATACTTAACTTTTAATTCATTTCTTTTCACAAAGTATTTTGTAACTTTTCGAACTTTGAAATAGATACATATGTCAAATTCTTTTACAAAGAAAATTAACGAACGTAACATAAGTTATGTATCTGAGGTTTTAATATTTTTAGTATATATGTTCTTAACCATATCCCTCTCAAATTAATTAAAACTTTTAATTTTTCATACATATTTTACAACTACTTGAACTAAAGAACTAACTTCATAAAGGTGATCAGTTCTTTTAAACCTTGTTTTGCAAGAATTTTGACAAAAAGTTGAAAAGTTACTAAACGGATTTTTTTATTTTGTTATATATTTTTATCTCTTGGATTACATTAGAAATTTATAAATATCTCTATACATCTATAAATCTATATAAATTATAATTGTAAATTCAAAATTATACATTCATATACAAGAGAGAGCACCTTTACATAAGATACAAGTAACACTGTTGAAATATTTGTATATCGGTTTGGCTCAACTATATATTTTATATGCAGTACAACTATATGAGTAATAATTAATTTTATAATGTGTGTTGGTAATAATAAAAATTGTATTTTTCCATATTTGAATTCTTATTAAGTAATTTGCCGTGAAATTTAGAAGTAATCTACAAATCTAAAAAAAAAAACAAATACAGGCTTTTTAACTCTAATAATGCCATTGGAATAACACTTAATCTTTATTTATAGCCTTGAATTTTTTCAACCTTTATTTGTATGCTTGCTTAAACTAAAAATTATTTTTTATTAAGGATTTTTACGAGAACAGGTGTAGAAATTTAGTAATAGATGGTATTTGTACAATGACTTTTTACAACAATTTCGTGAACACACCCCTTGCAGTAGTTATCAATAATTTCAACATTAATTATAAACACACGTGATCGTAAATACTCTTATATTATTTTTTTGTTTTAATAAATTGTATATGTAACTACAAATAAATATATTCAATACTATTTTAGTATCTATTAGTACTCATATTTGTTAGAACATATTGTTCCAGACTTAATTATTTTCATATAGAAACATTTTTTTGTTTTTTTTTATAATTTCTATTGATATATTTTTCCTGTTTTCGGAATGTAAACAATATTTACTTTTCTGTTAAGTTTTGTTTAATTATTTTTCAAATGTTTTTTATTAGCTTACAATTAAACTAATTTCACTGTTAATAAACGAAAGATTTTTTTTTCATAAATTTTATAAAAGATGGTAAAATATAAAATGAAGTAAAGTAAATAGTTGGCAATATTTTTTGTTTCTATAAACAGTTTAAATTGGTATTTTACAAATTATTTGAATTGCATGTGTTATTTATTTAATATTTACTATTTATTAATAATATCAACAAAGTAAAAATATGAATATTTATATTTTCTAAAATCTTCTAAATACTTTAGTATTTCTTATTAATTCTGCTTCTTTTAACCCCTATTGGCGCATAGAGTCCGATTCAGTTGTCAGGATATTCCTAGTGATACCATACTACAAGAAATATCCCACACCTCCAAATCCGATAAGTGGTTTGCTACAATTGCAGTAACTATAGAATAGAAGCATATTTTGGTTACTCCTTGGAGAGAACCTAGATTCTTCATATATTGTCATTTCCATATGTTTTATCTCTTGGTCTATCGGTAGTGTTTTAGAGATATGAATAATAAATCAATAAACTCAAATCTGACAGGCACATTAGCCCTTTGGAATAGACATGGTGAAAGAGACTGCCCATTATGGGTGCAAACGCCTTTGGTAGCCACTCCTAGCATGGAGAACAGACGGTACATAGTTTGAGTTCGGAGTTTACTTCTCTAACCTTTGGGAATTGAATTCCATGAAGTGGTAGGCAACAGCTACACCGCAGTTTCTTCGAGATACTGAGCTGTATGAAAGAGTTTAGGCAGCTATTCTACCAGGCTTTCTCTACAATTGTGTTCTATACAGTTCGGTTAATTTTAGAGACCTTATATTTCCCTAAAGTGGTAATAAAAATGACATTTCCATAATGTCATATTTTTTTTCGTCATGTTGGCATAGCAATTTTCCTAAATATATATCAGTCCAAAATAATATAAGCAATTATAAGAAACATAACAAAGAAGACAGTATAAAAATAATTATTGCAAAATTATAAGAAAAAAAAACGAATTTGTACTTAATTGTAATTAATTGTAAACTTTATATTTCTATTATAAAACGAATTCTTATTTGATTAAACTAATCCAGAAAAGAACAATACTAGTAGACGATGGTGTAGTGGGGATGGTTAAATAAAGAAAAAGTATCAATTAGAGGGATGATTTTTATTTTTTAGCTAGGCTTTTAACTTTAAACTGAGGAGGAGGGGGGCGGATTCTATTTTACTTTAGACTTATGATCTTTCCTACAACCTCCCTATGTTTTTTCCTTCCTTTTCCATTGCCGTTTAAAAGTATATAAATATATGTATATTCAATGAGGTAAATTTTTTGTTTGTTGTACTATAGCATGATCGATCGTTTTATTTTCGCAAATGTTAACTAAAATTAAATGTTATATGAAAACTATTAAAGCATGATATTTCAAAATATTTTTTCATTTATTAGTTAATTAATTTAAATAATTAGTATATTTTATATTATAAAATATTCATTATAAATTCATTTACAAAACATAATATATGCACATCATCCATCCGCATATACAAAATTCATTTAAGACAATATAACATTCAGATATACAGATTTTGGTTTTGTTTGACTTTTGATTGAAACTTTTAGAACTTAAAACTGTATTCAAACATTTTTCTTTTTTTTTTTTTAATTTTAAACAACTTTAAAAACGACACGTTAATACACAGAACACAACAATACACCCAACACTAATAAAAAATAATTATATAAATTAATTTTTTTTTTTTTTTTTTTTTTCAAATTAAATTTAAACAAAATAAATAGAAAAAAAAAAATATACATATACTTAAAACATAAAAAAAAAATTAAATTAAATAAAAAAAAAAAAAAAAAAAAAAAAGAATAAAACCAAAAAAAAACTTAGCGAAATTAAGTAATTTGGATTTATTTTTTTCTCTTTTTCTCTTCCCATTTTTCCTTTATAATTTTCTTTTTTATATTAAAAACCAAAATTTTTATTTAAAATAACCAAAAAAAAAATATATATATATAATATATATATATATATATAAATTTGTTTTTTTTTTTTTTTTATATATATGTATTTAATATAATTCAATATATATATGACTTTTTTTTATTTATGTTTTTAAAAAAAATATATAAATGTATATTAATTTTTTTAAACCCATGCTGAAATTAAAATAAAAAAAATATATATATATATAAAAAATAAATTTTAAAAATTCATTCCATTCATTTTTATCAAAAATTCATCAAAATCCGTTCGCTTTTTCATTGAAATTCATTTAAAAATTTTCCAAAAAAAAAAAAAAAAACTTTTAAAACTCTTAACTTTATCACATACACCCACCACACAATAATTAAATACTAAATAAATTAAAAAAAAATTTTAAATAAAATAAATAATTTAATAAATTTTAATTTTTTTATAATTAATATATAAATTTTTTTTTTATTTATTTTCTTAATTATTAACATATATAATAATAAAAAAAAAATCAAAAAAAACATAAAAATTGATTCGATTGATCAAATTTCGAATTTTGAACTAAAATAATTTCTACTTTTCATCTATATATAAAAAATTATCACTTTTATAACATGATACGTATATATTATATGTGTATGTATATATGTCTATTTGTATTTGATTAAAAACATCGTATTAATTCGGATAAAAAAAAAAAAAAACAAACAAAAACAATAAAATAATTTAAAATGAAAATGTCAAATTTATTTCGGCGATTTTCGGAATTTCGAAATTTCGGTATGTAAAAATAAAAATATTTTTATTGAAAATTTATTTTTATTAAAATTACATTTTATATTATTATTTTTCTTTTAATTAATTATTTATGCTGTTTTTTTTTTTTTTTTTGTAATTTTTAAATAACTGCTGTAAATTTTAACTGTATTTTTTACTTTGTTTTTTTTTTTTTTTTCATTTTGTTTTTGTTACAATTTGTGTGTTGTTACAAATACATTTTAAAAAATTTGTATAGAAAAATCACAAAAAGCTTGAAGAAATTTCCTCACACCATTTAAAATTAAAAATTTTTATTTAATAAATAGTGAACGCCCATTTAGCTAGAAAGAATGTAAAAATTTATTTTGATTTTTCCGCTGAATTTGACATTAAATTAAAATAATGCAAAAATAAAGAAAATTATACAACAAGTTTCACACGCTCGTTTTTTTTTTTTTTTTTTTTTGTTTTTTTTTTCATTTTCAATATTAGAGAATTTTATAAAAGAAAAAAATAATAATTTCACAAGAGCTGGATTTAATTAATAAAACAACCAAAAAAAAAAACAAAAAAAAAAAAGAAAAAACTAAATAAATAAAAAAAAATCAACAAAAAAAAAAGTATACAATAAATGTTTTTTTTTTTTTAAATTAATTTAAAACAAATATTTTTAGTTGAAAGTGCAAATATGTTCATGAATTCCAAAAAAAAAACTAAAAACAATAAGAATTTTTTATTTAGTTTAAATACTTAATTAATATATACAAGTGCATACATATATATATGTATATATGTATTTTTTTTAACAAAGTAACTTTTGTACATACATGGCATATATATATATATATATAAAGTAATATGGTAACTTTGTATTTTAGTTAATTTGACAGGAGTGCGTTTAATTTCTTACTCGACTGGAGATAAAATTTCTCTTTGACGCAGATGAAGTGATTTCGAAATAACGGTAGTACAGTATAATAATAAGTATAATGACGTACAAGTAGAGTTTCGAAATGCAGAATTGAATTAAATCTCTATTTGAATATGGTATAGTTAATCCTATAAATTTCCAAACTCTACTCAAAGTAAAAATCGAAACCGAAACTCTAATCAACTAAACTCTAATTAATATTTTATATAAATTTATGGTTTATACGAGTAATATTATATGTTGATTCGTTCAGAAGCTAAACAGATATTAAATGAAAAAATGAAAAAAAGTTCCGAACATCCACCAAAGATTTTTTAATTATATTTCATTGCTTCATATGCTTTGTTCAATCAAAGACATCAAGTGAAATTTATATCTTATGATGTGTTTCAGATATTATTGTACCACATTACAACAATACTACGTTATTTTGAGGTGATATTTGTTCCGAATATACTAAACAAAATTCAGATCAAAGGAAGTGACTATTAGTTAGTTTATTTAAGTACGACCTCCGAACAAATTTTAACTTATATATATACATATGTATATACATAGTTGTATTATTTAAATTTCTTTTAATTAAACATCTTTAATGATTTATAACTAACTCATGTAAATAATTACCCTTTAAGGCAAAAAGTATTTAAAATCTGAGATTTTATACTATAATAATATTATTACGATCGTCCATTAAAACAGACATTTTGATAAAAGAAAACAATATCTTTGATTTTGGCCAATAATGGCAAGAAATGGAAATATTTTGTAAAAATAAAAAGTTGATTTAAAATTGTCATCAAAAATTGAAAAAATTTGAATAAAAAATTTTAAAAAGCTTTGTTTTTAACACTAAACCGAATTTCAAAGATTACAATACGATACGAAATGACAAAGAAACACAAAAACCAATTTAAAATATCTTCAAATAAAAATATGTAACTAAAAATTGCAAAAATCAAAATATGTACCCGAAATCGAAAAAAAAATTTTTTTTTTTCTATCGATGAATAAATAAGAATATCTGCATAAATAAAATAAGATACGAACGAACCATATACATGAGTCATGACGATATATATTTAAATATCTTTAGATATTTCTTTATACACTGCATAGAATGCGTGTGTATATAATTAATTACATAATTATTTTTAATATTTACTTAATATCTAAATTATTAATTTTATCAAATAAAATTATAAAATCATAAAAATATATAAAAAAAAAAAAAATTTAGAAAGTCCTTTTTATCTTGAATATCCACCGAATATTTATATACAAAATCAAAAAAAAAAAAAAACAACAAAAACAAAAATAAAAGTAAAATATAAAAAATTATAACTTTTCCTTTCAGTTCTATGATATTGAAAATGTTATACATATAAAAACTCATATATGCATTTAAATAATTAAATGTAAATATTTTTTTTTTTATTTTTATTTTTTTTTTTTTTTACCTTTATTATACCGATTTTCTTAATTTTCCATTTAATTATGAATTTTCATTATTAATATATTTTCAAAATCAAAATATCAACAAGCAAAAATACAAAGTTTAAACTTTCACGAACATAATTTGCACACACACACAAAATTAAATTAATATTTAAAAAAAAAAAAAAAAAAACAAAAAGTGCTTTCGAAAATAAATGATCTAAAAATGTAAAAAAAAAAAAAACAATTAACTATTATTTAATTCTTTCTTTTTTTTTTTAATAATAAATAAATAAATAAATAAAAATTTTTTGGTGTTGTAGATTGATTAATTTAGCCATTTTATAAATCAAAAAAAAAAAAAAAAAAGTAGTGAATAACCAAAAAAATAACAAAAAAAAAAAAAAAAAACCAACTATGTTTTAGTGTTTTAAATGTACGCATAATAAAAAAAAAAAAATCATATATTAAAAATGTTATTGAAAATTTGTTTTTTTATTGATTTTTCTTTTTAACTTATTTTAATTTTTAAACGATTCCCTTCCCTCCCTTTGATGTTAAATTACAACTGTTAGAACAATTATTGGTTGGTTCAGTTTCCGAACAAAACTTTTTTATGTTTTTAAATTTTTTACATTTAAGATTTATTTCCTTCAAAAACAAATTATATTAAACTGTGGCACTTAAACCATATTAAATTCCATTTTATTTTATTGCATAATTTTCCCGTTTTTTGATTGTTTTATTAATTTTTTTTTTATATTTGTTCAGTTATACTACACCCGAATAAAATGTTTGGTATACCTTTTCTAAATAATTTTAAAACACCTAGGATATAACTCCAGCACTTGCTCTATCTTTTTTTTTGAATAAAAATTTATTTAATCACAAAATAAATTTTATTTCTTATTTCAAAATATTAATATGTATAATATGTATTTATACCCGTACGATAAGATCGGGTATAATAAAATTACTCCTCCGTTTGTAACACCTCGAAATAAGCGAGCTAGATATAGCTTCAAAGGTATGGATCGGATCAGAAAAAAATTCTAAGAAGATTGAGCCATGTCCGTCCGTCCGTCTGTCAGTACGCTAACTCAAAAACTAAGAAAGCTAGAATCTTGAACTTTACACAAAATATTCTGGGAGTAATTTGCAGGTTTCCTATTTTTTTTGGTTGAGTGTGGACCAAAACTTAGGGTAGCTCTCGAACACCTAACTTTTAGATCCTCATATTTTTTTTGAAATAGAGCTATGAAATTTTAACTGCTGATAGATCTCACAAAAACAACTTTTTTTAATAATATAGGGTTATTTTATAATTGACGAAAGTGTTACTTGATTTTTTCAAATTTTCTAACAAATTTCTTTAACGAATTTTTTCCATTTTGTTTTACTCGGTAATTTGAAATTGTTGAGGATATAATGCGTAGTACAAAAAAATGTAAATAAATAAACAACATAACGGTTGCTTGAAGAATTTTTATTTATATGATATTGATATACATACATACTTATATAATATCATGTTTATTTACATATCGTATATGTGTCACTAGTGAATGAATGATAAGAGTATATATGTATATTATATTGCACCGTATTTACATACATATATGTATTTTATTGTACTTATAAATTATTCTGTCAATGAAATATTTAAATATAATATAATATATTTAAAATTATATTTACTATTTTGTACTAAGTAAATTTAATATACATTTACCGCTTAGTATTAAATGGTACTATAGAATATTTGAAAAAGTTTTGGATTAATAATCGTTATGTGGAAGGTTAGAATCTGCTTTTGAAGAATGTACATATAAACATATAGTTTGAATATATGTACAACCCATAAACTACATAAATATCAAGACCGGAACAAGACCCCTAAGAATGTATTAGTGCAAAATTTAAACATGTATTGTGAAAATTGAGAGAGTTTTGACAGTTTCTTTTTTTCATTTTTTTGCTTAGAAAAAAGTAGAAAATTAAGAAATTTTAGCAATTTTCATTTACAACTTTAAATATGAAATACTACCCTAAATATATCGAAATTTATATTAAAATAAAATTCAAAATTTTTTCTAACACATATCATAAATTCAAGGTTCAACTCGAATTTTTAACTATATTTTTCTCAAAATATATTTTCCAACTTTTTCTAGCATTTCTTGACTCCAGCCATTTTGAAATGTTTAAATAACAAAAAACAAAATGTTTTTCTTTGCTATCTGTCAATTTCTTAAAAGCTTTCTAAAAAAAAGTGGGAAAAAGCAGGTAACAAAATTTAATTTTATATCGAGTTTTAATATATATAATTTTAATGAAAATATATATATTATATATTAAAAAAAAATTTAGAGTTTTTCCTAAATACTGGTACTGGAAGGTAATAAATTAACTTTCTATCAATTCTTTTTAGTATCATTACAAGTATTGGAAAAAAAAAGAACCTGAAACTTTTGATAAGCAATTTTATTTTTTGGATACACACTATAAAAAAAATAAAGTGCATTAAGAATAGTGCAATATTTATATGTTTTAATTTAATTTTTTTTATTGCTTTTTAATTATGGTTCGTACTTGTTGTGTCCCTGGGTGTAAATCGAATTATAAATGTAAAACGAAAAATAAAATTTATACAGTTTCAACTTTTCGATTTCCCAAGGAAAAAATTTTAAGAAAAAAATGGATAGAAGCAATTCCACGAATAAATTGGAATCTCAACAGAAAGTAGTGCTGTCTGTTCAATCCAGTTTTCTACGAAAAGTTTTCGTAGTCAGAATTCTGACAGACCAACTTTATTACCTAATGCGATTCCAAGCATTTTCCCTAATATTTCGGATTTAAAATTAGTTGATGAAAATTGTATTTTTAATTTTAATAACTTAGTAACTTAGTTTATGGTACAATTGAAGAAAAAATTGATTTAAATGGCTGGCTTTTGTTTAAAAATAAATCTTATATTGTGTTATACTGTTTAGAAAATGAGGATTATTACTGTTTAGAAATGAGAATTGAGAAAAAACTTGGTGAAAAGGTATAGTTATAATACAATAATAATGTCATTTTTAATCTATGCCCATTCTAAATCTACATATTCAGTTCTTAGTAAATTTCTTTTTCTTCCCTCTATTAGGTATCTTCGAAAATTATCTTCAAGTTTACATATAACACCAGATCATAAAAATGACGAAAATGATGATCATTATTTAACTGCTGCATCTCAGTCCTTAAATACATAAACTTAAATACATATTATTCATATACAGATCTACTATATGCACACGAAATAAATACCATATCAATTTTTCAAATTAATTTAATTTGCTCACTTTTTTTGCGCTATTACTGTACCAAATTATTGCTCTCTTTAAAGAGCTTTAAGCTTTAGGAAAAAAATGAAAAAATGTTACAAAATTCGGGTAGACTTTTTTTTATCAACGTTTTTATAAATAAAAAAATTATAAATTCAATTTTTTTTTGTATTCAGATAGTGTAAAAAATTATGAATTTTAAGGTTTACTTAGAAAGTTTTTCAAAAAAATGTCTATTTTAGAAGTTATTAAAGATTTAAAGTTACCCCACTATTTAGCTTTTACTTTTCCCATAAGAGCCAATGTAAATAGTGGGGTAAATTGAGCTTTCGTTCTCTTCAGTTCCTGTCTTGATAGTTTATGTAGTTTATGGTACAACCCATAGTTCTAGAAATTATAAAATTCACCCAAATTATTTTAAAATACTAAAATATTAAAAAAATAATATTGTAAGCAGAGTGACAGGCTGTGAACATACTAACGGTTCGTACGGGTATCTAAGAGTTGACAAAGGCAACTGTATTTTTCCTCGTTTTTCTTTTGAATTTATACGGTATGGACATTGTTTCATAAAATAATATTTTTTAATTTTTATAGATAATAAAAATACCATTTATTATAACTAAATAAAAAAAAAAAACAAATTTTGATATTTACAATATTTTATATCCAAAAGTAACTTATGTAAAGTATATGAAAAATTTGTAAATAAACCTTTTCAACACAGTAATTTTTTTAAGATAAAAGGAAAAAATTTCTAATCACTTTATTTTTTGTTTTTATTTAAATACATACTTACATGTTTCCTAAATATGTTTTCAATTTTTCTTTTTAAACACTCGGCTTTTTATTGGTTTATTTTTAAGTTTTTTAAACTCAATATTTTCTTCCTTATGTAGACAACCCGCCGTGTGTAATTCAAACAGCTATTAATATTCGATAGTAATTTCGTAACTATAGAAATTGCCGCTAGGTGACATGGTTCCGATTGTCAATTGAAGCAAAAAAAAAAACTATGCTTAATCGAACAGCAACAATTTAGTTGATATTTATTTTTTATTTTTTAAAAAAAAATATTTAAATTTAATATTATTAAAAAAAGTTCCGTAAAATTTTTGCAGTGACAATTTTTTAACCGCTGTGTAATTAATCGCGTTGCTTCATTCAACTAAACGTAGCCAATATATCTTTCATTTTTTAAAATTAAAAGTTCTCTCAAAATAAATGTATTTGTGTAAACATTTAGACTTTAATAACTTAAGGTGATGACCCAATTCACCCGTCGCTTCTAGCGTCGCTTTGAAGTTTAAATAGAATACATTGTGATTTAAATGGAATTTGACCAAATAGAAAAGCGGCGCTATAGTAGAGCAACTTTCTACTTTTACTCGCGTTGACAATACATTTTTTTTGTGTTTTTTTTTTTTCATTTTTTTATTATTTTATATTGGTGTTGGTTGTCATTGACAATATAATTTTCATAAGTTTTACATACACAATTTAATTTATTTCATAAAGTGACGCTAGCATTTGGTCTTTATTTTATTTAGAACGCGACGCTAGAAGCGACGCGAGCATTTAGTCATAACTTTTATTCTTTTTAACTTTTTCTTTTTTACTTTGTTTTGTGCACACAAATATTACTTTCCTATCAATAAATAAAATTAAAATTAAAAAAAGAACCAAATATATTTTTTTTATATCCTATTGTTGGTTTTTAGATTAGTTTGTTTCAGGATAATATGTGTTGGATAATGTATGTTAAAGATAGAAAATCAAGGTACCTATTTGCTGTATAATCAAATATGAGCACTATTTTTTTTAATTCAATTCATTTCTATATTTTTCAATTTATTTTTTATTTAATTTTTTACAATTTTTTTTTTTTTTTTAATAATAAATAATGCCAACTCATTAAAAATTAAAAATTTAAATGTTCTTTTAAATTTAATTTGAATTTATATTTAATAACAGTGTCGCATATAAAAGGTAAATTCTTTAAACTAATTTTATTTCAATTTTAATTTTAATTTCAAGCTTCAAAATTTCATGATAACTAATCTTTTAAAAAAGAAGACATTGAGCCAAATGCATAAAACTGAGCTAGAAATCAAATCTCACTTATTCTAACAAAATCTACCCCTAAACGGGGGTAGTTTTGTTTGGAAATGTGATATTTAAGTTTAAACTCAGTTTTATGTATTAGAACTCGAATGTCACAAAAGTTTATGAATAAAAAAAAATTTCTGAACTGAATTTTTGTAAATGTTAAAAACACTAATCGTAATTAGACAACAGATGTAAATGTAGTTATATTAAAACTATTATGGATAGCAAATAACTACAATTTTGTATTTAAAACTTACCCAATTTTTTTTTTTTAATAAACTCTGCTAATCATACATATTATATAAAAAAATGTTTTATGCGCAACATTTTAAAAATTTTAATGTTTAAAAATGTCTAGTGAAAAACATAATAACAATATTAAAAAATATACAAATAATATTGAATTTCATTTGAGAGCTTCTTAGAACTCTAGAGTATTATTATTTATTTATAAAGATAAATTATTTCTAAACTATTCTTTTATCCTCATCCTCAAAGTTTTATTTAAGAAAATTCTTCAGATTTATTATCTTAAGTTTCACTTTATATATATATATTAGGTTCTACTATAAGCGTATAATACTGATTTTATGACCAACTATAATAAATTGATCAAAATACTAGAGGCTGCCTTAGGCAAACCTTATTGTTCTAAAAAATATATGTCTAAAGAAAAAAGTACTGCATTTGGATGCATTTAAATTTTGTAAATTTTGATTTTGATGCTTTTGTATTTTACAAATTTCGCTTTTGAAAAAAAAGTTTTGGATTTTGTCGCTTTTAGATTTTTTTTCTTGGGTTTTAAGCCGTGATCCTATATACGTATATGTATATAATTAAATGAGTCTTCTTCAAAATAAATCAAACTATTCAAAACTACTGCAATTTTATTTACGACATTTTTTTTTTTCATTTTAAGGAAGACACTTTCTATATCTACAGATAGATGTACAAGAATATAAGTTTTTGTGGTCTAAAAATTACAAACTTATGATTTTTAAATTCAGCACAACACTTATGATTTTTAAATTAAGGACGAAATTTTAAATTAATTCTGTAACAACTTGTATTTATTTTTTAGTAACTTGAATTACTCAGACTTAAAAATTTCTAGAAGTTTCGGATACCCTTGTATATTATATGATCCAACTCCAAATAACGTAAAACCAATCAAATATATAACAAATAAAAAATGATCTGATGAAAAACTGATGAAAAATTGTAACGTTTCTTTAAGACGTTTTTTGTACCATCAATTAAATAATGGAAATAATTTATCTAAATTGCATTAAATTTTAAAAACTCTTAAAAAATAGAAAATAGTTTAATTTTAAAATTTTTTATTAATGTTTTAATTATATTTTTTATTGATTTTTATTTTATATTTTTTTATTTTTTTATTTTTTTATTTTTTTATTTTTTCATTTTATTTATTATGTTTCGTTTTTATTTTTATTTATTTTTTTTATTTTATTTTATTTTTTTTTTGTATTTTAGCTGTTGGTGCATTACAAAAACTTGCTCGAAAACATTCATTACAAAGCTCCCTGAATAGTGAACGTAGTAGTCGCAGTAATAGTAGGATATTAGTAGAAGGTGGCGCTCTAGAATATCCAGTTCAATGTTAAAATAAAATTATATAATATATATACATATATATATGTATATATATATATGTAAATTATATATCATATAATTTGATTTTTTTATTATTATAATTTTTATTTTAAATATTTAAAAAAAAAAAAAAAACCATTTATTATTTATATAAATTAAATATATATAAAAGAAAAAAAAAAAAAACAAAAAAATCAAAAACAAATAAAATTAGCTTTAGAAAAATAATCAACCAAATATTGAAATTTAAAATAATAAAAAAAAATAAAATAAATAAATAAATTAAATGTAGTAGTATATGTTCGTTCAGTCTTTAACGTCAATAACCCTAACTATAATGGTCTTTAAGATATCTTAAGATGTGCTGACAAGCTATCAAATTTTATTAAGTTTGCTTAAGATATTGTCAAAACTGAATGAATTAATCGAGAAGCTCAACTATATTAATCTTAAGCGGTCTTAATGAATGACATTTAAAATACGTTAATAAAAATAATTTAAAAGACCGCATACGTCAAATTTTATTAAGGTTGCTTAAAATTTGTAAAACTTAGTTGGTACTAAGTAAGTACTTTTGTTCGTTCGTACTTAAGTATACTTTCGTACACCTTAAAACCTGACGAAAAATTCATTAATAATAACGTAAGGTTTGTTTAAAACATAAATATTATAGGTTGTCTGTCAACATGTCTTTTCATACATTCGTACAAAATTTTACATTTTAAGACACCTTAAGACACTATTATAGTTAGGGCTAATCAGTATATGGTTAAGTTTCGTTAAGTTTATTTATCATTTATTTTTAATTTTGTAACCCAACCGGGTTAATTTTTTTTCTTTTTTTTTTTTTCTAAAATCTAAAATTGACAAAAACCTATCAAAATTAAATGAAACAAAATTAACCTTATACTGTTTTGCACATTTGTTTATAAAAAAAAAATACATATTACATATACATATACACACACACACACAAACACATATATTATAATATATACACTAATAACAATATTAATGTAGAATTTATTTTTTTTTTGTTAGTAAATAGAATTATTATTTAGAATTTTAAATATTAAAAAAAAAAAAAAAAGATACAAGTAAAATGAAATATTTGAACAATTTTTTTTTTTTTTTTTTTTTGTGCTTTAAAGAAAAACCATATTTTTGTTTATTTTTTGTTTTTGTTTTTGTATAATTTAATTTTTCAAAATATAAAATTGAAAAAAAAAATAATTATAAAATATAATATAAAAAAAAAGCTATCAAATAAAAATAAAATAAAAAATTGAAATTAATAAATAAGTAAATAATTAAATTAAGTTAACAATTTTATAACTATATTATTATATTATTATTAATGTATATGTGTATATGAGCTTTGAAAAGTATTTAAATTTTTTTTTTTTTAATTAATTAATTTAATTAATTTATAAATAAAACTAATATTAAATATTTTATTGTAAAAAAAAAAATTGAAACAAAATATAGAAATTATTATTTTATATTAATACTAAAATATAATCTTAAAATAAAAAAAAAAAATAAAAATAAAAAATATACGATAAAAAAGAAATAGTTTTTGAAAACTTTTCAAAGTTTATTTTGATAAGCTTTTAATTTATCAGTTTAATGTTGTTAAATATCTTTTTTATTTGTTTTTTTTTTTCTTTCTAATTATTGAAATTAACTATATAAAAGAATATTAACTTTATATATTTTATAAAAGATCAATTTGCAGAAAAACCTCAATGTAAAAATTTAAAATCTATTTGTTAAAAATATACATACATTGGAAGTCTAAAGGTGAATTCACACTATGCAATTCTAAAGGTGATTTCATACTATGCAATTCTAAAGGTGATTTCATACTATGCGTTATGTCATATGACTTTAAATATGTATTTTACAAACAAATTCGAAAATTACTACAAAAGAAGTCATATAGTGTAAACGTAAAATAAAAAAAAAAGTATCATTTGAGATCATTATGTTATATTGTAACATATCTATAATCAAATGACAAATTTCCAAATTTAACTTTACCGATCTTTTTAAAAATCATATGTATTTTTATATAACAAGTACAAAGTCAAAAAAAAAAAAAAATTTTATTTTATTTAATTTGGTACATATTATAAAATATTTAAAATCAATTTTTTTTTTTTTTGGCCAAAATATTTAAAATCAATTTTCATTTTACACCTTTCACAACTACAAAGAAAAAAAAATACACTTTAACAATACAATGACAAATATGAAATACAAATAATAATATAAAAATAAAATAAATTTCTATATATTCAATATTTTGACATTTAAATTCAAATGCTTTTACGATATCTGTAAATTAAAATCGAACATTTAGATCATACTCTGAGCGCACTCTAACTAAATGAAAAAAGGAACACAAAAGATAAACTCTGATCATTCCGATTTCAGTGTGAAAAAAGAAACATAAATTTTTGACAGTTCATATATGCCTAACCACGTAATGCAATTTGGAAATTTGACTCTTTGAAAATGGATAATTGTAGGATTGGCATATTATACAGTATCAAAATTTTTAACTTCGCATTCGCCACCACTCTCTGATTTTCGATTTTTAAAGTATCAAATTTTCCAATACGACTTTCGCTTAGCAAAACTAGCGGTACGCGGTCCCTGACTGTGCTCTAAACTAAAAAAGAAAAAGTGTTTCACTCAATCAATCTTTAACTTTTGTGACAGGTACAGATTTTTACGCAAAAAAATGTTAATTTTAAAAATGGAGATGAATAAAATTTAAAAAATGATATAAAATAGCGCTTTTAAAATAAAATTGTTTTAAATTTTCCAATTCGAATTTTCGAAAAAAACAAACTTTATTGACAAAAATAATTTTCGATATTTAATTTGTTACCAAACAGAAATAATAAGTGATGTTAAATATTAAAAAGTAAATAAAGAGATTTGGAATATATATGAAAATAATTTTTTTATGAATTTAAAACGAAAAAGATCTCAAATATAATAATTTATTTTTGTACAAAAAATTTGAACTTCAGTCAAAAATATATTAAAGTTCAAAAATAAAAAAAATTCTGAGCTGATTTTCTTTCAAAAATTTTTCTTTCGTTTTATTTATATTCACTAAATTTTTTTTTTTCACTTTTAAGTTGGAGGAAAGTTTTAAACAATAATTTTTTTTCAAGAGCATTTTAGATTGTATTGGTCTGATCACCAATTTTAAAAACAAACACATTAAAAATGAAACTCATTTTTCTGTTAATTGATCTTTTTGTATAAACTTTAAACCTTTTCAATAATAAATAAAATATAATTTTAATTTAAACCAAAAAATAACTCACTTTTTTTCTTTTCTTATTTTATCTTTAGTTTAATTTTTAAATTTTTTTTTTTTTTTTTAATTTTTGTGACCATTTGAACAAATATAAAAAGAAAGTATCTTGTTATTTTTTTCAACAAAATCTGTTACTTTTATTTCAATTAAAGGCGGCATATCTCCTTTTATTTAATATATATATATATATATATATATAATTTAAATTTGTCTAAAAAAAAACAAAATCTATTTTTTCTCTTTTGAAATCAAATTCAAATCTTCAAAAAATTTAACGTCATTAATTTTTGTTTTTTTTTTTTTTGAATAAAAATACACTCATCTCATGATTTACACTGTAGTTCTACGAAAACAAAAAAAATAAACGCAATGTAAATCGAAACCGTGTAAAACGAAATGCTAAATTAATATACAAAAAAAAAAAAAAAAACAAAAAGGGGAGGAGGATAGGTTTGAGCCTTTTAATCAATTTTGAACCTCAGTTGACTTGATAACGAAAACGAAAAAGATTTGAAAGCGAAATTGTTGTAAATCAAATATCATGTAAATGCAAAAGATCAGTGTATTTAATTTTTTATGAGTAAAAAAAAAAAAACAAAAAAAGAAAATGAAAGAACTAAACAGAGAAAGTATTTAAAAAAAATTTTATTTAAGTAAAAAAAAAAGAAAAAAAAATGTTTTTAATAATTCTATTGTTTTAATATTAATTTTAAGTTTTTGTTTTTTTATATTTTTTTTTTTTTGTTTGTTTAATTATTTGATAAAATATAATTACTATAATAAGATAATAACTTTTAAAACTGAAAAATAAGCCTTATATTATTTTTTTTTTTGCAATAAAGAATTTTTAAATAATAATATATTTTTGGTTTTTTTATTTCTGGTTTTTGTACATATTTTGGCATCAATACTTTTCTTTTTTTAATTTAAGCAAATTTTTGGCTTTTATTTTCGAATTTTTCCTGTAACTTTTGAATTTTAGCATGAAAATTTCTTTTTTTTTTAATTTTTTCCGCATGATTTTCAGTTTTTTTTTGTGAACTTAAATGTTTTTTTTTTTTCTTTGAATTTTATAGAAATCTTCAAGAAATAGTTTTGAAGATTAAAGGATTATGTAGAAGATTTTAATGCCATATGAAAATTTAAAAAAAAAAAAAAAAATTTTTTTGACAATCCTTGTTTGATTGATTGTTTGATTGAATGATTACTAGATTTTGTATTCAGTATAATTTTAAATACAACATCGTTAATTTGAAAGGAATTAAATTTTTGTAAGTAATGCATATTGCATATTATATTACATACCTACTTTTTTGACGTATGTATATTGCAAAACTACGAAATTTTTTGATCAATCGAATTACAAAAAAAAAAAAAGAAACCAGAAATAACATATTTAAATTCATAATTTTTGAAAAATCATAAATCAAATCATACTCCAGTCATAATTTTCATTTACATATTCGCATATAACATTTCCTTTTTTTTTGTCCCAATATATTATAATCATTTCAAATTCAAACTAAATAACAATATGCACACATGCAATTTATTAATTACAAAGTCATTTAATACACAAACATATTACATATTATATATTTTTATATAAATATATATATATTTTATTTGAAAACAAAAAAGAAAAAAAATCCATCAACCCTTTTTTCCTCCTCAAAAAAAAATCCTTTAATTTCAAAATTTTTAAAAAAAAAAAACAAAAAAAAAAAAAATCGAAAAAAAAAAACAAAAAAAAAAAATGTTTAGTCAAAAATACACAACATTACCACAAAAATAAGCTGGTCTCTCTGCTCTCTTGAACTAATAACTCACAAAAAAACTATCCTCCTTGCGTTGTTGTTTATCTCCCTTTTGTTATTGTTGTTTTGCAAAACAACTCGAACAATTTAGCAACTCCTTTGTCAACCCCAGCATCAACACCAACATCCGGACGATATCGTAACAGCATTTTTTATAACAACTGCAGTGGTAATTTACGTTCAACATCAATATCAAATAAATCATCACCAACTACACCACCAAATGATAATGCATTAATAACATCAGCAATAAATTCATCATTAACAACAGCAACAACAGCAACAGCAGCAGCATTAACATCAAATATAAATACATCAATTGCAATAACATCATTAGCAGCGGCAGCAGTTACAACATCTCAATCACCATTTACTGATGATAATAACGGTAATAATGTCCTAATACCAGAACTTATTAATAATTCATCAACAATTATTAATAAAAAAGTTGAAATTATTGAAGAAGATGTTAATTTTAATACTAGTATTGGTATTGTAACCGTTAGTACAACGCCATCAACAAAAATTCGTATCACTGAAAATCCTTTACCAGAAACAGTTGCATGTTAAAGAAAACATAAATTAAATATGTACTTATTTAAAAATTAAAAAAAAAAAAAAAAAAAAACAAAAAAATCAAAAAAAAAAAATTAAATAAATAAATAAAAATTAAAATACAAACTTTTAAATAAAAAAAAAAAAATTAAAATTAAAATAACTGCTTGATACCAAAAAAAAGAAAAAAAAAAAAATTAAAAACTAATACAAAACAAAATTTTTATCATTAAATTATAAAACAAAAAAAAAATATTCATTTACAAAATAGTAATTAATAATTTATAGATAAAAAAAAAAAACAAAAAAAAAAAAAAAAAGATTTAAAATTTAATTTGTGTAAAATAATTTAAACAAAAACAAAAAAAGTTTTGTGATAGATAGGAAGAGTTTGTGATAAAATATAAATGTTGGAAGAAAACAGTAAGTGTTCGCTTAGCGAAATTCAGGATTTGTAGAAAGAGAGAATATAATGAAAATTAAATTTTAATTTAACTTATTAAAATTAACATATATATAATATATATGTATATGTATATTAATATTTTTATTTTCATTTTAATTTTTTTCTTTTTCATTATAATGTGTACATATATAAAATCAAATAAAAAATCAAATATATTTAATAATGCTGCACATATATATTTTTTATTATTCAAGATATTAAATTTAAAGGATTTCAAAATTGTATTAAATATATAATATACATATATATACAATATATATGCTAAAAAAAAAGTTCTTATTAGACTGGTAGAGTTATTTTCGCAAGTTATTGCATTGTTAAAACTCAAGGATTATAATTAAAACAAAACGACCGGATAATGTAAAATCCTTTTTAAATAAAAATTTTACATAACTTTAAAATCGGGTAGGCTCAAGCTGTACATTCAAATAGAAAAAATTGCATTTAAGAAAAATTTTGATTAATCAAATTTTATATTAGTATTAGTATTTTTTTTTTTTTTGTATTTTTGAAATGAAGGGTCTTTTAATACATTTTTCGTTTCGAAGATATCGGCATCATTCTATCTGTAATAAAGGATGACAGTTCTTTCAAAGAGACTAAATTAAATCTGAAGTAAAACATAGAAATTGAAACAGTCTAGATTATATTTTCTTCTTTCTTAAAAAAAGTCAAAATGTATGATGACATAATAGACCTATTATGATAAACAACCAATATTTTTAAGTCTATAATATATAAAACTTTAAAAAAGAAATCCTTTTTAATATCTTGAATTCTACTAAAAAAAATTTATGGAATAACCAATTCAGAAAATAATATTTAAATCGAAAATAAAAAAAAATAAAAAATAAAAAAAGATCTTCTTTAAATGAATTTAGATTAATTACGTTATTAATATAAAATAAATATAAAATATACATATAATATTCTTATACATATCTCTTTTAACACTTTAAAATGAAATGCATGGATCAACAAAAAAAAAAAAAAAAAAAAAAAAAAAAAAAAAAAATGTATAAAAATAAAACACACAATTATTAAAATATTTTTTTTTTTTTAAATATATCGTTAATTATTTCGATTTTATAAAAAAAAAAAATTAACCCGTTTTCATATTTCTTTAATTAAAAGAACGTTTCCGAAGATATCGTACTAATACGAATTGATTAACTCATCATATAATATCCTTAAACACTATATATCCTTAAACACTATATCCGAAAATTATTTGAATATCAAACGTATATCAATTATTTTATTTCTTATTTAATTTATCTTTCAACTTTTAATTTATATACATATTTATATACAGGGTGTCCGACTCGAAATTGTGTATTGTTTTAATGATATTAAGCTAGAAAAGTTCTGATAGACTCAAAATGTAAGGAAATGACAGGGTTAAATGATATTTTATTAATTAATTTTTTGAATTTAAGTCATTATAATTTCGACCTGAAGAGCTTTAGGATAATGTCTGTTAATACGGTAAAAATGTGGCTTAATATGTCTGGAAATTCTTTGTTTTTTTTTTTGTGTCTTCTTCTATTTTTGTATCTTATTTGGTTTTACAGTTTTATAAAAATAAAACTTAAACTGTATAGTTGAGAATCAGTTAAAGCTTCATAACTTTTAAAGTAGTGAAAATAGATCATCCCCTTCTATACAATTTTCTTATTTGTCTTGACATCCCCCAATTATCCATTTGAAGAAAGACTATTCAGAATTTGACACCCTGTATATATTAGATTTTACTTTTTCTATAGTATACTCATTTTTAATACAGTCAATTAGTTATAAGTTCACTAAAAATTTGACAGTTAATCAAGTGCGGATCACTTAATTTAATACTATTTGATCTGAATATACCATAGATAAAATTTTGACTAAATTAAGTACGATTATTTAGAATATAGTTGAAAAGTGCTATAGATTCGGAAAAATCTTTGATACAATCTAATTAAATACCTTAAAAAATTAAAAATACACAAGAAAATCTAAAAACAAAAAAAAAAAAAATGTTTTTTTTTTTATTTAAAATGAAATGGTTTTTAAAAAAAAACAACGATGTTTTAAAACAAACTGCCATAGCATAAATTTAATAAAACAAAAAAAAAATGAAATAAAAATAAAACTATTAAAATTTTTTTTTTTATTTAATTATTTAATAAAATAAATTTTTAAATAATTCGTCAGTTGACCATTATAAGAATATTCATAGATACCGAAAATTTAAATAGAATTTAATGTAAAATTTATAAATTGACAGATATGTTCAGAATAATTAGCAATGCATATATGCGTGCCTTCGTTTAGATTTATGCTTCGTTTAGATCTATGGCACGCTTTCGTATAAATCTAAGAATTTTAATCACTTTTAAAATTAAAACAAAAAAAATATATAATAGTAAAAGCAGCTCAAAAACAGCTCACAACAATATTGTTTACTAATGAATGACATAACCATAATACGCGTAAACAACCGTAAATAAATGACGTAATTTTTACAGCATAATATGTCAACCGTAATTCGAATTATAATCAAAATGTAATTTTTGTACATTTTTGAGCTAAAATAAAATACAAATAATATCTGTAACTATATTTAGTGAAGCATAGCTAATATTTAAATTAAATCTGCACAATTTTCTGTACACAATTATAGAGAAAACCTTAATAATAATATTTAACAACGATAAGTTAAATATTTAAAAACAGAAATCAGAACTATCGAAGAGTATACATGTCAATTTATATGTATTGATACAATAAAAATTTAAAACTGACGAATTAATTTAAAAAAAAAAAAAAAATAACCATATCTCGTGACTGTATTTTTTTTTTGTTTATTTTTTTTTTTTATCAATGCATCATTTAAAATCTAAAACAAAAAATATCTAAAAATAATTATTTACAATCTTTAATAGAAAAATTAATATACGAAATAAATATAAATATATATATATGTATATATACATATATATATATATATAAAAAAAATTCCTATAGTTTTTTTTTTTTTTTTTTAAAGTAGGAAAATGCTTTTTGCTATTTTAAATATTTTCTAAAGAATTTCACACCTTCTATATAATAAATTTAATAAATAAATACTAAATATGAAAATTTAATAAAAAATTTAAAAATTACTCAAGTCATACATATATAAATATTATTAAATTGTAAATACAAGAAAAAAGAAAAAAATAAAAAAAAAAAATTATTTAATTAAAAAATTTAAAATGCTTTAAATATTAAATCTGTCAAAACAAAAAAAAAAAAAAATATTAGAGTGAAAAATAATTAAAAAAAAAAAAAAAAAATTATTAACAAAAACAAAAAGAAAGCAACAACAAAAAAAAAAATCAAAATTTTTAAAATTTAAATTTCATGAACGAATATTTTCTAAAAGTACTGTAATTTTGATATAAATTATCTATACCTATACATACTTACATATATATAGTTTTATAAGTAATATTAAAATTTTTTGTTTATTTTTTTTGTAAAGATATCATCAGCAGCTTTTCGTATTTATTGTGACGTTATTAACTGTTTTATTTCTTATTTTTAATCTTTATAATATAAAATCATTTTCTATAACTTTTCAACTTTAAATTAAAAACAAAAACAATTTCAAAATGAAAAAAATAAAATACATACGTATATAAAGAAATTAAATAATGTATAATAAAAAAATATAAACATACAACCATTATTTTAACGCATCAAATAATTAATTTTTGAATATAACGGATCTATCTATTGAATATTTGAAAGTAACGGATCTGCTACACATTACAGTCAAGAGTCCTTATACTTTCAAATACTTCATAAAATTTTTGATTTGAAGAAACAGCTAGACGATATAGTATTTTACGTTAGGATACTGTAGCAAAATCACTTCTAATGTAAGCGATAAAGGTTGTACAATTTATATTCAACAGCATTAAACATTGGAACGGTATCCATATATATATATATATACTAACATCCATATTATTTAAAATGTATGATACAAGAAAATATCATATCTGATGTGATATTTTGTTATTTTTGCAAATGCAAAAGTGATGTTTTTAAATTGATGCGATTGTTCTATTGAATTAAAATCAATAATATACATTCCTTTTAAACAATTCCAACTCAATATAGGAGTTGAGGAGGCCTAAAGTGCTTAATTTCTTCTTCCCAATAGAAATTCCTAGGTGATTTAAAACTGGATATATGGAAACTCATTTATTGTGAAAACTCCTAAAATGTGGAACATGCTTTTATCCAATTTGTTGCCCTCCGATAAAAATAGTTCATTATACAATATATAACTTTTGAAAAAGAACCTGTTCAGGTTCGCCTTCAATTTACCTAACAGCTCTCCTTTAACTACCTATTTCCCCTCCAACTGCTCTCCGTTTTACCACCAGACCTTTGTTTTTCTTAGCAATAAGTATCACATTTGATTTTAATAGTTTATATATTTTAGATAATTAAAAAAAGTAGAATTACAGGAGTAGTGCTTCTTTTTCCTATTTAAAAAATGGTTCATTTCCAATTTGAAATTTTTTTGTTTTCAATTTGAAATTGAAAAAGTACATATTATATTGCTTATAAAAAATAATGTTAACATTTTAAAATCAAAAAACAAAAAAAAAAACGATTTAATTATTTTGAAATTTTAATTTAATAATATCGGAAACCTCAATTTACGTCTTTTTGAGATAACGACGTAAATCGAGGTTTAGTTGTATTTGCATAATTTACAAGATTTATATATATTAAATATACTGCAAATTATTAAAAAAAAAAAAAAAAAAACAAAAATGAAACACCGAAGTAGACAGAAATCTGTAGATAGCCTAACGAATGATAATAAATTTAATTAAACAGATTTTAATAAATAAATTATATATTAAAATAATTTGTTGATGAATTTAATTTTCTTTTTTTTTTGTATTTAGAATATTTTCTTTAGAATTTCGTCTATTTTTAAACAAAAAAAAAAAATTTTTTGTTGAATTTATTTCGAAAATAATAAATTTAATAAAATTTATTAAGTACCAAAAAAAAAAGTAGTAAAATGAAAATTAAATAAAATAAAAAATCTATTAGTAAAAAAGTAGTGACTCTCTTATATAAATGAAAATATATTCATATCTTATTATCTATATACAAAAAATAAAAAAAAATAAAAAATCTTTTAAATATAATAGATTTTTTTTTTTTTGAAGCAAAAATAAAATATTGAGTAATAAATAAAATAAAAAAAAAAACAAAACCCTTAATTTAAATTGTAGATATTCAATCTGTAGTTTTTACTGTTTAAAATTAACAATAAAAAAAAAAAAAAGAAGATATATAAAATTATAAATAGAAAAATAATATAAATATATTAATTTGGTAATAAATAAAATTTACCAAAAAATTTTTGTTATAATTAAAATCAAAAACTGAATATTACAACTTAAAATTATTTTGAAAACAAGTTTTAAATTTTAAAAATATGTATAAGAATTAAAAACAGATAAAACGTTTGATACGATTGTATATAACTAATCAAATTTGTATCTTAAAATTATTTATTTCAAAAATTTTTCATTTATATTTAAAAATTGATAAAATTTCAGGTTGGTTGAGGGAATGTCTTCTATTGAAAGTCAGAAAGTCGATTATTGATTATATAATATAACGATATTCTTAATTATATCTATCTGATAATCTCGGGTATATAATATTAAGATTGTTCCTCCGTTTGTGACACCTAGAAATAAGCATTATAGATATAGACTCAAATGTATGGATCTTTTTTTTTAATAAATTTTTTTTCTTGACAACAAAATACAAAAAATATTACGATAATTTAAATATTTGGTTCGTGTCGTTGCTTTTGACATTTAAAAATTCAAATTGTTGATACAAAAGATTACACTCATTGATCTAATGATAAAATTTTCTTCTTATATAAAACCCTTTACAGAAAATTTTCTTATCTTTTTATTGTTCACCAAAACTTTTAAAACTCGTCTGATTATTTCTTTGTGCATTTTTATTAGTTTTTTATACGATGAAAATATATATTTTTATGAACAATAACATATGATTTTGACAAGTTCTGAGATCATTTTATGATTCTATTTATATACATATAGATACATAGAGAGGGTTTATAAATATTACACAAGAGAATGTGTTATGTTCGATGTCAAAATACATTTGAGTATAGAATAATGTAATAATGACATTTCATGATCCTGCAATTGCAAAACGAATGCCTGCTCTCTATATAAACATATTATTTCATGTCATCGAAGTATTTGACATTTCAAGAAGCTATCAATATCTAAAGGTGGCTTTCAATTTATCAATATAGTAAAGGTAGTTTGAGTTCGCATCAGTGTTAACATAAATACAATATTTATACATTTTGTACCATTTAATTTTTGTGTTATCTGATCGTTTTATAGAGCAATATTTATAAACCCTCATGATGTTTAAAGAAAAGAAGAAGAGGGTTACAGAGACATAAAATTATCACAATATTGTATAAAAATTAAAAAATGATATAAAGTTTGACATCTAAATAAGACCTAAACGCAATTGTATCATGTTATCTGTTTAACTCTCCCAGATTTAAATAGTTAGAAAAAAAAAAAAAAATACTCATAACTAAACTTGGTAACCATTTGGTGATTTTATATTTGTTTTTTTTTTTTTTTTTTTGTAATTTTTTCAGTATAAAATTAAATTAATTAATTTTAATATTATTATAAAATATAACGAATTAAAATTTTTATCATAATCAAAACCAACCAAACATTAGCAAACTAGCCATTATTCTTTTTTTAAAACTTCTATTTAAGCAGTTTTATATATATATAGAGTAACTTAAAAAAAAAAAAATTTAAATAATTAATTAACTTAATAAATTAAAAAAAAAAAAATAATTTATTTATTTAATATAAAATGCGCAATTAAAATCGCAATTGATAAACTCCTATAATAAAAAATCGTATTTGTGTGTGCTCCTAAAAATATACTATCAAAATATCAAAATATGGAATTGATAACGAACTTAATTTAACCTTTTTTTTTGAATTTTATTTAAACCAAAACTAAAAATTAAGAAAATATACGAAATAATATTATCTATTAATTCTTAAAAAAAAAAAAAAAAAAAAAAACCCACTGGTGGTTATAAATAAAAAAAAAATAATATAAAAATTAAAGAAAAAAAAAATAAACCATTTTTTTTAGATAGTTAAATTGTTGTTGTTTTACAAAAAAAAATTTTCAAAAAACAAAACAAAAAATCCAAAGAAAATAAAAAATTAATTAAAGTTGTAATAAATTTAGGTATACAAAGAAAAAACAAAAAAAAAAAAAAAATAAACGCTTTATTTGCTTCAACGATTTCAAAAACACAAAAACAAACGATTTTTTCTCTCAATAGAATTGAATTAGAAAAGAAAAAAACAAAAACAATACACCCTTTCTGTCTCTCTCTAACTTTATATAATAATAAAAAATAAAAATTGTTAAATAAATAAATGTTGTATAGAAACAAAAATTTTAGTAGTTGTTTAGATAAAATTAAAATAAAACAAATATTGCAAACAAAAAAACAAAAAACATGTTAGATAATATCTATATTTTAAATTTAAAAAAACAAAAAAAAAAAAAAACAAAAATGCAAAAAAAAAAAAACCAAAAATCATATATTTATCTTAATTATAAGCGAAAATAATAAATTTGAGTGAAATTCATATGTATGTAAAAAAAAAAAAAAACAAATAAAATAAAAAAAAAAACAAAAACAAAAACGATTGATTATAAAAAAAAAATAAAAATTATTTTTTAAAATATATTTTAAATATTAACAAACAAAAAAAAAAAATTAATTAAATAAATAATATCAAAATCAAATTGTAAAACATTTATTTAAAATTAATATTGTATCTATAGTTAAAAATTATATGAATAAAAAAAAAAAAAAAAAAACTAAATGAAATATAAAACTTATAATAGATATTAAATGGATCAAATAAAAAAAAAAAAAAACGGAATACGTTTTAGTTAAATAATAAAAAAAAAATATATATATATATTATATATGTACTAAAAAAAAAAATTTAATTAATTAAAAATTCTATTATTTTATATACAATATATTAATTTTTATTAATTACATTTTATGTTCTATTTATTTTTTTTTTTTTTTGTCTTTTGCTCCTTTATTTCAACCTAATTATTTAAGGTATTAATTTTTTCAATTCATAAATTAACACTTTTAAACGTCTAAATATCCAACAATTTTTTACAGTTTTATCCTATACTTATGAAAATATTAAAAAATAGCAATAATACAAGCGAGAATATGACAAGAAAAAATAACGAAAGAGTAATATTGGACGAGAATATAACTTGTGAGTCACCACCACTCTTAAACTTTAAAAAACGAAATTTAAAGACTCAAAAATGAAATTTAATGGGTTAAAGAAGAAAATTAAAGGGTTAAAGATGAAATTTAAAGCGTTCAAGAAAAAATTTGAATGGTAAAATAAAAACTGAGTAAAAAAATGCCGAAACCTACGTAAAAGAATGAATAAAAGCACGAAAGGAAGTCAAAATTGTAATTGTAATTTATAATTATACTATTATAATACCCTCAAAATAAGGGTAGGTTTGAATGGGATGCAAAAATTTGATTGGTTGAAAATATATATCGTATTCATGAAATGCTCTCCCTTACACCTATTTTAGATACAAAATTTTTTTCATCCTCTATAAGAAGCATACGTGGTGCAAAATTTATTTTAATGTCAAATACAGAGATAAAATCGTCAAACGTCAAAAATTTTGAACATTAAATATTTTGAAATAAGAAGAATACACGAAATGTAACAGAAATAATTTTTATATCTGTATTCATGCATCCCATGTGTACTTACTCTAAATAATCGTCAACAAATAAAATTTTTTTTGTTCTTGTTTTTTCCGATTGATTAAAATCGAAACAATCTTCAAAAGATATCACTCAGAATTAAGTGAGTGTCTGTTTTAAATTTACACATACAAAATTTGCACTATCAGCTTTTATAGTAGTGTTAACACACTAGCTGTTTATTAATGTGAAAAAAAAACCAATGATAA
The DNA here is from genome assembly GCA_947095535.1 of Poecilobothrus nobilitatus. Lineage (NCBI taxonomy): Eukaryota > Metazoa > Arthropoda > Insecta > Diptera > Dolichopodidae > Poecilobothrus > Poecilobothrus nobilitatus. Next base: position 151,456,572 of record OX352773.1, on the reverse strand, counting down.
TTTATTCCAGAAAAAGTCAAAGAGAAAAAACTTTAACTATCAAACAAAATAAAATTAAAAAGTAAAAGAAAAGGGAAACAATTAACAAAGAATAATGATTTTAAATTTTTTGAAGAGTTTTAAAAATTAAATTACTAAAGTTACAAACAAATAAAAAAAATGAACAATAAATTTCCTGGACAACCCAATTCAAAATATACAATTACAACACCTTTGATTATTTTATATCTAAAATTCAATTAAATTTATAGAAAATCTTTTTTTGACTTACAAATGCATCAAAATCTCGGATTTCGGAACTAGTTTAGATTTCAAAGTTTTAAAAATTAGAGTATAATGATGTGCAGGTTTCGCAACTCACTCAATACAATTCAAATTATTATTTCAACAATTCAATATTTATTGTAACATCATAAAAAGAAATATTTTACCAAGTTATTTTACCGTTATTTGAAAGAGAATACCTTATAACTAATAAAATAACGTTATAAATTTTCCGTTATTTTTCAAATACATACAAATTCATAATTGTTGAAATTTTTGACGTTTAAAAATATAAAAATTTTCTTTTTGTTTTTAATAACTAATTTAAATAAAAAATTAAATACATTATATATATTATATATATATATATATATATATATATATAATTATTTAATTTCAATAATTTAAAATTTAAAATTATTATAAAAAAAATATATATATATATAAAAGTAATATTTGCGAAACAAAAAACAAAATTTTGAATATATGGCACTAATAACAAAATATTACAAGTCATTTAAGCAAAAAAGCAAAATAAGAAAAAAAATAAATAAACAAAAACATAATCAAAAAGAACAATCACGCTTCAGTTTTACACATAAAATAAAATTATATGTATCTTTATATAATATTAAAAAAAAAAAAAAATAAAATAAAAAAAATAAATAAATAAATAATTAACAAATTGAAATGCTACAAAAAAAAAAAAATAATTATTTTATAATAATTTTATATTTAATATTATATTTACATATTTATAATTATATTAAAACCAATTTTTAAAGGCAAATTTATATAAATTGTTTTTTTTTTTTTTTTTTTTTTTTTTGCATTTTTATTTTAATATTTTAATTACAAAATCTTTTTTTACAATCTTCAAAAAAAAAAAAAAAATAAAACAAAAAAAAAATTTATTATATATATTTTTTAAAAACAGTTAAATATGATGAAAATATATTTTCACTTTGTGCCTAAAACCAAAGTATTATACCAAAAAAACAAAAAACAAAAAAAATGGAAAATTCAAAAATAAAACCAAAACTATGAAAAAATTACAACATATAAAAAAACACACAAATTATATTTTAAATTTTTAAAACAATAAAAAAAAATTAATTTTTTTTTTTTTTTTTTTAATTAATTTATTTATTTTTTGCTAAAAATATAAGTTTTTTTTTTTTTTAATTTTTAGATAAATTCTATTATATTTAATTTTAATTAAAAAAAATTATTTAATTTATTTAATTTATAAATTAAATTAATATTTAAATCAGTTCAGTTTAAAATTAAAAATAATAATGAATTAAAAGGCAAAATGAATTAAAAAAAAAATATATATTTTTAAAAACTGAATTAGTTAATAAAAAAAAAATAAAAAAAAAATAATGGATCACGGCAATATTCTGAAAATTTTTTAAATGCAAATAAAAAATCTTCAAAATTGGGCATTTTAATCAACTTTTAAGAAATTACATTTAACCTTTTTTTTTTGTTACAACTTTTAACTTTTAAAAATTAAAAAATCAAAATTTTACAGCCAAAATTGAAAATGGTTATAGATACAAATGTATATATATATTTTGATTTATTAAAACATTAAAAAATTAATAAAAATTAAAATTTTGTAGACCGAATTTTTTTTTTTTTTTTTTTGTGTGAAACTTATTTTTTGTAATACAGAAAACCGCAAAATATCAGGAATCAACAGATTTTTCACCTTAAATTTCCACTTCATATTTAAAACTGCGGTCGAAGCATGCAACTTGTTTTAAAAATGTTGTTTCGTTTTTTCTTAAAATGGTAGCACGCAAAATTGAAATGTTCTTTTTCAGTTATGTTTATATATAATAAAAAGAAAAACGTGTTACTTACTGTAATAAAAACTAAAAAATAAAAAAAAGTTCTGAAAAGTGGCACCTTAATTTTTGGGGTTCGGTTTATGAGGCGGGCTTAAAGCCAAGCTTTTTTATTTTTACTATATTTAAATTCTACTACAAAATCGGTGAATACCATTTTTAAATCATGTTGGTTCGACTTCTTATTCCCAAAATTCGTCGGCTTCTTGCAACTTACACTATTGCAGTCATAAGTTGTTTATTAAAACGCCCATATAATATTTTATATTTATGATTTTTTTTTTTCTAAATCCAATTTATTTTTATTTGTGTTTTTTCGTATATTTTTATTTCGTATTTCGGATACGTATATTTTATTCAAAATTAATCTTCAATCAATTGAATCTAAAAACCACAGCACGTAAATTGTTTCAAATTTCAGGTGTTTCACCTAAATAAACATTTTAAGTTATACTTTCACTTTTTTTTTTAATACGCTAAAACATTTGAAATAAAATTACGTGCTTCGACCTTTGCTTCTTTTACACAATTCGAACCAACCCGATCTCCATAAGCCTATTTAAATGAATTACAACTATGTACATAAACTTTTAAAAAAAACTCAAATGAATTAATTGGGGGCGTTTTCTAATAAATCAAATAATATAGCTTTTAAATTTTAGTACAACCCGAAAGAAAAAAACAATATTGAATGAGATAATTCATATATGCAGTTACTTAATCCGAATTACCTGTTATACCTACATTCTACTAAAGTGCATATCTTATGCATTTTTTTACAAATTTGAATTGAATCCTTTAAACTAAGCTTGAACTCAATGGGATTGAATCCTTTAAATTAAACTTGAACTGAAAATTTTTTTTTTTTTATGTAAAAACTCATTTTAGGTATAAATTTTGCATATAAGGAATATAGGAATACTAAAATTAGATTGTATTTGAAAAAGGGAAATTTAAGTTTAAGATCATTTGCTCAGTTTAAGTTCATTAAGTTCATTAATTCAAATTCTTAAAATAAAAAATAATTCCACTCAAGAAAAAGTGTATGGTTAAAGAATATATTATGTGTACCATTCATACACACTTAAAAGTTATAGAACCAGTCAAGTACAAACATTTTGACTCAAATTAAACAGTGCAATTTTATAACCTACCATACCACCTACCTAACCACCAAAAATTTCTTTCTTTTTTTTTTAACAAAAAAAAAAAAATTTCAGAATAAAGTGAATCCATAAAAAAACAAACAATAAAAAAAATTAATTTAATAAGATTTGATCGTATTTAAATAAAAGTTAAAAATTTAAAATCTTATGCACGATCAAAAATTATATAACAATAATAACAAACAAACAAACAAACAAAAAAAAAATAATTACGTATAGCTTGTATAAAATAAATAAATAAAAAAAATATAATCTACAATAAATAAATTAATAAATTAATTAATAAATTAATTAATATACATATAAAATACATAATACATATTTTTGCCTACAAAATGTTGTTCAAATATGTTAGAAATTATAAAAATGAATTTTCATGTAAAAACAAAAAAAAAAAAAATAAACAAAAGTTTATAAAAAATTCAAAAAATAAAAACAAAAACAAAAATATTAAAAAGAATATTAATTTTTTTATTTTTAATATTAAATAAACAAATAAACATTAAAAAAAAAAATTTAATACCAACAAAAATATAAAACACAAAAATTACGTAAATTGTTAAAATGCTAAGCTTAAGCCCAAAAATTAAAATACAAAATAAAAAAATAAAAGAACACAAAAAAAAAAAAAAAACAAAAGAAAATTATTACATTTAAAAACAAAAAAAAAAAAAAAACAAAAAAAATAATAAAAATAAAAAAAAAAAATTAGTATTAACATAATTTAATTATTTTATATAGAAATACATAAAATAAAACGAATAATTTTATGAAGTCAAAATGTACTTGATGTAAAAATATCTATATATTTATATAATATATATATATATATATATACATATGTATTATATACTTGTATAATATATATATATTTAAAAATATATATGTGTATATGTATATATAATATACTTATGTTTATACATAAATATAAATTAATATATATATATGTATATGTATATGCATATATGTATATATATAAAAAAAATAATTATATTAGAAAATAAAATTACTCCAAAAATTTGCTTTTTGTAAAAAAAAAAAAAAAAAAACATATTAAAAAACCAAAAGAAACATTCTTTAAAAATTTTTTTGAAGTTATAAATAAAGAAAAATATCAGCGAAATATAAAAAAAAACTTTTTTTTATTTATTAATCATTTTTTCCTTTAAAGTCCATTTGTACACCATTTTGTCATCTTCCTAAAATTATAAACATTTCAATTTTGATGATTACTTACTTGAACATTTGATGAACTTACACTTAACTAAAAAAACAAAAAAAATAACAAAAAATACTCAACAATATGTTTTTATAACACCTTGTACTGAACAAAAGACATGCATTGATAATACCTTGGTATAAGTGATTTTGTAAAAAAATGATATTAAAATGAGTTATAAAACGGGGTTATTATCATAAGACTGTATTTCATTTGGCTATATAGATCACTTAACTGTATGTTCTTTAACTATATTTCATTTGACTGGATTTCATTTGTATAACCATCTCTAAAATTCTCCCTAATTATATTTTTTACACACATATTTCAACAATAAATTCAGACTATAGCTCCCAAATCCCTGCTAAGTAAATTATTGAAACCATGTTTTTGTGACCAACCCTAAAATACCTCCTAACTATACAGGGTGTCCGAGACTCAAGTACGTGCATTGCACTCAGTGATTAGGGGCATTAAAACAAACAAAAATTGTCCTGGGGGAGGGGGGGGAATCTATTGTGGACTATTGTGGAGATATGAGGGATTAAAGATTTTTTAGAGACTTTTCATACAAAAATCTATAACTTTTGAATGACTTGCTGTAGAGAGATAAAAAAAAACTCATTTTTTAGAGTAAGTTGTTAGCTTTAAATTTTTTAACACTTTTCTATTCTTTTTATCTCAAAAACGGTTAGAGATAGAGAAAAAGTAATTAGATACTAATTATAGGGATTGAAAAGCTGTTTCGAAATATGCTATAAAAATATCCTAAATACAGGGTGTTTCGAAAGAAAATTGAAGTTGAAACATAATTTTTCATTTTAAACCATTTTGAACCTTCATAACTTTGTAACTGTTGGGTATATGGGGACCATTAGTAAACAAAATAACAACTTACTAACCACTCTACAGAAAGTCGTTCAAAAGTTATAGATTTTTGTATGAAATGTCTCCAAAAAATCTTTAATCCCTCATATCTCGAAAGGTATCCACAATAGATCCCCCCTCCAGTACAATTTTTTGTTTGTTTTAATGCCCCCAATCACTGAGTGCAGTACGCGTACTTGAGTCCTGGACACCCTTTATATGTTTTATATAAAGTCAAACGAAATACAGTCAAACGAAATACAGTTAAATAATAATAGAAGTAAAGGAAATACAGGCATATGACGCGCTCCTTTATAAAACACATGATTTTAAAAGCGTCTGAAATTGTTTTATATTATCTAATTCTACCGTTGTTGATTCAGAAAACAAAAAAACAATAACATTTTTAAAGTTTTAAATAATACTTATAACTTATAACAGTTCTTGATAACAAAACCAATATATTTATTTGGTGAAAACCTGATAGAAGCCATCCTATAAAGACAAATAAAACTTTTAAGAGCAAACCGAGTTTTTTTGAATCTTTTCGATACGCTTAAAATGTACACTATATCAAAGAATCCAAATAATGTCCTCAAATATCAGTATCAAACTAATTAATGACATATTTAAAAATGTCAAATGTCACAATGACAAATTTTTTAAAAGTATATGAATTCCGGTAAACCTTGCATTTTATTTCCTTTAACAATTGTATATATAAAATATGAGCTCTTACCGAAGTACAGGCCAAAATATCTTATTTTATTTGATAGATTCAGAACAATATTATTTAAAGAATATTCATAAAGAAAAAAAAACAGGATACAAATTTCTGTGATGCAGGGCACGACAATGCACTTGAAGTAGTTCAGTTTTAAACCATTCCTGAAACACTAACTTCAATAACTATACACTAATGTGAAGCTACGTAATTTTATAATGTAAACTTTCTGTGCTAGATTTAGCTATAAAACTATATGATGTAAACTTGTAGATTTTTCCAAATTGAATTCTATTTATCAGATATACTTATTAGTTATACATATGTCTGTATATTTTTCGATTTGAAACAAACATTCGATAATGAAACAAAAGTAAACCAATTCATTCATAAGGCAAGGAATACCGAAAAACTAACTGATCCAATAATAATATAAATAAATAACTCAAAAGCGTATAATTCTAATAAAATTAAAAATTTGCCGTTAGGTATATAAGACAAGGTAAAGTTTCTGAAGCTTGCTATTCTATTTTAAAATATATATTGTCACAAGGACGATGAAATTGAAAAATTACTTGTCCACATATTTTCCTATTAAAAACTCTTAAAACCTGTTATACAGAATTTGAACGCACACTCTTTCGATTGATAAGCAATGCGCTTAATTATTCGGCCAACAAGATCTCTACTAAATCTTTTTATTTGTCACATTTAATTTTTTAAGGGTTTATTCATAGTTATATAAGCTTTATTAAATGTGGTAAGTATATTATATTTTAAACTCTATAAAAAAGGTGCGGCGCTATTAATTAAATTTGAAAGAAAAGCAATACGATAAATCAAATAAATGAAATAATAGCCAAAAAACATTTTTGGAAAATATGGTACATATTTTATTTTATACCAACTTAAATAACAATTATAAATATCAGGTTACCGTGGTGCACATCAGTTGTCAAATACTCAATTCAAGGATTTACTTAAATTACTAATTACAAATACAAACAAACCTGCTTTCGGTAATGTAAAATGACGATCAGTCAAATGATTTTTGATCCGATTTTGAATTTTTTGGCGCTACGTCAAGCGACATTACCGAACAAAACAACATTTTTTTGTTTAATGTACTTTAGTGTAATTTTTACAGTTTTGGTTGTTCTGAAATTATAAGTAAGCAAATATTAAAAATTTTGATAGAATATGAATATACATGTTTTAAAAGCTATAGAATATTATTTTTCGGAAAAGATATATATATATATAAAACAAGGATAAGGATATCGAAGACCATTAAAATATAATTAAAATTTCACAAAAAAAGAAAACTACTACACTTCTTTTTCAGAATCAGAATCCAATTCAACAAAAATATATTTATATTTTTCCTTTTGTACTGTTCACACCGAAAATCAACAACTAATCATAAATTTTTAACCTGCTTTGTATGCACAAATTTGACTGACATTTCGACTTTTTTTGCATAACCGAAAAAATGACGCTTGTTAACTGCATAACCGAAAGTTCGATGACAGTTGAATTTTTGATATTTTCATCGCAAACGACATTACCGAAAGCAGGACAAGTGACACTGATCGAAATCCTTGCAAAAAACGACAAGGTTAACCTTTAGAAATAGTTTTGCCAGCAAGTTTAAAATCACATAAAAAAAACGAAGTACAATGAACCTTTAAAGTATATTTTTATATATATAAATAGTATAAATTGGTATTATAAATTGATAATAAAATAAATTGGGGCCTTTTTTAAAGAATTTTCTTTTGCCTTATTTAAGTGAGATGCTCTTTCTACCCTATACTTTTTACATTCAAAAAAAATCTTCGTTTTTATTCATAAAGCTAAGTACACACGGGAGACTAAAATTGGTAGAGGTCTACGGAAACAAAAGTTTCCTCTACCAAATGTGTTTACACTTTAGTGTAACTCTACAGAAAATTCACTCTACGAAAACTTTGGTAGAAAAATTTTTCGTAGAGCTGTAGACTTTTCTCTATAGCGACTGTTTACACGGTATACATATTTTTTTGTATATTGTAGATCTGTATAGTAGAGCAATAAATATAATTGAATTGAAAATAGATTAGTTTGTTGCAAAATGCAAAACATGTTCAAAAAAATTTTACATACTATTTTTGTAGTCCAAAAGATGAAGAACCATAGCAATATACACAAATTTAATAAAAATTAAAAAAAAAAAGATATTTTGTTTTACTACCAAGTTAGAAGCAGATTCCGTTACGTGCTTTACTTTGGACAATAATTTTAATACTCTCAAATACTTTCAATGTAAAGTATAATTTTTATTTGTTCCAAACCCACTATGTGTAATAATATGTTAAAATATTTTATTACATATTTTAACATTTAACTTTTTATTTATTTTCATATCCCTGTACAAAACATTTGATGCGACCCATAAATTGGGATGTAATTGAAAAAATTAGATGACTTTGTATGTTTGGTCCCTAGTTCTAGACATATTTAGACATATTTACTGCCACTTCGACTTTTTTTTACTTATTTTATTTAATTGATGGATAAGGAAATCTGTTTTTATAAAGTAAAATATTTACCATTGATTACTTATAGAAACATACATACATGCATACTTTAAATAAGAATATAATATCCAAATTTACATGAATTAACAATTAACATGAAAATCTACAAAAAAGTCTTTACAAATCTACAAACATGTTTGTAGATTTATAGAGTCATTGAAAGTATTTACACGGGAGAAAAATCTTTAACAAAAATATCTGGTAAAGTCGATGTAGAGCTCTACGGTAGAGCTCTAACAAGTGTTCACAGTTCATACAGATGTAGATCGCCAGATTTTTATCTCAACCCTACCATTTTTGCTCTCTCGTATGTACTTAGCTTAATACTCTGTATTTCTTAAAATTTTTATCTACATATACATATACTACATACTTATATATTTACAAGTTATTGAATTATCAAGTTCATCTATAAGATATTATAACTATAGCGTAATTAACTTTGATAATTTTTTCTGCGAAGTTATGGTTTAAACACCTTACATGAAATAAAATTATATTAAATATACATTTTAAATTATTTTGTATATATATTTATTTTATATTATAAATAAAATATATGTAAATTTTGAAAAACCTGCGTGAATTTATCACGCAATTTATTATTGTAAATAATATGTTTGTTTTGTTCACTCTGGTACATTATTTACGCATATAATATTGTCATAATCATCAAACATAAAAATACAACTATTTTGAAGTTTCTTAAAAGAAAAAAAATAAATATATTAAAATGTTTTGATCAAAATAATAATAATAATCTTATTATATAGTTATACATATATATGTATATATAGAAATAACTTACATTAGGAACTGGTTTTGGTGCAGAAAGTCTCCAATCAGTATCTAAAGGATTTTCTACTGGAGGTTCTGGACAATAATAAACTTTACCATTTGATTGTGCTGTTATTAATTTATTTCTTGTTAAAATTGTAATTAATATTAAAATAATTAATAAAAAATTAAATTGAAAATTTTTAAAATGTTTCATTTTGAACAGATAGTAAAAAATAAACTGAAATAAATGATAAGAATATTGAATTTTTTTTTAAGAAAATAAGAAAAAAAAGCTTCATACACATTATCTCAAAAATAAATCTTTTATTTTTAATACATACAAATTTTATTTTTTAATACATTCGATCAAAAGCTAAAATATAATAATACAAAAAAGGGCATTAAAATTAAAAAATATACATACATATATACGTAGTTACATATATATAATTATTTGTTTGGGTCAAGTGAGAATATATTAGTTTGATTAAAGATTATTTTTAGCATATTTCCGAAAAAATTTTGAAAAAATGTGCCTATTAGTTTCACTCTGTCCGTCCATCCGCCCCTGTTTGTCTGTCCGTCTGTTTACAAAACTTCTACACCGTTAAAGATAGAGAAAAAAAATGTTAACCATTGATAGGTCATAAAAATATTAACTTTGTGGAACAACATTTTCATGTCGCCCCATGCATAAGGAAGGTACAGTCCCTCAAACTTTGAAAAAGCTCTATTTTCAAATGCTTATATCTTATGTTCTTATTAACATTTTTTCAATCTGAAAACGCCATTTGACAGAAACTTTTTTTACCTTTGTAAATCAGTATCAAAATTACATATATTTTTTAAATTTAGTATTTTAATTTACCGTTAATTTATTGAAAACTAAATTTTGTATGATTTTTCTACCTGCATAACTCCGGCACGCTTTTAGATAGGAGCTTGAAATTGAGGCAAGAAAGATATAAGGCCATTAGCATAAGTTTTCTAAAAAAAATTTTTGGATCACTCTCTGTTTATTAGCTATTTTTAAACACCTGTAACTTAGGTACCTGTACACATTTTTCTTCGGCAAGGCAAACAAATTAAAGCTCCAGTAATATTTTTACGTGTGTTAATGGTTTCTTTTAATTATATAGAGTTCCAGAGTTACAGCCCTACAAAGCTGCAAAATACCACATTTTTTAGAATGTATATATCTCAGGCTCTGCATAGTTGTTTTACAATCTAAAGACACTAGAAAACCAGAAATTCCCTGTTTAAGAACTATTAGGGTTCAAAAATTTAAAATATTTTTCTTCGGCAAGATATAAAAATTAACGCTCCAGTAATATATTTTTACGTGTATTAACGGTTTTTCTTCGTTATATACAATTCCGGATTTACAGCCCCTCAAAATTGCAAAAAAAGTCCTATTTTCACATTTTTTCTTAAATAAAATTTTCAAATTTTGGTGCAAATCACAATTCTAAACAGTTTGTATTTTCTTTTGGAAATGTGTGCTTTTAAAAACCGTTGGTTTACATTCTGTCTTGTTTTATATGATATATAATATTAAATATATACATTTGCGGTACAGTTTAGAAAATTGAAAAATTAGTTTATTTCAGTATGATATACCTATACTTATTAAATGATCATATCAATTGCATATATGATATGTATGTATATATATTTTAATAAATCTAAAAATGACGACTAAAAAAATGACTGAGATATGTACAATATGTTCTGCTCTGCGAGAAAATTGACACCAAGACAATACACAGCTAAGACATAACTATCACAAGTGAAATTTCTTGAATAACTTGCTCTCGAGAGCAATGCAATTAATTTAAACTACCAAGAAAGAGGATTACTAATACCCAATACTAAATATCAGATAAAAGTGACTGAAAAAAATGAAGGAAAGTACTAGGAAAATACATATAAATGTATGTATTTATAAGTAAGTAAAATAAGCACCCAATAGAAAATTAAGGAAAATATTAGATAATAATTTCATTTTTATACCCGTATGAACTATGTTCAAGGGTATAATAAATTTGCCATTACGTTTGTGACACCTTAAAGGAGTCGAGCTAGATATAGTGTCAAAGGTATGGATCAGCTCAGAATCGAATTCTGAGTCGATTAAGCCATGTACGTCCGTCCGTCCGTCCGCACGATAACTCAAAAAATAATGGAGCTAAGAGGCTGAAATTTTTTTTACGGCACTTTTGCAAAATTGTTAGTTTTGCTATTTAAATCCAACATTTTCGGTCGGCGGGTTCGAGTAGCTGTCATACAACTTCTATCTTTATATAGAAATAACTCAGTATCTATTCAAGCTAGGTTTCTGAAATTTTGCAAATGATGATCAAGTTTTATGGCAACAACTTCTGTAAAATTTGGTTGTGGTGGTGCGGCGGGTTCGGGTAGCTGCCATACAACTTCTCCGTTTAAATGAGAATAACTCAGTGTCTATTGAAGCTAGCAACCTGATATTTAGTAACAAGGTGTCGAGTTACAGGCCAACAACTTTTGTAAAATTTGGTTGGTCTAGAGCAGCCGGTTCAGGCTTCTTGCACCTCTTCGAACTTAATAAAGCTAGGCGTCTGAAATCTTGCAAATGATGATCAAATTTTATGGCAACCACTTTTGCAAAATTTGGTTGTGGTGGTGCGACGGGTTCAGGTAGCTGCCATACAACTTATCCGTTTAAATGAGAAAAACTCAGTGTCTATTGAAGTTAGGAACCTGAAATTTAGTAAAGAGGTGTCGAGTTATAGGCCAACAACTTTTGTAAAATTTGGTTGGTCTAGAGCAGCCGTTTCAGGCTTCTTGCACCTCTTGGAACTTAATGAAGCTAGGCGTCTGAAATCTTGCAAATGATGATCAAGTTTTATGGCAACCACTTTTGCAAAATTTGGTTGTGGTGGTGCGACGGGTTCGGGTAGCTGCCATACAACTTATCCGTTTAAATGAGAATAACTCAGTGTCTATTGAAGCTAGGAACCTGAAATTTAGTAAAGAGGTGTCGAGTTATAGGCCAACAACTTTTGTAAAATTTGGTTGGTCTAGAGCAGTCGGTTCAGGTTTCTTGCACCTCTTGGAACTTAATGAAGCTAGGCGCAATAGATTCAGGTAGCTGTCATACAACTCCACAATTTACATAAATATATCTCTGTAGTTCGGTACTAAAATATCGGAATGTTTTTAAAAGATGATCAAGTTTTATAGAAACAGGATATATTACGTTCATACGGGTATCCCGGAGTTGACACAGTCTACTCTACTGCACTCTTCCTCGTTTTATTAAATATTGAGTTTTCAATTAGCGAATCCTTAAGATGATAGCTCAATGTTTACTTTGTTTCTTTTACTTCGTTTGCTTTATCAAAGTATTAAAAGAAAAAAATAAATAACTAAAATAAAATTATATTGTGAAAAACATTTAAAATAAAAATAAAAAATTTAATTTATTAACTTTTATTAACTTTATTAAACTTTTCAAATATCAAACTGTCAAAGTATTGAAAGAAAGCAAAGTATTGAATAGAAAATTCGATATAATGTATTCTGTTAAAATATTTTATTTTTAACAGTAAAAATAATTACGATAAAGCTTTTACTATTATCGTATTTTTTTATTTCTTATATTTACCGCTAGAGTCAGCAAGAACAAAAAAACCAAGAAAAACTTTATTTAGTACGTACCATATTTATCATATTATGCTAATATCATGCAAATGTCACATATGACATTTAACATCTATAAACAAAACAAAAAAAAAAACTCAATACTGTCAGATTAGTGTTGCCAAAAAATTATTTTATAAACTAACATTATTTTAAAATATCAAATTTAATTAATGTAATATTATATTTTTTAAAAAATTAATTAAATTTTTAAATGATTACAGATTATGGAGAAAAATTTTAATTTCCAAAAAATTGTAAGAATTTATACATAACTAAAAACTATACTATTTTTTGTTAATAAAATTTTAGAAAAAATGTTAAAGTAACAAAGTTAAAACACTTTTATTTTAAAGTTTATAACATTTCTACTAATATCGTAATTTATTTTTTATTTATAAAAAACATTATTTAAAAAAATAAATGCTAAATATATTCATAATAAAAAAAAAAAAAAAAATTCCTACAATTTCTTTTTTCTTAATCAAAAGCCAAAAATATAAATATAACTGGCAATGATATAATCTTATTGGATGCATTTTAAAAGGATACAAAATTATTTGGAATTAGAGTATATTCTTAACAGAAATCAAGAGTATTTCAATGTAAAAAGTAGTAATATCATTTAATATTCGAATGCACTGTAAAATAAATAAAAGTTAAATTAATTTTTTTTTTTTTGTTTTTTTTTGTAAAGAAAAAAGTTATATAAAACGGTAAATATAATTAAAAACGTTTATAATATAATTCATATACTTATAATGTAATTAAATAATATTTAGAATATATTATTCTACATAAAAACAAAAATTTAAAATAATAAAAAATGTTAATTATAGTTTAATAAAGTTCCTTATCAAAAAAAAAAAAAAGAAGAAAAAGAAAAAGAAAAACTAATAAGAATAATAAATAAAAAATAAATCTAATATTAATACAAAAATCTTTATTTCAAAAAAAAAAACAAGGTAAGTTAAAAAAAATTATTTTATTTAGTTTTGTTATCGAATTATAACAAAATAAATTTTATTCAAATTAGTCCATGTGTTCATTAGGATCTCGATTTTTTTAGAGCTTTTTTTTCTTTCTTTAAACAAAAAAAAAAAAAAAAACACAAAAAAAATCTATTCTAGATGTTATCTAAGAATCCTTCGAGAGAGAAAATTTTCTTTTTTTTTTTTTGTTGTTTTATTGTCATAATTTTGTTGTTTTTATTTTGTATTTAAGTTTTGTACATCTGTATTGTTAGTTATATTTGTTCAACATTGACATCTTTTGAATTTTAATTCAAACAAAAAAATATGTACATTTATAAGGACATGCATGTATATACATATTTATATATGTAGTATATATAGCAAAAATGAGAAGGTCAGGGACGAAATACCGTAAAAAAATCAATGAATGAATTTATAAATTTTTTTTTTTTTCCATCAAAGCTTTAAACATCATTTTTGTCTTTGCATGTAATTTATTTACCGTATTTAAAGATCCACATGTACATTATATTTTTATCTATCTATATACACACAGCCACACCACCCATATAATATAACATTACTTACAATGTTATTTTAAACAGTAAAAAAAAAAAAGATTTAATTAAAATATCTTATGTTTACATTAACGGTAAGGATAATAAAAAATATAATTAAAGATAATTTATAATAAAGAAACTTTAACACAAAAAAAAACAAAATGTATTTTTTTTTTGATTTATACATATTACATACTTTTAGGCGCTAACTTAAAAGTACATACCTAAGTTAATATTTATTTTAATCCTTGTAGATATTAATGTATTAAATAATTTATTAAAATTTTATATATAAATATACTATTTATATATGGTATATATATATCTATATATATATATATATATATATATATATGTACATTCTATATAAGGACACATAAAATATATTTTACTTTTTAGTGTGTTTTTTTTTTAAATTACCGCCTCTTTTGAATATAAATTATAGTTTTTAACAAGGCTATTTGCAAAAAAAAGAAACAATATTATAATATACATATTTTTGTATATTATAATACAAAAAAAAGTACATAATACAAGATTAATTAATATATGTATAACAATAATATACATATTTTAGTATTACATTCAATTGTATATAGAAATTTACTGGCCCAGTTCCAAAATCTAAAAAAAAAAAAAAAACAAACGTTTTAAAACGTTTCAAAAATATTGATTTATGACCAGAAATTTATATATTTTTATAAATTTTCGTTATTTTAGTATATAAAAATGTATAAATAGATTTTATGATTTTCCAATTCAAATAATTTAAGCATAAAAATAATTGAAAAACACGCATTATTTTGCAGAATACATAGTGTGAAAAGTTAGTTTCGCAAATTTTTTTTTTGTTTTTGTTAAATTATATCCCATAATAAAACAATGTGATTTATGAAAGGAAAATTTAATAAAATATATTGGTATCCTTTTATTTATTTTACTTCTTAGAATTTTTCATCACCTTAATAAATTTTCTTTATCACTCTTTCTGTGTTACGTGTAATCATTGTTCTAACTTTTAATAATATACTTTTTTGTGTGTTTCTTTTGTTACTTTTCGCATTCAAATATTTCCTTATATAGGCAGACACCTATATACACTGCTTTAACATGGATTTTGTTCCACAGCTTTGTAAAACCATTTTGACTATTAAATGTTTCCCATTTCTCATAATGTTTGTCCGATTTATGTTATAACTTTTACTTCATTTCTTTTTCTATCGAATCCTGTCTGTGTCTTCTAAATTATTTTGTTACATAAGAAATAGTTCTTAAGTTTAACTGTTAATTTTAATTTTAGTTTAATTATTTTAATTTAATATTTTAGTTGGAGGTCTTCAAATGATCTTATGAATGTGACTCTACCAACATCAGATTTTCTCATTTTAATAACAATAAATGTTTTATAAACGATAAATACTTGTATCCTAGTTGTTTTTTTTTTAAATGTTTTTGGGTATAATGCCTGGAGTTCTGTATTAATACCTGTATTGTGTTGACTTTTTAATTAATATAATTAATTTTTAAGGATAATATAAACATTTAACTAATTAAGTATAAGTTAACATATAAGTATATGTATTGAAAAAAAAACAAAATATTAATGTACACCGGCTCAAAATCCCAATCACAAAATCCCAAACACATCCCAAATTATCCAATCATCCAAAATCCAAATTACAAAATATTCTCGTACATTGAAGTACTATTTGGAAGAGCCTTAAAAACACTTGAAAAGGAACATATAAAATATATATATTATATTTAATCGAAATATAATTTGTTATATAATAAATTCTGGAAAAAGTGTATAACACTAAATTTGCAATCAACTCTAAAATCCTTAATATTTATTTTTTTACATACGTATGCATATTTCAACATCAAAGAATTTAAAATATTGGTAGCTGCCATTCTCAAAACCCCCGCTTAACAAATTATTGAAACCTTGATTTTGCAACAAACTGTAAAATTTCTCGTGACAATGAGAAAGACAATTTTTCAATTTATTATTTTCTTTACATTAAGATTACATTAAAAATTTCCAATTTTAGTATTATATGCTTAGCATTTTGCAATTTTGGGATTTTGAAATTTTGAATTCTATAATTTGAGATTATGATTTTAAATTATTTGAAATTTTTTATATTATGAGAAATGGGATATTTATGAACGCTCCCTTTCTACCTTCACCAACCTATGTTTTACGGTTTTCCCTAGTAAGTTCTCTTACCATTTCCATTTTGTGATTTAAATTTACTTCAATAATATATCGTTTCAATTATCCCATATTGTTCATATTTCTTGATCATAGAATATTCTAGACATTAAATTGATTTTATATACGTAGAAAAAGGTTCTTTTTTTTTGCTGTTTTTAGGTCTATATTTTTTTTTGT
Source organism: Poecilobothrus nobilitatus (assembly GCA_947095535.1). Lineage (NCBI taxonomy): Eukaryota > Metazoa > Arthropoda > Insecta > Diptera > Dolichopodidae > Poecilobothrus > Poecilobothrus nobilitatus. The sequence continues at coordinate 151,439,504 of OX352773.1, read as the reverse complement.
GTGTGCATTTCCCTGCGACATAAATGTAACAAAGAACTTAAACAGCCTTTCCTTTTCAGGCGTGGTTGTACATGTCGTAAGGGGGAAAAACTCTTACGACGCGTATGGGGTTCGAACCCACACTCCTTTATTGTTATCAGCGTATTTAATACGCTCTTACCTACATGGCCTCAGACATTTATTTTCTAAATATTATCGATAAAAAATTTAAATACAACACGTTTAAATGACTGATGTACAAAAAATTAAATACAAATTTAACAGTTTTATTTTATTCAATATAATAATAACAAAAAAAAAACAAAAAATTAATTTAAAAAAACCATTACAAACGAAAATATATTTACTCAAACAGTTTCTGAAAAACTTTTACATTTTTATTTGCAAGTATAGAAAAACTTTGGAAATACTTTGAAAAAAAAAAAAAACAACGTTTTACATTAATATCATTTTCCTTACACTTCTATTCTCATTTCCACTTAAAAAATTATTAAAAAAAAGTATTTTCGTATATTTTCATTCTTTTGCAATTTAAAAAAACAAAAAAAAAAGAAAAAACAATTTTCTACTCATTCAGCACAATTTTTTTTTAATTTTTTTTATAAGTACATACATACATACATGCTACAACTTTTACGAGTATATTTTGTCATAATCCCTACAAATAAGCTTTTTTATAATATTTAATCTGAGCTTTTTTTTTATTTTATAAGCTTAAATATTTTTTTTTTCTTCTTTACCCCATTCTTTTTTTTTTCTTTTTTTTTTTTTTTTATTTATGTGTTAAAAACCGGTAAATCTATTTCACATTAATAACAAAAAGAAAAATATGCAGAGAAAAAAAATAAAAAACTTTTTATTATTTTTTTTTTTGTGTTTTCTTTTTTTTTTTTTTTGTTCTTTTGATAGGTAATTGTAAAATTGTATTTTTAGTTAGTCAGTCAGTCGGTAGCAATCATATGAATTGGTAGTGTACAATAATATATAAAAAAAATAAAAATTGTAAAGTCTCGTGGTTCTCTGTTCTAATTAAATTTAAACTAAAAATACATTAATATTATAAATATAATAGCTAATTGCTATAAATAAAGAACGCACATAATATCGTATTCGTATATCGTATATTTAATTGCTATAAAGTGTTAAAGCAAAAAACGTGCTACAAAAAAAAACAAAAAAAAAAAAGGAAATTTATCTCATGTAAGAAAAATTTCTCATGCAATTTTTTTCTTTTTTGTTTTAAATTAAAATTAATGTAAATTTTCAATTTTATTTTTTTTTAATGAAAAGAAGAATAATTTTTAGTAGAAATATATATATATATATGTGTAATTTAAATTTAAATTTTAAATAGTTGCTTAGATTTATTTTGAAAAAAGAAATAAAATTTGTTTTTAAATAATTAAAATAAATATTTTATAAATTTATGCCAATTAGTGTATACATACATAATTAATAAATTACAACTATTAAAAAATTTTGTTTTTTATTTTTTTATTTATCTAACTGGGTATACGAATAAAAAAGGAAATAAATATTATTAAACAAAAAAAAAACAAAAAAAAAGTGGTTTCAATTTAATGTGATAAAGTGATGGTGTCAAGTTGAAGGTGAGATATTTAATGAAAATTTATTATATACATAAGTATGTAGGTATATTTTAAATAATAAGATAAGAAAATAAGTTATTGTATAATATTATTAGTTTAAAATTATATTATATATAAAAAAAAACAGTGGTTTTGGAGAGTGTGAATAAATTGAATGAAAAAAAATTATAAATATTTTCCATGTAAAAATTAAATTTTCTTTTTCTTTTGTTAAAAAAAAAAAATTGCGAAAGTAAGTGATATATGACAAAAAATGCCTACAAAGGAATGGAAGAAGCATGCATTTACTATGTGTGTTTGGAATTTTAATCTACTAAAGATCACCATCATTTTTTGTTTGGTGATAAATAGAATATAGGTTTTAAAACTTTTATCAGTAATTTACTGTTTTCAAAGGCAAAAGTTAAGGTTACAAATTCACAAGATTTAATTTGATTTTAAAACTTATGATGAAAATTTAAATTCGATATCTAAATGATCTTTGGCTTAGACTAAATGAATGAAATTACGTAATATATATTGTAGTACCTAGACATTCGTGTGCATTTTATTCTTATGCAATTTTATCTGTATCAGATATTTTGATTAGTAAAAGCTTAAAGTTAAAAAGAAAATTCAACATTTAGAGAATTATCACTAACTGATTTAATCATTTTTTAATTACCTTAGTTTGTTAGTAAATAAAGACTAAACTATTTTATTAAATTACTTAATTAATGTTAATTTTGTTAAATGAAAACGATAAAGCAAAAAACTAATTCAAAAATAGCAATAATTTATTCGATAAGCAGAGTATGCGAGCAGAATAAGTGTTCCGTAGTCGCAAAATTAATTATGCGACTACGGATCTTAATCAAGTTTGCCTAAAGCCTGACTCTTGGACTTAATTTATTAACATTACTATCAAAGATATCAAACATTCAGTTGGACTTTCTTGTTATATATAAAAATAGGTTCAAAATATGGCATTAGCTAGTAGAATGGATAGAGATATATTGTTTGGATTTCCTCAATAAATATTTTTTGCGCGAAAAAAAATTTAAAGTGATTTTACTACAAATAACTTGGTAAATAAAAATGATATTAACCGCTAAACGTTGTGTCTGAAGTGAATTCGAGTTAATCAAAGAAAGTTTAGTTTCATAAATCCGAAGAATTACCGGATTAGTCCAAGAAGAATTGTGTACAGAGAAACGGAATTTTTCCATTTGAACTGATTCAATATGTTAATACGTCAATATCACGATAGAGTTATAACGGCACTTGGCTTGAATATTCATGTACAAATCTTTTGACCAACGAATTATCGAAGATCAAACCTAAATCAGAAGTATGATTTACTCTTCAAATAATATTATTATTAAGGTTATATTTATAATTTATGACCTTTATTAATATTAAATTGAAGATTATTTTTTTTGACTATACCATGCACTAAAATGATGGAAGTCCTGAATTTGCAATATAAGTTGCAAAAGTAATTGATTTTTCATATTAATCAAACTTTGTATGTCTGATGTATATGACAAAAAAAAACGATAACCATAATGATTGAGGCTATGATTTTTTAATCTATTTTTGTAAAGAAGAATGATAATTTCTGTTTTAGATTTTTGGTCTGGCTTCTACCTATCCACCAATTAGGAAATGTTTCATAATTTTAATCTATTTTGATATTTAATTAAAAATGCAATATTTTTTAAAGAAATTTTAATTCTTAGAAATAAGATAAGTATGTTATTATAATTTTGTTATTTTATAAAAAATTAAATTTCTTTTTTTTGGAAAATTACCAAAAAGTTTTTGATACTATAACGTTTAATTTTACTACAATACGTGTTATTGGACTCAAAATGCAGGGTCAAAAAGGGGTGACAAAGTGTTCCAAAAAATGTTTATCGTAATATTGTAAATTTTAAAATAAAACGTCTCTAAATGATTTTTTTTCTGAATATTTATGACTATAACAGCGACCTACGTTCCTAAGATATTTACTTGAGAAAAAAAAAAATATACATTATAGTGATTTTAAAAAACCTTAAAAGCCCAACCCAACCACAAGTCAATTTTTGTAAAATTTGGTTGGTCTAGAGCAACCGGTTCAGACTTCTTGCATCTCTTGGAACTTAATGAAGCTAGGAGTCCAAATGATGATCAAATTTTATGGCAACTACTTCTGTAAAATTTGGTTGTGCCTGTGCACAACCACTTATTCGGATAGCTGCCAAACAACTTTTTTTTTTAAATGAAAATAACTTAGTGTCTATTAAAGCTGCTAGGTATCAGCAATTTAGTGAATATATTGAGTTACATATCAAAAACTTTTGTAGTATGTGATTGGTCTAGAACAGCCGGTTCAGACCTCTTGCACCTCTTGGAACTTAATGAAGCTAGCCGTTTGCAATCTTACAAATGAAGATTAAGTTTTATGGCAAGAACTGCTTTAAAGTTTGGTTGTGCTGGTGCAATAGATTTGGGTAGCTGTCATACAACTCCACAATTTACATAAATATGTCTCGGCAGTTATAACGTCGGTACTAAATATCTGAAATTGTTTAAAAGATGGTCAAGCTATATAGAAACAGGATATATTACGGTATCCCAAAGTTGACACAATCTACTCTACTGCATTCTTCCTCGTTTTTTAATGAAATATGTCTGAATGAAATTATATTTTAAATTGAAACTCTTGTTTTAGAATTAATAGTATTGTATGCATTTATTTTTTTATAGAAATTAAAACAATTTGTGAATAGAATTGTTAATGTTCTGAAATAAATAACAAAAAAATAACAATAGACATAACTAATAAGTATATATACATATAAACAACATTGTTCATTTTTATATTGAATGTAATTTAATTCTTTCAATTCTTTTGTAAGTTTATATTTATTAATTGTTGCAGATTTTGTTGTTTTGGGATATAATTAAATAGATACTAGTTATAAGGTTTTATTAAGAATAAAATTTATTGGTTTTTTTTATTTATTTTTTTTTTTATTTAATAGTTATAATAAATAGTTTATAATAAAAATCTAATGAAATAGATATTACTTAATTCATTTGAAAATTTAAATATTGTATTTTGTGGTTAGAAGTTTATGTTATTATTTTTCTTATGAAAAGAAAACCATTTAAAAAATATTATATAAAGTTCATTAATAATCGGATAACTCATATATTTTTAAATTTTATTAAAAATTATCTATTCTCAAATATATTTGGCTTGATATACGTCTGTATAACTATTTATTATTTTTTCGACTATATTCAATGCAGCACAGCTGTTAGGATTTGACCATTTCTTACTAAACTTTCTTCTTATATAAACAAATTTAAAAAAAGCAATTAATAATAGCTCGAAGTATAGCAATTAAAAGTTTTCAAAGTAGAGCCAATAAATAATGCACCGAATTACAAAACATTTTATTGCATATTGACATATAACGGGAATTTAATTTTAATTTGCTGCCATGATGCAGGATATTTGATGATCTGACAGCATAACTTCAAAGAATGATAGGGGTAGTTAAAACAAACAAAAACATCTTTGTTTTGGGGCGTTTATTTTTAATTGTTACTAAGACAATAGAGCACAAAAATTTTTTGTGGATTATATTATTTTTCAATTAATTTTATATTCATATGTTGTTATTAAAAATTTCAATCCATTAGAGAGGAAATTTTTCAGGGCTACTACAGGGCTGTTATTACACTTTAAGCGTTACAAAATAGTCTAAGACTAAATCGTTAATTTTCTTAGTAAAAGGGCTTAAATGACAATTTTCTAAGTTAAAAATACAATAATATTTGAATTTAAAGGTTTATAACTTTGTATGCAAAAGTCACAGAAATTTTTTTCATATCCCACCAGAAAAATTATTTATTTATTTTTCTTCTATATATTAGTTTCAAATTATAAATAAACGAGGCAATACAAACAGTTAGAATACTTGCATTCAAATTTTTAATTTTTCTTAGATATTTCTACATAAGAAAAAAAATGTAAAAAATAAAGAGACACTTCAATTTTAAGGAAACCTTATAGAGTTAAAGTCTAAGGTGAATGTAAATATCAAATTTCATAATTTTGATATTGATTTATAAAGGTAAAAGAGTCC